>JABFTP020000001.1:54880654-56203154 GCA_013387265.2 Cryptolaemus montrouzieri
AGAAATATTTTGATTTCATTTCCAGACAAATTATTGTGACATAATGCATTTTCTATCATTTCAAATCATACAGGGTGCGACAAAACATATTTTGCAAAGAGTACAACTCACAGAAATATGGCCAAATTTAATTGTGGATATTTAAAAATTTTTTCCTTGAGGTAGTTCGTCAGGAAAGAATGGCAAATCAGGTGAGCTCGCAGGCCACCCAATATCATAGAGACGAGGCATGCTGATGCAGGTGTCATCGAAATCTGAGATGTATTGGCTATAGAACCGTCTTGTTAAATGAAATGTTGTGTCTTGATTGGTCACATCTCAGTTCTTCCAACATCGGCTCAAACAGTTGTCAACATGCAAACATAATGTCGAGAATTAATGATCTATTCTCCTCAAAAAAGTAAGGTCCAATTACTTCAAACTTGGAACTAGCTCTTTTAATGCTCATTTTTAGAAAGTGAAGAGGTCTCTTGAGGAGTTATTCCCGGCTCTGTGCGAATATTCTGCTTATTTTCTCCTCCAGAAAAGTGGAAGTGGGTTTAGTCGTTATTGAAAAAAGTTTTTATGGATAATTCTTGTCACAGAGCAGGCACATAAAGAATATTCAGTTGCATAATTCCTAGCTAGGGGACTGTTCAGTAGTTTGTCTTACATTCATTTCATTGTTTTGTGTCTTCCTAAACCGGAAACTCTTAGTTTCTTCCAAAAATAATAGATAAGCGATAAGAAGCGGGACCAAAGATTGGCTATTTCAAAAACGTGTTGACGCGAAGTCAAAGATGATAATAAAAAATTTGCACTATGTATTATACTATTACAAGAGATTTATTGAAAATCAGGATTGCAATTTCGGTCTCTCGACTATCTTCAGCTGACAACAAGTATTGAACTAAAGTTTAAAATACATACATATATAACATATTATATTATACATATATAAACAGGTAGATACAAAATTAATAAATTTTAAAAATAAAAAAGCTGGTATTATTTAAATATTTCAAATAGGGACGAATAAGCCGGCCATACTGATCGTTTTCTCTCCCGATTATCTCTGTAGGAGGTTTGTTGCAGTTTGAAAATTTCGATGGATTCCAAGAAATCTAACTTTCGTTCCTTAGGTATCCTGTGAATAATTTGGAGCTGATCAATGGGTGGAAAATGATGGCCATTTTCAATACAATGTGAAGCAAAAGTAGATTCGTCTGATCTCTGGTTATTGTAATCTGATTGATGCTCTTTATATCTCGTTTTGAACGTTTGATGAACGACCAGTTTGACCTATATAGACGCCTTCACAATCCGTACAGGACAACTTGTAAACTCCAGTATTGCCAAATTTATCAGCTTTATCTTCACTATTGAAAAATTCTTGGGATAGTTTCATGTGGCTCTTGAAAGCTATTTTTTATTCTGTTTTGAAATGACACTTGCTATATTTTCGCTGATACGACCAAAATATGTTAAATATTAGAAATAGAATCAACTAATATAGATAAATATATTTCATTAATATATTTTGGTCCTATCAGCGTAGATAGCAAATGTCATTTCAAAACAGAATAAAAAAGTAGCTTTCAAGACCCACAAAAAACTCTCCCGAAAATTTTTTAATAGTAGAGATAAAATTGATAAATTTGACAATACTAGAGTTTACAAGTTGTCCTGTTTGGATTGTGAAGGAGTCTATATAGGTTAAACTGGTCGTTCAACCAAAACGAGGTATAAAAAGCATCAGTCAGGTTACAATAACCACAGAACAGACGAATCTACTCTTGTTTCACATTGTATTGAAAATGGCCATCATTTTCCACACATAGATCAACATCAAATTATTCACAGGACACTTAAGGGACGGAAGTTAGATTTCTTGGAATCCATCGAAATTTTCAAACTGCAACAAACCCCTCATAGAGATAATCTTCTGAACGACGAGTATGGCCCGGTTCATTCGTCCCTATTTGAAATATTTAAATAATACCTGCTTTTATCATAATTAGTTAATTACCTCTTGTTTGCAGCCTTATTAATTTTGTATCTACCTGTTTATATATGTATGTATGTATATATGTCAACTTTAGTTCAACATTTTTTCTCAGCTGAAGATGGTCGGGAGACCGAAATTGTAGTCCAGATTTTCAATGAATCTCTTGTGATAGATAGTATAATACATAGTTTAGATTGCTTATTATCATCATGATCAACTATCAGGTAGTAACGGCGGAATCAATTAACTATTCGAAGTTGAAGACGTAAAGCCCCACCTTCTAGTTTCCTACCTCCACCATAGTGGGAAAAACGCTTCTTCAAAACTACACAATTTATTTTGCTGCACCTTGTAGATTAGATAATTCTATCACGTTGTTAATACCAATTGAACGGTGCACTTCGACAATGAGCACGTAAAATGTGGTTTATTAATGTGTTTGTGGGTCAGTATATACAATTTTAAAAGTATTAGAATGAATCTATGGCCACTTTATGTACAGGAATTCAAGAAGCTTTGTAATATCCACCGTTGATTTTTTCTGGAAGGAACAGTGAGAGAACTACATAGTATTTTCTTTACAATACGTACAGCCATGAAGGTTATTTCAGTTTTCACTACTGAATGTAATATAATTTAGTGGAATTTTATCAAGTATATTCTTTGCAATATGATATATATTTCAAAACACAAAACACAATAATAAAATTACAATTAATGACACTTGACACTTCGATGCCTACATTGAGTTTCATCATAATGTCGTAGTTTGCATGTATTCCGATATAGTTTTCTATATTCATAAAAATTTATATTATGATCATGACAGGATATATTGTAAATCATGGCCTATTATCCTATTATTAACGTGTGGTGGATTTATATATTTTATGGAATCAGTTCAGTTGAATGAATATCCAAGTCAACTATCATAATGGCATATAGTAATCAGTAAGCCTTAAAACTTCTTTTCTTATTAATTTCAGGACGGTATGTGGGAAGTAGACCTATAAAACTCAGAAAAAGTTCCTGGAAGAATAGAT
This sequence comes from Cryptolaemus montrouzieri, assembly GCA_013387265.2. Taxonomy (NCBI): domain Eukaryota; kingdom Metazoa; phylum Arthropoda; class Insecta; order Coleoptera; family Coccinellidae; genus Cryptolaemus; species Cryptolaemus montrouzieri. Next base: position 54,883,685 of record JABFTP020000001.1, read on the forward strand.
GCGTCGACGTGGTTAAAAAAAAAGAAAAGGAAAGGGCAGCTTTAATAAACCTTCTAACTTCCGGCCCTGGACGATAACATATTGAAGGAAGACTGAATCCGTTGTATATATAATTTTAAGTTTGAATTAATTGAATTGAATCGTCATCAAATTAATTGAATATAAAGTTTTTAATTTCAGAACTTGAATATCTTTTAATTATCTTATAATACTTTTTACATTTGATAAGAAGTAATTTCAATCAAAATGAATTTGGCATAAAAATTCGTTGTTAAAGTGATAAGTTACAGATTGCAGAGAATAAAATACTTTGATTATCGAGAACATTTAGAAGATATCTGATATACATTTATTTATAATTTGTATACTGTACATATGAGAAATAACTATAGTAATATATGAGCTTTAAAGTCAATAAGAAACATTTATTTTGAATAGAATTACTTACAGATAAACAAGACAGTTACTTTGAATTTCAGTATTGTGGAATCTGCGGTATAGGCATGAAATAATTCAAATACAAGTAGTAAGTTTGAGCCTTGTTTAAATAAATGAATTAGTTTCGTGGTTCACACATGTTAACTATTTATTACATCATTAGATATTCGAAAAGTAGAAAAATATTGAATACTTTTTTTTTCAAATAATCTTCCATTTTAAAAAGTTTGTATCCATATCATATTTTATTTAATCTAATTCATCGCTTTATACTGTACAGTTTGACTGAACTTCAATGTATTTTTGATGAGATAGCAGAAAAGAAAACAGTCTCAATCTGGATGAAATTCAGGAAGAGACTATTTTAGAAATCTTAGGTTAAATGAAATTTCTGATTAAAAACTGTTACTCTAATACAAACACTCCTGACAATATGTTGGAAAAATTCATCAATTCATTACACTGTAAATATCTAAAAGCAAAATGAAAAATACAATAAACCTTTATATTTGAGAATCTCAAAAAATAATGGTAAACTAAATATTCGTTTGTGTATTTACCATAAACTGTGTACCATCATATAGAAATAACAATACACAACCCGCCATTCTCATTCATTCATTCTGTCGTCCAACTTTTGGGATAGGCCCTTCCAGTTTTTTTCTGTTGATTTTTATTTTGTGCAACCTGAGCAGTCCACTGATTTTCTTAAGGCAACTCTTCATTTGAAGGCGACCTCTCGCTCTTGTATTTTGGCGTTCCCTTGCCGTCTTTCTGCCCTGAATTATGTCTGGAAAACCTCCTTTGAGTCCAGCGATTTCAGTTCTTATATAGCGAACATTAGTGGTTTTCTGCCTTGTAGCCTTAACCCTAACATTTTCTTTCCATAGCTCCCTGTGTTTTACTATCCCGTTCATAATGGTTTTTGTTAGTGTCCAGGTTTGATAGCTCTAAGTGATAAAGGGTAAAATACATTGATCGAAAACTTTGGTTTTCGTGATATTGTGGTGTCCAATTATAAGTGAGCCATTTCAGTTTTCCATAACCTGCCCATGCTAGTCTTCTAGTTATTTCTGATGTCTATTACCTATTCGGCTTCATTATTTGTCCGAGGTATATACTCATCCACCCTATAGAGTGTGTATCCGTTCACCATTACTCTTTTGTGCTGTTTGCCATTGTTTTTGTTTTTCATGTTTATTTCATAGACTATTTTTTTCGGATGCATTCGCTTATTGGGAGGTCATATCTTGCAATTCTTCAATAGTGGTGGCAATTATCAATGTGTTCATTCCATTTTCCTTCAGTCCAATGATATAAAAATATCCCCCACTGCTGAGGTGAACAATTTCGGTTATTTAACCTCCCTGCGTAACGCCTCCCTGAAAGTTTATGGAGCTAGTATTGCATACAAGTCTTAATATAATTGAATATTTTTGAAGCATGTTGTGTATTATATCGAAAGCCTTCTCATAGTAGTCGAACGATAAATATGAATTGTTTTTTCTATTAGAGTACTCATAGTAGTAAGCAAATGATCTGCCGTATTATATCCCTTTCGGATCCAAGCTTGTCCAACAGGTTGATAGGAAGCCATCTTTGTTATCTGTAATTATTTCCATGAAGAGTTTGTATAGCTGTGATAAAAGCTATATGGTGCGCTTTTTTCGCTCTTCTTGAAAATTAGCACTACTACTCTCTTAGCCACTCATCAGAAATGTCCTATTGTGCAAACATTCATGGAATAGAGTTGTTAGAGTTGGAAAATAATTGCTTTTCTACATTTCAGCATTTCTGATAGTTATCCGGCCATGGTGCCTTGTGTTGTAAACTATGAGAGCGTTGACTATTTCATAGTTCTGTATATCAGGTAATTCTTACTAATTCACGTTAGTTATTTCGCTCTTTAGGCTATCCTGCGTGTGATTATCTGGCTCTTTCTCAGAGATGTAGAGATCTTGATAGAATTCTCCCACCATGTGGGTGATGTTTTCGAGGTCCTTTCCCTCACCGTCTTCTACCTCAATGTGAGGGATAGAAATCCTTTTTTTCATTGTCTTATTTGCTTTTCCAAGTTGTTATGATTAGTTTCTTCTGTCATAGTTTCAAGCTTCCTAGCACCCTATTTTTCTCCAAAATCGTCTCCACTTCCCCTTCTTGGTGTTTCCTTAGATCTTTTATCATTATCTATATTGTTTTATAGAGGTCCTTATTTACAATTGTTCCTTTGTCCGAAAGTTTCTTAGTTCGATTAGGGTTTTCGTGGTGATGTTGAGCCGATCTTTCTTATTGTTTTCTGTTTTACCTACTTTTTTACCTCCTTCTCTGTGTTGTTTGGTCAGAGTCTCATAAATGTCATTGATGTATTGCTTTCTTGGTTTGTGTTGTTGATCTTGAAGTATTATTTGTATGAGAGTTTCTCTGAACTATATTTTATTTTATCCATACAGATTTTATACATCTTCGCATTTTTTTCTATTCTACGGTTATTTATTGTTGTTCCTTTGAATTTGGGAGGCTTTTACTTGGTAAAATTTCATTATCAATATTAAAAAAACAAGTACTGTGTTTCAAGGAATGTTACTTAATAATTGCGATTCGTAACGCGTTTCACTACACCGTAGCTTCTTCAGACGAATGAATGTACAGAAAATAAGAATATAAATATAAATGTTCTTGAGTAATTAAAAGCTTATTGGGTTGCTTCTTCTTAAGTGGTTATTTATGACAGGTATATCCAATAAAATTAAGAAATAGATTGCTCTCTGAAGAGATTCAATAGAGGTGAAGGGCTTAAATCGACTTGTTCATTGATGAGTCTACCTGAGTGTTTGTATTGATTTCTAAAGTTTCCCAAAGATCTACCTTCCAATATTTATTATCTGTATGCAAAATTTCAAACTGTGGGTCGAAAGAATGATTATTTTCTAAGAGATGATTCGCGTAATTTGAATCTGATTTTTATTTGAAAAACTCGTTTATGTTCCGATATTCTAATATTAAAATTTCTGTGTTCTACCAATGTAGAAATTATCATAGTCATTGCAATTGAATCTATAAACACCTGATTTATTGTTTTTATCTGGTTTGGTTTTATTATTTTTCATATATTTGCCTAAATTATTATTAGTTTGGAAAGCTATGTTGAAATTATTGCTACTCAAGAATGATTTCAGTTTCTCACTTGTAATGCCAACGTAGGTTGAGGTGTTGAATTTTTGTTTCAATTTATCGACAGGGTAAACTTCATTCAATGTTTTATTCATTTCATTTGTTGAAATTTTTTGTTGAATTTTAACGGATGTTAATCAATCTATGAATGAAACTATTGAAAAAAATTAAAATGTCAGCATTCAATAGTTTTATTCATAGATTGATTAACATCCTGTTATCACCAGAAAATTTCAACAAAGAGTCAAATTTGATTAAACAAATAGCCAAAAATAATGGTAACAATCCCAAACTAATAAATAATATTTTGAATAAAAAACAAAGTAAATCGCATTGAATGAAGTTTACCCTGTCGATAAATTGAAACAAAAATTCAACACCTTAACCTACATTGGCATTACAAGTGAGAAACTGAAATCATTCTTGAGTAGCAATAATTTCAACATAGCTTTCCAAACTATTGATAGTTTAGGCAAATATATAAAAATAATAAAACCAAACCAGATAAAAACAATAAATCAGGTGTTTATAGATTGAATTGCAATGACTATGATAATTTTTTTACATTAGAATATAGAACATAAACGCAGTTTTTCAAATAAAAATCAGATTCAAATTACGCTAATCATCTCTTAGAAAATAGTCACTCTTTCGACCCACAGTTTGAAATTTTGCATACAGATAATAAATATTGGAAGGTAGATCTTTGGGAAACTTTAGAAATCAATAAATACAAACACTCAGGTAGACTCATCAATGAACAAGTCGATTTAAGCCCATCACCTCTATTGAATCTCTTCGGGGAGCAATCTATTCCTTAATTTCATTGGATATACCTGTCATAAATAACCACTTAAGAAAAAGCAACCCAATAAGCTTTCAATTACCCAAGAAATTTTATATTTATATTCTCATTCCTATTTTCTGTACATTCATTCGTCTGAAGAAGCTACGGTGTAGTGAAACGCGTTACCAATTGCAATTATTAAGTAAAATTCCTTAAAACACAGTACTTGTTTTTTATTATTGTTTTTCCTCTGACCATTCGATTGTCACATTTCTATGATCATAAAATTTCAGGGTATAATAGTTTTGTTCTTAGATTTGTTTATGTTCCTTTACCTCCAGAAGTATATTTTAATTAATAATATAATTAATTGATAAATATCCTTCAATGATGGCTAAAAATATAGATGAGTAAATATTTGAAAAAACAACTAAAGCCATCCCTAATGAAATTCATCATGCGATCTGGTGTGTACAAGTTGAATAGTTGAATTTCGGTGACTGAAATAAATATTATATCGATTGGACCCATGAATATCCCATTATTAAAATAACAAAATTATATAATAATAAACTAAGTTTTTAAATGAGAAAATAAATTCAAACAACGTTAATCATTTCTTAGAATACGAGCACCCCAAAATTCGACATTTGACACAGATAACATTTATTGGAAAATACATCTTGGGGAATTTCAGAGATAATGATCACAAACACTTAGGTAATCCCATGAACTAATAAATATACTTTAAATCCTTCTTCTCTATTGAATCTCTCCGGAAGTAATCTTCAGAATGAGATTTATTAGGATTTGATTAAAGATTTATAATGAATCCTTTATTTGGGAATTTTCAGTCATATTTCTTGATCACTTATAAATAAGTTACCTTCAATGTTACAAATTCAATCGTCTGAAGAAGTTACTGTGTAGAGTTAGTCAGTTAATATTAAGTAAAAACCTCAAACTTATTTATCCTTATTTGATTATGTGTTTTATCACGTAAATTTCCTGAGTTCAACAAATTCTACCTCACCATATCAATCTGTTAATAGTTTTGTTGGTCGAAGTATGGACTCAGAAATATCATTTTATTAAAATTTTATATTACATGCTTACCTTTGTAAAATGCTGAAGTACTTTTACATCCAATAAACTTTGCTCTTTATTTTACGTCTTATTCTACACTGAAAGATACAAACTTATGTAACGAAATCATAACATGCGAGGAACTAAATGGCTTTGTTTCATGTTTATAGTACAAGATTGATTTAATTGAATCATTCTAATAGCTCATAAATTTGATAATCTAAAACGAGAATTTTTCCATGGAAAAATAAGTATTGATGTCAATTGCTCAGAAAAATAAAGATGATCTAATGGAATCGTACTTTATTGTAGTAAATTTTATAATTGTATTTTTATCGAAGATTTGTAGAAAATATGAGGTGACCTTATTATTCGGGTCCATAGTCCACATGTTTGAATGTGCTTTTTATTGTTGTTTGAGCCAAAAATAACTTTTTTCCAGGTACATAGTGATTTTTTGGTTGAAATTTATGTCAGTCAAGAACTTTGAATGACATGATAATTTTCTATATTCTCTTAACGATGCAAAATTTGGATTAATTTCTGCAAATTATGGCTCTTTTTCAGGATGGCTCACTATTGCTATAAGTTGGTTGATGTTTATGAGAAACAATGCCTTAGCGGATGGAAACGTTGTCCAGTCCATTTTACCAATTTTTCGAGACATTAATGTTGAAAATTTCAATTTACACGGTTTATAGAAAATTGGTCAATGTTTTCGTCAAAATTTAATTTTGTAGCTTATCTTAAGAGATAAATGAAAGACAATTTAATTTACACTTACTTACTAAATAAAAAAATGAATAAAAACTATACTAAGATACAACAATTTTATATGATCTATACAATCGAACTGAAAATGAGTAAATCTAAGGCAAATTCACAGAACTATTATCTGAATTACTCAGCCGAAATCGAATTAAGTACAGGGCAATCATTGTCAAAATCTATCTGTTCATTAAGTAATATTTTGGAAAGTTTATATCTATTGATTTTGAGGCGTTCCCAAAAATCAATATCAACTTTATTGGAGGAATTTCGAATAATTTCGAAATTTTGGTTGATAATATGATTTTCTTCAATTAATTGTTTCGAGTAATTAGATTTATTTTCACTATTGATCAACATACGACAATGTTCATTGACTCTAACGCTGAAATTTCCAGCAATATATATGTTACTACAACTACCGCAGCCAAGTTTGTATGCTCCTTTCCTTTTTCTATCTTAATTTCATTGTTTTAGATGTCTTTGGTTGAATATGAATATGAATTATTATTATGCCTAACCTTCTCAATATATGTGAGACTACTATATCTGTATTAATCTTTGGAGTTTGGTACACCAATTCTATTGCCTTGTGTTTTGTTTTCGTTTTTGTTAAGTAATTTGGTGCTAATATTTGGATTATAACTATCATTAAGAGAAATATTTTTTAATAATACAAAGTTCTCTACCGAAATTATCTGAAGATAGGAATATTAAATAATCTGTGGATCATGCTTTGGAAAGTTGCCATTTTATTTTAAACAGGATGAAAGTATTACGAATTACAATGTCAGTATAAAACGGTTTATGAAAGATGAAATTATATCTATCATTTAATGTAGTAATACTTGAATCTGAATAATTGATTCAATCGTTTTGTTGAATTTCGGTAGTGAATTTTATTTTGGATGAATTGAATTTATAAACATTTCGATATTATTTATCTGACGGACAGTATCAGTAAATTATACAATATTACCCACACATCGACGTCAATATAAAAACTGTTCACCGAAAATGATGTTATGTAATGTAGTCTCTAAGTTATCAAAAAAAATCTCTGCTAACAGGGGCCTGAATTTACCATAATAAGGCCCTCGCTCGAACGGTAAAATGAAGACAAAGTAATTTTGTTTTACACACATATCTAATAAAAACAATATTTAGCGTTGACTCAAAGGGCTCACGCTATTAAGTTCCATACTCTTTTGAATTATACCGTTTGGGTTTTTAGTAGTGATATTAGGAAACAAGTTATTGACATCTAAAGAAGCTAATTTGGCGGTATGATGGAGATGTTCATTTCGATTGAGTAATATTGATACTTTATTTATTTTAGGGGAATTCATTTTCAACGAAGATTAAGTAAAATATATTTCATACTTTTCACAATTTTATTTTCACAAACACGGCCCGTTTCGACGGGTGAACTACATAATTATTTGTTATTGTACTATAGTAGCAGAAGATAATAAATACACATTCATTCTATTCTATTCTAACTACAGGAAACGAACTTGATTATATTTCTAGCCTAATTACTAATTGAGTCGTGGAGAGGTATTAATGTGTAGTTGGCTTTTAAGGGTCATTCCACTTGGACTTTTACAAAGTTTATTGATTTCCAAACATTCCAAAAGATTCATTTTCTTTCCTTTGTTATAATTATGAAGAATTTTGATATTATCTAATGTTATTGAATGTTTTGTCGTTTTTACATGTTCACATATTGGAGAATTATTATCAGAGGATAAGGGTACTTTAAATCTGGTTTCGAAATTCCAACCAGTCTGCCCAACATAAGCTACCGTGCACTCATTGCAAACAATTTTGTAAACTCCTAATTTTTTGAATTTGTCTGTTTTTGTTTAGCATTGAATAATAGTTTGCACAAGTTCAGACCACTTGGGAAAGAGGTGGTTTTGAATTTGGAAAAATAGTTGATGAAGTGATAGGAGAGAGGACCAGCGTAGTTGAAACTAGGGCATTTATTTTAGTAAGTGTCTTTAATAGAATATAATAATTGCGTTATTTGATGTTTTCGTTTACGTTGGATAATTTTCTCTATAAAAACCGCAGAAATTTTATTAGTAAAGGCAAAGTGGAATGTAAAAGGCCCTATGGATCATTGAATTTTAAGATCCTAATTTGTGATTTAAATGATTGAATGAGTCTATGGGAATAGTTGAGTCTGTAAAGGTTCTTTTCTGTAGATGTTATAAATGAAATTATTAGTGAATTTTGTTAGTCAGGTCTAAAAATTTATTGAGTTATTAATTTCTATTTCTGCTGTAAACTTGATGTTGGTATGAACTTCATTCAGAAATTGCAGAAAATTATCAATTTCTCTGTTTGAGCCATGTAAACCTACCTAAATGAATATATAATATTTCTGTGCTTTCTATGTTAGCCATGAATATATGGCTAAAAGGTGGCTGAGAGGTGATTCTATGGGTAGTCTTGATGTTTGTTGGTGAAATTTTGATTGAAATTGAAAATAATTTTGAGATAGGCAGGTTTTAATAGGGTTACAAAACTCATCAGCAACGTGTGGTAGCGTGTTATCTTTGGTAAATATTTCTCTGACTATCGGAGGGCATTCACCTCTTGGAATATTTCGACGCATAATCTAACCTAACCTAACCCAAGTGAAATCACCCGTAATAGCCAGCTAGACATTAATACCTCTCCAAGACTCAATTTGTAATTAGGCTAATAATATAAGTAAGTTCATTTCCTGTAGTTGGCCGTTTGAGAAAGACTTGACGGTCGAAACTGGTCCTGTTTGTGAAAATAAAATTGTGGAAAGTATAGAATATATTTTACTTCATCTTAGTTGTGTATGTATATTTCGTATTTCATTCATTAATTCAGTATTTCTCAAATATCAAAAACAATAGCATGGAATCTGTCTGAAGGTGAAGTGTGAATTTATTTAAAATAAATCAGGTGTTTATAGATTGGATTGTATAGATTGCAATTGTTTTTATATAGGTAGAACAGGAAGAAATTGAAATGTTAGAATCTCTGAACATAATCGCAGTTTCATCAATGGAAAAACCGATTCAAATTATTCGAATCATCTCAGGGAAAGTAGTCATTCTTTCAATTCAGAATTCAAAATCCTACATTCTGAGAATAGAAGTATAAAACTCAACCTTCTGGAAGTACTTGAAATTAATAGGTATTCACCGGAAATTTTTAATGATCAGGTAGACATAAATAACTCACCCTTATTAAATTTATTTCCTAAACACTAGTTCAAATACAGATAGCTCTGAGTGGATTGCCTCTTTAGAATATATAAGTATATGTTAGTAAGATATAGTTGTAGTATTCATTCGCTCTTGAAAAAGAAACTGTGTTCTAGGTAATGATTAGTTGGCTATTTTTCTTATAAGTTATTTCGAATTGGTGGAATTAAGCCAATTTTTTCCAAAGATCTTTATTTATACATTCTTTCGACGTTTCGGCACAATATTTTGCCTTCTTCAGGACTAAGGTATATACAGATCTCCTACGTAATAATAAAATGAAAGATACATATCTAGATAATTCAAGGGCTGCTTTAGTCTTACAGTAAGAAGAAAAAAACTGGCTTAATTCCACCAATTCGAAATAACTTATAAGATACTGTGTATCGAAACGCGTCGAGCATTATTAATATAAATATATATATATATATATATATATATATATATATATATATATATATATATATATATATATATATATATATATATATATATATATATATATATCCTATATATCTGTTCATGCAATCAAACTGATTTCATGAAAAATATAAATCCACCACCCGGTAATTAATACCATTGCCAGGCAATGATTATAATCAAAACATATCCTGGAGTAATTATATATTAGGATAACGTTAAATGTTATGAGAATATATCAATCTACCAGAATATATACATACTATAGCATCATCAGACAATGATATCAATGTACCAACGAGTAGTGTCAGAGGCTTTCTCCCGGAAAAATCCAGTGTACGGACCTTAGTCAAGTAACACTGAATGTTACTCATTAATAGTTTCCTTTGTGTGAAGTGGTGAACGATCGAATAGAATACTGCTCTGAATATAAATATGACAAAATTGTCAGTTAATTATATTACATTTATATAAACAAATAAATAAAATATGAAATGAGATTCTGAGCAGTATAAACTAAAGAGAAAACCTATGACTCTACCTCATTATTATTTTCGGAAAGAAACCTACGAAGAATATTACAAGATTTGATGACTGTTATCTTTTGTAACTGTTCAAACAAATTTTTCTTCAGACCCAAAATCTCAATACTTTTGTGAAGATTTCTAGGAATAACGCCTGTTGTAGAAATAATAATCGGTAGAATAAATATTTTCTTCATTTTCCACATTTTTTAATCTCGTCGCCAAGCATCATATATTTTGAAATTTTTTCATTGTATTTATTTTGTATATTATGTGTGTCGGGTATAGCAATATCAATTATATATGTTATTTGATTCAGTTTATCATTAAGAACGATATCTGGTCTATTGTGTTTTACAGCTCTGTTGCACAGAATTGTTTTATCAAAATAAAGTTTATATTTGTCATTTTCACAAATAATCTCAGGTTCATATTTTTGAAATTTTTTTCTTTTGGGAATTAGGTCATGTTTAATTCCTAGATTGAAGTGAATAATATTAGCGACGGCATTATGTCTTTCTAAATAATCTGTTGAAGCAAGGACTGAGCAAGATGATAATATATGAAAAACTGTTTCTGAAGAACAGAAACATCTACGGCAAGAATCATCTATATTTTGTTTTCTATAATTCCTTGTGAAAACAACCTGATCCTGGATCGCAATTGCCAAGCCTTCTGTTTCAGCAAACAATTCTCCAGATACTAACCATTTATTCGATGCAATTTCATCAATATAATCATTTTTCAATTCTTTAGGGTGCTTTCCGTGTAATTCCTTCTGCATCCAACTTTCTCTTTTAGAATTATCATCAAATATATCAAAATCTACCTTTTGCATTGTCAAGTTCAGAGGTGTAAGATTATAATCTGAAGCAACAACAATATCATGTAATTTAGACGTTCTCTGTTTATCATGAAAATGGGAACGTAGATGAAAAATCTGTTTACTATGAAGATTATTCAAATCAATTAATCCACGACCTCCAAGATGTCTAGGTAGTGTAACTCTGAACAGCTGACTTTGGGTGGTGCTTATGATATTTACAGAGCATTTTCCTCGTTTGACATTGTAATTCATTTAGATCAGTTTTAGACCATTTAATAATTCCAAAAGAAGATGTAAGAATAGGAACAGCATAGGAGTTGATAGCTCTGAAAAGGTTTTTACTAGTTAAATAACTCTTGATGATAATTCTAAGTCTTTTGTATTATGAACTTCTAATATTTTCTTTAGTGCTGCTATGGTTAATTGTCTTCTCTTGACAAAATCCAAGATATTTATATGTATCTCCTTGATGCATTGGCTCGATTTCGATATTGGAAATCTTTAAATAATCAGAGGTGATCTTTCCTTTTTCAATAGAAAGATTTTTACATTTTGGAAGCCCAAATTTCATATGAATATCATTGGAATAGTTGAAAGTAATCTCAAGTAGACTTTTTAAATGAGATCTGGTTCCGGCATATAATTTAATATCATCTGAATAAATGAAGTGACTTAATTTGAATTCAGCTGATAGACTCTTTATTTTGAAGCCGAAACTAGTAGCATTCAATTCATGAGATAATGGATTGAGGCAAAGACAAAACCAAAGAGCACTTCAAGAATCACCTTGAAAAATGCCTCTTTGATTGGAATTACTTCGGATTTTAACGATTGTTTTGAAATATTTAAATGAAGATTGGTTCTCCAATTTTTCATTACAAATTCAAGAAAATGACGAAGTGTCTTATCAATTTTATATATATATATATATATATATATATATATATATATATATATATATATATATATATATATATATATATATATATATATACATGCGAGTGGATTACAACTATCTTCGTTTCTCGCTTCTCGATTTCCACAAATTCCACCAATCTCGTTCTTTCAAATTCCATGACCGCATGGCTTCCTCAATTTCCATTTTCCATGTTCTATGGGGGCGTTCTCTCTTCCTTCGTTCTGCTGGAGTCCAATTCCAGATCTATTTTGGACACCTTGTTTCTTCCATCCTCTGCAAGTGACCGTATCACTTTAGCTCTTTGCTCTTCACAGTTTCCAAGATATTTCCTTCTACATTCATAATCTCTTTAATCCTTTCATTTCTCACGTGTTCCAATCTTGTACTCCACTAGTTCGTCTCCGAAAGTTCATCTCTAAAGCTTTCAGTCTGTCTTTTTCGCTTTGTGTGAGCTCCTACGTTTCTGCCCCGTAGGTTGTGATAGTTCCACATATTGTGTCGTAGATAAGATGTTTAGTTCTTTTTGTTAGTTTTTTGTTCCACAGCATTGAATTTAATTGACGAATCACCATCTTTCCTTGAGCTACCTTGTTGGAGACGTCGTTTGAACTTTTTCCATTTGCCGCAAGTGTAACGCCCAGGTACTTGAAGGAGACACTGTGCTTTATCGTTTGACCAGATCCTATTTTCAAGTAGCTCTTATCATCAGAGCATACTGTCATGTATTCCGTTTTCCTTGTATTCAGCACTAAACCAAATTCGAAATACTCCTTCAAAGTCCGTAGCATATAGCTAGCATCATCCCTGTCACCAGCAATCACCACCAGGTCGTCAGCAAAAAGGAGTGAACAGAGGAAGTCGTCAGCAATTGGTAGCCCCATACCATAACATCTTCTTTTCCACGCTCTCAATGTTTCGTCAAGATATATTTTAAATAGTAGTGGGGCTAGAGAGCAACCTTGTCGAAGCCCTTTTGGCACATCAAATTCTTCTGAGAGCTTTCCTTTCATTTTAATCCTACTTGTACAGTCACTATAAAGATTTTTTACAGCTCGTATGTAGGTCTGGCTCTGTTTCATCGTGTACCATAACTTATTTAATGGTACAGTATCAAACGCTTTTTGCAGATCTACAAATATTAAATGTGCCTCTCCACTCCTCACTACTCTTTTTTCTTTACGAATTTTCAAAGTAAAAATACCATCAGTACAAGAGCGACCAGCTCTAAAGCCATTCTGCTCCTCAGACTCCTCGAATTCGACCTCAATTCTGCGCTTCAGAACCCTACCGTATAATCTTACAAAATAACTCATCACACTTATACCTCTTTAATTAGAGCAATTACGTTTGTCTCCCATTTTACATATGGGTGTAATGATGGCCTATCCCCACTCTTCAGGCAGGTTGTGACCTTTTAGGCACTTATTGAAAAATACCACAATCCATTCGATGAGAGCATCGGGTACTGCCTTGACGAGTTCGATGTTCAAGTTGTCTGGGCCAGAAGATGTGCCATTTTTCATAAATTTCACAGCCTCTTTCACCGTACATGAAATATTCTCAATCTCTTGGGTCTCTTCGGTACTTCTGAAATTTCGCTCTTGTTGAAATTGAGGTCGGTCTTCCGTTAGAAGACCTTTATAGTATTTTACCCAATAGTTCATTCCAATGAGGCTGATGTTCCCGGTATCACTGTTATTCGTGCGTAAACCTTTGATGATTTTCCCGGCTTTATTTGCTCTGGTATTACCCATACTATTATTTATTTCTTTGCAGGTTTTACCCCAGTATTCGTTTTGTGATCTTTTAATTGCATCGGCTGTGTCTCGTCTTTCTTTTTGGGAGTTCTTTCTATCTTCTTGTGTTTTTGTTGAAAGCCATCTATGGTAAGCTATTTTCTTCTTTTGTATTTTTTCTTCTAGATTATCCGTCCACCATGGAGGGTTAGGTTAGATTTCTTGGCGTTTGATTGTGATTTTTTCCAATGCTTCATATGCTGCTTCGTGAATTCTTCTCTTTAGTAACTCGTATATTTCTTCCGGGCTTCTATCTTTCAAATCGCTGAGTTTAGTTGCCAGCCTGAATTGGTACAAGAACCTGGTCGAGTCATTCTGTAAGCTATCGATGTTCCATGATTTCAGTTGTTGTCGCTGAACATCTTGTTCGTCTTGTTGTATTTTTCTTTCAGGTGTTGCAGCATATGGCAGATAAATTTTGGCCACCAGCAGGTGGTGATCCGATTCATATTCAGCTACTCTCATAGCTCTAACGTTGGTCACTTTCAGCCTCGTATTTTGTTTTACGATAACATGGTCGATAATGCGCCTGAGGTTACGAGTGGACTGAGTCCATGTATACTTTGGATGTCTCGATGTTGAAACCATCCATTCATTATTCTGAGTTCATTCCGATGACATAATTCGGTGAGCCTTTGATCATTGTCATTCAGTATATCCACTCCAAATTTTCCTACCACTGTGTCGTCCTCCAGCCGACCAGTTCTTCCATTAAGATCTCCCAAGAAGAGAATTTCTTTCCTCTGACTAATTCGTTGTTTTTAACAACCGGTGAGTCATTCGTGAGACCGTATGCAGCTATGATTACCAAGAAGTGTTTTTTTATAACAAGCTCAACCATGATTATTCTTTCATTATATTGCTCCCAGGTTTTTATATTTCGTTTATATTTCTTCTTTATCGCTATTGAGACACCACCTTGTGCTCTGTCTTCTTCTGGGACACCACTGTAAATATGAATGTATCCATCTCTTTCCTCCATTCCTTTCCCTTTCTTTTTGGTTTCAGTCAAAGCAATTATGTCAATGTCGCATTTTGCTATCTCCTTGAAAACTTCATTTACTTTGGTAGATATACCTTGAATATTCCATGTTGACAATCACATAGTCCTTTTCTTAGCAATTTTTTTAGCTTTTCTGTATCGAGAACTTTTGCTGTGAGGTTTATTTTTCAGAGAATAGAGTGCAGATCAATCGCTCCAACTCACATACTTGGAGGACCAGGAATTTTTTTTCAGGGTTATCTTCCCCTAGACCGGTTGCCATTTAATAATATATTATAGTAGAAATCATCGTTTACTTATAATTGTGGAAATGGATTTCTATCAAGTAAAAGCCTCGTCAATTGAACATTATAATTGCCCTGCTTGTAATATATATAGTTCTTTGCGAATTCGTTTACTTGCAGACAAACTGGTATTCTGTGTCTTCAGTTTCATGTATTTTGGAAATACTCTACTTTTTGAACAACTTGTTGAAAGTAATATTTTTGTGTACAAATTCTAGTCTCTTTTCCAGAAGACCTTAAAGTACCATTTGTATAAAAACTGGTATCAGCTGTCATAAAATCATTATTTTATCACTTGAAATGGATGTGCAACAACCAACGGCCACTGATGTTCAATTTTTTATCTTGAGCAATGTATGTTATCCCCAATAAAGAAAATAGTGTTCCAACTAAAGTATATTTATGAAATTGTTCTTATTGATCAATTTTGAAATGAAAATCAATAAATTTTTAGTTATTATTATTAGTAATGATCAAAATGTAAAATTCAACCATCGAAAGAAAGTAAACGAGAACAATCCAACAATTCAATCATTTCAGTTGAAAAAATCCAAAAATGAGTGAAAAATTATTTCTGTATTTCTCAATGTTCAAACATCAATGTTTCCAGGAGGCATGGGAGTTACCTCATCGTCTATCAATAAGTCTGTTGGAACAGGCGTGGTTGTTTGTCTATGTTCATCCATTTCTTCCTCCACAGCCATATGTTGTTCTTGTCCATATTGCTTCTGCAAGTATTCAATGATATCTATCATGGAATCTAGGGACTCAGGACGGGGGAAATCTGTTGGCTCTGGTGGTAATAACTCTTCCTTAAATTCCGTCACGTTTCTGGATCTCCATATAGGAACGATACCTTTGGGAGGTTGTTCTTCTCTTATTTCTGTGAAACACACTCATATTTATTTTGTTAAGATATTAGTATCTTTGTATAATAAATATACGAAGCTATTTTCGTTATAAATAGATGCTTATTTCAGAAGATAATCTACTTAAAAGGTGCTGAATTATAACTATACTCCATCGAATTTTAAATGTTACCCACGTTTATGAGATCCAATTAAATTATGTCGTTATGCCCCCTATTTTAATTACCTTCATCTCCTGCTTCTCCTCCACCTAAATCTAATTCGTCGGCACCAACATAGTCAAACGCCGGGTCCCTTAAATTTACGTAAAATCCATGAAGCATATATTTTCCATCAAATGTGAAACAACCAGGGCCTTTCGGCAAATTTTTCTCGAAGCTTCCATGAAAACGATATGGAATATATCGAATGACCCCTGGACCATTCATCTGTCCATTATTCCAAACACCTGAGAAAGAAAGGACGGAAAGAAAGATGAAACTAGACAAGCGACTAAAGCAGCATTTTTCTGGTCAAGTCCAAGAATGCCTCAATATTAATCTCTACTGGGAGAGAAATAGATAATATGCACCAATTGATTCATATAGACGTAGGAAGTAAATTTATCTGTGCAATTTGCCTGAAGATTACTTATTAATAGCATTCTGATTAGATATGTTACAAATAATTATTAAGTACTTATTGTTGAAATTATAATTTAAGTTTGAATAATGGTTAAGTCATCTCATCTTAATATTGCCATTGAACTTAATTAGATACCGAAAGATATATTGTTGAATTTTTCTAATTCTTCATTGAAGCTAATTTTTCAGATATAGCATTAAAGTTAACAAGTTTTCGAAATTTTCGATATTAAAGCACTTAAAAATAAAAATAAGAAGAAAAATATGTTGTATCTTTGAGAAAATTTTCAGATCAATAAATCTGTCAATTTAGACATAGGTACAAATATTCGCACCCAGCTCAATGTTTGTAGGATTGTTCAAAACACCATGATAAATTAAGTCAAAAAAAAGTCCTCATCGATCCGATACCTGAAAGAAAATATACTCGGGGCCAAAGTTCACAAAATGAGGTTTTCGTTTTTCAGTAAAACGTTTTATCCTAAAATTAGTTCAAATAAAAATTGTGGATCTCATAATTATCTATTGAATATACCTCAATACTTTTCCTAAGAGCCACTGTTTTTGAGATATAACGATTCAAAAAGTTGTAATCGTCAGAATATGCACATGTTTCCACGCCAATTTTGAAGGGTACTTTGCGCGTTTTTTTAAAGTGGTTTCACTGGTAGGGCAATAGGCCCGTGAAATAGGCCTACCTGATGGTAAAAAATGATAAAAGCGGTGAAAATTAAAGAAAAAATAGGGAAATCTATTCGTGTGATTCATAGCTCTCTAATACTTCTGCTTCTTCTTCTATTTCTCCTTCATCTCTTCGTTCTTCGTCTACTTTCTGGGTGCAAGTAGTGCATCGCATGTCCCCTCGTTGGTATCAAATGAATCCTTTGCTGTTCGTGGTTCAACATTGGAACAAAACAGTCCACGTTTTTTATAACCACAGCTAGCACTCCTACAGTTGCAAAATGTCGTGTAAATCAGTGTTTCCGTCGCAAGTGGGAGCAAAGCCTGAACTGGTTCTAATGTATTGACGATCAATTTGTAACAAAATTAACTTTTACTGGTTAAGCCCAGAGAAGAATGAGCAAAGAGACTCTAATTAAATAATTGTCACTGAAATCTTGGAAGAAAAGTTGATGAAGTTTAGCTGAGATATTAAATTACATATTACAATTATGGTGCACAATGTCACAAATGCTTCTTGATATATATACAGTAAATAAGACTTATTTTGGTGAAATTGATGAGTTGAAGTCGTCTATGTTATAGTCCCCAATTACTTAGGGAGTTCAATTTCCAAAACGTTCTTGTTTTTACTGCTGCATATGGGGGAAAACTTCTATTTCAGCTTCGGATTCATGAGGATTTCTGGTCACCAGATGGAAGTTATATCCAGTTATATCATCTCAAACTGTGAGCTCCACCTACGACTTTCTATCTAGGACTCTTCAGCTACGGAGTCTCTACCTAGGAGTCTCTACTTAGGAGTCTCTACCTTGGAGTCTCTACCTAGGAGTCTATACCTAGGAGTCTCTACCTAGGAGTCTCTACCTAGGAGTCTACCTAGGAGTCTCTACCTTAGAATCTCCACCAAGGAGTCTTCACCTAGGAATCTCTACCTAGGAGGCTCCACCTAGGACCTATATTTTTGATATAGGTCACTACACAGTATTCAAGATATAGATATATCTCTAACTTTCACTAGAGAATTTTGATATAATTTAATTATTTCAAATACAATTAAAAATGATTTTCAAGAAAGACTAATTAGTCGAAAGATCGGCAAAGAAAAGAAAAGCCAAAGTGAAGAATCTGAAGCGAAGTTAGTAGCACATGCACGTATCATCTGATAGCCGGATTATGCGCATCAGACTGTTAACCAGTGGCGTGACACCTATAGAGGGTTGACTGGAATGAGATGTCTTAATTCAAATTGTTGTGACGTGATTTTAGCACGTTACACCATACCTTCCTCACGGGAAAAATTTTGATAAAATCAAATTTTTTTCTGCCTTCAAGCACAATTCAATCAGCCACAAAAGAAGAACTTTGAAAATTTAAAGAGATGGAAATATGAGAAGTGAATATCACAAACAAAAAGACAAAAAGGTTATGACAGATATGAAAAGTGAATATTTAAAAGAAAATGGAAGCCAAGATGAGTAAAAAGAATTCTCAATTAGAGAATGTATTAAATAGGAAATGGTAATTTTGTCTTGACCAGCTGAAATGCAGAACAATACATCGAAGATAGAAGGTAATAGCATTTTAAGCCCCCTGAGAGGTGAAAGGAAACGAAAAGCATTATTCTGTTGAACAGCTAGATGATGCAAAATCGAGAGCCACAATCGGTAAATAATCCACACAATATGCTGTTATTGACTTCCGTGTTTACACTGTAGGAAATAGAGCAGAACATGTTCACCTAATACCTGAAGGAATATGGGACTGGACAGTGTTGACACAAAAACTCAACAACTTACATAGGAGGATGACGAAATCGGTAAGAGAATTTGAAATACCAAGATAGGTCTTGTCTCAGGAACGATAAGATAATGAAGATAAACTGAAACAAGTCTATCTTAGTATGCTCTAGTAGAAATTTACAGTCAAGGTCGGTAATAAGAGAGAATTTATTTGAGATACCAAGATAGGTCTTACTTTCAGAAACGATAAGAAAGAATAAAAACTGAAAAAAAACTCTTTCTTAGCACCCTCAAAATAAAAATTTAAGTCGAAATCGGTAGAAATAGACCAAAGGAAATCAAAATCTAGGGATGGAAAAAACAAATTACCGCTGGCTGAATTGAGATTCTTAGAAACGGAAGGTATGATAAGAAATGTAGAAGAACGCTCAATTTTCAACAACAACCTGTATATTCCGAACAAAGTCAATCCAAGATGTGTGTGTATATGTCAATTAAGGTAGCAACGATCTATTCGAAGAAAATAAGCCATCAACAGAATTTAGAATGAATAAAGAATCATTACGAATATATAAATTCATATCAAGAAAGTTAAAGAAAATTGAGTAATTAATGAATCTAAATTTTCATAATGATGTGAGCACAATCGAGAGATGCTATAAATAGACCACAGAATCACCACCATACCATAGTCAGTGTTACTGGCAGATACAAATAAGATCAATACTTTTCAACTACAAATTGATTTTCGAAAATTACCCTACAAATTTGGATTTCTCCTGTGTTGCAAAATCCAATTTCTCGAAGAAATTGTAATCCGGTTTCCAGTATAGGATCACAAGGCTATAGCAGCAAAATGAACCTGTAACTATTATATTGATTAAAATCTGAGTGAGAAATTAATTGAGTTTTTCAAAAAAACTCAACAAGTTGGCTACAGACAGTATGATGTGACCGGTGGCATTATCATAGAAGGAGTGGAGCTCCTGGTCTAACATTAAATCGTCACCCCTTAATGAAAACAACACACTATCAACTCAAGTTATATCATCAGAGTCACATACATCAATAATTACAGTATGAAAAGATAATTGGGGCGCCATGCAAGCATAAAACTTGGAAGAGAGAGAAAAAAATTATGTAACACGAAATATACATGTAAGGTGAATCTACCATTTATATACTATTGCTCTGCTTTTATTCAAGGTAAGATAAATGTGAAACTATTTGCTGAGGTAATATTTGAATATGACTTATATACCAGCAACATGGTTACTTTACTATACAGAAAAGAAAGATTTATAAATCCATATATGTACCTACTGTTCCGGCTAAATTTAATCTTTTGTTCTGTTACCCCAAGTTGCAATATTCATATAACTAGGAATAGAGAGATAAGGTAAGGTGAAGATAAGGTAGATATTAAGCATTTTGCTACATCTACTAAAGATAAGATAAGAGAAACATAGCACTTTATACATCAGGTATATAATAGATTCAACCTACATGAAAAGCTCGATGAAAAGATATGTTAATAAGTTAACAGATATTCAAGTTACAAAAATTTTTTTCGAGAAACGGTAAGAAAAATTAGAAAGATCAAAGATAAAGAAATTTAAGAAAAATTGAAAATACGAAAACTTAGAAAGATATAAAGAAATTTAAGAAAAATTGAAGATACGAAAACTTATTGATGACTAGACTTTTCCAAGACACTTTCAGTATCACTCTCACTTCCAGATACATTATCAGAAACATCCAACATTATATCCCTCACATGAAAATTTTCAAATCGTTTCTATAGAGATCCTTCAACAGACAAACTAGCGAAGAGAGAAAATATGCACTATACATATACACCATACATACACACTATACATTTCATAATTTAATTCTTCTATCTTAAGGTGATTTGGATTCATTTTGGTTGCCATAATTTCAATATATTAGAATTAAGATAGAAATTTGAAAATTTTGAGGAAAATTGAAATAGTAACTGATGATGAATAAAGATAAAGATAAAAAGAAATAATAAGATAAATATTTCCACTCAATAAATAGCTTTCGAGATGAAAATGACAAAAAAAAAATCACAGACAAGTAGCATTTGTTTTTGACAATTTATCTATTTCTTCCAAGTTCAGAGACAAATATTCAAAGTACTAAGGTAAATGAAATTCGAGGCCTTACGTTGGATGCGCCAGTGTAACAATATTTAATTTTTCTCTGGGCTTAACCAGTAAAATTAAATATTGTTACACTGGCGCCGAACGTGGGGCGCCAGTGTAACAAAATTAACTTTTACTGGTTAAGCCCAGAGAAAAATGAGCAATGAGACTCTAATTCAATAATTGTCACTGAAATCTTGGAAGAATATATGAAGTTTAAGCTCAGATATTTAATTACATATTACAATTAGGGTGTACAATGTCACAAATGCTTCTATATATACAGTCAATAAGACTTATCTTGGTTAAATAGATGAGTTGAGGTCGTTTATGTTATAGTCCCCAATCACTTAGGGAGTTCACATTCCAAAACGTTCTTGTTTTCACTGCGGCATATGGTGGAAAATCTCTATTTCAGCTTCGGATTCATGTAGATTTCTGGACTCCAGGTAGAAGTTATATCCAGTTATATCATCTCAAAGTGTGAGCTCCACCTATGACTTTCCATCAAGGACTCTCCAGCTACGAACCTCTACCTAGGAGTCTCTACGTAGGAGTCTCTACCTATGAGTCTCCACCTAGGAATCTCCACCTAGGAGTCTCCACCTAGGAATCCCTATTAGGAGTCTCCACCTAGGACCTATATTTTTGATATGTCACTACACAGTATTCAAGATATAAATATATCTCTATTTTTCACTAGAGAATTTTAATATAATTTAATTATTTTAACTACGATTTTCAAGAACGACTAATTAGTCCTAAGGTCGGCAAAGAAAAGTAATGCCAAAATGAAGAATCTGAAGCGAAGTTCGTAGCACATGCACATATCATCTGATAGTCAGATTATGCGCATCCGACTATCAATCAGAGGCGTGACACAGATAGAGGGTTGACTGGAATCAGGTGTTTTAAATTCGAATTGTTGTGACGTTATTTTAACACGTTACAAATTTCCAACCCCAGTCTTTTGGGTCTAGATTCTTGTAGAGTTGAATAACTCTTTCCTGAATCTTCGGCATATTGAACTAAATCTTTTTTCGAAAATCTCCTGAAAATGCAGATGTTGTATCCTAGCCAGTTAGTTATTGCGTGTAAAATAGTACATGATTGTGACACTCAATAGTAAATCTACATCTTTTCAGCAACGGCAATGGCTGAATTGAATCAGAATCATTATGAGTTTGTTTTACCAATACTTTTTTCAGCAGTAAACATTCCTTTCAACATTGAAATGAACGAGATTTGTTATGAGATTTGTAAGAAATTTCTCTTGACTTAAACATATGAGAATTACAACTCTTGGGAAAAAAGTAAAAATGTATTCAGACATTTGTTATAGATAACCATCTGATTTACAATTTTGTTATGTTTTGTAATGTTATGACGAACCATTTTGCTGAAAATCCCATTTTTATGACTTCTGACCTCGAGTAAATTTTTTCCTGGTATGGTATCGATGAAGACTTTGTAGATTTCATTTATGATGATGTTTTGCACAATCATACCAACTGCTAGGTGCTAATTATTGTTCCTTCAATTCGCTCAGACTATATCATTTAATAATCAAGAAACTCTTCGTTTCAAGAATCTACCTGTACTCTCTCATTTGAGAATTTGTCAAAGATTAGAAGAATATTATGAAATGTTTCTCATAATGTATTTACCATAAGCGACGACATTAATTCCATCATATTTGTAACTACCCAAACCAATACGCTGATTTTTGTAATAATTTCCTTCGTAAATATCTCCGTTCGTATAATAATAGAAACCATGCCCATGTTTTAGGTCTTTCCTCCAGTTTCCGACATATCGAGAACCGTCTGGATAATGGAAAACACCGTGTCCATGTTTCATACCTTAAAATATACATTTAACTAAAGAATTGGTATAAGGCTAACATAGTTGTTCACCTTTCTTCCATTCTCCATAATATCTGGCACCATTTTTGAAGCAGTATAATCCAATTCCATGTCTTTTTCCGTGGACATAATTTCCCTCGTAAATATCATTATTAGGTAGTAGCGCACTACCAAATCCGTGTCGATCTAAGTGATCGTCTCTTCCACCTTCGTATTCCTATAAGCTCAAATTAAATTTCCAAATGTAATTTGATGTACTAGACAAGGCAGAAAAATATATAATATTGATTATGTTTTTCTTGAGCTCTTGGAGGCACAATAGTGCCTTATCAAGCTAAGCAGAAAGCACAGCCTTCCTTTGGCTCCACTCACTGCATTTTTGATACAACCGTGATATCATTGGGGATTGAGCATAAAATCTGAATTTTCATAAACCAAAAAGTTATACTATAATATGCAAATGAATAATAAAATAAAACAAGTTACTATGTTTTAACTATCACTAATTTATTGTTGCAAAGAATGACAAAATTTTTACATTGGTTGATCGGTTTCGGACATACGTCCATTATCAACATCTTTACATCAATAAATTAGTGATAGTTAAAACATAGTAACTTGTTTTATTTTATTATTCATTATGAATATTAACTATCACGTAGTTCAGGCTTCATCGATCAATAATATGCAAACATTCCCTTCTATAGGGTTCGCCAGAGAAAACCGGACACTTTTTTTTCCATTATAACTTCCGCAATTTTAGAGCTAGATCATTCGTTCTTGCTTCATTGGAAAGCCTAAGGACTTTGTTTCTCATAAATTGTATCGCAATTTCACTTCCAGGGAAATCCAATATGGCTGACACATTCGAAAATGAGCAATATTTCAAGATCGCCAAAACGTTTTTGTCACTAAAAAATTCGAATGGGGCATTCAGTCTTTTCTGAACAATTTGACATATTGATCTAAAAATATTCCAAGAATTGGTATAAAAGTAGCGTAAAGAATTTTTTCCATTCTGATTTTCAGCTGAAATCAAAATATATTTTTCACCTCATGGCGTTGGCACTTCTGAAGTTGTTGTGTTTTTCATAGATGTTCTAAGAAGACAAAGAACCATATTTTACTAAAACCAACCTAAAATTCAAAATGGCCGACTTCCTCAAATATTATCAATTTTCCCCGTGCATTAAAAAATTGTTCGAGTAATTCAATCACTAGATTGAACCTTTCCCATCATTTTGGAGGGTCGAACTCTAATATTGATTCAGAATTGTGCCAATTGTCGTCAATAATGTTTCTCTTTTCCACCATCGTATACACCTCCCGCTGTGAACATAGACTGCATGCATTAACTCTATGATAAACAAAAAAATTGTAAACAATGGTTTTAACAAATGAAGATAAGAGTTTCATTGAATGTTTATTTGTGCGTGGCTATACTGCCAGATAAATATTACTCCAATTTCCAGTCCCTAATTACAAAAGAAGTACAATCTATGATCTTGAGGAAAAATTTCGGACAACAGGGTCATTAAGAAGAAAATCAGGATGACTGTTTCCCAAATATCTCAGAGATGCCAACTGTTAAAAACATCTGCGAGAATAATAACACGACATGATTTTGTTTTACAAATTACATGAGTAAAAACTTTCAAAAAAAAGGTTCAAGTACTCAGAATGGAATATGACTTCCATTGGCACCCACAACCATCTGCAACCGCCGTCTCTATCTCTCTATGGATCTCGAAATTACTTCTTGATCAAAATTGTTCTAACATTCTTGAATTTTTGCCTCAGCTCCTCACAATTATTGAAAATAATACCATTTTCATACACCTTTTCTTCCAAATGACCCCACAGAATAAAATCGCACGGATTAAGATCGGGACTATTTGGGGGCCATTGTTCTGGTTCGATGATATCGTCTACGCGTTGCCTTAGATAATCCATAGTATAGTGACTGGTATGACATCTGGCTCCATCCTAAAATCAATTGAAATAGATTTCATTTAGATACATCTAATTTGGGACACCCTGTACACTGACGGCCAGTTGAGAGTAAGTAGCGTTCTTCTGTGCTACAGTACTGGTTTCTCATATTTTGACAAACGTTGTCAGAAAAATATGGAAAAAATTGTAGAATTCCAAAGAAGATTTGAACCAATAAAAATCATCCAAAAAGCTACTGAATTTATCAACCGGTCATTTTCAGCTGGTGGCAAATGTACTTATTCATGTCATACAAAAAATACCTTCACCTGCATGAAAGTGAACTGAGGAGTTGACACCTCAATAGTTGGTAACATATAATCGAGGACAATGTGATAATAATTTTCCGAATCTAATCTGATGCCTTGTTCTATGAAAATGATATTTGATTTGAAGTTCCTCGAAATACCGTCAGAGACCATTACATGCTTGGAAAATTTTTGACTTTCCCTCTGCAAACGAATTAAAGGCATAAATTGTACTTCTTTTGTAATTAGGGGCTGGAAATTGGCGTAATATTTGCCTAGTAGTATTGCCACGCACAAATAAACATTCAATGAAACGTTTATCCTCATTTGTTAAAACCATTGGTAACAATTTCAAACGTCAACAATCAAGAAAAAATTAGAGTTCAAACCAGATGTCGTCTAAAACTCGATGACATCATAATTTTTTGTTTTTCATAGAGTTAATGTATGCAGTCTATGTTCACAACGGGAGGTGAATATGATGGTGGAAAAGAAAAACATTATCGACGACAATTGGCATAATTCTGAATCAATATTTGAGTTCGACCCCTCAAAATGATGGGAAATTTTCAATATTGTGATTGAATTACGCAGTTGATTCATTACGACCGCGAAAAATTTTTTAATGCACGGGGAAGATTGTTAATATTTGAGGAAGTTGGCCATTCTGAATTCCAACAAAAATCAAACTTAATGTTGGTTTTAGTAAAATATGATTCTTTGTCTTCTTAGAACATCTATGAAAAACACAACAACCTTAGGAGTGTCAACGCCATGAGGTGAAAAAAATATTTCGATTTCAGCTGAAAATCAGAATGAAAAAAAAAATTCACGATACTTTTTTACTAATTCTTGAAATATTTTCAAAATCAATGTGTCAAATTGGTAAGAAAAGACTAAATTATTGACTGAATGCCCCATTCGAATTTTTTAGTGAAGCAAAAAAAACGTTCAAGCGATCTTGAAATATTGCTCATTTTCGAATAAGTCAGCCATATTGATTTCACCGGAAGTGAAATTTCGATACAATTTCTCAAAAAACCTAGTAGAAAGACAGATAAACTTCAAATTTTGAATTTCATAAATGTTTATATATGTATATAAGAAAAGATAAAATGTGTAATTTCACTTGAGTCCTGAAATTTTCCAACAATTACTATAATATGAAGTTTGGTACATGAACGATTCCAGATTATTTCAGTATTGAGTAAAATAGTAAAATAATCTGGGCTATGTGGCACATCTTTAGAAAGGTCTTATAATTACACTGGCCGACAAAAAAATTGTTGTTTTCTCGTTACGTTTATAGAACCACATTTAATATTACAATATCTAATGTGTATAAAAAAATTTATCTACGGATTTTTTAACAATATACATTGACTTCATTTACTTTTACACTCATTAAACTTTTACATTTCTTTACATTTAAGAAAAACACAAGGATTAGAAATATTGACTCAAAATACTAACTGAATTCTATCTTTGCCTTTTATGCGGGGTCATATCTCCTCTTTTCAAAAACCAGCAGTAAACACCCATTACGGCTGGATCCCATCGTCCTTGATAGCGAATTGTCCTTGTATCTTAGTGGAATCCTTCATCCTCCTCGTCAATGACAGCTCCCAAATTTTCAAGAAAAAATGATAAATGCGAATGGAGGAAACGAATTTTTAATGACATGAGGGCACCAAGAGATTTGTAGGAATCTAAAAGTTCATTAACTAGCTGTTGGTAGATTGTATCCATATTGTTGCCCAAAAATCCTCTCACAACACTAACAAATGAGTTCCATGCTCTGAGTTTCTGACAGGTAAGCTTTCTGTTAAGTTAACGTCGTCCAGCTATTTTCTGATTTGTGGTCTAATAAAAATGCCTTCATTTAATTTGGCATCACTTAACTTGGCAAAGACTTTGAAGTGTTTGAATACATCGCTATCTTTATTCATATCCTTCACAAAGTTTTTCATTAGCCTAAGTTTAATGTGAAGAGGAGAGCAGAAGGGCATTTTTGGAATCTACAAGAAGTCTAAATTTAACATTTTGAGACCCTTGTTGAAATTCATTTCTTTCTGGCCAAATTTTTGATATATTATATGCTGATTTACTGTATGACAGTCCCATAGACAAAAAAACAGCAATATTTTTTGTAAATCCTCCCTGAAGTCACACTAAAATTGCTATAAACTTAAGTCATTTATACTTGTTTTAGTTTATTTTATCCAAAACTCTGTACATATTTTATAACTTTTTTCATCATCACTGAAAGGGTAACCGGTATAGAGGGGTTTTGAGTTTCCATTATGCAATAACACAGCTTTTAACCTGTATTTAGACGAATTTATAAATAAACGCCACTCAGAGGGGGAATGCTCAATACCAAGTTGCTGCATTAAACCATCAATACCAAAACATGAATAGAACGAATTTTCTATAATGTAAAATACAGAAAACCGAGCATGTCTTCTGAAATTCGTAATTTTCGTTTCAATGGCTAATAAATTCCATTCCTTAAGACGGGAACAGTATCTTCCAAAACGACATTTTTTGAATTTAAAGGTAGGATCTGCACTGGTAAATCTGCATTACGAGAAACAGGTCGCATGGCAGACCACAAATTTGGATAGTCTATCTCGGGCTTCGCCTTTTCGGAATACCCTTCAGTCTTTGTTGATGTAACTGTGGCGCGTTTGTCCCGACATTTCCGAAGTTAAAACACTTTCTTCTCTATACACAGAGATACTCTCATTTCGAAACTGAACAAAAGATTGATTTATAATCTTATTTTCATGTGTATTATTGTAAATAACACGGTTCAGGTATAAAATTTATTCCAGCTAAACGTCCGACATTTACTACCTGCAAATGTAAAAGGATTTTATTGAGCTATTGAGAAGTGGTACGTGTTAGGGGTTTAGGAATATTTTTCCTATTATTGGAATTGTATTTCCGTTTGAAAAATAAAGATCTGCTTTGTGTTATGAAAATCTTGTCGGGCAGTGTTATCTATATATGAGTCGATAATTTTTTTGAGTTAAACTTTCGATCCAGGATGTTCCAACTACAAAAAGATATCATATAATAATTAAATAACCCTTTGCACCCGATGTAATTTGAATAAATGATAATACAGATTGATATTAGTATTGAAGAAGTTGTTTCAGAGGGCTAATTAGAATTTTTTTGAATTTGGGATGCTTTGACTTGGGGGAATTACATTATCAATAATAAAACGAGTAATGTTTTTTTGAGGAATTTTACTGAATAATTGTAATTCGTAACGCGTTTCACTACACCGTAGCTTCTTCAGACGAATGAATGTAGAAAAGTTATGACAACTATACATAGATACAACTGAGAATATAAATACATATGTTCTTAAGTAATTAAAAGCTTATGGAGTTGCTTCTTCTTAAGTGGATATTGATGACAGGTATATCCAATATAATTAAGAATAGAAAATTAAGAAATTCATTAGAGGTGAAGGGCTTAAATCGACTTGTTCATTAATGAGTCTACCTGAGTGTTTGTGTTTGTTGTTTTCTAAAGTTTTCCAAAGATCATATGGGTCGAAAAAGCTATTATTAGTTTGGAAAGATGTGTTGAAATTATTTCTACTCAAGAATGATTTCAGTTTTTCACTTGTAATGACAACGTAGGTTAAAGTGTTGAATTTTTGTTTCAATTTATCGACAGGGTAAACTTCACTCAATGCGATTCTACTTTGTTTTTTATTCAAAATATTATTTATTATTTTGAGATTATAACCATAAATTCTAGCAATTTGTTTAATCAAATTTAATTCTCTGTTGAAATTTTATGTTGATAACGGAATGTTAATCAATCTATGAATAAAACTGTTGAATGCTAATATTTTATGTTGATACGGATGACAAGACTAGTTTATGTATTATAATATCTGTTTATGACGGCTTACGATAGATTGCGAAAACATGTTCTCCATTTTCATTCGAAATTGTTACTTCTAAGAAATTTATTGAATTATTGCTTTCTATTTCGGTTGTGAATTCAATTTTTCGATGTAATGAATTTATATAATTTTTGAGAATTTCCAACTATCTATCTGTTCATGTTCTTTCAGAAATTTAGCGGTACGATCCTTAGTTGATGTCATATAGTTTCAGGTTAAGAATTCTTCAGTTTTTGAAATATAATCAGTTGTACTAATCGCGATGACGGTGTTACCTTCATCTGCTTTAGTGAATACTATATCGTTATTGGTACTATTTTCACAAATTGTACTTATAATTTTATAATCGGAATTGCAATGAGGTGATAATTTCGAAGAGTCTCCTTTGATGATTTTTGCTGTTTGACATTTGACTAATTTATCATCTTTGGAGCTTTTGAGAATGATTTTGGAGTCGATACCTAACTGTTTAAAATTAGTTTTAGTATGTTTCGGATGTAAATTATGTTTGAATCCTTTTTCTAATAGATTCCATAGTTTGAAATTTTGCACACAGATAATAAATATTGAAAATTAGATCTGAAGGAAAATTTAGAAATCAACAAACACAAACATTCATGTTGACTCAGTAACGAACAAGTCAATTTAAGCCGTTTACTTCTATTGAATTTCTTCAGGGAGCAATATGTTCCCTAATTTTATTGGATATATCTGTCATCAATAACCACTTAGGAAAAAGCAACTCCATAAGCTTTTAATTACTTAAGAACATTTGTATTTATTTTCTCAGTTGTATCTACAAATAGTTGTCATAATTTCTGTACATTCATTCGTCTGAAGAAGCTACGGTGTATTAAAACGCGCTACGCATCACAATTATTCAGTGAAATGCCTCAAAAAACATTACTTGTTTTTATTATTGCTAATTAGAGAATGTAAATCAATCCCTACCCTCAGCATCCTCAAATTTTTCAATTTCAATCACAAAGAGTATCATGTGATATTTCATTGGATGCTCGGAACGAATTTGGTCAACATTTTGTGTTAGGGGTCTATACAGGGTGTTCAAACCAATGAATTTATTCTATCTGGGTACATTGATTGGATTAATTCAAATTCAAATAGTACCTTCGATGCAGGAAAAAATTGGAAAAAGTGTATTAAACAGAAAACAAAGTTGAAATTTTTACTAATCATTTTCAAGATAAGTGTTGTGCCAAAAGAACACCCAGAATATTCAGCACAAATTATTCAGAGAAACAAATGAGTCAACAATATGTTAACCTTCTTCTTGTAGTGAAAAAGGAGCAAATGAGTTAAAGTTACTGAAAAAACTGTCTAAAATGACCTTCGTCCACCTTCATACAATGGTATAAACGCTTCTTAAATACCTTTCGTACGTTCTCAGAGAAATAAGTCGGACTTCTGACACAATTCTCTTCCGCTGCTCGTCCGAAATATCTGACTGCATAGCGTCTATTTTCTTTTTCAAATGACCCAAAAAAAAATCGAGAGGATTCCAATTGCTTGTTATTCAATTGATGCCCTTCTACCGATCAGTTCACATTAAAATTATCATCTGAAAATTCTTGAACACGAATATCAAAATGCGAGGGAGCATCATCTTGTTGGAAATGGAATTGATCTTCTGAGAGAGAAGTATCGTTTTCCTCCAACACCGCATTGATTCTGGAATAAACCAATTCTTCTATCAGTTGTAGATAACTATCTCCATTGAGATTATCTTTGATAAAGAAGAGGTCCAACAAGGTGGTTCCCGTACAACCTTGCCTAATCATTCAATTTTTGTGGGGTCTGTGTGTGTACTTCTCTATACAAGTGAGTATTTTGGGTGTCCCAGTATCAGCAATTGTGTCTGTTCATCTCTCCATTCATCATGAAGGTGCTTTCGTCAGAGAAACAGATATTTTAGAAGAAGTTGAGATTATTATTTATATTTTCACCCAAATTTTCTCAAAATTGCAGGTGACGATCAAAGTGATCTTCATTTACACTCGGAGGCAAAATTAGCGGAACACTCGAAAATTTAACCAAATTCGAAGTTCGATATTTTTCCTAATTCTCAACCGATTTAGATGATTTGTTCGGCAAGTTATAGATCAACTCTTCTGCTTTGTAGAAATTATAAGAGAAAACAAAAAAAATTCGAAAAAAATTTTATACGGGGGCAAAACTAAAAGTGTTTTTTTTGTCAAAAATTCGTAACACCCTGTGGAATTTCGTGGTCCGAGTTGAAACGTACAATATCATGGTCTGTCAAGACACATCTTCCTACAGTAACGCCCTTCTTGTTTTATGCGTTTATCTCTATTTTTGCAAAATATATTCAATTTCAAGTGGAAAATCACCATTTTGGAGAAATTCCATTGAATCAAGAAATTGTCATTAAAATTCGTCTATCAATTTGGAATTTTCTTATTATCACCCAGGCGTGTCGAATTTGTCGTTTGCGATTTTTATGTTCGAATTGCATTAGTTATTGATGACAATTTTGTTAATTTGGTGAAAATTAGGAATTCATAGGAGATAACAGTCGGTAGGTATTAAAATACACAACCGAATTCTGGGACCATTGATAAAACTTTTCATTTACACATGTGCACACCTTTTTTTATCAAATATGAAATACAACACACGTTTTTTTGTATATGACCACATTTGCACTTGTTTAAAGAATGAGAGTTTTCCATTTTTTGATTTGATACAAATTCGATCGGTTGCGGTGTTTTGTGATTCTTTTACTGTTTACGATTCGAAACGATATTTTTCATTCAGAATGAGAGATTTACCACCAACCTCAGTAGCAAGGGCAGTTACATTGATCGAGGAAGGGCGCACCTACCGCTCAGTCGGTATCTACCGACGTTACAGAGAAACTGGATTGTACGTGAGGAGGCGAGGACAAGGAAGAAATCGGGCAACACGCGCTATACATGACCGTTTCATCGTCAGTCAAACCATAAGAAATCCTCGTCTTACTGCTGTTCAGGCACGTAACCTTTTACAAGCAGTGGATAACATTAACGTCATGTGAGGACAGTCAGAAGACGATTGAATGAAGTTGGTCTGAGATCATACGCGCAAGCAAGAGCACCAAGACTCAATAGAGCCCATCGGGTAGCAAGATTGGCGTTTGCTAAGGAGCATGTAGCATGGACAATCAATCAGCGGATACGAGTTTTATTTAGTGAAGAGAGCCGATATTGTGTGAATTTCGTGGATGGTAGAGATAGAATATGGAGGCATCGAGGGGAACGGTACAATCAAGCGAACTTCGCAGGAACTGAGCAATACCGTGGAGGGTCAGTTATGATATGGGGTGGCATATGCTTGGGAGTACGAACAGAACTGGAGATTATTGGCAATGGATCACTTAATGCCCATCGGTGTATAACAGAAATCTTGGAGCCCCATGTCGTGCCTTTTGCTCCTTACATAGGGGAAAATTTCCTTTTTATGGACGATAACGCGCGCCCTCATACTGCGCGCATAGTGATATAATATCTCAATGAAGTTGGGATCACACGAATGGACTGGCCGTCGTGGTCACCGGATTCAAACCCGATCGAACACGTTTGGGACATTCTTGGAAGAAGGGTTCGACAACAGAATCCAGGCAACGTTGAAGAGCTGACATTGGCTTTGGTGGAGGAGTGGAACAATATACCTCAACAGATGAAAGACATCATTGGGAGTATGCGAAATCGTATGCGCGCTGTAATAAGAGCTCGGGGGTTCATACTCGCTACTAAAATCAAATGTTTTTTTTGTGGGTCATCATGAACATTTTTCTCAACATGTTCATTTCTTTTCACGAGTGTATCACCAGGATACACACCTGCTCTCAATTTTGGACAGGAATGATAATTATTATAGAGTGTCACACAAAAAAATTCAAAAATAAATGTGCAAAATCAACGATTTTTCCAGTGTACTTCGAGTTCTCCCGGAGCGTGAAATTGGCCAGTGAATTTCAAAAATTTTCATTTTGTTAGATTTCCGCTTCTCTAATTTTGATTTTATTTTTTGGCTAACCTCCGATGTTATGCACCTACGCAAGATTGAAAATAAATTCTTGAAATTTGTGACTTTTCGCTTCAAATTGGATATCTCTTGTAAAAATAGAGATAAATGCATAAAACAAGAAAGGCGTTACTGTAGGAAGATGTGTCTTTACAGACCATGATATTGTACGTTTCAACTCGGACCACGAAATTCTACAGGGTGTTACGAATTTTTGACAAAAAAAACACTTTTAGTTTTGCCCCCGTATAAATTTTTTTTCAAATTTTCTTTGTTTTCTCTTATAATTTCTACAAAGCAGAAGAGTTGATCTATAACTTGCCGAAAAAATCATCTAAATCGGTTGAGAATTAGGAAAAATATCGGACTTCGAATTTGGTTAAATTTTCGAGTGTTCCGCTAATTTTGTCTCCGAGTGTAGTTCATAGTACAATATTAATTAGTAGGGATAAAATTTGTGATGCTTCACTATACTGTACTTGATACGTCAGTTTGATGGTATAATTTACTGAAGGACTGAGTGTTGTCTATTAGTAGCTGACCCAATACCGTACATCTTTCTTCAATTGAATACACCATTTTCGAGTTTCTATCTCAAATATCGAATAAAAGTGATGTAGTTTTGTTCAGTACAATAAATTGGTTATTGTATGATGAGACTGCTGTTTTACAAAAAAAAATGGTAGAATATGAGTAGGAAATTAATGTGGTGATTGCAATGATTTTTGCAATTTTTCAATAATAAATGGATCTTCTTTCAATTGAAGAACATCGATCGGCAGTGTCTGGTTCCAGTAACAAGACAAATTGAAGAATATCGTCGAATGAATTCGAATCAATCGACCTGACTTACCCAGCTACCTAACAGATTGATTTCCTGTATTGGAATACCCTGTATAGACCCCTAACACAAAGTGATGGCCACATTCGTTCAGAGCATCAGGATGTATCATATGATAATCTTTGCGAAAAAAATTCTCAAGTTTGGGGGGCTGAGGGTAGGGTGTTTATTTCTACACTTTCATATCAACATGATGACCACTTTCTTCTATACTGACATCAATCTGTACTACCATTCATCCAGTGTACATTCGGTTCAAAGGATTGTTGAAATATTATATATATTTTTTTAGTTGGGACATCCAGTGTCGAAAATTTCAGGCGAAAAAATTACCAATTGTTATAGATAATCGATTCTAACGATGTGCCACTTGGCTCATATTCCCAATGGTAATTGTTTTTAGGTGTGGGTAAGGGGTTGGTCTCCCTCGAAACAAAATTAGACTTTCTTCAACGTTTTTCGCTGATACTGCTTATTTCTAAATTTGAGGAGGGATCAAATTTTCGTTGGAACACCCTGTATAAGTACCTACTCGCTTCATTGATATGATTTTTTCAGCGATCAATATATGTATCTCTGTTGAATTTATCCTAGTTCCAGAGAAAATTCTGAGCATATAAACGAATATTTACTGGGTGTCGAACGATAGTGTCCGAATTTATTTGATTTGTGATTTTTGTCCGATGTGCTGACAATTGTTCGTACCTCGAAAAGTATTTATTCGATTTTCATGAGTTTTAAAACGTCAAACTGAGGCCGAAGTTCATAGAATCAAACATAGAATATTTGGAACATTGACTCTGGCATCGGAATTGAATTAATTCTGTCTGTTTTTATGTTCCACGGCTAAATGATTTAATTTTCTAAAGAAACTGCAGGTTTTTGCAATAAATCGCGAATAAAATGAAAACGAGCCATTTAAGATATAGGGTAACCTAATACCTACCAATACTAATTTGAAATAGGGTTCTGATAAAGTAAAAAAAAGATGGGTGTTCGTACTCAACGATTTTTTCAGAATTTAGTTTTTAGTTTACAAATGATTTTCGAGCAGCCTGTAGATAAAATAGCATCGTAAATTATGTTTTCCTCAAAATAACACTTTTCTCGTTGAAAGCTAAAGAAAAATATAATCTCACACAAATCTGAGTCAATTTTTTGATAAAAGAGATGATACTATAATTCCAAAAATTTGGTTAATAAAGGATGCTTAAGTTGTTGTCGATTTCCGGTATAACCAGAAGTGGTATCACTCTGAAAATAATTGCAAATTGTAGATCATTATCCATTTAATCCCGTAATTTGAAATTGATTGATACATTTCTAGTGGTTTCCTTAGCTTGAAAATGAATTAGAAATGAGATAAATTGTAAAAAACGACAAATAAAAGGTAGAAAAACAAGGAAAACGTCTAGCCTAACTTATATCACATTGTGTTTTCATCGAAAACAAACGAGTTCCTCAAAAATTCGAGGAAATATCTTCGAGAATTGTTAGAACTGTACGATGCGAGTTTAAGAGGTATAATCTATTTCATTTCACATGTAAATCTTATCAACCGATTCAAAACTTTAATTTTCATCTTGACTCTGTGAATGAAGAATAAACACTCACCCCATAAGGATACGCTTCTTTTCCTTCCCCATCTTCTGGGCTATCTACATTTGATAAATCTTCGTCAGACATTATTATCTTAATGAAAGATTCTCCGAAAGAAAGTAAAAGAAAAATGACAACTCGTTAAAATTAAGCGGACTGTCATAATTTAAATAAGATTTATTTTTGTGATCTTTTGTTTTCAGCAAGTGTAAAATGGACTTGGTTAATATGATTGAATGATGCTTTTAATGAATACTAAAGGATAATCAATTTGTATTAGATTCGAAAATTTGTTTATAAGATGAAATTTCGGGACAAAATCGAGCTTTTTCGATTTTTCGAAATACATACTCTGTTTATGTTTTCTATGCCGCTAAGCAGTAATATCTCTCACTTACTTCCACGCAAGAACTTTGCTTCCAAGATTAAATTTGAAATAATTAAAATGGATTATGTTTCGGCAAACTTTCTGAAAGCTTCCAGTGAGAAGTTGCCAACATTCAACGTGTGCTTGGTTTCCGAATTTTTAAAGAATGGCTCTGAACGATGCGTAAATCAGTTGAGTTAACGAAAATAATTTACTTCTACCAAAATGAAAAAATTTTCCTTGAACCTTTCTTATTATGATATTACAAGCTTTTATTTAACTTGCAATGTCTGTATGTTTGTATGTTCGGGTGAAATTTTACAACTCAATGTTAAGGCTATTCCCCTCAACCGATTGAGCTGAAATTTTGTGAACACGTTTAGTTTGGATGACAATGCATGATTGACTGTGTGACGTCATTCCAACATGACGGCGTACCCAAGATGGCGGACCAATTGATTTTTTAATGCACTCCTACAATATGGGTATCAAATAAAAGGGCTTGCCAAGAAGAACTAGTAATAATAATAACAATAAGCCCCTCAGGGGCTCAGGAACATTGTTTCTGAGTACGGGCTTAGCGAACCCGAGGTACCCAAGTTGAACCTGGCAGTAGGTATAAAATGCAAGTAATCCAATGATGTACAATCTAAGGAATAAACGGGTGAATCTACATTGTACCATCATAACCTCTTGTCCCGTTCAAGATTTAGGATGAGGGGCTTGTTCGGAAAGTGAGTCACAATCTCCCTCGGTTAGTAAAGGAAGCGGCGTGATATCGAGTAGGGATACTGCAACACAAAACCAAGTGGGAAACAACATCAATACCTCCCAACCGACTCTTGATGTTTCAACGGTGGCGCAAGTCATTATGCCTACGACCACGAGAGCCGGACTCCCTAGGAAACGCATGAAGTGGACCCCAGAAATGAATTCCTTCATTATGCGTTCCTATTACAAGATTACAAACTTGGAATCGACAATGACAGCATACAGATACGCGTTACATCTTGCGTTCGTAGAAAAATATCCGGAATTACAGCACATATCCGAGCAGAGAATTTCGGATCAACGATGAACAATCGTTAAAAACAGGCTACTTTCTTCAGAAACGCTGAAAAGCATACGAGAAGAGGTCATAATGGAACTCAGAAGTGAAGAAGATACTCATAACGGTTTACCTACCGTCAATCTTAAATCTCCCTCCTCTTCATATAAAATTGAAAAAGGGGGCGTTGATGGCGGCATTACGGCTCCAAGACACAAAAAAACTATTACCTGGTGATCTGAAGGGACACCTGGGGATTCTGGGTTACATAGCGCCAGAAATCTTATCACAACCATCGGATATAATGCCGCTTAAGTTTGATTTTCACACACCCTTCGAAGTGGTCATAGGAGACCGCACCATCGTAAAGGGAAAAATAATTCAATTAGACCAAAAATCCTCCATTTGGTACACGGACGGATCAAAAACGATTGATGGAACAGGAGCAGGCATATATGGACATAAGTACTCTTCATCAGTGCCTCTGGGCTCTACTCCCACAATCATGCAAGCAGAAACACTTTCTGTAAACCTTTGCTGCCAGGAGGGACTACGAAAGAAACTCAAAGGGGCAAAGATTTACATTTTAATGGACAGTCAGGCAGTAATAAAAGCTCTAAACTCTTACAGTTATCGGAGCATCTCTGTCTGGGAATGCCGTCAATTCTTGAAGCAACTTGCTGAGGGGAACCAACTTTTCCTGTGGTGGGTGCCTGGCCACGAAGGCATACAAGGAAATGAAGCCGCTGACGAACTGGCCAAGTCAGCTGCTGCGAAAAAGTTCATTGAATATTCGCCAAAGAAGACAAAACAGCTTCTCGATCTCTCTAGGGACGAGTTGAGGATCATAACAGGCCTCCTTACTGGACACTGCCCACTGAGATACCATCTCAATAAAATAGGCAAATCGGAAACGGCAACATGCAGAATGTGTAGTTGCAGTTGCATCTCAACTGTCCGTCAAAGACATATACACTTCGGTAGCGACAAACTAAAGCCGCACGAAGTAAAAGCGAAAGCTCCCAGGGAGATTCTTAATTTTATAAGGGATCTAGACCTACAGGGAAATGAATAAGAAGGGTTACGAACAAAAGATCAATTTGGTCGCAGTTCGGAAAGGCTTGCAAAGCCAATCGACCCTCACGAATGTAATGTAATGTACCTACCGTCAATAAAAGTGTTATAGATAACATCGAAGCCATGAAAACGAGTATCAACATAGAGCATCCCCCTGAGACGAACCAGCAGAACGAATTTATGTATTTAGCACGATCAGAACTTAACAGAGCAATAACTGAACTCAGTGGTAGTAACCCAACTAAACCAATATCATTCTAGCAAGCATAAACTCAGTGTTTGAAGAATACACTGACCAGAACACCTGGAGAAAATTCACACTTTGATTTACTGTGGAGCGGTAGAGGTTCTTCGACTACACAAACAACAAGTCTCCACAACTCTGATTCGATCGGGCCAAAAAGCATCAGAAAACCACCATGGCAAAAACGACTGGAGAAGGATATTGACAATATTAGAGCTGAGATCACAGAATTCCTGAGAAACAAAAAGCCCTCAAGGCGCTTGAAATGCCGTATACGCAAAATCTATGGGAAAATTGGTACGAACATAAAACACCCTGATTACAAACAACATATCGATGTGTATATGGACACTTTGAAGCAGAAACTCCAAGCAAAAGCAAAGAGGCTCTCAAGATGCATCAAGTGTACTGAAAGGAAACATCAAAACCAAAGGTTCCTCCAAAACGCGGCCAATTTTCATAAGGGAAATAACAAAACTGCGAACAACAATAACAGAGAAGTACCTGACGCACAGTGCTTGGTCATCGTTATAGTCGAATAATTAAACCGTCTTCACTAGTATAATATTTGTTATCGAAATGGAAATAATTTTGTTATAAACAAATTTGCAATAATGAAAGAATCTGATTTAATGATCGTATTGACATGATTCTTTTCTAATAACTCTTTAACTAAGTAGTACGTATCTTTAGGAGGAATGTTGAGAAATAGATTTTTTACGTCGAAAGAAATGAGTTTGGAATAAGGTGGTATAGTGGTATCTTTGATATTGGCAATTAGTTCGTATGTAATTTTGACCGAAAATTCAGATTTGAAATTGCAATGTTCTATTAGAAAGTCGTTAAATAATTTTGAACGTTTGAAAGAAGGTGCCGTTACATAGAAACAACAGGTCTAATAGGGTAATTAGGTATAATCAGTTTTATCGATGAATATAATTCGGGGGATTGTGGATTGGAGTTAATAAATTTATATATTTTTCGGTCTGTAATTACTGATTTTGCTGTCGAAATTACGATTTTAACTTCTTTCTGAAATTCAGCGGTAGGATCCTTAGTTGATGTTATATAGTTTCCGGCTGTTAAGAATTCTTCAGTTTTTGAAATAAAATCGGTTTTACTAATCGCGATGACGGTGTTACCTTCATCTGCTTTAGTGAATACTATATCGTTCTTGGTACTATTTTCACGAATTGTATTTATTATTTCATAATGGGAATTGAAAATGAGGTGATAATTTCGAAAAGTCTTCTTCGATGATTTTTGCTCTTTGATGTTTGGCTTATATATTATCTTTGGAGTTTTTGAGAATGATTCCGGAGTCATTAACTAACTGTTCAAAATTAGTTTCAGTATGTTTTGGATGTATATTATGTTTGAATCCATTTTCTAATAGATCTTTTGTGGTTGTGAAAAACGGTATCAGTTAAATTAGCAAATCTGTCAATAAATTTATGGTCTGAAAATTTATCAGTGGAAGGTTTTGGTGGAGAAATTTTGAGTTTAAGTGAATTTAACTTTTTCTGTTATCGCTGAAACTTTTTATGATTTAAAATTTCAACATCATATCTGGATTCAGACTCTAAAATATCAAACTCAACATGGTGCAACCTAAACAATAATTCTGTATGGATTACCTTCAAATATATGTTTGCAACGTCCCTCTTGTTATACAGGATCTTCATATGCTCTTTGATCAATATGCGTTGACCTTTCTCGATTGCTCTGCTTGCTGGTTCACTGTTGTTGTGTGTCCTCGCCTTATGTAAGCTTAAGAAAATTTGTATTTATATTCTCATTTTTATCTATATATAGTTGTCATAATTTCTGTACATTCATTCGTCTGAAGAAGCTACGGTGTAGTGAAATGCGTTACGAATCACAATTATTCAGTAAAATTCCTCAAAAAACCTTACTTGGTTTTATTATTGATAATGGAATTCTACCAAGTAAATGCCTCCCAAATTCAAATGATACATAACTGTTCTTAGAAATATATGGGCTGTACATATCCAATGATGTGTCCCTAGAGGGGTTATTCCAATTTGAATTTTCTAAGTTTGGATGCGTGGCGTGAGAGGTTGAGTAGGATTACATTGGAATTCGAGTCATAAAGTAGTCGCAAGAAAACTAATGTTCACGAGTTTTTGCAATTCTTCGGTACTAAAATAGTTTTTGAGATACCTTTGCTGAACAGTTTTCGCAAAATCCTCCTGTATAAAATAAGCTTTGATCACCGATTAATGAATTAACTCTGGAATACACCTGTGTATAACAGGGAGACCATAAGATAAACTAATGTATGTAAAAACATTCCACAAAACTCCAGAATAATACGGATTTTTCTCCTTCAAAAAACCTAAATAGCTCTAGGGAGGAAAGATAAGTATCGGTAAACGCCAGCAGGTGCGGTACGACGTCTATATCATAACAAGAATTAATTAGTTTCACGAAGTAGAATGAAGAAAACTTTAAGTATGTGAAGCTCAATATGTATTCAGGGGAATTATAACGACTAGAACTTATACATTAGAATTGATTTCTTTGGTATTTATGTAAATATTTATTTTCGATTGGCATTGTGAATTTGGATAAAATAAGAAATATACATGGCAAATTAGAAATTCCTGTATACAAAATTAGGGAATACAGAATTGTCTTCTTGAGTTACAAAATGAGTCAAGACCTACAAATATCAATAAATTTTGAGTAAAATGTTTAATTTTTCATACATTTTCATTGGTAATTGCAAACAACATCCATTATGATTCTATGAAGATTGCTGTGCGATTTTCAATGGTATTCCGCCATAGAGCTCACTTCACGATTCATTAGAATCTTCATTTAGGTTTTGAATTTATTTTATCCAAAATACAGAATAATGTGAGTAATAACCAAAAAACTTTGTAGGACAGAAAAATAATTTTATCACAAACTCAAACAGTCGCCTATTTTACGAATTACATCCATGAATTGGAAATGTGAGTTTTCATTCGAAATTTTTCGATAATTTAGTTTTTCTCGGAAAGTACAGCGTTTTAAGTTATATTTTTTTCGTATATGGTACTGAAAATTCAAGTAATCGAGAAAATATCAAAATATGGGCTTAGCATTTAAAAATTCCAAGTAAAGGGCAGCTGCAGATATTTCCGTAAGTAACAGATCAATGAAACTATTCCAGGCTGTTAAAAAATCATGCAATTCGGTTTTTGTTTCATTGAAATCGATCAACAACTTTGGGAGCTTTGGGTATCGCGTTGAGACAATACAACCTCGAAGGTAAAATCTCCATATATAAAAGAGAACTATTTCATACATATTGTAACGTTTTTTAGTTCTTGAAATTATTGGTAGGTTCAAATTAAACACTTCAACGTTACAAAAACACTAACTTACTTATTTACACGTAAACTGAACAATTGAAACACTAAACTAAATGATTAACTTCTATAAATAATTTATATAACACAATCGATACTATTGAATTTATTTCCCACACTTTGTTCACTTATTCGCGCTCTTTATCAAACTGATTTTCCCGCGCTTCGCGATGTGTCTTCTTATATACAAGCACGAATGTTCGAGAACATCCCCGTAGTTTTGACTTTGTTCCAGATCTTCGTTCGGGAGCCTTCTGTAAACGTTAACACTCTTTTCTTAGTAATTCGGCGCGCTGAAATTTTCAGGTCTTTCCCGAATTCCTCGAAAGTGCATTGCAATTCGTCATTCCGCCGGGCAGTGACAGGGTCGGCTTCAGGGACGATTGGATATCGTTACACTGCCCCCCTCTTAAAATTGTTCTGTCCCAAAACAGACTGAGTTTTTGGTCACATTCGACTGTCTTCTCTCCCTCTCTCAAAGGTGTAGGATTGAAGCAGCACACGAAAACTTCCATTTCGATGTCTTGGAAGATAACTTCTATCATGCTCCGTATTGTTCTCCTATCTAACTGGTCCAACCAACAACCTAGTTTCAATAATGCGAGTTTCTTCACACCCTGCTTAACCAAGTGCTCTTTCAAGTCTAGTAAGGCTGACCATTAATCTTCATGGCAGGGTTTCTGGTGTGAATATTCTTTAGTCATCAAATAGTAGACCGTTCTTTCTTCAGCATCTTATTTCAAGGTCTTGCCTACTGTAGACAGTTCCTGCCTTAGTTCAAAAGATCTTCCATATTTAG
Source organism: Cryptolaemus montrouzieri (assembly GCA_013387265.2). Classification (NCBI taxonomy): domain Eukaryota; kingdom Metazoa; phylum Arthropoda; class Insecta; order Coleoptera; family Coccinellidae; genus Cryptolaemus; species Cryptolaemus montrouzieri. Next base: position 54,926,479 of record JABFTP020000001.1, read on the forward strand.
CCTTGAAAACTTTCGAAATTCGAAAATCTTGAGCGACACAATGTGCAATGGCGTATTCCTTGCCTAGTTGGAAAAGATCTTGTTGTATTCTGTGGTGACTCCAAATCTAGCTTTTCCAGTGCCGCTATAGTTAGTCATAAAACGATCGTAGTCCCTAGCTTCATTCACTTGATGATTTTTCGACTTTCCTGTGATAAAACGTGTCTCCTCGTTATTTTCATTTTCTTCTGCAAAAGGAGCCAATTGATTGAAATGGACTAGTTTAGGCTTCCCCCTCGGTAACTTACTTTTCCTACCGAAAATCCGCCTTCAGAAGCTTTGAGGTCATAGCGGTTTTTCATTATGTCACTTGCAATCTGCATGTGCTGTCTGACCTTATTATGGATATAATCCATTTTTCGCTCCAGATTAGTGACATAATCTTCTCTAGGCTTACGCCTGAATTCCAGATCACATGGCAACCTCATTTCACGACCTAACATAATCCGAGCTGGCGTTTCTCCTGTTGACTCTTGCACTGGAGATCTGTAGGTTATCACAAAAAGGTGCAGGTATTAGTCCCAACCTCGCTGATGATCCGATACCATTTAAGCTAGGTATTTTCCCATCGTTCAATTTATTCTTTCAACCATGCCGTCTGATTGACGGCTTTTGTTCTGGCTTTTCGGACGTCTAGTTGTTCTGGTTTTTCTGATGTTTAGGCTGTCGCACGTTTCTTGAAACAGCTTGGATTCAAAATTTCTTCCTTGATCGCAATGTAGCTTTAAGGGAACTACAATATGGCAGAAGAACTCATTCACCAAGATATCTGCGACAAGTGCGGCTTCTTGATTTGGTATAGCATAGGCCTCAACCCACTTGGTAAAATAACCCATAGCAACTAGCATGTATTTGTTGTCGCCATCAGTTTCTAGATAGGATTCCACCATATCTACAGCAACACGTTCCATCGGACTTGCAACATTGTACTGTTTCATTGGGGCCTTGCCTTTCCCATAAGCTCCTTTTACCGAAGCGCAAGTCGTACAATAGCTACAATACTCTCACATCTGCCTTCGAATTGAACCACTTAAATATACCTCGGACTTTCTGGAGAGTCTTCTAGATGCCGAAATGTCCTCTTGAAGCTTCATTATGTAACCTCTGCAAAACTGCCCTCACTCTGATTCGATGCCTGTTTTGCAGTTTCAAACTCAAGTGCTTGGGCCAGAGCAACATCAATTATTTTTCTCCTAGCCAACCACAAGGCCTGCTGAGGTTTACCATCTCTAATGCCATCCACGAACGTCTGAACAGCTTATTGCTCCAAGAAGGATCAGGAGCTGTAGGGTAGGTTAATCCTACTAATCTCGCTATATCAGCCTCAGATTCTTGCAAGCTCTTTGTAGATTTCTGGCTACAATGGTTAATTTGAGCGTGGTATACTTGTTTTAATAATATAATAATAAATAATAAATAATAAAATTTAAATCCTCTATTATATCTCTCATTTCCTTAAGCAAATTCAAATTTCCTTTCATTTCGTCCCTATCCTTGTTCAAATTTTTCTTTCACAGAATTCAAATTTTCTTTAAACGTGTTCAAATTTTTCATCCATTTTTCCTTTTACTTCATTCAGATCTTCTTTCAGGTTGTTCAAATTTTCCTCTAATTTATTTGAATTTTCCATCATTTTTTCTTCTAGTTTATTGTAATTTTCCTTCAGTATTATCGAGTATTCCTCCAATTAATTTGAATTATCCTGCATTTTTTCCTTCGATTCTTTCCAGTTTTCCAACATCGTTTCCTTCAACTTACTTGCATTTTCGTCCATTTTCATATTGAGGTCCATCAGGGCTTGCTGAAGGAATTTCAACGCCTCCGTCTCCATAGTTCTCTGTTGCAAACGGGTAACAGGCATAAACTGGCTAGTTTTTTTTTTATTCACCAAAATCTCACTTTTGACACCGCGTTTCTTAGTTCTTGAAAATTATAGGTGGGTTCAAATTGAACACTTCAATGTTACAAAAACACTAACTAATTTATTTACACGTAAACTGAACAATTGAAACACTAAACTAAATGATTAACTGCTCTAACTAATTTATATAACACAATCAATATTGCTTATTTCATTTCCCACACTTTGTTCACTTATTTGCGCTCTTTATCAAACAAAATTTCCCGCGCTTCGCGATGTCTCTTCTTATATATAAGCACGAATGTTCTAGAACATCCGCGTAGTTTCAGCTTTGTTCCAGATTTTCGTTCGAGAGACTTCTATAAACGGTAACACTGGTTTCTCAGTAATTCGGCGCACTGGAACATTTAGATCTTTCACGAATTCTCTCGAAAATGCATCGCGATTCGTCATTCCGCCGGCAGTTACAGGGTCGGCTTCAGGGACGATTGGATATCGTTATAATATTATGATATATTATTCATTGAAGAAAAACACATTTGAAAAACTTAATTTCATTGGTGTCATTAAACTTTTTAGAGCTAAGAAAAAATATATTTTTCATCCTTTTGATTCAAACTAATGCAATAACAATATTTTGGTACAAGATACAAAAAGTAAAAAATTGCGGAATGATTGCTCAGATGAGAAAATATGAATCTTAGTTTTGGAGGAGTAGAATCTCCTCGAAAAACTAGTTCAAAACAATGCTCATTCAAAATTGAAGTAGTGTTTTAATTTCATAAAGTTTTTTAATATAAAAATAAACATGAACAAAATAATCTTAATGTGTTCCTGGCTTTCTGTTGCTAATAGTTTAAGGAAATCAAAGTTTTATAGATTGAATGATTAGATGAAAGATCAGAGTGGATCAACACCATGAAGAGAATCAGTGATTCTACTGCCTATTTGGAAATTGCCTATGTAAATCTGTATAAGTAATTAAGTGATGGTGTAAGTGGATGGGATTCAACTGCGAGAAGACAAATATGGAGCTAATACTTTCTAGGAGGTGAGAAGTCGGAGTATTCTAATAGTCCTGCATATAATTCAAGAATATTCTCATACATGTATAACGGCAAAGAGAAGATTAATAAAACATTTCAATGAGAACTACAAGATGAGTTTTTTATTTTAGATTACAAACAAATTTTTTTTCGGGTTTTCAATAGCAATGCACAGGTTTGAAACTCTGAATTGCTCTGTATAGAAAAACACTAAACCCACTGAGCCAAGTACATTGAATTTTCTATTTCTATTCTTAATTTTTGGGAGAAGCCGATGCTTCTCATATCACAGGATTGGCGGCCCAAGAAGATTTGATGTGTGTGATCATGCGCAAAATTGTTATCGGAAAGATGTTCCGTGGAAGCGAGTTCTACATCACGCTAGCCCTGAAACAAAATAATTTTCATAGAGAGGGCCTGGTTTTGATTTGGTACTGGATTCTCTCTGGGACCAAGCCTTTCAGTTCTTTCATTTACTATGAAAGTACTGTAGAAAAGATATCTGCAACCTGACGTCTTTGAGCGAGTGGCTGTTCTCCTGGGGGTCGATGAGGCGCACTTCTCTCTTCTGAACCCTATCCAATAGAAGTAATGAATGTTTAGTACTGAGCACACATGGGAACAGTATTCCAGACCAGGTCGCAACTGTGCTTTGTATAAAATCATCAGCTTTGATAATTTAAATTACTGCTCAGAGAAAGTCAAGAATGCTAGATACTATATTGCAAAATAGAGTACTTCTTGTTCCACACTGGTTTTCTAAACACTATGATCATTATCCATATGGTGAACCAGAGCAGCTACATTCTCCAGTTCCTTTAGCAATGCAAGTATATTGCATCATTTCACCAGTCACTCACCCCTCTCTCAAATTTATTGAATGATTGAAGTTTGCTGCATACATTGAATATTCTAGTGTGTCCAGACACTAACTTTTCTAGTGTTCTTTCAGTAAAAGGGATCGAATGTTCAATACTTTCGAACCGTAAATCAAACTTGATACTTGATAGGTAGACCAAAACTTTTTATATTTTCCACTAGCTGCATTAGTAGGCTTCGTTCACATATCCAATATTTTATACAAGTTATTAAAATCTAAGTACCCTCGTTTAATTTCTTTTTTTATCATATTTCAAGTGAGTGAAGTTTGAATATCGGTTGTTTTTTTATTACAATCTGTCTAATTTATTGCTAATTCTCATATAGGTTTTTCAGTTCCATTATAATAAGTTTGTAAGATTTTTCATGGTAAGTTATTCCATCATTCAAATATGTTGTTTCATAGTATCTTTACAACTAACCGCTAAGAAAAATTCTAGGGAATTACGAAAGCACCTGCTGCGCCGGCTCATACTCTGCGCAAAGTCGATCGATTTTTCGAGATGAGACTAAATATAAATTCTGAACAGAAAGCAGATATCCGAGAAGCTTTCCAAATTTTTGATGATGATGGAGATGGAGTGGTGAATTTAGAAGGTTTGAAAGTGACAATACGAGCCTTAGGTTTTGAAGTGAAGAAGTCCGACTTGAGAAAATGGATAACAGAAGTTAATCCACAAGCTGACTGGAAAAGTAAGCAAATTTTTGTAATGTATGAGTTATGAACAAAAAGAAAGTTTGGGTGCTACGCCATGATCGATGAAGAAACAAAAATGTATATATGTATCGAGAATGTGCCACAACCTCTGCACTTAGGCCTCATTAGACCAATTGTGCATCTTCTCCTTATTTCGGTAGTCTACCACACCTTCAGATATCCTCAATTGAAGATATTTGTTTTCAAGATTTCTGACGATATTGTCTAATGTGGACCTCCGTAGGTAACCTAGGGTTGATATTTCTCTTTGAGCGTGTATGAACCTAATATTTCTTGGCATTAGAGCAGAACGTGGTCGATTGTTTCGTCTTTCTGTTGACACTCCCTACATAGAGGTATGTCATTTTTGCTCATGATATGGAGGTGATTCTTCAATGTAGAATCTCCAGTCAGTATGCCTGTAATCTCAAAGTTATTGACAAATATTTCATTGCTGTTTCCACTTGGGTTTTCCAGAAGTACTCTGGTCAACCTACAGCTTTTTGTTCTTTCCTATAACAATTTGAACTGTTTTAGTGTGTTGGCTCTGAACAGTACAGCCCTCATTTGCGTTTATCGTAGCTTCAACTATTCCACTATTTTTGCCGCGATTTCCCTTTGGCTAGCCTAGTTGCTTCATTGTTGCCTCTGCACTGTGTGTGAATCTTTATCCAAGAAGCAGAAATATCGATGGCGACAAGCGATTCTATCAGTGCTCTGGCATTCCTACGTTATCCTGGTGGAGCTTTTATGCAGCGATAATATTAATTAATGTCACAAATGCCCCCAATAGGCTGGAAATCGCAAAAATCATTTGAGAATTTAAAAATGGTAATTCACCAGATGTAGATAATCTACCGACATAAATTTTCAAACTGCAAAGAATTCACCATGGTCGAAATACTTCATCATTCGATATAACAAATATGGGAGAAAGACAGTCCTCCAATAGGTTGATCACGAGGATTGTTGGTGAAAATACCAAAAAAAAAGGCACTGGTTGGAGTGTAAGAACTGTCGAGCAATCACTTTGCTATTGGTGGTAAGTAGAATATCGACAAAAAGTCTTGAACCGAATAAGATGAATAGTAGATGTAAAGTTGAGAATAGAACCAACTGGCTTCCGAAAAGAACATTCCTGCATAGATGTTATGAACACTCCCAGAATCATTTTGGAACAAAGCACCTTGTTCCAAAACAGCTCTGTATATTTAATTCATAGACTTTGAGAAAGGTTTTGATTCTATTGATAAATATATATGGTCAACCCTTAATGAATATCATTTAAATCAGTGACGATAATTACAATTGTCAAATTATACATCAGGGCAAAGTCACAGAACCTTTTGAAGACGAAACGCAAGTTAAAATGTTTATTTTCTCCAATACTGTTTTTAATTGTCCTAGATGAAGTTTTGAGAAGATGAATTTTATCTGCTGGAAAATCTCAGATAGGCGTCGAAGATATTGACTTCGCAGTTGACTTGCTTCACTCACTTCACTCACATAACAGATAAAATAAGAGGGAAATAACGTAGGACTAAATTTTCAGACAAACTGCATACCAAGATTACACTAAGATTACACAGATGTTTCTGAAATGTAAAACGGAGCTGCAGGGGACAGTAATTGCAGAAAAAATAGAAAATGCTGTCCACCTTCCAAATAACTTCAGTATCTACAGGGTGAAACTTCAACGATATTATAGGCTTTGAAAATATGTTCATCAGTTGGTACAAAAATTGATCATCACGGAATTTTTTAGTGCATTGAAAGGTTTGAAGAAAAGACACATACGGTATTTATCATCCAGATCATTAAACAGGAACTCCTCAATCTCCAGGGTCATAACAAAACAGTCACAGGTCCATTGGGCCCCATGTGGGAATGAGGAGGCCGACCGGGTTGCAGTGATCTTAGCGTCTAATACAGATTTACACAGTAGAAGGCTAATCAAAAAACATATAGAGAGAGAGTGGCAATTGATCTCGAACGCCACAACCGCACAGCTTAAGACGGTAGTTACTACTTTGTCTTCGAAACTTTATTAACCGACCAACAGTAATACAAGAGACCTAGTAAAAGTAAATCGCTTAAGGCAGGGGTGCTCAAACTTGAACTACTGGCGATCTACTTCAATGTTTTTAGACTCTGAGAGGCTGCAAGTATGTGTGATGAAGGGTTGTCGTATATACACGATACCTACCTAGGTAGGGTGTACCGCAGCATATACAGATATTAGCTTTCAGCTTAATTTACATTATTTTAGTCAAGATTTGGGTTAGGTTTAGTCAGATTCTTCTCTATAATATCAATGAAAAAATTCATAGTTATTCAAAATGTAACTGGGGAACCATACTATCTTGCGTATGATTCAATAAACGAGTGAAAAAACCTGAGGAAAAAACTCGTTTCCCTGTCGCTATTACACTAGTAATAGCTTGTCTGTTTATGTTGTGTTAGTGTCGTGTGTACATAAAGAGCACCAATAATTTTTCTGCTTAGCAGCTTCAATTCTCATCTTGCACTCCATGATTTCTAGATGAAGACTACGGTGAAAGGAAGGGGGTTTGGGACAGAAATCTGTAACAATGGAAAAAGAAAACTAGCAGAAAAATATTTCAACAATCATACCTAACTCTTATATGTCTAAACACACTTGAATTTAAGAAATGATTTTATATAGCAAGTAAGGCCATAAAAAGGACTAAGGAGATAATCAAAAAGTACGTAGCCTGCGATATTTACTCTTTCGCGCAGATGTTCTTCCGTCGCAGTAAAAGTCTTCTGAAACATAATCACTTCTTTGTTCTTGCTTGCCAATTTTTAAGTATAATCTCGCAAAATCCCTTCAATATTCAAACTCAACAAAACAATTCCCTCTCTATTTGACCGAAAGAGCCCCGATGGCTAGGTTCGGTCTTCTAAGTGATGCCGATTATGATCTATAGATGTACTAGAATCACTACGAACCCAATGATTTGGGTTGACATCCATTTAGTTTTTCTTCGTGGTTCTTGTTCAATTTAAAGAAAAATTTGCGAAAAAATTTTGAAACTCGTTTTGAAAATATGACAAATATCATATAAGGAGTGACTTTGTATGTTGAAGCGTGGCACTGCATGTCCTCAGCATTCTTTTCATTAGATGGTACGGAACCACTGAGTGCTAATCGCAAGCATGATGACATAAGATCGTCAGTTAGTCGATTGCGATATTTGGACTTAATTAACTTCATTTCAGAAAATGCAGACTCGCACAAGTACGTTGACCCAAACATTGCCGTCATTTAAATTGTTCCAAAATGTTTGATATTTCAGCCCCATACGTATCGTAGTTCCACTGAGAAATCCTTGCTTTCAAAGACGGAAAATGTTTCAGATCCTTTCTTTTCAGTTGATCTATCATAAGTTGCAATTTACTTTTGAATGCGTTTTCTGCGCTAATCATCTCAATAATAGTTATTCTTTCACCTTGAAGCTCCAAGTTAATGGTGTTTAATTGCATTGTGATGTCAACAATGCTAAATCAGTCAGTCAGTTTTCGCTTTTAAACATTTGACTGTCATCACCTCTTTTGTCTAGAAAAGCTGATATTTCGGGCAATAATTCTTGAATCCTTTCTAGGAATTTTCCGCGACTCAACCACCTGACGTCCGTGTGAAGAACTAAATCAGTGTGTTCAGCTGACTTCCTATCTTCCAACTGCAACATAAAGAGCCGCCGTTGCAAGCTACGTGCACAGATGGAATTCACAATTTTTGTTTCAATGCCCATTATTTCCTCCGTGTTTAAAACTTTTGAACACAAAACTTGTTGATGTATAATGTAATGGAATAAAAAAATTAAGGGAAATCTTCATTAGTTCGACAGATTGCCAACATCGGATGTAATGCACACTAATTTATATATTGGTAGCTTGTCGTTTTTTACAAAATTGAAGAAAACGTCATATATACCCTCGCCACGGGTCTTCCCCGTCAGAGGAATGATTGTCAAAAATTCTTCCTTAGCCAATATGTCAATGAATACATCCGAATAAAAATAATAGTTCGGCAGAGTCTGTCATATTGGTGGATTCGTCGAACTGTAAATAAAAGTGTATATTTCATGATTTCATGTTTTTGTTTATCTGCCATCTCCTGACTCATGACTTCAATACGCCTTGTGACAGTCGGACGAGATAACTGAAATTCTCTAATAGCAGACATGATTTCTGTTTTATTTTTGAAATCTTCAAATAAAGTTTCACCCGCTTCAATAAACGCTTCCTTCACAACCGCCCATCTTCGAATGGTTACTTGTGTTTCTCCAATATATGAGATATTTTAAATGACGCGATCGTAGCAGCTTTCGATTGTTCGGTTGGTCTTGTGAACATGGTTTGTTTTTTTTTTCGAACAAGATATCAAATCACCTAATTTTCGTTTTCTTAATTCACTCTGTGGCGGAAAATCCTTTTCATAGATTTTATGAACCGTTTTATGATGCCTCTCTAAGTTACCACGCTTAGGTATTGCAACTGACGCACGACATATAAGACGAATGTACTTATCCTTCACCATACAAGAGGACAATTCTTCCTCCCAATCGTTATTGAAATGATACGTTTTAGATTCCTTAGCTGCACTTATTTTCTACTATTCAATAATAAACGTCGTATCGACGTAGTATTGCCTTCAAGTTACAATTCAGAATGACACCAATTCCTGCAGGCGCAACATTTATATTGGCGTGAACGAAAGTCTCGAATGTGAATGAAAACGCGACTTTACTTTGACAAGTACCGCGCGTTCCTTTGATGAAGCCGCCGTTTACCGCTAGCAGAGTATTACTTTATTACGTAATAAATTTTCGTAGTTAGGGTCCTAATTTTTTTCTTCTCGAGATCTACTCAAAAAGCACTCGCGATCGACCGTTTGAGCACCCCTGGCTTAAAGATGAGCCACACAGCATGGCCACATAGCCACCTTATGAAGCGTGAACCACATGGTATTTTCGAAACTTGTGATGTCCGAATAACTATAGCACGTATCTTGTGCGAGTATCCTAAATACTTCGTTGAGTGGAGTAGATTAGTAATCTCGAAACGTCACTAATTACTAATCTCGAAACTTCACTATCAATCAACATAAACCAAACAATGAATTTCTTTAAAAACTAAGCCTGTACCAAAAATTGTAGTTCAAGTGCATTTCACCTTTTATAATTATGTCTTGTATTTTATATGAACTGTATTCTCCGCTAATAACCATGAGTGATTGATGCGGCTTATTTGAAATAAAAAAAAATAAGACTTAGAATGAATGAAATTAAAACGGAAGAAATAATATTAAACAACAAAAAAGGATAATCTCATACAAAAAGTAGTTTTTGTCTCGAAAATTGAAGTCAAGCGGTAATTCGCGTAAACCATGTTTTATACTAATATTTTTGAATTAGGCGCCCGTATAACCATACTATGGTAAGCAGAGATACCATATGGTCACCTAGATGTCGACACATGACCGATGACGCCGAAAAATTCGAAAGTGACGCCCTATATATAGTATTACTGAATCTAACGGTTTTAGCGTCGGCAGTTAGTGTACCACGTGTTGCGAGTGAAATCAGTTGAGTATTAGCATATATTTATTGTGTGTAGTAGCTAAGAAGATGCCGAATCTATCGAGAAAAAGGAGTAATTACGCCGGGGGGCATCCTTCTCGAAAAAAGAAGAGAATTCAGCGGAAATAGATTTACTGCAGTGTGCGATACAGAGCAAGTGAGAACTACTGCAAAAAAATTGAAAGGCAGTGACTATGGTTCTGTACCTGCCGATGCTTCTTCAAATTACGTGCTCTTGCATTTTTTACACGTTTTTTCAATGCTTAGTACCTTCGTCAAGTGCCAGTCTTGTGATAGCGAATTAAAGTTTTTGAGGACAAATGGTGCTGGTGTTGCCTTCAAGATTGTGGCTTCGTGCTCGTGCTCTACGCGTTACTGCGAGTCTAACCCCAGGAAAGGTTAAATGTTATGAAGTGAATCGCAGATTAATGTTGGCTATTTGAATGCTAAGCGGTGGGATACAAAATCTCCGACTCTTTTGTGCGTTGTTGGATATGACAGCATCGTTCAGTACTACTATATATTACTCGTTCTTAGATAATCTGCACACTGCGTCTCATGCTGTTTTCCAAGATTTTCGAACCAAAGCAGTAAAAAAAGAAATGGAGAAAAATGTCGACGATGGTAAAGATCCCTGTATCGTGACTGTGTCAGGTGACGGGTCATGGAAAAAGAGGGGGTTTTCGTCTCTATTTGGTTTTGCTACGCTTATAGGCAGAAATACAACTAAGGTCCTTGACGATTGTGTGAAATCCTCTTTTTACCAATCTTGTGCCAATTGGAAAGATAAAATAAATACAATTGAGTATGAGTTATGGAAAAGCAGCCACGACGAGGTATGCTCCATCAACCATAATGGTAGTTCCGGGAAAATGGAAGTTGATGCAGTGAAGAAAATGTTCTCACGTTCTATGGAATTACTTGGAACAACGTACGAATCATACATCGGTGATGGTGATACAAAAACGTTTGAGGCCATTCTAGACTTGTATCCCTACGACGATCTTGTAGTGAAAAAAAAGGAGTGCGTTGGACTTGTCCAAAAAAGAATGGGCTCACGTCTTAGGGTTATTACAAAGCAAACAAAAGGACTTGGAGGCAAAGGTTCCGGCAAACTCACCAACAAAGTAATTTCTGATTTGACAATTTATTATGGCTTGGCCATCCGCAGACATCCAGACTCTGCAAAAAACATAAAGAACTCCGTATGGGCTGTTTTTTATCACAACATATCCACAGATAAAAAAATCTCAGCATGACCATTGTCTGAGGCTTTGTCGTCAAATGATTTGATGGATCGTTGCACGGGCGGCAACACACAAAATTCCAACGAATCCGTTAACGCCTGCGTCTGGAAGTTGGCTCCGAAACACCTTCACTGCGGTGCCAAAACTGTTGGAATTGCAACTTATACAGCCATTAGTTTATTTAATGAAAGCTATATAGGATTGTTGAAAATTATGGACGTTTTGGGGATCAGAATTGGGCTTGAAGCCAACAATTTTTGCCGACAAGCTGACGCGAAACGCGTTACGGCGGCTGAGAGCAGAATGTCGTAAGGCGCGAGAGCAGCTGAACTATCGAAAAAATCCGACAAAGCAAGCCAAGAGATGCTTTACGAACTCGAGGAAGGACTCATGTATGGCCCTGGAATCGCCGATTATCTATAAGGTATATCGTTATGACTTTATCACAGAGTAATCGTTAATCAAATTTTCAAACGCGTTTTTCTCGAAACCATGTTTTTCGAACTGTTGGCGACGATTACTCAGAAAACTACTTAACGGATCGCCATTTTTTTTTGTTTTAAAGTATATCTTATGTATTGGTCTGAACTACAATCAAGATGATATAAGCATAATTATTTTTTACAGCACTTTAAAGAGCAAAAAAAACGAAAAACGAAAGAAAAGTTCAGATGTCCGCCATTCTTTTTTACTTTTTATGATGGTTGTAGTCCAGACTCCAACTGCACTCATATATTTCAAGAATCTTTTATCGTTTAACATATTCGATGGTTTTTGCAGGTGCTAGAGTGGCCAACAGCGGACCACCTTTTTGAGATCGTCGCATTACACGTTATTTTCTGATAAAAAAATATTTTTGTATACATTTCAATGTAATAAACACGTAGCAAAAATTTTGAATTGTTTATTCAAGTCCTTCTATTAAAAAATAAATTATAGAAAAAACGTCATTTAGGCCTTCAGAACAGTAAACCCCCTAATATGCTACTTGATGGAATGATGCTCCTGATATCAAAATTAATAGAATTTGTTCATTTTAGGTGATAAGATTCCTTATCAAGACTTCATGGAGATCATAGAGAGGAAAATGTGTGAATATGATTCTCGTGAAGACGAGATCAAAATGTTTCGGATCATCGATCATATGAATAGAGGCAGAATAATTTTTAGAGATTTGAAGAGGGTTGTCACTATTCTCAAAATGGATGTTAATGATGAAGAAATCATGGAGATGTTAGAAATGGGAAGGACTGTTTTTGGAAATCTTGAAGTTAGTTTGGAAGATTACATTCGTGCTATGAGAAGAAACCCAGTATGAATTATTTAAGATATTTGTAACCTTAAACAGTTTATGTACACAATAAAAGTAGATCTATTTTTATGTCGGAATACCCAGTTTATTTGGATCACCAAGCATTATCGTAATACTTCATACTGAGGGACATGAAACATTTTCTTTTGGAATTATGGAATTTATTGTCATAATTCATAATACATTGGTGCACTATACGAGACATCATTGTTAGGCAAATATCCAGAAATCAAGAAATCCAAGAAATTTTGAACGGGTAACAACAATGATAATACAGAACAGATATGGAGCAATCAATCACAATTCTTACCTCATGTAATTACCTTCCCTTGGCAATAGTTTGATGAACGATTCACTTCAATTACTGCACAATTTGTATAAACACTCATAGACGTACTAGACTTGTCACAACACGCTTGAAAAATGCTGCTTACGCGGGAGTTCGATGCTATACATTATACAGGATGTTTCAGGTGTGCCGTATTTAATTTCTACATGAGTTTCCTCATCAAAAAAACATGATAAAAATGCCCATAAACATAAACACCTCAAAAAAGTCTAGGGAACACTTCTGAATATCGATATATCGTATCCAGAACGATCAATGTGGATGATTTTTTTAAAGAAATTAACACCTGCATCATTTTCTCACCAAATTATATATAGTGCCGCAACCGATTTTACTTTTTTTTTTATGAAAAACTAAGAATGCAGCAGATTCGACGCTGCTTTATAATCATTTCATGTATTCAATGTTTGAAATCAGTTAGTTGGCACTTTGTTTCTGTTGTAAGCACAAATAAAAGATTCAAGTTTTGTGATTCGACCATGGAAAGACGACATCTGACTAGAGAAGAGATGTTACGAGCCGTTGGCATGCTCCAAGCTGGGAGCTCACAACGGGAAGTATCCAGGGTTCTGGGAAGTAGCCCAAGTGTCATAAACCGTTTATGGTCGCTTTTCAATGAAACAGGTAGCGTAGAAAACGCCATACAGGTCGTTTCAGGATTACTACAGTCGCCCAAGACAGATTTTTGGTTTTACAAGCCAGAAGAGATCATACTATCACAGCATCTCAATTAGCTCAAGAGCTATCATATTATAAAAAGTAAACAAAACTGTCTTCTTTCGTTTGATGGTTAGTTTCACGTCATTTCGAGTAAAATATACTACAGGGCCAATGTTAATATATTTTCCGAAAGGAAGTGATAGAATAATAAAAATATCCAAAACACCGCATTACTGTTACGAGATAAGTCTTCAGTACTACGTGAATATGACGTATTGAATTATTTGCTTTCGAAAAAAATATAAGCGAAAACAATCTGACGGACTTGAGTCAAGTTCTTTTCATTGGCCTATAGAAATCGCAGTTTATACAATAATTCTAAGCGTTGGCCAGGCGAATCGAGCTCCAGTTAAACTACTCCGCAAAATAGCTAAGTAGCAGCTCTTTGACACCTACGAAGCCGGAACAGTCGCATTCTGTCGCACACAGAACAGACCCAAATGAGAAATACAAACTCAGTGCTTCGGCATGGTAAACAATATGGCCGCCTCTGCATAGAAACTACCGCCACAGGTGCCATTATGGGAAACTAAACCGAAAGGCGCCTTATTTGAATTCTAGATTTTCCACAATCAAATTGAATTGAATTGAAATGGGGTATTTGATCTAGTCTAATCGATTTAGATTATTTCTGCCTCAATTAGACTGTTCAAAATTTGAGAAAATAATGAATATTTTTCACAATAACACTTTTATTTTAAAATAAAAAATTTCTTAAACAATATATACAGAAAACATTTCCAAAAATAAAATAAATTCTTAACACATGTAAATCAAAAATATAAATCACAGAAAAACAGGTACATTCTAACATTCGAAATAAAATAGAAATTCTGAAATATTGTTGTCTTCCATTGCTACCATTGGTCCCTAGTTGGGGTAAACTGCCTTCACGGCCATCTTCATGGCAGCTACCCCATACTGCTTCTGAAAAATGAAAAACAGAGTACTAACTGTCTCAAGAAGTTTTTATATAAATGAATTTGAGATCACTCAAAATTGTTGAATATGGTGAAAATAGTGTATGAATGTATGAGTGTAAAAGATGCAGGGGGGAAAATAAATAATATCACAGACTAGGAAACATGTGTAGTACCACCGATTGTATAAGATCAATGGTAAATAAATAACACACACATAGTAGGGTGTAGATAACCCGCTCTTTAAAATACCAATAAACAGCTATAATTGAACCCAACAAGGATTGCTATCCTATTTGTTTCTGAACCTTTTGGATTTGCTTTCAGTCCCAGAAGTAACAGTTTCCTTTTTTTTATCCTTAATGAATTTAAAAATTAAAAGACGAGTAGCCCTTTCAAAATTTCATCTTTAACTGAATGTAACTGACAAAAATCGAATTGAGAAAAATGAGACTTATAAATATCTTTGAATCTCAAAGCAAGATTTTCCTGATGCCCCTGACTATTCAGGAAAAAGTAAAGTCTATTATGAATGTCTTCTAAGAATTGAGAAACTTTTACTGAAGGATAAGTTAACTTAGATTTATTATCACAAAACTCCTTGAATGTAATAAAGGTATGTTGTTGTTGGGGCACTTCGCAAAAAAGTTCTTCCTTACATACATGACATTCTGGGACTGTAATTTTTCGCAAAAGGTATCCTGCCACATAATAGGTAGCGTAATTGTCTGTTATAGGAGTTGGTAGATTTCCAAAGATCTCATTATATTCTTCAGGAACAGAAGGTTCTGAATCCGCAGAATCAGTGAGTATATTCTGCGAGTTAGTCTGCAAAAAAGACAAATCATTCAAATTCTCACAGTCATCTTTTTACAATTTCCATTAATTATGGGGATGTTAAGCCATTTATGACAGAAGTTTTAAAGCAGCAATAAACTGGTGGCAAGTAGGGTTTGTGTTCCTACACCATGCTGTCTGATAATACAAAATAAATTTTCTAATGGATCCTGGTTGAAGGACCGTAATGAAAAATATTTGAACCCTACCTTCTGCAACCGATGCCAAAGATATATAATGGATCTAATAGTTATCTGCCAGCCCTTAATGAAGTGGAATTGATTTGTGACATCTTTATTATTTCTCTTGTCAATCAGTTTCCAATTTCGTAGTTCCAACAACATCTTGGACCAATATTCAATATGAGGTGAGTCTCGTTTTAAACACCTTCAGAGGTTTACCTTCAGGTACAGAGAAGCTGTATCCATTCAAAGAGTCAAATAATGAGTCAACTTTGTGAACGAATTCAGCTGTGTGTACAGCTTCAGATGGTAAATTCCTGAAGCAACCCATGTTTCAATACACGCTGCTACAGAATAACTGAGTTGAGCTGCTGTGACTTTAACTTTCATTTTCATGCGACTGTCCTTAAAATTGAAATAGTCATTACTTAGTTTTGGTAGCATCTTGAACGTGCGTTTCTGTTGGTCTAAATTGAAAGCGGATTCTATGTGATCAAAGTTAGCCATTTTATTCTCACTATACTGACAGAAGCATCGAAGCAGAGAATTGCGGGTGTTTTTCATTAAATGAGGTACGTCAAAAATTATGCAAACAGGCTGACCCTTTACTCTAAAATAGAAAGTAGCATCACCTTGGTTGCTTTCCTCTGATAATGCCGTAAGGGCTGCTCTATTTGTAGAGCCTTGATCACAGACAGTCGCAACAACTTTCAGGTCAATCTGTAGCAGGTGTTCAATGACAAAAATTACGAGCTTTTTAAGGCATAAAGTGGAAACTGTTTTCGAAGTGAAATAATATGCAATAGCCTGTTTCCAATTCTTTCTAATGCCTCTAACCAAAAACACCAATGCGTGGTCTGCAACTTTTCACTTCTACCTAAGTGACCAAGATCTTCATAACCAGAAATATGCCCTTTATGGGGTTCATAATGGAGACCACTTGATAAAGATATTTCATCAAGAAGCAAAACACAGTGGCGATCAAGTTCATGCATTTTCCAACTTGAACTTTGAGCTGATCCATCATTGTTCTATTGATCCCTGTTTCAAATGAAATTTTTGACAGCACTTGTTTTAGAGTTGTTATAGACGGCAATTGGAAAAAATTCATTAAATAACGATACAATCTGGGGCTACGTTTATACATTGACAAAGAAAAAGTTTTATCTTGAACAGTCCACCGCTTTCCCTGGGAACCCCTTTCTACATTTCTAAGTTGGGAATTGATGAATTCTTTGGTGACATTATTGAGATTTTCCTGAATAAAATCAAATCTACTCTCATCACATGCCTGTTTTAATATTTTGATTGTATCTCGTTTGTGTTTCAACATTTGCCTTAATTTGGAAAGTTTAGTCAGTGTTGTTCTATGAACTCTATACATAATTTCTTCTGATGGAGATAAAGTTTTTTCGTCAGACCAGCTGAACAAAGAATACCTTTAGTTCCAATCCAGTTTGAGTTTTGGTCAATAACATTTGCAGATGAAAGGGTTGAAGGATCATCGCCGCTAAAATTGTTCGATTTTTCATTTGCATCATCTAGTAAAAAGTAAAATCATCAGGAGATTATCAGTCAAATTTTGTTCATTATTAGTGCATAGATACTTCTCGATGATTTTATCAATATCAGGGCTGTCATTGATTATTTCATCATCTTGACTACTTACTTCTTGAATTGGTTCAACATATGAGTGATCTTCCAAAATACTTGGAATTGAACAGGATGGTTCATTAAGAGATGCTGTTACAGTTGAAGATTGAGGCAAAGATGGTAAACTGCCAATATATGTGTGATCTCCCATAACTACAGAAACCGAAGAGGATTTAATCAGATATGGCATATTAACAATGTTTGAAGGGTGCCCTATGTTAGAAATCGGACAAGATGGTTCATTGGAAGTCTCTGGCAAAGATGATCTGCCACCAACATTCGAGTGGTCATTTGATAATAAATGATATTGCTCGTTGAGAGGTCCTGACCAAGAAGAAATACTGCCTACATTTGACTGATCCTCTTTATTATAAGAACAGGATGGTCCATTATTCAAAATAGGAAGAGATGGACTAACGCCATGGTTTAATCTTTTTCGATTTGCATTAACAAAGTCGTCTTCTTTGAAGTGATCACTACATAAGAAAAAGTTAGTAGTGTCGACAGTTTCACTTATAGAACAAAACTCTTTCTTCAAACAAGTTGATGGATCTTGTCGAGGAAAACATGGAAACTGATATTTTTAGCTCGGAAGACGTACTTGTTGGAGCATGTGGAAAATTTACAGCGATATTTAATCCCAAACGAAGTCATCCTGACAAATTCGAAAGTTGAGAACCTAAAGAAAATTAATATAATTCAAATCAACTTATCTTTTCAGAGCTCAAAAAAGGCTTCCTCGGCTACTTTTCTTTCCTCGCCATTCACAGGGGTCCTCTTGTATGGTTTCGTCGTATCCCGCCGCATGCCAAAGGGTGAACCTCAAAATTAAGAAGAAAACCGATAAGAATTGAATATAATCCAATTTAGGTACCGTAGAATCAATCAAAGCTCAAGCTGCACAAAGTATCGGCTAAAACTTCACAAATTCGATTTACTTACCATAAACTTTCCAAATTATTAGATTTGATTCCATGACATCAGCAAATACCTGAAAAGAAAATTATTCTGGAAGCACAAACCGCAAGAATAAAAGGGTTTAGCGGGAAACTGAAAACATTTTGACATTGACAAATGACAATTTATTTATCGGCGATTGAAGTTTAATCGACCGAGTTCAACACTTGACGTGATTAAATTAGTGCCATCTATATCTATTATGGGGAACTAGATAGATAGGTGAGGGTTGTGAGGGGTGTTGACTGTTTTGGTCGGTTACTCGACCTTCTTACTGTTCTGTGCTGTCGCAGCTCCGGTAAAACCGCAGACTGGCCCACCTCTAACAGTAACTAAGCCTCTTGGTTCCCCGAGCTTTACGCATGCGCGAACACACGCGAGTCTATCTATATATATATATATATATATATATATATATATATATATATATATATATATATATATATATATTAAATGGTCTAAAACTGATCTAAATGAATTACAATGTCAAACGAGGAAAATGCTCTGTAAATATCATAAGCACCACCCAAAGTCAGCTGTTCAGAGAGTTACACTACCTAGACATCATGGAGGTCGTGGATTAACTGATTTAAATAATCTTCATAGTAAACGGATTTTTCATCTACGTTCCCATTTTCATGATAAAAGAGAACGTCTAAATTACATGATATTGTTGTTGCTTCAGATTATAATCTTACACCTCTGAACTTGACAGGCAAAAGGTAGATTTTGATATATTTGATGATAATTCTGAAAGAGAAAGTTTGATGCAGAAGGAATTACACAGAAAGCACCCCAAAGAATTGAAAAATGATTATATTGATGAAATCGCATCGAATAAATGGTTAGTATCTGGAGAATTGTTTGCTGAAACAGAAGGCTTGGCAATTGCGATCCAGGATCAGGTTGTTTCACGAGGAATTATAGAAAACACATCATGAAACAAAATATAGATGATTCTTGCCGTAGATGTTTCTGTTCTTCAGAAACAGTTTTTCATATATTATCATCTTGCTCAGTCCTCACTTCAACGGATTATTTAGAAAGACATAATGCCGTCGCTAATATTATTCATTTTAATCTAGGAATTAAATATGACCTAATTCCCAAAAGAAAAAATTTCACAAATATGAACCTGAGATTTGTGAAAATGACAAATATAAACTTTATTTTGATAAAACAATTCTTTGCAACAGAGCTGTAAAACACAATAGACCAGATATCATTCTTAATGATAAACAGAATCAAATAACATATACAATTGATATTGCTATACCCGACACACATAATATGCAAAATAAATACAATGAAAAAATTTCTAAATATATGATGCTTGGCGACGAGATTGAAAAATGTGGAAAATGAAGAAAATATTTATTCTACCGATTATTATTTCCACAACAGGTGTTATTCCTAGAAATCTTCACAAAAGTATTGAGATTTTGGGTCTGAAGAGAAATTAGTTAGAACAGTTACAAAAGATAACAGTCATCAAATCTTGTAATATTCTTCGTAGGTTTCTTTCCGAAAAAATTATGAGGTAGAGTCATAGGCTTTCTCTTTAGTTTATACTGCTCAGAATCTCATTTCATATTTTATTTATTTGTATAAATAAATGTAATACAATTAACTGAAATTTTAGTCATATTTATATTCAGAGCAGTATTCTATTCGATCGTTCACCATTTCACACAAAGGAAACTATTGATGAGTAACATTCGGTGTTACTTGACTAAGGTCCGTACACTGGATTTTTCCGGTGAGAAAGCCTCTGACACTACTCGTTGGTACATTGATATCATTGTCTGATGATGCTATAGTATGTATATATTCTGGTAGATTGATATATTGTCATAACATTTTACGTTATCCTAATATATAATTATTCCAGGATATGTTTTGATTATAATCATTGCCTGGCAATGGTATTAATTACCGGGTGGTGGATTTATATTTTTTCATCAAATTTACCCGATTAGGCCATAAAAAATCGATTCACTTGGCCCAAGAAGGCAGTACCTCTAAATTATGAACTATCAATGCACCAATCCAAATTAGTAAAATGATGTCTATCAACTTAAAACATAGACCGAAGTCCTATTAAAAATGGTACATTAATCGAACGAAGTTCGGAGTCGGGTTGGCAGAGAAATGAACAGATTCTAAATAGATGTTTCCGATGTGGTAAGTAGACTATGAATGACAGGCGACAGATAATTAGGAAATGTCATTTCTTGAAAAAGAACTTTTTTTCAGGTGTCATTTATTTTAATTTATTTTGTTACTAACAGGCCATTACTAAATATACATTTTCAGGTTTTTTCGATGTTAATAGCTTTATAATGGTGAGTTAAAAAAAATATTGATACTTAAACTCATTTATCCTTAATATTCGTAGGAAAATGATACATCCCGAAACGCCTCTAGCATCCAGTTCATTTCAACCTTATCCTCAATATTCCAAGTATACACTAAACCTTTTCGAATGAAATTCAAAATAACTAAAGAACAAAAGGAAGACCTTCTGGAAGCATTCAACCTTCTCGATTTGGATGGTGATGGAAAAGTAACGAACCTTGAACTACGAGTAGCCATCCGGGCATTGGGTTTCGAAGTTAAACCAGAAGACATAAAAAAACTGAAAGAGTCAGCGAACATTTGCGTTGGGGTAGACATATTATCGTTTCAAAATTTCGTCGATTTAATGGAAGTAAAAATGATTCAACCTGATGATTCAGAAGAGATAACGAAATATTTCAATTTGATTGATTACGATAATACTGGAAAGATCAATTTCAAAAAGCTACGTAAAGTGGCACGTATTTTAGGCGAGGAAGTTACTGATGAAATATTACATGAAATGTTGTCGGAGGTACAAACCGAAGATATTACAGTCGAAGAACTAATACGGTTTATTAGAAATAGTATGATTAAATTACAGGAATTGTATAACAAGAAATAGGAATGAATTGAAGTCTCTGTCGCTAAATTAAAATTCATAATTCCCTACAAACAATATGGTTCAGATTGTTTTGATAACGAGATAGGAAGGGATAGTATAAAAATAAAGGGGAATATATAATCTTGAAGCTACTTGTGATTGAATTTTCACTTAAAGTTCTTCGCATATTCCTTGGAATCGTAACTTTCAGGCCGTACACAACAGTATCTGAACATTTCCGCCTTTTCATCCGGCATTATAGAGCTACTTCGATCAGCCAGTTTCCTATGACGTTTTTGCTACCAAACCTAGTCATATAGTGTTTACGACTCCTAGATGCAACCTTTTTGAAGTTGCATTCTCATTTTGATACTAACCAAAATATTTCCTCATATCCATTTCACAGATTCAATATTTTACTTTTCGTAGTTTTCTTGTGAGAACTGTAGGTGGAATATTGGTATTGCTTTCAATAAAACGCGAACACACACAAATGTGAGTTATTAAGCACTTTGATATAAACTTAATTGTAGCACGTGGTACAAACGCACTCATGAACTTAACGACACAATTATTCATCAAAATGAATAATTTTTTTGGCAAAGAGGAGGAAAATCTTCGAAAAGATGCACCCCAGAGACGGGGCCAATGTCGGATTTTACCGACTAAAAACCTCCTCTTGGGGTTTCAGCCCGAAGGCTACAGTCCCCATGTAGAAAGAAAAGTGGCGGAAGAACTCGGATGGGATATCCGAGGGGAAGGCTGGGCGTGGAAGCCCGATATTCCGGAACTCGTGGAGTCCGCAGTTAGGCTGGGTGGATGCCGGACTTGGCTAGGCGAATACCCTAAAGCATCCAAGTTCGCATCTAATTTTCAATTAAAGCACTGAAAAGTTCAAATTTCCCCAAGAGACGATGTGGTCCACTTCATTCAGCCAACGTCAGCGGTGGTGCACAGGCAGACGCAGAAATGGGGGCGCCGGTAACCTGTGCCAAAGTACTCTCAAGTCTCGCTAAACTGGGAAACTGCAGTGCGGAGATTGCACGGGTATAATAGCTCGGTATAATGTTCTAGAAAGCAACGCATCTCGAAGGTTCGAGACAATATCGGCTGTCCATTGTGTGCGCGTGCATTTCCAAGAAAAGGGGTATTGTTTATGATGATAAAACTATGTATTATATTATCTCAAGAGATTTATTGAGAATCAGGATTGCAATTCTGGTCTCTCGACCATCTTCAGCTAACAACAAGTATTGAACTAAATTTGAAAATACATACATATATAAACAGGTTGTTACAAAATTATTAAGGGTGCAAACAAGAGGTAATAAACTAATTATGATAAAAGCAGGTATTAATTAAATATTTCAAATAGGGATTAATAAGCAGGGCCATACTGGTCGTTCAGAAGATTATTTCTATGGGGGGTTTGTTGCAGTTTGAAAATTTTAATGTATTCCAAGAAATATAACTTTTGTTCCTTAGGCATCCTGTGAATAGTTCAAAATTGATCTATGGGTGGAAAATGATGGCCATTTTTGATACAATGTGAAGCAAAAGTAGATTCGTCTGTTCTCAGGTTGTTGTAATGTTTATCTTCTTCCGACTATGTCAAAACTCAAAAATTATTACACATTTGTGTTGAAAATCAAAAAAAGCTTTCCAATGATGTATCACTCGACCTATCTTCCCCATTCAAAAAATTGAGTTTTGTGCACCCCTGCTCAGGGGGTTGATGTAAAATAAAATCACCGTGTGTTAAAAGATGTCCACCTTCAGACTAAATTGACCTGTTCCTGTTTTTCGTCCAAAAACTAATAATTCAGCAGTTATTGAGCCTTTTTCGTTTTAGTTGGCCCACCCGGTATATGTATGTATTTTCAAGTTTAGTTCAATACTTGTTGTCAGCTGAAGATGGTCGAGAAACCGAAATTGTAATCCTGTGATAGTATAGTACATATTTTAAGTTTTCTATTATCATCATGATTAACGTAGTAACAGCGGAATTAATTAAATATTTGAGTATACTTTACTTGTGGCAAGGCATTATTTACGCCGGCTTTGGTGAATGGTTCTCAATTTTTGTCATATTTCAGCATTATTCTAAATTATTCTAGGAATTTCTGAACTAGAACCCTAAAATAGTTCAATCATTTTACATTTGAATAATCACTGACAAACTCATGCAAATGCTCATTGTTCAGTATCAAATATTTTCCAAATAATAAAGTAAACATGTATGTGTCGTCACAGGCACGATGGGTGCGATCAAAAAGGGGCAGGTTCCTACTGCGAGTATTTAAATCTGAATCTCATCACACCGTAATTTATAATATTATTAATAATTTTGTGAAAACTTAAATTTCTTAATTACTTTTGGTCTAACTTCTTTATTTGATATTGCTTTTGCACAAAATCTTGTACTAATCTAGTGGTTATTACTCGATCGTCAAGGCTCCCGCCCAACCTCTCTAGTTTCTTGTAGGCCAAAAACCTTATAATGTGGCTAGGAACATTGTTGACATAATGACACAGTTTGTGAACAGAACCATTAAATACTATCTATCTTAAGAAGATGCGAAAAACACAAATGAATTTTGAATTTACTAAAAAAATGTGTTTGGCAAGAACAACATATAAATTAAGAGAGTATGCAGTACAGGGTGTCCCATTCTCGATGTTTCAGCGACAGGTATGTGAAATATGGTAAATAGAAAGAAAAAACTTGTGTTTTTCCAGATACAAACTATGGGCGAATTTGGATAAAAAGCAGAATTTTTTTTCATTTCAAATATACATAATATGCTTGAAAAATTTCCACAAAAATGTGAATTTGCATCTAGTATGCTGCTACGAATCTACTAGAAACAAATGCTTTCGATTCAATGCTCACAACAATGGAGCGCCTTCATGATAAGGACAAACAAAAATTATTTATCATACTCGAGTGAGGAAATATCAAATATAATTAGTCGCAAAAAAACAAATAAAAACTACCTGAAATATTCAAAATTATTTCCATTATCCAAAATGTCCAGAAACACTCAAAAATCACAAAGGGTTGAATCTGGTGAACGAGGTCGTCATCTCACTGGTCCTTGGTTCCCATCCAGTTATCACCGAAAGATTCGTTCAAAATTTCTGAGACATTTCTTGCACGGTGTAAGAGAGCACCGTCAAGCTGGAAAAATACTAACTTTCTTTTGAACCAAGTGAATGTCATCCAAAAAATACTCAACTATGTTCTCATTTATTTCATCATAATGAAGTTACTCAAAAAGATTTTCCTCAAAATGAAAACACGGTGTTTCATTAACGCGCCCAAAACACTATAACCGAATCGCCTCTGGTGTTAAACATTCACTTCCTGTTAGGGATTGACTTCGGGTCAGTAATGTTCATTAAACCTAATCTTGCTGCTATTCACATTAATCCACAGGAGAGTTGTCGTAATTGAAGATAATTTCTGTCAGTAATACATAGCTTCTGGTATCTTGACAAGTTAAAATAAAGTAAATTTCTCAAGAATCGGCTGATATTCATCTATTCTATGGCCGATCAGGTGGTTGACTTTTCTAACAGAAATATTCCTTCAGAGAAATTGTTTGTTTCCGTTGTCCGTTCGTTGCGTAAAACCGGACGGTTTCGACCAGCCAAGGAAAATTCTAGATCAGATCGGTTTGTCAGGACACAGATAAGTGAAGAACTCGTTTTGGAAGAAGTCCATAATAATCGAAGAATCGACACTTGAAGGATACATGTTAGAGTTTCACATTTGCTTGGAGAGTTTTGCATGAGCAACGATTATTTTCTACGACATCCAGAGGATTCGAGCCCTCAAAGCTGAAGATCCACCTAGAAGGTTCAAATTTTGACAATGTACTGAAAATGTCGAATTTTGTAGGAATATTTTGTGTACAGACAACGCAGGGTTTACGCGAGAGGGTATAACGAATTTCCATAAGGACCACGTGTGTAATGAAGACAATTGAGCGTAACCACCAATCGAAGTTTTTCATCAATATTTGGGCCAGTTGGTATGATGGCACATTGTCGAGGCCAGTAATTCTACCTGAAGATTGAAATCTCTGACATACCTTGACTTCCTGCAGAACATTTTGGATGATTCTTTCGAAGATGTGCGTTGATCTAATAGAAGAAGAATGTGGTTTCTGAATAATGGTGGTCGCCCACATTTTGGACTAATAATAATGAGGAATAATTTGAATCAAGCAAATCCCGATATATAGATTGGTCGAAGCGGTCCTGTATCTTAGTCTCCACGACTCCCTAATCTGAATCTCCTAGACTACTTCGTCTGGGGACATTTGAGAAGCCTAGCATTTTCAATCGGGTGTTGGTTTCAATGAATCGCCGCCTTACATATTCTTGTCTGAAAAAATAATGCATTGAAGTAATCACCAGAGTGTTTTAATTTCTACTAAATAAAATGAAAATTCTGTTCATTCCAACTCATGAAATGAAGACTTTTTCAAAAGACTATTCTACCAATTTTTGTAAAAAACTATGACAACAGATTCGCTCCCACCTTTGAATTACAGATTATCGACGTCACTTCAAGAGACAAAACATGCCTGAATTACTCTGCATAATTGATTTTTGTCAATAGTTTTCGGAGCGCAATAATTAATGACTTGTTCCATACCAAAGTCAAGTTGCTTAGTGACGAATTTTCCAATTTAGTCTTCGAATTCCAGTAATCCAATAAAGTCAGTTTGCCCAATTAGAACAGATTGATATTGGTGACTTCAGAAAGGCGTTGATAATATTTTGTTCATACTTCAGGGCTATAATTTATAGAAACCAGAAGTCTAAAGTCTAACAATTGTGCAAACTTCTCCATTTTGATGGTATATTAACTTTTAATTGGAATGAAACAAAAATGCTGCAGAGGCATCTAATGCATTCCAATAAATAATGAGAGAATATAAAGAAACAAAAACTAAATGAAGTCATAACTATATTTCATGAACAGGATTAGCTATCTTGAAATGAAAACAATGCTATTAAAGCGATATGAAGCAGAAGCAGCAGCGAGCCTAGGATATAGGATCATACAACTTGCGATAAGTTGAAAATGAATTGTGAGTATTACGAAAGAGTTGGTTTAATGAAGTTCGTTTTTAATATAAATTTATATCATTTGTGAATTCGAGAAAGTTTCCTTGACGATGCTTGTACAGACAATTTCGTTCATGGAGAGAAACATAATTTCGATGGCTATGTTTTCGAGAAGGTATTAATGAAATGATTCTGAATAAAAGCATTTAGTACTCTTTTTCAAAGAAATGGTTCATCGCTATGCTTTCGAAAGTTTTGTGGGCAATCTCAGTTATTAGTAGAGATAGAGCAATGCGGATTTTGCGCCACCGAGCTAATTTCTAACACTTGAATGCATGACTTTTAAATTTTCGATACAATTTTTTTATCGATTATAAAACTCGTACATACACTGTGCCAAGAAATGAAAGTACAATTTTAATATTTCAGATTTATTTTTCAGTAGGCAACTAATTATTAACAGTTGTCCTTTTTGTATATGTCCGGATGTATGCCAATTAAATTCGATGTTTCGGTAAACTGGAAGATATAAACTGAGGTTTTAGAAGAATCCACCATTAATAACAGCAGTTGTTCATTAATTTTGCGACGAACGTTTGTTATTAGAAATTTTAGTATTCGCAACGCGAATCGAATTTGACTTTGGCAGAATGTGCTGAAGAAGTGGTGTTAGATGACATAGGTTGAACATACACAAAGGCTTGGGGTGTCCCATTCAACTGTTTCGAGAATGATCCGCAGCTACAGGAAGACTGGTATTCATAAAAGGAGAACAAGGATGACCTCGAGCTACAGCGATTCATGTCCGTTATTTAAGAATTTCTCCGTTGAGACAACGGTTCGCTACTGTTAGACACAATCAAATGCAGCTTTTACAGAACAGTGAAGTGCAAATTAGCACTGAAACGATACGACTACGTCTCAGGGAATTTGGTTCGAGGTCTCGTGTCGTAGCTCGAGACCCTGTTCTAAACGCAGTACATCGACGAACTCGATTGAATTTTGCCAGGAACATATCAATTGGTTCGAAGCTGTTTGTTTTGCTTACCTATAATGATGATCGATGTTCTCTAGCGTACATACGCGGAAATGAGAGATATATACAGTAAAACTTTGTTCCTCCTTTGGTGGAGGTTCAATCAGAGTGGGGAGAAATTTCTTTCAATGCCCGCATTGATCTGATCATCGTGAATGATGGAACTCTGAATACTCGGCTACAAAGAAGATATTTCAGAAAAACATATTGTACCATTTGCAGCAAACATGGATGAAATCTTTTGATTATGCATGATGGCTTTACTGGTCTGCAGTGAAGTACTAAATCCATCGCGTCCCCAGGTGGCGAATAGGGAGTGACCAATACGTGGTCGCTTGTGACAGTATTGGTCAGCCTTTGAAAACTTGGCCGTGGAGATATTCTCCTTACCCAGCTGTCGGTTCATTGCTGGGGGTGCACAAGGGTATAACGGCGCTGACCTTTTGTGCTGGCTATGCTAGTCACAGCGGCCATTAGTACCACACTTGTGTCGGTATCTATGGTCATGTCTCACAGCCGGTATGAGCGGGAGCCTCTTGGTTTAATCGCTCGAGCCAAGAGGGGTAAACCTTATTAAGAATCCCCAGGTTTATAGTGGAACTTCTTATGCCTAGGAACCTGCCCTTTGGGGGTAGCCCATTGGGTAAGATGGGTAGAAAATGGGCGGGCTCTGGACACCAGCATCTGGTTTTGTTGTGGATTGCCAGGGTAAGCTAGCACTGCCCTTGTGGACTTTTTATTTTTTTTATAGATATCGATCATGCGATTTCAAAACCGGAGAGAGGGTTAACCTCGATCCTTAAACAGAGGAAGACAGAGGAGGTGGAGGTACAACTTACCAACCTGTCACCGCCGACGGACTTTGTGGATAGCACGCTATTACAGCGCGTGATTCCTAGCAAATCTGAAGCGGCGACTGAGGAGGCAGTGGCTGCTAGCGGCGTCGCTGGCCCTGTAAGCAACTCAGCAGCTACTGAAGGAGAGACGGAAAGACTCACCCCAAAGCAGAAAAGGCTTGGGGGGGGCTGCTAAAAAGCAGTTAAAGAGACTGCTTGCAATTGACGTCGAATATTCGGTTTCCAGGAGTATGGCGGTCAATAAAATAAATCCGAGGGGAGAAGAGGTCTCGTGGGTGAGATCAACCTTGTCCTCGGGTAGCCAGGTAGCGCCCAGAGAGGCAATGTCCTACAAGGATGCCATGGAGGGGATCAGAGTTGGTGTCATACCATCTGGCTTTCCTGAGGTACAGCTGACTGCAGAACAGATTAAGGTCCTGCGGGATGCCATCCTTGAGGTGTGACCGCTCCGGGGTAGGAATCGCTCAGTTTTCTGGGAAGTTCCGCAGCCCTCAGTGGTTGCAAATTAAGTAAGTAGACAAGCACAGTGATGTGTGGCTTCAGAGCTGCTGATAGGTAATGAGTTACCAAAGCAACAATACGCCTTTCGAGAAGGTACATCAACCGATCTGGCACTCAAAACTTAGTCGGGAGGATCACTCAGTCTCTGGACCGCAAGTAGACTGCAGCTGCAGCCTTCATGGACATTGAAGGTGCGTTTTATGCGACCCATACTAGTTCACTGTGTTTGGCTGCAAGAGCCAGTGGAGCACCAAATGTTATTGCGGAATGGATTAGTAACACGCTTAATGCAAGAAATGATCAACACTTCCCTAAAAGGAGAAGTAGTCAGTTTTGTGGCTGACAGGGGCTGCCCTCAGGGAAGAGCGTGATCCGCTCTGTTATGATCTCTGCTGTTTGAAGACCTTTTGGCGATAATTGGCGTACTGGATATTTATGTACAAGCGTACGCTGATGATATAGTCTTTCTGGTAGTTGGAGATGACGGCGATGTCTCCGTGAGACTTCAGCATGCTATGTCAGCTATTTAGGGTTGGTGTGGGGGAAAGGAACTTTCCATAACCCCCACAAAACCCTTATGGCACCAATCACCAGGAAAGGAGAATATTTGTTTCTACCCCGATCCTGGGTGGAGTGTTCATGCTAGTTGTGGAGGAGGAAAAATATCTGGGGGTATAGTAAACTATCTTAGAATTCGCACCTGGAAAACACAATACACAAGGCTAGACATTCCTTATGGGCATGTCGAATAACCTGTGGAAAGAAATGGGGTCTGGCCCCAAAGCAACTTCAGTTGCTATATGTCATGGTGGTGAGACTACGTATCACATACGGCTGTATTAATTGGTGAAAGTGCAGTCTCAAGAAGCAATCCTAACTCAAGCTCTCTAAATTGCAGAGAACGGTCTGCATGATGATTACTGGAGCTTTTTGCTCTACACCCACTGCGGCCATGGAACTAATATTGGGCCTTGCCTTTCTTCATCTGGTGATATGAGAAGTGGCTAGAATGGCTTTCTACAGATTCCATCACCTTTCCCGGAATGAAAAGGGTATGTTCAGCTTTGTGCCTGGCGCTTTATGGTCTGACATAGCAATACCTAGAACCAACATTGAGCGACCATTCCAAATCACCATTCCCGGTAGACAGGAATGGACCAGCTCCAAGGACCGTCCACTTGGGGGTCCCTGTTGGCTCACGGACGGCTCATAAACTGCAAAACGTGTTGGAGCTGGTGTCTGCGGTTGAGATGCTGCCAAGGTACAGTCGATCTATCTTAGAGGGTTTGCGACTGATTTTCAAGCAGAAATATTCGCCATTGACAACTGTACAAACCTCTTGCTTGCGGGGGATTAACGAATAGATCAATTCAAATCATCACCGATAGCCCAGCTACACTGAAGGCTATGGCATCCGATAACTTACGTCACTCATGGTGCAGGAATGTCGCTCTACCCTTGCCAAACTAGGAGAACGGAGCAGGCTCCTTCTGATATGGGTACCTGGATACTTGGGTATTGAAGGGAATGAGAAGGCGAACTCATTGGCCGCTCGAGGAACAGGCTTGGGATTCATCAGACCGGAGCCTAGGCTCGGAATTTCCCTGGTTACTTCAAGGATGGAAAATAACTGATGGTTGGACGTGAGGGTACGTGAGCACTGGATGAGTATCTCAGGTCTTAGACACACTCGAATTGCTGTCTGTGTACCTTCCACTGCAGGAGCCAAGGCTTGGTTTGAACTCTGTAGGTTGGACCTGAGAGTTTTAAGCACCACACTGTTGCCTCAGAAACCACCTAAACAAGTAAGGATTGATTGAGGATCCTTTATGTAGACTATGTGAAGAAGATATATACATAATGGTACATGTCATGTGCGATTGCCCAGCTGATGACAGAGTCAGTATGGAAGAATTTGGATCTAACAAACTGAAGCAGTTTGAGCTTCTTAAGCTCTCATCCATAAAGTTCATATGCTTTACAAGAAGGATGGAGCTTGTGGATGAAACTTAGGACAGAGTGTGCCTCAATAAATCACAGGATCAGCGACCGGGCTGCTAGGTAGACCTCACTCATATGATATATCTCTATGATGACTGAACCAAGCTCGTATCGTTT
Organism: Cryptolaemus montrouzieri; assembly: GCA_013387265.2. Lineage (NCBI taxonomy): Eukaryota > Metazoa > Arthropoda > Insecta > Coleoptera > Coccinellidae > Cryptolaemus > Cryptolaemus montrouzieri. The sequence continues at coordinate 54,957,319 of JABFTP020000001.1, forward strand.
GGAACTTGATTCTACATTACGAAATCTCTTCAATGGATTGGCCTGCATGAAGTCCAGACCTCAAATCCATCGAACATGTCCAGAACATTCCCAATGGAAGATTAAGACTTCAGCAGAACCAACCAGCTACCGTGAATAAAGTTCGGAACAGGCTGATCGAAATTTGTAACGAAGTTTTTCTCTATTAGTTTCGTTTCAAATTCTGTGAGTACCATATTCATTTTGATTATTCTGTAGCATTTCTTAGCACTATTAAATTATTGGAAAAATATTCAACATATCTAAACTTCTTCTTAATAAATTTGAATTTTCTATTTAGTTGTACAGACAAATACGTTCATGAAAGAAACATAATTGTGATAGCTTTATGTTTTAGAGAAGGTATTAACTGAATAATTTTGGAAATAGCATTAAGTATTTACTCTTTTTTTCGAAGAAATAGTTTATTGCTATGTTTTCATAAGCCGTATGGGCTATCTCGGTTATGAGTAGAGATAGAGTGTTGCGGATTTCGAGCCACCGAGCTAGTTTCCATGAGTACCATCTTCATTTTGATTATTCTCTAGCGTTCTTTAGTAGTGGTAGATTATTGAAAAAATATCAAACATGTCTACTTTTCTTCTTAATTAATTTGAATTTTCGATTTTGTTCGATAATGTTTTCGCGCAGTATAAACGGTGAAAATACAGTAAAAAATTACAAATCTTTATTTTTTTTAATTTGGTTGTTGCAGATATAAAACTTCATGCACTAAATCTATTTTTGATGAAAACTTTTAAATCCATTGTTCTTTTGTTCGAACAAAAAACGAAGCCACATTTGGCTTCAGTGAAACCGTTGCAAGAAGTAAATTTGTATCTTGTACGTTTTATACTGTAACTTGTCCAATAACCTGTTTCGTCAATTCGCATACAATTCCAGGCATGTGTAGGGCGTTCAGGCTACATACTTGTTTTGATCAAAGTTTCAATTGGGTTTTACTTTCTTCTTTTTAGGAAGTCTTCAGTCTCTGCGTGGCAGAGACAGTAAGCTATCCCTCTCCGAAACTTATATTGCGGCCTTTCTGCCATTGGCGTCCATTTATACAAAAGCCGCACATTTACTATCGATAGATTAGTGAGGGATAAAAATTCTCAAGTACCACTTTCTACATCCATTAGATCCATTACGTCCATGTTTCTATTATACTTCTGAGTTATTTTAGGACATTTCACATCGATGGTTTCTCCTTCTTTCTTTACAAAACACTTCACACTAGCAACAGGTCTTTGCCAGCAAATGTTGATAGTAGCCCTAATACTTTGGACAAAAATGATTGGAACAAACTGGCAGTGAAGAGCGAATAAGCTCTCATCACAATCGATTCACCAGAACAGCAGAATTATGAAAAATCAGCCTGAGTAAAGATATTTTCAACATCTCATCTTGAAAAGAATACCAAAATGGAGGTTATTTATCAAATTAAAAAGAAAATCTGAGAAAATCAATTAGTCTTTTCGAATGTCGATAAAGGCAATACAGTTACAGTTTTGAGCAAATCTGTTCATATAGATAAAACCGAAAAATCATTGGATTCACAAAATTTATTGAACTTAAAGTCAATCGAACTGTGAAATTTCAAAAATTTATTGAAGGAGCCTTTAAGAACTGTCCAAATGTACTCTCTGAAAATAAATTCTCTCTAAGGGCGATGAACCCTGTGATTCCTTCAATTTATGTTCTTCCGAAAATCATGAAGAAGGTTGTCCCCGATGATGCCAATTGTTTCATATACTCCTGCACCCGCTTCATAACTGTGCAACCATCTTAACAGAATAATACTGATTTTAACTGAACATCACCCAGAATACTCAGCCAAAAATACTTTTTAACTAACACTCAATATCTTTCCTACTGCTAAATTAGTTTGATTTGTCGTCCTAAATTTCTTTCTATCAACGCCGAATAAACAACTCAAAATTATTATTAACAACCAATTACTTAATAATACAATATTGACTCTTCAAATTAGTTTGTTTGAAACAGAGTTATTTCAAATTGTATAAGAAAGGTTACCAACAACTATATAGTCATCCAATGGGTTCTCTTCTTCTTCTTCTCTTTTGGGCGAAATCTTCATAACCAATCTTGAAAACAAATCTCTTTCTTCATGTAATATTTCAATGAGTAACGTTCTCTTCTGGAAAAATATGTTGATGATGTATTCTGTATTTGAGCAAGTATTGATAGACAATTAAATTCGCTTTTGATACAATCCAACTTATTATAGAAATTGAAAATATGGATAAAACAGTTAATTTCTTAGATATGCAAATTATAAGAAGAGGTAATCAGCTTGAATCTGACAACCACCCTACAGTTTCATGATACATAAAATATGAGAGCATCAATGATGTTCCACCATTAAGCACTAAATCATGCTATATATTGAAACAATAAAATTGACGCAATATGTAGAAATCAGAATAATGCAAGTTCACCCTTGGTCCATAACAGAGATCGCTTGATTCAGGTAAAAAATCGGTGTATATAAATTGTATTGTAATGATTGTCCTGTTTCTTAAATAGATCAAACTATACGAGCATAAAAAGTCAATCATAATAAACTAGCAACTGGTTTTTCGAAACATTGTACTAATGAAAATCATTCTTTAGTTTTCAAAAGATTTTCACATTCAGGCAGCAAAAGCAAGAGGTTAGATTTATTAGAATTCGTAGAAATTTCATCAGGTCACAAACGTAATCTATCAATAAATAGCGACCAGCTTGATATTCTCTTGCTTTCATTTCTCTAGGTATTAATGATATTGTGACATTCTAGTATTTTAATTTCCTCCTAGTTTTTGATAACAAGACCAAACCTAAAACCTATATCAGAAATATTTTGAAACATTATATTTTGTGAAACTTGTAATTTCCTTTAATTATTTTGAATAAGTTCATTATAACAAAACTTCTCTTTCCTGTCACTGTTTCTTGTTTTGAGCAACAGAAAACAAAACGTTCATTCTACACTAAATCTATCTGATAGACAATATGTCAATAATAGTCTGTATCATTTTTCTATGACAATATTAAAATTTTTAATTTCTAATTCAATATACTCCAATATTCTCTTCTACGGAAAGATTTCAATATTCTTAACTGTTTATACACTGTATTTGTCTTATTATCGGAAAATACAGATGATCCAAATTTGTAAAGTGAGTGGAAGAAATAAAAACCTATAAAATACAATGGAATTCTACGGCACTGTCCGAAGGGATAATAAAACCAACTTCAAAATGAACCTCTTGCATTACTGTGGCATCGAAAAGTTTTTATAGTGAAAGTAAAATTAGATAAGTAAGAGTACTTACCTTCATTCAAGGAAAACCGCACATAGTACAGGCCTTATCTCGGGTGCAAGAAACAAATATCATTTCAACTCTACTCTTCCATCCTTTTTACACCAGGAATGTTAATTAATTTTGAACTTTTAACCATTTAGAGAAAAGAAAGTTTGAGTGAAATTCAAGGGATTTCAATTAAAAGCTACACGGTTTCTATATTTTACTTTTAACTTTGTAAACGTTGAATCTCATCCATGTAATGTTATTTGAACTTTGTAACTATGTGGAAAAACGCGAATCCTTTATATTGTCAGTATTTGCCAGTGAGAAAATTTGTTGAAAGAACAACATGTTTTGATCCAGAATGCTTGTTCTGTTCTATATTGCCTATTAGAAGTAATCAGTTACATAATTATTGAAAAAAAATCGAATTTGATAAAAATTGCATTTTCGACTGGAATTTGAATAATAATTAAATATTGGGATTGCTCCCACCAAATGCATCATGATGGATTCCTACTCTGTGTAGGTATGAAGCAAATAAACGTGTTCTTTTGGAGCTTCTTAGAATACTTAATTCCCAAATTTTTTATGCTTCTGTTTTGTGGCATTAGTTGCCGAACTTGGAGTCCTTATTTTGTCAACCGTTTATCCAGTTCAGGCATTGTTTCATTGGCTACAAGCAACTGTAGGCAGACTGCAGTTTCACCCTCATCAGTGTCGCATATCGCTCCTCAGCATCCTAACAAACTACCTCTATCGATTCCAGGAAGGACGCATCTCGTACATAAGTACGATAGTCGCCCTCTTTGGACCAAGGCAGTGAACCCGCTACCGGACTTCGAAAAGACACAGACATATATATATATATATATATATATATATATATATATATATATATATATATATATATATATATATATATATATATATATATATATATATATATATATATATATATATATATATATCTTGATGCAGCATTGCCTGTAACCACGCGATCTGTATCAGCAGTCCTTCAATCTCTTTCTGGAAGTGGTAGCCTTGGCAAAGATAGCAAGCTTACATAATACACCAAATTTATGGATAGATGGGGCGGCGTCTATGGTACAAAATATTCTCTGTCGTGCATCTCTGCTGCAAACAGAAACCGACACTAGTCTACTCCAATTCATATTCGACAAACCACTGGGCGTAATTAAAGTCACTTCAGAAGGGATTATCCAATTCGACACGAACCGTTCAATGAACAAAGTATATTCACTATGCACTGTATGGACTATGCTCGAGATATGTGAACCTAACACGGATACAGCAGCATCGACAAGGATAGCAGTCTACTGATGGTGTAGACTATGAAAATTTGGGAGCTATCTTCTTCGAGTTATCTTATCTGTAACCATGGCTATCAACCTTGTGTTGTTCGTAAGTTCAGGTATTTAAAGCACACTTCGCGTGGTGCATAGTGCATAGTGCACAGACTCTAAGCGGCTTACCTATATTTGGATATACCCTTCAGAATGTACCTCATTTTAACCAAACCCAGTGGCTTATCGAATATGAATTAGGGTGGAATGAAGTCGGTTTCTGCTTTCAATTGAAGCATCACAGTGGATGATTTGTGCCGAATATACCATATATATACATCTGTTGGTGTTGGCGTGCTATCTGGACTAAAGCAACCTCCTCTAGAAAGAGGTTGAGAGACTGCAGACACAGCTCAACAGACGACGGGCAATTCTACATCGAAGCTATATTCGTACCCACAGACGCTGCAGTTGTATCACTGTAAGAAAGGCTTAAAAGATTCAATTACTGCAAGGTTAATCATTTTACACTAAAAGTCTCAGAAAACCTAATAACAGTTATCTACAAGCGTTGGCCTCCCAAACATCATCCCCTAAATCGGAGCTGCAATATTTTAATTTTTTGTATATAGACGAAATCTTAGCTTGTGTATAAATTTTTATTCTGCAGTATTAGTATCATGCAAAGTGTATCACCATGAAACGAAAAAAACCTCACAAAGGTTTTTATATTTTGGAAGAAATGAGGACAATTTTCGTTCGAATTGTCATATTGCAAACTATGCGCATCTAAAATATCATCTCTTAATGAAGATGTGCTTAAACTGCGGTATTTGAATAAAAAGCCATGTCTACTCATACCATCTCACTCTTTTCCCAAATTATTTTTCAACTGAATATTCAGCAGCTCGAGTGGTTACAGGCAATATATATATATATATATATATATATATATATATATATATATATATATATATATATATATATATATATATATACTGGGAGATTCACCAGTGGCGCGATGCTCATTAGCTCGAACAATGTTGACGATTTCATTTTTGTTCGAACGGTATTGTATTTAGAAAGTAAGAATCTACTTCAGCAATTTATTTCGCAGTTAACAGGGTGTCCCAATTTTCTATAAAAACTTCTGTGGGGTTTTTTCAGATTGGAAGACCACTTTTTTGTTCAAGATTCAGAAGCGGTCTAAACTCTGCTATAATGTCTTTAAGTTATAAGTTTTTTTGGTGAGTCGTTTCGTAACCATATTGTTTTTTCCATAAAAATTCATGAAAATAGGCTCTCACATCATCGCATGCTCCTTCGGCCAAAGAGGATGAATACTTTTTCCTTTCGTTTTCTTATTGCCCAAGGATAGCTTTATCGATAAATTGAAATAGATTACCCTCATTTTATACAGCAGTGACTCAAGAAGATAATTGAATATTGTAATTTTAAAAATATCATATCTTGATTTTTCAAAAGGAACATCCTGTATTTTATCATTAATGTCAACGCATGAAATATTGTGCTATATTTTTGCAGAAGTAACCTTATCTTCGATCATTTTCGAAATATTCGATTATTTGTGAAAATTTTTGATGAAAATTCTACATACCGTTCAAACTCATCAATATGCATCATTATTCGCATAGAAGTTTTTTTTCTGTAATGATTCAAGTAGTAAAAAATGAAACCTAAACAAGATAATTCTTTTAACGAATGATAAAATCAAGATGATTAAAACGTAAATCGCGGTATGTGTTGACATTTTTTTTAAATTGTGCCTTCTGTCTGGTGTCCGGACATATTATATTCTGCATTTTACATGGTAAACTTATCAGTGTTTCGTTATTAAATAATGTTTAAGTGAGGTTTGAACCCAATTTTCACAATTGACTGTCATTAAGTTCTCCAAAGAAGAGATGGTTGATATGATTCTTATTCTGGTTGAGTCTGATAGAAATTCTTTGTTGGCAAGTACAGTTTAAGCACAAAAGTTTACTGATAAGGGGCATCCTGATGCAAGATGCTTTGAAAAATTCTAATTAGATTTATCGAAACGGGTAATATCGCTTACAAAAAACATGAAAAACCAAAAACTGTCACAGCTGAAGACAACTAGTTATCAGTTTTTTTGACAGTGACAGAGGATCCATATAAAAGCCAAAGAGAGATTTCTCAGTTAACAGATATAAGTCAAACTTCCGTCCAGAGAATCTTGAAAGTGAATAAATTTCATGCATATCATGTACAGCTGCACCAGGAACTGAATAATCAAGACTATGAAAATCGAATCAATTTTTGCAATTGAGCAAGTGACAAAGTTGCGGAAAATCTAAATATGTTTTACAGAGTTCTTTTCTCGGACGTGGCAACTTTCCACAAGAATGGGCTTGTAAACAGGCACAACTTTCATTATTACGCCACGGAAAATCCACACCTCAAATAGATTACCAGCGTCGTTGGTCCTTGAATGTATGGGCCACTATGGTAGATGGATATCTAATTGGGTCGCACTTTTTCGACGGGCACCTCAACAATAAAATGTTTTTAGATTTTCTGCAAAATCATCTATCAATGTTACTTGCCGATGTACCAGAGCATATAAGACAAGATTTGTGGTTTCAACAAGATGGAGCACCGGCACATTTCTCAGATCAGGTTAGCGAGCATTTGTATCATGAATTTCCAAACAAATGGATTGGACGTGGTGGTCCTTTTAGATGGCTAGCTAGGTCTCCGGACCTTTCAAGTCTAGATTTTTCCTTGTGGGGTTAAATTAAGGGCATCGTTTACCAGATTCCTTCTACAACACAGTTGGATATGAGACAGAGAATAGTCGACGCCTTTCAGTCAGTTAATCCGCAAATGTTGTCGAGAGTTCAACGGTCTTTCCTCAGAAGGATTGAGTTGTGCCTACAAAGAAACGGGTATTTCGAACACTTATTGAAATAGTTCAACACCTTGTAGATCATCTCACCAAAAACCAATCTATTACGTATTTCAAACACGACTACCTTAAAATATCTCCTTTTCTCTGATCAAGTATAATGATATGTACTAATAAACTCTTCTTTCGCAACCTATGATTTTATTATTTTAGTTTATTATTTTTTATTTCGAAAATGGCCGAAGATAAAGATAAGATTAGCTCTGCAAAAATATGGCACAATATTTTATACGTTGACATGAATAATAAAATACAGGATGTTCCATTTGAAAAATCAAGTTTTGATATGTTTGAAATTACAATATTCAATAATTTTTGAGTCATTCTTATATGAAATGAGGATAATCTATTTCAATTCATTAATAAAGCTATCCTTGGACAATAATAAAATGAAAGGAAAAAGTATTCATCCTCTCTGGCCGAAGGAGCATGTGATGATGTGAGAGCCTATTTTTATGAATTTTCACGGAAAAAAAATATTGTGACGAAATTACTCACCAAAAAAACTTATTACTTTAAGACATTATAGCACAGTTTCGGACGCTCTTGAATCTTCAACAAAAAAGTGGTCTTCCAATCTGAAAAAACCTCCCAAGATTTTTTTATAGAAAATGAGATAGCATGTTTACTACAAAATAAATAGCTGAAGTAGATTTTTACTTTCTGAATACAATACCGTTCGAACAAAAATGAAATCTTCAAGAGTGTACGAGCTACAGAGCACCGCGCCACTGGTGAATCACCCAGTATATATATATATATATATATATATATATATATATATATATATATATATATATATATATATATATATATGATAATATCATCAAAGACTGACAGATCAGTAAACTAACCAGGCGACTATTCTATAGTTTTCTAATCTGCCGTCGAGACAAGCAAGAGCACAAATGCTCAATAAACATACGCCACATTCAGAACGCTATGTGATGAAATTGAGAGTAGAAAATTAACCAGGAACTCCAGTACTATCTCAGTGAAAAAAGCGCAGTGTAAATATTTCAACGTGAGAATGTAAATTATCACAGAATGAAAACAAATCAACTGGACATTCTGCATTGACATAGGAAAAAACTATATACACCTCTCAGAAGCGTGCTAGCCTGAAGAAGAAACGATCTTTCAATCTGGATCCATGATCGTCATCACGACTATGCTACATACGCTGGAGAATAAATGACCAACCTTGGGCTGTAGCGGCTTATGATTCCCTGTCACACTCATGCACAGCCTTGCCATGACATTTTAGAACCCTATTTTCCTGAGCACACTAAGCAGGTAATTTTGCATGGAAGATAGTGCAATGTCTGTTTAGCAAATAAAAAAAGATTACATGAGTACATAAAGAAATTAACTATTCGAAAATGGGAGGTTAAAAGTAAACCTGAAGAAAACGGAAACAGCTTGATTTGAATACAAACTAAACATGCCGAGAACTAAACTGAATGCAATTGTCAGAAAAAAATTGAATGATAAAAAGAAGCAATACCAAAAACAAGATGAAATTTGTGGTAGAACACTCGGCGGAGATGAAGAGGAGCAAGGAATGATTTTCTGATCCTCATCAAATGCAAAGAACACTGCTGTATATTTAATTTTATACTGTCCGATGATTAAGAGAGTTAGAAACTGGGGTAACGGTGATCTATTATTTTATTTGTTGGCAGTGAAATAAAGTAACAATTATGCTATTCATAATAAAAGCTTCATCATGGAAACAATTTATGTAATTTTTCTCCGAGAGAACAACACTGGGATAGAAAATATGGAACTGACTACTGAATATTCAGTTGAAAAAATAATTTGGAAAAAGAGTGAGATGGTACGAGTCGACATGGCTTCTTCTCTATTCAAATACCGCAGTTTGAGCACCTCCTCATTAAAAGATGATATTTGATGCGCATAGTTTGCAATATGATATTTCGATCGAAAATAGTCCTCATTTCTTCTAAAATATGAAAATGTTGGTATACCTTGTATATTGCAGAATAAAACTTCATACACAAGCTGAGATTTCGTCTAGATAAAAAAAACTAAAAGATTGCAGCTTCGAGTAAGAGGGTGATGTTCGGGAGGCCAACGATTGTTGATAAATGTTATTAGGTTTTCTGAGACGTTTATCGTGAAATGATAAACCTGTGTCTGCAGTCTCTGAACCTCTTTCTAGAGGTGGTTGCTTTGGTCATAATAGCACGCTTACACGTTATGAAAGATGTATTGACGCAAGCTATGAAAAAGTGGAGCTGCATCCACTGTGATGCTTCAGTTGAAAGCAGAAACCAATTTCATTCCATCCCAATTCATATTCGACAAACCACTGGGTTAAAATGAGGTACATTCTGAAGGGTATATCCAAATATACATCGGCCGCTTAGAGAAGAAAGTATTTGCACCATGCAATATGCACCACGTGGAATGTTCTCGAGATTTCTGAACTTACGAAGAACACAAAGTTGATAGATCATGGTTACAACTGAGATAACTCGGAGAAAGATAGCTGCCAAACTTTCATAGTCTACACAGTCACTAGACAATTAATGCTTTACTTGTCGATATAGGTAGTATTATCTTGCACCACATAGCAATGTTATCCAGAATAGATATAGTTCGTTCTCACCACCAACATTCATGAATGAACAGAAATATGAACAAAGCAAGCGCAACATTAAGGTAAATCAGATATCTAAAAGGGCAACTTGGCAAGATATCTAGTATACTATTCTGACTTTCTTCGAAGAGTAAGGATTGCTGAAGGTCTAGTTGCTAGCAAGAAGGAGAAGAGGAGATACAAAAAGGAAAATTCCGATTGAAAATTGACCTATATTTTCCATTTCTTTCAAAATATAAAAACCTTTGTGTAATTTTCTTGTTTCACGGTAATTCACCTCGCATATTGCAGAAAATGTAATTAAATTCCAAAATTTATTCCCAACCTGAGCAAAAAATATCATTTCATTTGATTTCTTCTTGCTTTTCAAGAAAATTCAACGGTTACATCTCCGATTCATGGGATGATGTTCAGAAGGCCAACTATTGCAGATAAACGTTTCTCGGTCTGTTGTGTCTTTTTAAATAAAATCAAAAATCTTGCAGTTATATTTTTATAGCCATCTCGTAGCAGCTTTTCACGGAAGTATCACCCGACCTATTTCTTCAGTTGAGAACAGTAAGTAAGTAAGGGTTGATGCTGTAGCTAAGTATCTTATGCTGAAAGATGTCTTCCTCTAAATAAAGATCAAACTGTCCTTGCGTTTAGTCCAGGAATCGATAGTTTTCAAGTTATTGAGTCTGTTTCGCTTTCGTTGCCACCCTGCGTGAGGTCAAATGAATTGAAAAGTTCCTTGTCTGAAAAAAGTAGATGGGCGTTATAAAAACAGTTGTTGAATCTACTTCAAAGAAGTTTTTCTGTGCCTACCTACTTTCTGCCAGTACTAATATACTTTTATTCCCCATAGCTCGATAAATAACAAAGCAGCGCCGTATTTCCTTCGAACAATTCAATATTAAAATATAGAAAGTGTATGTGTATGTAATTCGATGAAAACCGCAAACAGTCATTTGGGAAAAGCCTCACGAACGAAATCCGATAACAAATAAAATATAGTTGGAACGTGGCGACCGTCTCATAACTCATAACATATACGTGCCAAATATGGATACTTAAGACCCGTTCAGATTGCCTATTCTGATTTTTATGTTTTCCCCTTCATACCAAACGATAGATAGGCAATCATTCGTCTTGCTCCTCATTCTCGATCTTTTTATTTAGGAAACGACTGGGAAACGTTGCATGTATTCATATTTGTTAGGAGATTTATATTTCATGGAAAGGGCGAAATTGATAAATTCTGCAATATGTTCGTTGTCTGGAAATATACTAATACCGCATAAGGCGTACGTGGATTTAAAGGTTTTGCTGGAAGGTTAGCTCGAGCAATTAATCAATTTTGCTCCGATGCGTCATGTTTACAAATATAGCATACATGAAATATACGTTAACGTTATACTTTGAAAACAAAATTTGGAGCTTCTAATGGATTCAGATTAACTGAAAGACACAATTGCCTTCAGAGGCAATCAATGTCACACAACTTAAATATTTGAAACCTAAGAAAGAGGCTTCGTGCTTTCAATGTACTTGCCCAGAACACCAATAGATATTGAATTGTTCCTAGTCACTGGGTGGATCAGTTTTAGTGAATTGAATAATTGAAGAAAAGAACAACAATAATAAAAAACAAACAAGTACTGTGTTTTAAGGAATTTTACTTAATAATTGCGATTCGTAACGCGTTTCACTACACCGTAGCTTCTTCAGACGAATGAATGTACAGACAATAAATGAGAATATAAATATAAATGTTCTCGAGTAATTACTTATTGGAGCTACTTCTTAAGTGGTTATTTATGACAGGTATATCCAATAGAATTAAGGAATACATTGCTCCCCGAAGAGATTCAATAGAGGTGAAAGGCTTAAATCGACTTCATTGATGAGTTTACCTGAGTGTTTGTATTTATTTATTTCTAAAGTTTCCCAAAGATCTACCTTCCAATATTTATTATCTGTATGCAAAATTTCAAACTGTGGGTAGAAAGAGTGATTATTTTCTAAGAGATGATTCGCGTAATTTGAATCTGATTTTTAGAAGAACTGCGTTTATGTTCCGATATTCTAATATTAAAATTTCTATGTGTTCTACCAATGTAGAAATTATCACAGTCATTGCAATTCAATCTATAAACACCTGATTTATTATTTTTACCTGATTTGGTTTTATTAGTTTTTATATATTTGTTTGGAAAGCTATGTTGAAATTATTGCTACTCCAGAATGATTTCAGTTTCTCACTTGTAATGCCAACGTAGGTTAAGGTGTTGAATTTTTGTTTCAATTTATCGACAGGGTAAACTTCATTCAATGCGATTCTACTTTGTTTTTCATTTAAAATATTATTTATTAGTTTGGGATTGTAACCATTATTTTTGGCTATTTGTTTTAATCAAATTTAATTGATTTTCATTCGAAATTGTTAAGTCTAGGAAATTTATCGAATTATTGTTTTCTATTTCGGTTGTGAATCCAATTTTTGGATGTAATGAATTTATATGATTTTCGAAAATTTTTAACTGTCTATCTGTTCCTGTGAAGCAAATAATGATATCGTCTACATAGCGTACCAGTATTAACAATATTTACTGAGTGGATGATTATGAATTAATTTCTCTAAATTATTCATGAATATTTTTGCTAACAAAGGACTTAACGGCTTGCCCATAATCAAGCCGTCTTCAATAGTATAATATTTGTTATTGAAATGGAAATAATTTTGATCTAAACAAATTTGTAATAATGAAAGAATATCTGATTAATACGTATTCTGATTAATACGTATCTTTCGGAGGAATGTTGGGAAATAGATTTTTAACATCGAAAGAAATGACTATAATGGTATCTTTGATATTGGCAATTAGTTCGTATGAATTTTTGACTGAAAATTTAGATTTAAAATTGCAATGTTTTATTAGCAAGTCGTTGAGGAATTTTAAAAGTTTGAAAGAAGGTGCCGTTACATAAGAAACAACAGGTCTAATAGGGTAATTAGGTTTATGAAGTTTTATCAACGATTATAATTCGGGGGATTGTGGATTGGAGTTAATGAATTTATATTTTTCGTGGTCTGTAATTAATGATTTTGCTGTCGAAATTATGTTTTTAACCACTTTCTGAAATTTTGCGGTAGGATCCTTAGTTGATGTTATATAGTTTCCGGCTGTTAAGAATTCTTCAGTTTTAGAAATATAATCGGTTTTAATAATCGAGATGACGGTGATACCTTTATCTGCTTTAGTGAATACTAAATCGTTCCTGGTACTTTTTTCACGAATTGTTTTTATTATCTTATAATCGGAATTGCAATGAGGTGATAATTTCGAAAAGTCTTCTTTGATGGTTTTTGCTGTTTGATGTTTGGCTAAAATATTATCTTTGGAGTTTTTGAGAATGATTTCGGAGTCTATGCCTAACTGTTCAGAATTAGTTTATTATCATTCATTCGTCTGAAAAAGCTACGGTGTAGTGAAACCCGTTACGAATCGCAACTATTAAGTAAAATTCCTTAAAACACAGTACTTGTTTGTTTTTTATTATTGATAATGGAATTTCACCAAGTAAAAGCCTCCCAAATTCAAATGTAAAAGAAAAACAGATTGAAATTTCACAAGATATAATATAATGAAAAATGTTTCGGATTTCATTCCTTTTTCAAAAACTGAGACAAAATTGAAATATTACAATATCATTTATATCTGTCACATAACAGGTGGGCTGAAAAGTTCGTAGGCTGATATACAGATGGTGTTACTAGGGTCAAAGCCATATGATTTTCAGTTAGTACCAATCTTAACTAGAATCTAGTGAAAAGTTTTCAGCTGTCCGACGTTGGTTCGCGAGATATAGCATTGAACGTGAATCAACTTTTGATGTTGTTGGAAAAATGGATAAAAGAGAATTCCGTGTGTTGATTAGACATTGCCTTTTGATGAAAAAAACAGTTGAAGCCAAAGCATGCCTTGATAAAAGGCATTATTCGGAATCTGCGCCAGGAAAATCACCAGTGGAAAAGTGCTAAGTTCAAACGAGGTGATATGATCATCCAAGACCATGGATGCAGTGGAGGCTATCATCGATAAAAACATTAAAAAAAGTACACAAAATTGTTTTAAATATTCGAAAAATGAAATTGATCGAGATATCTGAGACCCTGAAGATTTCCAAGGAACGTGTTGGTTTTATTTCAAATTAATGTTTGGACATGCAAAAGCTTTGTGCGAAATGGGTGCCACGCTAATTGATCTCTCTCGATCAAAAACAACAACGAGTAGAAGATTGTGAGCTCTGTGAGATAATTAACCGTAATAAAGAGTTTTTCGGTCGATACATCGCTATGAATGAAACATGGATTCATTACTACACACCAGAAAGCCATCGACAGTCAACCAAATGGACTGAACAAGGTCAAGTGCATCCAAAAAACCCAGCAGCTTGCAGGGTTATGGTTTCTGGTTTCTGGAATGCGCATAGTATTATATTCATTATATTATTACCTTGAAAAAGGCAAAACGATAACAGCGACTACTACATTGAGTTATTGGATCAATTGAATGACCAAATCACGAAGAAACGTTCCCATTTGACAAAAAGAAGGTACTGTTTCATCGAGACAATGCACCTTGCCACAAATCAATCAAAACAATGGCAAAATGGTATGAATTACGCTTCGAAATACTTCCTCATACACCTTATTAACCAAATCTTGCCCCCAGCGGTTTCTGTTCTCAGACATGAAAAAAATGCTTCCTGGAGAAAAATTCAATACTACTGAACGGGTAATCGCTTATTTTGAAGTTGAAGAGAAATCTTATTATAATAATGGCATCGAAGAAATTATTGATCGCTACAATTGCTATAACTCCCTCGAAGATGGCTATAAAAAAATTTTTCCAAAGAAATTTGTTTTTCTATGTTACACTAAGAACTTTTCAGCCAACTTAGTAAATGGGAGACCAGTTGGTAATATATAATGAATTGATGACTTTCATTTAGGGAACAATATTCATAAAAGAATTTGTTTGTTATTCCTTTAACGTGCTCTATTTCCGCCTTTCGGTCAATGACACGCCATGAAAGAATTGGCATCGTTGTAGATTATGGTCTTATCGGAAGTTGAAAGTGTGCAGGTATAACTAAACACCTCAAAAAAGTCTCGGGAACACTTCTGAATATCGATATATCGTATCCAGAACGATCAATATGGATGATTTTTTTAAGAAATGAACACCTGCATCAATTTCTCAGCAAATTATATAGAGTGCCGCAACATATTTCAGTTTTTTTTATAAGAAACTGAAAACGCGGCAGATGCGACGCTACTTTATATTTATTTCATGTAGTTTCAGTGTCATAAACCGTTTATGGTCGCGTTTCAATGAATCGGGTAGCGTAGAAGAACGCCATACAGGTCGTTTCAGGATTACTACAGTCGCCCAAGACCGATTTTTGGTTTTACAAGCCAGAAGAGATCGTACTACAACAGCATCTCACTTAGCTCAAGAGCTATCACGAGTTCATAATGTACAAATTTCCGACCAAACTGTGAGAAATCGACTGCACTAAGGTCATCTCCACTCCAGACGTCCTTTAAGAATTCCACAACTGACCCATGGAAATCGCGCTGCTCGTTTTGCTTGGTGCCAAGAAAACGTAAACTGGAATCAAGAGAGGTGGGCCATAGTTCACATCAGTGATGAATCTAGATTTAGTTATTATCCCGATTCGGGAAGAATTCGAATATGGAGGGAACCTGGAAAGCAAAACCGTCTCCAGCATGCTCGAGAAGTTGTTAGACATGGAGGCGGATCAGTGATGTTTTGGGGAGGTATACGCCTTGGTGGAAGAACTGACCTCGTTTTCATACAGAACAACCTCACGGGAAATTCTTACGCAAATGAGATAGTTTTACCTGTAGTAGTACCGTATCTTCAAACAATGGGTCAAAATCCACTCTGCCAACAAGATAATGCCCCTCCTCATCATGCAAGAGTTTTCTTGAACGTTCTTGAAGAGAATGATATCGATCTTCTACCGTGGCCATCCTACCCCAAGATCTGAATCCCATCGAGCATGTGTGGGACACCCTAAAAGAAATCTTCTGCGTCAAAACGTCTTCCATCATGAACAGGAGCTTCAATTAGCAATTCAGGGGACTTGGAATGACTTAGGCCAAAATGTAATAGAAAATTTAATATTGAGCATGCCGCGACGATGCCAAAGTGTCATTAATAACAGAGGTGGACCTTCTGGGTACTGAAAAATATAAGTGCTTCCATATCGTTTCGAAAATATTGGTTCAGGATTTTTTGTGTGTTTTACCAAATTTCGTCATTTTCAAATTTCAAATTTTTTTTATAATAGGTGCTTTGGAGAGGTCAAATATTATTTTGTTTTCTTGAGAATACATTATATACAATACATCCTTACAAAGACCGAAAGATTTCTATAAATTCGAATCATCAAATTCATATTTTAAAGATATTGGTAAGTGTTCCCTAGACTTTTTTGAGGTGTTTATCTATCTCTTTTGACGAGTAAGATTTCGACGACTCCTCATTATTACACGCATAACTTGTGGAACACGTCGAGAGTTAATTATTATAATTATTTACTTACTAATATGCCACAGGCGGAATCATCACCGAGCGACGCTGATGTAGCTTTATTCGATAAATTGAATGATAAAAGAGAATGCCTTTGGCGTAGATTACAACACTGTTTCGATTTAATACTAAAGAAGAAAAGTTTTCAGAGGTTCTATTTTATCAAAAAGCATAAGAATTTGAAAACTGATGTCCAATTAGAATATAACTTTGATGCACTCTATTTCGATATTCTATCATTCGCAGCGGAATGAGTTAAGTTGCAATCCGCAGTGTTCACATCGTGCTCTTCTTTCTTCCACTGTAAAGTCTGTTATATTCTGGGTTTTTGCGAAATTTTTGGTTGAATGTGTAACTTTTGGTGAGGCCTGTGTTGCTGAATTTTGCAGACAAAAGGTAGTCTAAAATTGCATCTTAATTAAATTTAATTAGGGGCTGCTATTTTGTTCGCCGTCATATTGTGAACACGCATATTTTTTCAGTGCGCCCCTAGTTCTCCCTTCCATTGGATTAGTCAAAACAACAACATTGTTCGCCGTCTTACGTTTTATCAATAATGATGTATTCAGTACACCTGGACCGTTGGAGATACTCGAGTGTATGATTATCTACCCGAGGCAAAAAAAAAGATCGCTACAGCTAATAGAGCCCGCAACTGTACATATCCCTCTGTTTCTTTCCTCTTGTTTTAACCTTTTCTTTCCGCGGCATCCCTGTGTCTGTTTTAATTGAGTCTCTCATGAAGGCCCGTGAGAGTGGAACGAGTATCCGTGTGTCTTTTTTTTCAATACTCGGAATTATTCAAGGAATCGTTCACATCGTTTACACACACTCATCAATTCGAAGACTGATTTACCTGAGAACAAGATGCCAGCGAAGTGTTTCACTTGCACTAACCCTATAACTCCTTTGTTCAATGATTCTATTACGACATTTGTCATATTTTTCTAACGAAAGTCAACATTTTTTCGCAAATTTTTCTTTATATTAAACAAGTTCCACGAAGAAATAATATATGGGCGACGTCAACCCAGATTATTGGGTCCATAATGATTCTAAAACATCTATAGATCATAATCGGCATCACTTGGAATACTGAAACGGCTAAGCAGAAAAATCTTTGGTACTCTTTATGTACACACGACAATAACAAATCATAAACAGAAAAGCTATTGCTAGTACAATAGCGACAGGGAAACGAGTTTTTTCTTCAGGTTTTTTCACTCGTTTATTGAATCATATACAAGATAGTATGGTTCCCTGAGCTCACACTTTGTGTTTTTCTGACACACCAAAATTATAGATATAAGCATTTATTGTAAATACAATTATTCAAATTTTGTAAATCCTATCTTTTCAAAATATATATATATATATATATATATATATATATATATATATATATATATATATATATATATATATATATATATATATATATATATATATATATATATATATATATATATATATATATATACCTGTACCGTATGTCAGAAGGTTTTTCGTGCTAAACTGAATTGAGTTGAATGCTGTTGTTCTCGATTTTCCCGAGCTTAGCATGGAAATGCCAAGTATGTCTTTCCAAGTCAAGACTCCGTAATTACTCGACTCAATCTCCCTTCAACCGAAACGCCAATTACATCAAAGCACTTTCACGAATTCATGCAGGCAATTCAAGCAATGGCGTCTGATTTATCTGGCATGAAGGAATCATATTCTCTACTGAAGGCTGATATCGGTACTATACTAAGAGAATTCCAATCTGCATAGCAGACACAGTACTCAATAGATGCTAGTGCAAAAAATATTCAGCAGCTGGAAGCTTCTCATAGTGCGATCGAGGCAGACAGAAGAACTCGAGTGCGTTACTTGCCACTGCTAAGGTGATGATCAGAAGTAGTGGGGGACATTGTTATCTTTCTTGTATAGTACTCGATTCAGGGTCTCTAGTACCTATAATAACAATCGTCATAGCTGATTGTCTCGGTTTAACTATAAGATAAACGTTGTAATTACAAGGTTAAAGGTATCTGAAATCGTAATTGTTACAAGCTGCAAGCGCCCACTACGTATTTACCTACCACACTGTGGTAGCCAAATCGATGATAATATTCCTACGGTTTGCAACTTACATTCTAGCATTCAAAATGAAAAAGAATCCCCTCTAAGCGAAATTTTATGCTCCTTTTGGGAGATGTAGGAAGTTAATGTTCCTATACCTGTCAGTCGAAAATTTCAACTACCACTAAACAAAATTCTGCAGGTCAACACGTCGTGCGTTTTCCATTAAAGTGTAATGAAGCTCCTTTAGCAAGTACCCGAGGTATACCACTGAACCGATTTCAGAAACTAGAGGCACGATTTAAAAGAGATTCAAACTACCGCGAGTTATACTTCAATAATATTATTGGGTTCCCACAACTAAAAATTCTGACTATATTATGATTCATCATGGGGTGTTAAAATCTATTTTAGGTAATTCAAAAATGAGAGAATTATTCAATCCTGCTGAAAGAGATACAAGCGGATTAAGTTTGAAATATTTATTATACATGGGTCCGAAATTGCATCAGGATATTTCGACTATAATTACCCGATTTAGGTTGAATCCCATCGCTCTCCCTTGTGACATAAGTCAGATGTTTCGATGTATCCTTGTCCACCTCGATGATCGACAATTTTTCCATATATTCTGGCGTTTCCATCCAGAGGAACTTATTACCGAATGGGATTATTGTCGTGTCATTTTTGGAGCGACCAGTTTACCGTTTTTAGTCATTCGAACTTTGAAATAATTAATAGCGGATGAAGATCATAAGAATCCTTTGGTAGTGAAAGCATATGACCTTTAAACCTTTGTAGATGATTTCTTGACCAGTGCTGTGAACGAAAGTGAAGTTTAAGAACTCAAATGTCAACTTATTGAATTGTTGTGATGAGGCGGATTTGGGTTGAGCAAGTTGGCTTGTTCGGCAGTAGTGTATTGAAAAATGGAAACAATTTATTGGAATTGCCATTGAGTCGCCTACTAATTGTGGTATTCTGTCTCGTGTGGCACGTTGTTACGATGTAAAGGGTTATTTGTGCCCTTCAATATTTCTTATGAAAAGCCTAATACAAAGGTTGTGGCTCTTAAAGGCTGATTGTGACGAACCCTTACCAAGAATAACTTTTGGTCGAAAAGGTGAAAATTCTTTGATGTATTAACCGTAGTGGAACTTCCAACGCAAAATACATAGGATTTTCTGATGAAAGCGAATTGGGCATGGCAGCTGCGATATATTTGTGTTCAATGGTACATACATATGTAATAGATTTAGTAGCTGCTAAAACTAAAGTAGCGCTAGTGAACTCTTAGACTATTCCTAGTTGACTTGAGTTAGGTTGTACATGCCTTTTATCCAAACTAATGGGAATAACCATTGAAGCCTTTCGGAATTATGTGGAACTGAACGAACCCATTGGTCTCGTCGATTTAGCTATTGTCTTAGTGTGGATCAGAACTCCTCCTAATCGTTTGAAACATTTTGTAGCTAATAGGGTAGTCCAAATTTACGTAAATAGTTTATGTAATCGTTGGTGCTTGGACTTGAATCCTGCTGACTGCCAGTAGGGGTTTAACACCGGAATAATTATTTCAGTTTATGATTTGGTGGGAAAACCCAGAGTTTTTACTGAAGAGGAGAACGAATGGAATTTTCACATCAAAATACCGAAATCATCACCGGAATTGAGAAACGAAATCAGATTATTTCTACTAATTGCTGAATCAGATTATTCTTGTTTTACCGATGTCTCGAAAAGAAAATCTAATATTTTAAAGCTCAGAGAATAGTTGGTTATGCCATCAAATTTTGCGGATGTTGCTTGAAACGAAATCAGGTCGGTATTTATAAGGCAGATATAGATCAAAAACTATTAACAGCCTCAGATTACAACAGCGCTCATTTTCTCAGCCAAATTAACGCAATTTGATTCAAACGAAATCAATTCAATCAAAAGAAAATCAACTATCTGATAAGAAAAATGTTGTTACTTTCACCATTCTTATCAGAGATGGGTATTTTACGGTGGGGGGTCGATTAAAATACTCCCAATTGGCACCCAATCTCAAACATTCAATTTTGATTCCCAATGAAAGTCGATTAGCCACCTTAATTTGTGATTCTTATCATATTTTTTCTAGACATGGCGGCCCAAAATTAGTGCAGACCTTAGTAAATCGAAAATTTTGGATTCTTGTTGGAGACGGCTTATACAAAACCGCAATTTTCGTTGTACTATTTGTTATCGCTTCAAGGTTCAGCCTATACAACCACCTATGGGGGATCCTCCTGCTTACCATCTTGATCCAGGAAGATGTTTTACACATACCGGCATCGATTTTGGTGGATCATTCGAAGTGAAAATTGGTAATCTCAGAAATGACAAGTACCAAAACTGTTACATTGCACACTTTATATGCACGGTTTCGAGGGCTGTTCACATCGAAATGGTAAATTCTCTAACCACCGAGGCATGTATTGCAGCATTATATAGGTTTATTGCAAGACGCAGAATTTCCGCAAATGTTTATTCTGATCAGGGATCGATTTTCAGTGGAGCCACTTGTGGAATTTTGGAATTGACTAGGTTGATCAACGATAATCTTGAACTGAGCGAATACTTGGCCACTCGCCTCGCAATTGTTTATTCTTATCAGGGATTGAATTTCAGTGGAGCCACTCGTGAAATGTTTGAATTGAGTAGGTTGATCGACGATAATCTTGAACTAAGCGAATACTGGGCCACTCGCGGTATAATTTGGCACCATAATCGTCGTCGTCGTACGCACCACACATGGGAGGTCTATGGGAAGCTGACATAAAATCGTTCAAATACCACTTCATACGAATTATAGGTAATGCGAGATTGAATTTGGAAGAGTTTTTGTCTGTTGTTACACGGATAGAAGGTATTCTTAATTCAAGACCCGTTTGTCGTAAAACTTCGACGCCTGGCGATGAACTGGACCTGTTAACGCCGGGTCATTTTCTGATTGGTAAACCTTTACTCGCTCGACCTTAATGAGATTCAATTGAAATTTTCGGAAACGATGGTCAAACGAATATGTCTAGTTCTCACAAAAAAGACCGAAAAGGACGAAACCCGCGATAACATTTAGTGAGGATGATTTAGTCCTGTGGTACTCTCCAAGTGCTCCTTCAACTCATTGGCCTATAGGCAAAATTTAGAGCTTCGTTCATGGTTCCGATGAAGCCAAAATCCAGACAGCGTCAGGAAAGATATCGCGTCCATTAAATAAGGTGGCACCTTTGTCACCTGCCTCATTCAACGATATAATTGAGTTTAGTTATTCAAATTTTCTAGTTTTTTTCAATTCGGCATCTTTTTAGAACGTTTCTCTTTTTTTCAAGATATACATATGTATTTTGGGCAATTTGTTTATTTCATTTTTTGTGTTTTTTACCATTGTTTGTTTTACTTCAAATTTTGCAGGATTTAATTGAATAACGAAAGTTGAATCACGAATATTCCATTTGTGGGAGGGGGTATGTACAAAACGGAGTTCATAGTTCATTTTCAATATTCCTTCTCCAAACACCTGGTCCAATATGAGATATATCTTCTTGCCCTTCATCCTGATGGTTCTCGTCGCTGGATATCCCTGGCGTTCCAGGTCATCTTTGACGTCTTCTTCTGTTGTCTCGAGCATAACCTGAAGTTTATTTTCGCTTTCTAGTTCGTACGTATAGTACTGAATTTGTTTAAGCATCTACTGCAGGTTTCTGTAGTCTTCTTCGGTGTTAGGCTCCACCTGAATTCCCTGGGAAATCAGTTTGCCTTCTTGTTATTGATTTTCCTTCTCGCCATTTTTTTGTGATTGATCTCCATGGTTCTTTTTCCCTTATGATGATGGGACCACTTTTTTCTGTCTTTCCTTCTTTGTTCATTTCAGTCTTCTTTAGTTCTTGATTTGTTTGTTGTTTCTTTTGCGGTTCTTCATTTTCCTGTAAGTTGATTTCTTTAGTTTTTTCTCACCTGTTCCTTTTCGTCCTCGGTTTTCATGTACACGTTGTCTGACTCTTCTGAACTCGACAGCACCTCATACTGATTTCGTCCATTTTCTATTCTCTCTCGCTATTAGGTCCTCATTTTCTTTGCTGTCTTCCTTGGTATTCTGAATTCAAGACGTCTTGTTTTCCTGGAATCGCGAGCTGGCTTCCCCCTTCTTTCTTTTCTTCACCCCTTCCTCGCCGATTCTTCTGGTTTTCTTCACTGTTGCCTAGTTAAGATGTTCCTGGTACGCCTCCGCTTCGTTTTCACTCTTGCTGGGCTTTTTCATCCATGATGGCGTTGATCAAGCTGTAAATACCGCCTCTCGCTAAGCAGGACGGTTAACGTCCGCCGAACGAAAACCTCGATCTCCTTGGCCGACATATTGTCCACACTCTGGATCGCTTTGATTATAATTTTTGAGTAGAATAACTAATATTCGTCGCAAAAGAATATTTGGAAAAAGGCGGCACAAAATCTTCCGATTACTGCTCTGTCCTTATAATCTGCTCTATACTCAACACAATACGTTGGAGCGCATTAAGAAATGTATATGTATGAGCGTCCTCCAACGAACTGACACAAAGGCCATTCACTATCGTCATCGAGAAACTCTGAAAACAAAGGTTAGATCAAACAGAAAACATCAAGTAGTCATACAAGTTCAACTACCTCAATGTTTCACAATGTGTCTGCAAGAAGGGATCTGTCGAAAAGCTAACGCTCATTATACTTGCCTGGCTGTCAACCAGGTGTAGACCGGTATTATGAAGGATGAATCGGAACACCAGCTCCTTCAGGGAAGGATATTTAATATTCTATGGAAGGTTGAATATTATTCCCCGAATAAAAGTCTTCAATGTGTTTACACATATTGCGATGAATTTAGCATGTTATCTTTGTTGAGAAATGATATTATGAATTATGGATTTTTGATCTTCTACTTAAATATGATGGAATGACTAGATTGAGCTATATAAAACAGTAACACAATTATTACAATATAATTTATAGTTTTCATCTGCATCATGTCTATTCTCGTTATTTATCAAAAGTGATCATAGATTTTTCTTATTAGTACATATTGTGTTGATTTTATTCTGTTTCAATATATGACGTATATTTGTCGGATATAATTAATGCTGTGACATTTTGATTTTTCGTAAAACTAAAGGGTGGGGCTATGATATTATTGTCTTACACGTTATTTGACTCTAATTTTTCTAAATTCTAATTTCTTCAAGTATTTTCGTGTAAGGGAACTGTAGGTAATCTATTTACAAATGTATGAAACGTGGATAGTTTCACTTTTGCTGATGGGAATTACTAATAGGGATTAAGATATCAGTGAACACTGCTTTTTGATAGATGATAAAATTAGTTGTCTATCAGTACCTGTCTAAATACAAAATATGTCAGGAATATATTTCTTCCAGTAAAGAACGTTTTTGATTTATTATATAAAGAGGAAGGTTTATTCTCAAGATTGGTCATGAAGATTTCGGTCAAAAGAGCTGAAAAGGAGAACCATTGGAGGACAGCAACTAGATGGTCTTGCAATAGGTTCCTCTCTATCTCTCATCGACATCTTCCTGACCAATATAGAAAACAGTGCTGGAAAGTACTCGGCTACTTTTGTACTCGAGTACAGTAACTAATTACTTTTAGTGTACTTAGTATTCGGAAATGAATTCTTTTTGAGGAAAGTAACTGTATTCTGTACTCGAATATTTTTTTCAGAAAGTAACTATATTCAGTACTCATTTTCGGTACTCATGATTACAATTCAGTACCCATGATTACAAAACATACTCATGAGTACAGTTTGTAACCATGAGTACAATAACCTTACCATAAAATTTTTACTTTGTTGGGGAAATTTGGCTATTAGCAATCTGACCGGTATAAACAAGCGATTCATAGATATCTTAACTTTGAATTTCACAGATGCAATTATAGTATCAGTTTTATGCCCTCAATTCAAACTGAGATGGTTCAGTTCCATAACGAAGTCGAGTATATCAATTGAAGACATAAAAAAAATTATCATCACGAGTGAGAAAAAATATTACTATTGTCAAATATTTAAATGATAACCTGAAGAATTTTCCAATGTTGAACGACTAACCGAATTTGAAAAAACTTTTTCTGAAGTTCAACACAGTGCTACCTTCGTCAGCACCTGTTGAGCGAATCTTTTCATTCGCATCCATAGTAAATGCTCCACGCCGTAATGCTCTAAGTGAAGATAATTTCGACAAACTAGCTTTACTGAAAGCAAATTATATAAGTTTTTTCGAATCAGTTTAGTGAGAATGTGTACGCTGTTGTTCATTTCAAATTTCAATAAAATTGGTATTTTCATTATATCTCTCATTTGTTAGTTGAGTACCTTTCATATCATAACAATAAAACTTGATATTTTGTTTCACTGATATTCATCAGCCGCTGATAACCCATTAAAATGATACATAATAGTAATAACTGTGCTTCACCAACAAAAAGGGTTAGAGATAGAACTCTGTGCTCACAAGAGTATTCATATAAGTATTCGAACAAGTACTCGAGTACAATTGTAATCAGTTCTCAATTACTTTTTCACGAAAGTAATCGAGCACAGTATTCGAATACTATTTCGAGCAAAGTAATTGTGCTCGGATACTTTTTTTTGTACTCATCTCAGCACTGGTAGAAGATATATTTTTTTCTTCATGTATGTATTCTGAAAACGTTTTTTACGGGAGAAGATATAATGATTGAAAATTTTGTATTTCGACAAGTATTGATATACAATTAAATCCACAAATCGGAATTGAATAATCATGCGCGAGATATCAGACATAGTAAATATTCCAAAAAGCGCAGAGCATAATATTTTGTTGAAAATTTTGAACATCAAAAAGCTCTGCGAATATTAGAGCCGCGTTTGCTCACACTAGAGCATAAACAGAGTAGTGAACATATTTCAATAGATTGTTTAGTGATATTTCACAGCAATGAAGCACTTTTGCGTTGTTTCTTGACTATGGATGCAACATGGAATACCATGTTAAGTCTGTGTGAAAAGAATAGTTGAAACAATGGACTGAAAGTGGAGACTCGGTTCCAAATAAGGAGAACGCCGTCTTTTCTGCAGGCAAGGTTAGATTTGGTGTTGGTTCGTTGGGATGCGCGTAGATTAATTTTCATTGATTCACTTGAAACAGGAAATACTATCAACGCCAAGTATTACGTGAATTTACTGTTCGTTTGAATGATGGAATCGAGAAAAAATGTCCTCATTTAGCTAGAAATAAAGTGTTATTTAATCAAAATAATATAATAGTTAACAGATCTCTTATTAGCCAAAATTTATGAATTAAAATTTCAATTGCTTCTTCGTGCACACTTTTACATCAGATGTGACCCCTCGAAAGATTTTCTTTTTCCAATGGATCGGTGGTCAAAATTTCCCAACAATGCAGAAGTGAAATCGACAATTAATGGCTGTTTGAGGGACTCGGTAGTTTTAATTATGAACCGGATTATAAACTCATTGAAGATCGCTGGAAAAAGTGTAAAGAGCTGAGTGGAGATTTTGTTGAAAAATATAGATTTTCTTTTAAATTTTTGTGTTTACTTGTTTACCTTGTGGGCCATGTACTTCTCGTACCAACCTTGTACATTATAATCTCCGAATCGAAACGAGGTTTACGTGTTAAAAAATAATTTTTTTAATGTTTTGGAGATGACGGAAAGAAGAGCAATATGCCTATAATTTTTCATGAATCCAGGATCTCCTTTGTTAGATACTGGATCAGTCGAAGCAACTTTCAATTCATAAGGAATGTAGCCATCCTCAAAGGACACATTCACCAAATCAGATAGAACATTAGCTATAAACCCGCAACATATTTCAGAACAAAGCATGGAATTTCAACCGGTACACCAGATCGCTTATTAGGTATGGACATAATGTTGTTTAACACCTTGATTGATGATACTGGTGAAATATAGAAAGAATATCTGCAAGAAGCAAGATGACAGCACTCATTTTGGACTCAACAATGGTTAGGTTAGAATTCCATTGAAATAACAAAATGAACATGAAATCCATTTACCAGATGGAGCCGAGTGAGTTAATCCATTTCTGTTTTTACTTTGTTCGGCCAAATACCTCTCGGACCAACCCCGTAAATTATAATCCCTAAATTGACTTCAAATTAGGCCACGGAATTTTGTCCATCTGTGTATATAGAATTCAGAAAACCTAAAATAGAACAGAAATGGAGAAGTTCAAATATGTGGAATAGTAACAGATTCAACAAATTCCACCGAAATGAAATTTCATTGCATGTAATGCTGGATCATTATCGTGGCTCACTTTGATTACGATTCGAAACTTCATAGGGAAGCTAGATATCAAATACATTCAAACCTTTTAAGAACATTTGCAAATAAATATGGCAGTACCCAAAGTGGATCTGAAAATGCATTTAGATTCCCTTGAAGCGTATCTAATGAAATAAGTTTGATTTTAGAATTAAAGTGCATGAACTTAAGGAGTTAGTTGGCGTAGTAATTGAATTGGATGGAATTTGGGGAGGAAAGGACAAGAATAGGCAAGGAAAACAATGGAAGATCCAGTCATGTGTCAAACCACTGCTCTGGACGAATTATTATTCAAATCCCTGGAAGACTAATTGCAGCAAACAAGAAACCGGGCAACGCGAACAACTATAAAGACTGCTGAGCTTAACACCGAACACATAGGCGCATACAATGCTCGGAAGGACCAGAAAATCGCAAGAATAAATTACGGAAAGCCTGTAGTTAGTGTCGGAGATAACGAGTTTAGTCATGATCTCCACTTGGTTTCTGACATATTTAAACTCTTATCTGATGTATAATAAATACCTTGTTCACTCAATGAACCGACCCATTCCTGATTGAACGAAAATACTAAATATGTATTCCGATTCGTATCCCTTATCTCGTTCGTCTTAATTTTCGATGGTCAAGAAAGAAATATTGAAGGTATTCGGTAAAACGGGAAGTTGTCAATCTGACAGACAGCAGAACCGTAGCCAATGAGAAGGTGTTCTCGATCTGACAGAAACTGTCACTTTGTCAACCGACCTGAACCCTAATATTTAACTAGAACATCTGCTAAGGGACGTCCACTTCATTAACGCACCTGGTGATGAAAGATTTGATGTATTTCTTATGATTAGGATAAGTTGAAAATATCCGGTTGGTGAAAGTAAGTTTGTGTTTGATTTAAAAAAAAGTTTGGACTATTGGATCGTCCAAATCCACTGTTAGATGGATCCAATAATTCCAGGATTAAAGCATACAGAGTGTCTACGCTAAAGGGGTCATTAAAAGTATCTGAGGAACGGGTTTGTCGATTAATTACAAATTTAGGAATAAGAGTAAATCCATACTGATCTATAGTTTGTAATTGTTTTCAGTGCGTTGCAACTCCTAGCTATACCAGTAATTGACTGAAACTTTGTGTTTTCAAATGGCATTGTGTAGTTTTTAATTCTTTTTATTTAATCAAATCAAAAGAATTGACTCAGATTTGAGTAAGATTATAACTTTTATTTAGCTTAGCGATAAAAGTGTTATTTCTGATGACAACGTACTTTTCGATGCGATTTTATTCAAGTTCCAGAGCATACTAATCCAGAAATATGAAGAATTTTTATAGAGAAAGGTACGTGGCGTAGATAGTTGAGTATTTACCATGAAATTACCGGTCAAAAAGAGAAAGATCAGCAACCCTCTGTTTTTATGCGGAGGCTGGCGATCACGAGTGATCTACGGGTGGTCGATGAGGCACACTGCTCCTGTCTGGACACCATCCAATAGATGTAATGAATGTTTCGGTGCGGAGACCTACACATGGAAATAGTATTCCAGACCAGGTCGCAGCTGTGGTTTCAGTTGTAATGGTGTGAAGTACTGCAAGAAGCAAGATGACAGCACTAGCCCTGTTAGAATTCTATTGAAATAACAAAAAACAGAGTTTATCAGAAATAGATTTGGCAATGGTTGCCACATGGTTATGCCAGAAAACTCCAGTGTTGACTGTGAAGCCATTTAGATGCATGTTCTCTTCTGAGAAAATTCGATGTTCTTGTATAATTAGGGTAGGTTCTTCAGCAGTGACTTTTCTGGGGAACGTTGTTGAAGTTCAACCGGCCCCACTCTAATATCTTCTCTATGTCTGAATTCAGTGACATGCTCTGTTGTTTGTCGGTTTGACTCCTCAACAGTCTAAGGTCAAGGACTAGAAAATGGGGACATCAGAGGACAGTCATTCGCAAACCCAAATATTTTGTTTTTTGGAGCAGAACATTAATATGCCACGGAAATAGAGTCGGAAAGAGTAAGGAGCCCTGAGGTACACCTGCAGTAACCTGAAAAGATTCACTCGTAACACCATCATCTAACACTTGAAACGATATAAAGAGTAATGGCTCTTGATTCGTCCTGCATTTAAATGATGTTGCGTAACTTATGGAAGGGTGCCACCTTAGCGTAATGGGTCGCACCCATTATCTTTATATTTATAACATATGAAAGGAGGTCATCTTGATCATTAGTTGATTGTTGTCTACGGAAATCGTTCTGTCGATCACTGGTGATACTCTGTAACTCTATTTATGAGCTCATCGTTTAAGGTTCATCCCATGAATTTCGATATAATGGGCAAAAATGCAATTGGACGATAATGGTGGGGTAGGCATTTCTTCTCTATGTGTGGATTTCATACGGAATCTGAAACAGACGATTAAGAACACGTGATAATTCTGGAGCATAATCCTTCAAAACAATTGGTGCTATTCCATCAAGACCCACTGATTTCTTGCAGTTCAGTTGGTGAAGAAAGCGCCTCACACAATTTTACTCAGACTTATTCAATTTAACATGTGGGATGCTTTGTGGCACTGAGTTTGATATATCTAAAACAGAATTTTGTGAAAATTTTTGCAAAGAGATCCACCTTTGCTTTAGGTGATAATGCGATAGGACCGTCATCTCTGATCAAAGATGACTTTCAAAAATTGTTGATGACTACTTCCATAGACCAGAACTGAGGAGTTCCACTGCTCTGCTCCAAGAGTACATTTGTAATTCTTTCGTTGAAGTAAGTTTTCGCTTTATCAATTGTTGACTTACAAATGTTCATAAAGTGTACGTATTCAGTTTTACTTTCATCTGATAGATTTGTCTTCCAGTTCTTATAAGCTGTTTTCAACTGTGACAACTTTTTGACAATTTCTAGTGAACCGAGGCTCTTGTGCGGATGTTTTTTTCTGGAGTTTGAAATGTAGAGGTACATGCTTGCAAGAATAACTTCATTGACGGACCTAGCGTTGACATTGATGTCATTATCTGAAGAACAAGCGTCATTGAAGAAAAAATACGAGAAAAACTCGAGCAGCTCCTCGCAGCTGGCTCGGTTGTAATGCCATATCTTCCTGGTAGGCTTTGTATCTTCATTACCTTGTTGTACGAAGTTAACAGGGATGAGATCGAGAGTATTGGGAAAATCGGTTATATTGTCAGGAATTCCATCGACAAGTTGAGTCAAGTTACGGCTGATCGTAAAGGCCGCCACTAGCCGTCTGGGTTCGTCGGTCGTATTTGAGTGTTGGAGCCAGTTAATATTGTTGACGTGGAAGTCTCCCATTATGATCAACTCAGCTGACGAAATCTGTATTTGGATCGCGACTACCTTGTCGCCTAGGTACTGAAACAATTCAGGGCAATTGTTATTGTAAGGAGATCGATGTATACGACAGAGAACCATGGTTTTGTTACATAAACAGATTTCGAACCTTGCCAAGTCAAAAGTGCTATCCTCCAACGTATCCCTCCTTTGGAATGCAACAGCCTTGAGTGTAACTGATAACCATTGAAACAGAGAGTGGTGGTGTCTGTTGTTGGCAATGCTTGAGTTTCCATTAGAGCTAGGATATGAGGTGGTCTGCCTTGTAAGTGCTAGTGTACTGCACTCATATTCATATTGGTGTATTCTAGTCAACTCCGCCTTTGGTACAGGCTGGATGGATTGAGTAATCCAGCAAGTGCTAATGCCGGTCCCAAGCCCGGATCAAGGAGGAGGGTTCCTAGGAAAGGTTAGCAACCTGCCTAGGGTAAAACAATTCATTGCTGAAAGCACCGGAGATGCAGCCTCGGAACAAAGATAGAAAACACGGAATACGACCCGCGCGCAAAATAGGAATAAACTCTACAGGAAGAAGCATCAAGTAAGAATAGCCTGCTGGAACATAAAAACTCTATTCTCCAAAGACCACGAAATAATCCCTGAAATGAACGAACACAAAACAGATATATGTGCACTTGCTGAAACCAAAAAGAAGGGAAGAGGATTATCAAAATTAAACAATTACATCTTAGTATACTCTGGAGTAGAAAAAGACCAAAGAGCAACATCGGGAGTAGGACTACTAGAACATGAAAAATACGAAGAAAATATGGTAAACGTAAGAATATGTTAACGATAGAATTCTGAAAGTCACAATGTCGTTCGACCGTCCGCTACATATCCTATCAGTATACGCACCTGACATAAGCAAACCAGAGGAAGCGGCGGTAGATTTTTATGAAAGTTTTCAATCATAACTAGATAAAATACCAACTAAAGAAAAGATAATCATATTAGGAGACCTTAACGCTAGAGTAGGTAACGAAGTAGTAAACGGGTAAAACAAAAAATAACGAAGACGTAATTAACAGAAACGGCGAAATGTTGACGGAATTTTGTGCACAGAACGAGTTGCGAATTAATAACACTTTTTTCCCTCACAAAGAACAGCACAAATATACTTTCTACGATAACCGAAACAACAAATCCATAATTGATTACATTATCACTAACCGAATGTTTCTACCCCAACAAATCTTAGATGTAAGAGTTTTGTCATCAGCTAACATTGGAACAGACCACAAGCTCGTTCTAGGGAAACTGAAGATGACAACTCAATTAAAAAGAAAACACCATCTGTAAAAACTGAAAAATTTAACGTAGAATCGCTCAACAATGAGAGCACAAAACAACTTTATTCAAACCGTTGCAAACAGTATATAACTCGTAATCCAATATTGCAGCAAGATAACCCCGACATAGCATGGCTCAAACTAAAAGAAAACATATACAAGGGTGCCACAGAGGATTTGGGAACCCGCACGGTATCACAGAACGGCAAACCTAATAATAAACCCTGGTTCACCACTGAAGTCAAAAACATTATAAAGGAAAAAAAAAAAACAAATATATCTAGAATATAAGAACCATCCGACACCAGAGAACCGAAATAGATACATAGAAACAAGAAATAGGGAGAATAACAGAGTTCGGGAAATTAAAGAAGAATACTGGCAGAGATTTAGTGCTGAAATGGAAGCGGATATATACGGAGCGCAAGAACGAATTTGGAAATTATTAAGGGGTATGAAAAAGGACACCAATGAAACTATACAACTGAAAACAATCACAAACGAAACATGGGAAAAATACTTCAAAAATCTTTGCACCGAATCAGAATATGAAGAAGAACCCCCAGAAGAAGACTCAGAAAACGACATTATAAATGAACCGGTAACAATCACGAAAGAGCAAGTAGCTATGGCAATAAGTAAACTTAAAAATAGGAAAGCTCCAAATGAAGATAAGATAACAAATGAGATGATCAAATATGGCGGAGAAGCCATGAGAGAAGAGTACACAAAACTGTTTAACATCATAATTCAACAAGGAAAAATACCAGAAGAATGGAAAAGAAGTATAACAGTGCCTATCTTTAAAATAGGAGACAAAACAAATCCTGCCAATTATCGCGGAATAACCTTATTAAGCACCTCTTTGAAACTGCTTACGAAGACTCTTGCCGATGACATAACGTCAACAATGCCAATCAGCGAAGAGCAACAAGGCTTTCGAAAAAACCGTTCCACGGTCGATGCACTATTTATAACAAGGCGATTAGTAGAAAAGTCTCTTGAATATAACACTCCAGCATATCTTTGTTTCATAGACTTAACGAAGGCCTTCGACAGAGTCCAACTGAAGGATGTAATCAAGATACTGGAAAACAAAGAGGTACCAAAAAAATATATAAGACTCATAAAAGATCTGAACACTAATACAACAACGCAAATACGAACAAACCACACCCTAACGCAGCATTTCGGAACAACGTCGGGCATTCGCCAAGGTGATAGTCTTAGCCCTCTACTATTGAATACTGTTATGGACCAACTTGTAGAGACCGTTAAAAACTTGGGACTAGGATACCACATGGGAACCTACAAAATTAACATCTTATGCTATGCCGATGACGCCGTATTCATTGCAGAATCAGAAGACGACCTACAGAGAATGTTATACGCCTTTAGCAAACGCGCAAAAAATTTCAATATGGAAATCTCAACAAGTAATATAAAATGCATGACCATAGCTAAGGAACCTCTGCGCTGCAAGTTAACAATAGACAACGCCACTATAGACCAAGTCATGTCATTCGAATACTTAGGGTGCAAAATAACAAGCACAGGATACCTTGAAGATGAAGTGAGGAGACAAGTGAACAAAGCAGCTGCAGTATCGGGACATCTTAAACAACCAATTTGGAGAAATAAACACCTCAGTATACCATGCAAATCCAGAATCTACAAAACATGTGTGCGACCAATTATGACATACGGGGCAGAAACAAGAGCGGAAACGTCGGTAACAAAGAGGATACACAGAACAACAGAAATGAAAACGCTAAGAACTATAACCGGTTACACATTGAATGACAGACAAAGAAATACCGACATAAGGGAAAAATGTGAAACAGACGATATTGTAAGATGGGTAAGAAAAATAAGAAGAGAATGGAACCAGCATGTAAACAGAATGACCACAGATAGAATAGCCAAAATCGTATATAACAACATACCACACGGAAGAAGACCCGTTGGACGACCACCAAAACGATGGCGGGACAGTTGGCAATCAACTTCACAAGAACTGCTGCAGGGAAACCGGAACTGAACAGGCGCTACGCCTTCTACACGGTGAAGAAGAAAGACGAAGTATTCTAGTCCTTTTATGTTGCAAAACTCAATTGTTTTCTTTCATCAGATTTTAGGGGACTCCATGCGTTTACCGTTGTTAGTGTTTCCATATTAATTGTTCACTCAATAAAACTAAATTGTCGAAAAAACTATTTTCTTTGAATAGAAGCATCTAATTTTCAACTCTTTTAGAATATAATAGTATGTTAAATTAGTATAAATTATTATTAAGTTTCGCTATCCCTAAAATGGCTCGTTTTTATTTTATTAGCGATTTTATCGAAAAACTGCAGCTCTTGCGGAAAATAAAATCATTAGCCGTCGAACATAGAAACAGAGAGAATGAATTTGATTTCGCTGTCAGTTTCTATATTCCACAATGCACTGTGTAAGGTTCTATGATTTTCGACTTCAGTTTGACATTTGGAAATTATTTCAAAATAGTAATAACACTAGTGTATGGTTTTTTATTGTTGAATGAAATAGCAAATAAATACTCAAACAAGGATATTATGAATTTACTTATCATTCATGGTCAATATCAACAAATAATGAGTCGAAGTTGCTGTAAATTTTACTATGGAAAAATTTCATAAATTAATGATCACACAAGGGTACGGTGGTACTTAATGTTGAGAAAAAATATTCGAGTTTATAGATTTCAATCCTCAAGTGACGCATTTAAACAAAAACAAACTACGAAGGATGTATCTGATATTGTGAAAATACAAATATGTCTCGAAAACATAAAATATTTCATCTCTGAAGAATATTGAATTTTTCAATGTTTAATCAGAATAGGGTGGATCATCCGCGCAGATTTTATGTAATTTAAAATGGTTGTTTCCATCTCTCCTTTCACTGAATTTCGAACATCAACATTCAATCATATTCAATTGTATGATAAAAATGATTGAACCCACACTGTAGTTAAAGGCGTAATAAGTTTGTCTATAAAGGGTGTCTGCACTAAAAGGTCCGTTACAAGTATCTGGGAAACAGGTTCATTCATCAATTTCGAATTTTACCATCATATTAAATGCAAATTGGGATTGTTTTCAGAACGGTACTACTTCTATACTGGAAATCAACTACAGCTTTGCTATTTCAAATAGCATGATGTAGTCTTTAAATTTTTTATTAGAGAGTATCCTTTTCAAGCATCTTTTATTAAGATCTACTGTATCTAAAATTATCCATCATTGAGCTAAGATTCTTTATCAAAATTTCGGTAATTATAGTGCCATCTCCCTTTGAACCAGATTTTAGTAAGATTAAAACTTTTTCTCGTTTAATTTTGAGGGCAACGTACTTTATAATTTTATATACATGGTGCTCAAAAATCACTTGTCAACTCAATAAAACTAAATTATTTTTCGAATACGTGTACCTAATTTTTTTCACTTCATTAAAACCGTATTTTAAATTAGTATTGATTGGCATTAGGTTTCACCATACCAAAAGCGAAAACATGTAATCCTGCATTGAATCATTGGGCCATGGATTATGGAAACAGACAGAATGAATTTAATTCCGTTGCCAGTTTCTATGTAAGGTTCTACGAATTTTGGCCTCAGTTTGACGTATTGCCAAGAATTCTGATGACAGAAATTATAGTTTAATGGTGATTAATCTAAGGTAGGACAAATCTTAACAAAAGATGCTTAAAGAAAAAATCCCTTCAATAACTAAGAATAAAAAGTATACAATGCTATTCGAAAAAGCAAAGTCTCGATATCAAGAATAAGCGGAAGTGGTAGCTTTCTGAAAATAATTGCGAATTGTGGATTCAAATGCCAAAATTTGATAATGATTGATAAGTCGGTTCCCCAAATACTTTTAATGGGCTGAAACGTTGTGTAGTGAACGTTTGAACAACATAATTTCATTTATTTTTATTTAAAAAAATGGATACTAATTTTCATCGAGTAACGACATCCTAAATAAAAAAAAATAATAATATTAAGCGTTGGCATTACTACTTGCTTGGCATCTTCTAACAGATTGGCGAAACTTTTCGAAAATTCCAGGATTATTTCTATTAGTCTCACGGCCTTCAATAATGCAGTTTTTAGGTTCATTGGTGTCATTCATTGGCACACGAAAAACTAGAAGCATCTGGTTAATGCTTGTTTCCATCTGCTAGATGTGAATACGTTTGTTTGTTTTTCCTTTAACGTGCTCTATTTCCGCCTTTCAGCTAATGACACGCCGGGGAATTCTGTCACCTTACTAACCCAGGAATTTGGCGAACCCCTCTCATGTCGTGGGAAGGAATCTTTGATGTCCAACACATCTCTGTTAGACAGGACCGACAGCTTTACATCTCCTTCAAAAGATGGATACTCAAGTGATTTCCAGAATCCGAAAAATCGCACCGATTGAACTCAGGTAGCTCTGCGCAGGAGACGAGCATCATATCCTCTACGCCACCGAGACGGCTTAGATATGAATACATCTTCTAAGACTGACAACTTCAAAGTGAATTGAATGAAAAACAACCAAAGAGTCACCAGATATCAGACAAAAATATAAATACTTTCCGATAAAATGAGGCTTAATCATACTTTCCGGAAAAGATCTAATAAAAAAACGATAAGAAGCTGCGGATTTCACTCATTTCTAGAGAAGATGGACAAATAAAAATATCGATGTCATATGTCTTTGTTGAACTGAGAATTTCTGGAAAATTTCAGGATTTGTTCGTAAAATGAAAATTAAAAATCATGTCTAGAATTCGTGCAGCTACCTATATCTCGAAAAGGAGCCATAGGAAAAAGTAAGTTGACAAATCTCCCCCATTTTAGCTGGAGACTCACCCCTTGAAGTAGATTAGATAGGTTAGTTAATATATTTATGAAGTACCCTGTATACATATTACAGAAGAACTGCTTGCTTTTATATCTAAGATTATCGCCGATTGAGAACCAGAGGAACGATCGGCCTCAGAAACGAATATTCTGTTGAATTCAACCTAAAAAACAGAATCGTTCCAAATAACAAATATAAGCTGAACTGCATACACTTTGGTAACGGGAAAACCATGAATATTTGCAATTAATATTATATGTTGTTATTTACATTTATTTGATATTCATTTCAAATGAGAATAATAATTATCGAAGATTGATGCAGATAAATATTCATATGGAATGTGAATATTTGAACAGCGTAAATATTTCATTTTCGTTTTTGCGTCTAGTACGTGAACTTGCCTTGAAGTTCTTTTTATAGAATAGGACCCTGTTCTTTGTTGCGTTGTGTATTTGTAGTAACCTACTCAAGTTCTTTTATGTGAGGTTTGATGTGATACGATAAACCATAGGTAAGGAAATTAGAAAATCAAAACAGAGGCATTGCAAGCGTTAATTCGCTCGCGTATTTTAATCGAATTCAGTAATTCGTTTAGTATTAAAACGTTATATATGGAACTAGAGGTAAGCCCGTAAAGCCGTACGTGATTCTTTTGCTCAACTGAGCGCCAACGGGCAGTTTATTGTCACAGACTGCGGATCGTATTCTATTCCCATATCGCGGATTTGCCAACCAGGAATCATGCCTCTGATCATACATACACCTGTATGTACCACAAACGTCACATACATTCCCCAACTCAGACATTCTTCAAAACTTTCATACCGACAACATACAAGCCTCAATGTCTGTGGGTCTATACATGCGTATCGTCCCTAAAGCCATTTATTTATACTAATAAGTTATGATATTATTTGTAGGTGATCATTACACCTGAAGGCAGGGAAAGTTCCCTTATTGAGCTTAAGAGTATCGGACATCAAATCAATAATTTGAAAGTAAGATCTTCCCCATAGTTGGATACAATGAAAATATAAACATATTCGTTACAGTTTAAATATGTTCTGCAAAGTTATAAACTGAGATAAATAGAAATACCGAATAAGAGGATTATGGTATTTCAAATTGATAATTGGCCCATTATAGAAGCAAAGATAAGAATTAATATTAAATATTCTCACATTCGAACGTTATCGTTCATCAGATTATAAACAAAAGATCTCTATTGGCGAAATGGTTAAGTAACATTTCAATGAAATCAATTTTCTGAGTTATAAAAGTAAAGTTTCATATCAATATTAAACTTTATAACATTTCAAATTCAAATAGTTCTCAAATTATTGGAATTAGTACACTATAACTTAATTACTTTTCAATAATGTTGCAAGTTTGATAAACAATTGTTGAAATCAATACTAAAGAATTTTAGTGTACTTCAAAATAATGTGTTAAGTTAAAACAGCTGTTGAAATCAATATAAAATAAATTGAGTACATTTCATATTCTACCAAGTTACGAAAGCAAACGTTTTAAATAAGTCTGTGAAAATAACTATTCAAAATAAATATTAGAAAATGTCAGTGCAGTTCAAATAGATCATTTGCCAAGAAGAAAGAAAATATGTGAAAATAATTTGGAATTTGAGAAAGGATTATTTCAACTCGTCCTCAGTGCGTTCAGAAATTACGTAGCATATACTTCAAGAAATTCGTGAAAATCAAATAGTGAGCAGAAATATTAAAAGAAATTCAGAAAGTAATCACCAGTGGGCACAGCGGGAACGGTGTTTCTTCTTCCCCTGTCCGGCTTCTCGGAGAGGAACAATCTGCGTCTTCCATTCTTCTGGATTTATGTTATGCACGATTAATTAACTTAAATTTAATTCCGATTCACACGAATGAGTAAATTCACTGAGCTTCGAAAACTAAATAACTGAATTATAAGAGTAACTGCACATCTGACGAAAAATAACTCAATAATAATCAAAATCATAATAATGAATGACTGAATGATCCCTTCACGTCGCGATCGTGATACTTATATATGTTGTTTTCTAGAAAATAGATTTGGTAGCATTTTTACTAACTACTACTAACTAATTGCCAATATCAAAGATACAATTATACCACCTAATTCCAAACTCATTTCTATCGATGTTAAGAATCTATTTCCCAACATACCTCCGAAAGATACGTATTACTTAGTTGAAGAATTATCAGAAAAGAATCATGTCAATACTATCATTAAATCAGATTTTCTTTCATTATTACAAATTTGTTACTATTGAAGACGGCTTGATTATGGGCAATCCGTTAAGTCCAGTCCGTTAAGCGGAAATATTCATGAATAACTCAGAGAAATTAATTCATAATCATCCACTCAGTAAATATTGTTTATACTGGTATCGCTATGTAGACGATATCATTATTTGCTTCACAGGAACAGATAGACAGTTAAAATTTTCGAAAATCATATAAATTCATTACATCCAAAATTGGATTCACAACCGAAATAGAAAGCAATAATTCGATAAATAGACGTAACAATTTCGAATGAAAATGGAAAACATGTTTTCCCAATTTACCATAAGCCGTCACATACAGATATTATAATACATAACTCGTCGTGTCATCCATATCAACATAAAATGTCAGCATTCAATAGTTTTATTCATAGATTGATTAACATCCCGTTATCACCAGAAAATTTCAACAAAAATTAAATTTCATTAAACAAATAGCCAAAATAATGGTTACAATCCCAAACTAATAAATAATATTTTAAATAAAAAACAAAGTAGAATCGCATTGAATGAAGTTTACCTTGTCGATAAATTGAAACCAAAATTCAACACCTTAACCTACGTTGGCATTACAAGTGAGAAACTGAAATCATTCTTGAGTAGCAATAATTTCAACATAGCTTTCCAAACTAATAATAATTTAGGCAAATATATAAAAATAATAAAACCAAACCAGGTAAAAACAATGAACCAGGTGTTTATAGATTGAATTGCAATGATAATGATAATTTCTACATTGGCAGAACTCATAGAAATTTTAATATTAGAATATCATAATAATAATAATAGAACATAAACGCAGTTTTTCAAATAAAAAATCAGATTCAAATTACGCGAATCATCAGAATTTTAATCTTCTTTCGGCATCATTGTTTTGAAGTCTCTGAATTTTGTGAAACTTCTACATCATTTTCAATTTGCCTAGTCAATATGTTTGACTTGTCACTACCTATGACATTTGTCATATATTTCGAACGACTGTCAGAATTTTTTTGCAAATATTTTTTCTTTAAATTAAACAAGTTCCAGAAATAAATAATATATGGGCGATGTCAACCCAGATTACTGGGTTCATAATGATTCTAAAACATCTATAGGTCATAATCGGCATCAATTGGAAGACCGAACCTGGCCATTAGAGCTCTCTCGGTCAAGCAGAGAGGGAATTTGAGGAGATATCGCAAGTTGTGTATATTTTTATTATCTCCTTAGTCGTTTTCATGACCTTGCTTGCTATGTAAAATCTTTTCTAAGATTTGTTTAGACATATCAGAAGTATGATTGTTGAAATATTTTTCTGCTGGTTTTCTTTTTCTATTGTTACAGATTCCTGTCCCTAACCCCCTTCCTTTTACCCTTGTCTTCGTTTGGAAATCATGGAATGCAAGAGAGAATGAAGCGGCTAAGCAGAGAAATTTTTGGTACTCTTTCTGTACACACGACACTAACATAACATAAACAAACAAGCTATTGCTAGTGCAATAGCGACAGGGAAACAAGTTTTTTCCTTAGGTTTTTTCACTCGTTTATTGAATCATATACAAGATAGTATGGTTCCCCTGTTATATTTCCTGAGCTCACACTTGTGTTTTTTCTGACATACACCAAAATTAAAGATATAAGCATCTATTGTAAATACAATGCTTCAAATTTTTATAAATCCTATCTTTTCAATATATATATATATATATATATATATATATATATATATATATATATATATATATATATATTAATATATATTCATAATATTCATCATTTGCTTTTCCATGAATTTGATAATTTTCAGGTCCTTGTTTCTGGAATGCACTAGAATTAATAAGGACCTACCGTTCATATAATATTTGAAGGGCTATAATTCCGCATTGCAACAGATTTTTTATTAGCACGTATATTAAACTTCAACATGTCGAATTTGTTATGACACACATTTTTCAGTAAAATTTCAAAAAGGATGAGAATAGTCAGAAGCGTAACACTAATTTTCTGCAATGGTCTAGGATCGGACGAATCCATAGTGTATCCAATTGATTATGTTGATAGTCGGAGAATATTATTTGCTAGGACATTGGAGAATGACAAATGATTTGATCAAAATAGGAAAACGCTCTCATTGCGTAATTTTGATGGTTCCCAATGAATATCTCACAGTACTTTATAGGCTTTAAGCAACTTGTTTCATGATGCATAAAAGCGGAATGTGAAATACAAGTGTTAAACGAAATTCTGAAAAAAAATTTACTCTTTCGTTTCATATCGGATATTCCGTGAAAAACTAACATCTAAAGCTATAGCTGCTATAATTCTTATTACAGGACATTAACATGCTTAGACACCCACAACAGGCCTGTGATTTTTGGCCAAGTAATCAGCAAATTCTAGATAAGTCGTCTAGGTCTTAGCAATGGCTGCATAAGTTACCGAGAGTTCCAGTAGATCTACGGGCAAAAGTGTAGCAATCTTTAATTCCAGCCATTTGAAAAGTATTTTAGGTACTGGGGCTGACACAAATCCAGTACCACGTGGAGGTGGAATCAGCCTTACGGTGACAGAACCACATTTTTCTGTTACCTTGCATGGTACAGTGTGGGGTTTACCAATTTTGTAACCTCAGTATCATCTACGTAATGGAACAACTGAAAGTTTTGCAAGAATGATGGTTCCAGGAATTGCAGTTATAACCTCTTTATTGCATTTTACCCCCAATAACATGGGACCATTACTATCTCCAAAGGTTACAAAGACTTTAAAGCGGGTAAATTAACCTGCACGAGTTTGTTTTTGTACAGGCATAATTTTAAGGACTTCATCCTTCAGAGTGTTTCCAATGAAAAAGTCAATTATCTCAAACTCCTTGATTGGGAGTGATAACAGATAAATCTGTTCGAGTTTCACAATGTTTCCGTCTTTCACCAGACGCACAAGTTTTGTTACTGGTACCCATTCTTTTTGGTCATTTCTATCACGACCATGGCCTCTACCATGACCGCGTCGATTTCAACGATTTCAATGACACAACAATCGAATTGAATCTTCAGTGATATTCTAACAGCATAAAACATTTTCATTGACGTGTCACTTTTGAAAATACGTGGAAATGACCTTCCCTTATTCATTTTTAGGTAGATTCTGATGAAAAGTATCACTTAAAATGCTGTATTTTCTGAGAAAAAAGGAGTAATCGAATATTTGAGAATAACTCACATTTCCAATTCATCGATATTCTTCGTCGATTGTTCAATATTGTGATAACATTTTTTTGCCCTAGAAAGTGTAAACCCACATCATTTCATGTTTTGTGTAAAAGATGACCCAGAACGTATCAGAAGATCGTAATCTTCAGACTGAAGAAGCTACGGTGTAGTGAAACGCGTTACGAATCGCAATTATTAAGTAAAATTCTTTAAAACACAGTACTTGTTTTTATTATTGATAATGGAATTTTACCACGTAAAAGCCTTCCAAATTCAAATGAAAATTACAGAGCTATCTTCATAGAATTACCTATAATGGACGACATTCGCAATAATTAATGAGAAATTATAACAGATTAGGCACGCATTTTCACAGAGAATTAATTAGTTTAATTAGAAAAACAAGTGAATACGGACATAATAAAAGCCTATTTGCAATCCAACAGACATGTACTCGTGCATTTCGGCTATATCGGTAACAATGTCCAGATCGTGTTCAACCAGCAAGTTTTCCAGACTTAAAAAAAATTACGCAAAAACGGTTCATGAAAAAAATCGAATTGTCGTTGAAGGTTAACAAAAAAATGGAATTGAATGTCCCGTTGAGTGAAGAAGCGAATATAAAACATCTGTTCGACAAATTTCTTCTGAAACTGGGATGTCAGTGACGACAGTTCAATCTGTTTTACGTGAACATAAATACGAGCCTTATATTTCTCAAAAAGTTAGAGCTCCTGAAGTACATGATACTCTTAGACGAATCGAGTTTTCGAATTTGTTAAGTGATAGAATGTATTCAGATTATTCTTTCTTGAGAACCATCATTAGGTCTGATGAGTGTATTTTTCACTACGACCGTCATTTTAATAGAAATGATTTCAGACATTGGAGCCATTAGAATCCGCTTGAGATTATGATCAATGCTTTAATCAGCAATTATGCGATTCTACTTTCAACAAGACGGTGGTGCACCACACTACGCAGCTTTGAATGTGCACTGGCTGAACAATAATTTTGGTGATCAATGGATAAATGGTCTGGTTAGGTAGCCAGCCTGCAGGGCCCCCGCAACCATATGTGCAAAGTGTGCAATGCACACGGGCGCCATCCTTTAGGGGCGCCAAAACCCAGGGTCCAAAAAAAATATCAAAATGAAAGCTGAGAAATTAAATAGGATTAGATATAAATACGTATGAAATTTTATTAGTATATCATCCATTTACTGCCGATCCCTATGTTGCGAGAACATGTCAGGCGGCAGTTTCTTGATTTTTCTTGTTCAGACATGAATAACGCCTGGTGCGTTATAAAAGCGATGCATCGCCACAGGCGTTTTAAATCAGTTAGTTCACTGGACCGTGCAACAAGTGAATAAAAACAAGTAATCCTAAAGTTATCCTACTAATTTTTACATATAAAGTTATTTTTATTTTGTCAAGTGTGGTATTGCGTTGTGTAATATTTTGTTCAATACTTTTTTTAAATTGAGAATACCTGCTGACTGCAATTTCAACGGCTTCATTTTTTATAATATGGTAAGTGTTCCTACTTTATACTATCAACATTAACCCTTTATAGGATACTGGTTATAATTAATTTTTTAGGCAAATATCTTTCTATTGATTGAAATGTCCTGTACGAGTTCAAAAAGTAACTGGTTTTATCAATAACTCGCTTAGTTTTTATGCTATTAATCTTTCTAAAATACCATTTTGTAGGGTTTTTAAGGGCTATAAGATCAAATTAGTTTAATATCTTTTTTGCTTTAGTTTTGAAAGGATTT
Organism: Cryptolaemus montrouzieri; assembly: GCA_013387265.2. NCBI lineage: Eukaryota > Metazoa > Arthropoda > Insecta > Coleoptera > Coccinellidae > Cryptolaemus > Cryptolaemus montrouzieri. Next base: position 55,001,377 of record JABFTP020000001.1, read on the forward strand.
GAGCTGAAGAGGCTCGAACAAATTGCTGTTCTTCACTCGAATATATATATATATATATATATATATATATATATATATATATATATTTTATATCTGCCATATCCTACTTAATCATAATCTGCCCCATAAAGGGTTAAAACTATTGGCTACTTGGTTAACTTTTTAAGAATATTTCCTACCTTACTCACATGGAGCTTATCATTGTGGTTACTTTAGAAGTTAATTCCTAATTCCCATGAGTACTAATTATTTATTTGATTTTTCAGGATAAAAGAAAGAGACTTTCAGGAGCGAAGTTTCACGAGCAAAATAAACTGAGACTACAAGAAAGGGGAGAAATGGTTGGATCTTTAAAGCATTTCTTGCAAAACAATCGAGATTCCACGGAGACTATCGATGTTGGTGCGACCGAATCGTCCGAAACTCAAGATTCTAGATCCGTAATATCAATAACCGTGGGTGGACCATTTGAAATTTCACCAGTAATATCAGGTCCTGCAACAAATGGCAGCGGTTGTAGCAGCAAAAAACTTCTACTGATGCAGAGCTCGATGAAGCGATGACACCATCCTCGTCTATAGCACTTGAATAATCCACTTTAGGTGATTCAGCTCGTGTAAAAAGTTCGGTTATGTCAGCTACCGAAATACCTGCTGCAAGTGACACTTTCGATGAAGGCTGTAATGAGGTTGTATGGATATAATTCCGTCCGACCCCGGTTTGTGGCCTGAAAGAATCACCAATGAGATGGCTAGAATATTAGTTAAACGTGGTCCGCCCTTGATAGACATCAGTTTTAGCTTTCCTAGTAATAAAGATAAGAGAAAGTTTTCGTGCAAATACTTGGAAAGAAATCTAGCAAATGAAGAAAAAGTCGAAAGGGCTTGGCTTATTTATTCTATTTCTAAAGCTTCTGTATTTTGTTTTTGTTGTAAGTTGTTTTGTAAATGTAAAACTCCTAACGCTTTTCGTGATACAAATGGAGTATCTGATTGGCAACACTTGTCTTTACTAATTAAGAGACACGAAACGTCAATTTTACACAACAGTTACATAAACACTTAGGTAAATTTAAAAGAAATGTTGGAGACATCTATGACTGTTAATGCTCATCATCTGTGGATTTTAGAAACGGAAAAAAAAATATTTTCGAGACGTGTTGGAAAGAATTATTGCAATTGTTAAGTATTTATCTACACAATGCTTGGCATTTCAAGGTTCTTCTCAATTGCTTTTCGAACATGATAATGGAAATTTTCTAAAAGCTAGGTAATGATTAGTTGGCTATTTTTCTTATAAGTTTGTTCAAATTGGTGGAGTTCAGACAGTTATTTTTCAAAGATCTTTATTTATACATTCAGTCGACGTTTTGGCACAATATTTTAGTCCTGAAGAAGGCAAAATATTATGCCAAAACGTCGACTGAATGTATAAATAAAGATCTTTGGAAAAAAATGGCTGAATTCCACCAATTCGAAATAATTTTTTAAAAGCTGTTGAGATGATTGCCTCTTTTGATTCAGTGATGAGACAGCACGTTAGCCGAGTGTATAACTCCCAAAAAAAATCTTTTAAAATGACTCATTATTTAGGCGTGCAAATACACCATGAAATAATTGAATTATTGTCGTCCAAAGTAAGAAATAATATTTTAGAAATGGTCGCAGTTCAAAATATTTTTCAATAATATTAGATTGTTCACCAGACACTAGACATATTGAGCAAATTAGTCTTGTTCTGAGTTATGTTGTCCTTAACACCACTTCAGAAAAGGTTGAAGTTAAGGAAAGTTTTATTGCGTTTAATTCAATACTGGACTCTACAGAAGAAGGGATATATACATTTGTGATAGAAAATTTGAAAAAATTAAATTTAGAATTGAAACACTTTAGAGGACAAGGTTATGATAATGGGACAAATATGAAGGAAAAACATGTTGGGCTTCAAAAACGCATTCTTGATGCGAATCCGAAAGCCTTTTTTGTACCTTGTGCGGCTCATACTTTGAACTTAACAGTAAATGACGCTTCTAAGTTGTTCTGTTTGTTTCATTTTGATATTTTACTACAAATAAATATGGCTTCTAAAGTTCAATTTTTTGCTTTACTTCAAGCACCTACCTACCTTCCTCCTATCTTCAAAGAAAAAACATGTTCCAAAATGCCTTACGGGGCGCCAAAATACTTTTTTGCATACAAGCGTCAGTAGCCCTCACGGGCGCACCCAGAATTGACTACTCCTGATCGGTGACACTGGAGTTACCTACAGAATCGAGTTTACCGTATATATCAGAAAATTTGGATGCGCTGGAAAATGGATGAAGAACCGCCTGTTTATAAATTGCTCCAGATGCAGTTCTGAATTCATAACGTACGGTATTGAGGGAATGGAGGGTATTGTCAAGAATTTTAATGAAAGTTCTCACCTTCTCAAGTTTTCTTGAATATGGTACAGCCTTCTGGTTCATCACGATCAGGAAATCGTATCCGATAAAGTCGAAACGAAATCTGTAGATTCCGATAAACTGTATTCGAAAGTGAAAATTACTCGAAACGAAACAATAACAAGAATTAACGGATAGCTAGCTAATTTGTCATAATTTCTGGTTATTAATTGTGAAAGACATCCATTATTACTCTTTGAATATTACTCTCAAACAGTCGCCGATTCTACGAATTTCATCGATGTATTAGAAATGAATGTTTTCTTCCGAAATTTTTCGATTTCATTCTCGGAAGATACAACGTTTTAAGAGATCCTTCACAGCTGAAAATACTCGAACTTGAATGAGTTATCTCATTCAAATATGGGGCTATCGTTTGAAAATTCCCAAAGAGTGTCAACTTCCGGTATTTCCAGAAGTGACATGTTAATGAAAATATTTCAGTCTGCTAGAACATCATTGAAGATGCAATTCGATTTTTGTTTCATGCATATAACTTAGGGCGTTTTTTACTGAACACCTAATAACTGAGAAAGTACTCGAAGAATGTATTTGTTTTAGAGCTCCATTAATGCTGAAGATTTCAACATATCTGAAAAATTACGAAAACTCAATTTTCGCTGATAAATTGAAAATGAAGAACAAGATTCGTTTCTCCCTTGTCTCATTTTCAATAAAAAGGAGCCACTCATTTTTTTCGAGCTCCAACTGCGAGATGGCTTCAGTAGGTATACACTCTGTACAGGAAACGCACTGTATTTACGAAATTTTAGAGGTTACTTCTACGTATCGCGGTTGATTAGATGCGTCCTCTATGTCCCAGTATTGAAATAATCTTTTGTATGAGCTTAGTAACTTTGCCTATATTGTAGAAATTCTAGAATAAGTGGCAAGTCTTTTTTGATAACCTTGTATATTTTCAACAGAAATATTTTTCAGATTTCAGTGTAGGTATTATCTCTTCAGGAAAACTGTTCATTTGAAAGAGAGTTTAGTAGAATTCACTTGTTTATAACAAATTATTCAGTTAACCTCGATGGATATAACTTTCTACAACCCTCAAGGGTGATGCCTTAATCTGATTGGGGTAAAGGTACAAAGCCTATTTATTCCGTGAGAATTAGTCGTTTTAAGCTGGTTATACGGCCGCTGGTGCGCTTTATAAATTTTTGTAGAAGCTGTATTTTTAAACAAGGTTTCAGTATTGGCCTACGTGTAAATTACCTCGTTTGCATATTAGATGGGAAATTGCTTTAGATGTCTTTTTAATTAAAAATAACAAGGACCTCAGCGCATTTTCATCTCTTCTCGGACTTTTCCTGTATGTCCTATCTTCTTCGCCAACGATTTAATTTAGCCTGTTTCTCGCTCGCAATTTCCATATTTATACTATCTGTATTAGATGTTTCCCAATCGAATGGCAGGGAAACTTTATGATCAATAATTTCCAACCGTCTTTGTGCTTTGATGCATATAAGGACTGCTACTTTATTTTGATGAAATTTTTTTGCGACATACGAGGAATCAACAACTGCAAATATGGGAAATCCGATTCTTTATAAACTTATGGGAATAGCGAAAATTGAAAAGCCCGAGGATATTTCAAAATTGTTTTTTGTGTTTCTAATAACGATGAACGCTGATTTTCATTCAGTGATATATATTAGTAATTAATAGCATTTTATGCTTATAATTATACAGTGTGATTCACGAGTGATCGTACATAGCTCAACTGCCGTCAGAGTACCCTATGGGGGTTCGAATTGACACTTAGAATACAAGTTAACCCTATTTGTTTTCGATATACATGCTGTTTTATGGATTTGGGTAGAATTACCTAATCCCATTAACTCTTGGACGTATTGACCGATTTTCACGATATTTCGTACCGCAAATAACATGGCTGATGTTAATAATACTGTTTGTAGACGAACATCAAATTCCAGGGCCATAGTATAAAAATGAGTTTTTCCTAGAAATAACTAAAGTTACCCTGTATATGCCTTTTCGAGAACTCTTGCACACGATCTTATTGAGCAAGAATAGCCCTAAGAAATTAGCCTACTATGAAAACTGTCGAAATACACTAAACGATTTTATTGAGATATGATTACGAGGATAACTCATTTTTTTTGTTTTGGAAAAACTTCGCGATCACTAAATGTACCTTATCTTCTCAATAACAAATCAACATTGGATATTCATCGTTTTTGACCCAGGAAATCCTCAGCTAATTCTCTCCACACATAATGAAGTCGAAGAAGAATTACATGAGCGTATTCCGAAAATTATTAGTCAATTTTTTCATTGAATAAATACAGTTCCAATCCCATGGAAATATCACAACAATGTTTTCTTTTCAAGAGTTTCTGTCTATTAAACCAGTGCCTTACCTTACAGAAAAAAATTTTTTTTTTCGCAATTTCTTCTTTGCATTAAACAAGAACCACGAAGAAATAATATATGGAAGATGTCAACCCAAATTATTGGGTTCATAATGATTCTAGAACATCTATAGATCATAATCGGCATCACCTAGCCATCGGAGCTTTCTCCGTCAAACAGAGAGAGAATTGTTTTGTTGAGTTTGAGTATTGAAGTATTGAAGGGATGTTGCGAGATTATACTTCAAAATTGGCAAGCAAGAACAAGGAAGTGATTATGTTTCAGGAGACTCACACTGCGACGGAGAACATCTCCGTGAAAGAGGAGATATCGCAGGTTATGTACTTTTGATTATCTCCTTAGTCCTTTTCATGGCCTTTTCTTAAATTCAAATGTGTTTAGACTTTTCAAAAGAATATATATATATATATATATATATATATATATATATATATATATATATATATATATATATATATATATATATATATATATATTGATTTGTATGTTTTCACGGATCGATATATATTTATATGGTCTCTTCGGGGTGTTCCTCCGTTTCGAAATTAAGTTCCTTTCGAAACGTTGGTTTTGGCGACATTTCGATGCAATCTCATGCACCATTCGTTGTTTCGTAGTTCTATTTCTATTGCCTCTCTGAACAGTCTTTTATTAAATTGTTCGATGTTGACCAGTTGCAACATTTCCTCCATCATATCATCGAGAATGAGTTGAAAGAATTTTACCTAACTGATTTATTTGTCAGTCGAATTTTGTTAATAACAACGGTACGTAACTTATTGAAAATTATTTATGAAATACTAAACACCTCAAAAAGTATAGGAACACTAACCAATACCTTAAAATATGAATTTGATGATTCGAATTTATAGAAATCTTTCGGTTTTTGTTAGGATGTATTGAATATAACGTATTCTCAAGAAAACAAAATAATATATGACTTCTCCAAAGCACCTATTATAAAAAAAAATTTGAAATTTGAAAATGACGAAATTTGTCAAAACACAAAAAAATCCTGAACTAATATTTTCGAAACGATATGGAAGCACTTATATTTTTCAGTACCCAGAAGGTCCACCTCTGTTATTAATGACACTTTGGCATCGTCGCGGCATGCTCACTATTAAATTGTCTATTACATTTTGGCCTAAGTCATTCCAAGCCCCCTGAACTGCTAATCGAAGCTCCTGTTCATGATGGAAGACGTTTTGACAGAGGAGATTTTTTTTAGGGTGTCCCACACATGTTCGATGGGATTCAGATCTGGGGAGCAGGATGGCCACGGTAGAAGATCGATATCATTCTCTTCAAGAACGTTCAAGACAACTCTTGCACGATGAGGAGGGGCATTATCTTGTTGGAAGAGTGGATTTTGACCCATTGTTTGGAGATACGGTACCACTACAGATAAAATTATCTCATTTGCGTAAGAATGTCCCGTGAGGTTGTTCTGTATGAAAACGAGGTCAGTTATTCCACGAAGGCGTATACCTCCCCAAAATATCACTGATACGCCTCCCTGTCTAACAACTTCCCGAGCATGCTGGAGACGATTTTGCTTTCCAGGTTCCCTCCATATTTGAATTCTTTCCGAATCGGGATAATAACTAGATCTAGATTCATCACTGAAGAGAACTGTGACCCACCTCTCTTGATCGCAGTTTACGTGTTCTTGGCACCGAGCTAAACGAGCAGCGCGATTTCCATGGGTCAGTTGTGGAACCCTTGAAGGACGTCTGGAGTGGAGTTGACCTTCGTGCAGTCGATTTCTCACAGTTTGGTCGGAAATTTGTACATTATGAACTCGTGATAGCTCTTGAGCTAATTGTGATACTGTGGAAGTACGATCTCTTCTGGCTTGTAAAACCAAAAATCGGTCTTGGGCGACTGTAGTAATCCTGAAACGACCTGCATGGCGCTTGGGCTACTTCCCAGAACCCTGGATACTTCCTGTTGCGATCTACCAGCTTGGAGCATGCCAACGGCTCGTTACATCTCTTCTCTAGTCAAATGTCATCCATGGTCGAATAACAAAACTTGAATCATTTATTTGTGCTTACAACAGAAACAAATTGTCAACTAACTGATTTCAAACACTGAATACATGAAATGGTTATAAAGCAGCGTCGCATCTGCTGCATTTTCAGTTTTTATAAAAAAACTGAAATCTCTTGCGGCACTCTACATAATTTGGTGAGAAATTGATGCAGGTGTTCATTTCCTAAAGAAAATCATCCATATTGATCGTTCAGGATACGATATATCGATATTCAGAAGTGTTCCCTAGACTTTTTTGAGGTGTTTATGTACTAAGAAAGACTTTCAGACTTGGCAGTTTTATCTAGAGAAGCAGATTTAGCATCTAGGATGATACGAACCAATCAATAAGGTGTTTAATAAAACCAAAAGGAGAAAACTTCTTTCTTTAATATTTGTTCCAAAGAAGTATAGGTTAAAATTCAGATTTGTTTATCAATGAATGAAAAACTGCTTAATTTCAAGGGTTTATTTTAGAATCACTTTTTCTTGGACACATGGACACATTAAATTTGGGTCTCACACCGCCACTGTTTCCTGTTCTCTAAAAATAAACAATTCAATTCTCGGAGTTCAATCACCGTAAACTGGAAGATAGATCTTACAGAATGCTGTTGAATAATTTGTTTTTAAATCGTTATGAACATCACGAATACAGTAGAATTTCGTGTAATTTTTGAAATAGAGGAATTATCGAATTGTGAGATGAAGACTGGAAAAGAAATTTCAACAGAATCATCTTTCTCTCTATCGATCTACAATGTTATTTCCCCAGAAAAGAGGCGAGAGGAGAGATATTATAAATGGAAAACTAGAATTGAACCCAAGCAGATACGATGCATTCAAACGCTGACTATACGTGCTTGTTTCTTTGATCGCTTGTCGGCATTAAGAATGCCGGTGGGTATACGAGTTTAGCTATGGTAAGACTGAGCCCATTCCTTACTTGTTAGAATATTATTTATTTATAATTTGAATAAGAATATATAGAGCATGGTTAGGATATATGGCCAATGTATATTTCTCTTCAATTATTTCAGAGATAGCGGCATGAGAAAATTATTCGGAATATGGCTGTTTATAACAACAGCACGTTTTCTGTTTGAGAAAGGTGAGTAAATTTTTGATTATAGTGCTCTTTTAGTATGCTACATTTTTTAATCTTCTAGGAACTTCAATTAAATTGACGCTTATATAAGGATATACACAGGGATATCCAATTGGAGTGAAATATTTTCGAAGTGATACCATTTCCGGTTATACCGGAAGTGGGTCATCACTTGGTTATTTCAAATGACAATCTACCTTTTTTTATACATCTAGAATCGACATTTGAGCAAGGCATAAAATACCCAAGTTGTTGGCACTTATCTGTCAAAGCTTTTGAAAGATTTAATTATTTTTGTTATAAACTCGATTTTTGAGGAACATTTAAAAAAATTGTAGCTCGTAGATCTTTGGCACTACAGACACAATTTTTGCTTGGGTGGAAAGAGAAGGATCAAGTAATTTTTAAGCATTCTACACATGTCAAATGCTTATTGCGTTGTTTGGTATGGTTTTTTTTAATTTGGCCTTTTCAAACAGTAATAACTCAATTTTTTCAAATTGCACGTGCCAATTTTTATATCGCCATCAGATGAAGCGTCAAATTTCATTCGGAATTGTATAAGCATGTACTATACCCATCTCTTATAGTTCCGAAATAATTTGGGAATATATTGAACTGAAGTGGCTACGCGCAACTGACAGGTGTCTAAAATTACTTCGTTCACTTCGTTCATTGGATTTAATATTTCCATAAGAATTGTCGTTATTTCAAATTGAAGATATCCAAAAAATATAACACATTTGGAATAAAACCACTGGTTATTCAAACGAAAATATATTTAATCTTCTTTTAATTAATTTCAGAATGTCAAAAAGTAGTGGGTAGAAATTGCAGGCAATTCAACAACCCATTTCCAAATTTACCGTCTATGAGTAGAATAAAATTTCGAAGCATTAGAAGCAATTTCCTACAATTCGGATGAATAAAAATTGTAGGAACTAAGCGAAAACCAATCATCGAAGATAATTACATTAATACGAATAAATGATAGCAAACATCATAGGAGAAAACTAATTTACGATCTGAATAAATGTTCAATATGGGCCCCATTTTGCTCGATACACTCGACAGCTCGTATACGAACATGATGAGTTGCCCTCCTACTTTCCTCAGGATCAATATTACGAAAAGTATTATGAATGCGCTCTAGTAATTCTTCTTTAATTCTCACAGGAATAAGATACACTTCTTTCTCGATTTTGCCCCATAAATAAAAATAATCAAGGGGTGTCAGGTCCGAAGAACGCGGAAGCCATAAATTTGGTTAAGGATTTTCTGTGGCCCAAAAATGTCGATTTCTCCTGTTGGTTGTTCCACTTTCATTGAACTTGGCTTCATCACACCATATCACTTTTTGCAGAATTGTCCATCTTCTTGAAGCCGAATTAATAAATTTTCACAGAAATTTGGCCGCTTGGAAAGGTCAGTTGGTTTCAATTTTTGTTGTGTGATAAAAGAATAAGGGTGCATGTTATGTTTCTTAAGGATCCTTTGAATGGAAGTAGAACTCAATACAATATCAATTGATGCTGACTTAATGGACGCATGTGGATTGGCACGAAAATACGCTAGCGTATTAATTTGATTGTCGTCGTCCTCGAGGATTGGTTTTCTTCTAGTTTCTTTGTATTTTGTTCCTCCAAATTGCAGAAAATTGCTGCTAATCCTTCGAAAATTTGTTTTGTTCATAGGCGCCAAATTTGGAAATTGCTTATTGAATTGCCTGCAAGTTCTATCCACCACTTTTCGACATTCGCCATGAATTAAAAAGAGATTAGACATATCCTCGTTTGAATAATCAGCCATTTTTTATCAATCTGGTGTTTTTCAAAAATTTTCACCTCAACTTACCAACAATTCTTGTTGAAATATCAAATTCGAATGAACGAAGTGACAAGTACATTAATTTTAGGCACCTGTCAGGTGAGCGTAGCCAGTTCATCTACTTGATTCAAATATTTCAAAGCATTCTCTGTTAGTTCTTGCAAAATCATCAAAATTCAATATATTCCCAAATTATTTCGGAACTATAAGAGATGGGTATAGTACTTGGTGATATAACTACATCTGAAATTTGACGCTTCATCTGATGGCGATATAAAAATTGGCAGGTGCCATTTGAAAAAATTGATATATTGCTGTTCGAAAAAGACCAGTATAACCGGAAATGGAATCACTCATTGGATAGGTATTTAGAATTATATGATTACAGTGAATGAATTTTATTTTCAAATCCGATTACATTTCAATGAGGATACAGGGTGGATCATGGAGAAATTCATACACAGTATAAGCTCCTCTTCACATAGAAGCGATGATCGCTCCGTGTCATCGGTTGAATCGCAAGAACTGTTCCCCATCGGTGGACTGTTGAAACGCAGACATGTGAAGACAACCACTGAAGGAGTAGAAATTAAAAAATTTTTTCAGCAATAATACTTGTGCAAATAGGGTAGCTGCTATTTTCAATGAACGCCATCACGACAAACATTCCTTCGTGGAGTACATACCCTATATCCTGAATAATTGAATGTTTGGGTTGGCATTTATGTGAATCGTCTAATAGGGCCATTTTCTTACCAGGAAATCTGACGGAAGAAATGTATCTCCAACTACTTGAAGAACTAATCAATTCGGCCATAACTTAAATTTTGGAAAATGATCCTAGCTATTTAGAAGAGGATGTGGTATTTCAGCAGGATGGTGCCCCCCGCATTTTGCACTTCCTGTTCGAGAATACCTAGATCGAGAATTTACTGATCGATGGATCGAAAGAAGAGGCCTTACAGAATGGCCTCCACGTTCTCCTGACTTGTCACCATTGAATTTTTTTTATGGGACCACTTAAAGAGTCAAATTGATAAAACTGATCCAGCAGATTTAGTTGATTTACAACAACAGATTGTAGTCGAGTGTTATCGTATAACCCCTGAAATGCTACGTAATGTCCGGGAACGTTTCGAGCAAAATCTGTATTTGTGTTTGGAAGTTAGCGGCGAACACTTTCAACATTTCTTCGACTGATACCGAGTTGACATATAAAATGTATTAGGAATAATTAATTCAATGGTTTTTTCAGTTTTCAATTTTTCCCTACTCACCAACATGTAGGTGATTCAATGAATAAGTTCTATTATTTGAAAACCAAACAAACGTCTTCTGAATCTCCGTACAAAATCAGGAGACCTCGTAAAAACTGTATCGCTCTCTTTTAATTCACCCTGTATCTTCATCACAATGCAGATGAAGCAAAACTTTCGTCTACAATATTCTAGAAATTTTAAAACCTTTCTAAAGAGTTGTTACTCTAACTAACTGATCAATTCGAAGATTTGAGGGATTGACACCTCATCTGAGGGTGTGTCTGAGGGGGTGTAGTGAAAGCACCACTGCGTAAAAATATTTTTTCCCAAAATTCAACAGTATTTCGGTTAATGTTCATTCGAAATTGACAGATTTTGCAATTACTGAAAATAACTCGTTTTTTGACGAGCCATCCTATATCCCTCCCAATATGTCAAACCTCAAAAATGATAATACATTTGTGTTGGGTATCGAAAGAGCTTTTCAATGAGGTATCACTCGACCTATCTTTGCATTTCAAAAAATGGAGTTTTGTTCACCCCTGCTTAGGGGGTTCATGTAAAATGAAATAATCGTATGTTAAAAGATGTCCCCCTTCAAACAAAATTGACCTGATTCTGCTTTTTGTCCAGAAACGAATAGTTTAGCAGTTATTGAGTTTTAGTTGCCCCACCCAAATATATATATATATATATATATATATATATATATATATATATATATATATATATATATATATATATATATATATATATATATATATATATATATATATATATATATATATATAATTTAATGGATTAAAATGTGTCGTTTTACATCTGTGTTGAAAGTTATAATAAGCAGTAAGCTTATGGATTAATTAATATATTGCAATATTATTTTGATAGTCCATGGTTCCATGTTGATAAAATTCAAACGTCAGTATTTAGATTGTTGTGCATTGTTTACGTGATTCCTCTTCAAAATTTTCTACAAAAACAAGTATGAATCAACAATTCAGAAGAATAGTGTAGAATGAAAAGATTGACCTGTTTTCCATCTACAGAGAGGGTGAAAAAATTCGCGTCCAAGCTGAAAGAATGTAGAGACTATGTTTTCCTGAAAGACTCCATTCAAACAGGAGGTATTTCTCGAAACTAGAAGTAAAATTACGAGAGTGACCTATTGCAGCAGAGGCCGAGGAAAAGCACATTGTAGGTGAAGATACAGAAATAGATGTATTAATGTTAGTTGATATAAACAAGAATGCATCAACAAGAGAAATTGCATAGCTATTGCAAATGAGCCATCATACGGTTTGAAATATTTGGAAAAAACATAAATACATCCTTCAAATATCAACTCAATCAGCATTTGCATGAGAATGATCACCACGGTCGATTAGATGTCTGTCAAGAGTTTATGCGTAAAACCGAAAACATGTCATGTACAGTGACGAATCGCACTTCACCAATAATGGATTGTTCATGAGACAAATACGAGACATTGGTCCGTAGAAAATAAATACCTCTCTCACAATGGCAATCTAGACTCCGAAACATACATTCCCAAGCTAGCCTGCGGTATCCACTAAAAAGCAATATTCCTAAAAATATTGATATCTTGTGCAGTAATATAAAACGAATGGTTATTTTTCTAAGTTGCATATAAGTGTGATTGTTCTGCTTTAAGTTTTAAAATATCTTCATCCATCAACTTTTCAAAGATTTTAATCGATTTTCAATTGTGTTTCCAGAATATCTAGACGGTTGATATACTATGCGTTTCATTCATACTAAGGTCAATTATATCCTCATGCCAGATTGGTCGAACTTTTGAAGTTATTTTCTTCTTTTTAGATAGATTAGATTCGAAGTTTTAGTGTTACATCTTGGGCCAGGTCGGAAAGATCGCATTCATTTTCATTTATATCCTCTTCATCCGTTAGTTCATCTACTTCAGGGGGTATTATGACAATATATACGTTATGATGATTGTGGTTACAAATATCTTTAAGTGCTGTGTCACGCCATTTGAAGCGCTTTCCATAAAAAATTACAGTACAGTATGTGAATAGCAACATACACCAATATCTACTGTAGGTGGCACTTCCATTTGAAATTCTGTATAATCGATAATTAACAGAGTGTTAGGAAAATTTGGATAAAAGCAGTCCGGCGTTGATTTTGTGAATTACTTTTATTGAGGCAAGAAATCAAATTAGATCTTGCAGATGCTAATTCTCCAAGATACGAATATAATATTCTTGATACTGTTGTTCTCCAAACAAGACACTGTAAACATCACACCTAGTTTCATTTTCATCAAAAACATAAGAAGTCTATCTTCTTTGGTGAACATATACTTGTGTCCACTGTTCATTTTAGGAAAAAATTGAAAAATGTCAAGGGTAACACCAGCAAGATCCTCATATTCGCTATTTGATCGAAACCCAGAAATATTTATTTTCTGTTAAGATTGCTTGATGAGAGTAAATCTTTTCAATAGTATGACATCCTTGGTGTTTCGTCTTTTTATCAAACTAAATAATCTTCGAATGGCTCAATATGTCAGTTTGTTGAAAATGAAAGTTTTTTCCTTCGTTTTCAACACTCAAAAATATGTCAATTTGGCATTTTTTTATCGATTTTTGTGCTGTGAATATGTTCCATCATTTTTGATTCGTTAACAATATTAGGTACATTTGCTGTATTTTTTCTCTCTTGTTACTGCTTTCTACGTATCGTTTTTACCATTACATGGCTGAATTTTCATTAACCATGGCAGAGGTTGGTGTAGCAGAAACGAAGTCTTCATCGCCGATGTCTTGAAATTTGTCATCAAATGTAACTCAATTTCTCCTGGTACATTGTGGGCCAGGTCAGAAGGATCGCATTTATTTTCATCTATATCCTCTTCATCCGTTAATCTACTTCAAGTTGTATTATAATAATATACAGGGTGTTACATAATATAATGTCACAACTTTAGGAGCAAAATCTACGTACAATTTCAAGAAAAAGAGTTTATATAAACATAGGTCCGCAAAAGGTTTGTAATGGAGCTACAGGGTGTTGAAATTTCCAGAAAAATTGTTTTTTTCTATGAAACTACTGCAGTTTTTGAGATATTCAGCTTAAATCTGGGATGCAAGCTAGTTTTTACAGCTTCCATCATTACACGTCCTAGATTTCAACTGAAATTGACAAGGTGTTTCCTTTTCCGAGGCTATGTCTCATTTTGCCCTATCAAACTTTTTTGCAGTACGCCACTGATCAGCTCACAATAAATTTTCGTCATCAAAAGAAAATAATAGAAATACTCGATAAGTATGCCCAAAATTTTCTTTAGGCTCGTCTTCTGAGACTCAACTTATACTTTTTAAATATCAAACTAAAAAAAAGAACAATTAAAAACTAAATAAATTGCTGGAAGTGTCCTCCACCAGCAAGAATACAAGCCCCTGTCCTTCTTCGCATATTATCACGCACTCTTTGAAATATTCCTGGGGTATTTCTTATCGTGTCACAAGAGGATATTATTCGATTTTTCAATTCTTCTACAGTGTTTACTGGAGTGTTATAAACTAAACTTTTGAGATATCCCCATAAGAAAAATTCTAAGCCATTTGAGTCTGGGGACCGAGAGGGCCATGGTTCGGGCCCACCCCGACCTATCCATCGATGGTTGAATGTATTATTTGAGAATTCCCTAGCTTCTCTACTAAAATGTGCTGTTGCCCCGTCATGCATGAACCACAATATGTTTCTCACTAACAGTGGCACATCCGCGAGCAATAAAGGTAACTCCTCCTCAAAAAATTGCCGATAAGCGGAACCGTTTAGTCTGTAAGGCAACAAAAATTGTTAGGCAAAAAAAATGGCCCAATCAACTAATTTCTAATAATTCCAACCCAGAAGACATTTAGTGAGAATTGTTCTCGATGATGAGATTCTTCAATCGAATGGGGGTTTTCCTAATAATGATTATTGTGAAAATTTGTGATAGCAGTTTTCGAAAAGTAAGCTTCGTCTGTGAACATTATTTCACTAACAAAATGACCATTTTCTTTAATTTTATTTAAGAACCATCGGCAGGAACTCAGTTTTGAAGGAAAATCTCGAGGAAATATAGTTTGGACGCGTTGAATATGAAACGGGTACAATAAAAAGTCGTGGAGAATCCTCCAAACTAGAACATGTGAAATATTCAACTGATTTACAATAATTCTTGTACACATATGAGGATTCAAATCAATACAATTCAAAACTGCTGCCTCAATATCTGGAGTTCTCATAGTTTGAGTTGCACCTTTTAAAGGATTAATTGCAGTAAAGTACCAGTTTCCCTCAACCTCCTGTGGGTATTTGAAAATGTCTGGTGTTACTCGATTCGGAAAGTGCACTTGATATAATCGTCTAGCTTCTGTTGTGTATTTCCGTCTGCCAAACCGTACATGTAGTGGATATCAGCCAATTCGGCGTTAGTAAAATTAGCCATTTATTTTTACAGCAATAACTCCAAAAGTCTTAAAACTAATCGTTAATTTAATGAACAATTCGAGCATACACTAGTTCAACTTTAGCAAATGTCAAAATACATAAATGAATGAAATGCAGCGAATGCATACAATTGTTTAATAATTTTTTGTTCGAGAACGGTTGGAGATAAGAAAAAATTACAAGGGGCAAAAAAGTTTTTAAATTGAACGAAGATGACGAAAATTGATTGTACGCTGATAAGTGGCGTACTGCAAAAAAGTTTGAAAGGGCAAAAGAAGACATGGTTCCGGAAAAGAAAACACCTTGAAGATTCTAGTTAAGATTTAGGACGTGTAATGATGGAGGCTGTAAAAAATAGCTTGCATTCCAAATTTGGACTGAGTATCTCGAAAACTGCAGTTTTGAAGAAAAAACCAATTTTGTCCGGAAATTTCAACACCCTGTAGCTCCGTTACGAAGCTTTTGCAGACCTATGTTAATATGAACTAGTTTTCTTAAAATTGCACGTAAATTTACTCCCAAAAGTTGTGACATACTATTATGTAATATGTAACATTATGATTGTGATCACTAATATCTTCAAGTGCTGTGTCAAGCTTTTTGAAGCGCTTTTCTTAAAACGATACAATACTAAGCGCATCAAATTTATCAGGATCCATTATCAAGTGAGTCTACAATAAATTGAATTTGAATTACATTTCGACCCCACAAAAACTCAAACATGGGCAGCAGCGAAATACAAGAAAAATGAATTTTGTTGAATTTTATAATTCTTCGATTTTTTTCTTGTACACGGATTTGCTTAAAATTGTAAATGGGATAAAACCCAAAACATATGTCAGACTTATTTTTATTCATTTTGTTTTGTGAAACTTGAGCCTTGTGTTCGAATGTTGATTATTAAACTAAAATATTTCTCCAAGTGATTAGCGAGATTTTTGTATTTGAAATCAAATTTTTCACTGTGAGACTATTTCTTCATAAGACAGATGAAATAATTTTATTATAAATGCATGTGTATGTTTTACGTAGAAACTGAACCTCTTCAAGTTGACTTCAGAAAATTGCGAATATATCAGGGAATTCTAGGATCACAGTATCAGGGTAACTGATTTGATAAAAATATAGTTAAAAGTCAATTGAAAATTGACAGTAACTACCAGAAAAAAACAAACCGAAAACAATTTTGATTATGTGACACTATAAAAAATGATAAATTTCACTTTCACAATATTAAATGAGTTATATACGCCCCAAAAATCAGCGAAAAAGTACGGAGATAACCAAGTTTAATTGAAGGAGTTTCTCAGGACCTAATGACATCAAGAATCTTTATATAAATTACAGAACTTTTTGCATCTTTCAAAATATCACATTTTAGAAAATCATTTCCATTATCTTAGGACAAACTTTTCACAGCAAAAGTTTGAAGGGAAGATTGAATTAAACGGATCAGATTATTAAGTGTTAAATGGCTAAAACAAAAACTTCAAAGGAGGGGAGAAAGCTTACTTGATCGGAAAATAAGGGGATTATGAAATATAAATCTTAGTTCCCACTAATAAAACGAGCTTAGTATGGATATCGATGGGGTGATTTATAAGATGGGGTATTTATAATCTGCCGTTATTCATGAGGCGGGTAGAAAAGAAATATTCCGAACCCGAATAATTGATTGTACTGAGAAGATGGCATTTTATTCTACGAAATTATCCTGATTTATGCTTTGGTCCGGAACTTTTCCTCCTTCAGTGGCTTCTGCTACGCATTGTGGTAATATAGATTATTCTGCTCTTTGACTGCGAATAGATTTTAATGCTTGCTCATGCTTTCATCTAATTTTGTTTCCATTCGACAATTTTGTTCGTACAGCTGCATTACTTATTCAATTAATTCTTTAAAAAAATTGTATTCCATCTTTCGAATATGTTGCAACCTCATATCCAAATTCAGTGTGAAATCTACAGACTGCTGACTTTAAACGGAATTAATTTAGTAATATTTTTCACGAAATTACAAAAGACGTGTCGATTTTTTTTCAGTCAGTTACATTTTCCATGTAATTTCGTTTTCCTTAGGGAGCAACGGCGGTGCAATCAACTACCATCTTTTCTTAGGTAGGTTTTGTTAGATGTTCGGTTTGGATAAAAAATGAAGCTTTTGGTAGACCAACTATAACTTTTTTCTAGCGAAATTTACGTATCCGTGCATTATTAAGTAAAAATAAATGAACATGCATCACTAAACCTGTTACATAGTTGAATGCAAGAACATTGGCAAAATCAGTGATCACAAATTCTATAAATTGCCACAAGCAAGTTGGAAACGAGCACAACGAGTGAAATGGATTTCGCTATCAGGAGAAAAAAGTAAGTAAAGTATTTAAACCAGCATTTTCAATATTATATTTCGTTTGTTGTAGGAGGAAGCACGTCATAATGGTTCAGTTACTACAGTTTATTGGTTGTCTTATTTCATTGTTGATCTACATGACAAAATTTGCAGTGCACACTTCATATGAGGCGAAAACAGGACAGTCCTAGTTACGTCCCACAATATTCCTGCTACACCGATCTCAGCCATGGTTCATGCAAATTCAGCATGTTAAGAAACAAAGCATACATAGAAAGCAGTAACAAAAGAGAAAAACACAGCAAATGTACTGTTTACGAATCAAGTACATTTGAAATTATGGAAAATACACCGCAATAATCGATGAACAATGCCAAATTGAAATATTTTTGAGTGTCGAAGATGAGGGAAAATCATTCATTTTCAACAAACTGAAACATCAAGCAAATCGAAGATCATTAAGTACGATAAGAAGACGAAATACCAAGTGTGTAATACTATTGAAAAGATTTACGCTCATTAAGCAACCTTAACAGATAATAAATATTCCTGGGTTTCGATCAATTAGCGACGATGAGGAACACATTGATCTTGCTGAAGTAGTCCTTGACAATTCTCATTTTTTTGTTAAATGAATAGTGGACTCATGGTTACCAAAGAAGATAGACTTCTTGTTTTTTGATGAAAATGACTAGGTGTGATGTTTTCAGTGTCTTGTTTGGAGGGCAGAGAACAGTAGTATCAAGAATATTCTCTTAGTATTTTGGAGAATCAACATCTGCAAGATTTGATTTTTTGGTCCACTAAAAGTATTTTACCAAAGGAATGCCCGACAAAGTTGAATTTAAAGAACGGTAAGAAAATTAAGAAAGATTGAAAATGAAAAAAAAATTTGAGAACAAGTGTAACAAAAATGACTTTACGTGTAATAATGAAAACTTAACTGGTTAAGCCCAAGGAAATATGAGCAATGAGACTCTTATTCAATATTTGCCACTGAGTTCTTGGAAGAAAAGTCAAGGAAGTTTTGCTCAGATATTTAATTACATATTATAATTACTGTAAATAATGTCAACAAATGCTTCTTTCTATATAAATATACAGTCAATAAGACTTATCTTGGTGAAAAAGATGAGGTAGAGGTCGTCTACGTTATAGTCCCCAATCACTTAGGGGGTTCAAATTCCAAAAAATTCTTGTATTTTACTGCTGCATATAGGGGAAAAACTCTATTTCAGCATCGAATTCATCTGGATTTCTGGACTCCAGATAGAAGTTATATCTCAACCCCTGAGCTCTACCTACGACTTTCCATCTACGACTCTCCACCTAGGAATCTCTATTTACGACTCTCCACCTTGGAATCTCTATTTACGACTCTCCACCTAGAAATCTCTATTTTTGGTAAAGGTCACTACACAGTATTTAAGATGAAGGTATATCTCTAATTTTCACTAGAGAATTTTGATATAATTTAATTATTTCAAATACAATTAAAGAGGATTGTCAAGAACTAATTAGCTTGAAGGTCTGCGGCAGAAAGAAAGTGCTAGTGAAAGTTCGGAAGCTGGTAAGACATATTATCTGATAGCCAGAATATGTGCGTCAGACTGTTAGCCAGTGGCGTGACACAGATGGAGAGTTGACTGGAATCAGGTGTTTTAAGTCAAATTGTTTGTGTTTTTAGCACGTTACGAATAATTGATTAAACAAAATTTTGAATAGAAGTGACAGGTACAGTTGATAATCATGTGTGGTGCTATTAACATTACAAAAAGGGTTTCACTGTAGGAGACTTTATTCATTTGAATCTAGTAGCCGATGGAAGAAAAAGCGATTCGTAAATAACAGTTGAATCAGGATTGGTTGATTATTTAGAAAATGCAGACATTGTTTGGACTGACGAAGGATTTCCACCATTAACAAAAAATTCAGTTGAAATGAAAGATTTATGTCGAGAGGATTACGCAATGGTTGAGACTATCAAATATTAGATAAAATTCCTCAAACTTTGTTTCGTCATATTTATGATGATTTTGTACATTTTCATAAAGAATCCAAGAATATAACACAATAACAAATAAATAGTAATTGAGAAAATAAAGTGTTTTATTTTAAATAATGTGAACGATTGACATTACTCTTATTGATTGCATGTAACAAACACTTATAAATTATGAATGCTTAACAACATCAATCAGTATTATGTTCTCACCGGTTGGACTACGCTCTGGCAGAATCTATTTATAATTGTTCTTTTCATTCAGTTCCTCATTACTTTCGGCCACATACAATTGTGGTGAATAATGTTTAAAATAAAAGTTCTCCACTTTTCGGCATCTGTTATAAAATCGTCCTCTATCTACTCTCACTGAGCAACTTTTATGTCCACTAGAGAATTCACAAAAAGACTGCATATTGTCATACCAATGACATACATTTATATTTAGATTTGGGAATAATATGAGTGCTTTATTTTTTATTTTATGTTACCATTAACAAACTTCAGATATTGCACATTACAAAGTTTACTGACAAAATTCACAATAGCTAAGATATCGGACATTCAAATTCTACCAGCTTTATAATACATCCTTGGTGTATGACAATCTTGTGCATGCTGGTGTAAAGCCAAGGTTGAATTTTGCTTATAATTACTTCAACTGTTATCTCACAACAGGTCCATTACGTTTACCATAATAAGTAACATCATGAATTTACTTTGGAAAAAGCATATAATGCATTGAACTATCAATTGAGTGAGATTTTTGCACTTTTATATGATTTATGAGAAGAAAAAAAAAGAGAAGAAAAAAAGTGTACATGTTAACTGGCAGTAAACTACTATTCGCACTCTGACTGTTCAAGACTTTTATAACATAAATCAATTATTTTCCATCACAAAACTCTCTTAAATCATGATTAATTTCTATTGTATCACTCTTCAAACTTCAAACTCTTCCTCAAAAATACGAAAGTTTTTGAAACTTTCAATGCAATTTTCTATTTGTGAATTAACATTAATCTGGCGAACTAAACTATTATCAACTTTGATAATACATGCATCATTTGTTTCTGTATTAAAACATATTGCACTAGCATCCATTATTATCTTTAATGCTGACTCTTTCTTCAATTCCGAAACATCTAACGGCAAAGGATCACAACTAACTTCCTTTGCGGGCGGATACATTTCTTGACAGTATTTCCCGTTTGAGTACATTTCTTAGGCGATCTATCTAGCACTAAGTCTGTCCCATTGCTGCTTTTCACTGGTTTTAGAAAAGCTTTCTTCGTGATTGTTATAGTATATCAGAGCAGCAATATATTTGCACATGCCGCTCTGATTGTACACACAATCACATTTTCCATATTTCACATAACTATTTGAATCAATCTGTAAAAAATTTAATCATTTCTTCATTTTCTATTACATTGAAATGGATCTCAATATGTATGTACTATGCCAAAGAATTCATATACAGAAAAATTCTGCATACATTCAAGGATGTATGGTATGGCGTCGATCTCATGAAGTTTGATGAATTACACGAGCTTTAATGGTGTGGCTCATAGGATCACTTTTACATCTTGCACATGTTGAGCCAAAACTAAATGTTTTCTTTTCATTGCAGTTTGTGGTTAAAAAACGATGTCGTGTATGATTGCTCGGAAATCAGTTTTTAAGATTAACTTGTCCATGCTTAACTTAAATACAAAAATGTCTGCATTATATACGCCACTACAATAATAAATAATCGTGTGCAATATGTAGACTGAATTTGTTCATTTTGTAACTTAATTCTCGTGAAGACAGGTATGGAAATGTCTGTGTGTACTACTCACGTGTAGGCTCAAGAAAATCCTAATGAGAGAATTGAGCATAGCCACCAAGAAAAGTTTTTTAGTAATATTTGGGCCGGTTGGTATGATGGAAAATTTTGGGGTCAGTAATTCTACTTAACAGATTGAATTCTGTAGCATACCTTGACTTTCTGCAGAATACTCTGATTGATGATGATGATGTGCCTTGTGGAAATAGAAAAAGAATGTGGTTTATGTATGATGGTGCTCTACCGCATTTTGGACTCCAAGTGAGGAATGATTTGATTCGAGCTTATCCCAATAGATGAATTAGTAGAGGTGGTCCTGTAGCTTGACGATCCCTCGAGTTGAATAGCCTAGACTGCTCCATCTGCGAAGGGCATTTGAGGAGCCTAAGATACCCACAACCTGGTGCTACCATACACTAATTGCACGCACTCGAAAAATGAATATGCCAGACATTTTCGATCGGGTGTTGGCTTAAATGTATTGTCATAAATAATTTCTTATAAAACAATTCTGTTCAAAAGAAGAATGCGCTTAAATGCTCTCTCACCCAAGTGGTTCAATTTCTACTAAATAAAGTAGAAACTTTGTCTTTTTAAACTGAAAATGGGCGAAAACGACAAAAGACAATTCACCTAGTTTTGTTGGAAATTATTGAAACAGTTGCACTTCCTTTGAATTATGGATTATTGATCCTCACTTGGGTTGATCAAAAAATACGAGCCTTCTTATTTAGATCATTTTTTACTTGAAAACGATAGCCATTTCGGAAGAATTTCAAGAAACCCATCTTCATGGAGTCAAAGGTAGCACGACCATAAAGAAATATCACCGTTGACATTTTCGCAACTAATTCACACATCTAATGAATTGATGAGTAAAAAATTTATTTTCTGGAAAATGGAACCTAGATCCTTTGAGAACTATATGAGTTATCAGGAGAAACTTCATAGAAAATCTTAACTTAAACACACTGTATATCGAGAACGGAAGACTTTTGGACAAATATTCAAGGGAATTTTTTTTATATTTTATCATGAGGAATCTTCTGTAGAAATTATGGACTGTATATTTGAAATCCCCTTCATTTTCTACAAGATGCCTAGATGAGTTTTCAAAAGAGACTAGAGAAGAATATTGGTGTGAATGATTCTTATTCAGCGAAGAATGATGAAGCATAATCATTTCCTTATTCTATCGAGTTATTGTGATAAATTATTTCCATGTTATTGAGAACTAAGTGAAATAATTCATACAATATTCATCACTTCGGGAACTTCGTGCTTAAAGCAGATCTCATTATTATTGAATTTCAACTCCGAATGTCAAGTATATTACATTTCTCATAATCCCATATAGACGCTCCTCTATTCAATGTCTACATTTTATTGCCATGAAGTTCTATCATACGAAAATGAATATTTTCTTAATTTCCTGCGAAGAATATCGAATGTTCTATTTCTACTGAACACGTTATGAATAATATCAATAGGTCCACACTCGAAGTTTCTCTCTCTTATATTGAATAAAGGGAATTTATAGAAATTGTCTGCCACTTCGTATGCTCCAATTGATTTATATGGCAATGGGGATGTGATTTCTAAGACCGATTGTCTAAAGTAGTTCTGGCAATAACAGGAGCAGATAAAAGCATCTAACTCAATGAAATGGGTATATATTTCATTTGTAATAACCCTCCATAAAACCAAGCAATCTGTTCTAACCACATGCGGAAAAATGATGGTTTTGATGTCGAGTTAACTCAATATTTGCAAATATGTGTATGGGGTGGGCTATTTTAAATGATTTGAAAGGGCAGCTCGATTGATTATATATACTGTGCTGAGAAATTAATGCACAATTTGAATTTTTTTCGAATTTCTTTTTTGGTAGGCAACTAATTGTTGAAAAATGTTTTTTTTGGTTATGTCTGGATATATGCCAACAAAATTCGATGTTGTTTTGGCTCACATGTTCCTCCCATGAGAAACAAAATTAATGAAATGAATTGAGATTTTGGAAGGAACCACCCCATATTAATAACAGTTGTTGATCAAGGTCTGCGAGTAACGTTTGTTCTTGACAATTTTAAATTTTCTGTAATAATGCAACACGAATAACAAAATTTGACCCCCGCAGAATGTGTTGAAGCAGTTGTCTTAGATGACCTAGGTTTGACTCATACATAAATAGGTCGAAAGCTTTTGGAGTACCATTCAACAGAGAGCTGAGCAAGAACAATCTTGAGCCACAACAGCGATCTGATATTTGAGGATTTCCTCGTTGAGCCAACGGTTCGCTACTTCTAGACATGTAGCTTCGACATATCAGAGGAGTGCACATTAGCATTGAAACGATACGTATTTGATGAAATAGGTTTCAAAAGAAGAAGCCAAAGGCTTGGTTTGTCCCATTCAACTGTTTTCAGAATGATTTGCAGGTACAGGGAGACTGATCCTCCTGGTCCTGGTCAACAACTACCTGGAGCAACAGCGGTGATCCATGATCGTTATTTAGGAATTTCCTCGTTGAAGTAACGGTTTATTACTGCTAGGCACCTCAAAATATAGCTTCAACAGAACGAGGGAATGCAAGTTAGTACTCAAACTATTCGACAACATTTCAGGGAATTTAGTTTGAGGCCTCGTGTCGCAGCTCGAGACACAGCTCTAACCTCAGCACAACGATGAACCTGATTGACTTTCATCAGGGAACATGTCGATTAGGAGAGAGTTTTATTCACAGATAAGTTGGAATTTTTCCTTTTTATTGCCACTCAATCATCCTAGAGGCGAATATCTATGTTTTTGGTGGACGTTCGATAATCATGTAGGGAGGAATTTCTCTGAACGCACCGATCTGGTCATCGTGCATAATGGAACCTAGAATGCTCAGAGGTATGTTACGGACATTTTAGAAGAACATGTTGTACCATTTGCAGTAATTGTGGTTGGCAAAATTTTGTATATGCATGATAACCTTACCAAGTTTATATCGTTAGTATCAATCTTCAAGATCACAAAATCTCTCTAATGGAGTGGCCTGCTCGAATTCAACACCTCAGTCCCAGCGAAAATGTCTGGAACGTTCTCAATGAGGTTGATTTTGAGAATAAATCGTTGACTTCATGCAGTAACTCCTCCAGGGGTTGGAATATTCGGTTTTTGGGCACTTTGATTTTTTACAAGAGTTTCACATTTTTTATCATTAGTTTTATTCCAATTTCAATGAGTACTATTTTCATTTCGATTGTTCTCAACCATTTCTTAGTGCTGGTAAATTGCAGGAATGATAATTCTTGAATATATCTGAACATCTTCTGAATAAATTCGATTTTTCGATTTTGTGCTTTGATTTCTTTGCGCAGTGGAGTTTGAGAAGAATGACTCCCCTTCTCGATCGCTTTTCTTGGAGTTGATGAGTAGAACGACCATTTTCCGATATCACTCTCTGCTTTCGAGTTATTACAAATTTCTCGAAGTACATAAAATTGAGTTGGATTTCTATATAGCAAGTTTTCGAGTGAAATTCAGTGGTGGAAAATTTTTTTTTGGCGCAGTGATTTTCTAAAAGAAAGCAAACATTTTTCTTAAAAACAAACGATGCAAAATTTGAAATTTGTTGAATTCTGACTGTTTTCTTTTCTTAAATATTACACATGTAATAAATCCATTCAATAACCTTCTTAAGTAAAAACCTGAAATTAAATCCAAATTAAAATGAGCAGAAAAAGTTTGAAATATTAGCCTAACGATCCTAACAAAAATTTTTCGAAAAAATGATTGCAGATAGAATAAGCATTCAACATCAATTCACTAGAATAACAGAAATATGAAGAATCAACTTGTGCAAAAGTATTATCAACATCGCATCTTGAAAGTAATAATAAGGAAATAAGGATCTTTCCTCAAATTATAAAGGAAATTTTATCGGAAGGAACTACCTTCAAGTTCTTATGATCACTTCAATGGAGTGGCCTGCACGACCTAAGTCATATCGAACGTCTGTGACATTCTGAAAAGAATATCAAGAAGCCAGCAAAACTAGGCAGCTATGAATGGCGTTCGAAATAGATTGAACGAAATAGACTGATCGAAATTTGGAATGTAATGGATCGAAATGCTTTAAGATCATTGATTTTGAGTGTGAATCATAAATCATGCAGTGATGCTCACCAGGGTTGGAAATATTCAGTATTAATAGCTTTTTGGGGACTTTGATTTTATTCGAAAAGTTTTACAGCTTTCAATGGTTTCGTTTGAAATTCAATGGGTAACATTTTCATTTTGATTGTCCTTGAGCATTCCTTAGTGCTGGTGGATTACTGGAATAGTATATTTCGTAATTAGGTTGGAATGAAAGAATTCGATAGAAGTGAAAACCACAACTATAGAATTTTTTTATTCTTACCAAGTAACAGACGTTTGTATTTTTCTACAAAGTATGAATAAAAACAAATGGATTATTTCTGAAAACAATAGAACAAGTTATTTTTCAGACATTTGTATTTAAATTTCATAATTATTGATATCTATAGTATTTGACCTATTATTGAAATTAAAAATTTCAAGATTTATATATAATGCACTGGAGTTTTCACTCATAATCTTAGTTGAACAATAACATTTTCGAATATAATTATTATGATGTTGACATTTACATCTGACACAAACGATGTTTGAAATTCAAGCAATCGATAATGTTTGGTTGAATTGGGAATATTCTTTTCATATCTTGTTATCGAATGAAAATATATGAAGAACATATAAGAGTAAAGTGTTTCAGAATAAATATTAAGAGTCAAGTGTGAGAATGTTTAAATTCTATTATTAAAAAGATTTCCGATTTATTACATTCAGGGATGATCGTGGAGAAAATAATTCTTCAACATATCTAAACTTCTACTGAATAAATTTCAATTTTCGATTTTGTACATTAATTACTTGGCGCAGTGTATTATGAATTGAATAGATGTCAAATTCATGGTAATTATTTGTCCTCATAGTTTGAATATATAGTAATAATAATAACGTATGACATACATATTTTATGTATTATATTCTGTGAAAGTTTAGCCGAGTCAATTGTTTATTTAATACAATTTACCAACAACTGGATGGTCCAATCTCGAAAGGTAACTTTTTCTTCAAATAATACATTAACTCAAAACGTTCTTTACTGGAAGATTCGTTGATATATTTTGTATTTACTGATGAACGATTAAATTTCATTCTTAAATTCTCCAATTGATCACAAGGTACTATCCAATTCACTATGGAAATAGAAAAGATGTATACAACGCTTTTTTTCTACGATGAGTAATGAAAACAGAGAATTATTTTGACATGTATCAAAAACCTACGTTCACTGAGATCCTTAATCCATGGGAGTAGTTTAATACATTTTTGAAACTAAAAGGAACAAAAGGTTTCCATTTCACTAAACGAATTTGAAAGAGATTTTCGAATTTTGAAAATATTAGCGTCAAATAATAGGTACGACGTAATACCGTAGACAAATAATTAGCAAAAAACAACACAAATTATTATTATCTTCGATTTAGCAAACACGAAACAGAAAAATATCATAGGATTAATTATATGCCACAAATAAGTACTAATTACGTCGTATATTGAAACATAATATGTCCTAATAAGAAAAATCTATGTTCACTCTTGGTCAATAAAAAGTTCGATTTGATACAGGTGCATATAAATTATTTTATCGTGTTCGTTCTTCAAATATTAAAGCAGACAAGCATAAAAATCAATAATTCATAATAAATTAACAACTGTTTTCTCAGAACATTGTATGAACAAAAATCATTTCTTTGATTTCACAAAACCCAAATTTTTCATACAGGTAATAAAGGTAAGATATAAGATTTACTATAATTGTTAGAAAGGTCATAAGATCACGTCAATTAGTGACGACCAGCTCGATTTCTGCCTTTCTCATCTGTTTCTTAGGTATAAAACGAGATTGTCATATTTTTATTTTCTCTTAGTTTTCCAAAATATGATAAAACCCGAAACATATTTTCATCCATTATACACACAGGATACCAACATCTCTTGCCTACGCACTGACTCAATTGCAGTCTGATTTTCTCTTGTTTACGTTGTTTATTGAGTGTCTAAGATGCCTTCGATAATCGTGAGTCTCACCGACATGGACTACGGACTGTTATGAGATTTTTTAGTGCTAAAGGCATAGAACCGATCGATATTAATCGTGAGATCTGTGCAATTTCTGGTCGAATGGTTTGAATATGAGTGAGAGCTTTTAAAGAAGGCTGCACAAGCGTGCATGATGAACAACCGAGTGGGCATTCTTCACTCGTTAATGAAAGTTTGGTACCGGAAGTGGAGAATAAGGTGAAAGAAAATAGGCGCTTTACGATTTCCTATTTGGTTTTTACTTTTCCAATGTTTCTCGAAGTATTTTGTACAGCATTGTGATCTAGCATATGAATTGCCGAAAATTGTGCTCACGTAAGGAACCGAAAATGTTGACGGATGTGCACGAAACCAAACGTTTCGGCAGTGCATTGACTTTCTTTGAGTGATACCACAACGACATTGATGATTTCTCAAGCCAAATGATTACAAGCAATGAAACATGGGTAGTCTACGTCTTCCAGAACAAAAGCAACAGTGCAAGGAATGGCGGCATTGAGATTCAACCAGAAAGAAAAAGTTTAAGCTAACCATTTCTGCTCGGAAAGTCATTCTAACAGATTTTTGGTTCAGAAAAGGAGAATTACTCATAATGAGACAATAAATGCAGCAGCTTATTGTCTTCTTCTTCTTCTTCACCGTGTAGAAGGCGTAGCGCCTGTTCAGTTCCGGTTTCCCTGCAGCAGTTCTTGTGAAGTTGATTGCCAACTGTCCCGCCATCGTTTTGGTGGTCGTCCAACGGGTCTTCTTCCGTGTGGTATGTTGTTATATACGATTTTGGCTATTCTATCTGTGGTCATTCTGTTTACATGCTGGTTCCATTCTCTTCTTATTTTTCTTACCCATCTTACAATATCGTCTGTTTCACATTTTTCTCTTATGTCGGTATTTTTTTGTCTGTCATTCAATGTGTAACCGGTTATAGTTCTTAGCGTTTTCATTTCTGTTGTTCTTAGTATCCTCTTTGTTACCGACGTTTCCGCTCTTGTTTCTGCCCCGTATGTCATAATTGGTCGCACACATGTTTTGTAGATTCTGGATTTGCATGGTATACTGAGGTGTTTATTTCTCCAAATTGGTTGTTTAAGATGTCCCGATACTGCAGCTGCTTTGTTCACTTGTCTCCTCACTTCATCTTCAAGGTATCCTGTGCTTGTTATTTTGCACCCTAAGTATTCGAATGACATGACTTGGTCTATAGTGGCGTTGTCTATTGCTAACTTGCAGCGCAGAGGTTCCTTAGCTATGGTCATGCATTTTGTCTTACTTGTTGAGATTTCCATATTGAAATTTTTTGCGCGTTTGCTAAAGGCGTATAACATTCTTTGTAGGTCGTCTTCTGATTCCGCAATGAGTACGGCGTCATCGGCATATCATAAGATGTTAATTTTGTAGGTTCCTATGCGGTATCCTAGTCCAAAGTTTTTAACGGTCTCTACAAGTTGGTCCATAACGGTATTAAATAGTATAGGACTAAGACTATCACCTTTGCGGATGCCCGACGTTGTTCCGAAATGCTGCGTTAGGGTGTGGTTTGTTCGTATTTGCGTTGTTGTATTAACGTTCAGATCTTTTATGAGTCTTATATAATTTTTGGGTACCTCTTCGTTTTCCAGTATCTTGATTACATCCTTCAGTTGGACTCTGTCGAAGGCCTTCGTTAAGTCTATGAAACAAAGATATGCTGGAGTGTTATATTCAAAAGACTTTTCTACTAATTGCCTTATTATAAATAGTGCATCGACCGTGGACCGGTTATTGTGATACATTGAAAAATCTGTGCTATTCAATCCAGAAGGAAAGACGAGGCAAGTTGAGGTGGGGAAACGTTTTGCTGCCTGACAATGTCCATCCGCATATAGCTAATCAGACTAGATATCTCATCACAGCTTATCAATGGGGAATTCTAGCTCATCCTCCGTACTCCCCTGATCTGGCACCCAATGACTACCATCTGTTCCTGCACTTGAGGAAACACCTGAGCGGTCAGCGTCTTCAAGGCTATGATGAAGTCGAAACAGTTGTGATGCAGTGGTTAAGAAGTTAGGCAGCAGACTTTAATGAGGAGGGTATTCGAAAACTGGTACAATGTTATGACAAGTGCCTCAATATTGAAAGAAACTAGGTAGAAGCATAGATTATGGTACAGGCTTTCATGTAAAAATAAAATTGTTGAGATTTCCTTACAAGCCGTTTTTTAATTTCAAAACGCTACTCAATTAAGGAACACGCTTCGTATTTTGTGAAACTCATGCGGCAGTTTAATTATATAGTGAAAATGTATCCCAAGTGATTAGCAAGACTTCTTCATCCATTGAAAACAATGTGTAGTCTATTTGTTTTTCTTGAAAATGATCCTGTTCCTATTTATATTCTAGATTAGGTTTCCTATTCTAAGCGAATGATATTAATCATCGAAGGACTCAAACAAATGTTTTTCCATTAAAGAAAATAGTGCAAGTGAATAGACAAATTTGATCAGTACGTCGCTTTTATGGGAGAAATAACGACGGAAATCGAAATAAATGGGAAATGTAATTCCCGCATTGACTTCTCGATGTCCATTTTGATTTATGCGAACCGAACGTGAAATATGCTAAACGTAAAACGCCAAGACGTACGATCCACCAGACGAAATTTATAAGTATGGCCCGATTCTGAAAAACTCCGAGTCTGTTGCTCCATATTTATATGCGGGGGATTTTATGGAGTCATAAAATCTGTTTACGTAGAACAAGAGATATGGGAATGAAAATATGGATCACTAAGCAGGAAATATAATTCAAATGGGAAATCATCCCATTATACTAGCAGTCGAACGGTAGATTGAATTCAAATATATTTTCATTGGATGATTCCTACGTTAACAAAAAGAATGTTTCTCAAACATTTGTGGCCTCTACCTCATCTAGTGGTAGTTATCTAATAATTGTCATTCGATGATACAATAAGAAGAGATGCTTTGCGACGAAGATATTAGAGGTGAATTGCACAGGGTGGACAGCTTTGGACTTTTCAGCAGAATATTGTGAATAGCGGAAAATAATCCTATTTATCCATATTCTTTTTGCGTAAGGAATTCTCATCTGCAAACTGATTCAAGGTAGCTTTTTCGTTTTCGAGTTTTTTGGAAATTTTCGAATTCAGTCAAATACCAATATCTCGTTCGTTTTTCAAGTTATATATGAATGGTTTTGACATTTTACGTAGAAATGAAGTGTGCGTAATTTTTTTTCGTTCAACGACTTTTCAGTTATAATGCAGACTTGTGTCTTCTTGAATGTCAACCATAGGCAACTTTGATCTCAATTTTTTCGTTCAGGATGTGTTTCAATGATAATCAGAAAATTTCATAACTTATTATGATGGATCGAAAATTATTTCTTGCAATGACAATTTGGATAAATTACTCAATGTTTTTTTATATCGAGTTACAACTATTGTGTGAATGTAGTTTCGCTTGTAATATTCAGGCGACCGTGCCGCACGAAAATTTTGAAAATTTGATAGGGGTGTTATGGGTCTTAATATACAGAAACTGCCTATTATTATTTTTCTGAGTGGTAAACGAACCTCATAAAAGTATAATCGATAAATTTAGGAGAAAACCATGGTACATTCAACGCATAATAAGAATATGAACCAGTTAATTCAACTCGATTTTCGGAATTGGTTTCTGCAGCAATCTGAAAGAAATTGTCTGTTTTTCCAGGAAATAATGAAGTTCACATCAGTAGTGATGAAATACTCAATCGTCAAAACGAACGATGAAAGAACATTGAAAAAATTTATCTGAATTGTCTCTGAATAAATTGCATATATATATATATATATATATATATATATATATATATATATATATATATATATATATATATATATATATATATATATATATATTATATAGCATGTTCTATAAATTTTATTTCGTAGGATCCTCCACTGCAGACATAATGTCTCTACAGGTGAGCCAATAAAATATTTTCATACGATGAAATCTATTCTGTGACAGTTTTGGGGAAATTCCTGTTCTAAGATGTGAAGAAAATTAACCGCTTACGAGAAAATCAATCTCAACTTGAATAAGATTACCTTAATCATGAAAATATTAAACACACGAAAACTAGGCGCCAAATAGAAAGCTGGTTTCGCTCTAATTTTGACAGAGCATAGATTTTGTACCATTATAAATTAGAGGAATCAAAATAATAAATTACACATAAATGAAAATAATTTATTGATCAGAGGAATATCAAAAGATGCACGTCTTCAATTTAATCTAAAGAAACCACTTAGTTTCATCTTGAATAAAAAGAATGGTCAAATAATTTCTAATATCATGATGAATGGAGATTGCAGTGCTAGTAGAGGACGAGATAATGCTGGTTCATTTGCTAAATACTTGGGAATGTTAACGCCAAGCTGGACTCTGATAATCACACAGTGAATTCTAATCTTCTGCAGGTGAATTATCTACACCAATTAAATAATTTGCATTTTTCTGTTGATGAGGTGAAGGCAGAACTCAGAAGGTTGGATATGAACAAAAGAGCTGATCTAATTTCTTTTTTTTTTGTTATTTCTAACACTTCTTTTCATAGTATATCATTCACTATTAAATATAATAAATGGCAGAAGTTGGGTCTACTTTTAAGCTCTTTTGAGCATTGTACCTATAATCGAGGGGGGTGAAAAAATCAGAAAAACTGACGCAGAATAAGTAAACTCACTGTTTTTGAAAAAATGTTTGAATGTCTCATTTACCTTTATCATTTCAGTCTGCAGGATAGATTCAAGAGGCGTTTGCAGGTTGATGTTATATTCACTGATTTAGATAAAATTAATCTAGATAAACTTCTTTCTATTCTTGCTGGGGTCGACGAGTGAGGCTCAATGTTGTGCTGGTTTGAGTCCCATCTGGTGAGCAGAAGACTGTTTTTCTCTGTCAACGGATATGATTTCAAGTTCTTCATCTCGTCCTCTGGTCATGGTATTAGATTCAAAACTCTTGCTTATGAGTCATGTAGACTTTGTCGCTTATTTTAGTTGCAAAATGTTGGGTTACTTAATGAGACATTGTGAATATTTCAATAACAGGAAAGCATTACTAACTTTTCTGTTTCGTCTTCAATTTTAAGTTTAAGAATTTTTAATTTTTTTCACATTCAACATTGATTTGCGTACAAACCAACTTATTTTATAATGTACATTTTTTCGTCGTGTTTGGTTTCATGAGACTGGAAGTTAAGCGAGAGAACTTTTTCTTCCGATTTCGCGGCATTCAAAATTCATTACATTAAATTAAAATTCAAACACTTGTCTTGGCGCTCTTCATCTGTTTCCAATTTCCCGCACATCTGTGAATGGAAATCGTGCCTCAGGGTAGCGCGCCAACTAGTCAGCTACAGAGAGTACTATCGACCGTAAAGTGCCGCTCGAAATATAAGACTCGCTTATATAGCCTCGCAGTTGCGCCAAAAAACCTCATTTTCACTACCCAAACTAAGTCATTTTCCAGGCCTGGACTACAGTGAAACTACAGTGCATAAAACCTAGTGCCCTATAGTGATTGTGAACTGAGGTTAGTTACCAACTACTCGAACTAGACGTTTGAATGCATAGCTGTTCGCATCCTGGGTTTCCGTTATAATTAAGTCAAGACAATATTTGAACAATCTCGTTACATTCGTTTCTTTGAATCTATCGTAAATTTTCATATATATTTTTCGTTCAGCACTCATAACTGAATGGTACAATTTAGTGTATCAGTTTCTCCTATGAATTTTTCATATACAGTACACAAAATCATCATTCTTCTCGCTTATAACATTCCACTTCCATTTTGCCTTTATTTTAGGTAATTTTAGTTCCTAGAAGAGTTACACACACCTTCTGCCAGGAAAAAATTTCGTGATTGCCGCTGAAGTATCACCGAAAATTAACATTTTCAAGAAGAACGAACGTTCAAAATTGGTTAACAACTGCTGTTATCAATATGTGGTGTTTTTTCGGAAAATCTCAACTTATTATCTTCATTGTATGTCTTATGATTAGACATGGGTTTCGTTCTGCGGCATCAGGCCTGAAACGAAATTCCCTGAGACGTTATCGTACCGTTTCAGTCCTTATTCGCACTCCACTGTCCTGCCGAAGCTGCATTTGAAGGTGCTTAGCAGTAGCGAATCGTTGTCTCCACTAGGAAATTCTTAAATAATGGTCATGGACTGCCATTGTAGCTTTAGGTCATTCAGAAAACAATTGAATGGGACACCCCTATCGCTTGGGTCATTCTTGTGTAAGTCCAACCTAGGTTATATGCATAACACTACTGCTGCCAGGGACAAATTTCGTGATTATTACCGAAAATCGACATTTTCAAGAAGGTGGTTCCTTGCAAAATCCCAACTCATTTCTTACATTTATGTCTCATGATTGAAACATGTGCGCCAAGTGAAAACATTGAATTCCGTTGGCATATGTCCGGACACATCCGTATCATGTGTCAAGAATTGGTTACCTTCCAAAAAAGGAATTTGAAATATTTAAATTACGCGTTGATTTCTTGGCGCAGTATACTTTATAGTTGAACAGATACTCATAGATACTTAAATGTAAAATATTGAATAAGTGTGTATTGGAGGGTGTTTTTCCAGACCAACTAAAGGTGGCTAGAGTGATCCCAGTGTTCAAAAAGGATGTCGTAACGAAATATCGAATTACAGGCTAATATCAATATTGGCAGTTATTTCCGAAGTGTTTGAGACAATTATAAAAGATGGGCTTAAAGACTTCCTTGAAAAAAACAACTTCTGCACAATGCCCAGCACAGATTTAGAAAGAAAAAATCAACCGTCACAGCCTTGAACACAATGATACAGCAAATTTTGAAAGTACATGATGAAGGAGTTATAGACCAGATGGCTTGTTGTGATTCAAGTAAGGCCTTCGATACAATTAGCCATCTTGCACTCTTGGAAAAACTGTCAGGGGACCAGCATACTCTTTATTGAGATCGTACCTTGTAGATAGACAACAAGGAGTCAGTTGGAACAATGAAAATTCAAAAAGGCTGATCATTTGCAATGGAGTACCACAGGGGTCGGTGCTTGGTCCAGCCTTGTTTGTAATTTATATGAACGATCAACCATCTAACGTTCCAGGCTGCAAACTATGTTTATATATAGATGATTCATCAATGCTGTATGAGAGTGATTCCATGGAACAATTTCAGAAAGTTTCTGGCGAAAATCTCAGAGAAGTGAAGGTCTGGATGGATACTAATAAAATGAAACTTAATGAAAACAAAACGCAACCATCACATTTTTCAAGGATTCTCATGAAAGTCTCAAATTCTTGGGCCTCCATTTGGATAGTCACTCGAAGTGGTCTCTGCATATTGAGCAATTTAATATACGCCTTTCACAAGCCATAATTATGATAAGAAGACTGATGCTGAAAACTGACTTCAAAACAGCTCGAACAGCCTACTACGCCAATTTCCACAGTGCGGTCAGTTATGGCATAGTGTTTTGGGGTGCTTTAAGCGAGAGCAAAAGTGTATTTTCTGTACAGAGAAAGTAATTAGGGTGTGTATTAATATGCAGGAAATTTTAACACTACCTTCAATTTTCAATATGACTTGCCTCAAATATGTCTATAGTTACCCTGAACAATTCAACACGAACAGAGACCGACATAATTACAAAACGAGATTTAGAGATGATCTAGAACTATTTTTACACAAATTTAAGTGTACCCAGCAGGGTATTGATTTCTGGGGACCTGAATTATTGAATCACCTACCAAGTCCAATGAAAAATATAAAGACAAGGCCCTCATAGCTGCAGTAAAGGATATCTTGGTAAAAAATTGGTACTATTCACTTGGACAGTTTTTAACTGTCAAAGTTTGAGTTAGCTTAAGGTCTGTTTGAGAGATGTGTAATGTATTTATTTCATTTGTAAATTTTCCAAAGTGTGATATGTTTTTACAATTCTTAACATTTTCTGTAATATTGATTGCTTGAAATATATAATACTTATACTAATACTAAAAACAATCTGACCTAACCTAACCTATACAAATTAATAGCTAAACAACAACACAAATTACAATTATTCTCAAATAACACCTACCCTTCAGGTTCCCGGAAAAATAAAATATCTGAGCATTAGTTTTCAATCTAACCTAACCTAACCTAGACAAATTATTAGCTAAACAACAACACAAATTACTATTATTCTCGAATAACACCCATGCTTCAGGTTCACGGAAAAATAAAATCTCTGAGCATTATATATATATATATATATATATATATATATATATATATATATATATATATATATATATATATATATATATATATATATATATATATATATATATATATATATATATATATATATATATATATATATATATATATATATATATTCTTTTGAAACGAGAGGATTTACAAAAATTGAATAATTATATTTACAATAAGTGCTTATTTCTATGATTTTGGTGTGTGTCAGAAAAAATAAATGTGTGAGGTCAGGAAATGTAACAGGGAAACCATACTATCTTGTATGTGATTCAATGAACGAGTGAAAAAACCTGAGGAAAAAACTCGTTTCCCTGTCACTATTGCACTAGCAATAGCTTGTCTGTTTATGATGTGTTAGTGTTGTGTGTACATAAAGAGTACTAAAAATTTTTCTGCTTAGCCGCTTCATTCTCTCTTGCATTCCATGATTTCCAAAAACAAAGAGTAAGGGAAGGGGGTTTTGAACAGGAATCTGTAACAATGGAGAAAGAAAAACAGCAGAAAAATATTTCACCAATCAAACTTCTTATATGTCTGAACAAATCTAAGAAATGATTTTACATAGCAAGCAAGGTCATAAAAGGGACTAAGGAGATAATAAAAAAATACATAACCTGCGATATTTTCTCAAATTCCATCTCTGTTTGACCGAGAGAGCCCCGATGGCCAGGTTCAGTCTTCCAAGTAATGCTGATTATGATCTATAGATTTTTTAGAATCATTTTGGGCCCAATAATCTGGGTTGACATCGGCCATATGTTATTTCTTCGTGGAACTTGTTTAATATAAAGAAAAAATTCGCGAAAAAATTTCGACAGTCGTTCGAAAAATATGACAAATGTCATATATATATATATATATATATATATATATATATATATATATATATATATATATATAATATAATATATTGTCCTGCTTTTTATATAGGTCAAAGTAGTCGTTCATCAATATTAGTGTAGACAAGCATGAAAAATTTATGATTCATGATAAATTAATGACTGGTTTTCGATTGAACGAAAATCGTTTTTCAGATCTCACAAAACCCAAATTTTATATTCAAGTAACATAAGCAAAAGATTAGATTCATTAGAATTCGTATAAATATCACTTTATTCAAAAATAACATACCAACAACTAACGACCTGCTTAATTTCCGTTTATCCCCACTTCCTTCATTTGTTTTCAAGATATAGATGAAATTGTGATATTTCAATTTTTATTAGTTTTGAAGATGGAATAGATCCCGAAACAAACATATTTATTCATTATATTTTGTTGAACATAAGCCTAATGATTTGGTGAAAATGTTTCATCAAGTGATTAGCGATACTTCTATATCTAAAGCTCAAAATATATAAATAAAAAGTTCTTTGCTTCGAAATGAATTTTCTAGTATCAATGAAAGCAATAATAGACGTGTCTTGTGAAATTTCACTAAATAATTATTTCTGCATTCATTCCATTAGAAGTCTTCACTCAATCCTTACATAAATCAACATGGCCATGAAAAGCAGGTGGATTTTTTCATACGTTGAAAGCACAATGAGAAAACTTCCACAAATCTAAGGATTTCATCAATATATTTGTGGTATTCCTTCCCATAGAAAGAAAAACAGTAATACACCCTAACTTGTATTTTGTTTACGAGTCAATTCGTCGATTTTTATGGCCCAACTGCAAGCGCAACATCAGGATCTATCCGCAGTTCGAGATATTCAAAGGAATATTGGCTCTCAAAGGCGAAATTTCACATTCTTCTCCCAGAAGAGATCGAGTTAGCCTTTTCGTTTCCCTCTGCCGTGCAAGTGTTTCAAATATGGAAGTCGTATTTTGCCGTCCAACTACTTGTTTATTCATTTGATGCAGCTTTATGTTTTATTTAGAAGCACTCAAATTCTCCCAGCATAAACTTGTGAAACTTTAGTATGGCACATGTTAGTTAGGAGGAAAGAATTATATCATATTAAGTTAATAGCAATAAATTCAACTATATATTATATTTAATTTTGAATACAGCATAAAACGAAGCCCTTTTTTTCTTGGTTCGTTATTCAACTACTGCCATCGAGTGTTGAGAAAATAACTTTAATAACAAATAAAAGTATAATAAGTAAAAGACGGTAAGAATAACATAACAGGCAATATCATGAATGATAGAAAGCTTTTCCTAATTAATATAGCATATGGTAGCATAGATGGTTAAAGAATCTGACTAATCAAGAAGTTAACCAAATGAAGATAGATTAGATTAGATTGAGAGAGATATCATCTGAAACCATTCAAAATAACTGAAAATTCTTGAGGTCCCTATTCCACCTGATTTCAATCACATTTTAATCGAGCTGTGCGATTTCATTCTGTTAGTTAGAGTATTGAAAACTTTCATTTTATTTTATATAAATAGTTAAGTATTAAGTTAATCGAAGATGATGGTTTCTGGGGTGTTTTCTAATGAATCGTCAAACGATTATCTGCCAACTATTAAGCAATCTAGTAATCTGTCCTTTAATTTCTGGAATACGTTCATTTCTCTTC
Organism: Cryptolaemus montrouzieri; assembly: GCA_013387265.2. Classification (NCBI taxonomy): domain Eukaryota; kingdom Metazoa; phylum Arthropoda; class Insecta; order Coleoptera; family Coccinellidae; genus Cryptolaemus; species Cryptolaemus montrouzieri. The sequence continues at coordinate 55,040,153 of JABFTP020000001.1, forward strand.
TATGTTGATGCTGAATCACTTATCGAAACTCAAAAATAATTCTTCACCCGGTCTCGATCGAATTTCTCTCGTATTATTCACAAAGTGTGCGGAAAGTTTAGCCTCTCCCTTGTCAATAATTATATCCACCTGTTTTCGTATAAATATTATGCCGTCCATTTGAACTGCTTTAGTAACACCTTCATTTAAAAAAGGAAATAAACTGAAAACGAAGAACTACCGCCCTATCAGTTTGACATCCATAGTTTGCAAAGTGATGGAGTTCATAATTGCAGAAAATCTTACCGCTTTCCTCTTAAGAAATAATATTACTTCACTAGTACTAATTTATTTTGATGCATGAATAATTGGCCAACTGCATTAGATTAGGAAATGACGATCGACTTTGCTAGGGCCTTTGATGGCTTACCGGAGAGAAAACTCCTCTATAAGTTGGAACACCTCGGAATTTGTGGTGAGTTGCTTGGGTGGATTCACTCAATCCTGACAGATCTTTTCTTTTGTGTGAAATTTGCTTCATTTCTGTCTGATAGAAGGCTAGTGTAGAGCGATGTTCTGCAGGGCTCTGTTTTGGGGCAAATTTCGTTCAATGTGATCACGTTCAATGGATCACTGAATATTTTTGTATTAGCCACGTAAAATGTAGTTTTATACCCAATGAAATTAACCAATTCGCTTTATACATACACAATACATATAACGAATTGGTGGCTGTTATTGGGTGTGAAACTGCATTTTACGAAGATGATCTAAACATATTATGTAATCCATTACCTATCATCAGCAGCTCAAATATATATGTTGATAAATTCTTCCGGTTTCTCGTCCGTTGATCCTGGTATTGACCATTTGTTGGTTGTCGTTGATGACGTTTCGGCTGGATCGCACCAGCCATCTTCAAGTCGGAGATTCTTCTTCAACTGTAGCGTATCTATGTTGCGTGGTAGCTTTATACTTCCGCGATCTCAAGTTGTTTCGTGGCGCGCTCCCATTGGTCGGCTGTTTGACTCAGAGACTGTGTGTATTCGTCGCTGCTCCTACTGTTTTCTTATTTATGTCGTCCTGATTCTGTGTTCCCGGTGCCGTATGTTTTTCTATCTCGATGGCTTCTCTTATTCTCCTTTTTCGTAGTTGTTGTGACCAGTTGAGCTCGAGTGTTGGAAGACTGCTGATGAAGGTGCTTGTCGTTTTTCTGAATTCTTATGTTCTTGTATCCGAACTTCTATTCTTCTATTTGTTTCCCTAATGTAGACGCGATTACAGCCCGTGCACGGAATTTTGTAGACGCCTTGGTTTTCGAGGGGTGTTTGGTCTTTTGGTGTTCTCAGATTATTGTGGATGGTATTATGTGGTTTGTAGATAGGCTTGATGTTATGTTTCTGAAGTATTTTTCCTATCTTATCGGTTCCTCCTTTGACGTATGGTAGGATGGCAATGCTTATCGGTTTGGTTTCTTCGTCGGTTTCGTCATTATGGCATTTTTGTTAGTGATGGCTCTTCCTATTGCTCTTCTGTCATGTACGTTTTTCTGAAGAATGTCTGTTAGTTGTTCTAATTCTTCGTGGATGTTGTTTGAGGAACATAGAGTTTTCGAACGATGAACGAGCGTCTTAATCACTGAGTTCAATTGTGCGGGATGATGATGCGAATTTCCGTTCAAATATCGGTTGGTATGTGTCTGCTTTCTGTTGACATCGAAGATTAAATTGCCATCCAAATGTTTTTGTATCATAACGTCCAGGAAGGGAAGTTGATTGTTGGATTCCAGTTCGACAGTGAATTATATCTTGTTGTGTAGTTGGTTCATATGATGTACGAATTTGTTGAGTTTTTCTTCTCCGTGTTGCCAAATTATGAATATGTTATCGACGTATCTCAGCCAGATCTTCATTGTGAGTTTTGCGTTTCTTAATGCTTTTCTTTCCAGGCTTATCATAAATAGATTCGCTGTTGCTGGTGATATTGGTGACCCAATAGGTGCTCCATGCATTTTTCCGGGAAACTCTTTTTTGTAGCTGAAATATGTGTGTTTTAAGCAATGTTACGTTAGATCTATTACGTATGATGGGAAGTCGTAGTCGTTGCAAAGGATGTCCAAAGTGTCTTCGACAGAGATGTTGGGAAATAGCGATACCACGCCTAAGCTAGTTAAATGTCGTCTTGGTCGATGGAGATATTTTGCAGCTTCTCGACGAAGTGGGATGAGTTGCTTATGTAGGGCTCGGCTTCTCTAACTGTAGGTTGTAAGTAGGTGGCCGAAAATTTTCCCAGCTTCTGGAGTGGTGCATCGATAGAGCTTACTATAGGTCGGAGAGGTGTGTTCGGTTTGTGGATTTTCGGTAGTCCATAAATCTTTATGATTTATGGACTACCGAAAATCCACAATTTTTCTCTAGGAATCAACTGGTTCAACAGGTATGATTAATTAATTTCATCTTTATGCACACACGTTTTTCAGAGAAAATGCAATTTAAATACAAATGGAATTTTCAACTATGTTTTTACTACCAAAAATTAATAAATTAAATTGGTAGATCACTGTTACTGACAGTATGAAAACCAAGTACGAATTGACATAAACTATATATGACTAGGTCCTTATTCGGATTAGAGAAAAACTAGATAGGATTGCAGTTCACTAGCGATTCAAAGGGAGTTATTCTTTGAATTCATAGAGAATTTAGGATTCATATAAATCAGTCTACTCGTTCATTACCTAGAATTTGTCATCAAACTGTTCTACTGATTGATAATTTTCACCCTCTGGGGGAATGTGAACGACTTTCAATTTATCGATACTAGGAAATTGGTGGACATTTTGGATGCAATAGTAAGTTGATGTTGAATCTTGTTTATTTTCAGTGAATGAAGTAGAATGACCTCTATATCTAATTATGAGGAAACCACTAGACTGATCTATGTAGAAATTAAGTCTGGACAAGATAACTTATTACTTTCTGATTCATTTAAATTCTTCATAGGATTTTCAGCAATAAATAAGAGTGATGACAATTTATTCTGAGGTCTGAATGCTATTATAGATATAAATTTAGAAAATTTATTAGCGACATTTTCACTTCTCTGTTCAAATTATGTTGAAGGGATGAACCCTCTTCTAGACCAGCCAGAAGGTGGTTTAGTAGTGTAGTCCCATCGCAAGACTACTAGGTTGTTCATATATCTTATCATAAAATTGGAGATAATTTATCAGTCTACTTAACTCCAAAAAAATCGGTTGTCTGTAAAGTCGGTTTACTGATGATAGTCGAACGTGACCATAAGAAAATACTGAGGGAATGGTTGCATTATTCAAACGAAAATTCTAATTTCATTTGTTTGCTAGATATTTAGTATGGATATAGAGAAGGAGGTAAATGGACATCACAATTGAATCGATCGAGTTATATTTAGTTGGACGCATAAATACAACTATGTCAGTTTTTATTTATTTTTTTACAATCGCTGCACTAGCGGACCGATGTTATTTATTTCAATGATGAAAGCACGAATACTTGACAATATATCACTGAACATATATTTAATATCGAAAGAATCATTACCTTTATCGCCGCAATAATTGTCGCTTTAAACAATTGACACCACATTCACTTTTCACTGCACTTCATACTTGACGAAAACATGTAAATGTATCATTGTATAGCAGCTATCCACGTGGACGCATCGCTCACTAAAGTAGGAGAGAGTTAGATGTCGAACGCTGCCGAACGCGGAGGCCGATTGTGCCTCTTTGTCGCTCTATCCGCGCTCTCGCTTGCACTGAAATGGATTGCCTCAGAGCGAGGTAACGCCGCTTGAGTCATGTTTTTTCATGCGTGCAGCCGGCTCTATCGAATTAAACAACGTTGTCATGTCAAAAAATTAAAAATTCGTAATGTATCAAAGATCAAATTCAGATCAGGACTCTGCGAAGGTGGACTTGCGACTTGTGGGAAAGGCGTGATTGAACACATGAAGGTGCACTCGAAGAAATGTCTCCACATTCTATCAGAGATTTACAGCCAAAAAGAGGGGTTTCTGTAAAGTTGCAATGTTCGTTAACACAACAACAAACTCTTATGCGTAGATCGTTACTGAATGAATAGAATCTGGAGATTCATCACTCCATAGAACACTTTCCCAATCATGTTCATTTCAATGGACATGTTCACGAGCAAAATGGAGCCGTGCTGCACGGTACTTTGCAGTGGAATCAGTAGGGCCTGTGACTGGAACTGTGGAATGAAGATTATGTGCACAGAATTGAATGAAGTGATGTTCACAGCCGACCTAAAGCATTTCAAGCCTTGTCTAGGTTATATCGCATTATCATTCGGTTTTTGAAATTGCTGGATTAGGCAGGAAGTTGTCTATCAGCAACGTCAAGTCTTCGCTCAATTTTACTGTAGTTCAAACCTTCTTGAGACGTCATAAGTTGGACAAATTTAACGTGGAAGCCATATTGGTTTCCTTAGTTCTGCTACTTCGTGAATAAAGGTTGAACTTTCTTAGTTCAAAACTCTTGGATTGTGCTGGGTTTAAGTGTAAAAAATAATTTAGACAATGTAGGTTACTGATAATGATTATATAAATTACCGAGAGCATGACATCACACTCAAACTCAGCGATCACTCAGTTTAGAAGAGGAGAAGAAGACATACTGGCCGTATAAAATGTGTTAAAATCTCTTCAATACGTTCTGTATTTGAAAAATCAAAGAAATATTTTTGATATCGAAACCTTACAACTCCGAGGAGTTCTGCAAAACGATGTGCAAATGATAGTGAAGAACAGAAATTACTAAATACAATAAAACAAAAAAAAATATCTGTAGTGCATAATTCAATTTATTGTGAAAGCAAATCATACCTGAATGCAAAAAAAAATCATAAAAGTTTGTTCTACCTTGATGGAAGAATCCCGAATTCAACATTTTTGCGATAATTTAGAGCACCGACAAACATTCATTTTTATATAAATATACTGGTAAGTTGTAACTATATTCGAATAAAAGTGGATACCGTCATCAGGAAATTCCTAAAGATGGTTGAAAGTCAATAGACATTTCACTTACACTCAAAGATTTTAAAGCACATTTGAAGATAAAATATTCACAGATACTGACTTGTCCTTTTGATAAGTGAAGCGTTAGCAACGGAAATATATCGGTAGTGCACTAAGAAAATATAAGAGAAATCAGGTCCGTCATTCTGCCTTCGGGGCACAAATATAGGGAGAAGTGGAAGAACGTTTTCCTCAAAGAGCGGCACAAGCAGCTTATGATATTCCGACCACATTTTCAGAACGTATTTTATCATCCATCATTTCTGGAAAGTTCTCTTTGTTAGATCGGCAAATGAACGGTCAGGAAATCTGATCCTATTTCTGTCGTCCATCTGCTCGTTTCCTTCCTTCCGCTAAAATCAACTTATTCAGTTTTTTATTTCATGAAACTCAAATCGCATGGAAGCGTTTCTGTTCAATAACATGATTTTTTCTATACAGGGATATCCACCGGGACCATCCGTTAAAAACTTTTTAAGTTCCAATTACAATTTCGAGTGAAATATTTTCGAAGTGATAACATTTCCGGTTATACCGGAAGTTGCATATTGCACGAAGTGACAAGTACATTGATTTTAGGCACCTGTCAGGTGAGCGTAGCCAGTCCAGCTACTTGATTCAAATATTTCAAAGCATTCTCTGTTAGTTCTTGCAAAATCATCAAAATTCAATATATTCCCAAATTATTGCGGAACTATGAAAGATGGGTACAGTACATGCTGATACAATTTCAACTGAAATTTTACGCATCATCTGCTGGTGATATAAAAATTGGCACGTGCCATTTGAAAAAATTGAGTTATTGCTGTTTGAAAAAGGCCAAATTGAAAAAATCATACAAAACCACGCAACAAACATTTGACATGTATAGACTGCTTAAAAAATTCCTTGATCCTTTTTCTATCCACCCAAGCAAAAATTGTGTCTGTAGTGCAAAAGATCTACGAGCTACAATTTTTTAATGTTCCTCAAAAATCGAGTTTATAACAAAAATAATTAAATCTGTCAGAAGTTTTGACAGATAAGTGCCAACAACTTGGGTATTTTATGCCTTGCTCAAATGTCGGTTCTATATGTATAATAAAAAAGGTAGATTGCCATTTGAAATAACAAAGTGATGACCCACTCCCGGTATAACCAGAAATGGTATCACTTCGAAAATATTTCACTTCAATTGAATATCGCTTGTTATGGCCGCGTATCAAATTTCAGCTCGATATTGTAATTGGAACTCAAAAAGTTTTTAACGGAAGGTCCCGGTGGATATCCCTGTATATCCCAAAAGTGATTACCGATTAATAGATTTTTTTTGATATTGAACTAAACCGATTTCGAAATGAATAAAGTGATCAAGAGAGGAGAAAGAATAAATTGTTTCTTGTGGGAATTCCTCATAAACATAAGTTGAATTTTCTTAATAAAGAATGATTTATTTCAGAGTAGTAAGCTTTACAGGTTTACATGAACAATTTTATAATTCACTAATTCCTAGGGTTCTGCACCTCAAAACGCGGATTATGTCAACTAAATTGAATAATGTTGATACTTTTAAAGGAATCAAAACATATGAAATTGATTCAGAATCATGATATTTGGTGGACAGCAATTTCTTCTGTTACTACATATGAGGGAGAAAAACGAAAATTGTTAAATGTTAAAATCACATAAAAACTTGTGATGTCTGGAGACTCCCGTATCTTCCTCAACCTATTATACTAGCCCTTAATATAATCTAAATAATTGAGCAAATGAAGAAAAAATACTTGGCATAAGGGGTTCGTACATCTGTTACAATTTCCTTAAAAGTTCATGGTGTAAAAGCTCCGGATCTACTCTACCAAATTTGAATTTCCCCTTCGTATTAAACCTCAACTCTTTCTGAACAATCCGACGTTAAGTTTGTCCGATAACCGCAATATTGCAGAATGGATTAACTTTCCATAAAAAGTATTTTCCGAAATTATAAATTTCGCATCTTTTGAGACTCCAGAGGATTCGTCTAATTGCAGAAATTGGATCACTATGGTTCTGACTGCAAAATTTAAAAACTAGAATGAATCTGAAAAATCTGGGCGGTAAAAATCCACCGACTATGGAAAAGTAATTCGCCAAGATTAGGATGACTTAGGGCAGGGATGCTCAAACTTGAACTGCTGGCGACCTACTGCAATATTTTTAGACTACTTACGATCGTCTCTGAGAGGCTGCAAGTATGTGTGATGCAGGATTGTCGTACATACACGATATACCCAACCTACCTACCAACCTAGGTAGGTGGTGCCATACCATATATAGATATTAGCTTTCCGCACAATATAAATTATTTCAGTCAAGGTTTTGGGTTAAGTTCAGTTGGGTTCTTCTCTATAATATCAATGAAAAAACTCATACTTATTCAGAATTGGGATTATCTTGGTTGTTACAAAACAACAATGTTACATATGGTGTTAAACCCTACTAAGGAGTGACTCTGGATGTTGAAGCGTGGCACTGCATGTCCTCAGCATACTTTTCATAAAACGGTACGTAACCACCAAGTGCTAATCGCAAGCATGATGACATGCGATCGTCAGTTAGTCGATTGCGATACTTTGACTTAATTATCTTCATTTCGGAAAATGCAGACTCGCACAAGTAAGTTGACCCAAACATTGCCTTAGATTCGGATATTTATCTTTAGACATAAAACACCAGAAATTTGTATCAGATGCTGAGGCTTTGAGTTGTATATCTGGTATAATCTGCACTAACTCATTTTCGTCAGAACATGAGTTCATATTAAACTGACTTCAGTAGCTAATTCCTCAATGTTTTCACATGAAAAAGGATAACTCATAAATGATGCTTTATTTGCCAATTTACTGCAATCATAAAAAAGCATTTTGAATTGTCCCAAAATATTTGAAAATTCAGCCTCATACGTATCATAATTCAACTTAGGAATCCCTGAATTCAAAGACGCAAAATGTTTCAGATCCTTTCTTTTCAGTTGATCTATCATAAGTTGCAATTTAATTTTGAATGCGTTTAGTGCGCTCATCATATCAATAATAGTTTTTCTTTTACTTAGAAGTTCCAAGTTAATGGTGTTTAGGTGCATTGTGATGTCAGTCAGAAATGTCAAATCAGCCAGCCATGTCGTTTTTCATCATCGGAGTGTCATCACCTCTTTCGTCTAGAAAAGCTGTTATTTCGGGCAATAATTCTTGAAAACTTTCTAGGAATTTTCCGTGACTCAACCACCTGACCTGAAGAACTAAATCAGTGTGTTTAGCTGACTCCCTAACTTCCAACTGCAGCTTAAAGAGCCGCCGTTGCCGACAATTGATTTTCATTCATTTAGATTATGGATATAGAATTCTCGCGTATCACTCGATGAAACATTTTGACGAAATAGTTGGACGAAATTGAAAAACTATCAATAAACTTAAGTTTCACAAAAGATAAAGAATAAAAATATTTTTGACTAATGTTTCGGGGTTCATCCCATTTATAAGTGCAGTGTTATTTTATTACGTAATGAATTTTTGTAGTTTAGTTATCTACTTATTGAAAAAATTTTTCTGCTCGAGATCTACTCGAAAAGCACTTGCGATCGACCGTTCAGGCACCCCTGATTGAGGAGGTACGAAAAAGAATATTTGGGCTACGTACTTTCATTTAGGTTCTTCGGATAGGGAACCTGAGCACCAACTCTCTCCAAAAGGACTAGATTTTAGGTGTAAATTCCAACATCATCCTGAAAAGTATAAATATTCCAACATCAATATTTTCCGAAACCTTAATATTGTAATGGATGTTTTGAGACCCATGTATAGAGCTCTGGCTAACCTTGAACTGCTGAATAAGTGCGTTCAAGGCTCGATCCAGAATGCCAATGAATCGTTCAATAACGTGATTTGGTCGATCATTCCAAAAAGTCTTTGAACAGCTACAGAAACCACAGGCCGGTGTGTACGAGGCGGTGGAATTGTTTAACACTACCTGACGCTTGTGAAGATGGGTCTAGATCCAGGGCGAAATTGTGTGAGAACCATAAAGAGGAAGGACGATAGGAGAATACGGAAATCAGAAAAGGACCTGGAAGAATTTCATTTGAGGAGTAGAAAGAGGACCACTCTGAATAGAGAAAGACTTGAAAACGATCCAGGGGAGGAAGAAGATCCTTCTGGAAGCAACCACGCCTACGATGCTGGGATGGATTGAAATCTATTTATTGTTCTCGATTTATCGTTTTGACTAAACGTATAGTGTACAGTAAAAAGTATTTCATGTGCCTATCCTACTCAGATTGCTAGAATTCCTACTAACAAAACCATGAAGTATGTGTGCAGAGAAATATAGTGGAACAATGTGCTCATTCTTCTGCATGCGTTTTTTTGAGGCGTTGGATATGGATGATGCACATCGTAATAGGAATTGGTGAATGCATATATCCGTGAAAATTTGGAAATTGAGTGGAATAAAACGATCCTAACGGCGCTAACTGTGAGGTGATCTAAGTGGGCGGCATACTTGACAAGTTTTCGCACCTGAGATACTCTTCTTCGAAGCTGTATAGAAACCTGTTCAGGAATATTGATTGTCGCATATCAATAGAGTCAAGCAAAAAGTGAAATGAAAACAATAATCAAAGTTTTTGATTTTGGCGATGAACAACCACCTGAGTTTCTCAAAATATAATAAACAGAACGAACAATTTTCTGTTTTCAAGATGTATTCTGTGAAAAAAACTTGAAATGAGCCATCAGAGTATTCACCCTGTTTCCAATTCAAGCTTGACGCCAGAGAGCTGGATTGGTTTCCAAAAGTTTGATGGTCCCACCTAGTGATAAAGTTATCCTCCGTAAAACTTTCTAAACATTTTGTCCCATACAACCCTAGTGCTAATATATATAACCATAACAACAAACGAATTCGATGAATAGGTGCTCGCTTTTGATTGTTATTCGCGTACATATATTCGACAATTGATTTTCATTCATCTAGATCATGGATATAGAATTCTCGCTTATCACTCGGTGAGACATTTTAACGAAATAATTGGACGAAATTGAAAAACTATCAATGAACTTAAGTTTCCCAAAAGATGAAGAATAAAAATATGTTTGACTAATGTTTCGGGGTTCATCCCATTCTCAAAAACTAAGAGGAAATTAAAATGTTACAATGTCATTTATACCTAAGAATCAGATGAGGAAGTGGGGACAAATTTAAATCGATTAGCTTCAATTATTTAGTGAAAATTTTTCATCAAGTGATTAGAAAGATTTATATATCTTTGATAAGGGATGCAGATAATTCAAAACTCGCAGGTTACTGTAAGAGAATATCACTTTAATAAGGAATATTAAAACCATATGTGATTTAAAAACAGTGCTTAATTATTAATATCCAGGTCATACAGTTCTAGCCTATTCAGACATTACTATTCATAATTCTTCTGTACATCTACATCAACATGAAACATCTGTTTAATAACAGTATGATATATAATCACAACGATACCTATGTCAGAAAATAATTCATTGAAAAAGCTCAATATCTTAGTTCTAGTGTGCTGGCACTATGCTTTATCAAAAACAAGTTCAACTAGTAATACATAAGGTGTGAAAGAGACCAATCAAATAAATTTTATTGTGTCACTTGTATTGATTCGACCCTTGCAGGTAAAAAAACTGATAAGTCCGAGAGGCTACATTTTCATCAGTTCATGTACAATTGATCGGAGAAAGTCCATGTTTTATTGGGTAGTCATTCGATGTTAATTCTACTAACAATAATAAAACAAAATGAAATACATTCTAACTTCCTACACTAGCACATCGCTTGGCTAAAACGGAACGTTGGAGTTTTCGTCGCGCTCGATGTTTCCTGTACCTTCGCCGCTGAGACATCGGCAGATACCCGGTATATAAAGAGTCCCTATTACAATAGGAGGCTGGTTGTGACAATACATACAACCTTTATATGGAATCACCCGATATTTTGAAAATTAGATCAGTGATTTTGAGAATTTCGAGGGATTGTTAGAATTGATCCCTTTTGAGATATTTAAATTGAAAAAAGAGAAGAATTTAGGTTCATTTTCAAAAAGAAACAAACAAAAGAAATTAAGAGACTCTTTCCGCATGTAGTGAAAAAATTGAAAATTGTTTTCTCACGGAGTAGGTGTTCTTTCTCGACCGCAGTAGCTTGTCTTACCTCCTCTTGCCCTGATATAAGCCTGAATCCGTCTAGGCATGCTTTGGATTAGGTTTTCGACCTCCTCTGGGGCGATATTCTACCACTCTTCTGTGGCGGCTTGGATGAGCTGTTGTGGGGTTCTTGGATTATCCTGGCGCGATCTAATTTTCTTTTTGAGATTTTCCCATAAATATTCAATAGGATGTAGGTCTTGAGAGCAAGCTAGCCAATCCAAAATAGCGATTCCCTCTGTTTCCAGATAATGTCGCGCAAGGTTGATGGTATGTGGAGGAGCATTATCTTGCATAAAAGTGAAATTCTCACCTTGGCACCTCGCCAGAGTCTCACTATGGGCTCCAGCACTAGGTCCACGTTGTCTTGCTGCTCGGAGTCTAGCTTGTCTTCCACGACCCCTTGAAACCCGAATCCGGCAGTCATCTGATCGAACACCAATTCTGGACTCATCCGAAAAAAGAATATTTCTCCAATTCTCAATATTCCAATTTTGGTGCTCGATACACCAATTGAGTCTGTTAATTTTTTGTTATCTTGTTAACTCTGGAACTCTTAAGGGCCTTCTGCTGTAAAAACCCCGCGAACGCCTTTGACGTATCGTTTGGACTGATACACTGATGCCTGTTGTTTCCAGAAATTGCTTTTGGAGTATGGGGTGCGACGCACTAGGGTGTTTTCTTGCAATTTGACACGAAAGCGGTTTTGTTCTTCAGAAGTGATCTACCTACAACTTCTTCCAGGCCTATTTTGCAGAGATTGTTCCTTCACGAATCGAGCGTAGGTTTTGGAAATCACCCCCTGTGATACCCCCACTGTGGCCTCTATATCCTTCTGTGTCCCCTTCTTCAACGAGAGCAATTATTCAACCCCTCTGCACATCGGACAATCCAACGTGAGGCATATTCAATTATGACTTTAGCCATTTTTGAATTTTGAAATTCACAGTTTCAAATCTTAGTGACGACTGAGTACAATATCCCTAACATGCGATGATAATTCGAAATTTCTTATCATACTCTCCAGTTTTTTACAATAAAAACTTCATTCTTCACAAGTAGTCAAAGATCCATGGTAAAAACAATCAATAATCAGAAAAACCGAGTGATTCCATTTAAATTTGGTTGTTTATATATGAACACATATTGGTAAATCCACTTTAATTTTTGAGATATTCTTCTCATCTTATAATTGTAATATAGTTTTCAGAACAGTAGTTCTCTAGGCAGATATATTGGAAACTGTAAATCTAAAATTCATAAAAGAAACAAATTATATGTTTGTAAGCTCTCTTGTGATAAAATTATATCGGTTGAACCTATACAAATTTTAATATTAGGTTATTAGATTTTAAACTGTTTTTGACAAACAAACACAGATTCTCGTTATATGAATCATTTACTTGAAGAAGAAAATACTTATTATAATTTTCGTATTTCATATAATAAAAATCATAAAATGAATATGAACCGATGGGAAACATTTAATATCAATAAAAGAAACACTCCCAAAATTTACTTAATAATCTTATAGACGTAAACTCGTCACCAATACTAAATCTTCTCAATATTCAAACTTAGCGACCCCGTGTAGATGTTCCTCCTATTGGACTAAGTACCTACTGTTACCGATGTAATGTATCAGGCACATCATAACTTTAAATGTATTACTTATTTGATGATGCCACATTGGGGTGAAACGTCTTGTAGTAGTAGTAAATATTTGAGTGACATTATTTTATTCAATTAAAAAATGCATATCAATATTCTGCAAGTAGCGACAACCTCAATCAAACTATAATTATTTTTATCAGAACAAGGTCAAGTATAACTTATATGTCCCGATTGTTGCGAGCTAGCTGTCTCTTTTATTTCTCTTATCTGTTTCCATATCTACCTGAGATGAAATTGAAAATCTAATATTGGTCTGCTCCTAATTGCTAATTAAAGAAGCTGCGATAGTTTCCTGGGCAAGACAACGTCTATGGGTGGTTTGAAATAAAATAAATTTTTCAAGACAAAAAATGAAATTCACAGATTAAAATCAAGAAGTTTTTATAATTGGATTGAGGTGGTCGTTACTTGATGAAAATAGATATACATATTTTCAATGAAGTACCATGAACTATGGTATTTAGATTTTCACTATATTAACAAAACTATCACTGGTTTCACCACACTGTGGCTTCATCAGATAGATACAAACTAATGAACAATTATTTCTATTTCCTACTTAATATTACATTAGGTACAAGTAAAAGGGTATGTTGGAAAACCCATCGGACATACTTACTTTATGAATTGAAAATATTGAGTAAAGGAGAAGGATTATGATCTATGACTATTAAGTTACCTACCTGAATGCTTTAATTTGTTAATCTCTAGAATTTCCAATAGATTGAGTTTTTGTCTATTATTTTCATTGTGTAAAATTTTGAAATTATCATTGAAGCTATGGTTTTCTTTGAGTAAATGATTAGAATAATGGGAATCTGTTTTATGATAATTAAAACTACGTTTAAGCTCGGATAATCTAACTTTGAAATTTCTGAAAGTTCTACCAATATAAATTTTATTACAGTCCCCGCAAGACACTTTATAAACTCCGGATTTAATACCTTTATGAATTTGAGGTTTGCAGTTTTTGATATGTCGGCCTAAAGAAATATCAGTTCGGAATGCTTTATTGAAATTATAATACGAGAGGAATGATTTTAATTTCAGACTAGGTTTACCAATATAAGTAAAGCTGTTGTATTTTGTAATAGAACTTTTTATACTTGGAAATACTACCCGGATTGCTTTTTGAAATTTTTTGCGTGAAATCATGTTCTCAATCATACTAGGACTGTAACCGTTATTGACTGCTATTTATTTTGCACTTTTATAAAATTATTTTGTGACATTGGGATATTAATGAGTCTATGTACCATACTATTGTAAGCAGCTAATTTATGTGGATAAGGATGTGAAGATGAGCTGTGAATAGTGATATCTGTATGCGATGGCTTATCAAAAATAGAAAATATTGTTTCCCGTTAATTTTAGTAATAGTTAAATCCAGAAAGTTAATGGAGTTTCATGTTTCTATCTGTAACGTGAATTTAATTTAATCGTGAATTTTGTTAATGAATGTTTTGAATGACTCTGTTTGGTTTATATATGTCAACGATATTCATTCAAAACATTCATTAACAAAACTCACGATAATATTAAATTCACGTTAGAAATATAAACAGAAAGCTCCATTAACTTTCTGAATTCAAATATAACTAAAATTAACGGCAAACATGATTTTCTATTTTGCATAAGCCATCGCATACAGATATCTAAATCCTTCTCCATTACTCAACCTTTCAATTCATAAACATACCCTTGTACTTGTACCTAATGTAATATTTAGTAGGAAATAAGAATAATATATAAGGAATAACTCTGTTTATTAGTTTGTATCTATCTGATGAAGCCACAGTGTGGTGAAACCGATCATAGATTAAAATAGTGAAAATCTAAATACCATAATTTTATTCCATTGAAAATACAAAAAGTTATTGTGATATTTTATGGACGACGAAAAAAGATATATAATGGTGAAAATAAAATAGTACCTATGGTAATGTTTATTCAGATTCAATTTTATTCTGAAGTCAATAACTGTAGTACCAGCGAAATTCAATCAATATTATTATTATCAACAAGTTAGCATTTTTGTCATAGACAAAGCAATTTTTCTTATCTGTCCATGTTCTAAGAAATCGGATTATTCGATAATAATCAATATATATATATATATCCTCATCACAATATTGATTGATTTCTTTTTATAATCTATCAAAAGTTACATATAATTGAGAATATTTCAAAAAATGTTAATTTTCCTTTTCTTCTGCTGAATTTCTTGCTTGATTGTTGAAAAAGGAATAATTTCAACCCTTTCCTGAAAGGTCCATATAATATCAGCCACCAAGTTAATCAACGGCTTAATTTAGAATAGAACTTTTCGAATGCAAAAGTTAAAAATTATCTTCCTTGTGAAGATAATAGGTCGCAATAAAGCTGAATGCCTTAATCCGGCTCAGGGTGAGTAACCATCTAAGGTTAATAGGGTGAGAAAATTAAGAATTTTATGATGTTGGAAGACTGTTCTGATTTCAACGAAAAATCCCTTCTTGAAGGAATTCCACTTCACTTGCTGTCATCACTTTTAGCAAAGTGCCGTTGAGCCTGTTATCCCTCATTCAGAACTGCGATTAACCTTTTTTTCTGAGTCCATAATGAAAGATTGACTGGTAAATTTACATGAATTGAGGCACTTTTCTTATTGAGCTATTACAACTTTTGTTCTTGAAGCAAAATGAGTGAGTATTTTGTAGATGGTTATGAGAGGAAAATTCTTCATTTTGATTGGATATGTATTTAAAGTTAGAGTGAAATTAATGTAATACTTTGAATGGTAAATTGTTTGGATATAATGACACCTTGATCATATTTTCTTTTGAATCAATAGTTATGAATACCTTATTTCTTACTCCAATCAGTATTTCTAATTTTTCTTTCCAGGGAAATTTAATGCGGACTTTTACAAATATTTTGAAACAGACCATAATCAAATCGGTTCAGCGGGTCTCAAATGAAACATTTACTAACATTGCTCATTACGATGAAATTTTTGTCGATAGGACCTAGCGCATTCGCCAAATTTTAGAAAGGTCAAGCCTCACTTCGTTTTCCATCTGCTTGTCTGTTTGTTCTTCAAGACTGAGTTTTCAGGAACAGATTTAGGTATAGTGGTAAAACTGAAACCAAATATTTCCGTCACAAGAAAGAAGCTGCTCAGAGCTGTGGGAAAAATTTTTAGTGACATCACGAAAAGAACTATTTTTGTGGTGATGAACTTATTTTTCTTGTTTCAGTAATGCGTGAAAATATCACGTTGATATTGATACCTAATTTTCTGTTTTGCAATCTCTAGTAGGAGTAAAATACTCAAAATTTTCAGTTAATGCAATCGCAAAAGACGACCTTGTATGTAGAATTCTTCTGCATATTTTGACACTCGTAAGAGAATCATGTCCATTAGAGTATATCATTTTGACGAGAAGCAATATCTTTCAGCATGGATGCAGGCAAAAATCTAAACAGTGCAAATTGGTTATATCCTCCCGACAACATATTTTCCCGATAATTTCGTCTATCCTAAAGAGCAATAACAATAGTGATTTAATTCGGTCTATTACAAATATTTTAAAATAGAAAACAATCAAATTAGCCCAGGTGTTCTCGAATGATGGGTTTACTAGTTAATGTACTTATCTTATGACATTGGGACATTTGTGATGTAATGGAAATATTAGAACGTGATATTGTTCTTAAATATAATACGAATTTTTTTTGCAAGTCGTTCCTATTTACCAAATTCATGATATTGTTTTGACTTTGAGGTAAAACAATATTGTCTACAGTTTATCATGTGCGTTACGATGAAAATAAGGAGTGAGCTCTACTACATAAAAAAAGAATTAAGGTAAAATACAATTCTCAATGTGTCGTACTCAACTCAACGATATCCGTTCCTATGTATGTCTGTCAGGACTCTGTTCTCAGGTGCAGAGGTGAAACTGAAACCAAATATTCCCGGAAATCTCTCGTCAAAAGTATTTGTAGTTATATCACAAAAATAATGAACTATTTTTGTTATGTTGAGCTTATTTCTTAATTTTATATTTAATTATGCGAGGAGTAAGACTCAAATTTTTTAGTTAACGCAATTTAAGAATACGGCCGTATATGTGGCATTTTTCTGCTATTTTGACACTAGCAAGCTATTTAAATCCTGTAAGGTATTTATTTCTGACGTGACCCCATATCTTTCAGCTTGGATACAGAGAAAAACCTAAAATATGCAAATAGGTTATAACCTTCCGACAATGTTTCTTCCCCAATAATGAATTTTCGCCTTACGTACAGAGCTAGGACAGAAATAATTGAGTTCGGACTATAACGAACATTTTAGAATAGAAAATAATCTGTTTGGTCTAGACGTTCTCAGAAGATACGTTCACTGATCAGTGCATTCTATTGAGATAATTTGGTGATTGGACCTGGTGCATTTTCTTTACCGATTCCTTTATTGTGATTTGAATTTGGGAAGAACAATATTGTCTACAGTTTACGTTGTGTGTTATGATGAAAATAAGGAGTGAGCGTGCTCTCCTAAAATTAAAACCGAAAATGAAAATTTATGAGAAGAATAAAATTATCAGTGAGTCTTACTCCCTTTCGTTATCCGTTCCTATGTCTGTCTCTCTGGAACAGAGGTATAGAAGCGAAACTGAAACCGAATAATTCCGTCGGAAATATCAACTTACTATTCTTCTCTATAATAAGCTTTTTGGAGAGAACAATAACAATAACAATTTGATTCAAACTATTGTGAACATTGTAAAATAGCAAATAAACAAATCGGTTCATCCGTCCTGAATTAAAGCGTTTACTAACACATTTCATTTTGATGAATATTCCGTCGATTGGACCTGGCGCATTCGCCAAATTGTAGGGAGTCTGAGACATTTCGTCGTTGCGGTTTCAGAAATCGCCATGTGTTGTGGTACAACTTCACAGTAGACACGAAAAACCAGTTTTTTCAATCGTCACACCGTATAGTACTGGTAATTTTTAACCATTTAGCAAATTGGGAGTTTTAATTACTGTATTTGTATCGATTTGTCATGAATATCAAAGCATTGAGTTTATAAAAAATCAACAAGATATTTACTGCACATAGCTGAAAATGAAACTGTGTTTCAAAAACTTTATTCTACGATAATTTTGATCACAGCGCTTTTTTAATAAATTTATCATACAACTGAATGTGCATTCTTATTATTTGACAAAAACTTCTTTGAAAAGTATAAAATGAGATCACATATTCACTGCCTGATTCAACAAAGGGAACATAAATTTCTTTTTTCAAATTAAGCTACTTACTTGCATAGTTTCAATGATTCAAATGGACATAAAATGCGTGATAATCCTTATGCATATATTTTTTTTAAAGACTGAAGGCTATTGTATTCAGATGTTTACTTTTAATTGGAGAAGTGTATAGTGCCTCCACATAAAAATTCTCTATCACACCTACTTTTCTTTGTTGCAAAATCTTGAAATCTTCAGTGTGGCGTAGTTTATATTTAACTTCTTCATTTTTGTAACATAGTGCTCGAATATCATTAACGGTAGGATCACCAGCACGCTTACCAAGTCTAATAGTTACAAAATTACCTGGAACATTTCGAAGTCTTTGAAAGAACCATATTCCAGGTAATTTATTTTATATGGCTGTGATGGTCTTGCTGATCTCATTCTATTAATTCAACCAGATGGAGAAAATATTGGAGGATTGAATTGTTTTTCCAAAGTGGAGTGCACGCTGTCTACCTCTATCATCGTATATCCTTTCTCCAAAATGATTTGCTGAATTTCAAGTCCCATGTCTGACGAAATATTCGATAGAGCGCTACAGAGCTTTTTATTCTTATTCTGAGAAGTACATCCATATGATATGAGAATAATCTTCTTGTAGGATGAGCAGTTTTCCCGAATGAAACTTAATATACATTTAGTTATATTATTAGCGGCAACTCCACCCTCGCTTTCGTGCCACAAATACATGTGTACACCCTTTGTATTTTTCACGTAAATTGTGAAGTTGTGAACAGCTAACTTCATTTTGTGATATTGTTCTGACGGGAGTAATTTCGAGCAAAGTAGAACACTTTGCATGTCCACTGTAATGACAAGGACATCAGATGACATTTCATGGATAGCCAATTTCATCGCGTCTCTTGCTTCATTTTTTTGTAATATGCAGTTGAAATTGGTTCTCGGTAATATTTCCTTCTTTGTATGCTACACACGTCGCACTGGTCTTTTCTTGGTTTAAAAATTGAAATTTTTTGTGCCTCCAAAAATTCGAGGAATTTTTTTCTCTTTATAGCGTAAAGATTATTATTTTGGCTCCACTGAACATAAGCTTTATGCATATGCGTTTTGGATATAATGGAATCCTCAACGTATATTTGCTTGCTTTCTGCTCGATAGTAGTGGCTGGGTATCTTTGAAATATTTTCAAGCCACATTATTACCGATTTCGATTTTGAACATATCGATCCTTCATTCTTAGGGGTTCTTTTGTCAATTCTTCGTATCTTACTGTTGGGAGTTTCAGTTATATCTCCTGTCGTGATCCATTCTTGAAATACGTCTTTTTTCGAATCAAAAGTCGCCAAAAAAAATTCCTTGCCAAGTGAATTTTTTGCCCATTCAAACCTGGTAAGAAACAATCGAACCCATAGGATTTCTTTGGATTATCGTCAATAGTATCTGGCCGCCGTCTCATTGCAGTTCGAATTTGTACTAATCCATTGATGTAAAAAAATCTTTTCTTATATTGTCGTCAATAACCGCACATAAAAAACTCCTATAGGTTTTTTTTTCAGCTTCGTGGGTGCTAGGAATTTCTTTTATGCCTTTCTCTTCTTTCTGTACATTTTTTCTGACGATTTTCTCGTCGTTGTCATTTATGATGGTTTTCATTCCTTCGTATTTTCTTCCAAGTAATCTCAATTTCTGATTATTTTTCTTATTGTATTTTATTGGCATTGTTTCATCAATTTTTTCGTCCTGTGAACTGCTACTATTTTCCACTATATCAAAAATATCGGTGAATTCATTCAAAATGATTTTTTGATTCCCAAAATATTGTTCAACGATATTCACATCAATATTTGAATTGGTTTCTTCATTAATATGTTCGACACATTCCTCTGATATTTTCCTCCCTCATTGTTACATCCTCATTTTTTTTTGAATGATTTTTCTTAAAATTAAGCAAGTTCCACGGCGAAATAATATATGGGCGATGTCAACCCAGATTATTGGGTCCATAATGATTCTAAAACATCTATAGATTATAATCGGCATCACTTGGAAGACTGAACCTGGCCATCGGGGCCCTCTCGGTCACAGAGATTGAATTTGAGGAAATATTGCAGTTTAGGTATTTTTTTTTATTATCTCCTTAGTCCTTTTCATGACCTTGATTGCTATGTAAAATATTTTCTCAGATTGGTTCAGACATATAAGAAGTATGATTGTTGAAATATTTTCCATTGTTACAGATTCCTGTCCCAAACTCCCTTTCTTACATCTTTCACTCTTGTCTTCGTTTGGAAATCATGGAACGCAAGAGAGAATAAAGCGACTAAGCAGAAAAATCTTTGGTACTCTTTTCGTACACACGACACTAACACAACATAAACAGACAAGCTATTGCTAGTGCAATAGCGACAGGGAAACGAGTTTTCTCCTCAGGTTTTTTCACTCGTTTATTGAATCATTTACAAGATAGTATGTTTCCCCTGTTACATTTCCTGAGCTCACACTTATGCTTCTTCTGACACACACCAGAATTATAGACATAAGCATTTACTGTAAATACAATTTATTCAAATTTTTGTGAATCCTTTCTTTTCTACTTGACTAAGGTCCGTACACTGGATTTTTCCGGGGAGAAAGCCTCTGACACTACTCGTTGGTACATTGATATCATTGTCTGATGATGCTATATTATGTATATATTCTGGTAGATTCATATATTTTCATAACATTTAACGTTATCCTAATATATAATTATTCCAGGATATGTTTTGATTATAATCATTGCCTGGCAATGGTATTAATTACCGGGTGATGGATTTATATTTTTCATGAAATCAGTTTGATTGCATGAACAGATATATGGGCAACTCGTCAGGGTGAAACCCCTATATATATATATATATATATATATATATATATATATATATATATATATATATATATATATATATATATATATCTCTATTTCCATAATGTTGTTCCTCGATATCCTCATCAATATTTTCATCGGCATATTCATCAGTATTGTCAACACATTCTGAATCGTTGTTTTTCTGGGTCATTGTTATTTCGTCTTCCATAGCTATTCCGATCAATCCTAAATCTTGTAAAATCACGTCTCCGAAGTAGGCTGAGTTATCTTCATTATAACAATTGAATGACCGTAAATCTGGGCTATTGTAAGAAATGTCAGTTAATAGAGCAACAATTGAACCAACATGATTAGGAGGAATATTTACGTCAACTTTCATAATAATTGTATCTGGTCGTTAGCACAAACACGAATTTTGTGTGACCACATTTCTTGACGGTGGCGCAGGAACAGCACACATCGAAATTATTCTTTGAGCCCTACTGAGCGGAGGTAACGGCATGTTTCTCTGTAAAATGAGCACTGAATTAATCATTCCGAAGTTATCGCAGATACCTGCCCATAGGGCTGATAAAAAATAATGCAATATAAGAACTTATAGCAGAATATTATTCGAAATGTCCTTTAAATACACATAAAAGTTCTCTCGAGCACTTTTGACGCAACATTGTCAGCAATTAAATTATTGAGAAATCAGAAGGTAATTATTTGAACGATTATTCAATGTCAACTGCAATATCAGACTCAAGAAAGAGTTTGATGAACAATGATTAAATTCCATTTTTAACTCTAAACTAAAGGCACCGTTTACATCACCAAAAAACGAATGTTTCCCACCGTAAATCGGGAATCTAGTATATTTATCTAATGTAGTAAGTATCCCGTCAATTCACAATACATTCAAATTAATTTCATGAAAAACAGAACTATTTAGACATATCTGCTTTCACTTCACTGCCAAAAAAAAGCACATCAATAACCTTGTTGAATCCTGCAGAATAAATCCGCCGTGTCGATGAATCACATAACGATATTGAAGAATAAGTACAACGTGACTCATGATCGTGGAATTGAAGTCGAAATAAAATAGTCATGTGCAATTGAGCACAAAGCGACTATGTAAAGTAATCAGCCATCGAGACTTACACATCGCGGTTTTTATGAATTTGTAAAGTCGCTGAAAATGACACATATCGGTTTTGGGGGTTAAAAAGCATGAAAAATAGAAGTTGATGGCGCAATAAACAGAAAAAGGCCAAAATTCACATAGCGATTTTTTCAAGGGCAACGACGATTTGTGAAGTAAAAGAAATATTAGAGAGTGAATTCGTTTCAAATTTCAAATCAAAACATTATGTTTCTGTCAGTTCATTCTCTTTCCAAAATTTGTTTTTCTTTTGGAAAAGACAATATTATCTATAGTTTATTATGTGTGCAATATTGAAAACGAGAAGAAACAGCTTCTCTGACAGCAAAACAGAAAAAAAAAGGATTATGAGAAAAATTAGATTTTTATGGTTTCGTACCCTACTTTGTTATCCGTTCATCTGTCTCTCTGTCGGTTAAATACTTGTAGTTACATCACAAAGAATTATTTGAGATATTGAACTAATTGTCAGTTCCTTTGATTTGTGTAAAGATCTAACTTTTCAGTGACTCAAATAGCTGTCGCACTTTGAATATTTTGACACTAACAAAGGAATCAAAATCTGTGGTATGTACTCAGAATCGTGAAATTTGGCACAGAGCAACGTTTAATATTATTATTCTAGTAAAAAGAAGAACATTAAAATTGTAGATGTTCACTTACACCACAAAAAAAGATTGTAATAATCCTCAGTGATATCTCAAATTCGAATTTGTACTGAAGTAGCACAAAAAACCATTTAATTGTTACCAAGAGTAACTTTTTCGGGAGGGATAATAATATTCCAATTATACCACGATAAACGAGATTTCTAAGGTGAAAAATTTAAAATATAAAAATTGATTGAGATAAATTATGTCTCATAAGAAGCACGATTCTTGCCGCTGCCAGCACATAAGGATGAGATGAGACATATCGATAGCTATATCGATTAGCGGAATACAGGGTGATTCTGCAGGAAAGGAAATATTTTCAATGGTGGTAGTCATCTCTGGGGTGTCGGTATTATACCTTTTTAGTCATCTGCGTTCCTTTTTCCGAATGTACATGCTATTTAGTGTAAATGTAGCTGATATTGTTGACGTCATAACTCAGAAACAATAATTTGAATGAAAATTTCAGGATTTGTTTCTATTTAGTAGTTTCAAACTCAGCCATTTTTTTTCTCTAAAACAGGGCTAAAATTCAAAAATATTATTTCACTTCCGAATGTCTAATCATCTGCATCTACATCACCGGACCGGAAGTCTGAATTCCGTAAACTACACAGACTATTGTTTGAGCGTATTCAAATACTATTTTTACCGTTGCTATAGTGTTCTATGAAAATTAATTCGAATTTGTTGAAAAAGCAGTTTTGGAAATATACTGCATCAAAGCACCATCATGGCGTAAAAGTCTTGATGGATGATCTATTTCCATGAAAATATTGTAGTTTGATGCTTATTAGAAATTTCGCCCTGCTTTTCACATTTTCTGTAAACTTGTACATCTGCAGTAACACGATATTAACTGCCATATCATTCTCTCTGTCTCTTTGAACTGTACCATCTGTTATGAAATCAAGTTTTCACTAGTGCCCAATTTTTGTGCAATTTCTGTGAAAGTTGCTACATCCCCAAGCATCCTAGCCGTTCTGCCATTGCCTATATTGAAAGGAAATAGCAAATTGAACAATTAATTGGCAAGAATAACCTAAACGAAATAGTAGACTTTAGGCAATTTTTCCAGAATATTTCAAACACTAAAACACCGACCGATATAACAAAAAACTGAATCGATAGAACTTGTTAATATCTACAACTTTGGTATTAAATATTTTTCAATGTGAGGCCTTGATTATGTTTTGCATTGCTTGTTTTTCAATTGTTTGGATCTTTCAAGTTATAAAAGATTTCTGGAGAAAATTTTAGCTCAGTCAATTTCTTATTATACGACTATACCTATTGATTGTAGTATAGGAAAATCCAAATTTCAAAATTGATAAATTTGTTGAAAATAGGAAATTTTTTTCCAAATAATCAAATTTTGAATGTATCCTTTAAATAGAATATTAATATTCGTCGAGACTGTATTCAAATTTCAACATGTTAAAAGTGTCTTTTCAAGATTCTCAGACCTCGAAATCCTTGTTCATATTTTTTATTAATCGTATACTTGATATCAAGATCATGATCGATAGAATCTGATGGGAAATTTTGCAGTTTCAACTTTTGAATTGAGATCCTTCAGAAGATGGTTATGATAAGAGAATCATCAATAACCATTATGAGAAGAAAGTTTCCAAGAAGTTCCTGACTTCGTGCTGGAAAGAAGTTTCTATTTAATATATATATCCGTTTTTGAAGGGAAATGAAAAAGCTCTAGCCAATCCAACCTTTCACAGTATCGCGGAATAATGTATTTATTTTGTTCGTATATAAGACAGGAAAGAGATTCTTTAAACACTCAGTTCAATATATAAATAACAAGAGCAAAATTAATAGTAATCTATTAATTGTCTTCTGTTTTTCTGTCCTCTAATTTTGTTCTGTTTTAATATGTAGCGTAATAATTAAATTCAATTTTATTTTCTCAAAGAGAGATTTTTGCTAATGAAAGACTAGCAGCATTAAATAACTTAAGCAATACAGTAGACTAAGAAATTAATTCGATTCTGCAATTATTATTATACCTACATTCTGTCAAAAAAACACTCCAGGTCATTGGTCAATGAAATAAAAACTATTTATTTTTCATTCAAGTTTATTGCATCACCTAAAAAGTAGGCCTCTTCCGACATAATACATTTAGGCCAACGAATAATCAAATCATGAAAACATTTTCGAACGCTTTTTCGGTAATCGAATTGAGTTCTCGCCGTGAATTCTATTTCATGTCTTCTATTCAGAACGGACACCTCAAAGTGGTAATTTGGGTTTTGGAAAAAGAAAAAAGTCGGCCGGAGCAATATCAGGTGAATAAGGTGGTTGTTCGATATATTTAGTCTCTTGACGGCAAAAATTAAATATAACGATAATAAAATTCTCAATTCTTCCAAAAAACTGAAACAATGTGGGGTTTCATTAATTCTAAAAGAAATATAAGGATAAAAACAAAATATAATATAAAGGCTAATCGGTACAACAGCTATTTTACATCTATACCACATGAAATTCTAAACTCAATTGCGCCAAACAACCTGAGTAGTAGTGTTCTATTTTCAAAAGAAATTATCACTAATACAAAGTTCCCATTCAGGGAAGTAAGCTTTAATACTGTGAAGATACTATTAGATGTTTGAAAAGTTCTAAATTAAGAGATTACCATTATCTATCCACCAATTTAGTTAAAAAAAGTAGGAATTGCACAGGGAGTTTTTCCTGAATGCCTGAAGATTTCGAAGACAGTTCCTTTATACGAGAAAGGTGACGTAAATGATGTAGCCAAATACAGGTCGATTTCTCTTGTGCCTAATTTTTCAGGAATTTCATAGAAAATTATGTTCAATCAGATTCTGGAGTACTTTGAGATCAATAGACTGTTTTCCAATGTACATTATGGTTTTAGGAAGGAGCGCGGAACCACTGATGCTGTGATCGAATTTATAAACAATACCGTTGATTATTTTGAGAAGGGGTTGTACTCGCTGTCCCTGTTTTTGAATTTGTCTAAGGCGTTCGACTGTGTCTCTCATTCAGATATTTTGTGAAAGCAGGGTCGCTATGATTTTGATGATGACAGTGGAAAACTTGTACATTATTTTTTATCACAGAGGTCACAGGTAATGTTCACGAATGGCAGTTGGTCGGATAAAGAGTCTGTTACCATCGGGGTACCTCAAGGTTCAATTATGGGGCCTTTATTATTTATAATATTTAGTGATAATTTTCCTGGTTATCTGGCCAATTGTATTTGTGTTCTATTTGCTGATGACATCACTATCTCTGTTGGCTGTGGCGGCCTTGAGGAAGCGGAGGAGACATTTGGGACGGCACAGTCGAGGGTCTTGAATTTGTTTTCGGGAAATGGCTTGCGCGTGAATGACGACAAGACTGAGCATATGATTTTTAGACTGAGACATGGTGTTGAAAACTCAAGTGTTATATTTCTGGGTATTTACTTGAATACAAAGCTTACTTTTTTGTCAAGTTAGGAGTTATGACTCTCACTTGTCTCTTTATTTTTGAGTGCCTTGTATATGCACACAAACATTTGGAAACCCTAGAGTTGAATAGTGATCATCATAATTATGACCTAGACAAAAAGCAGCCATTCATATTCCTTTTCTCAGATTGAGAAGAATTGACCAAATTACTTGTCACTTAAATTTTATAATAAATTGCCTTCAAGCTTTAGACATTTTATTGTTGAAATACGAAAATTTTGTTGAAACATCATTATTATGATGCTAACGATTTTCTAAAAATGTATTTGTCTAGCTTTTATACCATAGGTCTGTTATTATTTACTAGTTTCCCAACTTCAAGAATATTTGAAATGACTTCTTTGTATTTTGTCACTAAAAATAAATATTCTATTCTATTCTCAAATATTCTGTTCTATCTGTTAAGGTTTTTGTCGAAAATTCATTCACAATGATAGCCTTGGGAGATGTTACATTATCGCTCTCTCAAACACCGCATAACGCTCAAGAGTGCACAACACCGCGATAGTTAAAGAGAACGGTCAACATTACCTCGACTTTTGATCGACTTTGATGCGGTTTTTTCGTTGATTGATTTCATTGCCAAACTCATGAACCCATGTGTCATCACCAAATAAAATGCGTTTTATAATATTGGGTAGGAATTGACTCATTCTAGCATGTCTTCAACAACCTTTACGTGATTTAATTTTTCAGGAAAATTCAGGTATTTTGGAACTAGTCGAAAGGCAAGGCGTTTCATGCCCAAACAATCATTCAAAATGGTGCGAATTGATTTGTGAGATACAGAAAGTTCATTGTTTACCTCTCTCAAACTTAAATGACGATTTTCAATTACCATTTTTCATGGATCTTAGCTGCAGTTGAAGATGTTGATGGCAGACCTGAGCGAGGCAAATTCTCCACCACAACTCGGCCGCTGCTGAATGCACTGTACCACTCATCTGCACGTATTTTTGATGGAATAGATTCACCGTAAGATTCCTGTAACATTTTCAGTGATTCAACACACGTAATGCCACCTATGATACAAAATTTGGGCCAAATTCTTTGTTCGATATTTTCATCCATATTAGAAATCTCAAACTTCGCGTCAGTAAAGAACAGTTGTGCCAACCTAGCTACAACAAGAATTGTGACAATCGTTTTACGCAGATTTTCCTTGAAATCTATTCCCGGTACTTCCTGGACAGAATTTATTCTTTTTTGGAGTGCAACTTGAAAAGATACCCCTAGTATTGTTGAGTCAAGCAGTAAAAGATATGCCCTTCAACTCAATTGATGTATTGAAATTTATTTATTATTTAGTACATTACGTGACTATTTTATTCTATCGTAATTGTATTCTAAGTGAGCCAAATCTCTTCAGTTCAAAGATTTCTTTGAGAAAGAAGGAACATCCTTGAAACATTCAAGAATGAGTACAAGCATCATTCACACGATGTTTAGTTTCGTAATAACAAAGAGAAACCACCAAGGGGGTTTTCTATCTTTCGTGCTGTGGGTTCTAACCGTCCATGACTTAATAGCGATCTTCTTACTGTGAAGTGACAAAATTCAAGCCTTTGCGGATGATCTAATTGTAATTGTTGAAGAACAATCTGTGGCAACGGGCTCAATTGTCCTTTTAAGTAGTATGCTAGAAAGAACATGTCCCCAAATAGTGTTTTAATGAAACCATCAACTACCTGAGGAGAAACCATTAATCTACCAAACAGAGTTGGATGTCTAGAGGTGATTTTAGGTAAGATACTGAGCTAAAATCTCATCAAGAGAAAGTTTGATATAGAGTTAGACTTTTTGTACCTGTGGACGGATTTGCGGCCGATTCATATTTGATGCACTTGGTATAAATCATAGACTTCAGAACCTAGATTACGTATGTCTTTGAAGTAAGATGGAAGAAGAGCCAGCGAGTAAATGATCAAGTCACCTATTTAGATGACAATTGCGTTCATTGTTACGCCAATCACAGCCATAGAAGTTCTCTCAAACTTGCTGCAATTCATTAATATTTTGGAGAGGGGGGCGAAAGGAACCACACATAAAACAATTATCGAAAGCAAAATAGATGAGAGACTCAGAACTATTAGTCCTGACGGTCTCACAGTATGTTAATTATTTCCTCAGATATGTTGGTATAAGCCTGTTTATAGATAATTCCAAGGGTTCTGAAAGTACTGCAAGAGGAATTAGTTGCAAGTCAGAGGTCAGAAAATCACTTAGCCTAGACCTGTATTCGGCCATACTACGGGCAGAATTGCGGCGCATCTACCTACCTATTGAACAACCAGTTTTCCAAACTGGACCAGTTCAAGAAACTATGATCCAAGCATCATGGTGAGCCATAATTTTTACATCTACGCAAAGTAAGTGCGGTAATTAGTCACTGTCTATCGAATAAAATCAAAATGGAACCAGAACGGATTAAGTAGTCGGTATTAAGTTCACGTAAAAAAATCTATTAGGTGATGCCAATTTATTGTATGAAATTTGGATTTGTTGTATTCTGTATTTTTGGGAACCACATCGAAAAACCTTTCCACTCAGATAACTAATCATCTGATCTAGAAGAAACTTCTCGATCTAGTTCGCAGTCTTTTTTACATTCTGCTCGGAAAGAAAATTCGCTCAAGCAGAAATTATCTTATAGTTTGAAACTCCACACCTCTCTGACTTATGGTTCGATATTCTTGAATTTTGGATATGTTACCGATTATCTAACATGAAATAACAACTCGCATTGGTAATGTGTAAAAATGCATTTGAATTGCAATATATGAGGATAAACCAAAATGCTTTATTTTCACAAATTTTGAATCACCGTGTAGAGTTTCTGAGCTGAATTTTGTCATGAAGATACAATTGATCACGGAGCTATCTTCATTGACGAAGCCTTTGATTTTTCTCTTTATTTGTAAAAATATATATCATAAGTCATACAAAGCTCTATAAATTTCGGTCATGAAATAGGGTGCTATGGAAAATCCGATTAGATGTAAAAACTACTTTCATGTTATTTCGAAGAAGATTGGTGCATTTGAACTCAGTAATAAATGTTAAAATCAATTGTTGAAGATTTTCAAATATGGTTCTTCTAGCAGGTGATACTGTTCGAGCAGTACAATTATAGTTTGATGGAAGATCACAAAATTATACCGCTTGAAGCTGCGTATAAAAAACATGGGAACGTTTCCAGAATCTGGTGAATTGACAAGGTGGAAAGGATCGGGAAAAGGGGAAAACGTTATTTTTTGAGACAGTATCTATAAACAAAAAAGGAAAGATAAAGTGTTTGAAATTGGAGGCTTTTACTTGTTAAAATTCCATTATCAATAATAAAAACAAGAACTGTGTTTTAAGGAATTTTACTTAAAATTTCGATTTGTAACGCGTTTCACTACACCGTAGCTTCTTGATGAATGAATGTACA
The DNA here is from genome assembly GCA_013387265.2 of Cryptolaemus montrouzieri. Classification (NCBI taxonomy): domain Eukaryota; kingdom Metazoa; phylum Arthropoda; class Insecta; order Coleoptera; family Coccinellidae; genus Cryptolaemus; species Cryptolaemus montrouzieri. The sequence goes on from JABFTP020000001.1 coordinate 55,069,949, forward strand.
GAAAATAAGAATGAGAATACAAATATAAATGTTCTTGAGTAATTAAAACCTTATTGGGTTGCTTTTTCTTGAGTGGTTATTTATGACAGGTATATCAGATAAAATTAAGGAATAGATTGCTCTCCGAAGAGATTCAATAGAGGTGAAGGCTTAAATCGACTTGTTCATTGATGAGTCTACCTGAGTGTTTGTATTTTTTGATTTCTAAAGTATCCCAAAGATCTACCTTCCAATATTTATTATCTGTATGCAAAATTTCAAACTGTGGATCGAAAGAGTGATTATTTTCTAAGAGATGATTCGCGTAATTTGAATCTGATTTTTCTTTGAAAAACTGCGTTTATGTTCCGATATTCTAATATTAAAATTTCTATGTGTTCTACCAATGTAGAAATTATCTCAGTCATTGCAATTCAATCTATAAACACCTGATTTATTGTTTTTACCTGGTTTGGTTTTATTATTCTTTATATATTTGCCTAAATTATTATTAGTTTGGAAAGCTATGTTGAAATTATTACTACTCAAGAATGATTTCAGTTTCTCACTTTTAATGCCAACGTAGGGTGAGGTGTTGAATTTTGTTTCAATTTATCGACAGGGTAAACTTCATTCAATGCGATTCTACTTCGTTTTTTATTTAAAATATTATTTATTAGTTTGGGATTGTAACCATTATTTTTGGCTATTTGTTCAATCAAATTTAATTTTCTGTTGAAATTTGCTGGTGATAACGGGATGTTAATCAACCTATGAATGAAACTATTGAATGCTGACATTTTATGTTCATACGGATGACACGAGTTATGTATTATAATATCTTTATAATTTTTGGATGTAATGAATTTATATGATTTTCGAAAATTTTTAACTGTCTATCTGATCCTGTGAAGCAAATAATGATATCGTCTACATAGCGATACCAGTATATATACTGCAGTGCAATGACTGATAATTTCTACATTGGTAGAACACATAGAAATTTTGATATTAGAATATCGGAACATAAACGCAGTTTTCGAATAAAAAATCAGATTCAAATTACGCTAATCATCTCTTAGAAAATAATCTTTCTTTCGATCCACAGTTTGAAGTTTTGCATACAGATAATAAATATTGGAAGGTAGATCTTTGGGAAACGTTAGAAATCAATAAATACAAACACTCAGGTAGACTCATCAATGAACAAGTCGATTAAAGCCCTTCACCTCTATTCAATCTCTTCAAGGAGCAATCTATTCCTTAATTTTATTGGATATACCTGTCATAAATAACCACTTGAGAAGAAGCAACCCAATAAGCTTTTAATTATTCAAGAACATTTATATTTATATTCTCATTCTTATTTTCTGTACATTCATTCGTCTGAAGAAGCTACGGTGTAGTGAAACGCTTTACGAATCGCAATTTTTAAGTGAAATTCCTTAAAACACAGTACTAGTTTTTTATTGAAGATAAAGTGAATAAAAGAATGTCCAAAAAGTTTTTTCTTGTGGACTATATTCGAACTGTAGCTTCTGAAATGCGAATTGATATTGGAATATGTACAGAAGACTTTCTCCCTTTCAATTGTGAGCGTAATGGTTAGGATGACGTTGGAAGAAATGAGTATTATAGAAATCCTTCGAATTAATCTGGCAAATTTCCAACGTCACTCATTTCATTAATTCAATTTGATACCAATGCATGAAGGAGACAGCCAAAATACAGAGAGATGAAGTTGTTCCTTTAACCACAATACCAATTATGCACTCTGACTTTGCGGTGAACCCAGCCTTATATGGCTTTATTCAAAGCATCAACTACGTTGGAATGCTAATGTAAACACAACCGCAGTGCGCGCTTCGAAAATATGTATACTTTAGGAAGAGTAAGAAATTAACTGTCTCGGAAATATTCAACAAGAATTTATATTCTGGTTGCTGATAACATGGTTTGCCGTAGAATCTAATTAATATGTTTTCTTCATTCTCCTTCTTTTCAGGTAGTATGAGAGGAGAGAAGTTACATACTTAAGAACGTGTTTTTGATTTCAAAGATTCTTTAACTAATAATGATATATACAGCTCCGAAATATCAGAATAAAATTCAATTTCTTCTTTGGATAGCAGAAATAGGAATGGGGTGTGATTCTGTACATAAAACACAAATGGCAAACACTCTTCAATTTCTGAACACCAAATGGAATGAAGGTCTTTCGTTTTTATGAATTTGCACATTATTCAACTATACAGTGCGTACCAATAAATACGGAAAAAGGGAACATGTGATACCTTTTTGAAAAGGTGATTCAATCCTACATATGACCACAGAATTATTACTTTCCAAAATAATATGTGTCGAATTGAAATCGAGAATTGTTTCAAGTTTTCATGAATACATTCAATCACCGTCTGAGTAAAACATTCGCTCAAAATCGATTTCGTAGAATTGGAAAAATTTTTGTTACTTATTCAAACGTTTGCGTATCCTCTCAAATACCACCTCGAAAATCTCAATATGAAAAAAAGGATTGTGATACCTCATCGGGAAGGTAAACTGCTCCGCAATATCAGTCTGCTTTTTGAAGTGCCAATAATTGAGAAGTAACACTGCTTAGAATTCTATGATCCTCATGAAAATCTATTTTCAAGTGTAACATATCATTGAGTTTTCAGTTTTTTCAATCCTGGTACATTTTATCACAAATGCTTAAAGTGTCCCCCATTTACTTCCATGTATTGGTACAATCGAGATTCGAATGATTGCTTAACATTTTACAACATTTGAGGCGTTATCGGCAACAAGAGTGAATAATTATTTCTCGTTTTACGACTTGGCTGGTGTAACATAGTCTTCAGAAATGAGATAGTCCCACAAGAAGAAATCGAAAGGTATTAAATCGGGTGATTCTGCCGGTCATTCTATAGCGTCCCTACTACATATCCAACGACCCACAAATCTATTGTCCAGATAGTCCAGCACAGCGGCAAGATAATGAGACAGCGCTTTATCATTTTGATACATAGCGCAACGTTCAAACAACTTTGGATTCAGCGAAGACAAATCCAGGAAACGGGCCAGCCATCTTATTTCACTACACCCTTTGTTCCAATTATTGCCAAAATTTGACTTGAGTAAATCTGCAACAGTCATAATGTGCTGACAAGGAGCTGCATAAGAGAAAATTTTAAGGTACCGCAACGTCAAGATTTTCTGATAAATTGAGTTTCTTATACTTGGAATAAACTGCCATCGTTAGTATGGTGGACAGAACATCAGAAATAACTACGCAAAACAAGCTGCAAAAACTGCAGCAGCTTGCGTGCTTGGGCATAACAGGTGCTATGAGAAGCACCCCGTCTATTGCCTTGGAAGCAATCCTAAATCTCCTTTCTCTTCATAAAAAATTGAAAAAGAATGCGTTGATGGTGCCATTACGGCTCCAACACACGAAAAAACTATTACCTGGTGATCTGAAGGGACACCTGGGGATTCTGGGTTACATAGCGCCAGAAATCTTATCACAACCATCGGATATAATGCCGCTTAAGTTTGATTTTTACACACCCTTCAAAGTGGTCATAGAAGACCGCACCATCGTAAAGGGAAAAATAAATCAATTAGACCAAAAATCCTCCATTTGGTACCCGGACGGATCAAAAACGATTGATAGAACAGGAACAGGCATATATGGACATAAGTTCTCTTAATCAGTGCCTCTGGGCTCTACTGCCACAATCATGCAAGCAGAAACACTTGCTGTAAACCTTTGCTGCCAGGAGGGACTACGAAGGAAACTCAAAGGGGCAAAGATTTACATTTTAACGGACAGTCAGGCAGTGATGAAAGCTCTAAACTCTTACAGTTATCAGAGCATCTCTGTCTGGGAATGCCGTCAATCCTTGAAGCACTTGCTGAGGGAAACAAACTTTTCCTGTGGTTTGTGCCTGGTCACGAAGGCATACAAGGAAATGAAGCCGCTGACAAACTGGCCAAATCAGCTGCTGGAATCCCACCCACCGGATCTGAACCGTTCTGCGGTCTAAGTAAGCCACACAGACAACAGGAACTGGAACGATGGGAAGAATATAGCAAAAAAGAATACTGGTGGAAAACTCCAGGCCAAAGGCAAGCGAAAAAGTTCATTGACTATTCGCCAAAGAAGACAAAACAGCTTCTCGATCTCTCTAGGGACGAGTTGAGGATAACAGGCCTCCTTACTGGACACTGCCTACTGAGATACCATCTCAATAAAATGGGCAAATCGGAAACGGCAATATTCAGAATGTGTAAAGAGGGCGATGAAACTGCAGAACATATTCTTTGCAGTTGCATCGCAACTGTCCGTCAAAGACATTTACACTTCGGTAGCGACAAACTAGAGCCGCACGAAGTAAAAGCGAAAGCTCCCAGGGAGATTTTTAATTTTGTAAGACATCTAGACCTACAGGGAAATGAATAAGAAGGGTTACGAACAAAATATCAATTTGGTCGCAGTTCGGAAAGGCTTGCAAAGCCAATCGGCCTCCACGAATGTAATGTAATGTAATGTAACTGCCTGATGACATCAACAATGCTACTACCCTTATCAAATTCTACGCATAAGTTGGTTGGTATAAAAAAACTTCCTTTCCATCATTATTCTCTTTTTTTCTATCTTTCTTTTGTTATAATTAATTTTAAGAGTTTTGTAATATAGGTTTCATGATGGGGTGTATTATAGGTTTTCTTACAACTTTTGAATGTAATTTATTGAGTTTATTGACAAATGTAGGTTAGTCTTCAATTCTTGTTCTTCTGAAACAATAATAATGATAATAATTATATTGAAAATAGATATTCTTTCGTTCAGAATGCATCAAAAACAACATACGGTAATACGCAATTATCACTCAATGCACATCATACATTGAACCCTCATCAGCCTTGACTTGAATATTGATATGGCGATGTGGGTTTACATCGAACCATCAATATTCATTTTAACGATTGAATTTTCCATCACTACAACTTCATCCGTTCGAATAATTTCTCCGAAAAACTGTGGGTTTTCTCCTGATTTCTGCAGAAACCATTGCAAGAATGAATTCGGATATCCTCATTTTATAAAGTTTATATCTATTTTTTTTTAATACTGAACTCTCATCTCTTAGATACCCCTATTTCCATTCCAATTTGTATGCTCGAAATTGATGGGTTGGCTGTTACACCCTCTACTAGTTATGTTTTTTGTTTCGCATGCTGAGACATGTAGGACATCTTTAATCAATTCTCATTACTGAGAATGAATCCCTATGATTATCAACAAGTATGTTCCCACGAATTGGTTTCTGTTTTCAGCATTGAAGCCAACAACAATCCACAGTTTCTAGTTGTAATAGGAATTTAAAGGCAAGATGGTTAGGTTTAGCGACAATAGCGGCAGATGCACCCTAAAGTTCGGCATGCAACATATCGAGAGATTGAGGCATCGTTGCGGATTTCAAAAACCTCAATACAGAAAATTTTGCATAAAGAATTGCGTGTCAAAGAATAAGTTTCCTTTTGGATACCGCATCTATTGAGCGAAAAACAGAAAGCGGCAAATGTGAATTGGTGTTGAAAAACTGTGGACCGTTTTAAATTTCTAAAGTCTAAAAGCATTTACAACATTATCAGTGGTGATCAATCTTTGATGTATTTATAGAAACCAGAAAATAAACACCAATCTTCCGTTTGGGTGTTCCAAGGGGAAGAAAAACCGACAAAAGTCATCCGAAGTGTCTCCTGAAAGATGGTCGCAACGTTTGTATCAATATCAGGCCATGTAGAAACAATTCCTTCATAAGATCAAACAATAATTACTGTCGATTGGTACACAACCATTCATCCATTAGTTTCCGCAACCCAGAAGAGCGAATCATCATTCACCAAAATAATGCAAGTTCTAACCTGAAAGCAATTGAATTTTCATTGCAAAAAATATTGATTTATTTTTACCCAAATCATGAACGAACTGCGTGGTCAAAGGTTTCAGTCTTCAGAAGAAGCTGTTGATTTCTTCCAATTGTGTCATTCTAGTTCCATACGCATAAATTAAGACATACCCCATCAATTGTTGCATCAATGGAAGTTGGCTATTACATGAATTGTTGCAACTCTTCCATCAATTACTTCATATCCTCTTACCTTCACGCGTGAATATTCCATGATTCATGAGGATTTCCTACAATTTATAGAACATACTATACATACATATACAATCATATTGAACTTTTCAAATTTTTGTCCGGTATGGCCTTTTCGATTTTACAAAAGACATTATAATTACACAAAATTCACAGACTTTTTTTTCTTTACTCTTCGAGAAAGCGATGCCAGTCTTGCCACGGATATGGCCGCCCAAGATGATTTAATGCATGTGTTTACTCGCTATTTAAGGAGCACCAAATTGTGAATTATCAGAAAAATGTTCGATAAAAGTGAGTTCCACAGCACACAAGCCATGTATAAAAAATAATTTTTACAGAGAGAGGTACGTGGCGTAGCTAGTTGTACCGTCCGCTGAGTTTTTCACGAGCCTGGTTTTTCTTCGGCACTGGATTCTTTCCGAAACCAATCCTTTCAATTTTTTAGAGCATTTACCGTAGAAGTTACTGTAGAAAAGACAAACATCAGCAAGCTGTCGCATTTAAACGAGAGGCTGGAGATCACGCGTAATCTCTGGGTGGTCAATTGAGGTGGACTGCTCTCTTCTGGACACTATCCAATAGATGTGATGAATGTTAAGGTAAGGAGCCCCATACATGTGAACAATATCCGGTCGCACCCATGCTTTGTATAAAATCACAAGCTGTGATGGCGTGAAGTACTGATTAGCTTTGAAAAGAAAACTGAGTTTAGCAGAAGCAGATTAGGCAATGGACATGCCAGTGTTGTCTGAGATGCCGAGTGTATGCATGTTCTTTTCTGAGGAAATTCAATATCCTTGCGTGATTAAAGGGGGTTCCCTAGCAGTGTTCTTTACGGAGAACGTTGTTGATTGCATTTTGTTCAAGTTAAAATTGACCAAGATCAACCGGCCCCACTCTGATATAGTCTCTAAGTCTGAATTCAGTGACATACTATCTGGGTATCTTCGTCGGTGTGATTCCTCAGTTATAGGACGCTTACTATAAAATCAGGACCTCAAAGTACAGAAGTCCGTGAGCCCAAATATTCTATTTTCGGTGGAGTGATCTGCAATAGAAAAAGAGTTGGCGACAGAATGAAGCCCTAGAGTTCTACTGTATCAACCTTAAAAGATTCACTCATCAACTACCACCCGAATCGATTTACTGAAGAGAAAGCTATCAGTTCAATCACGCAGTTTCTCGGAAAGTTCGCATGCATTAGTTCATTCATCAAGGCAGCGTGCCAAACCCTGTCGAAGGCTTTTGAGTTATCAAGAGCAATGACTCCCTATTCGCAATGCTTTTCGATTGTTGATGTCCACAAATGCGTGAAGTATGCAAGGAGATCACCAAGTGATCATTGTCTACGGAAACCTTTTTGTCGATCACTGATGATACCATGTAGCTCGAGATATTCTATGAGAATCGTTTATCACTCATTTCACGCCTTTCGACAGAATGGGCAACAATGCGATTAGACGAAAGTTTTGGGGTAGGCATTTTTCCCCTTCATTGGTATCGATTGTACTCTTGAAACCTTCAAACACTCTGGAAACGTGTCGATGTATCTAAAACAAAATTTTGCTACTACATTTTTGCGAAGAAAGTCGCTTTTGCTTTATGCGATGATGCGATAGAACCGTCATCTCTAGTCAAATGTGGTAAGTGACATCCAAATGTTGTTGTTGATTGTCTTCGCCATAGACTGGAACTGACGAGTTCCACTGGTCTGCTCCAAGTTCTTATACCTGATTTTTTCATTGAAGTCGGTTTTCGCTATATCATTTGTTAAGTTACTAATTTTCTTGGAACGCACATCTTCAGCTTTAGTTTCATCTGTTGGATTTTTTTCCAGTTCCAATAGGCTCTGTTTTTAACAGTGACAGATTTTTGTTTTGCTGAGAAACTAATAAATAATCTATCCGAATACTATATATGGATGTATTTAATTAGATTCTAGAAATTCTTGAAAAATATCAAAACTATCTTTAAAAATTCAATTGACAAGGCTTTTATATGATAGGAATTCATTTTGACAAATACAAGTAAACGATGATTTCTACTAAAATATATGATTAAATGGTCGACGCGTTTCGATACATAGCATCTTTGTCAAAAGCGAATAATAATACAAAAATATCTTACTATATATGTTAGTAAGATATATATTTTTTTATTAAGTTTATTTAAAGTCGCGTCAACCTATTTTTGATTATAAGCGACACAAAAATATACAATGATTAAACATATTGGGTAAAAGCAAAGTTGATTACTGATATTCAGGGCTATCCCAATACATATGTAATGTTATATATTCGTCACTATATTCTACACATAAAATTGATATTTTTCAAGAAGGTATTTGTGTTTTTGCACCTGTTAACAGTTGATAAGCAGTCTTTTAAAAAACGATGGTATAAAGTTCCTTGACCTGGCCTCTTGGAGTAATGGGTAATTTATGAGGAAGTGCTCTATCGACTGCACACAGTTGCAGTTCTCGCAGTGTTCCGTTCTTCTTTGGTTATTAGATGTAAGAGGGTTATATTCGTGTGACCAATTCTGAGTCGAGTTTTGATCACCTCTTCATGTCTACCGAATAACAAGGCTGGACTTTTCTGCTCGACATCTTGTCGAATTTGACAGTTTTGAGAGGAATTGATTTTTCCAACGATTATTCCAATTTGTCAGAATTTCGTTCCCAAGGACTGTTTTTATTTCCTCGCAAGTTGGTAGTATTTCAATGTCGAGTTTTCTGTTTTTTTTCAATTGTTGCTGCTTTGGCTTATTATCAGCTCGTTCGTTTTATTCAATACCAATATGTGAGGGTACCCAACCAATTACTATTTTTGTGCCTCTACCTCTTGTCGCTGTATCATTAAATATTTTTATTGTATTCTGTATTACGCGGTGTTTACTGTGGCCATTATGACGGGCTACATGCACACTCAGGGAATCAGATGAAATAATGCAGTTTTGTGGAATATCTTTGGCATTCAATTATTTCATGCTCTCGTCAAAATTTATTTTCAATTTTCCTTAAGAATTATTGTTCTTCTTATCTTTTTGTAGTTTAGGGTTAAGCATTTATTTGATAATTTTTCTTATATTCATTTGATATTGAATTTGTTAATTTTATCAATGGGTTCATAGACATATCTATCAATCTATATTATTGTATAATAATTATAATAATAATCCATAACTGGATGATAGAAGAGATGAAAGAAGGAGGACGCGGATTAAAAGATGTTGTCAATTTACACACCGAGCAGATAAAAAAATCATAGAATTCTTCTCTGCAAAAACTCTCACTTCTGACCTCCATAGAGTGGTATCGTTGGCTGATAAGTTGACCTCTAAAAGTTGCTACCAGAGATGTCCTTCTGAATCTACAGTTCCTATCAGATACTGAAAAACAAGAGAAATGGTCAAGAAGACAAATTGCATGGACGATATCACCATGATATTAATCAACCACACATCGACAAAGAAGCCTCCAAGAAATGGTTGATGAAACTAGAACTATTCGCAGAAACAGAAGGATTCCTTATGGCCATCCAAGACCAAGTGACGGTACATTACCAAAACAGATAAGTGCAGAAAATGCACTTATAAGATCGGAGAGTACAGCATATTACGTCCAGATGCGAACAACTGGCCAATACGGACTATCTTCACAGGCATAATCAAGTGTGCAACATTATCCATCAGAACTTGTACACAAGTTCGGACTTCTGAATAACTTCCAGTCATATTACAAGCATCAACCGGCGCCCGTATTGAAAAATGATTATCAGATTATACTACGATACGCCTGTTATCACTGGCAGAATAGTGACGAATAATAGGCCGAACATAGTGGTGTATGATAAGAGAGCCAGAACAGCAATGCTGGTGGATGTCGCCATATCGAATAATAAGAACGTTGCTGAACAAGTTCCAGGAGAAAAAGTCCAAATACACAGACCTTGCTATTGAAATCAAGCAGATGTGGCACCTCGATGAAATCGATATTGTTCCTGTCATCGTATCCTCGACTGGTTTAATACCCAAAACATTGCATAATAGCCTTAAGAAATTAGAATTGCATAAGAATACTTATATAAAAATGCAAAAAGCTGTAATTCTTAATACATGTAGAATAGTTAGGAAATTTATGTCAAGTATACTGTAATCGAGCTTATTCCCTTTGATTGCTGAATTTGGGAAAGGTAAATTATATCCAGCTAACAGATGAGTGCATAAGTCCACGATAATAATAATAATAACTCGTAAACAAAAAAAGCTAGGTTGAAAGTTTCTGCGTCAATAAACTGCTCACGCGAAAATATCGCGGGGGGTTATTTCGGCCTTTCGATAATATTTCACATAACTGCAGTACTAAAATGTCGAAATCTTTCCATCATGTACATTTCGATATAATTCGCTACATTATGCAATCTGTTTTCTTCTCATGTAGGAAAAGTATACCGAAAGACGCTTCACAAATGTAAACATTTGTTCAATCTAAAATTATAAGAAAACGTCGAGATTATCTTATCACTATCTGCTTTCCTGATAAGAATTTATGCCTTTATTTATTCATCAAAAGATAATAAATTTTGCTTGAAATATTTTCTTTCGAACCGCTGCGCGACCCCAAATATATTTATGTAAATTCCTCTTCAAAAATCTTGATAATGATTTAGTCGAATGTGGAGGAACCCTATGAGAAATTCCTTTTAAAACGCAATATATCTTACTTAGGTCGGCGAAAGTTTTCTCCTTGCCGACGGTTCAAGTAAGTTACACTTTTTGAATACCATCTTTTTGATATATTGCCTGAGAGTTACTTCTAAACTGCCGACTCTTTCGGACTACACGGTATACATTAAATATTGAACCAACCTGCAGTTTTTTCACATATTTTTGCATTTGATTTAACAGAGGTAGAATAATTTTCATTCGTGAAGCTTTTTCATTTCATTATCATATTCAAATATTGTGTATTGCAATTATTTCAACTGAAAACCGAAAATATTTAATGTTTATAAAAGAATAGAGTTACATCGAGCTAATTATGTTGGTTACTACAAATATTATTCCTGATAATACAATATTAATTCATAGGAATTAATTGAAATAAATTATTTTCAAATTTAAGTTGAACCTTTTTCTTTTTGCACCTTCTTATCAGCCTAGTCGCCTTAGGCGTTTCAATTTGAAATGAGAAGTAGTAGGTTGAAAAAAAATTGCAATTTTCAATGGTATTCCTCTGCAGAGCTTACTTCACGATTCATTGGAACATTTATGGATAATTCTTGAAACTATCGAAGAAGGCAATTTTCTGAGATATGTTCAAAAGCTGTTCAGGACAATAATGGCTTGAACGCTTCAAAATATGAAACAAAAAAATTACTTTTATCAGTCTTTCACGTTTATTTGTGAATACACGAACGATTTCGACTCATCGGTCATTTTCAAGTGCTGAAAACTGACTAACGTACAAACCAGATCACAAGATATATTTTTTACATAAAAATGTTAAGTAGGGGGGAGGTATTCATTTCAAATTGGATATTGAAGCTAGTATAATGGATTCTTCTTCCTTGATTGCTTTTGTGGAGGACTTTGAAAAGGTTTGAATCTATTGTGTGGTTCGTTGATTGAATTCGCTCATGGGGAATTCTTGTCCGATGATATATGTTACTTGAACCTGCATTAAATGTTTTTACCTGTTTGACCTACATAAGCTGAAGGGCATAAGTTACATCGATTTTTTAAATACCAGATTGTTTGAGTTTATCTTTTTCCTATGTTGCTTTACAGCATTTTAAGATTTTTATTTTTCGCAGAAGATAGATACTCCATATAAAATAATTAAAAGAGAAAATGCTTTTAGACTTTTATTCAAGATGCAATTCGGTTTTTTTTGTCATTGAAATGAAGCTCTAGCTTTGGGGGTTTTTACGGAAAACCAAATACTACATATAATGAGGATCGTATGCAAATTTGTTTTATTTGTTGATCCAGAAACTCCCAAATTTTTTGAAACAGATTTTGTTGATTTTTGTACGGGTTGGGCAAATTTCGATGTATTTGTACGGCAGCTATGTGAAATATTGCAGATAGAGTAAAATGAACCCCTCCTCTCTCGATATTATTTTCAGGGACTAGTTTAATGGTGCCAATTAATAATGTGAAATACCGAGTAATTTCATATAAATTTGGATGTGTGTACTTTTGGTTACAGTGCTAGTGTGCTCTTCAAGAAGCGAGTGAACACACATATTAAATCATCTTGGGCGGTCACATCTGTGTCATGATAGGCATCGCCTCCTCCTAAGTGTTAAGAATTAAAAAAAAGACCTAGAAATAAAGACAGAAAGCATTTTAATGAACCGACATAAAATAGAACAAGTCGCAGAATTTGAATACTCAGGAACAATAAAAAAGGTAACAGAAAAAAGGAAAGGAAATAAATAATTAAGTAGCTACCGTAGAAAGATATAAACACTTCAAAAAGTTTAGGAACACTTACCAATATCTTTAAAATATAAATTTGATGATTCGAATTTATAGAAATCTCAAGAAACCAAAATAATATTTGACTTCTCCAAAGCACCTATCATAAAAAAAATTGAAAATTGAAAATTTGGTAAAACACAAAAAAAATCCTGAACTGATATTTTCGAAACGATATGGAAGCATTTATATTTTTCAGTACCCAGAAGGTCTACCTCTGTTATCAATGACACTTTGTCATCGTCGCGGCATGCTCAATATTAAATTGTCTATTACATTTTGGCCTAAGTCATTCCAAGCCCCCTGAACTGCTAATCGAAGCTCCTGTTCATGATGGAAGACGTTTTGATGCAGGAGATTTCTTTCTAGGGTGTTCCACACATGCTCGATGGGATTCAGATCTGGGGCGCAGGATGGCCACGGTAGAAGATCGATATCATTCTTTTCGAGAACGTTCAAGACAACTTTTGCACGATGAGGAGGGGCATTATCTTGTTGGAAGAGTGGATTTTGACCCATTGTTTGGAGATACGGTACCAATACAGGTGAAACTATCTCATTTGCGTAAGAATTTCCTGTGAGGTTGTTCTGTATGAAAACGAGGTCAGTTCTTCCACCAAGGCGTATACCTCCCCAAAACATCACTGATCCGCCTCCCTGTCTAACAACTTCTCGAGCATGCTGGAGACGGTTTTGCTTTTCAGCTTCCCTCCATATTCGAATTCTCCCCGAATCGGGATAATAACTAAATCTAAATTTATCACTGAAGAGAACTGTGGCCCCCATCTTGATCCCAATTTACGTGTTATTGGCACCAAGCTAAATGGGCAGCGCGATTTCCATGGGTCAGTTGTGGAACTCTTAAAGGACGTCTGGAGTGGAGTTGACCTTCGTGCAGTCGATTTCTCACAGTTTGGTCGGAAAATTGTACAATTGGACTCGTGATAGCTCTTGAGCTAATTGAGATGCTGTGGTAGTACGATCTCTTCTGAGACACAGAATTACTTACGAAAGGCTTTCGAATTCACATACCCGAGTGTAGGGTCCAAAACAAAAACTTGGGATGAAGAGGTGTAGGAAGCCAGCGGCATTAGAAACATTGAGTGGATAGACATCAGGAATTTCAAAAAACTTATGGTGACGAAAATACAAGATTGATAATTGGATGTCAACGAGATAGACACAGAATTACTTATGAAAGGCTCTCGGAATCCACATACCCAAGTGTAGGGTCCAAAACCAAAACTTGGGATGAAGAGGTATAGGAAGCCGGCGGGATTAGAAACATTGGGTGGAGAGACATCATAGGTCTGGCACAAAATAGGAAGAGAAGGAGAGGCTTGATTAGTTTGACTCCACAGTCTTACAGTAAACGGAAAAAATATTTAGGAATAATTTAGTAAGTAAAATTGAGTTTGACTTAACATTAGTGTTTTTCATTATTGTGAATTTAATTATGTGACCAACGAAATATTTCAATGAGCTTGTTGGTATTTAACCAAAAATAAATATTTTTAATAAAGTCATAGAACCAATCAATTGAAGCAGTCAAGTACAATTAAAGAGATCGTTGAAATTTAACTTTCACTTTACTCGAACAAAAAGTGCACATTCGTTAGCTAAACATGTTATTACAGAAATTCAGGGAAACCCAAGGAAACATTTACTACTCACTTTGAATATCTTGCGTTTGTATCTAAGATGAGTATCTATCAGGGCGATATTCATAAACGAGAACAACGCCTCGTGAATTTCGAAATAATGAATGCAGGTTGGAGAATCGATATCAGTATCTGCATTCACTGCAACAATGTTATTTATGCAGCTAATTCTTAGCTCACGAACACCATGGTGAATTATGGACATCGTGTAACGTTCTTGCGGTGAGTACCTGTTGATGCATTTATTAGATTTGTATCGATTCACTTTCATGTGAAATATCTGCGTCCTTAGGAGAATTTATTGTCTTAACCCAGATTTTCGTCTAATTTGTTTTTCACTTACGTAAAATAAGGATATTATAGTTTATTGTTTTATTAAAAAAATGCACCAGGTTGTGGCGGTAGATTTTTTTTGATTACTATATTTTAAGTCGCACGCCTTCTGGGGCAATGAATTTCTGAAAGATACCACGACTGGAACAGTTTACATAATATGGACAATCTTTTTCATGAATCTACTATATTCACAGAATGAAATGTATTGAGTGAATACGAACACAAAGGTAGGGTTTGTAAGATCGAAGGACCAGTATAGTTTTTAATTGTTTATTAACAGTACTATACAACTTTAATTACTCCAAGAGTATTTGTGCCCACTGCTTGGTATGACACAATACTTAGGTTAAAATTATTGATCTGTATGATTAATATTGAGAGATAGTTCTTGATGGTTCAAGAGACAAAATGTTACTTGTGTTTGTAAATAACTGAATGTTTATATTATAATTACTCCAAGAGTATTTGTGCCCACTGCTTAGTATGACACAATACTTAGGTTATGATTATTGATTTGTATGATCAATATTAAAAGATAGGTCTTGATGGTTCAAGAGACAAACTGTTACTGATTGAAAAATGCTCTTCAACTGGTCAGTTGAAGTTACTCTTATGCTTTGGGTTGACCTCGTAAAGATAACTACCCAAACTGGTCATGGCGCAGATGTAAAAACCCCTAATTTAACATTTCTTAAGAAGGGTCAAGATATTGTACAAAAACGTGACAAATAAATCAATAAAGGTAAAAGATTGAATTTGTAAGAAGGTTTTACCCCGCTGGTTCAATGGTTATAGTTATAACCCGAAGAACACATTTATTGCTTTACGCAGGGTAGTACCTTTCTAGTAACAGACTATATATCTATCATAACTATTTACAACGGAATATGAGCTGATTGAAAGCAATAGAAAAATCCTATGAGTTACAAGCGGCGAAGCGTTGCTATACAGGATTGTACTTAGAACTATATATATAAAAGAATATACATATGAATAACTTATTCTAATTTATATAATTCTACAATAAACAATGTTGTTCAATTCTCAACAAATTGGAAGTGTTCCAAAATTTCAAATCAAGTTTCAACTAAGGCCAGATTCTCTAGAAGCTAAAGGAATTATTTGTACAGTAGCTGTTAGTGATTGGGGTTCGCCACTAGTAATTATACCAAAATCTGATGGTACAGTTAGGTTATGTGTCGATTATAAATGTGGTGTAAATGAAAAGTTGGTTTCGGCTCATTACCCAATTAGATATATTGACAAAGTACTAAACAGCCTTAGAAATTCAAAGTATTTTTACAAGTTGTATCTGTTCAAAGCATATCTTCATTTATGTGTTGACGAAGAAAGTGCTGAAATTCAAACAATTACAACTCATAGATGTACATATAGGATGAATCGCCTTAGTTTTGAAATAAAAACAGCGTCATCAGAATTCTTTGCCAAGTATTGTCAGGCAGGCTTAAAAAATGTTGAAGCGTATTTCGTTGACATAATTGTTCATGGTGCCACAATGTCAGAATGTTATGACAATTTACATGCATGTTTGAAACGTCTCTCAGAATATCATTTATATTTGAATAAGATTAAATGCTCATTTTTCTCAGATAAAATGGAATATCTTTGACATGTGTTCCAATTCAATGAAATCAGTAGGTCACCTAAAAAGGTAGAAGCAGAGAATGCCGCGAAGATTTCTAGGAACATATTATTCGAAATTAATTCCAAATAATTCTTCTGTTACGGCTCCTTTGAGGAAACTTCTTCAAAAAGTTCCTTTTTACCGTTGGAACAAATCTTGTGGAGAAATATTTCAAAAATTGAAAACTAAAGTATATAGTCCACGTGTATTAGTTCCATATGATCCAGTTTTACCACTTATATTGAATACAGCTGCAAGTCCAGATGGAGTGGCTGCAGTTTTGAGTCATGAAATTGATGGACATGAACAACCAATTGCGTTTGCTTCCAGATCATTATGAATAGCAGAACAAAACTACAGTCAATATCGATTGTGAAGCTTCAGCAATCAATTTTGCAGTAAATTACTTTTACAAATACCTTTTTGGCTGACATTTCATCTTGGTAACTGATGATCAACCATTATCATGGATTTTTCATTCTAACATAGCATTACCGCAGATGTCTTCTGCGAGATCATTACGTTACGCCTTCTATCTATTTAGTTTCGACTACACAGTACGTTTCAAGAGAGGTAAACAGAACGAAAATGTTGACTACTTATATCGTGCTCCATTATCGGAGACGTGTTTTCGATTAGATGCATGCATAGGGGAGGATAATTTTCTTCAAGTCCAAGTTTTTCAATTTTCCAGCGAGAGTATCACAGCCAAAACAATAGCAGAAGAAACAGTAAAAGATACAGATCTATTTGCTTTGTGGACAGAGTTGAATTCTCACCCTTCTGACACACCGTCCACGTTGGCGAACAATATTGTTTTCCGAAACGATCGTGTTGTAGTACCAAAACCATTACAAGAGCTCATTCTCAACGAACTTCATTCAACACATATTGGTATCACAAAAATGAAACAACTGGCACGTCGATATATATACTGGAAAGGTATCGATCAAGACATCGAATCTCTGGTACGGTCATGTGAAAATTGTGCTAAGGTTAAACCTTCACCTCTAGAAGTTCCAGTTCATCCTTGGGATATTCCCAAAAGAGTACTTATTGATTATGCTGGCCCATTAAATGGCCATCATTTTTTGCTCTGTATAGATGCGAGATCAAAATGGCCTGAAATTAAAGTTATTTCGGAAGCTTCTACAAGAAATTCAGCTATTAAATTATTCGACGAAATTTTATCAGTACATGGATATTCACAGTATATTGTTTCTGATTATGCCTCTATATTTACAAGTACTGAATTCTGTTCATACTGTTCTAGTGGTGGTATCTTTCAGAAGTTCATTGTCCCAGGACATCCCTCGACCAATGGCTTAGCTGAACGTAATGTACAATCTTTTAAACGAAAATTGTATGCATGTGAGAATGAACCGGGAACATATTATAAGAAATTGCAGAAAATACTATTCAGATTCCGGACAACAATTAGCGACTACATATCACTACACAGTTAGTTACGTATCAATTATGATTCATTTATTAGATATAAACAATGAATAGTTCAGTTATTTTCAAACATCAAATTAAGTCCTCAATCCTGAAGAAACTCAACTGATTTGGTACAACCACTAGTACTTCCCAAAAGAGATATCGAATTTCTGGGCATTCCCAGGTGGGAACGCTCGTTGTTGAACTTCTGACATTCCAGAAGTATGTGACTGACACTCAAATCAGTCTGGCAGCTATCACATATTGGTTTCTATTCCTTGGTGATGAAGTGAACATGGGTCATATTTGTATGTCCAATCCATAACCTATTTATTATGATTTGGTTTCTTCTTGAGAAATGAACCGTTAGGTTTTTGTCCTGGAAGCTACTTCTTATACTCTTTGAATATATGTTCGCGTTTGAGAGTCAGATTCCAGATGCATTCGATTTGTTTGCAAGCTTTACTCAACCAATGTCTGTTGTGAATTGTTACCTCAGCTGGAAGATCCATATTTACTCCATCTCTAGCTGCCGAGTCAGCTTCCTCGTTACCAATGATACCATAATGGGCAGAAGTATATAATAGGACGGTACAATTGGTAGTGGAGAATAGTTCATCTCTTATTATGTTGATCAGGGTATTATTACT
The DNA here is from genome assembly GCA_013387265.2 of Cryptolaemus montrouzieri. Taxonomy (NCBI): domain Eukaryota; kingdom Metazoa; phylum Arthropoda; class Insecta; order Coleoptera; family Coccinellidae; genus Cryptolaemus; species Cryptolaemus montrouzieri. The sequence goes on from JABFTP020000001.1 coordinate 55,088,319, forward strand.
GCTTCTTTTTAAGGCATTTAGACAAGATAACGAATCGGAGCCGATAACAGTGCTTAGCAAATATCTTTGCTTGTTAAATTGAAGTGCCAAATATATCGCAAAGCTTCGGCAGATGTAATGCTGTAATCATCAGGTAATCTTTTATAGTCAGTGTAATTGAGCACAGGGATTCTTATGGTGGAACCAGCTTTGATCCGTCAGTATAGATCATGGTTGAGTTTGCTAAATGATTTGAAATGTGCTCATCGAAGCGAAGCGATTTCTTATGTAAGCTGGAATTTCAGGTTGGATACCAACAAAGACGAGGTCGATATAAGGAGAGAATTTACGACACGGGGGAATTATTGTGATAATATGTTGAAAGGAATTGAAGATGAGCTCATAATTTTCCAATGTTGAACTCAAATTCTGGACAGAGCTAATAACTAATAATTCCCTTGGATCGAATTAAAAGTAGAATAGTTTTGAAGACTCTGGTTGTTGGTTATTCTGGCAATATAAGTAAGAACTAATTCCTGTTTTCGAACATGTAGAGGTATAACATCTGATACAACTAGCACTCCTGGAATTGGGCTACTTCTAAAGGCACCTAAAATCATTCTAGTGGCATTATTATATACTGTTTCCAATGGTTGGAGTCTGCATTCAGTCGCTGAACCATAAACTATGCTACCGTAGTCGAGTTTATTTCTCAAAAATGAAAAGTACATTTTTCTGAGAAGGATTTGATCAGCACCCCAATTTTTGTTATTTAGGACCTTCAAAATATTAATTCTTTTGTTGCAATCATGCTTCAATTTCTTGACATGGATATCAACTCATACATTTATCTCATGTTAAGTCTGGAATTTTTACCTCATCAATATTCTTCAGTAGCGTGTTGTTTATATATAAGAGTGGTATAGCGTTGTTGTTGCGCTTTTCGAAAAGTGTGATTACGGATTTGATTTCAGATACCATTTATATTTAAGAAGCTTTCCAGGTTCGACAGGCATTCCTGAAGTACGAACTGGAAAGTATTCAAATTCACACCATATACTCCAATAGAAAGATCATCGGCAAACATTGTAGCAAAAATAGGTTTCTCTATCAATCCTAATATTTCATTCATCGTTATGAAAAATAGGGTAAAATGAGAACAGAGCATTGTGATACCCCGTTATTTATACTAAATTGTTCTGAATAGTATCCATTGACCCTGACATTGATTGATCTTTTCTGTAGAAAGCTATGAATGAAGTGTGAAATGTTACCCTTTATTCCCATTTAGATAGATTGCTCGACTATTCTATGCTTCCATAGCATGTTGAAGATATGGAAAATCTTTTCTTAGATTTGTTTAGACATAAGAAGTATGACTGTTGCAATTTTTTCTGCTAGTTTTCTTTTTCCATTGTTACAGATTTCCTGTCCCAAACCCCCTTCCTTTCACCCTTGTCTTCGTTTGGAAATCATGGAATGCACGAGAGAATGAAGCGGCTAAGCAGAAAAATCTTTGGTACTCTTTATGTACACACGACACTAACACAACATAAACAGATCAGCTTTTGCTAGTGCAACTAGTGTAGACAGAGAAACGAGGTTTTTCCTCGGGTTTTTCCACTCGTTTCTTGAATCATATACAAGATAGTATGGTTCCCTTGTTACATTTCCTGAGCTCACACTTGGGTTTTTTCTGACACACACCAAAAATAATAGATATAAGCATCTATTGTAAATACAATTATTCAAATTTTTGTAAATACAATTATTCAAATTTTTGTAAATCCTCTCTTTTCAAAAGAATATATATTCTCAATATCTAATGTAGCGAGCAAAAAATGTCCACCATTCGGTAACTGCAGACTCAAAAGCAACTAGATAATCGCTAATCGATCTTTTTCTAAAAAAACCATTTTGTAGTTTGGATAAAAGGCCACTGGTCTCCAGATGCCATATAATTCAATTGCTAATTAGGTGGTAGCTATTTCGCAAAATAATCTCATTTTAAAATTAAGTTCATTAATTTTATTTCCATTGCAATAACGAGGAAAAAATATATATTTCATGAAGGAAGGAGCGACAAAGAATAGCTGTCAGGACCCGTTGTTTTACTCTAAGCTTGCAGCTTATAGCGAGAGGCATCCAGGGTTCAAGAAGGAAGCCCAAGTGTTCTTAATCCATGAAATTTGAAGCAATTTGAAACGCCTTGCTGGTCGTTCTGTCCAAGACCAATTCTCAAAATTTTAAGACAGAAAATACCGTACCACCAAAACATTTTTATTGTTTGAAGAACTGTCCCCAGTGCCTGGACTTACACTCGAGAATCAGGCAGCCTATTTACCTTTGTGTCAAGAACACGAACAGTGAGAGATGAGTCTTAAATTAGTTCATTGATTTAACTCAATTTTCAGATAATATAGATAGAACTCTGAAGAATTTTTATTCAAGAAACAATATTCAACCTTCCGTAGAATGTTAATTATCCCTTCTTGAAGGAGCTGATTTTCCGATCCACCCTTCATAATCCACAACAACCAGGGCCACACAGCAGTGGTACAGCACGGTCAAATGTCATGAATAGGAGAAATGGACTGCAGTTTCGATCTAATTTAACCTCGTAAGCATTGTATACCCATTCACAACATCAGGCTACACTGCCACCTACTCATCTCAATTCGTTGCAGCGCTAGTAAACACTGCCCCCTCCAACGATCCCAGACAGAAGCCACTTCACCATTGCCACCGGGAAAACCAGCTCCTTCAAGTAGGAATATTTAACATTCTACCGAAGGTTGAATATTGTTCCCTGAATAAAAATTCCTCAATGTGTCTACACATTGCGATAATCTTGCAAGTAGTAATTTTCAGAGATTTTTTTATAGAGTGAGCCTGTAAACAAAACCTTCTCCAGCAAGCTTGAAAAATTAATTGAGTGTAATGTTTGGGGGAGGCCTACGACTTGGTGAAACGACTTCTTGATTTCTATATAACGAGAAATTCCTACAGAGATGTGATATTATTCATTTAATTTATTATTTATTTTCTCTACAAGATAATGCCACTTCTCGCGACCGCAGTCTGAAAGAGAGCAATATCATTGTTTTTCTCTGACCAAATCTGAACTAGAATTTGCATATGAGGAATATCTTCACGGAATAAGTTTGGCAAAATGTCTTCAATAATACAATCTTAAGTATGACAAGACGTTGCCAGAGTAGTAAAATAAGAGAGGTGGTACTTTGGATAAGATTGGTAGTGAAGATAAAATTGCATGAGAAGCATTAGTGAACAACGAAAATGGAATGACAGGAAGCTGCATTCGAAGTATCAATTGTACAGAATAAAGGATTTGAAGGAAATGTGAGAGAGAAAGAGAATGCGATCCGAAACGTTTCTAGAAGAAATAATCGAAAATTAGGGATGCAAGTTTATAATATGAACAAGGAAGTACAAAACATGGTAGGATAGTAGATATTTTATATATCCTCACAACTGTGCGTTTGAAGAATACCAGCCATTGACCTGACAGCCTCCTTTTGTAGTAGAAACAATCTGTTCGTCTATCGAGATGATCCGCATAATAAAATTCTATAGGTGGAAACACCGAGAAAAAGCCATAGTTCGCAAGAATAGCTGCTTCCTCATTTACAATGTACTTGATTCGACGAATTGGATAAATAGCGGATTATAGTTTTTTATTTTACATATCAATGTGGCCTCTCCACTTTGTGAGGGAACTATCAATAGTGAAACTAAGTATACAGGTCGGCAGCTCCAATAGGTTATTTGTCCCCTTTATTTCAGCAATTTTAAGCCTTTGGGTTAGATTATATTACCACATCGTTTTAATTATTTGAAGAACTATCGCCAGTGCCTGGACTGATACTCGAGAATCACGCGGCCTGTTTACCTTTGTGTCAAGAACACGAACAGCGAGAAATGAGCCCCAAATCTCCTCAATGATTTAACTAAATTTTTAAACAATATAGAGGGAACCTGTATACAAAACCTCTAGCATGCATGAAAAAATTAATTGAGTGAAATATTGTGGAGGCCTAGACTTGGTGGAACCGACTTCTGTATTATAATAAAGAATAACCAGAGGAGAAATTCCTACAGAGATGAGATAATTTGAACAATACTGGTATTTCATCTACCATTAATGGAACGAAATTATTTTACCTACAAGATAATGCCACTTCCTGCAACCGCAGTCTGAAAGAGAGCAATATCATTGTTTTTCTCTGACCAAATCTGAATTCGAATAAGCATATGATGAATATCCTCACGGGATAAGTAAGGAAAATGTCTTCAATAATGCAATCTTAAGTATAGCAAAACGTTATTAGAGTACTAAAAATAAGAGAGGTGGTACTTTTTATGAGAATGGTAGTGAAGATAGAAATGTAATTGCATTAGAAACATTAGTGAACAACGACAATTGAATGACAGGAAGTTGCATTCTAAGTGTCAAATGTACAGAATAAAGGCATTGAATGAAATGTGAAAGTAAAAGAGAATGTGAGCCGAAACGTTTCTGGAAGAAATGATCTAAAAATTAGGGATAATAATAATAAATTTATTTCATCATCAATCCTCATGTGGCATGTCAGTTACATAATATAAATAAATAATCAAAGTGACTAGGCAACAGAATGTTTAAACTCAATTTTGATGAAATTAAAATTATGTTGTGTTTTTCTTATCTTAAGCAGATGGTAATATAAAATGATCTCTACCCCGAGTTAAATATCCAAGCATCGTAGAGTGTGTTATTGGCTTAACGAAGTTTCATGTATATAACATAAAAAAGTAAGTACAAAATATGATGAGATAGTAAATATTTTATAGATCCTCACAACTATGTATTTGAAGAATCCTAGCTATTGACCTGACAGCCTTCTTTTGTGGTAGAAACAATCTGTTCGCTTCTTAAGATGATCCGCATAACAAAATTCGATAGATGGAAACATCATGAAGAAGACATAGTTCGCAAGAACAGCTGCTTCCTCATTTGCTATATACTTATATTATAGTTTAGTTATTTTACAGAACGTCAATGTGTCACCGTTCTTCCAGCAATTTTAACATTGTGAGAACATTCGAACTATCAATAGTGAACCAATGAGAAAATCACGCAACCTTTGCGTACAGTTTAGAAAATTATGCTTTCAATCATTAAGGCACCGACATTCGTTGCGAACGGTGGTTTGTACGGTTCATCTGCCTTACTTCTCTGTTGATGACAACATACAAACATCCGTTAGCAACACAATGTATGATTAGAGCCTCACACAAAGAAAACGACAGAAAAAAATTGTTCTGAATATTTATGCCAGACTAATGAGAAACTTTATTTCTTATCAATTCAACTTTTTTGTGGATATCTTATCTACTCATGAGTATTTTTTTCCATTTTCTCCCAATCCATCCAATATCATGGTTGACTACTTTCAATTCATTCTGAAATGGTGGCACAATTCATCTTAAATGATTGAATGCAAGAATAAGAAGTTATAATTCGACGAATTAGCCTCTTAATGGACAATCCAATTTTGGGGAGGAAATATAATGGACTATTCAGCAAGCTGTTTTGCTTTTAACAGAGCATTCACATTAGAGGACGAGTAATTATAAAATATCTGGCAAGAGCTGAACAGAGGCCCTTTAATCTCAAGTTTAACCATTATAATTCCGAAACATTGCGCTTTATCTTGCTGGAGTGACATAGTGCAAAGTTACGCGATCAAACCCGGATCCAATTGCTTTCTCCGCAAATAATCTGCGTAACATTCTAGCAATAATAAATTACTTTCACTTCAACTGAAACTGTAGTGCTCTTCTAGCCGAATGTGAGGTTAAGTATTACATTATTCATGACTATTATGTTTTACATTCGAATGGATGAGAACGTAATTTGTAATGAATTAGTAATATTTTGGGGATATAAATTCGGTTTATAACCTAATATATATCCTTGGTTGGTGAGACTACTGTCATTTGGAAATTATTTCTGAAAAGTATTCATAAGTATTGATGAAAAAGAAGTTTCAGTCACTATAATTTATTATTTTACGAAATTTAACTTCTGAGTTTCATTGTGAAACGTCTGAAAGGAAAAATCAGATCTCGTGAGATCAAGACTAGTTAGTTGATATTATTAAAGTCGTAAGGCCTTTTTCGGGAATAATCTGAGGGGACGACGATAGTTTGAAGCAAGGTCAAGAAGGGATGCGGAGGGCGAGTGGGGGCCGAAGGCCGAAGGTCCCTTGCTCGAACGACCGAGCCGTGAAGATTTTTTGAAAAATTTTGCCGACACGTCGCCGAGAGCGAATGGACAGTCGAAATATCGAAATTTCTTCGGGATCGGAAACTTCGGAAAATTCCGAGAAATAGTCCTGAAAAAGTGAAAATGAAGAAGGTCTTCGATTTTTAGCGAGTGGAAAGGATAACTCCACCGTACTTTTTGTCTATACATATTTTTCATCGCGTTCGATCATTTCGAAACCGGGACGAGGACGAAGCCTCGAATTTCGCATGTGGCAGCTTGATATTTTGGTCGGCGCAAACCCCGGGAGAACTAAAAATCTTCGATCCAACGAAGCGCAATCGGCAGCGCAAAATTTAGCTCAAATAACTTGCAATTTTCTGTTGATCTAAAAGCAGCCCTGAGGAGGTTGGATATGAACAAAGGAGCTGGACCTGATCTAATTCCTTCTTGCTTATCTTCTCCCAGTAAACCACTTACTATTATTTATAATATTGAAGTCAGAAGACCTTTTTTGGCAAAGGTAGTTTGAACCTGGCGGAGAAGGAGTGGGGTGGGAGAGCGGGGGTCGAATGATTGGAAGAAGGTCCGTGCGAAATTGGGAACCCCTATCTTCTACCACAACCAATTCAAAATAGTTTATAATTACAGGCGAGAACAACGAATCTAATAATCTGCAACTTTCTGAAATATAAACGTATGATATATTCTCAGAATATAGCGACATAAATTCTACTATAATTTCAACCAAGATGGAACGAAGAAATTTAATGAATGAAATGAATGGAAATAATGTGTATGTATACGCTAATATATAGTGGAGAACATCTCGCGTTTAGTTCTTTAAAATCTGGTTCCGATAATGCTCGTAAACATACGAGATAATAATATAAATAGCATATTTTATATTCTATGAAAAAATAATTTTAATTAGCAATGTCAGTGAAAAATTAATGAGTGTCTTCCAAGAAGTACAGTTGGGCATGTTTAGAAGGAAATCATGTCAAAAGGTTAAAAATTATATACAAGCTCTCATGTTCCAAACGTCAATAGAGAGATAGATCTTGATTGAAACAACTAGTCAAACATGCATTGAAAATATTGTAGCGTCTTATTAGTAAAAAGATACACCTTGCTAACGGATTACCAGGTTTTTGATGGAGAGCTGGGTCATGAGTCATAAGTAGGAAAAAGGGGATGCTAAATTTTCTATTAATTTTCTCACTAGTCTGAATGAAAATACGAATGGTGTTGGTTTGTTATATATATATATATATATATATATATATATATATATATATATATATATATATATATATATATATATACACTGAGCCACTGAAATATAGAAGACTATCTATCGCCTTGAGCTATTCACCTGCTCTAGGGATTGAAATTTGAGATGTGAATGGTGCTTCGGAAGATGACAGCCTTTCATCTGGAATGAATCTGTTCCATTTTTTTGCACTAATACTTGAATAGCTCAGGGCGATAGATAGTCTCCTCTATTTTTCAGTAGCTCACTCTGTATCTTCTACAGTTTTCAATTAAAAACGAAAATTCGTTCACGGGGATGCAGACAAAGATAATACTTTTTTTTCGAGGTATAACTCGACCCATTTTGATTCACCACGTAATTATCAGGAATGAATGTAGTGAAAATGTGTGAAACAAACTAGGTAATGTACTTTCGATCAACAGGCAGGGTAATCTATTATAAGTTTCAACAAAATAATGTGATGAATGCAAAACTCAATCTTAGTTACACTCAAAAATGAAAATAATAACAAGTAGCACTTGATCAAGAGAATACGTACCTTATGTTTCTGTACATCGATGTATAGAATTCACATGTTCCAAATCATACCAAATTAAATTTCGCTTAAGTTAAGATCTAAACCTATAAACTAAATAGTCAAACCTTGTTTAGGTTAATTACAATAAGACAAAAAAGGATATTAATATTTCATTCATTTTTCTGAGTAGATGTAGGTCGTGACTTCATCAGGGTAAGCGGTAAGATGCATCCAACGTTTCATAAGAACAATGAATTCCAGCGTAACTTCATATTCTTCCTTTAATAATAACAATGACACGGATGGTCGACTTGACAGGTGCCTTCAATTGACAGGCGACAGGATTGACAGGACCTCGTTTCAAAGAATCTCCAAAAAGGCTTCTAATCTATCCAGATACGTTCATCCTAACTATACCACAAGACCACGTACCAAAATTTCTGAAATGTGTGCACGAAAAGACCATACAAAAGCGGCAAGAATGGTTCGAAAATAAGGCCCATAACTATACGATCATGAAATACTATGTAATAACTACGGATCCGGACTCCTCAGATCTATCTTTCAACTCCACTTTTCTCGACGGTCAGACAGGAAGTGGGTAGAGTACAAGGCGATGATCCTCTATCAGGACGCATAATCGTTCAACCGTCAAGCGTTGACTCCCGGCAGTACGGGTTTCTAGTTACCTTCCATTTATGTTTCACCATGATTTATGGTGCCAACCTACGCCAACAGATGTCACAGCTTGTATGACTTCACAAATACCCGATCTACGAATGATTAAAATTTTGGGTACGCTACAATATATAAATCGTTATAATGTAAAGAATCAGTTTACAATTCATCTACCAATAAAATCGAATCCTGTAGCTGCACGGTTAGTGAGCAAGTATGTAGGAATATGCTTAGCCGAGGTGCCTGGTTCGAATCCGGGCTCAAGTTATGGATGTTTTCCTTTAACAAAAAAGTGATACTTGTAAAGAGTCGCCTAAAGGATGCATACATTTCCGAAGACCGTTAACTTGTAATCCTTGTGGTGGCAGTTCATTGTACGGTCTAGGAGAGTGATTCGGAATCCACTATAAGCTGTAGGTCCACCGTGTAAATGGGCTAAGTTTTGAGATTTGATAATGACAGCAACATAAACGTCTAGCTATTATCCAAAATCTTTTCCTATTATTTTCAAAAAATATTATTTTCCAATTATTTTCAGCTGGACGAGCACAGGGGTAGAAACTACAACGTAGTTGTGAAGTAGGAGAAGGATTTTATAGACCGGCATGTATTTATGATAATTTTGAGGATACATGTCAAGAACCGATCAACTTATGATTTGGAAGAAACCAGATTAGCAGTTAGTAAAACATAAAAAAGAAATAAGATTTGTGAAATGAAAAAGCCAGAAACAAGATTGATACTCTTGACGACAATACATCTTACAAAAAATTATCCGATGCTTGAAATGATAACTGCGGGGGAGAAATGTAATGAATCAAGATTAACGAGATGAATGGATAATCAGAAAAGGAAAATAATCTTCGCCTTTCCCTCGAAGGAATATACAATTTTCAACAGTATAACTATTTTCAAACTTATCATGAGTGTCAGTCAGATTTTCTTAAGTCAATCAATTTAAAATTGTAAAATGTCTTTTGAATTGTGCTTCAGATTGTGATTTTGATCGAAATATATTACTTGACCTTTATGTTGCTATCATTATCTATGAAACATGAAATTTATAGATTATCGGTAATTTAATTGTAAAGTAAGATTTTCAACTTACCTCCATCATTATATTATAATAATTTGTATTGTTTTGATTGCTTTTTGACGAGGTGTTTTGCGTTAAACTCTTCAAAAATTGAACACAAGCTGGGTCAAAAGTATAGCGCCAAAAATACTTAACTATCGTATAGAGTAGGGGTGCACAAACAGTCGCGATCGACCAGTCGATCGCCAGTGCTTTTTGAGTAGATCTCGAGAAGAAAAAAATTTTTAATAAGTAGAATACTGAACTACAAAAATTTATTACGTGATGAAATAACACTCTGCAAGCGGAAAAGGCGGCTCCATCAAAGAAACGCGCCATACTTGTCAAAGAAAAGCCGCGTTTTTTATTCTGGTCGCTTTTCTGGAAATTTCGGGCGGCGCGTTTGACGGAAACATTCGAGACTTTCGTTCACGCCGATATAAATGTTGCGTCTGCAGGAATTGGATTCATTCTGAATTGTAACTTGAAGGCAATACTACATTGATACAAAGTATATTATTAAATAGTACAAAATGAGTTCAGCGAAATAATCTAAAACGTATCATTTTAATAACAATTGGGAGGAAGAATTTGTCTTTTGTATGGTGAATGATAAGTGCATTTGTCATATTTGCCGTGCAATACCTAAGCATGGTAACTTAGACAGGCATCAAAACGGTGAAAAAGATTTTCTGCCACAGAGTGAATTAAGAACACGTGAAGTACGTCATTCGATATCTTGTTTGAAAAAAGAACAAACCGTGTTCACAAGACGAGCCAAACAATCAAATGCTGCTACGATCGCGTCATTTAAAATATCTCATATATTGGCGAAACACAAGAAGCCATTCGAAGATGGATCAATATCAAATGAAGCATTTATTGAAGCGGTTGAGACTTTATTTGGAGATTTTAAAAATAGAATTGAAATCAAGTCTGCTATGGGAGAACTTCAGTTATTTCGTACGACTGTCACAAGGTGTATTGAAGTCATGAGTCAGGATATGGAAGGTAAACTAAAACATGATATCATGAAATTTACATACTGTTTTTCACAGTTCGACAAATCCACCGATATAACAGACACTGCCGAGCTGTGTATTTTTATTCGGATGGTATTCAATGACATGTTGGCTAAGGAAGAATAATTGACAATCATTCCTCTGAAGGGGAAGACCCGTGGCGAAGATAAATATGACGTTTTTTTCAATTCTGTAAAAACCTACAAGCTACCAATATATAAATTAGTGTGCATTACAACCGACGGAGCACCAGCAATGACTGGAAACAAAAACGGTTTTGTGGTGTCGAGCTAATGAAGATTTTCCTTCATTTTTTTCATTCAATTGCATTATACATCAACGAGTTTTGTGTTCAAATTATGGACATTTCAACAAAAATTAGGAATTCCATCCGTGCACGTAGCTTGCAACGGTGTCTCTTTAAGTTGCAGTTTGAAGATTAAAGGGAGTCAGCTGAACACACTGATTAAGTTTCTTACGAACTTCAGGTGGTTGAGTCGCAGAAAATTCCTAGAAAGGTTTCAAAAATTATTGCCCGAAATAACAGCTTTTCAAGACGAAAGAGGTGATGACACTCAGATGTTGAAAAACGAAAAATGGCTGATTGATTTGGCATTTTTGATTGTCATCACAATGCACTTAAACACCATACACTTGGAGCTTCAAGGTAAAGAAAAAACTAGTATTGAGATGATTGGCGCAGTAAACGCATTCAAAAGTGAATTGCAACTTATGAAAGATCAACTAAAAAGAAAGGATCTGAACCATCATCCGTCTTTGAAAGCAAGGATTCCTCAGTTGAATTATGATGCGTATGAGGCTGAATTATCAAATATTTTGGGACAATTCGAAATGCGTTTTTATGATTGCAGTAAATTGACAAATATAGCATCATTTATGGGTTAGCTTTTTCATGTGAAAACATTGAGGAATTAGCTACTAAAATAGCAGTGTGTTCTGTTGAAAATGATTTGGTGCAGATCGTATCAGATATACATCTCAAAGCTACAGCATCATACAAATTTCTTGTGTTATATCTGAAGATAAATATCCGAATCTAAAGCAAATCGCCCTTCAACTGACGGCAATGTTTAGGTCAACTTACTTGTGGGAGTCTGCATTTTCTGAAATGAAGATAATTAAGTCAAAATATCGCAATCGACACACTGACGATCGTATGTGATCATGCTCGCGATTAGCACTCAGCGGTTACGAACCATCTCATAGAAAGTATGCTGAGGACATTCAGTGCCACGTTTCAACATCCAAGGACACTCCGCAGTTATGATTTACACCATATGTATCTCTCTTGTGAAGTAAGAACCAATAAACTTGCAATTTTGATTAAATATGAGTTCTTCCATTGATATTATAGAGAAGCACCTAACTAAAGCTAACCCAAACCTTGACCAAAATAATGTATATTGCGCGGAAAGGTAATATCTTTGTTTGCTACGTAGGCAGATAGGTAGGGTGTATCGAGTATGTACAACAACCCTGCATCACACATACTTGCAGCCTCTCCAAGTCGATCGTAAGTAATCTAAAAATATTGAGGTAGTTCACCAGCAGTTCAAGTTTGAGCACCCCTGTTATTAGCCATCAGCTAATTAAGCGACTTACCAAATTTCAGGAAGAACAATTCACTGAACGAAAAATCAAATGAGGTAGTTATAACTGCGTCTGAACGCTATGACTGAACATAACTAAATTATTTTCATGAATTTTACACGGACCTACTGTCCCATCTTCAGCGATGGTTTCCAACATTATTTACTTCATGCTTATCAAATGATAGTATTTACAAAAAATTGAGATTAATCGCGATCAAAAGAGATTTCAATATCGGGAAACAAGATTGGAACGGAAAATTAAATGAAAAAGAAAATTACAAATATTTGACTTGAAGCGAAAATCATTTCGTTACAGTGTAGAAAAAATCCATGATGATATCCATAATTTACCACACTGTCATGAATATTCCAAAATATTATATTAATATTAATAAAATAGATAATTAATTTATGTATAGTAATTGAAATTAAATTGCCTGAGAGTAATAGATCCATATTAATTACAAGTACATAGTGGAAAAAATATGTAACTTGAAACGTGTATTTTGCGAAATTAGAAAAACATATCATGAAATTATTTCCAGGTTTTCTATCTTTCTGAAAAAGTCATGAATAATGAAATATGCAACTAAGTTGAGAACCAAATGAAAACTCTAATTCGTGAAAGATTTCGCAACGCTCAGTCTCTGAGTATTTGAATATAGTGAAAGAATTCATACAACGCTCCCGCCTGTACGTTGAACTGCTTCCTTCGAAAGCAGGAACTTTAATATTGATATATTTAAGAAATATTCAAGTAGGAATCAATACATTCTTCGGTTCAGGAGTATATTTTCAGTCCTTTGAGAGAAGATCGAAGTATTTCTGTTCCAAACACCTCTCACTAAATTGAACGTTTCTTATGACTCAAAAGGAGTGGGTGGCTCACAAAGTCGAAGGATCGAATTATAGAGTTGTCGACTTTTGTTTGAAGTAGAAAAGAGAAATCATTCCTTATTTCAAGAAGCTTCTTGTTTCCCAAAAGACGAACTTTTTACTGGAGTTTCAAAGTTGGCAGTTTTGGCTCTGCGACGGAGCCCCTAAAAAATGGGAATCGTGACAAAGAAATTGGGATGAAATGAGACGGAAGGCAAAGATTCAGTAAGGCGTCAACTTTTGCAATTATAGGAATGAATTACGGGGTCTCCAACATATAAATCAAGTCCTAAAAATTAACATGCAGAGATAGTAAACTCTCTCCCTTTATCTTCCGGCCCCTCTATCTTTGTTCGTCTTTCAGTTTGAGAGCGTCTTATTTTCAAAAGCAATGATGGTCTAGAAAGATCGGTAGAATTAGCTAGTGAATGTTTCTACCAAAATGGTGCATAATTAGGATTGAAAAAGTTCTTTTATTAGTGTTGTTTCATTCTTTATTCGTTCCTTCTTTATGTTTGAATTCGTTGTGTGCAATCATAGCAGTGACGGTACTTCACTATATATACATTTATAGAGTGGGTTTTATGGCAATGAATTCCTCATATGTTTGTTCATGTACGCGATATATACAGGCTGATTCAGCAGATATTTCAACTGGGTACAGGGAACATCCGTGGCTGATTTAAGGATATTGTTCAAAGATTTATTTTATGGATACTCATTTTCATATATAGGGTGCCCCAGAGAAAACCGTACAATTTTTTTCTCTATTATTACTTTCGCAATTTCAGATCTAGATCATTCGTTCTTGCTTGATTGGAAAGCCAAAGGACTAGGTTTAACAGAAATTGTATCGAAATTTCACTTCCGGTGAAATCCAATATTACTGACTCATTCGTTATTAAGCAATATATCAAGATCGCTGAAACGTTTTTTTCACTAAAAAATTCGAACGGGCATTCAGTCAATAATTCAGTCTTTTCTGAACAATTTGACATATTGATCTTAAAAATATTCCGAGAATTCGTAAAAAAGTAGAGTGAAGAATTTTTTTCATTCTGATTTTCAGCTGAAACCGAAATATATTTTTCACCTCATGGCGTTGGCACTCCTGACGTTGATGTGATTTTTATATTCATGTTCTAGGAAGAAGAACCATATTTGACTAAAACTAAGCTAAAAATTGATTTCCATTCGAATCCGAAATGGCCGACTTCCCCAAATATTAACAATATTCCCCGCGCATTAAAAATTTTTCGCAGTTGTAATGAATCAATTGCGTGATTCAATCACTAGATTGAACCTTTCCCATCATTATGAGTGGTCGAACTCGAATATTGATTCAGAATTGTGCCAATTGTCGTTAATAATGTTTCTCTTCTTCACCATCATATGCACCTCAAGTTGTTAAACCTCTGAACGAAGACTGCATTCATTAACTCTATGATAAACAGAAAGTAATGAAATTTAATCGAGTTGTAGACGGCATCTGGTTTGAACTCGAATTTTATCATGGTGTTACCTGTTTTGACGTTTGAAATTGTTAACAATGGTTTTAACGTTTCATTGAATGTTTATTTGTGCATGGCTATACTGCTAGATAGATATTACGCCAATTTCCAGCCTCTAACTGAAGAAGAAGTACAATCTATGATCTTGAGGAAGAATTTCGTACAACAGAGTTATTAGGAAGAATATCTGAATGACCGTTTCCCAAATATCTCAGAGATGCGAGCTGTTAAAAACATCTGCGAGAATAGTAATACGACATGGTTTTATTCAACAAATTACACGAGTATAAAATTTCAACAAAAAAAACAAGTACTGATAATGGAATATGACCTCCATTGGCATCCTCAACCATCGGCACCTATCTTCTCCAGCTCTCTATGGATCTCGAAATTACTACTTCATGAAGATTGTTCCTGCATTCTTGATTTTTTTGGCCTCAGCTCCTCAAAATTATTGAAAATAATACCATTTTTATACACCATTTCTTCCAAATGACCCCACAGAAAATAGTCGCACGGATTAAGATCGGGACTATTTGGGGGCCATTATTCTGGTTCGATGATATCGTCTACGCGTTGTCTTAGATAATCCATAGTATTGTGACTGGTATGACATCTGGCTCTATCCTAAAATCAATTGAAATAGTTTTCATTCAGATATATCTAATTTGGGACACGCTGTACACTGACGGACAGTTGTGAGTAAGTAGCGTTTTCTTGTGATATAGTACTGGTTGTTCATTTCCTCGACAAACGTTGTCAGAAGTTACTGACAAAAATTGTAGAATTCCGAAAAAGATTTGAACCAATAAAAATCATCCAAAAAGCTATTCAATTTCTCAACCGTTCATTTGCAGCTGGTGGCAACTGTACTTATTCATGTCATACAAAAACAGGAATCATTCACCTG
The DNA here is from genome assembly GCA_013387265.2 of Cryptolaemus montrouzieri. Lineage (NCBI taxonomy): Eukaryota > Metazoa > Arthropoda > Insecta > Coleoptera > Coccinellidae > Cryptolaemus > Cryptolaemus montrouzieri. The sequence continues at coordinate 55,104,050 of JABFTP020000001.1, forward strand.
CATGAACTGAGGTGTTAGCCGGCTCGGTGGCGTATGGGATATGATGCTCGTCTCCTACGCAGAGTTACCTGGGTTCAATCCCCACAAAGTCTGTGCGATTTCATTAAAGATCCCTTCCCTCGACACGAGAGGGGTTCGGCAAAATTCCCGGGTTAGTAAGGTGATAGAATTTCCCGGCGTCTCATTAGCCGAAAAGCAGAAATAGAGCACGTTATAGGAAAAACAAACAATCAAACTGAGGTGTTGACGCATCAATAGCTGGTAACATATGATCGAGAATTATGCGACAATAATTTTCCGAAACTAATCTTATGTCTTGTTCTATAAAAATGATATTTTGTTTAAAGTTCCTCGAAATACAAGCAGAGATCATTACATGCCTGCAAAATTTTTGTCTTTCCCTCTGCAAACGAATTAATGGCATATTCCTCTCGATGTCCTTCTTCGGAACACTGAAAACGTTTTCGTCTGTGAACCAGATATTGTCAATTTGTCTACGTGTTCTAAATCTATTTGATAAATTTCTGCATCGTTCGAATCTGCGCTTATTGACAGCTTGAGTCAATTGAAAATTATAGTGCCTTCGAAAATAATTAAGACCCAAATTGTGTCTAATTATTCTTTTCATAGAGGTATTTGAGATTTGGTAACTCTGAGATATTTGGGAAAGTGTCAAGCTGGTTCCTGGAGTTCTGATAGTGCTGACTGCTAATGCAGAATGTTATCCTGAAATTGTCAGTTGAGTTTGTAATACAAAAAATATAGAGTTGATTCTTGAAACAGATTATGAAAAAGATCTGTGTTCTAATAGTTGTAGCTGCACCAGTACCTGGTCGTCTTCCTAATGACCCTGTAATTGTAATTGTAATTTTAATTTTTCCTCAAGATCAAAGATTGTACTTTTTTTGTAATTAGGGGCTGGAAAGTGGCGTAATATTTGCCTAGCAGTATAGCCACGCACAAATGAACATTCAATGAATGTTTTAGTGAAAAATGGTTCTTTGTCTTTCTAGAACATCCATGAAAAATACAACAACTTCAGGAGTGCAAACGTCATGAGGTAAAAAAAAAATTTTCGATTTCAGTTGAAAATCAGTTAGAAAAAAATTCTTCACGCTACTTTTCTACCAATCCTTGGAATATTTTCAAGTGCAATATGTCAAATTGTTCAGAAAGGGCTTAATTATCGACTGAATGCCACATTCGAATTTTTTAGTGAAAAAAAAACATTTTAGCGATCTTGAAATATTATTGCTAATTTTGAATGAGTCAACCATATTGGGTTTCACTGGAAGTGGAATTTTAATACAATTTCTGTTAATCCTAATCCTTTGGCTTTCCAGTGAAGCAAGATTGAATGATCTAGCTCCAAAATTGCGATAGTTATAATAGAAAAAATTTTCCGGTTTTCTCTGGCGCACCCTATATATAAAATGATACACTTTTGCCTGATTTCCACTATGCTTACTTTTGATATATACGACTGGTTTCGACAGTTACGTTATGAGTTATGAGAAAGAATATGCTAACTATACCTATTTTAAATGTTGAGTAGTGAGGAGTGAATTTTAGTTGACTAATGAGAGTGGTGAATTTTGGGTTTTTAGACAGTTTGTTAGTTCCCAAACTTTTTTACAAATTCATTCCTTTATTGCATCTGTGGAGAATTTTCAAATTATCTAATGTAATTATGTGATTTGGAAATCAAAAACTGCGGATTTGGTATCTAGTAATATTCAAGTACATTGTTATTTTAAAATGAAATGATTGTCTTTTCACTGTAATTTTGAATTGAAATGAAATATAAAAAGGTTTTTCAGGTGGGTATATACAATACATTCTTCACAATTGAAAATGAAATTTAATTAGATTGAAAATCAAGAAAGAGATTGGTAATTTCAGTGAAAAAACAAAAGAAAATAGACCCCGGCCTGGGTCGTTTCAGAGAAGAGATGTTTTTTCAATTTTGATTCAAAATATTAACCTGTTTGTCCTACGCAACCTGTTAGGCATATATGGTATTCAATTCCACATATTCCCTCCTGTTTGAATTTATTTGTTTATAGTTTGGCATTGAGCATATAATTTGCTTTTAGTAGACCACTGGAGAAGGAGGTCCTCAAATTAAATCTGTATAAATAATTGCTGATGTTATTAGAGAGGGGAGCTAATGAAAGTTAGACATGCGGAATTATTTTCTGGTATTTCTATAATTGAATATTGTAACTGAGACATTTGTTTTTCTTCTTGGCGTTTAATAATACTGGTTATGTGGGACACTGGAATATCATTACTTGAATCAATTTTCTTAATTATATTGATTTCCGTATTGACGATAGGGGAATGGATGACGCTCTGTGAATAATTGAATTTTAAGTGGCTAATTTATGAGTAATGTGGTTGAAATAATCCATTGGCATTGTTGAGTTTGGAAATGAATTTTTGCGTTCAACTTCAGAAGCGAAGGCTATTTCATGATGCATTTTATTTAGAAGATGTGAAAACTCATCTATTTTAGTATTTTAGTCTTGAAAATCACAAGAATATCATTAACGCATCTGTTGCAAAAATAATATATGTTTGAGCTAACTAATAATTCATTATAGATTGTTGTTGTGTTGTTATGATGATCCATTGGGGGTCCTGGGAGAGTTTCGTTTGAAAATTTTCGATTCAAATTGGGAATAATTTCATGACAAACAGGTTTCTAGAAGATAACGAAGTTAAAGGTTTTTCTAATTGAGCCAGAAATTCATCTGTTGAACTAATGGGGTACATATTCTTTATATCAAAAGAGACAAAATTTAAAATTCTAATTGTAACGTGTCGAGAGTTTATCCATCAGGTCTTCAGAATTTAAAATAGTGTTTTGCGAATGGTAGTAGGTGAGTTCTATTTTCTCGTGCTTTAAGAAGTGCTAAACCTTCCTGTAGATGAATGTTCGTCTCTAATTAAAAAAATCTTCAACCAAAATAACATTTCATCATGACGCAACTGTCGCGTGTATCAAAAATAAACATACTGGAAATCAGACGAAAGTGTATAATTTTATTTATATACTCTGTTTCATCCAATGCAGCCCCCTTTTTTTATATATAGGCTGTTTTGCGCAAAAATGATGAAAATTTCCGCGCCTCATAAGTTGAACATAACATTAAATTACTCGGAAAACTACCAAATTGGACCTATGTTCCTGGTAATTCAAACCGTGAAGTTTATCGCAAAATGCTAGAAAATACTACCGATTGATAACAGAAAAACCCAAAAAGAATCCCTTCATACTTGAACAACAGTTAAATTTCCAAGAAGACGCTGCAAGGGGGCCAATAAACAACAAGAAATTATAGACCGATTTCTGTGCTGCCAGTGATTTCGAAGGTATTTGAATCTGCCATCAAGTCAAGGTTAATAGATTTCATTGACTCTAAAAAAATCTTCAATAAGAATCAACATGGTTTCAGAGGCAAAAAATCAACTACAATGGCTCTCATAGAAAGTGTGGAATTTATCATAGAGGCCTTTGATGACATGGATGACGTGATTCTCGCTTGCCTCGACCTTAGCAAAGCATTTGATTGCGTGAGTCACCATATACTGCTAGATAAATTGAAGTACTGCGGACCAGTGTTGGAGCTTTTCGGGTCGCATCTACTTGATAGGTCACAAATAGTGGAGTGGAAGGGGCAAAGATCAGAAACCAGAAAAGTACCCTGCGGGGTGCCCCAAGGTCTTATTCATAATATACATCAACGATCTTATGGAAATTGTAGAATCTGACACAACGAAAGTTTTTGCCGACGACACGACACTAATAAATGAAGCAATAAGTCGAAATACCTTGGAAGTAAAAAATGATGGTTTGACGCACATGAACTTCAACTGAATATAGATAAAACTCAAAAACTTGTACTTACCACCAGGTCAAGAAACGCAGCCAATATCCAATTACTGGGATTTGTTCTTGATGATTCACTGTCCTGGACTCCCCACATAGATTCTCTGCGCAAGCGTCTGTCAACGGCGTGCTTCACAATAAGGAGAATTAAATATATTATAGACGAAAACGCCGCTCTACTAACCTTTCATGCGCACTTCAATAGTGTATGTACATATGGCATCATTCTGCCATATGTGGGGTGCTGCGGCCGATGCAGGGAGAGTATTTCTGAAACAAAAGAATGCTGTCAGATTGCTAGCAGAAGTTCCACCTACAACAAGCTGCAGGGAAATCTTAAAACAATATAAGATACTTACCGTTCCGTCATGCTACATTCTAGCCACCTTGTGCCACTTTCACGAAAATGAAAATTACAAAGAAAAACATGAGGAAAATCACAACCATTTCACTCCAGGAAGGGAAAATTTCGTTCTCCCTAGACATCGTCTGCACAAGACACAGAGTTCTTTTGCATTCATTGGTACCAAACTCTACTACAAGTTGCCCACTGAATACAGAATCATGTCGAAAAATCATTTTAAAAAATCTGTTAGAAATTTTTCGATACGGAGTGCATACTATTCGGTTGAAGAATTTTTGTCAAATTAACTCAAAAGCCATGTGTTTGTAATGTACATGTCTTCAGTTTATATACAAATTGTTTTGTAACACTCCTGACTGATATTGTTATTTTTGATCAGTGAAGGAGTTTATGTGTGACAGTCCTTTTGATTTATTGAAGGACACATATATATTATTATTATGCACTATCTCAGCTGTTAGCTGGATATAATTTACCTTTCCCAGATTCAGCAATCAAAGGGAATAGGTTCGATTACAATATACTTGACATAAATTTCATTACTATCCTACATGTATTAAGAATTACAGCTTTTTGTATTTCCATATAGGTATTCTTATGCAATTCTAATTTCTAAAGGCTATCATGCAAAGTTTTGGGTATTAACCCAGTCGAGGATACGATGACAGGAACAATATCTATTTTCTCGAGGTGCCACATCTGCTTGATCTCAATAGCAAGGTCTGTGTATTTGGACTTTTTCTCCTGAAACTTGTTCAGCGCGTTGTTATTATTCGGTATGGCGACATCCACCAGCATTGCTGTTCTGCCTCTCTTATCATACACCACTATGTCCTGCCTATTATTCGTCACCATTTTGTCTGTGATAACAGGCCTATCGTAGTATAATCTGATAGAGTCATTTTCCATCACGGGCGCAGGTTGATACTTGTAATATGGCTGGAAGGTATTCAGAAGTCCGTACTTGTGTGCAAGTTTCTGATGGATAATGTTGCACACTTGATTATGCCTGTGAAGATAGTCCGTATTGGCCAGTTGTTCGCAGCCGGACGTAATATGCTGTATAGTCTCCAATCTTATATGGAATTTTCTGCACCTATCTGTTTGTAATGTTCTGTCCTTCATAATAAATTTTTTATAGTTATTTGCAGCGATCACTTGGTCTTGGATGGCCATAAGGAATCCCTCTGTTTCCTCGAATAATTCACCTTTCAACAACCATTTGTTGGAGGCTTCTTTGTCGATGTGTGGTTGATTAATCTCATGGTGATGTCGTCCATGCAAATCCTCTGCTCTTGTTTTTCAGTATCTGATAGGAACGGTAGATTCAGCAGGTCATCTCTGGTCATTATTATTATTATTATTTTCATTAATACCTCAACGACTTCTTCTTGTGGGGACATCTGGAGTCCTAAATTATTGTAATTCATTCTGGAAATTTGGATGATCTGTCAGCGAAGTGTAGATGAATATCGTCAAATAACTGTAAATATTCCGAACCAAGTTAGGGGCGGTTTTCAGTCAAGATTGTATTATTATTATTAGAAGATTTGAAATCATTGAGTGTTTTTATTATAATCAATACAAAACAATATAATCTTTTTGAGTTTGTTGTAGTTTGCGAAAAGGGTTTTCAGAAGACACTACAAGAAAACCTGCTGTCTTTATCTAAAACCTCAAGGTATGTAAATTTACTACCTTCGAAAGGTTTCCCTTTAAAACAAAGATTGATTTCTTTTCTTTCTTCAATAATCTTGTAAATAGCTTTACTGCAAGGTGGATCAATTAAGATGAAAAATGAGTTTCTGTGAAAAATATTCGCCAAAATAATTTTCCCATAAACAGTTGTGAGGAAGTTTCGAAAAGCTTTCGAATTCGGTATCGCTCGACTTTTCTCCATTCAATTTTGAGGAGATAATGCTTCCTCTCTCAAAGAATTGATCATATGTACGTCCTAAGATGTCCAATCATATAAAATGATTCGATGTGTTTCAGCGAATTTTGCCAATCACAAGATAAGGAATATACAGGGTTGCTCGTTTGAAATGAAATCATCTTGATTATAGTTGAGGTAGAATTGGTTTATTCATTTGAGCGATATTGCCGATAGCACTAGAAATCGGGGAGTAAATAAATATTCAGAACTATTGTTCTGTTATTGTTGATAAAACTTCTAATAATTCCTCATTGATTAGTTAATAAAACTGACCAAATAATACTGCTTGGTTTAATTTGCAAGTATCCTCCAACTGTTTGTCAATTAAATACAATGGTAAGTTCGAAACTATAAGGGTCTATATCTGGACACGTCTCTCCCAATTGTTGTGTCCTCAGGCCGTCGGAGAGTAGCCAAATGAAATTAACTACTCAGATCCATAGTCAGCGCCTTGTTTGCCTATCATTCACTTGAGGGTGACGTGCCGCACACTACACACCGCAGTACACAAAGAGCATAGGATATTAGGATGCTGTTCAGATCGCCGTGTGATACAAAATTATACCAATCGCGAATAATTGGAGAATGTATCCTTAGTATGCTATGTATACCAACTCGGACGTACTATAACAAATTAAAGTTAGGTAAACAATGTTGGTTTAGGTTGGACACAACTTCATTTCATAAGCCATAATGAGTCAGACGATATAAATATATGTAGATATACAGGGTGTTTCAGGTATGCAGTTATTAGTTTCTACAGGAAATTCCTCATCAAAAAACGAAAAACAAATGCCCATAAACACATCCTCCGTTCACGAGATACAGAGTGTTGAAGTTTTCTTCACGTTTGTGTTGATAACTCTTGTAGTTTTCGAATGATCTATTTCAAATTTGCAGAAAAAAAGAATTTTTATTCATCGATCCATTAGATGTATCCAGTTATTGCGAAGATATACAGAGTGATATTTTTCGCGGTCATGCTTTCTTTGACCGCTTTCTTGATAAAATACATTGTATAGCGTGCGATTTGTCTTTTCAAAAATATTTAGTTAGAAGATCTTGTGATATATAATAGTTTTTGTCTAATTTCTTCGAAATTACAACCGTTTTCTAGTGAAAAAATGATTTGCATAGAAAGGCAGGCGTTTTTTGAATCAATTGAATTGAAGATCGATTATCCCTAATTCAAAGGTGGGAGCAAAAGTGGAATAATTTTCTACAGAAACTGCGAAAATAGCCTTATGAAGTAGATCTTGCATAATTTTGAATTTGAATATTAGTGTTCATTTTATTTAGTGGAAATTCAACTGACCAAACCTAAGCTTACTCGTATCCACAGTAACATACAGGAGATTTGTCATAATTGAAGTAGATTATTATCAATAATACAAAGTTTTTGGAATTTTGAAGAGTTGGAATCTATCTTGAAGCTTTTCCTGAGAGAAATATTCGTTCATAGAAATTTTTCGTTTCTTTGAACCGGACGGTTTCGATCATTGAAAGAAAATTCTGAAGTAAATCGGTTTGTCATGACCCCGGAAAAGGTAGAATCTACTTTGGATGATGTGCATTAAAATCCAAGAATCGGCACTCGAAGGTTTTCTTTACAGGTTGACGTATCACATTCGACTGTTTGGAGAATTTTGCATGTGCAACTGCTAAAAAAGTGCAGAAAACGATCTTATCTTGCGATCGGTAAACAATGACAATAACAGTGTTGAACGTACACCTCCTACGTTATTGACGTCACCACAACTATCTCTTTCTAGTCCTGAACCGTCGCCGCCTTAGACGACTCTGATTCAATCGAGAATGTAAACAAACCATTGTCAGACGAAAATGTTGAAAAGTGGAAAACTGTTGAAAGATCTTCTGATCTATAATATTTTTTGTCTAATTTCTTCGAAATCACAACCGTTTGCTAGTGAAAAAATGATTTGCATGAAAAGGCCGCGTTTTTTGAATCAATTGAATTGAAGGTCGATTATCCCTATTTCCAAGGTGGGAGCGAAAGTGTTTCCATAATTTTCTACAGAAACTGCGAAAATAGCCTTTTGGAGTATATCTTACATCATTTCGAGTTTGAATATAAGTATTCATTTTATTTAGTGGAAATAAAAATGACCAAACCTAATCTTACTCGTATCCACAGTAACATACAGGAGATTTGTCATGATTGAAGTAGATTTTTATCAATAATACAAAGTTTTTGGAATTTTGAAAAGTTGGAATCTATTTTGTAGCTTTTCCTGAGAGGAATATTCCTTCACAGAAATTTTTCGTTTCGTGAAAGTGGATGGTTTCGACCATTGAAAAAAAATTCTGAAGTAGATCGGTCCGTCATGACCCCGGGAAAGGTAGAATCTGTTTTGGACGAAGTCTATTATATTCCAAGAATCGGCACTCGAAGGTTTTCTTTACAGGTTGACGTATCACATTCGACTGTTTTGAGAGTTTTGCATGAGCAACTGCTAAAAAGTGCAAAAAACGATTTTATCTTGCGATCCGTAAACAATGACAATAACAGTTGAACGTACGCCTCCTATGTCATTGACGTCACCACAACAACTCTTTCTAGTCCTGAACAGCACATCGCCGCCGTAGACGACTCTGATTCAATCGAGAATGTAAACAAACCATTGACAGACGAGTGGAAAATTGTTAAGAGATCTTCTGATATATAATATTTTTTGTCTAATTTCTTCGAAATCACAACTGTTTTTTAGTGAAAAAATGATTTGCATAAAAAGGCACGCGTTTTTTGTATCAACTGAATTGAAGGTCGATTACCCCTTTTTCCAAGGTGGGAGCGAAAGTGATTCCATAATTTTCTACAGAAACTGCGAAAATAGCCTTTTGGAGTATATCTTACATCATTTCGAGTTTGAATATAAGTGTTCATTTTATTTAGTGGAAATTCATATGACCAAACCTAATCTTACTCGTATCCACAGTAACATACAGGAGATTTGTCATAATTGAAGTAGATTTTCATCAATAATACAAAGTTTTTGGAATTTTGAAATGTTGGAATCTATTTTGAAGCTTTTCCTGAGAGGAATATTCCTTCACAGAAATTTTTCGTTTCGTGGAAGTGGACGGTTTCGACCATTGAAAGAAAATTCTGAAGTAGATCGGTCCGTCATGACCCCGGGAAAGGTAGAATCTGTTTTGGACGAAGTCTATTATATTCCAAGAATCGGCACTCGAAGGTTTTCTTTACAGGTTGACGTATCAAATTCGACTGTTTGGAGAGTTTTGCATGAGCAACTGCTAAAAAAGTGCAAAAAACGATTTTATCTTGCGATCGGTAAACAATGAGAATAACAGTTGAACGTACACCTCCTATGTCATTGACGTCACCACAACTATCTCTTTCTAGTCCTGAACAGCACGTCGCCGCCGTAGACGACTCTGATTCAATCGAGAATGTAAACAAACCATTGACAGAAGAAGAAAATGATGAAAAGTGGAAAATTGTTAAGAGATCTTCTGATCTATAATTTTTTTTGTCTAATTTCTTCGAAATCACAACCGTTTTCTAGTGAAAAAATGATTTGCATAAAAAGGCACGCGTTTTTTGTATCAACTGAATTGAAGGTCGATTACCCCTATTTCCAAGGTGGGAGCGAAAGTGTTTCCATAATTTTCTACAGAAACTGCGAAAATAGCCTTTTGGAGTAGATCTTACATCATTTTGAGGTTCAATATTAGTGTTCAATTTATTTAGTGGAAATTAAAATGACCAAACCTAATCTTACTGGTATCCACAGTAACATATAGAAGATTTGTCATAATTGAAGTAGATTTTTATCATTAATACAAAGTTTTCGGAATTTTGAAAAGTTGGAATCTGTCTTGAAACTTTTCCTAAGAGAAATATTCCTTCATAGAAACTTTTCGTTTCGTGGAATCAGACGGTTTCGACCATCCAAAGAAAATTCTGGACTAAATCGGTTTGTCATGATTCCGAAAAAAGCAGAATTTGCTTTGGACGAAGTCCATTATAATCCAAGAATCGGAACTCGAAGGTTTTCTCTACAGGTTGACGTATCACATGCGACTGTTTGGAGAGTTTTGCATGAGCAACTGCTAAAAAAGTGCAAAGAACGATCTTATCTTCCAATCGGTAAACAATGACAAAAACAGTGTTGAACGTACACCTCTTATGTCATTGACGTCACCACAACTATCTCTTTCTTGTCCTGAACAGCACGTCGCCGCCGTAGACGACTCTGATTCAATCGAGAATGTAAACAAACCATTGACAGACGAAAATGATGAAAAGTGGAAATCTGTTAAACCTAAATCTAGAAGAAGAAATGTGAAATCTAGTATTCCCAGTGAAAATAAAGACGATTCTAAGGTCTCACCAAATGGTATGAATGGAAACAAAAATAATCAGTTGAAAAACAGTGATCAGAATAGAAAGTTAAATAATGAGGGGGGAAACACTTGGTCAATCACAAGGGTATCAAAAAAGTTCAATTCTGTGAAAGCTATATACAAGAAGGCATTCTTGTTCGTCTCACGTATTGAACCAAATACTGATATTGAAGCCTTTACCAAAATGGTAAGAGAGACTTTTCCGGAAGCTTACTGCAGTATCGTTACTTCAATTTTCCTTAAAAATATTCCTCTTTCAAAGTAATAATCAACGAGGAAAATCTGAAGACGGCAAAAAATTTTGAAGATTGGACGGAAGGGGCCCTGCTAACTAAGTTTTTTCTCAGATCCCCCACGCAGGCTGAACCACAAGTCTGATCTCTATAGGTTAAGAGAATGTTGTTTTGGATATGAGTGTGAGTAAAAATCGGATGGCTCTATTAAATTAGAACATACTGTGTGTTTCAAATAAAGTTAAACTTCTTAAATATAACCTCGATTGGGAGTTGTGCGATGTTGTGTGCCTCACCGAACACTGACTAAACGAAGATTAAGCCAAAAGACTTGTTATTCCTGGCTACAAAATCCTCACTTTTCTTGCACGATCAAATTTCAAACACGGTGAAACTCTTATGACAGCAAAAGAAGAAATTAACTGTAGGGCTTTGAATCACATAAACGAGCTTTCATTAGAAAAAAATTGTGAAGTTTCAGCAATTCAGGAAAAGAATGAGAATATTATATTTTTGAGTATTAATAGATCTCCTAATGGCAATATGGAACAGTTTTTGATTCAGTTAGATAAAGTACTTCAGACAATTCATGTTACTCATCAGGGCGATATTTTCTTAGCTGGTGACTTCAACGTCAATTTCACTAAAAGAAGCAGTGAATAAATACAGGATGAGGAGCTCCTGAAATCATATGATTTACACATGGTGTTCCAACAGCCTTCTCGGGTAACACAAACTTTTGGTTCTTGCATTGATGATGTATTTAAAAACCTGAAAAAAAAATTTACTCTCATAAAACGGTTGATTTACACATTCATGACCATTTAGGGCAGATTGTAGCATTCTCAAAACAAATTAAACCTTCAAACACACGGTTTATCTGGGTGAGGAAATTGACGAGAATAACACCATTTTGTGGATCGACTTAAATCGAATAGGTGCGAGTGTCTGTCTGAGAAAAACGCCAGGACAGCTTTTGACAGTTTTCAGAAGAACTTTCTAGCTGTCTCTAACGATTGCTTTCCTGAAAAAAGAATAAGAATATCTGAAGTCAAAGAATAAACCAAAGAAGGAAACACAAGAAATACTTACCCTACGAAATCAAATTGAAGCTGCATAGACCATAGCATCTGTAAGAAAAGATGCAGCATCCATTGAACTTTTGAGATTCATGAAAAAACAACTGAAGGGTCGGGTAAAAAAGAGATTAGAGCTGAAGATTCGAAAAAAATCATGGATTCCGAAAAGAAGGGCAAGGCTTTCTGGGAAATCATCAAATCTAGAGCGAACTCAAAATGAGATATCACTAACAATAGTTGCCTTACACCTGACCAATTGAACAAATTCTTGGTAGAAAAAGGAGAAAAGCTGTCAAAGGAAATAAACACCAAAACTTATGGCAGTGAAGAATTGATGAAAAATAAAATTATAAAAGAAGTTAGTTCGATGTTTTCCACGGCCACCACTCCTGGCGAGATCATTCAAATTGTTTCAAAAATGAAAGGAAAAACATCCCGAGATATTTATGGTGTATCTGACTTACTCAAAAAAACGGAGCACCACCTTGCTGAGCCACTGAGTCACCTAATCAATCTTTCTTTCGAACAAGGAATCTTTCCACAACAACTGAAGGTAGCTAAGGTGGTACCAATATTCAAGAAAGGAGATATCCATGAATGTGGAGATAATAGACCCATTTCTGTGCTGCCTGCTATTTCGAAAGTCTTTGAAGTTGCCATTTAGAACCGATTAGTCAGCTATATGAACTCTCGAAAAATCTTTAACGATAACCAACATGGACTCCGGGAAGGAAAGTCTACAACAACTGCTTTAATGAAAGTAGTTGAGTTTATTCTAGAGGCTTTCGGTGTCTGGATCTCAGCAAGGCTTTCGACTGCATGAATCATGACAAAATCCAAAAAAACTAGAATACTGTGAGGCAAGGGGATCTGTATCAGATCTTTTCAGGTCATACTAGCAAGAAAGGTGTCAGATAGTGGAGTGGAAAGGACATATGTCAGTTAGTAGAGAGATCACTAGAGGAGTTCAGCAAGGTTCCATGTTGGGACCAGTTCCCTTCATTATTTACATAAACGATTTGCTCGAGAATGTACCATGTAACCACGCCAAAGCTTTTGCAGACGAAACAACGCTAATAAATAAAGCAAAAAAGAGAGAAAATATTCGAGAGAAAGATGAAAAATCAATTGCGAAAGCAAAAACTTGGTTTGATTCGAATGCACTTAATGCACTTAATTTAAATAAAACGCAAAAAATAATACACACCATCAAATCCGTAAAAGCATTCTCTCTGGCATGCTGGGGTTTATCTTGGACAGATCATTCTGTTGGACTCCTCACAACTGCGTGCTTCACCATAAGGAGAATTAGACATATTGTCGATGAGAAGGCTGCTTTGTTAACTTACCATGCACACTTCCATAGTGCTTGTACATATGTCTTTGTTCTTTGGGGATCCTCTGTGGAGGCGGAGATAGTCTTCCTGCAACAAAACAAGGCAGGAGAATATTGGCTGGGGTATCACCGACAACGAGCTGTAAAGACATTTTAAGACAATATAGAATGCTTACTGCTTCACGTTTGCAGCTCTCTGTCATTTTCATGAAACAAAAAATGATCGCGATGAATATGGGGACACTCATCACTATTCCACTCGTCGTCGAGGAAGATTTGTAGTACCTAAAAATCGTCTCAGTAAAACTCAAAGGTCTTTCAACTTCATTGGAACGAAGCTATATAATAAGGTTCCAAGCGGTTATCAGAGCGGCAAACAGAAGCAATTCAAGTGTGCCGTTAAAAAATTTCTGTTAGAAAATGTGTTTTACAGTGCTGAAGAATTTATAAATTATATCGAGTAATCTCTCGTACTCCTTTCATTACAGCTTTTGTGTATGTACCTAATTGTTTTTTAGTTGTTATGTATGTATACATATGTATGGACAATTTTTGTGACATACCTTGTATTTTGTTGGAGGAAAATATATATACTATACTATACTATATCCAAGCTATATCCAGAGGACTCAAGCCCTTAGAGGTGAAGATCTATTCAAAAGTTGCAGATTTTGCCAATGGCTACTATAGAGATAGACTGAAATGCAGGATTTCGTAGAAAGTAGGAATATTTTGTTTTTTCTATTTTATTACTCGCGGGAGGAAGGTGATGCCTATCATGCCCAAAATGATTTACTGTGTGTATTCACTCGGTTCTCTAAGAGGGCCAAATTGTTCACAGACGAAGCAGGGTTTACGCGAGGGGGTAAAATGAATTTCAACAAGGCTCACGTGTGGGCTGAAGAAAATCCTCATGAGACCATTGAGCATAGCCACCAAGACAAATTTCCTATCAATGTTCGGGTCGGTTGGTAAGAAGGCATATTGTTGGGGCCAATAATTTTACTTAACAGTTGAATTATCTAGTATACCTAGACTTCCTGCAGAACATTCTAGTTGATTTTTTCGATGATATGTCTTGTTCGAATAGAATATAGAATAAGAATTTGTTTTATGCATACTCATACTCCTCCTGATACTTCACTTATAGTGAAGAATGTAGCAGAAAAGAACCAAGGTTAGGTTAGATCATACCACTAGGCGTGGAATTACCACAGACGATTTTTTCACAATTGCTGACTTAGCCAATCACTTGTTGAAAAACCAACTTACACTACTGGGGAAATTCCGTAAGAATAAACTAGATACTCCGTGCGAACTAAGTATAAAATCTAGACCCATTCATTCTGCAATGTTTGCATTCACTCGAAATATAACAATGGTTTCGTATGTTCCAAAAAAAAAAAACAATTGTACATCTACTGTCTAGTCAACACGAAGATAATAAGCCATATATGATTTTGGATTACAACAGAACCAAAGGCGCAGTTGATAATGCCGAAAAAATAATTCGGGAATATTCATGTAGCAGAAGATGGCCTTATAGACTTTTTATGAACATCTTAGATATTTATTTGTGCCCTAAATGCTTTCGTAATACATATACGAAAAACTCCGATTGGGAAAAAGAAAATCTTTCTTTTTGCTGAAGTTGGGAGATGAACTAGCTCGCGCCACGTGGAGACGCGTGCAACAATGAACATCATCACTGACAAATAAAATATGCCCTAAAAGATCGTATAATTGAGGTTCCTGTTGAACCTGAGGTTGAAGCACAAGCTGCAGCTAAAAAACGCGCCAGGTGTTTTAAATGCCCCAGAAGTTTGGACAAAAAAGTGAATACAAAATGTGCACAATGTAAGCAGTTTGTATGTGAAGAGCATAGAAGAAAACATTTTTCTGTTTTGTGCCATGATTGCTTGTTTGCCTAACATTCAAACCACTTGCTTTTTTCATCATCTGATGTTATGGTTTTTGTCTAGATTTCATGATTCAGTTGTTCTTTTTTTTTACTATTGAAGGATTATATTTTATTTTTTCATTTATTTTGTTGCGAATTCAAATTATTATTATGAAATTCTACTTGAGAAATGCCTAAGATTTATATTTTTATTGAAAAAAAGAAGCCATCATTAGAAACGTTTTTATGATTTGGGATCTCTGCAGGGCCCCGCTTGGGTATTTACGTTGATTTCAATCGCATGGGTATTTGAGGGTTGATATATATATATATATATATATATATATATATATATATATATATATATATATATATATATATATATATATATATATATATATTTCGTGTCACTTGGTACAGGGTGTTTCAAATTCGATGGTTTTGTTGAGCAGCTATGAAACATTGGAAATAGAAAAAAGTGACACCCACCTTTCTCGGTCTCAATTTTCGAGAAAACCTTTAGGCACATTTTGATTTTTTTATTGTTTTATTTTTTCTGTTTTTAAAACAAGGGAACAAAGAAATTAAATAACGATAATATTGAGATATTTAAAAGAAATCGAGAAATGAAAGAGAATAAACAATTTCTCAACCTTCACTAAAACACGAAATTCAATCTTAAAACTGCTCCTTGAGGTTATATACGTATAAAGTGCATCAATTCAATTGTAAGAATCACAGGAAATTAGAAGAGATACAGGACTGTAGAATACTAGGGAAACTATGAAGAGGACAAAGACAACAGAGTCTAGATTACGGCATAGGTAGGAATTAGAGTAAGTTCGAGAGAGCTTACAAAGTGCACGTAACAGTGAAATCCATGGGTGCATTCGAACGGTTTTTGAGTTATACGGTGAACTTTTGTTTTTAACAATACCTACCATACGCAAAATTGATCGAGTTGAGCAGAGTATTTTTTTTCTTCTCAAAAATATGTAATATTATAATAATATTATTGTGGCATATATGTTTTTTGAGAAATGTAAAATCGTTTCCAACAGAACCTCGTTATGAGTTGAGAATCTTGCCATTCCCAAAATAATTCTCTACGGCAGTATTAGTATTTCTATGAACATGGAGAGATCACACACTAATTCGGATCGATGCTGAATAGTTAAAGATGAATAGCACAGAGAAAGTTATCGGTTCTTTCAGCAAGATTTCGTGATATCAGGAAATCGTAGAATTAGAACGACAAAAATATAAGATGATATAATTTTTCATTCAATGAAAACGGCGGCAATGATTGAGCTGCTTTATATTAAAAGAGATGTGTTTACGAATCTGGAGAAAATCGCGGAATACTGAAAACCAGCTTCGAGAACACTCATAATTTATTGGAAAAAACGGACATTGAACACATTCTTGAAATTTCGTTTCAGAAAATGTTTCAGTACATTGAAAACTACAAACATAATTTCAAGATATATTAATATCACAGAAATTCCCAAGATATAACAAAAGTGCAAGTTCATCATTCCAACTATCAATCGAAAGAAATCTTATCGTACAGAAAATTCAGCTCTTCAAATATATATTACTTTTCTGTATTGAATTATTGAATGGAAACGAAGATGAAAAAGCAATGCCAGTTTCAAAGCAGATGCTCGAATTGTCCTCCCAATTTCTCTATGCATAATCTGCATTTTCTACTGACCGGATTCACAGCATTCAATTACACGAATTTAATCAATGGCAATCTGGAGTCGTCAACCGAATCCTCCCAACTTTCCTGCCACGTGGGGTACATTTAGTTCTTGATGAAACCGCTTATGAAAAAGTCAATGGGCTGAGATCAGGGAATCTCGTGGGCCATAAAACGGTATATCTTTTGCTAATCTACTGATCTCCCAGAATGTCGAATTTATGGATAAAAGTGCCTGCATTGTGAGTAGATGCGCAGTCCTGTTGAAACCTATTTGTTTAGAGGTTTGCGAGTAGAACATTTTCCAAATATGGTTGAACAAATTTGATGAAAATATTCAAACATGTATTAGAGTTCTCGGATTTCTCAAAAACATATGGTCCTATCATTTGTTGGCCAACAATTGCCATCCACGCATTGAAGTCAAACCGACTATCACTGCTTATCCTAACCTTATTGCTGCGAATAACGTTTCTTGGAAAATATGCATTTTCGAGGCATTTCTTTTCGAACTATCTACAGTAATTGAATCGTTGCTCGGAATCTCCCGAAAAAAGATAGTGATCCAATTTCATCTCTTATGGTTTGAACTTGTTTTTTTTTATTCTCTAATTTTGGCTCTTCTAAACACCAGGTACATCGACTACTACTCTCATCAATGTTTCAGGATTTTCAACTAAATCTGCAATTACATTTGATTCAGTTCCTTCATTATTATCTCTAGCATATTCTTTGACCCTCTATTTCTTGAAACATCCGTAAGTTCGCAAATTATTATCGAAATCTTTTGAAAATACATTTGTCTGGCTGGTGTTGCTCCGGGAACCGCTCTCCGTGAACGAATCCGAAACCATGTCATCCATCCCCACAAAAGCCTTGTTGCTTGTAAAAAGATTCTTGATAACACGCGTTAGATGCTTTGGCGTGCCCATCTCATCTAGAATCTGCCACAAATTATTCCAGACAACTTTATCGAAGGCCTTGATGTTGTCCAAGAAAAGAATCAGAAAAGGAACATTGTATTCGTAGCATTTGTCTATGTTGTGCGAATGGCTATCTGCGCTGTTATTAGTCATCAATTCCTGACAGTGCATTTGGAGGTAAGCTTCTCTCCATTCTTGGCCTTGATAGTTAGTATTCGCGACTCAGTTGCTTTAGTTAGAAAACTGACTTTTTTGAATAGGTCTCGCGGCTTGCTCTTAAAGGAGTTCTGTTCAATTTCTTGACAAATGGAATCGAAATATGCATTTTTGTCCTCTTTTGTAGCTGCGTTGATTTTTTGGCGAGTCTGTTATACCTGTTACGTACATCACCTTCTGTTAATCCGAGCGTTTTCATTCTTCGACGCTCTCTTATTAGCTTCCCAGTTCTATCTGAAATCCATTGCTTTTTTGGCTTATTATCTTTCTTACATTCGCACTCGGATACCTCCATGATTGCCTTCATTCTATTTCACAATTTTTTCGCACTACTTCGACGAATCTATTCTGCGTCTATCCTTTCAAGTTCTTCAAATGCGCTTTCTATGAATTTGTTGTTGTTTTTTGAGGTTCCATCTGTTTGGTCGTTTGGAGATCTTAGGGAGTGAGCGCAATTTGATGCGTATCTCTATTATAAGTGCGTTATGGTCGCTTCCACGGTCTAATCTCGGGTATTTTTTCACATCTCTGAGTGATGTATGCCATCTTTTGCGCATGCGGATATAGTCTATTTGATTTCGCGTTTTGCCATCTGGCGACAGCCATGTATGAAGTCTTCGTGGATGGTGTTTGAAATTAGTGTTTGTAATAAACAGATCATTCTCAGCACAGAACTCTATCAGTTTTTTCCCACGTTCATTGCGTGTTGCAAGACTATACCTACCGACTATGTCCCGCATGTAGTTATCTGAATCTGTCGCAATGAAGTCTCCTACTACGAATAGAAGTTCTATTCTAGGAGCTTTATCGACTGGCTCTGAGAGTTTCCCGTAGAATTCCTCAACCTCTTCTTGTGAATGTGTTGAGGTAGGAGCATATACTTGAATGAGATTGATGTTCATTGGAAATGCGTGCAATCTGATACTCAGAATTCTGTCATTAATAGTTTCGTAGCCAATGAACGAATGTTTGATGGATTTATTGAAGATTATAACAACTACGTTGGTTAACTCTTGTTAATTGCTTGAACAAATCACCATATTTCCATTCGTTGTTCCGAAATGTCCGCTTTCTCTCAATGTGTCTCAGATACCCCTACGAGGTTGTTGTTCTTGAGGGTTTGTTCCAAAATATGGAGTTTTCCAGTCTTATTCAATCCTCTTACATTCCAGGTGTAGATCTTCAGCATGTGGATTTTTCAACCAGCCGTATATTTTCCATGAAGTGTCTGGTCGTCTACGCCTCCATGGCCAGTAACCAATTCCACACTGACAGTCCTGGATCTGCAGCGCCGAGTGCTAGTCCGATCACATGGCGAACGGATGATATCTAATTTTGACTGATGCAATGTGAGCTTTCATGCGGTGATTTATATCACGGTAGGGCCCCTCTCCTTTCCATGACGCAGTATTAAAGCCGGCTAGATCATCAATTGATGTACGCCTGTCCATTTCTGATCGGAAGCTTTTAGGAAAATCATTTTCTGATCGCCTTCCTTCAGTAGTGATACAGCTGCTGCCCTATATAACGTTTCGCCATATCTGGCTACCCTCACTCAGTTTAGCCTACAGGTCAATGTAGATGCCTGGGGTGTGGGTCGAAGAGCCATAAGTGAGAGTTGGGATTCCTGTGGAGACCAGTACCCAAGATCCACCTTCTGTTTAGGACATTAGGCGATGAACAAGAGTACAAAACCGCGGTAACAGTGCTCTAATAATTTAATAATTTAATTCATTCGTTGGTAGTAAAAAAATGATAGAACATTCAATTTTCGATTTCATCATACTCTATGATTATCTACAATAGTAACGTTGAATACATACAGTGTCTTAATTATCATTTTCAATATTCAATGAATTGAAATGAAATTTCTTAGGCCGCAATTTGATAATCGATAAGAAGATGAAAATTGATAGTGAAATTTTAGGGACTTGCCACGTTACATGAGGAAGAAGAAAATATAACGAAAGGATAATGCTTTGCGTGCATATAATAGGTACTGCTTGTGTTCCTCGATACTCCTTTCCTATTGTCACTATATGAGTAAAATTCATTGAGAAGAGTGAAAACTGGCGAATTGTAAAAATATGTTCTTCTCCAAGGTTGAAATGTTAGAGCAAAGTTTCTTAAATTCATTTAAGAAGGGTTGGATGCACCATTTAGTATATTGAATATTGTGTTCACAATCCATTAATAAACTGACTTGTTGTTTCCTTATTACAAAGAAAATAAATAAATAGAACAGTAATTAGCGATATTTTGTATGTTGTTTTTATGTCAGAAGTTTCAAAACTGATTATCCGTTTCCATGCGATAGCAAGCGAACCCTGATTAGTAATTGAAACGCGAAACTAGAATTTCAATATAACAAGCTGAACTTTATTAGCGGTCTTAAGGAGAATACCTGTAAACTGCTTGTTGCTAAGTTTTGGATACTCGTTGAGAGGAAGTTACAAGTTATCCTCAACATTCTGCTGGATGTCCTTCATAAGTGTGTTTAAACTTGAGATAATATAAGGGAACAACACTCACAAGTTCCTGTACGAGTAATTTCAAGATGATGTTAGAAAGTTGATGCAAGATTTCAAACTTGATGGATCACATTGGCAGGATACTGAAACAAACCCACCAATGTTCAATACACAAATTATTGAGAAGCTTTCTATGAGTCAGGACGAGAATATCGTGGGAACATAAAAAAATAATTCACAATGTTTTGAAAGTGTTTTTGACCATGGTGGGAATAAATTTTTCTTATTTTTTGTTTGAACATTCAATCTGTGTATCATTCTCTGAAAAGCTGCTATTTTATGTTGGACAGAGTTTCTGTTCGATATTAATGAATTGATACACTTTTGTATGATATCCCCAATATTTGTTTTTGATTTGTACGACCAGTTTCAACAGTTACGTCAGTTTCAGGTGTCTAAAGCTGAAAGTTGTGAGAAAGAATATGCTCATTATAACTACACTCCCCACAAAAATTATAACATCACCCTACTTTTACGACAATCTTATATAAACTTTTAGGTTGGTAATTCAAAAGTCACTTGGTAACTTTCAGAAGTGTAAAATAAGAAAATATCATTCAAAACAGATGAGTTAATGATGGAAAATATCAACAATTTTCGAGTTAATGAAAAATTGAAAAATTCCAACATCAAACATTCGCGAAGAGGCCAATCTACTTGCATCGAATGGTTACTAATCATTTTCAAAACCGAGTGTTTCCTCCCCGAGCCCTAATTACTGCCAGTATACGTCTCGAAAGCCCCTCAAACAAATTTTGGATGTACTCTTGAGTCACTGAGTTCCAAATTTCAGGAAGTAGATTTTCTAGTTGTTGGAGTGTTCTACAAGGCATCCTACGTTGCTGAATTTGCCACCCCATGTTGTCCCAAACATGTTCTGTTGGATTCAAGTTGGATCTTCTGGCTGGCCATCTTAGAATATCAATTTCGGCATTTTGCAGAAATTCTGTAACTACTCTAGCTGCATGAGGCCGAGCATTATCATGCATATAAATGAAATTTTTGCCAATCAATGGGCCAAGGATTCAACATGGGGTTCAAGGATATCTACGATGTATCTTGCCGCTGTCATTCTTCCATTATTAACAAGGACCAACTCAGTTTGACCATGGAAAGAAATGCCTCCCCACACCATTACTGAGCCCACTCCGAAATTTTCGGTTTGCCGGATATTGCATTGTTGATACCGTTTCCCAGGTCGTCTGTATACAGGCATGCGTCTATCATTATATACTAGACAGAATCTGGACTCGTCGGAAAAAAGAACATTCGATCATTCCGATAGTCGAATAAACTTATTCTTGTTTCAGGCGTGTTTGAGATCATATGGAAATAAATGTTACTAAATAAGAGTTTTTCTCCTCATATGTCCAAAAACATATGTTGTCAAAGAAACTGCGATCGAGCTGCTTATTCGATTGTGAAATTCAGAATACCAGGTGATGCGACAATTTTTGTGATGTGTGTATTTTAAATTTGAATTGTGGGGAGGGATTCAATTCTAATTTACTATTCAAAGCGGTGAATTCACAAAGCCTGTTAATTTCCAAACCTTACAACAATATTCCCTTATGGCATTTGTGAAGAAATTTTAAATTATTCAATGTAATTATGTGATTTGTAGATTTAATATGTTCAAAAATTTTGGATTTGTTATCTGAGGTGAAACAACCCAAACACCTGTCTATAAAAACGATGAAAACTAACCTCGCTTTTATGTAAATTGCAATATCTGAACTATCTCAGTTTCTTCCACACAGTAATCATACCTGAGACCAAATGAGACCGGTCAAATGAAAAGCCGTGTGATCGTCTAGTACCTGAACTTGCTTCGAAGTTTTTTCTTATGAAATAGGACCTTTTGCTGAATTGTGTTGGGTTTTTGTAATAACCTGTTCACTTAAAATATAGGTAAGAAAATCAAAAACAGATTCGGTAACGATGTCTATTTGATCTTTGCCATATTCGTATTGAATTCTTTTCTTTGAAATCTTTGGCGTCTTTGAATACATTTAATAAAATATCAGATAATTTAGAGACAGGTGTAATCGGCCCTTGCCCATATTAGGAGTAGAAGATGGGAGATTGGATAATTAAGAGATATGCCCAATTGGCTCTCACCGAAACTATGAGCGGTAGCTAATCCTCTTCAAGAGTTTTCGTAATATGATATAATGTTTTTTGGATGGGTCATTGCCCTGATACTCCAAACTCATTGATTTGATTTTAAAATTCTAAGGCATACACCTCAAGTTGACAAATTGCATGCTTTGTTTCACTCCCGTATTTCCAATCTAACTCAATAATTCGTATAATATTAATATGTTTATGGGCCTAGATGGAAGTCCGTAAAAACCGGTACGTGCTATTTTTGCTCAACTGACCGTCAACTGGCTATAATATGTCACTGACTCCGGAGCATATTCAATTTCCATATTCACGGATTGGTTAATCAGGTAATCATGCCCCCTGATCATACACCTGTATGTACCACAAACATCTAATACATGCCACCAACGCACATATTCTTCAAAACCTTCATACTGGCTAATCATTCAAGCACTAATGTCTGTGGGTTCAAACATGCGTGTCGTCCTTAAATCAATTTCTTTATACTAATGAAACAATTTATTATTCAGAGTCGATTATTACACCTTAATGCTGAAAAAGTTTCCCTTATTGAGCTTAGGAGTATCCGACTTCAAATCGATATTTGAGAATAAGAGCTTTTTCATAGTTGGACAATTTACCAGTCGATTACAATGAATAATTATTAATATCTTGGTTACAGTTCAAATGAATCTTCGGTCAAATTATAAAGATGAGATAAATAGAAATACTGAATAAATGGATTCTGACATTTCAAATAGATAATTGGGTCATTTATGGAAGCAAAGATAAGAATCAATATTGAATCTATCTCACATTCAAATATAACATTCATCAGATTATAACAAATTTATTTGAATTGATATGAAATAGTTTCGTATCATTTCAATCAGATCAATTTTCTCAGTTATAAAAGTATAGTTCCGAATAAACATTGAACTCTATTATATTTTGAATTGTTACGAAGTTATTGTAATCAATATACAATGGTTTCATTGTGTTTCAGAATGTTAGAAAATAGAAACAAAATATATAATCAATTTTAAATTAACTTGAGTATATTTCAACTAATTTGTTAAGTTGGCGCAACAACTCAGAATACAAATATAAAATAATTTCAAATTTTGGTAAGTTATAAAACAAATGCTTTATATCAGTATATCAAAATAAAAGCCCAAAATCAAGATTTGATAATTTCAATGTAGTTTAAATAGATCCTTTGACAAGTAAAAATGTGTAAAATAATTCGGAGTTTAAGAAGCGATTATTTCAACTCGGCCTCAATGACTTCAGAAATTACGTAGCATATATCTTGAGAAAATTCATGAAATTTAAATAGTTAAAAAAAATTTTGAAGAAATAATCTGAAAACTGTTACCTGTGGGTCACAAAAGGAACTGTAATTCTTCTTCCCCTGTCGGGGTTCCCGGAGACAAACAGTTCGTCTTCCATCTTTCTGGATTTACTTTACGTGCAAATAAATGATTTAAATTTCAATCATGATTCACGGACATGCGAATTTTACTAAATATTCTCAAAATAACTGGTCAAATATGGAAACTTTCCGGTTAATCCCGCTCTGGTATCGGAGGTGGACTGGACCACTGCTAGCCACGGAAACCAAACCGAGATACTGGACCACTGCGAGAAATCCGAGGCCTACCCCAAGCAATCATGTGAATACCTCGGCCATCGAAAATTAGTGGACTGGACCACTGCAACCCTCAGGTCTACTCAAGTATATTCGTCACTGGTCATAATGACGGGTTACCATTATCTCCCAGTCAGATCGATTTTGGCTTCAGCAGGCCAGTGGACCACTGCGGGTCCCAGAAGGAAAAATCGGACCGAGGGACATTGACACTCCGTACCCACAAATACAATTGTGTAGGTGCGAGTGGACTGGCCTACTGCGAACCCCAATGAGGAACCGAAATATTCACAATCAAACCAGCATCACTTACAGAAAAAATCCACTGAGCTTCGAAAACTGAAAGTTGTCCGCGTTGTCATCGCGGCCCCTATATATACGTTGCCCAGAAGTCCTTACACACGTACTCTTTTCTACCTTTGGCTCTTAGATACATGTTACATAAGGGATTTCCGAAACGCGTTTCTTCGTTGCGACGCGGTGATTATTGTCTGAGAAAATACCAGATGGTGTCTTCGATCGCGGTCGCCAAAGGGCGTTTGATAACTATCGGGAATAACGTCGAAATTATTTTCACTCAATTTCTTATCTGAATTTGGCTGCATTCCAATGACACAATCTTAACGCATTTGGACAATTTTGAGTTACTTTGAAAATACATAAATTCCTACTACCTTGAGATTTCAGAATGAAATTGTTGAATAGTTCCGGCAGATAACCGTCTTTTCACTGTAATTTTTAATTGAAATTAAATATATAAAATGTTTTTCAGGTAGGTCTATACAATACATGATTCAAGCGACAATAAAATTCCATTAGATTAAAAATCAAGAAAGATATGGATAATTCTCTCCAATTCTGGCTCGTTACAGAGAAGAGAGATTCTTTGAATCTTGCAAAAATGCAAAATGCAAAAATTTCTATCTGTTTGTCCTACGTAAGCTGTTGGGCGTTTATTGAATGAAGTATTCCAGGCTGTTTGAATTTATTAGTTCCTTGATTGGCATTGAACAGTTTTTTTGCTCAAGTTGTGAACAATGGAGAAAGAGGGTGTTGAATTAAATTTGTAAAGATAATTGCTTCCTCACAGGTTTAGACATAGGTCGTGTTTATAAAAATAAAAATTGTGGAAATCAGACAAAATTGTAGCATTTAATTTATATTAAAATGAATTTCCATAAAACAAATCAATTACTGATAGCATTAATTTTCTGTTTGGAAAATTAGGCTCAATTCAAAACATTCACTGGAAAGTTCTAAGTACACATCCCATTACAAACCAATAATAACCTATCCGAACACATCAAAAATAATAAAAGTGAAGAAATTTGGTGTATAGACACTTATTTGTGGTAGTTGTGAAAAGATGTCGATGAACATTATCGTTATTTCATCAATAAATGAAGTAATTCGCGAAAATTTTGAAAACTTACAATCGTCTTATGAAAACTTGATATTAATTTTTGGGAATTCCTTGAAATCAATAGATATAAACTTTCCTACAAATTGATGAATGAAGAAGTAGATTTTGACAATGATTCCCCTTCACTTAATTTTTTCTGGCTGAGTTATTCACATAATAGCTCAGTGAATTTGCCTAAAGTAGTTTTACTCACTTTCAATCCGATGTTGAACATTATATATAGAGTGTTGTACCATAATTTAGTTTTTGTTTTGTATTTGTCTGATGTAGGCGTAGTGTCGTTAAATCGCGTTATAAATATAGTAAATAAGTGTAAATCAAATTTTCATTCGCACTCACCGCCAACAATTTTGGCTCCTCAGGTATTTCTGGAAAGAGAATAGAAATGGAAACATTTTCATAGGGATTTCATTGTTTACTTGGTTAGGAGATGAAAGAGTCTATTTTCTTATTTGTTCATTTTTTTTTTTAGATTTCACCCAAGAATAAACGAAGGAGAGTAGAAAACTGAGTCATTCAAATATTTTTATTTTAACTTCAATTGTCAGGGAAGTTGTTCTTTTTGTGGGAGGATCCGTTATGTTTAATGAGAGTACACGGCACTTTCGGGAGACTTCGAGAAAGATTTAAAGGTTTCAGCGCGCCGTATTACGAAGTGTTGCTGTTTCCGGAAGGTTCTCGAACGAAGATCTGGAACAGAGCCGAAGTTACGCAAATGTTCTTGAACAATTCGTATTGGTATATAGGAAGAGAGCGCGAAGCGCAGAGAATTAAGTTTGAATATAGAGCGCGTATAAGTGAAAAGTGTTAAGATAAATTGAGTAGTATCGATTATGTTATATAAATTAGTTCAGTCTACGTGTAAATAAACTAGTTAGAACTAAGAAACGTCACAATTCGTGTCAGGTGTGGGGTTTTTGTGAACAGAAAGAAAACTCTAGTAGATTTATACCTGGTACCCGTTTGCAACATAGAACTATGGAGACGGAAGCGTTATAATTCCTTCAGCAAGCCTTGATGGACCTCAATAAGAACGAAATTCAAGTAAGTTGAAGGAAACGATGTTGGAAAATTCGAAAGAATTGAAGGAAAAGATGCAGGTTATTTTAACTAAACTAGAAGAAAAAATGGTAAAGGTAAAAGGAAAAATGATGGAAAGTTCAAATAAATTAGAGGAAATTTTGAGCAACCTGAAAAAAGATTTGAATGAGGTAAAAGGAAAAATGATAGAAAGTTCAAATGAATTAGAGAAAATTTTGAACAACCTGAAAGAAGATTTGACTGAGGTAAAAGGAAAAATGGATGAAAATTTGAACAAGGTTAAAGAAAAGATGGAGGAAAATTTGAATTCTGGAAAATCTAAACAAGGTTGAAGAAAAGATGGAGGAAAATTTGAATTCTGTTGAAGAAAACTTGGAAGAAAATTTGAATAAGGTTAGGGAGGAAATGGAAGTAAATTCGAATTTGGTTAAGGAAAATCTGAATAAAATGAGGGATAGAGTAGAGAAAGAAATAGAGGACAACGAAAAATTGAGTGGTTTATTTGAACATCTAGGTGAAAAGGAAGCAATACTAAAAAGGTTAGGGCAATCATATAGAGTGAAAACGAAAGAAAAGCCAATTTTTTCGAAAATAGAACATAATGTTGAAGCTCCAAAAATGAAAATAAAAGCTCTTACTTTCGATGAGATAATTCCTTGGTCTACGTACCAGAAACAAACTGGGGCGGCAGCCACAGCTAGTGATTCCATCCATTAGCAGGAACGAGCAACGTCTTTGATTGTAGTTTCACGTGGAGAAGCACTGACCATTTTGCAGAAAATACCAGCAAGCCACCAAGAATACTCATTTCCAACAAGTATATCATGCTCAAATCGAGCATAGTGGCCAGAAATCTACAAAGAGGTTGCAAAAATTCGAGGCTGATATGGCGAGATTAGTTGGATAGCGTACCCTACTGCTCCTGATACCTTCTTGGAGCAATTAGCTGTTCAGACGTTCGTAGATGGCATCAGAGATGGTGAAACCCAGCAGGCCTTGAGATTGGCTGAGTCGAAAACAATTAATGATGCTCTTGCCCAAGCACTTGCGTTTGAAGCTGCAAAACAGGCATCGAATAGAGGAAGTAGCCGTGCTATGAGAAATATCACTGAGGAGGAAGAAACAATAGAGCAGGTGATTCTTCGGCTCGTGAATCGAAGGAAGAAGAAATAAATCAGATGCTGGAACTGCGATGAGACTGGTCATATAATAGAGCAATGCAAGAAGCCTCGTAAAGAGTATCGAGCAGGAACTAGCCACCAGAATGCAGATGCACAATCGCGAAGGCCCTGTCCAGTAAACTGCAGCCACAGCTCTCGGTTGGACAAAAAGATGAGCATATTGAGAACAACGGTTGTTGATGAGAATTGGTTGCCAGCAGAACTAAGGGAGGAACAAGAAACAGACCCTGAGTTTAGTGTAGTTCTCCAATGGAAAAAAGATAATGAACGACCGAAATGGAAAGCTGTCTCCAGGATGAGTAGAAACATCAAGGCTTATTGGGCGCAACGGGAAACACTGTTAATGGAAGATGGTCTGCTGAAGCGACGCTTGAAAAAATGAAACTGAAGATGATGAGCGGCTTCATTTAGTTGTGCCAAGGAGCAGAGTGAAGGCAATTTGGGAAAAGTTACATAATGAAGCTTCAAGAGGACATTTCGACATCAAGAAGACTCTCGAGAAGGTCAGAACTAGATTTTATTGGATCAATTCAAAGGCAGATGTCCGAGAGTATTGCATGAAGTGTACGACTTGCGCTTCGGTAAAAGGACTTTATGAAAATGGCCCCAATGAACCAGTACAATATTGAAAGTCCAATGGAACGTGTTGCTGTAGATATAGCGGGACCCTTTCAAGTAACTGATGGCGATAACAAATACATACTAGTTGCCATGGAATATTTTACCAAGTGGGTTGTGGGTTATGCTATACCAAATTAGGAAGCCGCAACTGTCGCTGATATATTGGTGAAGGAGTTCTTTTGCTGGTTTGGAGTTCCTTAGGTGTACATTGCGATCAGAGGAAAAATTTTGAATCTAACTGTTTCAAGAAACGTGCGAAAAACTAGGATTCAGAAAGACCAGAACAACAGCACTTCATCCTCAATCAGACGGCATGGTTGAAAGAATTAATAGAACGATGGGAAAATTCCTGGCTAAAGTGGTATCGGAGAAAAGCGAGCTCGGCTTATGTTAGGGCGTAAGATGAGGTTGCCATGTGATCTGGAATTCGGGTGTAAGCCTGGAAGTGATTTTGCTGGAGAAGATTATGTCACTAATCTGGAGCGAAGAATGTATTATATCCATAATAAGGTCAGACAGCACATGAAGATTGCCAGTGAAAGAACGAAAACCGCCATGACCTCAAAACTTCTGAAGGTGGGTTTTTTGTAGGAGATCTCGTATGGCTTTATAACCCACAGAGAAAACGTGGCTTGTCTCCAAAACTACAGCGACATTGAGAGCAGTCCATTTCAATCGGTTGGCTCCTTTTGCAGGAGAACAAAAATAACGAGGAGACACGTTTCATAACAGACAAGTCAGAAAATCATCAAGTGAATGAAGCGAGAGTATACGATCGTTTCATGGGTAACTATAATGGCACGGAAAAAGCTGGATTTGGAGTCACCATAGATTTTTTCCAAGTAGGCAAGAAATACGCCATTCCGCAATGTGTCACTCAAGACCTTCGAATGGACGAGGGTATCGCGAGAGTGTTCAAGGCTGAATATGGAAGAACTTTTGAACTTAGGCAGCATTTGTCTACAGTAGGCAAGACCTCAAAACTAGATGCTGTAGGAAGAACGACTAAATAATATTCACACCAGAAACCCTGCAATGAAGATTTATGGTCAGCCCTACTAGACTTGAAAGAGCACTTGATCAAGCAGGGTGTGAAGAAACTTGCCACACCGAAACTTGGTTGTGGATTGGACCAGTTAGATTGGGGAACAGTACGACGCATGATCGAAGTTATCCTGTTGCAATCCTACACCTTCGAGGCAAGGTGAGAAAACAGTTGAATATTATTTCCATCAACAAGGGTAAAGCTGCAAATAAATGCCGATACCGTCATAGTGACCAAAGCCTCAGTCTGTTCTGGGACAGAACAGTTTTGAGAGGGGGCAGTGTAACGATATCCAATCGTCCCTGAAGCCGATCCTGTCACCACCCGGCAAACTGACGAGTACGCGGCACTTTCGGGAGACTTCGAGATAGATTTAAAGGTTTCAGAACGCCTTTATTACGAAGAAATCAGTGCTGCTGTTTCCGGAAGGTCCTCGAACGAAGATCTGGAACAGAGCCGAAGTTACGCAAATGTTTTAGAGCAATTCGTATTGGTATATGAGAAGAGAGTGCGAAGCGCAGAAATGAGATGAATTAAGTAGTATCGATTATGTTATATAAATTAGTCATTTAGTTAGTTCATTCTTTTTTTTACGTTGAAGTGTTTGATTGGAACCCTCGAATACTTTCAAGAACTATGAAACGTCACATTATCATGTATCCCAGAAAATGACGAGTAGTATCTTTGCAGAAAATATTTTACGACGATATGACATTAGACACCAATTCACATTTATGAACGACAATGCCACCTCCCTACAGAACAATAAAGGTCGCAGAGGCGCTTCAAGAAGGAAGCGTATGGAGGGATTTTGAAGCGTTTGAAGTTGAAAGTTTTTCTATGTAAAATCTAAAGAAACAAATGAACAAAATATTATTTCATCTCTTCATAAAATGATCAGTGAAAATAATATAAATATTATTCTTGGGAGGAGGTAAGACTTTAGGTTGGCGTGTATTTATAACTTGAAAGGGATTTGTATCAAGTCACGGCCACTAATATCCAATTTTGAATTGTTTTGAATGCATAAATGTTAAAAATAACTAAGTTATAAAATCATTTTTAAATTCCTATCAAGATGACTGGTTTTCGGATAAGAAGTCTGAGCATACTGGGAAAAAGTGAGAACGATCTATTCATATATTTTTAAGCTTCTATGGATCCCTCAGTGCGCCTTTTCTCACAATTATATTTATAGTCGGAGAAACGAAGCAATGGACTGTTGATTTTTGGGGAGTAAGAAGGAATTTTGTGAACAATTCTCATTAATTGCTTTTGGGGAATTGCATCCTTGTATAACGAAATTACACTTTTTCAAGAGTAGTTTGAACGACTATATGATGAAAAATTTAAAACTCGGTAAATAAGGACGGAATCGAGTCCAATTTCGTTACTGGGTGGCTGAACACGATATGAGTGAAAACCTGGTGCCCAAAATAATTATAAAAAGAATTCAAGCTCGACAACTCAGGGGTTTTCGAGTTCGCTGAGCACAAATTTCACAACTGTCCCTGATGTACCTGTAGTCCAGGGTAACTGGTATCTGGGTCATTGCCTGGAGTTTTAGTCAGAATATTTTTATAAATGATTGATGCACGTCAACTCAGGGATCTTCGAAGTCGCTGATCCGCAGTTTCACGACAACTGTTCCGATGTACCTGGAGCCTAGGGTAATTGGTATCTGGGTTATTTCCTGGGGTTTTAGGCCAAATGTTTACATAAATGATTGAAGCTCATTATCTTCGAGATCGCTGAGCACGAATTTCACGATGACAAGTGTTTTTGAGGTACATGGTGCCCAGGGTAATTGGTATCTGGGTTATTTCCTGAGGTTTTGGGCCAAATTTTTATAAAAATGATTAGATCTCGTCAACTTTGGGGTGTTCGAGGCGTCTGAGCACCAATTTTTCGACGACAAGTGTCCCCAATGTATCTGGTGATCAGGGTGACTGATTTCTAGGACTTAAAAGTGACAAGATCTAATATAATAAAAACTATAACTTGAAAATTCAGAAATAATAGATGATAAAAATACGGTAGAAATTGATTCTGATGAATTATTATTTTATTATTTATTTATATGAACTGAGCCCATTTCGTAAAGCTTTTTTCATTTCATTTTGTGAAGTTGAAAAAAAATAAACATCTCAAAACAAAAAGTTACTATAAGCGATATTTCGCAATGTGTAGACACATCGAAGAAAATTATTTTTCTAGGGACGATATTCAACCTTCCGTAGAATGTTAAATATCCTCCCTTGAAGGAGCTAGTTTTCCGATCTACTCCTCATAATCACCGTTAACCGAGGCCACAGGGAACTGGTACAGCACGGTCAGATGTCACGAATAGGAACAATGGACTGCAGTTTCGGTCTCGTTTGATCTCGTCAGCATTGTCTACCCATTCGTGACACAAGGCTTTGGCGTTACCTACTCATTTCAATTCGTTGGAGCGAACGCAATAATGTAAATATCACTGCGCCCGCCAAACGAACCGAAACAGAGGCTACCTCACCAACGCCCCGCGAAACGGTGAAAAAAAAGAGCAGATAAAACAGGAAAACGTAAAGTGGTCACACTAGTTCGATAACATACCGCCATGCGGCACTCACGTATCAAACAGAAGCGGCCGTCGAAGGATGGACGCTCCTCATTTCTACGTGGTTTACAACTAGGCATACACAAACATCTCAAAAAAAAAGTTACTATATGCGAGATTTCGCAATGTGTAGACACATCGAAGAAAATTATTTTTCAAGGGACGATATTCAACCTTCCAATCCTCCCTTGAAGGGACGACATTCAATCTTCCGTAGAATGAACAATGGACTGCAGTTTCGGTCTCGTTTGACCTCGTTAATATCCTCGCCTTGAAGGAGCTAGATCGCTTTACGTTTTCCTGTTTTATCTGCTCTTTCTTTTTTCCGATATTAGTGATATTTACATTATTGCGTTCGCTCCAACGAATTGGGATGGGTAGGTAACGGCAAAGAATTGTGTTACGAATGGGTAGACAATGCTGACGAGGTCAAACGAGACCGAAACTGCAGTCCATTGTTCCTATTCATGACATCTGACCGTGCTGTACCACTTCCCTGTGGCCCCTGTGGCCCCTGTTGAAGGTGATGATGAGGAGGATATCGGAAAACTAGCGATATTCAACCTTCTACGGAAGGTTGAATATCGTCCCTTGAAAAATAATTTTCTTCGAAGTTGAAAATTAATACGTCGGTTTCATATTCTCTGTTCAGAGATATCACAATAACTGTCATAGTGAAATCCAGTTTGGATTGACCTTCGCCTTAGTTATGAACAATTATATCAAGTACTTTCTTAATCACGATGGTAAAAATTCAGCCATAGCTTTTGATGGGTATGAGCACATTAGTATACAACAATGTGAGAGGAATCGATGTGCAAACCAGAAGGCCCCAACTGTCGTACACAAATTTTCATGTGATGTTGTACTTCATGTACAAGGTGGACCAAATTCGATGTCTTATAACGAAAGCAATGTGATTTATTGTAGAAAAAGAAATGATCCCCCTTCTCCCGATATTCGACAAATACTCATTGATGAAAATGGATTTTAGCCACCTTTCCTAGTTCTCGAGCTACTCCGAAATTCGAAATTTTGACATGTGACAATATCTTGAATTGAATATATTGAAGTTAGGTGAAAATATTTTCACATTATATTCTTGAATAGAATACAGGGACGTATTCGAAAACTCGATCTGGCGATTGGTTTCTGAGTTATGAAGCAAACTTGTGGTATTTTCATATACCAACGAATATAGGTGATTTTGGTATGAATAGAGAGTTTATCTTCTTTTCAATTATATATCACATGCATCATTAATTCTTATAACATAATCTTTCCTTATCATATATATATATATATATATATATATATATATATATATATATATATATATATATAAAATCCAAATATATATATATATATATATATATATATATATATATATATATATATATATATATATATATATATATATATATATATATCCACTATATATATATATATATATATATCGCTGATATTCAAAGATCCCAATCATTCATTTCTGTGTTTGAAACAATAGTGTTCACCCCATATTCCGGAATTTTGGATAGGTTTTCCATCTTTTGTGTCACTGTTTCAACTATTTGATAGTATTGTGTCAATTTTTTCAACTTTGTGTCTGATACAATTGCAATATTCAATCAATTCAATTGATTAGGTGAAAAAATTATTCATGTAATAAGTTTATGTCGTTCTTCTTTATCTACTTCGAAAATTTCTACTTGTTACTCAATCTTTATGGCGCTCGAATTCGAAATTATAAAAAGTATAATATGTAGGAACATGATATACAGATTGGGTATGATTCGGATGGTGTGGAAGAATTTTATTTCAATAGATTCCCTGATAGGAGACAGCCGCATAAGCTATTTTCGAAAGACTGAATGACAATTTGATGGCTGGAGGTTCTTTCAAAGCACAACGGAGCAAAAGATATGAAATTGAAGATAGGAAAGATGCTTTCGTCGATGTTTTAGGAGCAGTTGCAACGTAACTTTCAAATTTCAAGCCGTCAAACAGCAATTGAAACTGGCTTTTCGCTGTTGAGGGCTTCCAGAATTCTCACGTGAACAAATTCAGACCAAACAGGATGATAGAATCGCAGTTCCATCACTCTAGCGATAATCAACGACGACTTAATTTCAGTCATTGGTACCTTCAACAAACAGGAGAAAACCAAGTATTTTATCGACGCGTTATATGGACCGATGAAATTCGCACAATAAGCACTATGGTCGAAAGTTGAATACTCAACACCAAGGACGATATGGACGATATGGGTTTAATGTGAGGGGACATTTGTAAGATAATCATATTGGCATACACTATTTTTGACGACCATCTTAATGGCGAAATTTAACGTCGTATTATAGATGACAATATAGTGGTAGGAGAATTAGATGAATTGACATCTTTGTTTTTGAAATGAACACAGAATTGAATTAATAGCATCTTGTACGCACACAGACGAACCTCTTCTACAGAATTGTAAATATCTGCTATGTTCCGATAGAATTGATATGAATTATCCATTTTTTTCTTTGAGAATAGCAATAGTTTCACTAATATATATAGCATATGATATATATTTGGAAAAAGTTATCCACTCTACTGATACCAAAATTACCCATATGGATCGTATCTTAAAAAACACAAGTTTGCTTCCTAACGCATATACAGATCGGCAAAAAAAATTGAATACGTCCCTGCATTCTACTCAAGAAAGAGAATTAGACTGTGGAATAATTGTTGCCTAACTTCAATAGAATTCAAGATATCGTCATATGTCAAAATGCCGGAAAATTCAAAATAGATCCATTTTCACCAATGGGTTTTTCTCCAAAATCTTGCTAGAGAGAAGGAGGGAATCATTTCGCTCTATCTACAATATTTCACATAGCAGTCGTACAAAAACATCAAATTTGGTGCAGCATGTACATGAAGTGTACGTAGCATGTAAAAATTGTGCGGAGTTGGAATGTTTGCCAGAAGACAGCGTTGTATTTTTGGTGAATATTTGATATATTGAGGAGATTTGGAATTCAATAAAAAAATTATTTTTCACTAGTTTTGGGACCCAGAATCCGAATCTGAAATCGTTTTGTTCCGAAAGGTCGTTTTTCAGAAAAAAAAAAGAATTTTTTGAAAGTCTCCTTTTCTATCATTGCTTCTTCAAAATATCTTTGTTACTATTACAATGGTTAATATATACCTATATGTACCATTGATTATTTTCAATATTTATAGTTCAAATATGCTTTATTTTTTCACTAGAATGTATTTCATGCATTGGCCTGTAATTCTTAATATAAGGCAATAATTTCACACATATACAATCCAATACCTACGAGGTATGATAGGTTAGGTTTGGTGAGATTTACATTTGAATTTCCCTCTTAGTTATGAACGAGAGAGATTGGGGTACTTCTATCTCTTTCTTGCATTGTTTTGAGCCGTACGTCGTATAATACGTCACATTGGAACTGTGTAAATATGAAGGGTCAAGAAATTAATGTATGTCTGAGCGTATGATTTCGAATTAATGGTACATATGACAAGTCATCATCCATTTTAACAGTAACAGGGATATTTTGATGAAGCAATGATAGAGATTAAATGAGAGAGACAAGAGGACTTTGAAAAAAATTATGGAATTTTTCCTGAAAACGACAGCCTTCCGGGACAAACCTATTTCAGATTCGGATTCTTGGCCCCAAAATTAGTGAACAGTGATTGCTTCAATGAATTCTGAATCTCCTTACCATATAAAATAATTAAAAATTACAAGATGTTGAATCACGAAAACTATTTCTCAATCATGAAAAACATCAATAAACTATAAACCAGAAACACTTGACGTCGTGAAAATCGCTTTAATTATTTTCATAAACTCCAGGAGATGACCGAGATACCAATCACCCCAGAACCAGGTACATCGGGGACAATTGTTGTCGTCAAATTTGTGCTTAACATCCTCGAAAACTCCGGAGTAGAGGAATTATCATTATTTTTATGAATATTTTGCCTAAAATTCCAGATCTGGGATACCTCGAAAACCTCGAGTTGACGGGTTTTAATCATTTTCATGGTACCAGGTGCTCCGGGGTCATATCCATTCATATTCGTGTTCAGCGACCCCAAAAACCCCCTAGTAACAAAATTGGACCTGTGTCCACCCTTATTTACCAAGTTTTAAATTCTTTATCATATAGTTCGAGATGCACTTGGAAAAGTGCATTTTCATTATTCAGAGATTCAAGTTTCCAGTAATCAATGAAAGTTGTTAAAAATTTTCCGGAGGTCTTTCCGAACCGAACGCGAGTTTTCACATTAAAATCCGCCCTACTCCGCAAAAAATCGACAGTGAGGCCTTTTTTACTGCTTCGTTTCCTGGACTAGCATACGATAGCCCTAGAACAGGCGATTTAAAAATTCCGAGTTCCGATTACGGTCAGTGTGAAACACTTGGCAGCACTCATGCGTAGTTGTAATCATATTTGACAAATGGAATGTATTTTAAAAGCACGTCAATATCAGTATAAAATTGAATAAAAGCCGAAACGCATCACTTATTCGAAAACGTAAACGTGGCACGCTTTTCCTCTTTGCGTTTTTTTGGCGTTCCATTTAGATTTTCCCAATAAGTTTAGGGTGCGGTTATCAATTCCAAGCGTCGTTTTGGAAATTTTGCAGGAATACATAATCTTGAAATATAATTCGGGATAGCGGTTTGAATAACAAGTACGTTCCGTTCGAACTAGGGCGTAGAGCGCGCAGGGTATTATTTTAAATTGTCAGCATGAAGTATTGATGGGTTGATTGACTTGCAAATTATACAAAAAAACGTAATGTTCAATCAATATTCCATCAGAGGTGCGCCTGTTGAATAACGTGCAAGTTGAATGGCCGCATTTTAGGCATATCATCGAGAGGGGACCAATTTGTTAAATAGATCTGGAAACTTTTAATAAATTCCGGAAAAATCTAACGAATTTTTTATTGGTCAAAATATAGATTCCATATGCACCTTTCAAATGCTACTAGATGAGATAAATCAATAATATAGATAGATATAGAGAAATGCTTTTTTCAAAACCACATACCGGGTGTTCCGTGAAAAGCACCCTGAAATGTAGCTCTCCCAGTTATTGCTCGATCTGAATGAAATAAAAACCAAATTGGTTTTTGAATGATATTCAAATAGCCGTAAACATTTTAATTTATCTACCACTTTCAAAAATACCGGAACTCTTCAAACGGTAACTCCATAATTTAATTTTTTTCGACTACTAATTCAATTTTGATTACCTCTTGTTTAAAAATGTATCATTTAGAAAGCAGTATTTTCCTAGAAAAAACAAATTATCGAAAAATTTTGGTAGAAATGAGAAACATTTTTAATTCATCCATGAAATTGATAGAATGGTCATCTGTTTGAGTTTACGATGAAATTTCTCTATCCTAGAAGGTGTTTTCGACATTATTCATGTTCGGATTATTCATTCTATTTCGTATTTTAGGTGAAAAAGACTCTAAACCTAACAGAAGTCTCAAACGAATTGTGAAGTAAGCTCTGTGGCAAAATATTCTAATGATATTCCGTCCCTGAAGCCGAACCTGTCACTGCCCGGCGGAATGACGAATTGTGATACACTTTCGAGAGAATTCGAGAAAGATCTGAAAGTTCCCGCGCGCCGAAATTAAGCGGATGTTCTCGAATACTCGTGCTTGAATATAAGAAGAGAGATCTCGAAGCGCGGAGAATTGAGTTTGAATAAATAGCGCGAATAAGTGGACAAAGAAATAAATTAATAAATTAATTATAGAAGTTAATCGTTTCGGTTAGTGTTTCAATTGTTCAGTTCACATGTAAATAAATTAGTCAGCGTGACGTTGAAGTGTTTAATTTGAACCCACCAATAATTTCAAGATCAGCAATTGAACGAGATGTCAGACCGTGCGCAACGCTCGTAGCATGGTCCTAGATAATCGTGTTTACTTTGCAATCGCCCGGCATTAACAAATAATATAAAATGTTCTAATTGTGATAATACGTATCATCTCGACAGCTTACATGAAGGGGCATTGGTCTGATTTTCTGTGAACGGGTTGACAAGGAATGGTGCTAAAACTCAGAAACTGTTGCTGAGTTTGAGGGATACTAATGGTCTTGCCACGGATTTTACTGGAGACAATAAGGTCTGTTTGTTGGAGGTAAGTGTTGATCCGGTTTTACGTGGAATGCTCATGTTGAGTGGCTTCTAAGATAGGTAAGAATGTATATGTTCATAGATATCTGGCTTCATCTGTTTCTCCAATGATTGTGAGGATGATTTATTTTGCGTTGATCGAGTCTTCCCTTAGATATTGTGTGGTAGTGTGGGGTGGTTGTTCTGGGCATGAATTACTGTTTCGTCTCCAGAGGAGGGATGTCAGGGTGTTGGGGAGTCTGGGCTACAGGGATTGCTATAGGAGCACCTTCAGGCGGCTTGGTATACTTACCTTTCCTTCTCTTTATGTACTTAAGTGTCTAGTGTATGTCCACAGCAATTTAGCAACTTTTAAAATAAACTCTGATGTTCATTCTCACAACACAAGAAATAAATTTCATATAAGAAAATATTTCATTCGACTCGGTAATTCACAGATAGGTTTTTAATTTTCAAGCTGTTGATTTCTTCAATAGGCTGCTCGATTCCATAATATGTCTCAAATCGGACGGTTTCAAGAAAAAGCTCAGGCAGATTCTTGCTCGGGAGGTATTATACTCAGTTGATGAGTTTTATAATCATAATAATAATTTATAATAGTCAACTTCTTGTGAATTTTTATTGTCTCCCAGTTGAAGGTTTCTATTTTATTCATATTCATGTATTTTTATCGTGTATGTGTATTTCAATGTATATTCTATTTTAATTTATTTTTAATTGATTACATTCATCATATTCCATTTTCTATTTTATCTGAGGTTTTATTTATACAAATTCAATTGTTACTTTTGTCCTTTGATATGTATTGTAATCAACCTAGTGACCTGTGCAAACACTTTTATATTATGTGTAAGGCATTAATAAATGAATACTGAAAACTGAATACTGAAGAACTAAGAAACGTTACAATTGAGGTCAGAACTGGGATAGGTCAGTCTTGGACGGCTGCAGTCTGGTCATTATCAACCTTGATGCCTTTCCTTGTTATGACGTGACCCAAGTTCCTCACTTCCTCTTGCCATGACCTTGACAATCAGCGGACGATAAGAGTGAGACAGTTGATTGAGGAATACCATGACGTAATTGCTACAGATGACGACAAGATCGGAAAAACCGATATAGTACGTCATAAGATCAATACTCGAGATTCGCAACCTATTCGACAACATACCAGAAGACTGCCTTTGGCCAAAAGAGCCGAGAAGATAATCACGGACATGGAAAGGCAAGGCATAATTGAGCCTTCAAATAGTCCTTGGGCTTCTCTTGTTGTATTGGTGGAGAAGAAGGTTAGGTCCACGAGATTCTGTGTCGACTTTAAACAGCTTAATCAGGTTAAGAAAAGGACAGCTACTCTCTACCAAGAATCGATGAGACTTTGGATACCTTGGCTGGTTCGCATTACTTCTCAACTTTTGACTTGAAAAGCAGCTATTGGCAAGTCTGTTTGGATCCTAAAGATTAGGAAAAGACTGCATTCACAATTGGATCAGGTTTATGGTAATTCAATGTTATGCCCTTTGGCTCTTTGCGGAGCATTCTTTTCCTTAATTCTATTGGATATACCCATTATGAATAACTACTCAAGAAGGAGAAACTCAATAAGCTTTTAGTTACTTAAGAATTTATATTCTCATTTTTATCTATATACAGTTGTCATAATTTCTGTATATTCATTCGTCTAAAGAAGCTTCGGTGTAGCGAAACGCGTTACGAATCACATTTATTCAGTAAGATTCCTCAAAAACATTACTTGTTTTTATTATTGATCTTGATATTCAAGCAACTCTTGAATGTTACTTGATTCTATCTGTTCGAACCCATTTCGTCCTATTCCATTCGCAATTTCGGCAATGTTTGCAGTTTGAGTTTCAACTTACACAGATTCTTCCTAATGTTCTGTAGTGTGAAGAGGCCAAAGTTTTTTCCAGCATGATTTCAATGTGTATGGGTTCAGTTCTTTCACTGATTGTTTTATGTTCAAGATACATTTTGCTATGTCGCATTTCTTTCAGCATTCCATTACATTTATATCACGATCATTTTTCATATAATTCGATATGGTTTTTGCAGATTCGTCTTATTTAATAGAACTCAAAGGCATGGATTTCGTCCATTGGTTGAAGCAAAGACGTCTTGTTGGGAGGTAAAAATGCCACTTTTATATTTGGATGTATAGTTTCAAGTTCGCGAAGATGACCTGGTGCATTGTCCAAAACTATAACAACTCTAAACTGTATATATTTTTCTAGATAAGTTTCAATTTCTGAAACTAAACAATTCCGAAACCAACCACAAATAATAGCGCTTGTAGCTCGCGCTATCTTATCAGCAGCCTAAACACTGGCAAGTCGTTCTATATCTCTATCTATATTTTTGAAGGTTCTCCTCGGTCTCGTGATGCCTCTTATGGGTTTTTCGTTTTAAGGAATGCTGACTACTTTGCTATAAATGAATATTTAAGCGAAAATGCTGGAAAACATTTTCGAATATCAGGATATCAATAATGTTGTTGATGGGTTTTATAATTTCATCTCTGAGGTTGTAAAACGGTTTGTACCAAAATTATCAACAAGTGTTTTTAAATGCCCTGAATGGTATTCCGGTGAATTGAAACAGTTGATTTTAGAAAAAGAACTTTGCACAAAAATATAAAATATCTTTATATGTTAATGATTATTAAATTTAGCAGTAAGATAGAAGAATTCAAAAAGTTGGCTCAAGCTTGCTATCTGGATTATATTGAAAGTGTAGAGAATAACATTAACTAAACCTCGATATTTC
Source organism: Cryptolaemus montrouzieri (assembly GCA_013387265.2). Taxonomy (NCBI): domain Eukaryota; kingdom Metazoa; phylum Arthropoda; class Insecta; order Coleoptera; family Coccinellidae; genus Cryptolaemus; species Cryptolaemus montrouzieri. The sequence continues at coordinate 55,145,208 of JABFTP020000001.1, forward strand.
TTCATTTCTTCAGATATAACAATGCTGAAAAGAAGATAGAGGTTTACCTAGATGTATGCGATTTTATGGAGAGTCGGATAGCCCTGAAATTAGCTGGTGTCTTTAGAGAGTACTTTGCAGATATATATATATATATATATATATATATATATATATATATATATATATATATATATATATATATATATATATATATATATATATATATATATATATATATATATATATATATATATATATATATATATATATATATATATCAATCACCGGAGAGGATTATGTCTTTTTTTTCTTTACCTATTTTCAATTTCACATATAGTTCAGAAATTTATTTTGAACACGCTCTATTAGTTTTTATAGGCTTTATAATAACGAGACCATACTACCGAGTAATATTCGAGTAAGCTCCTTACAGCGTCTTAGAATTAGATCACTTCTTTGTTTTCAAATAGTATTAATGTCACTTGGACATTCAGAGAACAAAATACTGTATTTCATTCGAACTACGGCGAGTACCACCATGATCTTCGGCCTGAACATAGAAAACATACAGGCACTTCAAATTGATATTTCAATAAGGTTGACAAACCGTACAGGACCGTACAAAAGCGGAAAACTATCTGGACATTCATAGAACAAAATGCTTTATTTCATTCAAACTACAAGAAGTACCACCATGAGCTTCAGTCAAAAAGTGAAAAATTTACAGGCACTTCGAATCAATATTTCAAAAAAGGTTGACAGACCGTACAGGACCGTACAAAAGCGGAAAACTTTCTGGACATTCATAGAACAAATTGCTCTATTTCATTCAAACTACAAGGAGTACCACCATGAGCTTCAGCCGAAAAGTAGAAAATATACAGGCACTTCGAATCAATATTTCAAAAAGGTTGACATTCTTCAGGCCAAAGATTGAATGAAATACAGTTTTTGATCTCTGAATGTCCAGATTGTTTTTGTTCTTGTATGCCTGTACGGTTTGTCAACTTTTTTTGAAAAAATGATTCGAAGTGCCTGTATACTTTCTATTTTCAGGCCGAAGCTCATGGTGTTACTCGCCGTAGTTTGAATGAATTACAATATTTTGTTCTCTGAATTTTATAGTTCTTTCAATATAATACCATTTTGAGCTCAGGCATTTAAATAGAATATGGGTATTAGTTTGAAAGAACTATAAGATTCTGTTCTATGAATGTCCAGATAGTTTTTCACTTGTACGGTCCTCTACGGTTTATCAACCTTTTTGAAATATTGATTCGAAGTGCCTATATACCTTCTATTTTCAGGCTGATGCTCATGGTGGTATTCGCCGTAGTTTGAATGAAATACAATATTTTGTTCTCTGAATGTCCAGATAGTTTTTCGCTCTTGTACGGTCCTCTACGGTTTGTCAACCTTTTTGAAATATTGATTCGAAGTGCTTGTAAATTTTCTATTTTCAGGCCGAGAATTATGGTGGTACTCGCCGTAGGAATGAATGACCAGATAGTTTTTCGCTTTTATACGGTCCTGTACGGTTTGTCAACCTCTTTTGAAATATTGATTCGAAGTACCTGTACATTTACCATTTTCAGGCTGAAGCTCATGGTGGTACTCGCCGTAGTTCGAATGAAATACTGTATTTTGTTCTCTGAATGTCCAGATAGTTTTTCGATTCAGTACGGTCGTCTAAGGTTTTTCCTCTATTTCTCTGCCAAAACTCACGCTATAAAATGGATAATATCCAGTCAAGTCGTCGTTAAGTATTCTAAGATCATCCCTGAAGAAGAAGGAGAAATATTTTAGTTTTGGCAACGAAGCGCACAGCATTCACTCTATCCACATTCAACATTCACCATGTCAGTATCTGTGGCTGAAAAAGTGTGGCTGAGTTACACTAATCAAAAAGAAATTACGTTCAGTTTTTAATGATAGTTTAAAATATTACATAATGGATTGGAGAAACTATGCATACATCCTTCAAAAACAATGCCGGGATCTTGTCAGGACCAAAATTTGTTTTATCCGAAGCGATACTTGAAGTATCAATCGATGAGGTTTTGAAAGAGCTAGCTTCGCTTCGGATAAAACAAATTTCGGTCCTGACAAGATCCCGGCATTGTTTTTGAAGCGATGTATGCACAGTTTATCCAATCCATTATATAATATTTTTAATCTATCATTAAAAACTGGAACATAACCCCTCTTTTGGATTAGTGTGAACTTAGCCAAACTTTTTCAGCCACAGATTCTGACATGGTGAATGTTGAGTGTGGGATAGTGTTGATACTGTGCGCTACGTTGCCAAATCTAAAATAGTTCTCCTTCTTCTTCAGGGATGATCTTAGAATACTTAACGACGACTTGACTGGATATTATTCATTTTATAGCGAGAGTTTTGGCAGAGAAATAGAAGGAAAACCTTACAGGACCGTACTGAATCGAAAAGCTATCTGGACATTCAGAGAATAAAATACTGTATTTCATTACTACTAACTACGGCGAGTACCACGATGAGCTTCAGCCTGAAAATGGTAAATATACAGGCACTTCGAATCAATGTATCAAAGGAGGTTGACAAACCGTAGAGGACCTTACAAAAGCGAAAAGCTATCTGGAAATTCATAGAACAAAATATTGTATTTCATTCAAACTACGGCGAGTACCACCATGAGCTTCGGCCTGAGAATAGAAAGTATACAGGCACTTCGAATCAATTTCTCAAAAGAAGTTGACAAACCGTACAGGACCGTACAAGAACGAAAAACTATCTGGACATTCAGAGATCAAAATACTGTATTTCATTCGAACTACGGCGAGTACTACCATAATCTTTGGCCTGAAGAAAGACAACATACAGGCACTTCCAATCAATATTTTGAAAAAGTTTGACAAACCGTACAAGAGTGAAAAACTATCTGGACATTCAGAGAACAAAATATTATATTCCATTCAAACTACGGCGCGTACCACCATGATCTTCGGCCTGAAAATAGAAAATATACAGGCACTTCCAATCAATATTTCGAAAAAGATTGACAAACTGTACAGGACCGTAAAAGAGCGAAAAATTATCTGGATATTCAGAGAACAAAATATTGTATTTCATTCAAACTACGGCGAGTACCACCATGAGCTGCGGCCTGAAAATAGAAAGTTCTCAGGCACTTCGAATCAATATTTCAAAAAAGTTGACAAATTCAGAGATCTGGATATTCAGAAACAAAATATTGTATTTCATTCAAAATACGGCGAGTACCACCATGAGCTTCGGCCTGAAAATAGAAAGTTCTTAGGCACTTCGAATCAATATTTCAAAAAAAGTTGTCAAACCGTAGAGGACCATACAAGAGCGAAAAACTATCTGGACATTCAGAGAACAAAATATTGTAGTTCATTCAAACTACGGCGAGTACCACCATGAGCTTCGGTCTGAAAATAGAAAGTATACAGGCACTTCGAATCAATATTTCAAAAAAAGTTGATTTACCGTACAGGACGGTGCAGGACCGTACAAAAGCAGAAAACTGTCTGTACATTCAGAGAACAAAATTTTATAGTTCTTTCAAACTAATACCATTTTGAGCTCAGGCATTTAAATAGAATATGAGTATTAGTTTGAAAGAACTATAAAATTTTGTTCTATGAATGTCCAGATAGTTTTCCGCTCTTGTACGGTCCTGTATGGTTTGTCAACCTTTTTTGAAATATTGATTCGAAGTGCCTGTATATTTTCTACTCTTTGGCTGAAGCTCATGTTGGTACTTCTTGTAGTTTAAATGAAATAGAGCATTTTGTTCTATGAATGTCCAGATAGATTTCCGCTTTTGTACGGTCCTGTACGGTTTGTTAACCTTTATTGAAATATTAATTTGAAGTGCCTGTATATTTTCTATGTTCAGCCGGAAGATCATGGTAGTACTCGCCGTAGTTCGAATGAAATACAGTATTTTGTTCTCTGAATGTCCAGATAGGTTTTCGCTTTTGTACGGTCGTGTACGGTTTATCAACCTCTTTTGATATATTGAATCGAAGTGCCTGTATATTTACTATTTTCAGGCTAAAGCTCATGGTGTGTTTTTGTTCCCTGAATGTTCAGATAGTTTTTCGATCTAGTACGGTCCTGTAAAGTGTTTCTTCTATTTCTCTGCCGAAACTCACGCTATAAAATGAATAATATAGAGAAATTTGTTCATCGTTACTTCGTCGACCAATCAAATCATTTGGTATGTACTAAACTAGTTATTTCGAAAATTATTTATACAGTCACCCTTGCCCTGATGACTAACTATCTCCATTCAACAGTCAAGTTGTCGCTAAGTATTTTAAGATCATCCCTGAAGAAGAAGGGGAAATATTTTAAATTTGGCAACATAACGCACATTATTCAGTCTATCCCACATTCAACATTCACCATGTCAGAATCTGTGGCTGGAAAAGTGTGGCTAAGTTCACATTAATCTTTTTTGGAAATCCTCGTATATCCCCCCTGGATATAAGTGTGGTGATAGGGATGATGTAAGAAATTATAGACCAATCAATAAAATATCCATATATATTACAAAAATATTAGAATCTATAATAACCAATCAGTTAACTTCAGTTTCAATAAAATTATTATAGGAGAGCAGCACGGGTTTATGACGGAAAGGTTGGTCACCACTATTCTTGTGTCTTACGTGCACGATATAAGAGATGCCTTGGAAGAGAAATTACAAGTCGACTCCGCATACTTGGATTTTCTGAAGCCCTTTGATAGGGTCTCTTAGTTTATTCAAATTTCAAAATTTAAAGCTGTATGAGTGGACGGTACAGCACTCAAGTTGTTTCGGAACTTCTTGTCAGGGAGAGCTTAAATAATTAAAATAAGTAATGCTGAATTTGTGCCTATAAATCTGGAGTACCTCAGGGAGGACACATCTCTCCCTTGCTGTTCCTTCTATTTATCAACGATATAAAAAGTTGTATACATCACAGTAGGCTGTTGCTCTTCGCAGATGAATAAAGCTGTATAGGGTCATCAGGAATACTGGAGATTGTCATCTTCTACAAGAAGATTTGAATCGGATTTGGGAGTGGTATAGTAGCAATGGGATGGAGTAGAACACAGAGAAGTGTTAAATTATACATTTTTTCGATCTAATTCTAAGACACTTTTTCAATATACATTTCAAAACCGTAATGTCCAGTCAGTTTTCTTGATAAAAGATGTAGGAGTGTGTTTTGATTTAAATCACAGCTTCAATTATCACATCGAGTACATCGCCAACAGGAGTTTTAAGATGCTCGGTGTCATTAAGAGAAATATTGGATATTTTAACAATTTAGAAGCAATAAAAAATATCTACATTACATGTAAGGAGCTTACTCGAATATTACTCGGTAGTATGGTCTCGTTATTATAAAGCCTATAAAGAACTAATAGAGCGTGTTCAAAATAAATTTCTAAATTATATGCTTTCAAATTGAAAATAAGTAAAGAACGCGATTATTCAGAGCTTCGCTCTTTTTGGAACTAGGAACATTAAAAGCACGACGCCAAAATTTTGATATAATGTTTATGTTAAATAATTGATAACTTTACATACTCTAGTCATCTATCATGAGAAATGAATCTCAATGTTCCCCACAGTAACTTAAGCAACCCTAGAATATTTTATTTTGTTTTTATCGTACAAAATATGGCTATTAATTCCTTTTCTGGTGATATTTCTGCATTGTCAATATTTCAAATGAAAGAATTGTTATCCAAATAGCTGTGATTATTGTATTACCTTAAAATCAAGAGCTGTGATTATTGTGATGCCCTGAATTTAAAAGCTGTGATGTTTATATTATGTTGAAATTTTTATTGTTATATAAAAATCTGTAAAACTAAAATGGCTAAGTCGTAAATTTTGTTATGAACAAATAAATATTTTGATGACCTAAATCCAGAGGCAGACTTTTGATTTTTGAAATTGAATGTTTTATTTGGAATTCTTTTCCAATTCTTTCTCTGCATTTAAAACTTGCTGAAGTTTGTATCCTCCATCAGCTACTAGTTACAAATTCTTCTGGATATTTTTTTGTTTTTGTTTTTTGTTATTTTGTGAGCAGTGTCTGCAGATGCACCTTGAATTCATTAAACCAACCTTTAGATGCTCGAAATCCTCCACTTCAACAACCAAAACCAAGTTCTTCAGAATGTGCGTAAAGACAAAAAATATTGACAAACATATAGACAGACGGACAACGAAATGATTCCATACGGATTCTTTTTGTCATTGAAATTTGAAAACTCAATGTATGCAAACCGACTCAAAAACGGACAAAAAACATTCTGCCAACCCTATACAATTCTAGAAATCCAAAATTTTTCAATGTAATTCAATAATCAAATGCTATTTCAAGTATCTGAATATGACATAGAGAAAAAACGCCCACATATTCGTACCCGTCTAATGGATAATGTTTTTCAACTAGAAATGCTGTCGGGTTTGATATGTGGATAAGTGGGTAATATAGTTCCGGTTTAAATATAATGATGCTTATAACGGGTGCAATAAATATGAAGTCGACGTAAGAAGCTCGATATCGTGTCACCTAAACGGTGCTTGTCATCGGCAGCGCGAAATGAGTAATGCCTTTTCCACCCCCGAGAGAACTGCTGGAAGTGATGTGTGCCAATCCCCACCCTCTAGCCTCGTACACTCAACTTCATTTCAAGACCAGAAATGGATTTTGAGATATTGACAAAAGAGTTTTATAATTGTACTACGTGTGATCTATACAAAAGATAACAAATTTATGTTAGAAAAATTGAATAATATTCCTTCAAGTTGAAAAAAGCTTTAATAGTCGAGGAAGGTTACTAATTGGTGAAACTAAGTTTTCACTTATAATATCTACGAGGTTTGTGAGTAAAGTATTGAGGTGAAGTAGCTTACAACACGGCAATGCGTGAGACGAGATGCTTTCGGCAGCGTCAGGTGCTAATGTAATACGCCTCCAGTTTGACTTTGAAGTTTCCACACTAATTTTGTTGTCCGTAGCGTCATTTTTTATGAAACAGTTTCTTGTGAAAACTAAAAATGAATCGCCTCAATTTTGAACAACGTATTATCAGGTGTATCTTCAAACTTGGACAGGATGCAACATAAACATATGAAAAACTTTGTCAGGCCTCAAGGGAAAGTGTTGTCTTAAGGGCCCACGTTTTTTGTTGGCTTAAGGCATTTTCAGAAGGAAGAGAGTCGATCGGAGATGAACCAAGTGGAAGATCTTCAACTGCAAGCACCGATGAAAATGTGAACAGTGACCGGAATATTGTGCGTACAGACCGACAGTTGACAGTCAAAATGATCGCGGAACAGTTGAATTTGAATCACACCTCTATTCATCAGATTTTGACCAATGTATTGGATATGAGACAATTTTGTGCTCCCGCAAAACCTTTCCCAGCATCGATTATAAGTGGATTGACCCCCCTCTAACTCCGAAATGAGTAACATTAGCGAAAACACCAAGACACGTCGATTTTTGTTTCGAGGGGGCATTTTCGAAATAATTCGAAACTTCTCAGATCAACCCTCTACCCCCAGCAACCCTAACTTTGAAATTCATCATGGAATAAGGGTCGAGTGGCACCTTACTGAAAAGGTCTGTCAATTCTCCACCTTGATTTGTCATTTTAGAATTTTAAATTAACATACAGGGTGTCCCAACCAAGGGTGAAGTTGAATTCCTGGAAATCCCAAATACTAAATGAAATAGATTTATTTTGGCATAATGCAAGCGCAGGTTTATGCTCGGTCTAGAAAAACGACCTACACTTGTGAATTTGGAGTTGGTGCAATCAACCCCTATTTCCAGCATCCCCAACTCAAAAATCATTCGATCGATAATAGGTCAAGTGGCACCTCGTTGGAAAGGTACTGCAATTTTCTCTTCGAATTTGGTATTTTCGAAATTCAGAATCATCATACAGGGTGTCCCGAAGCAGGAACATTGAAAATCCAAATAACTTTTGAAACTGGTTCATTTCGGTATACGAGAACATGTTTGATCCGAGAATAGGACTTTCTTGTGTGGTTATAGAATTTTTATGAACAAATAATTCAAGTGGCATATCTTCAGAAAGGTTTTTGAATTCCAGAATGATTAAAGCATTTCATTCAGTTCGGCTCTCCATACAGGATGTCGCTTTCGAAAAATTCAATATCGTCATTTGAAATTATCAACTAAAATTAATTCGAAACTGTTAAAAGTATTGGGGTACGATGTGTTGAGCATCAATTACGAAGAAATAAAGCTGATTTCTGCATTGAAAATGTTCACATTTTTTCATTTCCATCTGGCGTGCAGTCATCTGTTATTTCTCATTTTTGCAATGAGATATTATTATTATTCAGATCAGTTCCTCATTATTGTTGTTGTTCGTCAGTTGAAATTAATCTGAAAATGGTTTATTCCACTTGAAAGGGTCGAAATTGTATCGACGTATTTTCGAAATAACAGTTGTGCCAAAGAAACGGCAAGGATATTCGATAGGAACCATCCTGAAAGAAAGAGTCAGTCACCAGTACGTTAAATATTTGGTTGACAAATTCCTAGCTACGGGTTCGGTGGCAAACAAAAACATGAAGTGGCATGTCCTGTCAGAAATGAGGCAACGGAAGTGGCAGTAGTGGGTCATCTACAAATGGAGAATACTACTTCGATCAGAAAACTATCTCGTCTGACTGGTGTATCAGCTACAACTGTCCATAGAATCGTGAAACATCACAAATTTCACCCTACAAGGTAAAATTAGTGCATGAAATAAACGAAGATGATCCAGATCGTCGTTTACAGTTTTGTGAAAATCTAAGTGAAAACCTAAACGCTAATCCAAATTTTCTGAATAACATCTGTTTTTCTGATGAAATATGCTCAGTGGTGAAGTGAATAGACATAATTGTCGATATTGGGACACACAGAATCCTCATTGGTTTAGAGAGGCCCACATGCAAAGGCCTCAGTTGAACGTTTGGGCAGGAATTTTGGCAATCATCTAGTTGGGCCTTTCTTTATTGAGGGTAATCTGAATGGAAATGGCTACCTACAGTTGTTAGAGGAACACATACATCCTAGATTGACAGAAATTTTACAGAACGATCCAACTCTTTCTGAGGACGAAATGCGTTTTCAACAAGACGGTGCTCCTCCGCATTATGATGCTCAGGTGCGCCAATATTTGACGAAAATTTCCCAGGAAGGTGGATTGGTAGAAGAGGACCTGTTGAGTGGCCAGCCAGGTCACCAGATTTAAATCCCTAGATTTTTTTTTTGTGGGGCCATCTAAAATCTAAAGTTTATGCCACAAGACCAGAAAACCTGGAGGAGCTGCGGATGAGGATCATCACAGAATGCCGACTTTTGACTCCTGAAGTTTTCGCTAATGTGAGAAGAGTTCGAAAATCGTCTGTATAACTGTATGGAGGTGGGCGGAGGTCATTTTGAACAATTGTTGTAATAATCAAGTTAGTTTTTTGTTTTCAATTGAATACAAGTTCAATAAATCTCGTTTTCCTGTTTAGATGAGCATCCAATCAGTTTCTCCATCATCCCCTCATCCTGATCCTCACGCCAGAAAACCTCGATTGCCAAACTGAAACCAATGCCTCAGTGATTCAGAAAATAGAAAAATCTTTCTGGAACTTTGCCACTCAACCTGTAATCACTTGTATGATTTTTTGAGTTGGGGATGCTGAATGGAAGAGATTGATTGCAAAAATTCCATATTCACGCAAGAGAGTCTTATTCTCGAATCAAACATAAACATGTTCTCGTATTATACCGAAATGAACCAGTTTCAAAAAGTTATTTGGGTTTTCAGTGTTCCTGCTCCGGTACACCCTGTATGCTGATTCTGAATTTCGAAAATACCAAATTCGAAGAGAAAATTGAAATACCTTTCCAACGAGGTGCCACTTGACCTATTTTCGATCGAATGATTTTTGAGTTGGGGATGCTGGAAATAGGGGTTGATTGCACCAACTCCAAATTCACAAGTGTAGGTCGTTTTCTAGACCGAGCATAAACCTGCGCTTGCATTATGCCAAAATAAAATCGATTTCATAGTATAAAATGACAAATTGGAGATTTGAAAGAATTCAGTAAAGGTGCCACTCGACCCTTATTCCTTGTGATGAATTTCGAAATTAGGGTTGCTGGGGGTAGGGGTTGATCTGACAAGTTTCGAATTATTTCGAAAAATGCTCCCCCTCGAAACAAAAATCGACGTGTCTTGGTGTTTTTCGCTAATGTTACTCATTTCGGAGTTATAGGGGGGGTCAAATTTTCGTTCATAAAAAAGAAGATGTAGGTCAATGCAAAAACTATCGAGGCATAATCCTCCCAGACACTACATACAAGGTCTTCACAACTTTACGGAAGAATAGCATCTAGAAAACATAGAATTTGTTTTTAGCCAGAGAAATCATCAGAAAATCGACTACAAGACAGCGTCTGATATTCTTGTAGCCATAAGGGACCTCGAAATCAGACCTAAACTTATCAACCTTGTCATAATGATCATGAAAAACTCCAAAGCCAAAGTCAAAACTAATAACATGCTGAATAAACCGTGTGAGATTTCTACAGCAGTGGATTCCTTCTCTGTTTATTTTAGACCTACATAGTCACTGAGAGAACATCGAGCAAATGGAAACTATTTTCATCAAATCATAGTCGATCTGCGCTTATATTGAAATGCTTGATCGAACTAAAGGGGAACAAATTTGGGTGAATAATAAAATTAGAGGAGAAAGTAAAGAATTGAGATTGATTGTGAATGAAAGCAAGAAAGTGTACATTAAGATGTCAGCCTCAGAAGATCAGTGGACAAGGCCTGGAAATTGATAAGGTGACCTTAAAAGCGGTAACACACCCAAAATATTTTGGTTAGTTAGTATATCGAATGGAAAAAGTGCTGCTATTAAAGAATGAATTCAAAGTGGAAATTTGCATACTTTGCAATTATCTACTGCTGAAAAAATCATTTCACGTAAAACCAAAATACAAATACAAATACGTATGAAATTTTGAACAAAATAATTTCCATTCCTGAAATTCTCATTCATGAATCAATGGGACGCGTTGGTTAAGATTAATTTCTGCGAAATCTTGATGGATCACATTAAAGAAAACCTAGACTTTTTACAAATCACTACAGTCACCGACTAGTTCATATTTTCGAGATAAGATATTTTTAATCGGCATAATTCTCATATCTGAGTCGTCTAAAATCCATATCAAACACGGAAGCGAAATTTCCAACACCGTTTCAGCTTTAATATATCATTCAGTTCAATGTACCAAAATTTTAATATTTACTTCATGCAAATATAAATGGTGTGAATATTTGAAGATTTTAACTACATTTGTTTCAGGATCTGCGGACAATACGTGTTTCATGTTCGAACCAATTAGTTGGTGCTCCGGCTAATTGCACACCTCAGGAAGAATTAACCAGCTTGATTGATGACAGATGGATAAAAACACTAGGTTCATGGAATTGGCCAGCAATATCTCAAGGTCTAACCCCTTAAAATTATTTTCATCTATGGGGGTACCTGAAGAACAAAGTTTTTATTTCGCCGATGAATGCTCTGGAGAATTTCAATTTAAAAGTGGGACATCTAAATTGATTTCATTTTTCTACGATGTTTATGTTTAGGGCTTTTTAAAATTTCATTTCACAAATGTTAGAGAATTTCATTCCATGATTTATGATGATTTATCTCAATCATATGAAGTCAGCTAACGCAACTGATTCAAGATTTATATATTTCATTAGTGACAAAATTTGATTATTATTTTCTCAATGGTTTTCTGCAAATTTTTTGTAAATTTGGTTACTTTTCGTTAAATGCTATGCAAGTTCGACAAATGACATTGACTATGAATGCTGGGTAAATTCATAATGTCCTCGTTTGGATGGTTATTTGCATTTTTTCATCGAAAAGCCTCGTGGAATACAAAAACTGTCATCGAAATTAAAACTACTCTGTCAGTTTCTATATTTCATGGCCTGAAGGATTAATTTTCCCAAGAAACTGCAGGATTTGATAAATTCGCGAATGAAATGAAACCGAGTCATTTTAGGTATAGGGAATAGTAGTACCAATCAATTTTAATTTAAAATAGGATTATAATGAAGTGACAAACAATTAGATACTCGTAGTTAAAAAAACGTAATTTTAACAAATTGGTTTTATTGACAAGTGATTTTTGGTCACCCTGTATATGAAATTGCATCGGAAAGTATCTTGCCACTAAAAAATAACAATTTCCTCGTTACAATAAAAATCGTTATGATCTTGCTCAGATCTGACTAAAACAATGACACTATAATTCCGAATATTCTGATAAAAAAAATCATAGCCCAGTTATGGTTAATTTAAGATGGGACAAATCTTACGAAAGTTGCTTGAAAAATTACGTCCTTAAAAAAATAAAAAGTACACCATGCCATCTGAAATAGATAAATTGTGGTCGATATCCGGTATAAACGGAAGAAGTGCCGTTCTGACAAGAATTGAATTGTAGATCAGTATCTATTTACTGTTATGGCAAAAGGATTCGATCAATAAACCCGTTCCCCAGATACTTCAAATGGTCCCCTGAACGCGGACACCCTGTAAGTTGATCTGGTGAAGATCCATATTACAGTTTTATTTCGTTTTATCAAGATGTAAAAGGTTTTTGAAAGATTGTATTTATTCTGCTCATTTTGTTCTGCGAAACAGCATGATGATGATTTCATAGATGTATTGCCTTAGAAACCAAATTGAACACACTTCAACCATTCGAAAAAGTCCCGCTACCCATTGTGTAAATATTTTATTTAGGGATGCGACAACACTGAATTCCGCAGCTTCTTTCTGAAAGCGAGTAAAAAACTAATCAAGTATATATTGATTTCAGTAGTTTCACTGAGGTTTTAGTGACGTTGTCAGGTAGAACCAATGCCCTTTGGCCTTTTCAAGTAGGCTGCCAGTCCACAAGGACAGTGTTGAAGCAATTTGGAAGTAAACGAAAAAAAATTCTATCTCAAGTATATTGTTATTATGGTAAAAGTGCTGTTCTGATGATTCCGATTATTTTTAACGAATTGGCTTAGAATATTCCGAATATTTTTGAATGCTCAAAATAAATTTAATTTTTGATCCGAATGATATTGTTTTACAAATCCGATAAACTATCGTAGCAAAAATGTAGTTGTTTGGGTAACCTATGTGCGTATGTTAGTTCCCCAAAACAAGCGCATTAATTCGAAACTCAACCGTAGATAACATGCTTTACATGTATGGAGTGAATAGTAATCAATCATTCAGTTCTGACATGTCGGTTTACAAATAATTGTGACTCCTATCATAATTAGCCAAATCGGTCTAACTAGGTAGTCGCGTGACAAATATGCGCTCAAAGTTTTTCAACAGTTTGTGTTGTAATATGCTTATTGAATTTTTCATCATATTTAGGGTAGTAATAAACCGAAGGATAATTTCCTGACAGAAATCACATGATTTGGAACTCCATGAAAATTATGCTTTTCAGTGACCTCTGGAAACAATTTTAGATCGAGTGGGCGTGGGAAACATTAAATCTTAAAAAACCTAATGAGATTAGGTATGAACCCTTATTGGTTAATGCATATATGAATTTAAATGAACTCCATGAAATACAAGGGTTGCATTATTTTTAATGTCATTATATCATTATTTCTGTCTTATACAGGATGGACCGATTCCGAATTTTTAGTACTACAGATATATGAAATATTGTGAGAGAATTGACCCTCTTTCCCATGTTCTTTTTGCTTGATTCATTGCAGCAAACAATGCCAATATCTTGGTTGTTTTTGAAGTTCCGTATAAATTGTATATAATTATAAGCTCTAGAAGGCTCTACAGATGGAAATCGCCACGAGATAATAGCGACAATACTGTACGAAACTAAATTGACTACATCACAATTAACGAAATATATCAGAATGCCATTACATGCGTTGCAGCATATTCAGGAGCGGACATCAGCTCTGATCGCAATCCTCTTGTTGCCGACTTTCGTTTCCGATGTAAATTGGTTTCTAAAAGGCTCGGCAATAGGAGATTTGACATTAAATCGCTAAGGCAACCAGAAATGAGAGCTAATTTGAGAAGATAACTAAAATGTGCCAAGAAAACAATCCCGCCGAAGAAAATACATTCAATGAGATCTGGAATGAACTCAAATTTAATAATCAGTGACCACTGAAAATATAATCGAACAACCACGGAAAACGAAAACCAAGTCTTGGATGACTGCTGAGATAATGAAGTTGATGAATGAGCGCCGTCTTTCGAAGAATGTACCAGATCGATATAGGGAAGTTGATACCATCATCAGGAGGAAAATCAAAAAAACCTTAAAGAAAAGGACCCAAGAACAATGCGACGAGGCTGAAAGACTGCAACGTCTTCCCGACTAATTTAACTTTCATAAGAAGGTGAAAGAAAAAACTGGTACAGGCAGGAAAACGGCGATAACAATGATTGAAAACGAGCAAGGGAAACCAATACTTGAACCTGATAAACTGAAGGGAGTATGGAAAGAATACGCTGAAACTCTGTTGAACGATCAACGCACCAATCTCAACCCCACATTTCAAAACGAAAATATGAGCGATCCCAGAATTCTAGAGTCGGAAGTAAGACATAGGTAGATAACCTGAAAAACAATAAGTGTCCAGGATACGATGACGTTCATGCAAAGGTCTTGAAGCAAATTGATTTCAAACAGCTCACATATTTCTTTAATGTTATATATTATACAGGGCAGATTCCGATAGACTGAGTGAAATTCACATTCATCACCATTCCGAAAAAAGCCAATCCAAAACACTGTAAAGATCATAGACTCATAAGTCTTATGAGCCATGCACTTAAAATATTTATACGAATAAATCACTCAAGAATTTACAAAAAGTGTAAAAACATGAGTGGTGACACACAGTTTGGGTTCATTAAAGGACTCGGTACCAGAGAAGCCCTGTTTTCGATGAAAGTGCTAGTAAAAAGTGCTATGACAAAAGACAAGATGCATTCATATGTTTCATAGACTATGAGAGAGCATTTGATAATGTCAAGCATGAACCGATGATGAAAATTTTACAGAAGATGAATTTAGATGAGAAAGATATCAGAATAAATGGACAACTGTATTGGCACCAGTCAGCCTAGATTCGCATCAATAAAGACACAATAACAGAAACCTTCGGCATTCTGAAGGGGGCTAGGCACCTATATTATTCAACATTTATTTGGGGAAAATATTTCAGAGGGCACTAGAAAACGAAACACGAAGAATAAATATAAATGGACATCTCTTGAACAACATCCAGTATGCAGATGATACCGTTATTTTCACCAGCAACTTGGAAGATCTTCAGCTTTTATTGAATTAGATTAAACAGCATAGAAAACAGCTTGGTTGAAGATAAACTCTGCCAAAACAAAAATGATGATGGTCTGTAGAAATAATCAGAATTGTGCACCCCTCAATATCAATGGACAAGTCATAGAGCGAATAACAAAGTTTATATATCTCGGCGTCACTCTTAATGATAGATGGGACTGCGATGGGGAGGTGAAGTGTAGAATTGGCTCAGCAAAAACAACTTAACTAGAGATATCTCTGTGAAGAACACTTTGAACACCCGAATTCGAGTGATTCAATGCTGTTTGGCATATTATGCTGTACGGTGCTGACCCTTAATCAGTTTAGGAACTGGTAATGGGGCCTAAGTTTTCACATGTTTTGATTATTTTTAAACTGAAATAATCTATTTTACATAATATAAAGTAGCCTAATAATTCTCTCATTTTCATCATACAACAAGTAATTTCTAGGTATTTTTGGAGGAGATGCCACATTTTTTTAACGTTATTTGTATCAAGGCATACTGTTATAAATTGAAATACTGCTATTGACAGGGGAGTCTTTGGCTTTATCTGTTCTTCCGCAGGTTTTTCTAATTAATTGAGTTCTTACTTCTAAAATTAAAGGTGTAACACTGATTTGCTTCATATATTTTAAGATGTGACTGTGTTTTAACTAGTCTATGTTTTATATTATAAATGAGTTTCGTTTGCTCTTGTTGTTTCAATTTTTCTATGCTTAAAATATTCCTACCTGTATATAATTCAACTGTTGGCGTGTATGAATTCATCAAGAAATCTGATTTGACACTTTTGCTTTGCATACGTTGAATTTTTATAATTGATATCTTGGCAAGTTCCCCCAGCATGGTATTAAATATCTCAGATGAGGTAGGATAAAGCTATTGTATAACATAAATTGTGCTGGTTTACTAAGTGAATGGAAACAACGCCGTATTGCCTCCACCACTGGTGCAATTCTTTTCGATAAATGCTGAATATGAGGATCCCAGCTTAATTTATTATTTATGATAAGTCCTAAATATTAATAGTTTTCTACTTCCTTTAGCCTATTATCACATATATTGATGTTTATATATTTTGGGACCTTTTTTATTTTTAAGTTTAATCAACATGTGTAAAGTCTTATCTGAGTTAATGTTCAGTTTAATATGGCACAGCCATTCAAAGTACAACTCGAGATCAGCATTCATTTCCTCTTCCATTTTCTTTAAGTCATTGCCACTGAGAACAAGCCTGGTATCATCAGCATACATGAAATATTTGGCTTTAAGTTTCACAAATTGAAGGTTATTCACATAAAGTAAATATAGTAAGGGGCCCAGTACCGAACCCTGAACCTCTCCTTCTTTGAGTTCTTCCGAAACACTCTCACTGTCCCCCACAACCGTGAATTGTCGCCTATGCTTGCAGTATGTTTCCAACAAACTGTAACACACACCCCTAAAACCCATTCTCTGTAGTTTTTTCAAGAGATAATTTATATACACCGTGTCAAAAGCTTTTCTGAGATCAATGTAAACAACGATGATAAACCTGTTCTGATCCAATTCACCACTAATGCACTCCAGCAGGTCCACAGTAACCCCAACCGTACTACTTCCTCTCTGAAAACCGTATTGATTAGTGTCAAAATGTATTTTAGCATTGATGAATTTTGTTAGTCTCGTTTTTATGATTTTTTCCGCTATTTTAGAGAAATTTGTCAGCAACGAAATTGGTCTATAGTTATCCTCATTATTCCTAGGTCCATTTTTGTGTATGGATACTAGTTTTGCTAGCTTAAGTTCTTCAGGGAATTTTCTTTTTCCTTAACACTATGACCTTAAACCGAATAGATGCCTGCGAAATGTGGACAATCTGGCGTCTGCTTCGGCTTTACGAAGTGGAGGAACATCTCTTAGACATCGTGAAGCACAGAAAAACATCGTATTTGGGTCATATGCTAAGGGGGGCTTAGTACCAGATTATCAAATTCATATTGCAAGGTAAAATCGAGGGGAAAAAGGGGTCCAGATTGAAAACAACACTCCTGGCTCAGAAACATTAGAAACTGGTGCAATATTTCGGACCCTAGAAACTTGTGCAATCTTTCGGACGCAGCAACATTATTGCGACGGGCTGAAGAGGGCACCCTGACCAAGACATGATTGAAAATGAACGAGTGTTCGCCAACGTGCTGTGCACATGGTACAAGAAGAAGAAGAAGTATAAATTGTTTCGACATTCTATTTCACGTAGAATTGAACTACGTGCGTTCAACGGTTTATGAGATATAATGCAAATATAGCGTCTTTTTAATTATGAACCATAGGTAACTATGATTTCGTTGAAATGAGTTTTTCCTTATCACAAGTGAACTCAATTTTTTCATCCAGGAAACCAGTTGCAAAAATGGAGTCAACGTTGGAAACTTCATGCCTGCGAAAAAAGGCACATTCTAATTTTTAAACGTTTATACCTATTTTTCTTGAGACTACTGAGCGTTCGACTTTTAGTTACCCCTGTTTCATTTCAATTTGTCTCTTCGAAACCGATGGCTTGGCAATTACACGTCATACTACACGAATTGATGCATCTGAGGTTGCTGTCCCTCAGAAGAACGATCCAAATAAGCAGCTTTTGCAGTATCAGCATCATAATTATTTTGAATATAACATTCGATCCAAATTTTCAAAATTTTCGTATGACATGGTATTTCGTTATTAAAAACAATACCATATACAGACAGTAGTTGTAACTAGATGGAAAATCATTAAATAATCTAAATTTTCATTGCAAGAATTAATTTTCAATTCTTATGATGAGATCACAGAACTAACTTAAGCTATTTCAATCTCTCCGTGTTAAATATGTCAATGGACTCAGATACTACTATTGCTACTATATACAGTGTGTTTAAAGAGGACACGGCATAATTTAAGGAGGTAATTGCTGAAGTATTTTCATCAAAAAAGTTCATATAAATATATGTCCGCAAATACTTCATTTCCGAGTCACAGGGTGTTGAAGTTTAATCGAAAGATGCAGTTTAATTTAAATTTTCCGTACACCGCTTGAGATATTAGGTTGAAATTTTGGGGGTATGGAAAACATTCAAAGATGAATCATTTTCAAGACAGAACAAAATTTTAAACACACCAGTGGGCTCGCGTTTTGATTATTCTCTAAGAAAAAGCTTGGACGCTACTGATTTTTTGAAAAATAAAAAATATTTTAGATTTTTTCAATTATTATTCAAGACAAAAGCTCTCATGACATTTTTTTGAACTAGGTCAAGTTTTTGACTAAACAAATGTTGAAAAGAATAAGAAAAGGAAGTCCATATATTTCATTGTAAGACACGTAGTCTTCGACTAAAAGAACCATCGTAGTGTATTTCTTTTTGTCCATTAATAACCTATGTTTGAAAATCAAAAGTTCAATTCAAGAGCAAAACAAAGACTTTTGAGTATCACCAATAACTCCCCAAAAATTTCAAAAGCTGTTCAAAGTGACCTCCAGCTCGGATGCAAGATTTCAGTCTTTCTTGATTGATTTGCGAACTCTTTCAAAAACGCCAGGAACTTTTCTTATCGAGTTGCACCCAGCGATGATTCAATTTCTCAAGTCCTCAACATTTGCCACAAGGGTAATGTAAACCAAAGACTTCAAATGACCCCACAGGAAGAAATCGAGTGGATTCATGTCTGGGGATCGTGCAGGCTAAAATTGAGGTCCACCTCAACTAATCCAGCGATTTCGATACTTTGTAGTTGGAAAGTCACGAGCAGCATGTGTTCCAACAAGTGGCGGTACACCTCCCCCGTAAGTCTCCCTAGTAGAAATACTGGTCCAATTAGGCAATCTCCCACAACACCGATCTAAACGTTCATCGGAGACTGATGTTGAAATCGATTTTAATATGTTTGATGTGGGTTTTCTTCACGCCACATATGATTATTATGAAAGTTTCCTTTGGGATTTCTTGAAAATTTTGTTCATCAATGAACAGGATCAGCAAAAGAAATTGAGAAATTCAAATCTACTTACGCCAAAGCCATTGACCATAAGCAATACCGGCAGGAAAATTGGTAGGAAAAAGTACTTGTACGCGTTGTAGGTGGAATGTATACAACAAATTTTATCTATTTATTTATTTATTTATTTATTTATTTAACAAAGGTAAGAGATGGGACCATAAGGGTCCATGAATCTCAAAAACATAATTGATATGGTATGTGATCACACAGAAAAAGAAAAGGAAACAGGGTAAAAATAATATTAACAATAATGCCTAATTTAAATAACGAGAAAATCGAGATGAATTGAAAGAAAGAATGAAACAGAAAAGATAAATGATGACATAAATGAAATACGTGATATCAAAAAAGTGGAAATGAAAAGGAGGCACGAGTGCTACGCACGCACTTTGTCGAAAAGATTTTTAAATGAGTTCACTGATGAAGCGCGCACCACAACTTTTGGTAAAGAGTTCCATTTATGGAAGACGCGGTTGAATATAAAGAGCTCACGAGGGGTCGTTTTGAGTCCTCCCGATACAGTTTCAGTGAATGACCGCGAAGATGGCTTCTGTTGATGGGAAAGAGATCGCTAAGGTCCGTCCCAAATAGGCCGTTCATTGCACGATAGAAGGTAATCAGATCTCCACTCTCGCGACGCTCAGAGAATGGCCTCAAACCAAAAAGTTCAAGCCTCTCCTCATATAAAGGTCAAACAAAACCAAAGGGAAGTCTTTTCATTTTCCTCTGGACAGACTCGGGGATGTTTTTATCTCGAACCTGGGTTGAATTCCAAACAGGACCACCGTGCTCAAGGATAGGTCTAACGTAAGACGTGTACAGTAACTTGCACGTGCTGATGGAGCATCCGGTGAAAGATTTGCGTAAGAGATAGCATATTCGGTCCGCCTTTATACAACATGGCTGACGTGACCCGACCACAAGAGATCCTCAGAAATGATCACACCGAGGTCATTTTGTAATTGCGTGGACTGAATGCTCGAATGAGTATATAGTACCGGTACCGGGGATTATTCTTGCCCAGATATAACATCTTGCATTTGAGATGATCTGAAATTGAAACCAAAATCAAATAGTAATTGAATTACTTACCCGCAATTTTTAGTAGAATATAAACTGGGATCTATGGTCGTCAATGAAATCAACACTATCGTATTTCACATCGTTCCAAAGACATAAATGCTTCTGAGAAAGGTTTAATGAGAAGATGCACGTGTTACCGGCTCCCCATCACTCTCTGAAAATTTACGACATGCATTTATATTGTGATTCTTTTAAAAGGACTGTATGCTCTAATGAGTTGAAAGGTCTCAGAACCCAATATTTCTCTACGATATTATAAAAAGCACACGTGATTTTGAACTGTTTTGGTTTTCAAGTTTTGTATTGAAAATTGCAAAATGCATTGTTAAATCCAAATCTTTATTGTTGGAAATTTTGATGTTATCAACTTCATTTTTGCGACAAGCCATCAAAACACCAATGACAAGGGTGACCTACAAATATAAACAAAATTTGATTGAAATTGTTTCAAATTACTATTTTTTTACTTTTGTAGCTCAATATATCTCATTCAGAACACTTTCTATGTGTTGTTCAATTTGTTCGAAGATTTTTACAGAAGAACAAAGATTTCAAATTTTAAAATTTTGAAATATTGTTGCTTTAAGGTTTGAATAAATCTTCCATCCTTTTCAATAAACCACTGAAAATGCAAGTCAAACATTTTGGAAAAAGCGTTCGTTTTCTTTTCTTGTTGCCAATTTCTAAACAGTGCATACAACTTTCCATATTCATATTCTGATTTCTACAGTAGTAAGTTCTTGATTATATTATTTGCATAATTTGTAATTTCAGGTAGAATATTTTCAAGTTTTATACCTAATGCACTCGATTTTTCAAAAATAATCTTATTTAAACAATAATTTTTTCAAAAATAATTATTGTGATTTTGACATTCGCATCTGACACTGACGGTGTTTCGAAATTCATCATCAGACGATGATATTTGGTTCAATTAGGAATATTTTATCCAAATCTAGTTATGGAATAAAAATACATAAGAAACACGTAAGAGAATGAATATTCGAACTCAATAGTGAGAGTGTTTGAATTTTATTAATAAATAAAATTTCAGAATAATAATTAATATTCAGTGATGGTTGTGGAAAAAGCATTTTCTGATATTTTTTAACAATTTTCGAGATAAATGCAGGGATTCACTTTTGGCGGATCTTAAAAAATGTATAAATATTTTGTGTCAAAATGTCATGTCTCATTTTCTTCTCCTGAATTTGTTTTTTTGACGCGCCGCTGATACATTTTTGTGGAGTCCATCTTTGTCATAGTTATTGTTGGTGTTCATCATTTATTTTTCTTCTAATAATATTTACCTGTAGGTTTCCATTTCTACATCTTTCTATTATCAAGGAAGTCAATTCTTTAGATATGTGTAATACACAACATGATACTAGTACTCATTATAAGTTGGAAGAGACATGTATCGTGAAAACTTGGCTATAATAATAGAAAAATATTATATTCAGTCTTCACTAGATATGCATAAAAATTCCTCCTTCGAATGTTTTTTTCTTAGCACAGAAAAGATTTCCTTCATAATAGTTGGTAAGGCTGGCAGTAATTTCCGCCGAACGTTATATAAATGTCTTCTTATATAACCAACAGAAGATGTAATATTCTAAGGAAGCATATCATCTCGAAAACCCTTTCACTTTACTTTGCTGGCTATTCGGATAAATTGTAAATGGCTTTTTTTTGCATGTAGAGATCGCAATTTGGTGGTTCAAAGATTGTACAATGATGGTCTGAAATGTTTCCGACCTCTACGTGAAGGTGGCAGCACTCGTAGATGAAAGCTAGTGAATTTTCATTGTTTATCTATTGGCAATTACTCACCAAAGTTTCAGCCATTTTGCAGGAGCAGTTGTTATGAAATAGTCGTTTTAGTGAGTTCATGTGAGTATTTTTGTGAAAATGGACAAAATCGAGTGTCGAGCTGATATTGAATATTTGTTCTTGAAAGGAAACACACATATGCAAATCAAAGTTTAGTTGGTTTCTGTGTATGGGGACTCTGCATCATCATTAACCACAGTGACATTTTGGGGAGCTAAATTTAAACATGGCCATAAAAGCTTGGGAGACAATGAATGTTCGGGACTTTCAAAAACTGCAACTACC
Source organism: Cryptolaemus montrouzieri (assembly GCA_013387265.2). Taxonomy (NCBI): domain Eukaryota; kingdom Metazoa; phylum Arthropoda; class Insecta; order Coleoptera; family Coccinellidae; genus Cryptolaemus; species Cryptolaemus montrouzieri. Next base: position 55,167,880 of record JABFTP020000001.1, read on the forward strand.
GACGATAACATAGCTAAAGTTCACCAAATGGAGCTAGACGGCAGCCGAATTAAAGCGAGAGAGATAGCAGACGTTATGCACATGTCAAAAGGACGTGTTTGTCACACATAAACAACATATACATATGAGAAAACTGTCCGCACGTGGGTGTCGCGTCTGCTCACGTTAGACCAAAAAAGTGTTCGAATGTACATTTATAACGCTTTCTCGACGCAATTCAGGGCAATAAGTTCGGGAAAACTGTTTTTTTCGACTGAGAAATTATTGGCGACTGTTTTTTGGGATAATCATGGAGTTACTTCAATTCATTATCTTAAAACAGGAAAAACCGTTGAGGGAGCTTACTACGCATCATTACTTGACAAGCTATAAGCAGAATTGGCGGAAAAACGGCCATCTAAGCCCTTGCCATGGCGAAAATCCACGAGTTATTGTTTGAACTCCTTGAACAACCACCGTACCCACCAGATCTAGGGCCGAACGATTTCTCTTTGTTCCCTCATCTAAAAATTGTACTTTCGTGAACCTCTATTTTGCACAGAAAAACGTCCAGTACTGGTCACAGAGATGGAAATATCGCTGGAAAAATTGTGAAGATCTACAAGGAGACTATGTTGAAAATAAGAAAAAATGTGTTGTATCTTTGTTATGAAAGAAGGTCGGAAACTTTTCCGACCACACTCATGATATGGAGTCCTGGTATTGTTCTGAGATATGGCTGGTCACATCACCTGAACCTTTCTGGCAGCTGTCTGCCGGGGCCGAATTACCACCGTACCAGCGAACGGAATACAAGAATAACTAAACATTTCTAGGATTTCAATCTGGAATTAAATTATGGTCACGAATTCATCTCAAGAGTCTCTTTCAACCTTACTCGAATTACTGAAGTTTTTACTTAGTACAAACTTCGATATCTTCAAATTCAGTTAGATATAAAATAGAATCTTTTCAAGGAGTTCAACATTATTTCATGATTTTAAGAAAAGTATTTCATTAAAATGTCTAGACCGAATAATATTAATATCTACATGAATAAATATTCGAAAAGAGAACCATTTCATCAACGAAATATCGATCACTGAAATTATATCAGTATCGTGAATGGAATGAAATAGAATTCGGGGAAAGTTCGTTTGGTTCGACCTGATTTTAGGGAGCTTCTCAAATTGCACTAGATGCGAAAATTGATATCCGGATTTGAACTAGATTTCGCGTGTTATTTCAGAATTAGATATCGATTTATATATATAATATTGAATTTTAATTGAAGACAATTTTTGAACCTAAAATCAGTTGAACTATGTTTCGGATTCAAACAGAACAACATTCATGAACATCACACAGGGAATCGAGGAAAATTTGAACTTTGAACTCTCATACATACACATGGCCAAAATGTACATAAATTTGGTATTTCTTGGTTCGTTACTCAATAACGTTACTCAGTGATGCAAAAATTTCTGTACAGGGTGAATAAATGTTTGGACGTTTAGCACTGCAGCTATGTGGAATACCAGATTCGAGGTATTTTTATTTTCGAATTATTTGTAAATTTTAAAAATTGTCGAAATAAGTCAAATGTTTAGGAAACGATTTGAAAATGGTTTAGGCACTTCACGTAGGACCGAGCTACGTGAGTAAATTTGGTTTTTGTCCAACTCTTTTCCAGTTATATTACAACTTTGTGTTTTCTTAAATATAAATCATAGTCAACTTTGATTCTTTCATTCGAGTTTTTTTATCCTTTTCAAAATATACCTTATGAATACTGAATTTTATCATCCAGGAATTGTTTTCATGAAAAGCCGAAAACTTTTTCCCAGATTTCATCTGGTAACTCTATGTCTATTCACAGAAGTGAACTTTGATTTTTTTGGATAGAGTAGTTCTTTTATCCTTTTCAAGAAAATGCTCATGAGCACTAAACTTCATCATCTAGGATGTGTTTTCATGAAAAACTCTAAAGTTCCTCCCAGATTTTATCTGGTAACTCTATGTCTATTCACAGAATCTACATGGAATGATTGAAATGGCTTAAATAGGTTTTGTGTTCTCATTATGATATATGGAAAGTTAATTCTTCCAATGACAATTTAGATGAATTATTTAATGGTTTGTCATCAAGATACAATCCTTGTGAGAATAAAATATCGTTTGCAATAACGAAGCGAATATGAGGTAAGTATGATAATCTTGAACTCATATAAATATGGCGATATGCTCCAAAGAGTTGAGAATAAAAAAATACTCCATTAGTACTTCCTATTCTTATTTTCTTGCGACGTTAGATAAACCATGATTCATGAGATTTTTTCCTCAATTTATCGAATATACTTCTATGAGGTTGTCGCCTTACAAGGAAACGATCCAAGAAAGCAGCTCCTCCAGCATCAGCATCATAATCATTTTGAATATCAATCACATCAAACTTTTCAGAAATTTCGTTTGACATCATTGCTTCGTTATTACAAAAGATACTATTTTCACACTATAGTTGTAACTTGTAGCTGAAAGAACATTAATTTATCTGAATTAATTCTCGAGCTATCATAATGAACGCACAAAAACCAGAAAGCTATTTCAATAATTCCAATTAAATTTTGTGAATGAACATATAGTTGCTGAATAAAATTATGAAAAAGTTGAACAATTTTCGGGTTTCCATTGAAATACATCCTGTATGAAGCAATTGAATACACATATGATATATTTTCGAAAAGAAAAGTGAACTGTTCAACGAAATCAAAGTTGCCTTTAGTTCATATTTAAAAAAATAAGAGTGTGCATTATCACTCAAAAACCGTTTAAAAATGGAAATTTTGGCACCTAGTTCGATTCTACGTAAAAAAGAACTATAGAATGTCAGAACCGTTTTTGTATCACTTCAAAAACAACCGAGAGATCACTGATCTATTTACGGTAATGAATTTCTCACGAAAAAAGAACATAGGAAAGTGGGAGGTCATTATCTCTCATTCACAATATTTTTTATAACTGCTGTTCTAAAACGTCGGAATCTGTTCAGCCTGTATACGACAAATCTGAGTGTACCGTGTGTCTATCTAAAGCGTGTTTATTTATCACGAAATGATGCTGTTATACCGGGTGAGTCAATAAGGCGGGAAATTATTTGAGATAGAAGCTGATTATTGTTTTGTAAGTATGTGTGCATTTCTTAAAATTATTTTCGTACATACAGGGTGTTCCTATTTTGTTCCAGGGAAAAACATAGTTTTTTTTTAAATAGCACGCTCTGTTTTTTTATCATATTCTGATTACAATTTGGATGCTCTTTTCAACGATATCTGTTTTGTGCCCAAACAACTATCGATAGATTTTAAATTAATAAGAATATCCATCATTTCGGAAATTTGGAAGTTTTTCAAAAGTTCTCAAATGCCCCATTTCGCATAATTTACGCATGAATTTAATTTTCTTGAGTGTTGTACCTCATCATCAAATGAAAAAAAAAAAATTTTATCATACCGAGTGTTCCCAGTAACCCGGCAAAAATGAAATTTTTCAAACATGAAAAATTTGATTTTTCAAATGTAACACCCTCTATCGTTTTCACGTGTTTTGTTTCCACTCGAATAAGCTTTACAACGATACATTTTTTTCAAAAATCCGATGGAGATTTCCAAGAAAATTTCGAAATTAGTGTGAGGTTTAGGTATTTCTTGCAATAAACATGCTGTTGATAAAATTCAGACATTGAAATATGCAAATTTCAACACAACATTAGATTCTTTGCTGTTCAATGAAACTTAAATATCAAAACTCTCAAGGTGTATCGAAATTTCTTCGCACGAAAAGATTCATTTGCGATATTATCATTTGTGCTCAGAGCTAAGTCTCCACTTAATTGAAATTACTCAGTTCGAAATTAACTCAATAAATGTTCAAAAAGTCAAAATATCAAAAAGATCGAGAATTTAGAAGGTTTTTCAGAACTGTGTGACAATAATTATTCTCTGAAGAAAATATGTTCCTCATCATCGAAGTAAGAGATCAACTGTTTTTCATACCCAGTGTTCTTGGTGATTCAATGAAAATAGAATTTTTCGAGATAAAAAACTTTTTTCTAAATGTAACACCCTGTTCTTTTCACTGAACTAATATTACTTTTACAATTGCCCAAAATATTCCGGAATTATCATTACGAAACGAAATTGAATTTCTTGTCGTGAATGAAACATCCACTGAAAAAAATGCAAATCAAAATCATAGACAACAACTTAATTCTATTTCAATAAATTTTCAAATCAAATTAGATGTTCGAAATGTCCCCCATTTTGACGAATACATCTCGAAAACGATTGCTAAATGATTCGGTCACTCTCTGGAGAACATTCGGCGTTATACTCCTAAATGCTTCTGTAATTCTCTCCATCATATTTTCCTTGGTTGTTGGAGGGTCTCTATAAACCCTCTCTTCAACTTACCCCCACAAAAAAAATCCAATTTATTCAAGTCCGGAGACCTAGGAGGCATTTTACAGGATCTCCACGGCCTATCCAATTGCCCTCAAACCTCAAAACATTTAAAACATCGAGGACATTGCCGCTGTAGTGTGCTGGTGCCACATCGTGTTGAAACCTCATATTGCTTTTTATGTTTTGGAAAACATTAATAAACAGAAGCTCCAGATCATGCTGCAAAAAATTTGAATAACGTTCGCCATTCAAATGATCTTGGAGAAAAAAGGGTCCGATCACATTATCATCAATTTTATCATCCCAGACATTTACAGTCCAACGATGTTGGTGGTCAACAGTTCTCATGAAATGAGGATTTTGATTATCATAATAATGAAAATTATGCTGGTTCACCAATCCATTCTTATGAAAGGTGGCTTCATCAGAGAAAAGTACCCCACTGAAAAAATTCGGTTGGTCTGTTATTTTATTTAAAGATCATCTACAAAAATCTAATCTCCGCCCGAAGTGCAGGGGCTCCAACAGTTGGTGGAGTTGAACATGAAAAGGATGAAACTTTTCCTTCCTTAAAATTCTTGATACAGATGTCTGTCTAATGCCCATGTCTCGACTAACATGAGGATTCTCTACTGCGCTCAAAACAACCTGCATGCTATTCTCTTCATTGAGTACGCGCTTAGCTCTCTCATTCTTCTCATATCCAACTTGTCCAGTTCTCTCAAACCTTTCCTTCAGTCTCTCAAATTCCTACGATGTATACTGTTTGGGTAACGTTGGGAATGAATATGTGACGCCAACAAACAATTCCTCTCACCTTCTCCCAAACAATAAATAATACTAATTAACTCTTCTTGGGTAAAATTCATTGTTGCAATAAGATTATGTATTTCTCACTTTGACTCACTCATATGACGTTGGAATTATCCAATTCAAAACTGTCAGATCTTGGGGCATTGTGAGTAAACCATAGAAATAAGTCTTCTATGGGCACAGGTGGTTTAAAACACAGACTATCGAATAATATTTTCTATCTTCATGTGGTATGCCCATAGAAGTCATACTTATTTATCTCTATGGTTTAATCACAAGTTGGATATGAGAAGAATGAAAGAGCTAAGCGTGTACTCAATGAAGAGAATAGCATGCTGGTTGTTTTGAGCGCAGTAGACTTTTTGAACATCTATGGAAGATTTCGAACTGAGTAATTTCGATTGAGTGAAGACTTAGCTCTGAGCACAACTGATAAAATCGCAAACAAATCATTTCTTGTGAAGAAATTTCGATACACCTTGAGAGTTTTGATGATTAAGTTTCATTGAACAGCAAATAATCTAATGTTGTGTTGAAATTTGCATATTTCAATGTCTGAATTTTATCAACAACATGTTTATTGCAAGAAATACCTAAACCTCACACTAATTTCGAAATTTTCTGGGAAATCTCCATCGGATTTTTGAAAAAAAAGTATCGCTGTAAAGCTTATTCAAGTGGGAACAGAACACGTGATAAAGATACAGGGTTACTTTTGAAAAAAAAAAGTTTTTCATGTTTTGAATTTAATTTAGTTTTCGGCGGGTTACTAGGAACACTCGGTATAGAAAATTTTTTTTTCTTCATTTGATAATAAGGTACAACACTTTTACCTCAAGAAAATGAAATATCATGCGTAAATTATGCGAAATGAGGCATTTGAGAACTTTTGAAAAAACTTCCAAGTTCCCGAAATTATCGATATTTTAATTAATTTAAAACCTACCGATAGTTGTTTGGGCACAAAACAGATATCGTTGAATAGAACATCTAAATTGTAATCAGAATATGATAAAGAATACAGGGCTTGCCATTTGAAAAATCTCACAAACAAAAATGGAACATCCTGTTTGTACGAAAATAATTTTAAGGAATGCACACATACTTATAAAACAATAATCAAAAAATTTTGCTTCTATCTCAAATAGTTTCCGAGATATAGAAGTTTCTCGCCTTATTGACTAACTCTGTATATCTTCACTATAACTATAATTGGGCCAACGAAAATCCTCAGTTTAGAAGAAAAAGTCATTTTCACCCACAATTTTAGGTGAAGGTTTGGATAGGATTTATCGATAACTACTCAATCGGCCCTTGTCTTTCCACCGACAATAGGTGAATCCAACACAGAACTTTTGCAATGTTATCTGTTATAATTTTGTACGAGAATGAACGTTTATATGTGGCTTTTTCACAACAGGGCTCCAGCTCACTTTAGTGTTCTGGCTCGTGAGCATTTCCACATTAACTACGCTAGTCGCTATATTGGATGTGTTTACAAAATTCTTCGATCACAATGGAAAAGACAAAATCTTACATTTAATCGGGCTTTTGATGTGCTACGGTTAGAGGAGGGCCTCGGGCTGCGACACGAGACCCCTAACCAAATTTCTTGAGTTGTTGCCGTATATTTTCAGTAATAAGATGCACTCCACTGTTTCGTCGAGTTTGAAGGTGCTTAGCCGTTGCGAAACGTTCAGTTAACGAGGAAATTCTTAAAAATCGGTTATGGATAGCCGTCGTTGCTCGAGGTCGTCTTTGCGCAGGTCTCCTTTTAAGACTACCAGTTTCCCTGTACCTGTGAATCACTCTGGAAACAGTTCAATCTAACCAAAGCCGATGGTTTTTTCTTGTACAATTCCAACCTAGGTCATCTAACACCACTGGTTCAGCACTCTTTGCCGGGGTCAAATTTCGTGACTCGTATTGGATTATTACCGAAAATATATTATAATATGACATTTGTCATATTTTTCGAACGACTGTCAAAATTTTTCACAAATTTTTCTTCAAAGTAAACAAGTTCCTCGAAGAAATAATATATGGGCGATGTCAACCCAAATTATTGATTCTAAAATCTATAGATCATAATCGGCATCACTTGGAAGACTGAACCTGGCCATCGGGGCTCTCTCTGTCAAACAGAGAGGGAATTTGAGGAAATATCGGAGGTTATGTATTTTTTATTATCTCCTTAGTCCTTTTCATGACCTTGCTTGCTATGTAAAATCTTTTCTTATATTTGTTTAGACATATATGAAGTATGATTGTTCAAATATTTTTCTGCTGGTTTCCTTTCTCCATTGATACAGATTCCTCTCCCAAACCCCCTTCCTTTCACTCTTGTCTTCGTTTGAAAATCATGGAAAGCAAGAGAGAATGAAGCGGCTAAGCAGAAAAATCTTTGGTAGTCTTTATGTAAACACGACACTAACACAACATAAACAGACAAGCAATTGCTAGTGCAATAGCCACAGGGAAACGAGTTTTTTCCTCAGGTTTTTTCACTCATTTATTGAATCATATACAAGATAGTATGGTTCCCCTGTTACATTTCCTGAGCTCTCACTTGTGTTTTTTCTGACACACACCAAAATTATAGATATAAGCATTTATTGTAAATACAATTATTGAAATATTTGTAAATCCTTTCTTTTCAATATATATATATATATATATATATATATATATATATATATATATATATATATATATATATATATATATATATATATATATATATATATATATATATATATATATATATATATATATATATATATATATATATATATATATATATATATATATCGGAAATTAAAATTTTCAAGAGCAAACTCGCAAGAATGGATTAACAACTGCTGATGTCAATATTTAGTGGTTTCTTGCAAAATCTCAGTGATAATAAGATATTCGAAAGAACCACGAGATAATAATTAATTGGCTATCACAACAGATGAAAAGATGTGTTTTCTTCGTTCAAAGTGAAAAACACAAAAACGATAAAAAAAACAGTGACGTTGGTTTTTCATCTATAATATTAGTTGTGATGATGGGACGCCATTGAACCTTTTAATTTCAATCCAGTTAGGGTTAAATGAACGCCTTCTCACTCTAAATAATTGTATAAGATTTCAAACATTCCGGGTCAACGATCTCCATGATATTCATTAAATAACGATTATTTTTTGAAAATTATAACGCTCTTTGTTTCAGAGGAGCAGCAACACTGGACACATGGTCATTGAAACTTTTTTCTTAAAACGATCAAGGGAATCACCCCTCCACAGATACGTTAGATTGGAAACACAAACACTCTATAATCGACAAAATATAATATATTTTCTCTACAAATCGAACAATTTCGATATTTGTTGTAATAAACCTTCTGAAACTCAAAACAATTACCCTAGCGAGCTTATTTAAACCTTTTTTAATTTTCCAATAATTTTCTATTATCTTATAATTCACATTCAATCTTGAAAGCATTAAATCTTGTGGCGGAACCCATAAAGCACAATCAGGTATTTTCTAAGTGTTGGTATGGGCAATTTGGTTCGAATGGTGCAGTCGAACATATTCTACTTTGTGACCCACAAAACAGGATTATAATACATTAGGGAGAAGGTTAAACCCTAACAGTTTCAGACGCAAGTGTATTGTTAAATTCCACTGAGGTATTTTACTACAGCTTGACACGCAATAATCCAGATTCGATTTAATACGATGTTTGAAGATTACGATACATTAATCAAGTATATTAATGTAATAGTGTAATAATATATTTCAATCACAAGATTTACAAACATATACGATAAGTACATGTCACTGTTGAAAAATATTTATTAATTTTTCAAATTTCGTGCCATGACGTGAAACGCAAAGAAAAAGTTTTATTTGGACTCATTTTGTCAAAGTTTCTGCACGATTATGTTGCTAAGGGCTCAATTAGTATTCTCACGCAAAGAAATCGTGCGACAGTAAGGGTGTAATTAAATGCTGTCTTTGGAAAGTATGACTCATGTCGGCAAACACGAAATAAAATTCAAAGTTGTATAAATCCTGGAAAGAATAATATTTTCTCGGTTTGTGTTATGAAGACAGGTAACGAATTTATCTTGATTCGTACATTGTATTTTAATTATGTCGGAACAAATTTTTCCCAACGGTATCATAGTTCAGTTCTGGCATTCTTGAAGAAGAATTTCTTCAGTAATTTCACAATGTAGGTGAACTTGTCATTAAAAAGTGTCTAGATCGAAAACGAATTAATTCGTGGTCTTAAGTTTGCTTTCTTTTACAAATTTCCCTGAGATATAATAGTGTTTGTTGGTTTTTACCATAATTTATTTCAATTTGACAGGGACACAATGAAAGAACCTGCAGGATGTTTCAGTGCTCGGAAAAATATTCTTTCGTAATATTTATAATTATTCACACTTTATAAGAATTTGTTCAACCTTTCAGCTACTTCAATGGCAAGAATGTGAAGATATCGAAGGAATAGGAGTAGGCTTGAAACTACTGAAATCCTTGCCGAGATATTCTCAACATTCTATTGAGATAAACCTACAACTCCTCTCCCCCTGTTCAAAACTCCTCGGTGCACTTTGGGCCTCAGTGATGTTATCTTCTACCCTAACGTTGTTGTGAAACATATAGGAACGTTGAAAAGCAACAATGCCCCAGGACTTATATTATTGAAGTGAAACGAAATGGGGCACTTTTGTTACTTTTCCACAATTTATTCAATAATACGACCGGTTTCGACCCCACGACCGGTTTCGACATAGTTTTTTTAATCTCCAAACTTTCAACAAATTAATTTCTCTCCCTTTGTTGCATTTATAAAGGATTTTAAGATTGTTCAATGATATCGAGTGGTTATTTGATTTTATGTGTTCGAATATTGGAAAGAAATTAGATTGAAATTGAAAGTACCATTGAGATAGGCATATTTAAAAGAGAGAGTTAGTCTCTTTTGATGTCAAAAAAATGACCCGATCATTCCAACGAATGTGTGTCTTTCTTACAGATATCTTATCCGAGTCTAACACACCGCCATATGTCATTAATGAATTTAGCAATCTTCTTCAAATATGCCTATCCTAAAGTTACTTTCAATTTCAATCTAAATTCTTCAAACAAAATTCAGGTCTTCCAATGGGTTCATCTATCAGCCCTCTACTAGCTGACATTTTCATGAATAGTTTTGAGAAATAGTCAATATTAAACACAGATTTCGCTGAAAAACACATTATTTTCTAGTACAGATATGTATGTGATATTTTAGTTGGTTTTCGTGGTTCAAACAGACAAATTAAGCAATTTTTAAATTTTCTGAATAAAATACATTGCCGCATCAGCTTCACTTCTGAATTATAAAATAATAATTCAATTAATTTCCTCGACTTAACCATTACAAATTCAAATAATTAACTCACTTATAAAATGGATTCCAATGGACTCGTTCAGTCATTTAAGTTACAAACTAGCTGCATATAACTCCATGATTCAAAGAGCTTACTCTGTTTCCCTTTCGGAAGAAAATTTTCAAACTTAATATCATCAGAAAAATTGCCTCAAATATCAACATACTACAACATTTTTCAAATACAATAATTGAACGCAAAGAACAACGTATTACCTCCCAATTACTATATAGCATCGTAGAAACCACAGAAAAAAGATACACTAGTCTCAGATACACCGGCGAACTCTCTAACAAAATCAGTAACTACTTTCCTAAATTGAACATAACTTAAGCAGATTATTATTCAATGCCAAACAAAAGAACTATAAATTCAAGCAATCAGGAATTTATCAAATCAAATGCAATGAATGTCAGGTAGCCTATGTCGGACAAACAGGGAGAAGTTTTGAAGCTAGATTCAAGGAACATATTTGCTCAGATAAAAATTCGCCAATATTTAAACACATAAAATCAACTGACCACTCGATATTACTGAACAATCTTAAAATCCTTCATAAATGTAACAAAGAGAGAGAGATGAATTTGTTGGAAAGTTTGGAGATTAATAAACTATGTAAAAACTCACAATTTATTACCCTCAACAGCCAACTAGAGCATAAAGGATCCCCACTACTCAATATTTAGGATAAATTTCATTCTGTACTTGCCAACTCATGTATTATATTGTTATTCACTTGAAAATGACCGTGAGGTCGAAACTGGGCGTGATTATTGAATAAATTGTGGAAAAGTGACAAAAGTGTCTCATTTCGTTTTACTTTAAAAATGAATTTCCATAAAATAAATAAATCATCAATACTATCAACTGGACTTATGCACTATCTCAGCTGTTAGCTGGATATAATTTACCTTTCCCAGGTTTAGCAATCAAAGGGAATAGGCTCGATTACAATATACTTGACATAAATTTCCTAACTATCCTACATGTATTAAGAATTACAGCTTTTTGCATTTCTATATAGGTATTCTTATGAAATTCTAATTTCTTAAGGCTATCATGCAAAGTTTTGGGTATTAAACCAGTCGAGGATACGATGACAGGAACAATATCTATTTTATCGAGGTGCCACATCTGCTTGATCTCAATAGCAAGGTCTGTGTATTTGGACTTTTTCTCCTGGAACTTGTTCAGCACGTTGTTATTATTCGGTATGGCGACATCCACCAGCATTGCTGTTCTGGCTCTCTTATCATACACCACTATGTCCGGCCTATTATTCGTCACCATTTTGTCAGTGATAACAGGCCTATCGTAGTATAATCTGATAGAGTTATTTTCCAATACGGGCGCCGGCTGATATTTGTAATATGGCTGGAAGGTGTTCAGAAGTCCGTACTTGTGTGCAAGTTTCTGGTAGATAATGTTGCACACTTGATTATGCCTGTGAAGATACTCCGTATTGGCCAGTTGTTCGCATCCGGACGTAATATGCTGTATAGTCTCCGATCTTATATGGCATTTTCTGCACTTATCTGTTTGTAATGTTCCGTCCTTCATTATAAATTTTTTGTAATGGTTTGTAGCGATCACTTGGTCTTGGATGGCCATATGGAATCCTTCTGTTTCTGCGAATAATTCTCCTTTCATCAACCATTTGTTGGAGGCTTCTTTGTCGATGTGTGGTTGATTAATCTCATGGTGATATCGTCCATGCAATTCCTTTCTTGACCATTGCTCTTGTTTTTCAGTATCTGATAGGAACGGTAGATTCAGCAGGTCATCTCCAACTATCAACTTATTATTATTATTATTAAATATAATGGAGGGCTGAAGAGCAAGTCATATAAAAGCCCAAATACAAAACAAATTCTGAGAGCTAGAGCAACTACGCTGAGCGCAAAAAAACAGAAGAAAAAGATTAAACACATTCTAGGGCCAAAAATTAATTCTACCAAGTATGCTTATAAAGTAAAATAACACTAATACTAAAGTAGGTAGCGGGTAGTTCACGAGAAAACAGTCCGATCGAGACCATTTTTGAAAATATTGGTCGACGACGCGTTAACCACTCCATCCCTTAAACTATTCCGGACATCAAATACCTTATTAATAAAGAAATATTGGCTTTGCGTTGTCTTGAAGAGCTCCTCTTTCAATTTCATTTGATGGCCTTGCAGACGATTATCAGAGCTGATGTGAACAAGCCTTATAAGTGCGCGTAGTTGAATTTAATGATTCGAAATGTAAAGATCAGATCACCCCTAAGCCTGCGCTGATTGAATGCCTGGAAATCGGCGACACTTAGACGTTCCTGGTACGTCGGTCTTGTACGCCCGTACGACAAACGTGTTGCTCGGCGTTGCACACCCTCCAACAAATCCCAATCGCGCAGCAAAACTGGTCACCAAGCTGGACTGGCGTGTTCCATCAATGGTCGCACGTACGTTTTATAAACTTTGATGGACGCACTGAACGAAATCTCCGCGAACGACCGACGAATAAGATACAGCAGCGAGTTAGCTCTTTTACACACCGCACTTATGTGGTCCGACCAACACAGGTCACTATTAATGATCACTCCCAAATCGACATGCGATAAAACTCCTTGTAATGTTGAGCCGCAAAGGTTGTAGGATAGCTTTGGATTGTTTTTCCCCATATATAATACGACACATTTCTCGATGTTCTAAGGAAGCAGCTAATCAATACAACACCTGCCAACGAAGTTTAGGTCGTTTTGAAGGATGCCATGCTGATTAAACGAATTCGCATAAAGCTTGGCATCGACGGCATAGAAGGCTATTTTGCTTTTGATATGAAAAGTTAGATCACCCACATACAAAAAAAGAGAAGGGGACCGAGCACAGAGCCCTGAGGTACACCGCTAGTAACTGACCTTGGAGCAGAATATGAACTCCCAACTCTAACCACGAATCGCCTATGGATCAGATAGCTTTCAATCCAAAGCAACAGTCTCCCTCTCACACCACAGTGATCAATCTTGTGAAGTGTGTTGGTGTGCAATCTTTGCTCTTGCAAAGTCCAGGTAGATCACATCATTGGGCATTTCAGAGTCGAGGGATGTGGACCAGTTATTTACACAAAACATTGGGTTAGTCATAGTGGACTTTCCCTTAACGAACCCGTGCTGTTCTTCGGGTATGACATTATGACGATTCAGAAATATAGTAATTTCGTTCACAACGATTGATTCCATTATCTTCGAATGTATGGAAAGTAGGCTGATAGGGCGATAGTTGCAAGGGTTTAGTTTATCGCCCCTTTTGTAAATGGCAGTGATAGAAGCAACCTTCCACGAAGAAGGCAAACACGAGTGTTCGAAAGAATAAGTCGTAATCTGAGACAGTGGGTAGCAAAGAATGTCAGCATTGTTTTTAAGTAGATCAGCAGTAATGCCATCTACTCCTGGAGATGAGGAACCTTTGATTTTAGAAATATACTTTTTCACCTTTTCGGCTGTGAACGATATATTTGAGATTGTGTCCTCAACTCGAGGTGACAGCAGCTGGGGAAGGGTGCCATCAGTAGGTTAATCAGTGAAAGCATCAGCAAAGAATTCAGGGAGCTCCTCCGCAGACTCAGCATCCGTCGAGCAGAGGTTCCCATCAGAACGACGTAGAAGGGGGATCCCCACTTTACTTTGCAAACCAGCTCTAATATATTTATATATAGTTCGCTATTGTTGTCTCGTAAGCACGTCTGAAAAAGCGAATGGAGTTCGTGAGATAATTCGAGTAATTACGATGTGCTGCATAATCAGTAGCACTCTTAGTTCTTTTATATTTCTTCCAGAGGTTTCTCTTAAGACGGAGCATCTGCATGAGTTCTTCAGTGAGCCAAGGTTTTAAGGAATTAGTGGGAAGAACCTTTTTTCTCAAATTCCTATCGATGCTTGAGTTGACGGCTACAAGAAAATTCTGCCATACCTCGCTGGGGTCATCTCTGGGTCCAAGAACAGTTGGCCAGTCAAATTCAGACCGCTCTTTTCTTACTGCATGGAAGTAAGTTACTGTGAACATCGATTTAGAAATGGAGTGTGAGGGAAGTGAGAGGATTTGAATATCAGACGTAATGACCACATGATCAGAGATACCTATTGCCGAGTGAATATCCCGAGTAATCAAGAGTTGTTCGTCGTTCGTGAAGATAAGATCGAGGATGGAAGGCTCGTTTCCAGTTAGAAATCGAGTAAGCTTGGATATAAGCTGGAAAAGATTCGAATCAGCAAAGGAACGAGCAAAGATTGAGGAATTACAGTCAGGAATTTGCGGAATCGGCCAAGAGATTTCAGGAAGGTTGAAATCACCAACAACAACAAGGTTTTCTCTTGTGGAGATGAGATTTAGATACTGAACCAGTTCAGGTTCTGCCTCTCGGGTAATAACAGGTGACCTATATATACAGGTAAAATTTAAACTGAGAGTAGCCTTCGATAAACAAATTGATGAAACATCGATGCCGGGAATTCTAATTGTTTCGGTATAAGTTTGGAAGCTTGTGGTAGTATAATCGCTAAGGTAAACACAAACTCCCCCACCCCTACGATTTCGTCTGTCACATCTGTAGATAGTATACCCGTTAATGTCAACCAGAGAGTTAGGAATTTCATCGTTCAGCCAAGTTTCCGTAATGGATATGATATGAGGTTTGGACATTCCTATAAAACAGACTAATTCATCAAACTTGGACAGTAAAGAGTTTAAGTTGATATCAAAAAACGAAAGACCGATTGGGGTACAAGTAACAATTGGTGATTTAATTTTGAAAGGGTATTCGCTATTCTCGGAGTGCCATTTGAGTATTTGATGGTCAAATTTATTTTACCCTTGTTCTTCCGGTCCTCCAACTCATCTCGCAGATTCTTCAATACCTGCTGTTGAAGAGGGGTATTATCACTTACGAATGTAAAGCCCCTTGTCCCAGCTGATAAAAACAGTTTCCCTTTGTTTCTCAGAATATCCCGAACATACTGCTCGTGTGGCATGACTATTTTAATCATTCGTGGGTGTTTTTGGCCGTCTTTTTTCTCGCCAACATGAAAAAAA
This sequence comes from Cryptolaemus montrouzieri, assembly GCA_013387265.2. NCBI lineage: Eukaryota > Metazoa > Arthropoda > Insecta > Coleoptera > Coccinellidae > Cryptolaemus > Cryptolaemus montrouzieri. The sequence goes on from JABFTP020000001.1 coordinate 55,183,633, forward strand.
CTTATTGGTGTAGTATCGTATTTGATCACAGTAAGGGCTTCCTCAACTTTCAACTTTTCATCATTTTCACCCGAGGTAGAGTTTTCAGGAGTCTCCGAGACGCCTCCAAATTCTTAGCACGATAAACTCTGTCAACTGCCTTGTTTGCTGCCTGGTCAACAAAATTTGCCGGTGGTTGATTGTTGACATTAATTTACTTATTGTTCATTTCAACTATTTGGCTACGGAGATCATTCAGTTCGCATCGAATATCATTCTTGAAATACTCGAGGAAAGATTTAAGGTCAGCATTCTGATCAAGCGACAGGGAGCATCGGTTACAGAGAAATTTCAAATTTTTCGACCGCTTCCTTGTTACTCGGTCTTCGACTGAGAGCCCGGCACACGAAAAGTGAATATCGCGCTTGCAGCCGTCGAATTGGATCGTCGATGCATCACGCTCGTTGACCGGTTTGTTACAGTTTGCGTAAGAAGCCATGTTCAGAATCGACAATGGTATCAATAATTATTCTCACCAGAATAAGAAAAAGAGAAAATAATCAGAGTGAATATCCGATAAGGTCTTCGAATCCGTTCCTTCTCAGCCACGTAGAACTCCACAGATCAACAAAAGGTAATATATAATGGAAGTCACTTTGGCACAATTCTTAAGCAGGAATCAAAATAACTATAAGGTAAGCCAGAAGAAGTACGATAAAACACATCTGATCTCTCAGAGTAATAAACATCGAATGGACTTATCTTAGCCACTTTCTATCATCTTATCTAAATCACATCGTTCTCACTCCCTCTCAAGCAATTGGTTATCAGCTTATCTAATACCCTTCTACAAAAAAGGCGAGGAATTGGTCTGGAGAGCAAGCTGGCCAGTCCAAAATAGCGATTCCCTCTGTTGAGGTCGCGCGAGGTTGCTGGTATGCGGAGGAGCATTATCTTGCATAAAAGTGAAATTCTCACCGTGGGCACCTCGCCAGAGTCTCACTATGAGCTTTAGCACTAGTCCCCGTACTTTTTAGCTGTTACACTCGCAGGAAACAAAATCCAATCTGTTTTGCCTCCCAGCATAATGCAACCCCAAAAAATCACACTGCCCCCTTTATATTTCAAAATTTGTCTTGCTGCTCGGATCATTTTTTGTTTGGGTAATCGTACGAAAAAATAAGTGATGTACCATTCAAAAATTCCTAGACAAGATTGATTTCCAGTATTCCCGGAGAAGACAGGACTATGAAAATGTTTTAGGCTGTTTGAATATCATTTGAGATACAATTTTTGCTTCATTGAAATCGATCAATAATTGTTAGAGCATTAGTTGGAACATCCTATATAGCAACTGTTTACTTTCGATTGCTAGATATGCTTCATTGAAAAAATTGGATATTTTATTTGTACAACCATTTCAAAGGTGTTACATTTAAAATTCATCCAAGAAATAACTGAAATTCTCTTCACACCATTGTGTCTGTATTTCTTCGTACAGAAAATTCATATATTTCTAACAAGAGCTTAAGAAAATTGTCTGTTCGCCAATATAAATAGAGAAATCGAGAAACTCTGCATGAAATTATCATATCATCGTTTTCTCTGGAGAATATTACTTCATTTTGTAAACTCGAGAATATTTCCATGATGGTAATTTTCAGCGCAGATGAAAGATAGCCTAAACCTCTTTTTATGTTTTCTGTCTAAAGCTCAATGCAGTCCTGGGAGACAACGAGTGTCGTTTGCACAAACACTCAATTTATTGTTTCCATACAATTTTCAATTCCGTTGCTGACTTAAACTTGCATCTTTCTCGAACGAAATGAAGTCGATTCTTTCACTCCGTATTCCTGAATGAGACTAACCATTTATTCTTTATTGAGGAAGTTCATTTTCAAATCTTAGCTGATGTCGACCGAAATTAATTGCCTATGAATAATTTGTAGAATGATATTTTTCCTAATGTTCTTCAGGAGCTCAGAAAACAAAATTTGAGATTTGGTGTTACAAAAAGAAGACATCAAAGATTACAAAATGAAATTTTTATAATGTCGGCTTTTCAGATCTTTGTTTGTTTGTGTCTGTTATTAATTCTACTAAAATTGAAGTAATCTTGAATATAACCCTCAAGAAGACTGAATATTGAAGAATCAATGCAATTTTCATGAAAATACGTTGTATTAGTTTATCTTCATTGAAAGGCTGTTTTAAATTGCCAAGGGGTCACGCCATAATCTTCAAACAAATGACCAATGAATGAAATTAAAATGATATCAATATATCAAGTAGCAAATATTTCAAAGCGATTAGGTCAGTTTCAAGATGAAACCTGATTCAATGTTGCCCCATTCGTAACATTGATACGGACGATGGAGCCTTGTCACCAGAACTTGGACTTTTTAGGTGAGTAAAGGATGTAGGAGGCAAAGTATGAAATACGCTGCACTTAATTAAAAAGCAAAAGTCTTAACAGTTGCTTCAAATTAAATTTTTATATAAACGAGAATAACAGAGTTATCAATGATACCAAATGGTGTACTGGATTTCTACAGAAGAAATTTTTTCATCTCAAGAAGAATCGGGATTCAATAAAGTAGGTTATTCGAGGCATAACATTCGTACTTTCTATCTGAATGTTTATGGTCTCGATGGAAAGAAGGGACGAGTGGTGATTTTCATGGATAAGTAGACTTATTTAGAGATGGCAAGTTTCTCTGAACACTGGATATCTAGGGAGGATGCATCGTGTTTTTCACTACAAGGATGGAACGTTGGACACTATTTCAGTTGGAAAGTGACAACGAGGGATATGTACCATTATTTTTTAACAACCAAAAGTGAGTTCATTTTGTTCTGGTAGTCGAATTGATCTTTCAGTTGAGATCCATTGTGTAGTCTTATTCATAACTGGTTGACTATAATTTATTTTTGATATCTGTATATAGATCACCTTGTTGTGATTTTTGTCTGTTTTTGAAATTTTTGTAAACTTAAGAATATGACTGACAGTGCAGATATACTAGGAGATTTCAATTCAACATTTAATGTTCCTGATAAGTATTGTAACTTGATTTGTGACTTGTTGGTATCTAATGGCTTTGTTCGCAGAGTTCTGTTGCCCACGAGGATATTAAATTGCATATATAACGTATTTATGAGATTTTTATTTGAATGATGTGATGATGTAGTGGATTTTGAATTGTCAGATCACAGAACACAGGTGGTTATGGTGCATATCATGATGAATAGGAATTTTAGCGACAAATCTTGCATCAGGATGCCTCTTATCAGGAAACCTTTGTGTATAAACTCTACTTGCCAACAAAGAATTTGTATGACACTCGCCCAGAATAAAAATCATATCAACCATTTCTTCTTTGGAGAACTTCATGGCAGTCAATTGATACTTTAACAATGTGTAATAACGAGACACTGATGAGTTCATCATATAAAATGCAGAGTATGATATGTCCGGACATCTGACAGAAGGCACAATTAAAAAAAAATGTCAACACATACCTCGATTTACGTTTTAATCATCTTGATTTCATCATTCGTAAAAGAATTATCTTGTTTAGATTTCATTTCTTACTACTGGAATCATTACAGAAAAAAAAAACTTCTGTGCGAATAGTAATGCTTGTTGATGAATTTGATCCGGTTTGTAGAGTTTTCATCAAGAATTTTTACAAATAATCGAATATTTCGAAAATGATCGAAGATAAAGATAAGGTTACTTCTGCAGAAATATAGCACAATATTTTATGCGTTGACATAATAATAAAATACAGGGTCTTCCATTTGAAAAAATCAAGATATGATATTTTTAAAATTACAATATTCAATAATTTTTTTGAGTCACTCCTGTATGAAATGAGGATAATCTATTTCAATTCATCAATGAATCTATCCTTAGGCAATAAGAAAACGAAAGGAAAACAGTATTCATCCTCTCTGGCCGAAGAAGCATGCGATGATGTGAGAGCCTATTTTCATGAATTTTTACGGAAAAAAAATATTTTGACGAAACTGCTCACCAAAAAAACCTATTGCTCAAAGACATTATAGCAGAGTTCAGACCGCTCCTGAATCTTGAACAAAAAAATGGTGTTCCAATCTGAAAAAACCACCTAAGATTTTTTCATAGAAAATTGGGACACCCTGTTTACTGCGAAATAAATTGCTGAAGTAGATTCTTACTTTCTTAATACAATACCGTTCGAACAAAAATGAAATCCCCAAGAGTGTACGAGCTGCAGAGCACCGCGCCACTGGTGAATCACCCAGTATATAACTATAGCAATGTTTCGCGATAGATGTGGACTCTAGTCGATAATGTCAGAAAATCATTGTCGCGGTGTTGTGGCGCCTCATTGCACAAGAATTCTTTTTTCTAAGCGCGCTTTCCAGGAATAGGCAAACCAGTTACAACACATGAATGGGTGCCTAGAAAGAATTTAGGTGTTTGTTTACTCGCTTCTTGAAGAGGAATGAATTGTAGGATGTTGGGAAGATGTTGGACGGAAGTGAGTTCCACAGCTCACTAGCCATGTAAACATAGGAATTATTATAGAGAGAGGGTCGCTAAATGTACCGCCATATGATGAGAACTCCTTGCCAGCCTAGTGTTTCAGCAAAACATGAGTTCTCCTGGAACAAGGTCTTTCAGATTCTTGGAGCATCTTCTGTGGAAGTATCTGTAAAACAAAGAAAGGTCAGACCTGTCCTCTGAGAGGCAGCGGTCGGAGATCGCGGGTGATATAAGGGTGGTCGATGAGGCGCACAGCCCGTTTTTACACAACATCCGCAACGAATGGCGCAGATCCCCATACATGTAAACAATATTCCTAAGCAGGTTGAATTTGCTCCTTATATAGAAGAAACAGCTGAGATGACGTGAAGTATCGCTTGGCTCTGCAAAGAAAACTAAGTTTAGCTGATGCCGACTTAGCCTATTGCTGATACATGTTCATGCCAGCAAAACTCGGAGTTGATTGTTATTCCGAGAAGGTGCATCGAATCTTTTGATGCAGTTTGTTGGCCTTGCATCATTAGAGGAGGTTCTCCAGCGGGGACACATCACAAAATATGCAGTGATTATTTTTATTTCATTTTTATTTCTCATTTCCACTTGAAAATGTTTCAATTTTGAAAATTCCTTAGTCAGTATTTCAGATATCTTTTAGTCAGGGTTCCTTGCACAACCCGATATAAATTACTCATTCAGTTCAAGTTGACGACTATTGATAATATTGTTCAATTATTGATGGTTTGAAGGTCCAATCGACAAAAAACCAGTTTGATGAAAAGGTCAACAGTTTCGATTTATATTTCGAATCTTCTTCAGGGCTATAGTCGTATAGTTTTTTGTGTCACCATTACAAATGATTATTTGAACGAACGAACGATACATTTCACTGCTACACGACGTGACACTAAAAACTAAATGATTATAGCCCTGATGAAGATTCAAAATATAAATCGAAACTCTTGGCCTTTTAATCGAACCTTTTTTTCAATTTGACCTTCAAACCATCAATAATTAAATAATAAATTACACAGTTGAATGTTCTATTTTGCAATTGTGGTTTCATTACTGATTGAATAGGAAAACGGAAGTATGTATTGTAAATTATAATCTTTACCCAAGGTAGCAAAAATTTAGCGGAAAACCAAGAAAAATGGCAAAAATTATTTTTTGGAGTTTGATAATCTTCAGCTGGCTTTTATGTTTACAGCAAATTATAGTATTAGACTATTTCACTCTTACCCCAAGCGCTGAAGCAGAAAAGTTTTTCGCAAAAAAACGGGTTGAAAAATTATATCAATAATGGCAAGATAGCAGTTGGATATTATGTTCGTAGAATATTAAAACATTGAGCTATTCTCATTGTTTTCTGCACGCACATTCATTGAGAAAATTGAATTTTCTAGAGTAAAGGGTAAAAAAACGGGGTTTCACGTTTTTAGAGGTGGCCGTAGAAACTAAACATATTCAGGAATCCATTCAGCGGGGTCGATGAAAAAATTTTTTTAGGTCCCTTGTGAGGTGATTAGCAGTATTCATAAATTTTATCAGATTTTCATGCGATCAAAATCTGAGGAAAAAAAGTGAAAAACACGTTTTTTTTATGTTGGGAGAGGGGGGGGTAGGAAGGAGCTAAAATTACAATGGAAGTATTCGATCATCTTAACGTTGGGTACCTTTTGACTGCAAAACATCTATTCATTTAGAAAGTGGATGGACATGCCAAAAGAGGGTATCATACCGACACCCCACCCTACCACCAGTCAAAATATTTCCCCTTTCCCATAGAAATATCCTGTATAGATATTTTCATTGTTTTGAAAGTATTGGAAATTATTGATACATACATAAATCTGTTAAAAATTAATTTAATTGTGGGAGACCATGTATCAAGAAATATTGCACATGCGAACTAGTTATTTGTCAGCAAACCGTGATATGTGTACATACAGCTCGAGTCAATATTGGGGCACACTTGGCCAAAATCGTATTGTAAACACGTTAGGTAACGGTAAATAGTAATAAATATATCAAAGTACTCTGCCAGACGAGGGAACATATTCGGATGTGTTTGCCAATTATCTAAATAGCAGAGACCTGTATTTTATTACGTACTGATTTCGGTCAACCATGAAAATTTTAAAAGGGCACGTATCTTAGACCCATACTTGTGTGTAGAATTTATAAATCTGTTTACAGAGTTTGATCAAATAATTAGTTGGCAAATAAACGCCAGCATTACAAAAATTAAAAAATCTCGGCGATTAGAAGCTCATATTCGGAATTAAAAAATAGAAATTCAGTTTCTATATTCAATTAATCAATATTGTTGTTTATTATTTTTAATATCATGTTTTCCATTAAATTAGAGCCCCCTGCAAGTCTGGAAGGAGTAATTTCAGATGAAAAATCTGAGACAGGTCAATTTTTGATTCGTGGGGGTTCAGTTTTTAACGCACCCTTAGCATTATTAAATTAAGAATTCATCATATGGGTTAAGAGAGACTTTGTTGAATAGGTGTTTCGACTATGTTAAGGTGATTCAAAATCTTGAGTGGAAAGGCAAATTTCTACTTCGAATCTCTCATATCTTTTCTAATCTGGTGCCCCTCAAAAAATTTTGCTTCAATTATTCAGAGAGGTCAGATTTGGGTAGTACCATCCAGTATACTGTAATGGATACGTACCATGTTTCATTACAATTTCTGTTTGATGTAGGAACTTTGAATGATTGAAGAAATAACATTCTTATAATGTACACCACTAAGTGAGGAAATTACAATTAACTTAATCAGACCCTATTTGCCATTTCTTAGAACAACATACTCTACGATATTGATATGAATCATCGTATCAATAAATTTCATGAAATACAATATTCCTTAATTGATAATCACATTTCCAAAAGGTGTGCTCATAGTGTACCCATATAATACTCTCATGAAACCATGAGGGTTGTGAAACAGAAGACGAGAGTCCCAAAAAAATTTCAAATTGAAATTCTACGTACTAGATCTGAACAACTTATCAAAACCGATTTCAAAAGATACCTATCTTCAATTCAATCTGAAATAATTTCCGAGCCAAAAAAATTTTCTTTTTCATTTCAAATTAAAAGAATGGCCACATAATTCCTTATAACATGATATATACTGAGATGGAAATACTTGTGGACGACGAGAAATTGCTGATTTATTTGCCAAATAATTTGGGGATGCTTACTTCAATCCTGACTCTGATTATCATATAGTGAACTCTAGCCTTCTGAATCTAAATAATCTACACTATTGAAATAACTTACAATTTTCAGTTGATGAAATGGAGGCAGTAGTCAAGAGGATTGATATTAGCACAGATGGGCTTCTTTCTTTGCTGATATTTTCTGATCTTTTCCTAGTTTACCACTTGTCATGCGTTGTCCCTATGTTTAAAGGTGGTAAAAAAACTAAATAATCGAATGTCCCGTTTAACCTCATATTTTTCATACCCTTAGGTCGCATTCCCAAAGAACATAGATTTTCTGTGGGCAGATGAATTTAAATTAAAATTTCAATTTGCAGCGTGTGTGGCTGAATAATGCGGTGGTTCGGGTCCTACCTGACGAGAAGAATACAGTTTGCCTTTGTCAACGAAAATGATTCCAAGTTCTTTTTCTCGACCTCTGGTATGCCTCAGGGATCCCATTTTGGACAGCTAGTGTTCATTATCTATATAAACAATATATCTCGGTGTTTAAATAAAAGCAAGATATTATCATTTGCCGATGAATTTGAGATTTTCATAAAAATGAGACTGTATAAATCTGCAGCTAGAATTGGACAATTTAACCCTTTTCTGTGAGAATAACAGCCTTCTTTGAGTATAACCAAATCTCAAGCAATGTCTCATATTCGTAGAAGATATTATCTAGAATCGAAACTATAAAAATCTGGGGATGGTATTTGATTAAAAACCTTTGTTTAGTGGTAACGTCCACTATGTCGTTGATTCTAGTATTCGGATGCTGAGTTACCTAACAACTAACTAACCTACATTTCTGGTAAACTAAACCTCGCTTCGTCTCTTTGGGATCCTATCAATGTTGATAGGGTTGAATAAATACAGAAAAGATTTTTGACATTTCTCGGCTCTTAATGTTTTGATCGCTCAACATAAATTAATGCTGACCATTACTTCCTTCGACTTGTTCATTTTGTAAAAAAACTTATTAATAATCAACTCGATTGTAGGAGCAATATCAATTTTGTAACTTTCCATGGGCCGAATCGATCTTTTTTTACTTACCACTGAGGAACACAAAAAGTGCCATCAATTCGCGAATGTATGGAATGCTACAATCTGTTAACACCTGTAGTACTGATGATGACTATTTCTTCATTAAAAGGGTAAGAATGAAAAACATTTTGAAATATAAATTGAATTTTTGTTACTCTTTGCTGCTTGTAATGGCATTGAAGCGCTTGGATATTGCTTGGAGGTTGTAAATTATTAAATAGTTTTTGCATTTATTCACCACCTTATGTATTAATTGAACTCAAGTTTTGAACCTACTTTTTTTGTGGAGCTGATTTTACCCTTCATTTTGATTCTGATTTTGTTATTCAATTTCATATTGTTTCTATTCGAAATGTAATGCTTTTGTGATTTTTAGTTTATATGATTGATTAGTGAATACTCATACTGGATGTTAATTTATCTGTTTGTACCATATAATAATTATAAACAAAAAATACATAAATACAGCGATGCCAGTTTCACTAATGATACCAGCACAAAAGCAAGACTAATGATGAATTGCGACTGATAGAGATTTAAAATATGCCTAAAATCGACCGTTGTGCGATTTTCATGAGCTATCTGCTGTACAAAATGAAATAGATAATACTCTGGAATATAACGAGAATATGACAGTAAATATCTAATAATGAAGATCAGAAATTGAATCAAAGATCAAATTTCCTTATGAGGAAACTAAGAAAATGTGAGACAAAACATCTGAAGAATACGGATTCATAAATCGAGAAAAATTAAAATTGTCATTGAAAATAACAAAAGCCTCAAAATTCTAAGAAAACGAACCGAAATCGGAAGAAAAAAAAATACATAAGGTCAAAAATAAACATGGTAACATTATAACAGACAAAAAGCAGATACTACAAACTATAGGAGACCTGCTATCAAGAACTGTATATGTATAAAGATCGAAATATAGAAATCAAGAATCCAAATGTTCCAAAAGTTTTGAACCGAGGCTCGGAAGAAATTCCTGAGATAAAGGAAGATGAAATTCTATCAGCCTTAAAGAAATGAAAGATGACAAAGCTATGGGAGAAGATGGTATAGAGATAGAGGCCATTAAACACGGTGGAAAGTAAATTATTAAAGCCCTAAAGGTATTCCTGAATGTTATACCCTTATAAGGGTATAACACCATCGGAATGGCAAATGCCACCATCTTGGTCATGCACAAAAAAAGGAGATGTTACTGACCCCGCCAACTTCAGACCTATTAGCCTTCTTAGTTATGTTATAAACTTTTTACGAAGATCCTAACAAAACGATTAACTAACAAGTTTAATTTCTTTCACACAAAAGAACAGGCAGGTTTTCGCTCAGGATATGGCAAATGACCATCTTCTCACCTTGAAGAATCTCATTGAGAAATGTATAAAATACAACAAACCTATAATGCGCTCATCTTCGTTGATTTCGAAAAAGCCCTCGACTCAATAAACCAGGGAAAACTTTTAGAAACGACAGCCGAGTGCCGCATCGATCACTGATATTTTTTAATAATCAAATACATATATGAAAATGCTTCAGCAACTAATAGAACATCGCAAACCCAATGTACGGATAAGTTCAAAATTGAGGGAGGAGTTAGACAGGGAGATACATTATCACCCAAACAATTCGTAACATTGCTGCAGAGTAAGCTGAACAAAATTAACTGGGAAAATACAGGAATCAATATTGATGGTCAATTATCAGATGATTGTCCTGATGACAATAAAGAAGGGCAAACTATTTAACTATTACACGAGGCCTCGAGTGAGTTCGGCCTAAAAATCAACATTATGAAAACCCAGTATATGACAAATCTTGTTCTTAATGACTCATTGAAAACAAGTGACTCGAATATGGAGCAGGTTTATGTATACAAGTACTTAGGACATGAGATCGGTATCAGGCGGTATAATCAAACTCACGAAATACAGAGAAGAACAAGTCTGACTTGGGCAGCTTTCAGAAATTTGCGGCACATACTCAAATCCGATAATCCTGTGTGTCTGAGTAGAAAGGTTTTCAATCAGTGTGTTCTTCCAGTTTTGACAAATGGAGCGGAAACACTCACGTTGACAAGAGGAAAATTCAGCAGAATACAAGTGATGCCAAGGAGAATGGAAATATCGATGCTTGGAGTTACTCTGAGAGACAGAATAACTAACCAGGCTATCAGAAACAGAGCCGGAGTGAAAAACGCTGTTGAAGCAATTCTCAAATTGAAATGGAACTGGGTAGGACATGTTGTCAGAATCCAGGATAGTTGATGGACCGAAAAACTTGTTGAGTGGAGACCAAGAAACGAGGCCTACATAAACCGAGGAAGACCGCCCACCCGATAGACTGATGATATAAAGAGACTGACCGGGAACTGGATTCAGAAGGCAAAAGACAAGGAAAAATGGATTGAATTAAGGGATGCTTTTGTTCAATAGTGGTATGAGCTAATAATGATGATGATGATGATCTACTGTACAGAGGAAAGCAGGCGTGCTTTGAGTGCATGAGAACAGCTTTACTTATGTTTAAGCTAATATCTATTAGATCTTCACAGTTAGTGGGTTGTTCATTACACTGGCCGACAAAAAAAACTATTGAGGATGTAACATAAAGATGGTAGAATGGACGTATCCAAATACAAAAATTAGAAAAAAAAGTAGTAACACAGGTTTTCTCGTTGTATTCACTAATGTGTATAGAAAATATTATTTAAGATTTTTCCGCAGTATATACATTTGAGAAGAACAAAGAGATTAAAAATATTGACTTAAAATACTAATTGAATTTTTAGTTTTATTTATTTTATTATTTTAGCATTTTATAAGGGGTCATGTCTTCTCTTTTCAAAAACCTAATCTTTCTCCATATTCGTCAGTGGCAGCTTCCAAATTTTCAGGAAAAAATGACAAATGTGAATGGAGGAAATTAAACATTCATGACATAGGGCTTCAAGCGATCTGTAGGCATCTAAAAGTTCTAAAAGCTCTTACAACACTAACAAATGAGTTCCATGCTCCGAGTTCCTTGCGGGTAAGCTTTTTTGTTAAATAAACGTCGTCCAGATATTTTCTGAGTTGTGATTCAATAAAAATGCCTTCCTTTAATTTGGCATTACTTAACTTGAAACAGACTTTTTTAAGTATTTAAATCCATCGCCATCTTCATTCATTGCCTTCTTAAAGTATTTTATCAGCCCTAGTTCAAAGTGAAGAGAATGCAGGACATTTTAGGGTCTGACTAAACTTAACATTCTGAGATCCTCAGTCAAAGTTTTGTAATATAATGCTGATTTACTGCACGACCACCCAATACACATAGAAAGCAGTAATATTCTGTAAGTTCCCCCGGAAGTCCCATTAAAATTTCTATAACTTTTAAGTCCAAACATATTTTCCATTTATACTTGTTGTAGTTCATTTTATCTGCGCACATTTGCATAGTTTTCCATCGTCACTGAACGGCCAACTGTATTTGGACGAATCTATAAATAAACGCCACTCAGAGGGGGAATAGCCAATTTCAAGTTGCTGCATTGACCCATCAATATACGAGCATGAACACAACGAATTTTTTTCTATACTGTAGAATGACTTTTATGATATCGTGAACGTACATTGAGCCGGCTCAAAAACGATTGATGTAACAGAAGCAGGCATATATGGACCCAAGTACTCGTCATCAGTGCCTCTTGGCTCTACTCCCACAATCATGCTAGCAGAAACACTTGCTGTAAACCTGTGCTGCCAGGAGAGACCACGAAGGAAACTCAAAGCTGCACAGATTTACATTTTACCGGACAGTCAGGCAGTGATTGAAGCCCTAAACTATTACAGTTATGGGGGCATCTCTGTCTGGGAATACTTTCAATACTTGAGGCAACTTGCTTAGGAGAACAAACTTTTCTTGTATTGGGTGCCTGGCCACGGAGGCATACATAGAAATGAAGCCGTTGACGAACTGGCTAGATCAGCTGCTGGAATCTCACCCCTCGGACCTGAAGCGTTCTGCGGTCTAAGCAAGCCGCACAGAGGACAGGAACTGGTGCGGTGGGAAGAATCTAGCAAAACAGAATACTGGAGGAAAACTCCAGGCCAAAGGCAAGCAAAAAAGTTCATTGACTATTCGCCGAAGAAGACAAAACAGCTTCTCGATCTCTCTAGGGACGAGCTGAGGACTATAACAGGCCTCCTTACTGGACACTGCCCATTAAGATACCATCTCAGTAAAATGAGCAAATCGGAAACGACAACATGTAAAGAGAAACTGCCGAATATATTCTTTGCAGTTGCATCGCAACTGCCCGTCAAAGACATATACACTTCGGTAGCGACAAGCTAGAGCCGCACGAAGTAAAAACGAAAGCTCCCAGGGAGATTCCTAATTTTGTAAGGGAACTAGATCTACAGGGAAATGAATCAAGAAGGGTTACGAACAAAAGTAGAACTTGGTCGAGGTTCGGAAAGGCTTGTAGTGCCAAACGATCCCCTCTAATATAATGTAATGTAATGTATATTGGGCTCGATTCGAAGTTTTTCATTCTAACCTAGTTACATAATATACTATTCTGTGAATGTATGGTGTGGAATTCATAATCACTGCTAGGACCATTTATTTCACCTTTCCGATTGGCTGCGAAATGAATTTGAATTGAGTTAAATAGTTAATGTTACCCATTTTCATTGAGAATACACAACTAATAAGGAGAAAACCTTACTTTCAAATTTGTTATATTTAGCTGGGGCACCGGCAAAAATGTTATGGATCATTAAAAAAACTTTCCAATGCAGTGGTATAGTGGAGGCAAGCCTCTCAGATCATCTGGTCTGACAAGCTTGAACTGTTTTTTTATGGGGTTATTTGAGATCCTTAGTATACAGCAGCGAAATTGTTGATAAATAGCACTTTATCCAAATAATCACCTAAGAATGCGACCAAGTACGAAATCAGTCGGGTATGATCCGTAGAGCTGTGAGGCTATTGAATAAGGGATGAATAATGTATAGAGCAGCAATGTAGTATTTTTGATCATTTATTATAAATAATTGTTCAGTAAATAATTTTGAACCCTAGAGAGGACCGTAATGCATAGAAACAAATAACATTGATTTGATTCACCATAAAATTTCTTAAAATATAAAAATTCAGGAAATTTCAGATACATGTTGTTTGTTTTACCCCTTACTGAAAAAAGAATTTATTCCAGTACGCCTCTGAAGTATTTCATTCGTCTGCAGAGATATTTTACGCAGTGAACGACAAAATAACTGCTAATTGCTAGTTATGTATCCTAAACAGGTAGCTGTAAAAAGTTGATGTAGTAATTTGAATTCTTGTAAAATTTCACAAGTCAGTGTCAGCTTAGTGTTAATGAAGAAATCGATCGTGATTCATACAAAATATGAAAATTCGTCATAAGCCATGTACAGGAGGTTTGTTTCACCTCATAAGGAAAAAAACTGATGTTTTGAAAACGGATCTGGAATATTTGATCTTCAGGAATCCTAATGCATTCAATGAACTCTTCTACCTAATTCGATAGAAATGGATCAAACAATTCAGCAGTTACGATGAGAAATATTTGCCGAATAAATATCAGGTAATTCAGGCGTACGCTGTACCATTGTCGGTCACCTGTCGTCATTGAAAGCAGACAGAGCCATCGAAAATAACGCAGAACAACTTAATTCTTCTCTTTCTCGAGTGCTCTGACGAATGAAGAAAAACGTTGAATGAAATGTGGTAACTTCTGGCATTACATTATTTCTCCTTGTGGTGTTGCTTGAGAAAACACTGGAGATTTACAGAAGTACTAGACATCAATCACTTCTTTTATATTAAAGTTGCAAGATAAAGTAGAATTCAAGAATCTCATGGAAAATAATGTTACACGTACACCCTCCCCATATGAAAAAAGGGAATAACGAGGATAGTAGTTTTTTGTCCCAAGGGAAAGTTAAGCTAGATTACGAAAGGAAGCAGCCTCCGATATATGAATATTTTCTCTGATAAAGGTGTTCCTGGCATTATCGTAATAAGAACAAATCGAGGTGCTATCCACACGCTGAAATAACCAGAAGGCGTGCTCTTCCTACTTTATCATTATTACGCCTCCCAAAATTTATCTTCGGAGTGTCCGTGACAGCGCCGAAGCTGATATTCAAACTGCTTTTGTATAAGATAATGAATAACACAACGAAAATTAAACAATCAATTATGCTGTATGCCGAAACCGATACCAGTTTTCCACAGAAAGGACGAATTTAATTTAGTAGATTTCAGGAGGGTTAAATATATAGCTGGCCGAAAGATAACATCATTTGTACTGGAATATTAATGCTTTTCCAACATTTTCACTGTTTTTTATGATGGCAGTCAGTGATATTTGTTGTATTATGGATTGAGCAAAGTAAAGGTGGAAATGTTCGATTGTCATTATTTTTTTTTTTGATTACTGGTTATGCTATCTCAATATCATTTTGAAGGTGGTTGACAACTAATAAACTTTGGCGAACATACAGCTATTTCATACAGAGTGTCTCTACTCAGTGTCGCTTTCCTTTGATAATCAAATTCAGCTTAGGGAATAGATTGTAATATTTTTTGAGGAATTTTACTGAAAAATTGTGATTCGTAACGCGTTTCACTAGACCGTAACTTCTTTAGACGAACCAATGTACAGAAATTATGACAACTATATATAGATACAATTGAGAATATAAATACAAATGTTCCTAAGTAATTGAAAGCTTATTGAGGGTAGACACATTTATGAATAACCACTTAAGAAGAACAACTCAATAAGCTCTCAGTTACTTAAGAACATTCGTATTTATATTCCCAATTGTATTTATATATAGTTGTCATAATTTCTGTACATTCATTCGTCTGAAGAAGCTTCGGTGTAGTGAAACGCGTTATGAATCACAATTATTCAGTGTTATTCTTCAAAAAATATTACTCGTTTTCGTTATTGATAATGGAATTCTACCAAGTAAAAGCCTTCCAAATTCAAACGAATAGATTGTAGTCGCACAGAACCAGATCAGGTGAATAGGGTAAATGTTGCAAGACATTATATGATTTTTGATCAAAAATTCAGTGAACTCCTGAACGATGTGATGAGGCATTATTGTCCAAAAGAGTCGAACTGCCATTCTTTCGACATTCTGACCGAATACGATGAATTATTGCTAGCAATCGCTTTATGACGCTCAAATTAAAGTTTCCTTGTGACTGTTCGTCGTGAAAACAAATAAGCATAGCCATCGTTTTTGACTTCATCAAGCGAAGTTTTTTGGTTTTTCTTTCATTCAATGCTCTCCATTTAGCACTGTGCCACTTTGTTTCGAGCTCATACTGAAAACACCATGTCTCGTCACAATCATTTTCAAGAAGTCCTTCCGAGCACTTTTAATGATGTCTTAATTCCATCAAATTTTTGGTCGTAGGTGAGTTTGTGTGGTGCAAATCTCGAATTAACACTTCGATCAAAATGCGGTGTACAGTTGTTTGGGGAATGCCTCATTCCATTTCAGTAAATTTCACCGATATGCAGTACTGCATAATTTATAAAACAGTTATCCAAATAAACATAAATCGCAGAGATAGTTATAAACAATAATTTGCTGTACGCGATATGAAACTTACACAACTTTATTTTTCTCTCCCCTAGCAAATTCAAAAATTAAAATGAAAATAATATGAGTTTTATGTTTTGTTCTGGCTCTTGTTTGTCTAAAATGAGGTGCCTTGTCATATCCGGGTAGCTTTTGTCGTATTTAGGTTGTATTGTCGAATTCGGGTTGAGTCATTAATCCGGTTATCTTCTTCTTCTTCAAGTGCCATGCAGATTTCTGCGTAGGCGTCCATCCTTTCACTCATCATATGATTCAATTGGTTGCAGCATTTTGTAGTGTCTGGAAGTCCTGTATTCCTGTCTACTGTCGAATGTTTCGTAGCCAGGATAGTTTTCTCCTACCTACTCCTCTTTTTCCTCCTTCTATTTTACCCTGGAGGATAAGACGCTGGAAGTGATAGCGTTCTCCGCGCAGTAAATGTCCAAGGTAGCCAATTTTTCTTCTTTTGATGTTTTCGAAAAGTTCACGGTCTATCAGACTAGTTCTTCTCAGTATATCCTCATTCGTTACATGTTCAACCCACGATACCCTCAGCATCCGTCGTAGGGTCCACATCTCGAAGGCCTAAATTTTATTTATAATTGCTGTTTTCAACGTCCATGCCAAGAGAACGGGCCAGACGTAACATTTTAACATTCTATATCTGAGATTGAGATTTAGGTTTTTGTCTGTCAAGAATTTTTTTAATTTTATAAACGTTGTTCGAGCATGCTCGATTCTGCATTTTATTTGTTGATCTGGGTCCCATTTTTGGTTGATCATGCATCCCAAGTATTTAAATTGAGTGACTTGTTCAATGTTTTCTCCATTTATGGATATTATGGCATTTGGGGCATCGTTTCTGCTAATGGACATACATTTGGTTTTACGGATGTTAATTTTCAAACCCAATCTCTGGCTTTCTTGATTGACCTTATCTAGTAGAGCTTGCAGGTCATTTGCACTATCTGTCAGTATCACGGTATCATCCGCGTATCGAATATTGTTGATGGGAATTCCGTTTATTTTAATACCCATGGGACTCCCTCTTTCCACATATAAGTTGAACAACATCGCAGACAAGATACACCCTTGGCGAACGCCTTTTTTTTATTTCAAAATCCTCAGTTGTTCCTGCATTTTAAATTCGGATTTCTGCTTTTTGGTTCCAGTATAGATTACCTATAAGTCTGATATCCTTTCCATCCAGCCCCAAGTCTCTAAGATATGATATGAGGAGGTCGTGCTTTACATTATCAAATGCCTTCTCGTAGTCGATTGAGCACAGAAAAACGTTCTTTCTTTGGTCTTGGAAATTCTGCCCTAATGTTTGGAGACTAAATATGGCTTCTCTTGTTCCAAAACCGTTTTTAAATCCAAACTGACTGGCACCACTCACTTCCTCGCACCTCCTATACGGTCTCGTGTGTAGAACTCGAAGGAAGAGTTTGAGGAAATGACTCATTAGACTAATGAGGCGGTAATCTTTACACGCTGTTGCGTTGTTTGTTTTCGGAAGTGCGACAAATGTAGAATGGAGCCAGTCCTCGGGAATTTATCCAGTGTCGTAAATATTGTTAAAGAGTCAGACTATGATATCGAGGTTTTGTTCGCTAACTAAATGAAATGTTTCCGAGTACATATCATCAGGGCCCGAAGCTTTGTTGCTTTTCATCAGAGTTATAGCATATTTGATTTCACTCTTTAGTATACTTGGTCCTGATGGCGTTGTTATTTCGTTGTCGGGGTTTCCTGGTCTGGAATCTAGGAAAAGACCAGTGGTGTATTCCCTCCATGTTAGTAGTAGTTTTTCGGTGTCCAATATTACTTTATTGTCTTCATCCCTGATGAAACTTACACTCTTATTGTTATATATTCCAGCGATTTCTTTGACTTTTTTATGGAGATGGAAACTGTCTCCCAGCTTGCTCAGATTTTCTGCTTCCAGACATCTTTCAGTCAGCCAACTTTCCTTTGCTGCTCTTATTTCATTTCAAATTTTTCTTTGGAGACTTTTATATTCTGTGTATTTTCTGTTGATTTTACATTGCCTTCGTTTCTCCATTAAATCTAGAATGTTTTCGGTCATCCATTTGTTCCTCGTTCGCCTTTCGGTGTTTGTAAGAAAGATTTCATTTGTTTCCGTAAAAGCTTCTTTGAGTTTGAGCCAGTGTTCGTTCGTATCATTTATACTGCGTATACTTCTTTCTTCTTTCTTTATTAAGATGTTCTTTGTATAGTGATCTTCTTTCCTCGTCTTTAAGTACTTTTGGTTCTAATGTCTTTCTAACGGTTTTTTCTTTGGGTCTGGACAGGCGCAATATTATGTCGGCACGCAGCGGAATGTGGTCAGATTCAATATCGGCACCTGGCATTGTTATTACTTTAGTGATGAGATTTCTAAACCTTTGATTAATGATAATAAAGTCTATTTGGTTTCTGACAATGTGGTGTTTACTGTCTTGCGGAGATTTCCAGGTGTATAAGCGTCTTGGTGGTAGCGTGAACCATGTATTTGTAATCACAAGATCGTTCTCTTCGCAATAATGAATTAGTCTTACCCCTCTTTCATTTCCTTCACCTAAGCCGTAATCACCCACTACAGATCTCAGTCTACCCTTACCCACTTAAGCATTGAAATCTCCTAGAATTATGTTGACCTCGTTCGTTTTTGTAAGCTTTAGGGCACTGTCAAGTTATCTGTAAAAATCCTCAATCTCTTCCTCTGACTTGTCTGCCGTTGGGGCGTAAACCTGTATGATATTGATGTTCATGGGTCTACCAAACAATAGAATTAGGAGTGCTCTCTCTGAAATTGGAATGAAGCTCCTTATTGAATTTTGTATGTTGTCATCCATTAGGATGCCAACGTCGTGCTGATGGTCTCGGCCGGAATTCTTGGTACCTGAGTAGCATAGTACTTTACCGTTTGATCTGATCATTCCATTTCCAGGCCAGAGGACTTCACTTACTCCGAGAATGGTTATTTCCATTCTGTTCATCTCTTGGATTAGGTTGTCGAGCTTTCCAGCTGCATACAAAGTTTTGACATTCCTAGTAGCTATCTTTGTTCTCTTATCTAGTTGAAACCGGGGGATTCTTCGCACCTCCTGACAACTTAAGGTCTGCCCGGGACTAGAGGCCATTTGTATTTGTGCTTCCAACATGATAAGAGTTAATCGGATGAATATCCTGGGAATATCCGTAGGATCTTTAATACAGTTGGTTTCCTTTACCTTCTGTATCCCCCTGCCGTTGGTCATTTGTTGGCTCTTCCGCCTTTAGAGACGATTTCTCATCTCACGAGCAAGAGGTTGCTCTCACTCCTGTTGGTTCCTCCACCCTGAGCTGTTGACCAAGAGGAGATGGCTGCTTATCCCGGCAGTCATTCGGCGCTAGTTTTGGTCCGCCCCGGGTGTTTCATTTCCCCGGTACCACCCATATCTGGGAGGCATTCCCCTATCCGCTACCTGGGGAGGCGCCCGATGGGGGACTACTAACCCCACATCGGTTATAACTTTCTCTTTTCTCTACGTTTGGTTCAATAAATCACAAAATATTTTCCTCTCAGTAACACGGATCCAGCTCTTAATCTCCTTCAAAAAACGTTTTGAATTTGTTATGCTTCTCACTCGCTCAGTAATTATTGAATATATTCTAGGTGCCACATACATGAAACATCTTTGCTCTATTGTTTTATTTGCTCTTAGTGTCTCAAATCTGAAAAATTTATTTCTTGTTGAGTAATAGTGTTTCAAAATGCCAGTTTCTATTTTGTGTTGAGAGATTTGTGAGAGTATCTTCAATGAAAATATTTGATGGACGTTCATAACACCAGATATTCCGTATAATTCGTCACTTGAAAAGGTAAGTTTTTTGTTATATATGATTCTTAATAACCATTTTTGCATTACATTCTCACTCTTCAGATAGCAATTATATGCACCAGTGTGCCATATAATATTTGTGATGGAGCCAGCGCATAACACAGAATTTTCATATCCTCTATGTCAAGAGACTTCCTCATATTCCTGAACTTCCAAGAAGCCCCCTCAATATTTCGACTAATAGTTCAATGTGTTTGTCCCATTTCATATTTCTGTCGATTATAACACCTAGATATTTTATGTTTTCTGTTTCAGGTATATGCGTATTCGTATCAAGTTGAAGACTACCCATATTTGGAAGGCTGGTCACGTAAGAAGCTAATGATACATATTATGTTTTCTCCAGGCTCATTGTCAGTATATTGCACTCAAACCACTTTCGTACTTCAACGAGATCTGTTTCAGCTTCAGATTTCAATTTCTGCCATGAATTATGCTGATACAATTTGGCAGCATCGTCAGCGAAACATACAATTTTAACTTTTCTCTCCATTGGTAGAACACTGTTTACGTGCAATATGAACAGAACAGGACCCAGTACTGCACCGTGTGGTACACCAAAGGTTATATCTCTTATATTACTCTTTTTATTTTCAATTTATACGCATTGTTTCCACTTGGATGAATTGTTCTTCCGTAAATCATGAGCTCTTCCTCGTATTCCATATCTGTAAAGTTTTTTCAGCAACTTTTCATAGGAGACGGTATCAAACGCTTTAGCAAGATCGATGAACACGCAGAGGGATGGTCGTTTCATATTCATGTTGTTATAAATGCTTTTTATCAATTCTCCAATAGCGTTTTCAGTTGATTTACCTTTAAGGAACCCAAATTGATGTTTGGATATAACATTCAACATCCGCGATTTTATTAATTTTTCTATTACTTTTCCCAAGTTTGAGACCAGTGACACCGGGCGATAGGTCCTCATACATGTTTTCATTCCTGATTTATAGGTCGGTTTTATACTTCCAATTTTGAGTAAGTCAGGGAAGCTTCCAGTGTCGTAACATAAGTTGACCAGAAAAGAAAAAGGTCCTGAAATTTCCTTTTTCGCGTTTTTCAAAACTTCAGATTTTATGTCATCGTATCAGGCCGCTCTATAATTATTGTTTAACAACCGACTCTACTTCAATTTTATCTGTTGGGCACAGAAATAATGTTTCATTTAAGAATTTGTCTTTCTCCAATAATTTTTTGGTTCCTTTATTTTTTCCGCATATTTCTTACCCAACAAGCCAAAATGTTCATTAAACTCTTCCTTCATTTCGTCATGTTTTTCTTCTATTTCTATTCTTCTCTCAGGCTCGTTACAGTTGTTCTTAATGAAACTCCATAGTGCTTACGCTCTGTGTGTATTTTCTTTTACATAGTTCTGAAGATGTTGTTTTTTGGATTTTGTTATCAATTTTAGAACCATATTTCTATAATCCACATATTGATTTTTGAGTTCTAGATTATTTGGGTCTTTTGAGGTTTTTGAATAATTTAATTTTTCAATAGAGAGTTTTGTTGTAGTATTGATATCCTTCATTTGGTATATTTCATCTCATTTTTCCAAATTTAATTCATTTTTCAATTGAGGAAAGCTGGTGTAATATTTTTTCAAAGTAGTACTCTTCTTCAGAGGAGTCTTCATTGAAATACATAAAATTATTGGACAATGATCGGTTATGCGAGATTCAACTATGAAGCCGTATTGATTTTCTTGCTGTATGTGATCATTTGATTCAAAGAAAAAATGGTCCAAGCATGTTCCACTGGCAGGTCTAGTGTATTTGCTTGTATAAGATTCGTAGCCATATGAGTTCAAAATATTCTTATATTCATTCACGTGATCTTCTTCATTCAAGAAGTCTATGTTCATATCGCCAGTTTTTATATGGTGATCAACTCTTTCTGATTTTTCTAGATAATTTGAAAGGTTATCATTGAAATATGAAGGACTGATTTAGGCGATCGGTATATAGAGGATATTTTCGAATAGTTATTTTCTAGTTTGATATTTATTTCTGAAACGTTTATTTCACCTACAATAATAATTTCATAAACGTACTAAGTTCTTCAGCTACGTAAACCAGTACTCCATCGTTTTTATTATACTGGCCTTCATTATCGACACTTTGTATATATATATATATATATATATATATTATCAATATATATATATATATATATATATATATATATATATATATATACAACATAAGATTGATTTCGGATATATATTGTTATTAACTCCTAGAAGAGTTTCTTCATCAACAAAATGGAATAGATGCCAATGAATATATGTCTCAGTATTCAGTATTTACACATGTCATATCACAGAAAAATATCATTAAAAAAATACAAACGACCCTGATACCCCTTCAAAAGCAAACTCAGCGAATAGAGCACAGGTTGTCAATTGTGACAAGTTGAGTTTAAAATAATCATCAGTCTTATACAAACATTCTATATTTAAAAATTTCGTGAATTTATTTTTAAATGATGCCACAGAAAGTCTACGCATACAAACAGCTAGAACATTATATAATTTGTAACACAAAAAGTTTAGTCCATTCTGCGACCTCCCCAACCTATCAAACGGGATTCTTACATAATCTTTACCTCTGGTACTATAGGAATGAAACTGGCTATTTGAAGTTACTAATTGTTCGTTTTTATGAGCATAGAGTAGACACTCAAGTACAAATAACCTAGAGAGAGTCAGTAGTTTCAGTTCCCTGAAAGAATTTTCACAACAATCTCTATAGCCCATTCCACCAAAAATTCTCACCGCTCGTCGTTGTATTCGGAAAACCCGATAAAACTCACTGCAATTTCCCCACACCAAGATACTGTATCTCAAATGTGTCTCAATAAGGGCAAAATAGGCAGTTCTCAGTCCCCTCCTAGACAAAGAGCGTGCCAAACTTCGCAGGAGAAATGAATTCGTGTAAATTTTTTAGCAAGCACAATCACAATGAACCCCCCAAATGAGACGCGAATCCAAATGAACACCCAAAAGAAGAACACTTTTCGCCTCAAGACCACTAACACCAAACACAACTCTCACAGTCTTGTTGTTGTTCATGCTCAATAAATTACCCGAATACCATTCCAAGGCCCTCGACTCCGTATGCGCAAACTTTTCTTCAGCTTAAACCAAACTATCACTAGGTACAGATACAGTTGTGTCATCAGCAAACAGAATGTGAAGGCAGCTGCTCATGTAATCCGGAAAATCACTAATGAAGATAGGAAGTTATAAAGGACCCATCACAGAACCCTGTGGTACTCCAACTCCAACTTTCTCCATATCTGAGAAACAGCCATTCACAAAAACCGTTTGTAACCTATCAGAAATGAGGAAATAAGTTTACAACTATTTGAATCAAATCAATACCGAGAAAGCTTTCGCATTAGAACCGAGTGGGCCACACAGTCGAAGACCTTAGTAAGCAAACCCAAGTTTCCTTTCCTTCAGATATAGGGTTTTGAAGTTAGATTTTTCAATTTTTCTGTTGGTACCTCCTTTAGTTTTCTAGGATCTAGAACCACTTTGCAGAAAATTATTTTTTTCAGGGTCATGCTACCTTTGACCCCATCAAAATCATATTGTAGTGGTATTTCTACTCATATTTGTTGAGAAGATCTTTCAATTCTTAATTATTTTTGTCACTTCAAATTTCTCAAAATCGCAACGCTTTCTGAGAAAAAAGTTAACTACGTGAAAAGGCACGCGTCGAGGTCGAGGGTCGATATGCCGATTTGAAGGTGGACGCAAAACTGTTTTCATTATATTTTATAAAACTATGAGGATAGTTTTTGAAAGTTAATTTCGTCTCAGTTTGAAAATACAGAGTGTGCAATTTATTTAGTGGAAATTAAAACACTCGGGTGAAACTTGAATTATTTCACTGCATTCTTATTTTAGTGTGTTAAAGGAAATTACATATGACTACGACAAAATGGAAGATAGCTGATAGATGATGATATTGGGCATTTACCGAAAATAACAGCAATAAACAAAATGCTTTCTTATATGAACTAATGAATTAAAGTAGGTGTTCGAAATTACCAACATCCATTTTTACATATAGTGTTAGGTGGCAATTCATTGAAGCCAACACCCGATTGAAAATGCCTGACATGTTTTTTGTTCTCCATCCAGAACGAGTTCCTGCAATACATTCATGGTGGATTATTAATATACTAGGCTCTAAAAATGCTTCCAGACCAATGCAGAGCTTAAGAAATTCAGTTTGGGGGATTGTGGTGTACCGCCACCACCAATCCATTTATTGCGATATGGTTGATTTAAATGATTCTTCACTATTCAGTCCAAGATACGGGGAGCGCCATAATGCATAAACTATATTATTTCTCTATTCGAACAAGACATATCATCGAAAAAATCACCAGAGTGTTCTGTAGAAAGTCAAGATATGCTAGAGAATTCAATATGTTAGGTAGAATTATTGGGCCCACCAATTTGCCATCATACCAATTGGCCCAAATATTTATAGAATACTTTTCTTGGTGGCTACAGTAGATTGTCACACGAAGGTTTTTTCAGGTCACACGTGATCGTGTGAAAATTCAGTATACCCCCTTGAGTAACCCCTGCTTCATCATTTTTTCAAAATGCGGCCTTCTTAGCACATCTTTGTAGTAGCTATTGGCAGAACTTGAGTCTTCTGGGTAGATCTGTATCTTTGAACGCTTGAATCCCCTGGATATGATAGGAAATAACAGTTGCTCATGCAAAACTCTCCAAACAGTCAAAAATCGTACGCCAACTTGTCTCAACAAGTTGAATGCTAATTTAATTATTAGATTATTTTGGTCCTCATCCAAACCAAGTTCTTCATTTTTAGGTGTTCCTATTAACCGGTCTGGTCCAGAATTGTTCTTGGCCTATCAAAACCATCCAGTTTCTCGTAACGAACTGTCAATGAAAACAGAAAAATTCCAAGAAGAAATATTTCTGCTAGGAAATGCTGCACGATAAAGTCTTCGAGCTTCAAATGCATTACCTGAATGGTTATAGAATAGATTAATATCAGCCTAATTCTTGAAAGGTGTACTACATTTCAACTTCTGAAACTACCAAAATCTTTGTAATATTGACAAAAATAACTTCAGTTATGACAAGTCTTCTGTAGGTTACTATGGATGCCAACAAGATTAGTTTTCACTCAAAAGTATAAGTATAAGTATTAGCCCAAGAAGGTACGAGCCATTTGTATTTGTACTAAACAAAACAAACACTCTAATATTCAAACTTAGAATGACGTTGAAACTTGTTCAAAAGGTTATTCTCTTAGTTTTTGTGAAAATTATGGAGACAGTTCCGATCTGTCGTTTATATTATGGATTATCGACCTTCAAAAAACGCATGCCTTCTCATGTGATAGTTTATACCGACAACTGGTGCGATTTCGAGAAGACTTTAGGAGTAAAAAAAGTTTTAAAATTAGAAAATATTTGTAATAAATTTTCTTCAGAAGACCGATGGCGCACTGAACTATGATTTTGATGAAGACAAAGTTGCATGACCCTGAAAAAAAATCACCTCGTATATTTTCGCAACTACTGGATACATCTCATGAATTAGTTATTAAAAAACTCACTTTTTGTGAATTGGAGCAACCGAAACCTGTAAAGAATCTGAACTTCAAACCATCTGTACCTCGATAACGCAGTGCTTTTGGACATCTGTTTATGAACCCTTTTTTCATTTTTTTATATTCATTGATGGGAAATCGTCTACAGATATTAATGACTTAATACCAGAAACTCTGTGTATGTTAATGATCACAATTCATTCAACTATTAATGATTTGCTCTCGATTTTTTTAATCTTTATATTTATTTTTACATTTAAAAATCGAAAATATGAAATGAAATAAAAGATATATTTATAATGTTACATCTGTTTTTGGAAATTAGGATACATTGATGTAAATACAGAGAAAACTGTGAAAAACGTGGTTTAATTCAACAAAATACCTTTTATAAGATTTTCTTCTATAATTTTACAGGGGACAATCTGTTTTCAAAGACCAGCAGTAATATAATATGATAACTAATAATATTATATCACGGTCCCACCGACCCTGATACCTTTCCTCCATCACTTTTAGATCCTGGGGCGCGCTCCCTGTTCCTCACTATAGTTTCCTAAATTATTCGGAAATTCATCCAGATGATTACGGAGATAGTGTGTCGATATTGATATTTGCTCCTAGAATTTCAAAGTTTGTCAGCATGTTTTGCATAATTACTTCATAATTTGGTGCTTTATGGTTACCTAGAGAATTTTCGACCACCCACATAAAAGTTTTTCAAGCTTCACTTTCCACAACATAGCTTTGATATAATTTGTATCTTTCATCTATTGCTTTATTTGAGGAAAAAATTAAATGTTTCTCAAATACGGCAAATACAACTAGCCTCTTTAGTTTAGAAATTTTCTTCAAATATAATTGAAACAATCTTTTCCTTGTCCAACACTTTGAGAAATTGCTTTATCATACCAAACTTGATATGTAAAAAGCCCAAAAACTAAATTCACAGATTTATATCATTACTCAAATCTATGTGATTGAACTAATACATAATAGAAGAATAATAGAAATAGAAATAAGTACCAAACCGCACGGAAAACAAAAGTGCAGAAAAAGAAAAATAAAATCTCAAAATTCCACAAAAAACAAAAGCATGATAAACAGACAATTCTTTGATAATTCAAAGATAATTCCGCTTCAATTTTCTTTTTAAATTTACCAACGAAATGAAAAATATATCTACCCCCGAAAAATTTCGTATATAAATGTCAAGCATCCTGCAGAGAGGTAAATTCTGTGAGCTACTTGTCCGCCTAAACGGAATATGCAATAGTTCAGTCGTTCTTAATCTTAGATCGGTGACTCTAGGAGAAATATCTTGAAGAACACTTGGCACTGACAAACAATTATTCAACACCCTGTACAAGAAGAGAATATCGCCAATTTTTCTTCGCTCTTGTGAGATTATTAGTTTAAATATTTTTTTAGCCTCTACATAATTATGATCTAGAATTACAAAATTATTTTTGAATGGTAAGTATCTAATAAATTTATTTTAAATACTCTCCAACCTATGTATATAGACGTTGTATTGTGGATTCCATATTATGGAAGCAAAGTTTAATCAACCGAACACAAAAGAATAGTATAAAGTCAAGAAAGTTGAACCCTTTCTAAAATGGCTGCACTGTTGAAAAATGAAGACAAGCATTTTATTAGAGCTATTTATAATATTTTCAATGTGTTGATCGGATGAGAGTTTAGAATCAAATGATCCCAAATCCAGAATACTATTAACCTCTTGAAGTTGATTATCACTGATTTTATAGTTATTTCTAATTAAATTGAAATTTCTGAAGATTCAAATATAAACAATTTTCTGAACAAAACTCTCTGAGCAGTCCATATCGTTCTGAATCCCCCGCAATCATCCAGGTCACAAACTCTTCTAAATATTTTTGAATCATCTATACACAACAAAAAATTTGTATTTTGAAACATTTACCAATATTATTTCCATAAATTATAAAGATCAACAGACCTAAATGTGAGCCTTGAGGGACTCCTGACGTATTAAAAAATGTGTTGGAGGCCTTCCCTTCGAGTAGAACGTGCTGCGAGCTACCCACCAGATAGTATCTAAGCCACCCCAGGTGTCTACCACCCACACCAACCTCGGCCAGGTGGAAGTATGATTTCGTCTCTTCTCACAAACAGCTCACTTATTACATTGGCTTTGCCAATAACTGAGAAATTTCTAACATGTAGAACATCTTGTTTCTCATTAAGTTGCTACGGTCTCATATAAAAGGAATCAAGGGCATTTCATGTATCCAGTAGTTGATCAAGTAAAAAACACCATTTGTAAATCCGCACAAATCGGCTATTGATGCTTCGAGTAATTAGTTTTTCAGAAGATACATTAACATATTCGTATTTTGAATGAGCAGTTGGAATTGATGCAAATTGAATTTTATTGTGCTCTAAGCCTTGGTACTTAAAAGGTATGCAGTGTTTTAGTAAATAGTGTCAGTTTTATTCTTTTGCGGGAACTCATTATATATTAAATCGATCTAGGTCATACATTGTACATTTGTTTATGCTTGTTTATTGAAATCTGTTCCGGGGAGATAAATTGACGTCGCATTTTACATCTTCGTATATACGCTTTCAAAGTGAAGCCCTGTTATACTCACATACGGGATCGGGAATATGTTTTCGATGCACATACACATCTGAAGCGAAGAAAGATCCAGTTTAACGCCGTGTATAGATCCAATATTCATTTGAATATATACCGCTGCGTCACGTGCACAATATATCGAATATACAAACATTTTATATTCCAGTCAGATGCTACGAGACATCATAAATTTATGCCTTTGAAACTTCTATCGCTAAATCAAGCGTAAATTGAGATTTATTCAGAATATAACAATATACCAAACTATATTTTTCCGAACGTTTTGCCGACATTCCTTCTCAGAAGCATTTCCAGTTGGTTGGTTCGCAGGTGTCTCATGGATCAAGTGGAAGAATGAAGTAAGTTGGTATAGTTCAGTCATTTGCTAGTCTTACCAGGAAAGTTTTTTGGGAATTTGCTCTACTCTTTCATAATCCAGTCACTTCAATCTTTATAATAGATACAAGACACTACAGCTCTTTATATAATATGAAAAAGTATTGTCGTATATAATAATTATGAATTAACACAATAATTGTATGAAAGTAATTAAAAGTTTGTAATTAACTGTAACATAAAATGAGGCTTTATTAGGTAAGTAGGCACAATGGAGAAAGCAAATAAAGTATTCATTCTGTGTCATGACTATTTCAAGGATGAAATGATAAGTCAGGTAAAAATTTGACTCACTTTTCTCTCCTATCATTTATTTTTAACATAAAATCAACATCTCCTTTTGGGCCACAATTCTTATTCAAATTTAATTTATTAATTGTATTGTATTGGAAATAGAGTGTTATTTTTTAGAATCCTGAGAATCTGTTACCAAAATATTCATTTGTTGTATAGAAGGCTTCCCTTATGAGTAGGTCCTTCATCTTCTTCTTGAAACAGTCAAAGTTCAGTTTCTTAAAGTGGTCCGGCAGCAAGTTTGCTAGTCTTACAAGGGAAGTTTTTTGGGAATTTGCTCTACTCTTTCATAATCCAGTCTTTATAATAGATACAAGACACTACAACTCTTTATATAATATGAAAAAGTATTGTCGTATATGATAATTACGAATTAACACAATAATTGTATGAAAGTAATTAAAAGTTTGTAATTAACTGTAACATAAAATGAGGCTTTATTAGGTAAGTAGGCACAATGGAGAAAACAAATAAAGTATTTATTCTGTGTCATGACTATTTCAAGGACGAATTGATAAGTCAGGTAAAAATTTGACTCACTTTTCTCTCCTATCATTTATTTTTAACATAAAATCAACATCTCCTTTTGGACCACAATTCTTATTCAAATTTAATTTATTAATTGTATTGTTTTGGAAATAGAGTGAAATTTTTTAGGATCTTGAGAATCTGTGACCAAAATATTCATTTGTTGTATAGAAGGCTTCCCTTATGAGTAGGTCCTTCATCTTCTTCTTGAAACAGTCAAAGTTCAGTTTCTTAAAGTGGTCCGGCAGCAAGTTGTGCATTTTAGTACGCAAAAAATAAAAATCTGGGTTTTCACCAGATTTCATGAAGAAATATTGTTTTCTCGAGTCCTAGTGAAGTGGTCATGTAATGAGTGATGATGAGGACAATTAGATTTTCTTTTGTGGAACATTGTGATATGTATTCAATTAGCAGAGTTGAAACTTTTCATTTCTGCATCTCTGCAGCAGTGTGCTTGTGATACTTCTGCCAATATTCTCATTACTTCTTTCTGCTGTCGAAAAACATCCTCAGTATCTACTTTAGTGCTCCACACGACGACACCGTAAGTAGAAAGACTATGGAAGTACGCATTGTAAGTAATCACTCATTCTCTCTCACCATCAATCGCTCTAACTATCCTGATAATGAACAGTGCTGTTGAAAGTCTTTTTCGAAGCAAAAATGTTGACTTCAGGATAATGATGTGTCTAATGTGAACCCTAATAGAGTGAGGGATTCTTACGGAATGAATTTACTCGTGGTAAACAATAGTTGATGGGTATTTTCCTTGTTCATTATCAGTTCATTGGAGTTGAAACATTCTCTGACTTGACCCAGTTCTATGTCTATCAACTTCTGTAAATTAATCGCATTGATGGTTTTATATTAGTATTATCGGCAAAAGAATGATCCATTATGACTTAATATTGCATGTGTCACCATCCATAAAGACTAGGAATAAGGTCGGTCAATCATGGAGCCTTGAGTGACCCCACAATTAATTCTCCGCCTAGAGGAGACACCGTCACCTCATTTGACTTGGCTGGAATCAATTCTGAAAGTATGACTCCAAGAAGCTCAGAACCGATTCCTTGATAGCACGATATCCCAGATTCCCCATCATTTTATCGTAACTGACACAGTAGAAAGCCTTGTTGAGATCAAGACATATCAGAAATTCTACTTTTCCAAAGTACACAAACTTCAAATATAAACGCCATCAGGGCGAGTAAGACTGTTGAGGTGGATTTATTCTTACGAAAGCCATGCTGACATCTGCTGAGCAGGTGCCTGGACTTCATGTAATTACTAATCTTGACTTTATGATTGCCTTAAAGATCTTCGAGATGTCTGGCAAAATTGGAATGGTGCGTTTATTCCTATAGGTGTTTACATCCCCTTCTTCATGTGATGGCACAACTTGTGCTAATTTTTAGTTCATTTGGAAAATATATTTCTTTGAATAAGAGATGTATCAGTCCGCTCAGAGGATGAGCCGAAATCTTTATCACATCCCCCAACAGCCTCACAGAGAACCAGTACGCATCCAAATTTGTCTCTTCCTTCATCTTTGAGACCTCCCTCATAACTTCCTGAGGCGTAGTGAAATGGAGGGAACATGGTTTGTTGATATCTTTATCTATTTTCCAAGTAGCCTGTACTGGTTTTGCCGAGGGTGATATAACAATCAGCTATTTAGCTACTTTGTGTGTGAAAATGAAGTTTATGTCATTGGAAGTTATAGCATCAGTATCATTTGTTTGTGTTTTGTGTTTGACCTCTGAATTTATCACCTTCCATACAGCCTTAATTTCAATATTCGCTTCGTGTATGAGTTTTGAGTCCTCGTTTCTCATGATGCTTTTTATCACTCGTTTGAGTTGAAGCTTCAATTGATTATGAAGTGATTATAGATGATCACCACTCACCTGGACTAGGGTATGGGCAGCTACTGCCTGTCCCAATAGCTTTTAAATTTCTTGATCATCCATGGCTTTCATGTCCCTGCCTCTATTTATGTTCGCTATCTTTTGAGAGAAGCACTCATAAACAGCCCCGTCAGCAGACGGAGGAACATTTGCAAGGATTTTTGAGCGTCTCCATCTATTATAATTATTATGCACACGCTCAGGCGATGCAGGAGGCTGTTTACAACCCAGGACATAAGTTGTATGGTGCTACAGTATGTTTACTCTCTTCTATTAGATCTAAAGTATTGTTAATTGAAAAGTTTGGACTGAAACTACATAAATGTTCAATGATGACTATAAGATAACGTAAAGGTTTGACTGCTGGGGCAGTATGAGACAACTGGTCTGAAAGGATAATCTCTTTTATGGAGTTTGAGGAGAAAACGTTTCGGTAACTGAATTATTAACTGAAAGTTTGAAATTTCGATTGTTCGGTATTAAAGATTCAGTATTCTCTAAGTTTGTTTAATATTGGATTCAAATTAACAAGTGAGACCCATTTTGATTCTTCGATGATTTTCGGATTTAATAAAATTTTTGTTTGTTGTAAATAATCTACCTTGGTCAAAATAGTAACAGTATGACCTTTATCTGCCTTAGAAAATACTATATTGTCTAATTCACTTCAATTCAATGAATCTTGAGGTAATATTATCAAATTCTTATGTTGGACATTCGAATTTGGGAGGCTTTAATAGTAGAATTTCATTATCAATAATAAAAACAATTAATGTTTCTTGAGAATTTTACTGAATAAAGGTGATTCGTAACGCGTTACGCTACACAGTAGCTTCTTCTGAAGAATGAATGTGCAGAAATTATGAAAACTATATATAGATAAAATGAGAATATAAATACAAATGTTCTTAAGTAATTAAAACCATTTAGTTCCTTCTCCTTATGGTTATTGGTGGTTATTGATGATAGGCTGTGGTTTTGATGTGGTATTGATGATAAACTGTGGGTCTAAAGAGTGATTATTTTCTAAGAGAAGATTCGCGTGATTTGAATCCGATTTTTATTTGAGAAACTGAGTTTATTTTTCGATATTCTAATATTGAAATTTCTATATTAGAATATATATAGTGTTCTACCAATGTAGAAATTATTACAGTCATTGCAATTCAATCTATAAACACCTGATTTATTATTTTTATCTGATTTGGTTTTATTGATTTTCATATATTTGCCTGAGCTATTAATAGTTTGGAAAGCTATGTTGAAATTATTTATACTCAAGAATGATTTCAGTTTCTCACTTGTATTACCAACGTAGGTTAAGGTGTTGAATTTTTGTTTCAATTTATCGACAGGATAAACTTCATTCAATTAGGTTCTACTTTATTTTTTATTCAAAATATTATTTAATATTTTGGGATTATAACCATTATTTTCAGCTATTTGTTCAATTAAATTTAATTCTTCGTTGAAATTGTCGGGTGATAACGGGTTATTAATGAATCTATGAATAAAACTGTTGAATATTGACATTTTTTGTTGATGCGGATGACACGACGAGTTATGTATTAGAATAACTGTATATGACGGCTTATGGTAGATTGCGAAAAATGTTTTCCATTTTCTTTCGAAATTGATATGTCTAAGAAATTTGTTGAATTATTGCTTCCTATTTCGGTTGTGAATTCAATATTTGGATGTAATGAGTATATATATATATATATATATATATATATATATATATATATATATATATATATATATATATATATATATATATATATATATATATATATATATATATATATATATATATATATATATATATATATATATTCTCTGTCTATCTGCTCCTGTGAAGCGAATAATGATATTGTCTACATAGCGATTCCAGTATAAACAATATTTACTGAGTGGGTGGTTATGAATTTCTCTAAATTATTCATGAATATTGCTGCTAACAAGGGACTGCAACGGATTGCCCATAATCGAACCGTCTTAATATTTAATATTTGTTATTCAAAATGGAAATAATTTTGTTCTAAACAAATTTGTAACAATGAAATAATATCTGATTTAATGATCGTATTGACATGATTCTTTTCTAATAACTCTTTAACTAAGTAGTACGTATCTTTCGGAGGAATGTTGGGACATAGATTTTTTACGTCGAAAGAAATGAGTTTGGAATTAGGTGGTATAATGGTATCTTTGATTGGCAATTAGTTCGTATGTACTTTTGACCGAATATTCAGATTTGAAATTGCAACGTTTTATCAGCAAGTCGTTAAGGAATTTTGAAAGTTTGAAAGACGGTGCCGTTAGATAAGAAACAACAGGTCTAATAGGGTAATTAGTTTTATGCAGTTTTATCAACGAATATAATTCGGGGGATTGTGGATTGGAGTTATTAAATTTATATATTTCGTGGTCTGTAAATACTGATTTTGCTGTCGAAATTACGTTTTTAACTTCTTTCTGAAATTTAGCGGTAGGACCCTTAGTTGATGTTATATAGTTTCCGGCTGTTAAGAATTCTTCAGTTTTGAAATATAATCGGTTTTACTAATCGCGATGACGGTGTTACCTTTATCTGCTTTAGTGAATACTATATCGTTCATCGTACTATCTTTACGAATTGTACTTATTATTTTATAATCGGAATTTCAATGAGGTGATAATTTCGAAAAGTCTTCTTTGATGATTTTTGCTGTTTGATGTTTGGCTAATATATTATCTTTGGAGTTCTTGAGAATGATTTCGGAGCCAATGCCTAACTGTTCAAAACTAGTTTTAGTATGTTTCGGATGTAAAGTATGTTTGAATCCATTTTTAACAGATGTTTTTGTGGTTTTGTGGCTTAAATGGACTTGTTCATTAATGAGTCCACCTGAGTGTAAAGTTTCCCATAGATCTATTTTCCAATATTTATCATCTGTATGTTAAATTTCAAACTGTGGGTCGAAAGAGTGCTTATTTTCTAGGAGATGATTCGCTTAATTTGAATCCGATTTTTTATTTGAAAAACTGCGTTTATGTTTCGATATTCTAATATTGAAATTTATATGTGTTCTATCAATGTAGAAATTATTACAGTCATTGCAATTCAATGTATAAACACCTGATTTATTATTTTTATCTGATTTGGTTCCATTGTGTTTCATATATTTGCCTAAGCTATTATTAGTTAGGAAAGCTATGTTGAAATTGATTCTACCCAAGAATGATTTCAGTTTCTCACTTGTAATACCAACGTAAGTTGAGATGTTGAATATTTGTTTAAATTTATTGACAGGGTGAACTTCAATCAATGCGATTCTATTTTGTTTATTATTCAAAATATTATATATTATTCTAGGATAACCATTATGTTTAGCTATTTCTTCTATTAAATTTATTTCTTTGTTGAAATTTTCTGGTGGTAACGGAATGTTAATCATTATATTAATAAAACTGTCGAATGCTGACATTTTATGTTGCTGCGGATGACACGACGACTTATGTATTATTATCTGTATGTGACGACTTATGGTAGATTGCGAAAAGATGTTTTCCATTTCCATTCGAAATTTGTACTGGGATAATACAATTATTGCTTCAACAAAGAATTAAATCTAGTTTATATAGTATATAATATAATATAATATACTATACTATATAATTTTGAATAGAAAACAAAGTTAAATCGCATTGAATGAAGTTTACCTTATGGATAAATTGAAACAAAAATTCAACACCTTAACCTACGTTGGTATTACAAGTGAGAAACTGAAATCATTCTTGAATAGAAATAATTTCAACATAGTTTTCAAACTAATAATAGTTTAGGCAAATATATAAAAAACAATAGAACCAAATCAGATAAAAATAATAAATCAGGTGTTTACAGATTTAATTGCAATGACTGTAATAATTTCACATTAATAAAACACATTGAAATTTCAATATTAGAATATCGGAACATGAACGCAGTTTTTCAAATAAAATCAGATTCAAATTACGCGAATCATCTCCTAGAAAATAATCACTCTTTGGACCCACAGTTTGAAATTTTACAGACAGATAATAAATATTGGAAAGTAGATCTTTGGGAAACTTTAGGAATCAACAAAACAAAAACAATCAGGTAGACTCATTAATGAACAAGTCCATTTAAGCTTTTCATCTCTATTGAATCTCTTCAGGGGTAATCTATTCCTTCATTTTATTGGATATACGTGTCATCAATACCCACTTGAGAAGAAGAAACTCAATAAGCTTTTAATTACTTAAGAACATTTGTATTTAATTTCTCAATTTCATTTATATATACTTGTCATAATTTCTGTACATACATTCATCTGAAGAAGCTACGGTGTAAATAAAAACAATGGAATTGCAATTTATACAAACAGAAGTGAAATAACAAGTAAAAGGGATGTTGATTTTGCTTGTTTCTCTCGGGAGCTAGAAATTGACATTACCAAAACTTTACTCAAAATGGCGAGCATTTTTGCTGCGGAATGTGCTATGTATGTGAAGTTCATCCTAGACGAAAGAAAAAAATATTCGAGCTACATACATAATAACGACTCAACAGAAAAATACAACTATATTGGATAGCTGCTCATTTGGGTACAAACGGAAACGAAACGACTGACCGTCCTGCTAGCTAGCCTCTTCAACTGAAACGCATATAGCTGCAATCCCTTCCACTGATATCTATCGAAAATTCAAGTCCAATACCTTCGACCGAACAAACTTTAGCTTTCTTCAAAATAGCCATGTTAAGGGCAGAGCCAACTTCAAGGTGTTTTTCAGTGATAATAATTCATCCTGGTTTGTTCGACTGGAAAAAAGATTTATATGTAACAATAAATCGAGATCTAATCATTATATTCTCAAGGCGTTACTGGATTGTATTGGACTTGAAGGAATTCTCCTCATTTCATGATTTGAATATATCCAGAACGGATAAATCTTCAGACAGATAAATAGAAAACTGAAAATCTGTTAATTCATAAAGATAACAAATCAGCTCTTTATGGACTCTCTTGTGGAAGTTGTGATGAAATTTATATCGGAAGAAGTTAAGGAATTCAAATATTATATTATTAGAGCATAAACGTAGTTTTGACAAATGAAAAGCAGATTCTTATAATGCAAAACATTTGCTAAAGAAACCATACTTTCAATATTAATTTTACTGATTTACATACTGAAAATAACAGATTCAAACTGAAAAGCATCGGAAATCAATAGACAGAAAAATTTCGGAAATATATTTAATAGTCAATGGGACTTAAATTAGTCATCATAGCTTTCAAAAGGATTTCCTCATATTTTATTTCCTATTTAAATTCTTTCGATTCCGAATCTCTAATAATTTTGGTTGCAGGATACTTTTAAAATATGAATTTTTCACGAGACGGAAAGTGGCTTGAAAAGAATTATTTCATGGTTGAACTTTATTGTCTCCAGAATTCTAATTAAAAATATTAAACGGTTTCGGATTCCCTGAAAAGGTGGGTGAATGATAGAATACTGACACAAACACTTATAATTTCAAGCTGAATGAATTTTCGGTTTCAGGGAAGAATCAAGAATCACATTTGATGTCTTCACTTTGGGCAGCCATTTCCCGGTAATGAGGGAGCCCAAGAGAAAAAGTGGAGATAAATCTTCTCCAGTTTAGCTGGGGAATCACATTCAGAATCAGGTCCGCGTACTTAGGAAGCACCCTATATTCATAGGAAATTTTATCCACTCGGAATTATTACCTAGTAATTCCATCGTAAAATGAGCAAAAATAAAAGAAGCGGAGGAAAGGAGGCAACTTATGTCACTTTGGCTTACAGTTTAATTGTTGACCGGCCTGTAGACGCTAATCTCTTTTCATTTCCATATTCTCTTTTATATATTATAAAATTATGAATTCCTCCCTTTTAGTAAAATTATTTCCATTCAGTAATTTAGGAAAGCTAATGGATTAGTACATTTACTATGCGAAGAAAAGCTGTGACAGATGACTCTTTTGATTAATCGGGTTTCATTTTGAGACTTTATATACGAGGTGCGATAAAAATATGGTAAATTATTTAATTTGAAACAAATTAATATTGTTTTATATAATTAAAATTAATCTCCTCGAAAATACTATCTGTGATTAGTTGAATCCATGACTGGAAATATTACTGAAAGACCTATTTTGCTATAGTTTGATATTTGTGGATTTCTTTGTAGATTGAAAACGGCCAGTCGAGTAATATCGGAAATTGTTGCATTATCTAGTCTTGTAACATCTATAAAAAGTAGCCTTCTTCCCAAACTTTCAGTTCTGTTCTACTCTCCTTAGATTGAATGATTGGAGACGGATATCATTTGTCGAATATTAGACAGACTTCTATTGGCTACGACTTTGTAACCACAATCGACAAATATCAAAATATCTATACGTTCTCTTTCACTGAAATGAGGCATATTGAAGTATCACAGATTCATATACAAACACTTAGAAATGATCGACAAATCCTATGAAAACAATGAGATAAGCAAACATGAACAAACATAATAACTAGAAGATGCACATGAGAAAAATGTACAACAAGTTTGATAATTTCAAGTGATTGAATTTCATATGGTGATTTTGGTTTACTTTATAAAGAACATCACAAAATTAGGGAAAATATTTAATTAACAAAGTTAGTAGCTATTTCGATCTTTCTATCATCATCAGTCGTTTACAAATTGTGAGTTGAAACTACAGTACAGTTGTATAATTTGTCTTATATGTGGAAAAACAGGTATGAATTATAAAAGAGAGAAGAACAAGTTTTCTACTCTTGGAATATAGATAGGTATTCAAAGGTATATTCATAATTACTTGAGAATATCGAATATTGGAGAGTAACATAAGTCTGTGTGGTCGTTAGAGAAGGGTAAGATTGTTTCTATTGTGTTTAGCTTTGAAAATTCCAAGCGGTGGTTGTTATCTAGGCGATACTGTGCAATGGTAGAGTCATTTTTGTAAAAAGATCTTCCTGTCTGGCCTATGTATGCACCGTTATAGGGCAACACAGTTCGTATACTGATGAATTTTCCAATTAGTGAAGTTTGTCTTTAGCATTAAAAATGAATTATGATAATTTACATGAAGGCAATTTTCATGTTGTTCTTTGATATTTGATTTGAACTTGCTGTGAAATTGGACCAAAATGAGCTATGGAAGAGAACTTTTGTATTTCGGTATTTGATTAACATGGGGTATATACTATTGTAAGCTAACTGTGTTTGTTTTTGAGGAATTATTCTTTCTACAATGTTAGGGGAGCCACCGTTATTACTGGCGAACGTTTTTATGACGTAAATTTCTTTGATAAGATTTTAAATAGAAAGTGGCAATGAAAATGCTCTATGAAGTTGAAAACGGCTATTTTATGTTAGTTTATGTTAGTTATGTTGCAAGGGGTGAAAAGAGTCATGAGGAATGCAAAAATCTGTGAAATTAGGTTTTCGAAATGTACTAAATGCAAAAAAGTTAGTTTTTCGGGAAATGGTTAGGTCTAAGAATTTTTCCCGATTCATTATTTCTATTTCTAACTTGGAATTGATTCTTGAATGAATATTGTTGATCGAATTCAGAAAAGATCAAGTTGTCTTGATGTACCAGTGAAGCAAGCTTGTACATCATCAACATAACGATACCAAAAAATTATTCGTGAAGCTCTGGTATTTTGAAAATTTTTTCTTCTATATGACTCATAAATACTATCTCGAGTAATAACGGTTACACCTCACCATAGTAGACAGAATAATTCTTGAAAAAGAAACACAGTTAGCTTACTGAATGAAGCATGTCGATTTTTTTAAGTTAGATGTATGTTTTTTCGAAATATGGCGAACCGAAAAACCATGGATATTTTTTCAATTATGATGATAAATATCAGAGTTTTAACTTGAGAAATATTATTTCAAATATTGTATTTCAGGACAATTTATGAATTTCAAAACGTCTAGATCTAAAATCATGACTTTGTCCAGACAATTAACTGACGTAATAGAGAATATCTACTAGAAAAGAAGGAAAACGAGAAGTCAGATTCAATCCATTTCGATAGTACAGACAAAACCGAATATAGCGACATCGTTTTCAACGACCGATCGGTTATTATGACCAGATCGTAAGGTCCCGGCCGAATTTCTAGTGAACTATTCATTAAACATACCGCCTATAACAATATCGGATATAGCGACATATCGCTTATAACGACGAAAATTTATTGATGTTCATCGACTATAACGACCAACCGCATTTAGTCCCACCAAAACAAAACAATATGAACGATCTTAGATCTTATGACTAAGCATAGAAGTAATATTTAGGCTCATTCGAACCTCTTCCCGGCCATTTGACCTTGCATATTTATTGTTTAGTGTGCTGAGTGACTGCGTGAGTGACAACTTGATTTACAAGTTTTCCTTTGATAAGACTGTGTATTTATGCGTTACCATGTCGCAAAAAAAGAGGAAGGTGTTTACTATTGAAGAAATATCTCATATCATATGGAGATTAGAAAATGGCGAGCCAAATAGTGAAATTGCAAAGGAGTGTGGAGTTTCACATTCTACAATATGTACGATTTGGAAGAATAGAGATAAAATAGAAGTTCTTTTCGACAATAACTATTTAAAACTTAAACGATCGAGGACAAGTGAACATAAAGTTATGGAAGATGCTTTATTAACATGGTTTGAATATCAGAGGGCAAACAACATCCCAA
Source organism: Cryptolaemus montrouzieri (assembly GCA_013387265.2). Lineage (NCBI taxonomy): Eukaryota > Metazoa > Arthropoda > Insecta > Coleoptera > Coccinellidae > Cryptolaemus > Cryptolaemus montrouzieri. The sequence continues at coordinate 55,224,055 of JABFTP020000001.1, forward strand.
TAAGTGGTCAATTTCTGCAACAAAAAGCCCACGACTTTGCTCGTATTATGGGTAGAGAAAATTTTGAATGTTCGTCGTCTTGGGTAAAACGTTTTCGTGTTCATTATAATATTGTGGCAGGAAAAGTTTGCAGGTAAACGGCTAGCGTTCCTGGAGGAGTGAGTGAAGAGTGGCTCTCTCATAAGTGGCCTGCGCTGTGCGGAGGATACACACCAGAGGAAATCTTCAATGATGATGAAACCGGATTGTTTTACCATTTAACTCCTGACAAAACATTTAAATTCAAAGGCTAGGAATGCAAGGGCGGAAAGTTGTCCAAAACAAGAGTAACAGTATTGGTTGCGGCAAACAAGACTGGTTTATGCAAAAGAAAATTTTTAGTGATAGGAAAAGTTAAAAAACCGCGTTGCTTTAAAAACTTTCTACCTGTTACTTATGAAAATAACACAATGTCCTGGTGATATCGCAAATTTTTGAAAAATAGCTGGGATGCTGAATTGAAGTCTGAAGGAAAAAATATTTTCTCCTAGTAGAAAACTGTCCCGCTCACCCTGTTGTCTCCAATCTGAAATTCATAAAGCTTGTGTTTTTACCGCTCAATGTCACCTCTGTTCTACAGCCCATGGATCTAAGGTATGATAAAAGCTTCAAAAACATAATACAGAAAATTTGAAGTGCTACAAATGATAAAGAATATTGGAAACGGCAAAAATACAGAAAGTCTTTTTATTCAGGATGCAATTTCAATGATATCGAAAGCTTGGGAAAAGGTCCCACAGACCACTATAGCCAATTGCTTTCGCCATGCAGGTTTCAAAGATCTCTATCAATCACAAGCGGAGGACGACTATGATATTCCGCTAGCGAGAATGATACGATCTCCCACAGATGAAGACGACAGCGTACCACTAGCTCAATTGGTTACTCAGTTGCAAAGATCTGCTGGTACAGAACAAAGAATTGAGATAGAGGAATTTATTGGAATATATGACAGTGCCGCTGCGCGCGCCTTAGCTACAGAGAAAGTAATTCTTGCAGAAGCTGAAAGTAATAATAGTAACATTGACGAAAAAAAGGAAGACCAGCAAGACCCCGAAGAACACTTTAGGCCAACAACAATTTCCGAGGATCTTAGCGCTCTAATAGTTTTGCAAAAATGTGTTACCTTTAACGACCAGTTCAATACTGGTGATACTCATAACTTGAGGAGTATGAAACGTAAAATGCAAAACATATTTGAGAGTAGGCTTAAAAAACAGACTAAATTGACTGATTACTTCAAAAACTAGTGTAAGTCTTACAGTGCAGCTAAATGCATCTTGTATCTGCAATTATTTCTTAACAAACATTTTTATTTCTATTTTGATATTTCATTTGAAAACAATATTTTATTCTATATCAGATATATATGTACTTATGATAATTTAACTACATACTTTTGCTATGTATTGCTTATAACAACTATCGAATATAACGTCGGAAACTATACGGTCCTTTCAATGACGCTATATCCGGTTTTTACTGTAATTAATTTCGCACTTTTTCTCAGGGAATTCTGACCAGAATTACTTTGATGAATATTTTGAGATGGGTCTCGTATTGAGAGATCCAAATGCATTATTTGAAAGATTTTCAATCATATAATCTGCGAATTTTAGGATCCACGCGCGAAAAATCATAATTTTCGGGGTAAATCTTGGAAACGATGAATTTTAGGTAGAGGAAAACCCATAACAGATCAATGCCTATTAATATTACGAGGTGTGTGCCAAAATAAGTGTACCTTCGTATGTACTACGATTTGCCATATTCTTTGGAAACACCCTGTATACGGTGAAGCCTCTAAATGCATTGAATTCTGCTGAATAAACCAAAAACTTCACTAGACATAACCGATATTGAATGATCTTTAATAATTTTACGATGCCTTCTAAGAGTCAACCAAAATTCATATCATATCATATCATATCTTCCTTTCCGTTGATTCCAGGTGGCAATAATATGAAAAAGAATTGTTTAGAATTCAATATTCTGAAATAAAAAATAGAAACATACATAATGCTATTTGAAATAACAAAGATTGTGTAAACGGTATAACCGGAAGTGCCAAATCATTGAAAATATTTCCGGAACTTAGTACAAAGAACATTCAAGTTAACAGAAACAAAATTTCTCCAATCGGTCATTCATTTCTTCTTTACGATGACATATCAAATTATAATTGTTTGTTTGTTATTCCTTTAACGTGGTCTATTTCTGCCTTACGGCCGATGACACGCCGAGAATTCTGTCACCAGACTAACCCGGGAAGTTTGCCGAACCCCTCTCATGTCGAAGGAAGGGATCTTTAATGACCAACACATCTCTATTAGAAAGGACCGACGGCTTCACATCTCCTCCGAAAGATGGATGCTCAAGGGATTCCCAGAATCCGAAAAATCGCACCGACTTTGTGGGAATTGAACCCAGGTAACTCTGCGCAGGAGACGAGCATCATATCCTTTACGCCACCGAGCCGGCTAAATTATAATTATAAACAATAATATATTACGGTAACTAAGAGTTTCTAAATAAAAACTATAACTCTCAAACAAGAGCTGTTAGAAAAAATAAGTGTCCATCTAAAATCATCGTCGTCAAATTAGTAAAAGTCATGTAACAATTGAGTGTAATTTTGTAGCCAGTGTAATGAATCTTTTGTGTTACATCACACTCTCACGGTATATTAAAAAATATACGTTTTTATAATTCCCATTTAAAATGAAAAAGGTGATTCCTATTCAAAACTGACAAAAGTAATGCAAAAAGCGGCTCTTCGCAAATGGAAGTAAAAATAACTAATCCTAAACTATGTAATGCTTTTATTATTATTAAAAATGACGTGTACGTGAGAACAGATGTGCAAGGATCTATCAGGAAATTTAAGAAAAATTGATAACTTGTCAAACGCAATTCAGCATGCCACGTCTCCTGTCTCCGACCGACTAAGAAATTTATAATGACCTCATATCCTATCTATAGGACGCAATATGGCCCAAGAATTCAGGGTTAATAAATCCACGTCAACGATCGAAGGCTTATTATTATGGGATTCGGTTATGGTATCAATTCGCTCTAAATGGGAATTTATCGATGGAATTATGCAAGTCTATTGTCACGGTAGTTGTGTTTCCGTCCGCCATGGTGAATTATTAATGGCAGTGAATCGACGTGACAACGCGGCTAATATTGATGTACGAAGTTATCACCTCACCATAGTAAACTGTGCCCTTTTGGGATAACAAGAGGTGAGGGAAATTTGAGACTATACAAGGCAGAATATGCTGATGACATAATATTTTATTCAATATAAACTCAGAAAACCACGCTGCCAGAGCTGATCCATACTCATCGGAGTTCGTGTCCCGAGAGAAATCTTGATCGAACATGATAATATGGAGTATCTTCATAGATTAAACTAAAGAAAAGATTACTGCGTCAGAGAGAAGGTTCTTCCACTGAATCCATTCAATATCTATTAGTCGGACAGTATTTGTTTATATAAAGTACTGATACAAACCAAAGAGAGAGGCATAGCATAAATGTTCACAACGACTGACAGAGTCGTCGAATACGTGCTTCCATTGATGCTAACTTAAATAAACACAAGTTAATCTTATATGAGATATCACAACTATTTGTGGTAGGTGAACTGCTTTGCACTATTCTGGAAATTTTACCATTCTTGTTTTTGGTCCACTCTCATTTTTCGTATGAAGGTTTCATTTTTATACTAAATTATTTAAGTTGATTATGTAGAATTATTAGTAGATTCTTTTTTAGGGAGAAATACGTTAGGTTGAAAAAGGCATCTTAAATTCTTTTGCAGTTCAAGTAGATGCTAAATTTATTCAACATCTTCAAAACCTCTAGCAAGTAATATAGTGTCAATGAACGAATAAGTAGACTTTCCATTGAGCAACTGGAAGGCAAGTAACTTTCCTCACTTTGTTCTTAGGGGATCGCGAATTTGAAAACTTTCCTCTGGCAAATAATTGATAAACTTTTCACTTGCATGAAAACAGGAATTTTTTCTTCTCATGTGTTTTTTCTGGTTAATTACTATAACCGTTCCAGTTTCTTGGTTTTTATAGTTTGTTCAAACCATATAAAGATTCAGGACCTTTTTGGTTATAGCAGATGATATAACCAGTTCATAGCAATTCTGTTACCCTATTTACCATCATAGCAAGGCACTCTCCAGAGAAAGAATCCTTTCAGCACCCTTTTACCAGAAGGATTTACATGTGTTTCATTTTGCATGATTTTAGAAAACGAAACCAAAGTACTGATATTACCAGCTCCTTCGAGGTGGTAGCCTTGGAAAAAGTTTCAGAGTTTCATTAATATATGAGTTGACATTGAAAATAGTTTATTATATATATATATATATATATATATATATATATATATATATATATATATATATATATATATATATATATATATATATATATATATATATATATATATATATATATATATATATATATATATATATATATATATATATATATATATATATATATATATATATATATATATATATCTTAACGTCTTCTAAGAGGCAACCAAATATCGCAATATTCCGATTGAAAATTCATATCTTCCTTTTTACAATAAAAAGAGAAACATGCATTTTGCCAATTGAATAAACAACAATTGGTGTCAACTTCACTATATATATATATATATATATATATATATATATATATATATATATATATATATATATATATATATATATATATACTGATTAGCTCTTGTACTCTTACACTCTTGATGATTTAATTTTTGTTCGAACGGTATTGTATTTAGAAAGTAAGAATCTACTTCAGCCATTTATTTTGCAGTAAACAGGGTGTTGCAATTTACTATAGAAAAATCCTGGGTGATTTTTCAGATTGGAAAACCATTTTTTTGTTCAAGATTCAGGAGCGGCCTAAACTCTGCTATAATGTCTTTAAGTAATAAGTTATTTTGGTGCCTTCTGAACAACAGTCCCAATTCCTAGATGTTCGATAGGGAGAGAAAGATCAGTATATCTCACCAGTTATACTTAGACGACTTTAAAGTTTACACAAGATCGAAAGACCAGATGAAGAGGCAACTAGAAATGGTTGAGGCATTCAGTGAGGCGATATGTATGGAGCTCGGACTCGAAAAATGTGCTGTTCTGAATGTTGAAAGGGGAAGGGTCACCAATGCATTACAAGAAATAACGTTGAACGATGAGAGTGTATTTTCTGCACTACCACCAGAGAAGGTTTAGAAATATCTAGGTATTCAACAATCTGTGGATCAAAAAACAGTTAAAGTAAGGGAGTTCTTTAGGGCGAAGCTATTCACCTAGGTCAAGCGAGTGCTTCAATCAGGGTTGAACTCAAAGGCTTTAGTAACTGCGCTCAACACTTAGGCGGTCTTGAGCATCACCTACTCATTCGGAGTGGTTGACTGGTCAATGACGGAACTGCGCAAACTCGATCAAAAAATTAGAACCATGCTAACCAGATACGGCATGCATCATCCGCATAGCTCAATAAGCCCGCTCTATCTACCAAGAGGTGAGGGTGGTAGAGGTCTTACCAATATAGGCAGTCATGCCCAAAACCAGATGAAACTGAGGGGATACTTCGCTGGGAAGAACTTACCTTTCTATAGGTCCATCCGACAGCTGGATGATTTGACTCCACTCCAAGTGGCTAGGGCAGAAATCAGATTCACAAGTCATACCTCAGGTGAACAACTAGAGGAATGGATGTCGAAGGCACTCCATGGACGATATCCGAAAAGTCTGAAAGGTGACAATGTAGATAGAAGGGAATCACTTACTTAGCTGACTGGGGAATACTTGCACGCAGAGGCTGAAGGAAGACAACTAGCCATTCAAGATCAAGTCGTGCCAACCAGATCATACCAGAAGCACATTGCAGGCCTTGCTATTCCCTCGGATCTCTGTCGTCGTTGCTCAAGTCATCTTGAGTCAGTACAGCATGTCACTTCATATCTTGCCCGATTCTTGCGCCCAAAGAGTATCCCAACCGACATAACGCGATGGCTAAAATCTATCACCAACATATCTCATTGAACCTCGGACTCGGAAAGGGGAAGATGAAAAACCACTTGTACATGCCCAAAGCGATAAAGGAAGATCAATATTATAAATTTTACTGGGACAACCCTATCATCACTGACCGTCCCGTGCCACATAAAGGGCCTGATATTTCTGTTTTCTTCAAAAATGAAGAGAAAGCCATCCTTCTCGAAGTGACAATCCCAGCGGACCTCAATAAGTCGAAAGTCGAAAAGTACCGTGACTTGGCCTTCGAGATGAAGGAAATATACGGATTGCAATCTGTCATAGTTATGCCACTTATAATATCTATCAACGGCCTGGTCGAATTCCATCTCGCAGAAAACACCAAGAAATTGGGGTTAGACATTTCCATCATTTCCATCATTTCCATCATCACACATATCGTTCGGAGATTCCTCAATATGGAGTGATAAAATTATTTGGTGTTCATTTTGGCGAGTAAGCGCATGGTGAACACTCAATGCCTACCTGCAAATGCGGTGGAAAGAAAAAAAATATATATATATATATATATATATATATATATATATATATATATATATATATATATATATATATATATATATATATATATATATATATTCCGAGAAGTGTATAGTATTTCAAGTGAGTCTTTCAGGTTCGCCTACGTTTTGTGGTTATAATCAGCTCAGCCATCAACAACCATTGACCATAGTAGAAGAGATAAAATACACCTTCGTATACATGCATTACTTCCGATACTGATATTCAACTGTCTCCCTAGGAGGTTATGACACGACCCATGGGCATTTCTCTCATCCATTTGGCGCTTTTGGTGCCATTACTAAGGAATGTATGGGAAATACTGTGGAAGAGTACTTCTATAACTCCAATAAGACCTAGGATTCAAGATTCTAGTGCTCCCTCCACTTCTCTGACCAGAGAATGCAGTGCATCGCTTGTCAATTTGCCTGATTGATGAGCAAATTCTTTCTTATGAAATAAGAGAGCCATTTCCTAATTGCGATTCGTTGTTTACAGGAAGAAGGAGGTAAAGATTCAGGGGGGATATGCTCCAGATTCATCTGGTACCTTTTTCCTATTTTTGGTATGGAACATAACACTCCTCCACGACTGGGGTATATTGACTGACATTAGCTAAGATTAAATATAGCCTTCAGACATGGTAACATGCCATAATATATTTTGTCACCTCGAGATTTATAGGATTTGATGCATTTGTTGGCTCATTGTAGTTAATTTCAGGTAGAATATTTTCCACAAGACTTCTACTCCTTCAATGAAACTATTAGCTCTATCCATTCCTGGGCGTCAATAGAGGAGAGTACCTTCAGGTCTAGGCCCTTTCAGAATACAGTATTGTTTCCTCCGAATTCATTGAAATACTTTTCTCCTGGCTCTTTAACTAGACCCTTTGCATCTGAGTGATTAAACATTTTGACTTAGCGAAGCTAGAGTAAGATCTCCTGCAGTAATATTCCATGATATTGGTTTTCCACTTAGCTCTCTCATTAGCGTCCTATCCGCCTGATCCTTTCCCTGTAATAAAAGCGTTTTAGGTTTCAGATTTGAATGGAGTAAGGTCTATCTTCCATCAAGAAGTGCTTCTACCCTTCTGTTCATTGTTTCAAACACACTGATGATGAAAAAATAAGAACGAAGTTTGTTGGGTGTTCCAAAAATAATCATTACTATCAATGTTATAAAAAGTATTTCATTCCAAAACTTCTACTGCCCCATATGCAGAAGAAATGGTGGTATTATTTATTCACATATTATATATGCAGAATGCGGACTTCAAACGAAGGAAATTCATTGAAACATCAGGAAGTTTTTTTATAGAATTCCTAATTTTTGTTTGTTCTTTCAGTTATATTTCGCATGTAACTTCATTTTTCTTGGGACGATATGAGTAGGAAAACAGATTTTTTTTCTAATGGCACATGTCATTTTACACCACGTTGGAAATATCTCTCAAAGATGAATGGAAATGTCTTTGAATTCTCGAAATTATTCAACAACTTTATCTTCAAATCTCCAAATGCATAGATATTCGAATTAATAGAATATTAACGTGCGAAAGGTTCGAAATTTCGTTTTATTTCATTTGGTAAGATCCCTCAATTTCGCGTGATTAATGTAGCTGAAGCACCTGAATTTATTTGGTTATTGGTTTATTTTGAAAACCATAAATTTTAAATATTCTCATCGAAAAAAATGCAATGCTGATCTGGGCCGCCGCTCAACCAGTCCACTTGTTAGGAAAATTATCAGTCGTCGACTTGCATTCAAGGCTAATTGTATAGGCGCTCCATTTTCTCGAAAACAAATTTCGTAGTCCAGTAAGTTAACTTTCATCTTATTCAGGAACGAAGAGGTAAAGGATGGAATGAATCTTCTTTTTGAAGAATTAGGTACCTTTTTTCAGTGAGCTTGCCTCAATTTTGTCCATACCTTTGGGTTAATTGGATACATTAAGCGAACTAAGCGAACAATCGCATCTGGGTTCTGGTTCTGTTGCTATATCAAGCCTGTATCAACATTTCGACTTCATACGATTAAGTTAGATTCATTTTTTATTAGATTTCAGAATTAAACAGGCCATTACATTTATCTTCTCATCACCTCTTACGAGGTGTAACCGTGATTGTCCAAGAAGACAAAAATGACATGCAAACAGCACTAAAATTGACGTTGCTTGTGAAATCTACACTCCGCAATCTAAGAGTTAATTTTACAAAATATATCAAATTCAAAAAGAACAATGATCAAAAGTTAGGAACGCGACTGAAACATTTCAATTTTTGTCTCTAGTGTTGGTTAATATTGAACTGAACATTTGAGAGTGTGTTCAATAGAAACACTTTTGAAATATTATTATTTTCAAATCATTTAGTATGTCAGTGAAAAAATGAAATAATCTTCGATATTTAGTTAAGCATAAGGATTATAAATACAGAAGTACATCTAAGTTTATATCATCGTTGAATGGTAAGAGCAGGTGTTCAATATGTAAAATTTATAATCAGTTCGGATAAATTGATATATAATGGCATACATCTTTCCTATATTCTCAGAGTATAACAAAAATTTAGAAATTGCACTGTTATCAATAGTTATTTGGTTTCAGAAAATTATTTTCATACCTGTCATATTCTAATTACTCTAGACAACTTTTGAGTTTTGATTCCCGAATATCTGATATAATTGTGAAGACGACAGAATAATAAAGTATAAAAATTTGATGGAATTGTCTTTCGAAATTAGATTTTAACGTCAAAACAAACGTAATCAAGTTCATTAATTCCAATGGTGAAGCGGGTTTCCGTGAAACTCCGTTCATTTTTGTACAGTTTTTATCCATTGCAAGGGTATTTTCAATTACTTAATTATGAAGTTTTAACAAGTTTCGGAAAGTAATTTCCAAGGGTTTTTAAGGATATTGTTCATTTACCCACGTCTTCCCGCAAAACGGAGAAAGCTAATCATTACGGGAAGAATATTCATTAGTTTCCTCTGGAAAATATTCATACTCGTTCAACCCTATATTGATTTAAATTTCACGAACGAAACTTCCCGAAAAGAAAAGTGAAGTTGGAAGTTAGGATGTTACAAAATTGAATATGGGGTTTGGTGTACTTTTGAGGTTGCCAGAGTTTTTTATTTATACAGCATAAACCAGAAATTCTCTGTGCTTCACTTCCATTTCATATTATATTCCACCCCAGTTCCTTTGTAATGTTCAAGAGAGTTGTTGTTTCAACAAATAAAAATGTCTCTGAATTTCAAGAATGAATTACAAATGAATAAAATTTTGCGTTTTTAGGTCATTCTTTATGGAGAATTGTGCTGTAGTTGGTTCTTTTGCTCACAGACTGTTTACGTAAATGAGTCGAGTTAAGAAAGTCAATAAGAGGGTGATTCCTTGATTCATTATGATTATCTCCAGAAGTTGCGGTTTGCTTTGAATAGCTAAGGTGCCATGACCCCATCTAACAAATACACCTCGCACAAAATACCAATTAATGAAGTTGAAATAGCTTGAATCTATAGTGAGTTTCTGAAAACTGTCCATCCAAGATATCTCAAGGATTATTGCAGTATCAACAATTCACAAAACTCGTGGAAAATTAAACTTAATTTCTCATCTCGTCCGTACTCTTACTTAGACAATTTTAATGGAAACAACCATATAGTCACATATACTGTTGAGAGTTTGTCCTTGTGTACAGTTATGTATTACATGTCATTTGTAGAATGTGTTTTTTCTTGAATTCACCGTTTAAACCTGCTATGTTTTTTATTCGATTCAAGTGAATGGAATTTATAAAATTGAGCATCGTTGCATCGAAATCTAATACAACCAATCAAATTCTATTGGTCGAAACAAACATCAAATGAACATAATTGAAGAAGAATTTTTTATTATCAGTGCATTCTTTTCGAATATTTCTGTTTTATAGATTTCAGATGATTCGATTCATTTTCATTTGAGAAAAGTTTCTTCGTGAAAATGTCGTTTTCATTTGCCGAAAGTAAAAATAATTTTTGTTATTTTTAGAGGTGAAGATCAATTTGTACACGCTGTAGCCAAAATTTTTAATCATCTCGGTGAAAATTGTACCAGAGGTACATCACATTATTTTCGATGTTTTAGAAAGGTAGCTATGTATTCCATCCCCGATTTTCAAGAAAAATTTATTTTTGTCTCCATAAGTGACGAGAAGTTGTCGGAAGCCTTACTACATCTTTGCTACTCCTTATGATTATCATTGAACTACTTCTTAATCCCCCAAAAAGTTAGCACAGTGATCAATGGCAAATATTTCTGTTCGAACAACTGCGGCAAGCCCGCCAACACAGATATACTGTTCCTTGGTAGTACCAACACCTTTCGACTTGTCTCTGAACAAACAGAGACCCTCAAGTAGATGGTCCATGGAGCTCGCCCAATCCTGTCTACTAGGAATGATGATCTGGAATGGCAGTTAGTTGTCAGAATTTTTGTCCATAATTTATTATCATTATTATTAACACTAGCTTAATTCCGAGTATAAGCACTATGAAAGCCTTGAGTCACAAGAAAAAATTATACAGGTAGAAAGATGAATAATAGATAATCACAAAGATCAAGAATCAAAATCAGTCACATCAAAAAAGCATTTCGGCGGAAAAAGCGTTCCACTCATAAAATATACGATTCACGGAAAAATATTATTCTCTCCTTCAATTTTGAGAAAGTTTTTGTTTGTTCTTCCTTTAATGTGCTCTATTTCTGCCTAATGACACGCTGGGGAATTCTGTCAATTCACTAACCCGGGAATTTTGCCGAACCTCTCTCGTGTCGAGGAAAGGAATCTTTAATGTCCAACACATCTCAGTTAGACATCTCTTCCGAAAGATGGACACTCAAGCGGTTCCCAGAATCCGAAAAATCGCACCGACATTGTGGGGATTGAACCCAGGTAACTCTGCGCAGGAGACGAGCATCATTTCCCCTACGCCACGTTGCTCGTTGCTTGAAGTGGAGATGTAGCTAAGATTGTCGTAGTTATATTTAAGCATTCGAAGGGAAGTACAGGATCGTCTTGGAGACAATGTTGTTCAAATGTGAGCAAACCTGCCTGAGCAGCCTCAAGATACAGGACAGGCTTTTACGATCAAAGGACATACGCATAGCGTCACGATGAACATCCTCCAGAAAGCTCTGATCCTGCTCCAAAACCAGACACCTCACCGCACCCGAGTACTCCAGAATTGGATGCACATGGTTTCAATACATCGATGTTGAGCTTGCGTAAGATATTCGCGAGAAAGTTCTTCGAGTTATGTATAAGACAATGTTAGTTCGTTTATAAACCACGGTGATGTGCTCGGATCAGGATCAGTTGAACGCAATACCTACTTCTAGGTCAACGTGTGATGATACCGAGCAGAGCGGACGACCTTTGACATGATATTGAAGCCGAGCTATATCCGCATTGAAATTTTTTTTACTCTGGATGATTCAGTGAGTTAAACCTCTCGCAAGAATGACAAACGATAGCAGACCAATAATCGAAACCTGCGACACTCCACTTGTTACTAATTTTTCGCATAAAGGTGAACATCCACATCACACCACGAAGGTTCTCTTCTTGTCATGTAGTCCTCAATCCAAATACGGAGTTTTCCTCGTATGCCAACAGCATCAAGAAAGTTTATTAACCTTTTCATAATTACACTGTCGAATGTTGCATAGTATCAGTTGAAACTTTTTTTATCACAAGTTGCGTCCAATCATTTAAATATGACAACAGGTTAGTGGTAGTTGATTTGACGTTTATGAAAACATTGTTCAGGAAGTGAAAGTTAATGTTCTTTGAAAGAGTTTGACTTAGATTCAGCAATAACAGTTTCCAGTATATTTGAGGAAAAAGAAAGGGGACTAGTAGGCCTATAGTTCAGAAGGTGCAGAGACAATGGATTGCTTCCAAGCAGTAGGTCGAGTTTTTGAACGATGTCATGTTAATTACCAGGGGTGAAATACATTCGCAAATTATTTCATAGAAAAGGAGGATAGACCGTCAAGCCTGAGCGAGGAATTATTCTTAAGATTTGGCAGGAGATTTTTAATACTTTTAGAACTAAAAAGTACCTGAATGGAGCCATGTTCTCAAGCTCCTCAATAGTAGAAAGTTGATCATTTGGAGGATCAACAATGAAATATCTTGCCAAAGAGTCTGCTAAAACTTAATCGGATTCTAGTTCGGAAGTGTAGATATCACTATAAGGTTTACAAAAATAGATACAGATACCTTGGTTTGCATATTAGAGCGCAGAAATTTGTAAAGTTTTACTATTCTCAGATATCTCAATAATGTTCTCGTACGTATGATGTGAGGAGAAGATAGCAACAGACAATAGTTCGAAAAATGGCAGTGGCGTGAGAAATCTCCAAAGTTTCCCGACTATATATATTTTTCCTAAGTCGACGTCTATGATTCATCAGAGATGATGGTTCTGAAATTGATTCATGGTTTACACTGATTTACACGACATGTTCTTTCAGGGTTTTCGTTAAGTGGAGAGTTTCCCACCTAATATTTGGATCATCAGATGATACCAAAGGCGTTATCTAGTCAGTTTGAGACATCTCCTTGGGAAGTTCGTTGTCACAAGTCACAAGTCTATAACGTGGAATGAATTGAGTAAAGGTTAACTTAATTGAGATCGATGTGGGCTTTTATGCACACATGATCGGAATTAGATTAACTGTGGAAGGACTACTATGCATTCCAGACCTAGTAGCTTCAGAAACTGACTGATGCAAGCTGAAATCCACTGTAAATTGAGCAAACGTTCCACACGCGGAGATTGCATCAGAAGTATGAGAGATAGGCCAAAGAATATCACGAATGTTAAACTCGCCAGCAGTTACGAGATTAGCGAAGAAGATACCTGAAATAGGGATGCAACAAGGTTTACGGTTACTTCGATTCATTTTACATGATCTATATGTACGTGTCAGGTAAATTTGAAGTCTATTTCTCATCAAGTGGATGTGTGTATCTAATCCTCAATACTAAGTAGGTTGAGCATTTTAGGAGATATGAATTTCAACCTGTAAAATGCCGGGCACGAAGTTGAAGATATTTTTCCCATTCTGGGAAAGGTAATGAATTCTTTTGGTAGCCAATCTCACTGCTCCTCAAATCACCAGGTGAAGAGGTGCAAGACATCATCAGTGGCAACAATAGATATATAACGGAATGATCATCATGCAGGTCGTTCTTTGTTAGAGAGCTTGAGTTGGGATTGGTTTTAGGCTGCACTCCCACCAAGCAATGGTGGGAGCCACATGTGACTTCTTACTACTAATACATTGAGTCACTGAAGCTGCTTTGGGGCAAGTCCCCGTTTCTTTTCACAGGTCATTAAGCGTAATCTTACTATCCAAGGTTACCCCTAAATATTTAGCTGCTCCGTAAGCGGAATAAACCTTCCACTCAGGATTAGTGGTGATACGAATATCCTATTTTATGCAGTCAATGGCACCTTAAGAGTTTTTCACCCTCACACCACCCCTGAATAGCTGAAATAGCACCCTGAAGTTTATTAGAGATGTCGTCGTCATCTCTGCCAGCCAGAAGATCTATATCGTCATCGTAAGCTTGTACACGAACGTGCACTGCCTCGATTATTGCCAGTTGGCACCAAAGCAAAGGGGATACTACTGCTTATTGAGGGCAATCCTTATGAGAAACGAAACTTACTATTTCCCCTCCTAAGAGTGTGTTGATTACTCTGGCATTCAGCATGCTGTTACTTCATTTCGCAATAACATTTGGTACTCCTCTGGCTATCTCAACCCCACATAATGTGAAGTGCTGCAGTCTCCGTGTCGTCAAGAGACTGAGTGATCTTTCTGTCTAGATTGTTAGGTGATCAGTTGATTTATCATCCTGAATAGCTTAGAAAATTATTACCTTTAGGATAAAATTAATTCCGCTTTTTCAGTTCTTTTTACGCAGAATACACTGCTGTAACCTTATTTCAGCTAGTTTTCAATTATTAATTTTGAAAATCAACGTTGTCTTCAAGCTACAAAAATAATTTTCACATTGTGTCAGATAGTGTAAACTATCTTCAAATAGAACGAAACGATGCGCGGAATATTTTTTTCCTGGTTAACGATTCGTGAGTTATAATACGAATTTCCTTCTGTTGAATGTAAACTATATACTTTGATATCATTTAATGAATTTTTCCCGTCTTAAAAGTATTCATTATGTACACTCGAGTTTATCTCATACTGATAAAACGAAAATGTATCTTCTAGGTTTATGTGAATTTAAACAGAAACAATTGAAATTGATATAAAGAGAAATGAATTTAACAGATTCTTCTCGTTCCAAGGATTCCAGATAACGCCGACTTCATATAGCCTACTGTTGAAGCCTATCCGGAAACATATTGTAACCTTTTCAATGCATTTGTTATACTCGTGATGACTTTCATTCAATGTTCAAAGTGAAAGTGTCTGTCGCTAGAGAAAATCCGTATTTCCGAGAGTAAAAAACATTGTTTCAGTCAACATTAAAGAACAATGGGAAGGATACAATGAATGCTAGTATTCCTTACGCCAACTAAGCTTCAGAAAAAATGTCATTTAACCCAGCCCAACTCGCAGACTCACACATACACACACACTTTCAAGACAGGATTGAGAAGAGCGCCGTTTGGACGCCTGGAAAATCCCACGTAATCTAGAGGATCAAAAGTTATGGGAGAGAGTCCACCAACTACTGTATACAAAACTTAGTTAGCTTGTTCTTCCTTAGGGACTGGTTAGCTAAGTCATGCAGTGGAGACAAAGTTTCGACCAGGCATTATCTTTCATTGAAATCTAGCAAGCTCTGCTTATTATTTATAATGAACAAAGTCTGAGATTACGATGGAAGATCATAATTGTTTCTTACATTTCTATGTCGCAAGAAATAATTACTGGATGTAGTTACAACGTTACCGGTAGTTCGATCTCTATTTAGTTTAACTATTTCGTGATACGGAATGTATTTCAGAATATTTGGAACAAAAGAGTGGGGTCAAATTCCATCTTTTGAATTTTTTCTTAAATAGTTCTAAAATGTAAAATGAACTGAAGTTGATTAGTAGAGATCAGTGCAATTCCTGAAGAAAAATGATTAAAAAGTTCATTTCAGCTGATATAAATGAAGTGAAATACTTTCGTTTAATTTCCACAATATTTTTTTTTTTAAACATGACCTGTCTCGGCAGTTAAATCATTTTCAAGTGTCAGTGAGGGGTGATTTAATTTTAGTTGGCTATTGGGAGTTTTGGGTTTTTACACAATTTCTTAGTTTTCAATATTATCAACAAATTCATCGTCTTTCCTTTATTGTATTTGAGGAGAAGTTTTAAGTTATCTGATATTACTATGTGATTAGTTGTTTCAATACGTTCAAAAACTGCCGACTTATTATCTGATGAGTGATGTTCCGTGAATCTAGATTCATTGTTACGGCCTGTTTGTTCTACGCAAGCTGTTGGCCAATTATTGCATTCTATTGTGTGTATTTGAGACTTTGTTGTTGTTAGTTTGAATTTGTTCAGTTTTTGCTTGATATTGAATAATAATTTGCTTCAATTTGCTTATATAGTGGCTACAGGAAGAGAAGGTTGTTGAATTAAATTTGGAAGAATAATATCTGATGTTATTATAGAATGTAAGTCAGACATGCGTATTCATTTTCTGGTTTTTTATAATGCAATATAGTTACTGAGAATTTTGATTTTATTCTTTGCGTTTAATGATATAATTTATGTGTGAGAGTGGAATATTATTATTTGATGCAATTTTCTTAATGATATTAATTTGAAGTATGTTATGGATAGGCTAATGGAAAAGGCTCTATGAATCAGTGAAATAAGCGGCTAATTTATGTGTAATGTGGTTTGAATAGTCCATTCGTATTGTTGAATCTGTAACTGTTTATCTTTATGTTTGTTGCATGTGAGGTAACTATTGAGTTCATCGATTGTAGAATTAAGTTTCAGTAGTAGAGGTTATTTTATTGTGTGCTGTATTATAAAAATAAAGAAACTGTTCTACTTGTCTGATTGGCCCATGAAAATCCACAAGAATTTCATCAATGTATCTGTACCAACAGGTAAAACGCTTTGGTGATAACTCATAGTTCATTTCTCAAGATTGTTTATGAAAATATCTGTTAAAAAGGGACAGAGTGGGGATTTCAAATGTAGTTCTGAGATTTTTGAGTTTTGTATGAAAAATTCTGATTCAAATTGCAAATAATTTTGTAACAAACATGTCACTAAAAGATTACAATATTCATCTATATGAGTGGTGAATTATTATATCGTTCAAAGATTTCTTTCATTAGAGGCGGTCAGTCATCCGTAGGAATGTTTGAGTACATATTGTCCAAATGAGACAAATTTGAAACTGAAATTATAAGTATCGAAAGTTTATCTACCAGGTCTACAGAATTTAAAATGGTGTATTGCGGATGAAAGTTGGTGTGTTACATGAATTTGTGATTTGAGAAACTTGTTAATTTACCTGCTGTTGTGTTTATGCAAGATACAATTGGGGTTTTTCTCTTTGTGTAGATTAGTCTGACCGTATATTTTTCGAATAAGCTTCTTTTTGTCCTATTCTGAATATGCCAACTAATTCAATTGTACCATTTCTCGTCAGATTCTTTGACGAATTGTTTTGTGGGTTCTCTTGGGATTTCTTATACGTCAAAAGAATTGGTGGTGCCTTTCATTTTTTTCATGGTACTTGTTCCTATCGGGGCACATTATACTATATTTCTCCATCAGCTTTCGTAAAAATCAGATTTTCATTATGTTAATGTTATATCGAACAGGAGTAAATATATATACTGTTATTATGGATAAGATATATTGAACAGGAACTGGAATAAGTATACCATTTCGTAAAAATGTAAAATTGAATAATTGCAATCGGAAACTATTGTTGCTAGGATATCACTATGTAACTAGATTTAATTATCGTTTTGAAATTGGGGAAACACAACAGTCTTCCCCACTTGAATGATACTAACATGTAAATAAAACCAAATGAAACAATAACTATTTTAATTTCGAAAACACACTGTGGATTGCTTCACTCTGCTGAATCGACAAAGTGGAACAGAATGTTCAACAGGCCTACGATCACAGATACGTAGCTTATGTTCAGGATCGCTGTTCACACATCTTGGAATTTGAAAAGCCTGAATTGGACCAAAAGTCACATGTCCTTCATTTTTACGAACCAACGTTTTATGTAGTTGGTTGATGTGCCGTTTGAAATATCGTTCCGAATCTAGTTTGAATATATAAATGATACTGACAATTCTCTTCTGTATATTTCCGAATTCCCTGGATCCGGGAACATTTGCTTCAATCAAACGTGACCAGTTTTGACGAACTCCTCAATAAAGCAGTAGCACTAGAAGCTTCGAGAATTGAAAGTAGGAAGATTTCAAATCAACAAAATACTTCAGAAAATCCAGAATTGAATAAACTTTCGCGTGTACCCCGAAATCGTGAGTATGACAAAAATAAAAAGTCCTATACGCAATCTCAAAAGCGTTTTCCTAATTCAAGAAGCAGGAGGTTGTTTGGTGGTCGAATAAATTATCATGATTTAGGAATTGAATATTGTTGCTTCTGGCGTGGAAAATCAAATCATAAGGCTAATAAATGTAGACTCCATTGAAAAAAGCTGAAAAGTCATTCTTGCGGCAAAAGTAGGCATGTTTCAAAAGTATGCATTTCATCTTTGGTACGACTAAATTCAAATTTGAGAAATCCAGAACAGTCCACATTTGTTAATCAGATTGATTCCGATCATTCATATGGTTGCAACAGCATAGAAATTCTCGAACTGTCCCAATATAATGAAATTGTTGATCTTTTTTCTGAAAATGAGGACTTTGTCAGAAGTGATGATGAATATTACGTTTTGGTTCCGGTGAATAATAAACCTTTGAAAATGGAAATCGACTCAGGAGCAAAATTTTCACTGATTTCAGAAAATCTTTACCTAAAAATGAATCTTGGTATTCCACTTGAGAATACCAAGATTGCGTTTCGATCATATTCAGGTGACATTACTCCAGCTAAAGGTAAAATTTCAGTTACAACATCCTATAAGAAAAGAACAATTCACGATCACCTCTACATAGTACCTCCAGGTCATGTTGTCTTACTAGGCAGTGGATAAGGAGTCTCCATATTGAATTGCAACAAGTCGATTATAATAGATTAGATAATTTTCAAAATTCTACCACAAGCTCAGTCAATAGTTTGCAAAATATGGACAATTTTTTCATGAATTCTCTACTATATTCACTGAACGAATGGGAAGTGTTCCAAAATTTCAAATATAGTTACGAGTAAGGCCAGGATATGCTCTCAGAGAAAAGTTGAAGAAGAGCTAGATTATCCATCCAGTAGCTGTAAGTGATTGCCACTAGTAATTATACCAAAATTTGATGGTAGTTGTTATGTGTCAATTATAAATGTGGTGTAAATGAAAACTTGGTTTCGGCTAATTACCCAATTTGAAGTATTGACGAAGTACTAAACAGCCTCAGAAATTCAAAGTATTTTTGAAAGTTTGATCTATTCAAAGCATGTCTTCATTTATGTGTTGACGAAGAAAGTGCTAAAACTCAGGCAATTACGACTCATAGAGGATGAATCGGCTTTTTTTTTTGAAGTATTGACCACTATTCAGTCATCAAAAATTATGTGGGTACTGTTACATTATTGATGATGTAAATAAGAAACTGCATGCATGTGAGGTTCATACAAATTTTTTGGCGTTGCTAAGAAACTGATAAAGGTGTGTGTAGATTTTTATGTTATTAGCTGCCAATAGATCGTCTAGATTAAAAGGACTACTTAATAGCAAAGATGAAATTTTGTTGAACATAAATTCCCTATACCTATCATAAAGTGGACACAAAAGAAATATATGGGTGAGTGTTTCCTCTTCACCACAGGAACAATTGGGGTTAGCTCACAAACATTCTATGCATGTTTTGAAAGTACATTCCATGATATGAACGTATTCTATTAATTGTTACTATAAAATGTCTGTGAATTTGTAGTCTGTGAAAACAAGTTTTCTTAAGCGGAATACTATTGATGATATTTTTGTATTTCAAACCTTTCCTATCGTTTCGAAATTCTTCGCTCCATTCAACAAAAATTTCCTCCTTAATTGATTTGATGAACTCGTATTTGGCGACCGCAATTGGTGTTACCTCATTATCTTCTGAGGTGGCTTCCTGTGCTAGGCCATCGAGGATTTCATTACCTACAATTCCTTTGTGTGAACGGATCCAAATGATTTCTATATTCTTTGCTTGTGTTTCTGCCAAAAAAAGTTTCTGCCTCAAGTCGATGAAAATATGGTTTTGAAGAAGAAGAGAATTTAGCTAGTTGTACTAGGGCACTGCGGGAGTCAGAGATGATTAGAATATTCTTATAGTTCGAAGATAGACAATATGCGACAGCTCTCTTGATTGCTAACATTTCGCATGAGAAAATTGATAACGTATTGGGGAGACGAAACAACAACTTTCGATCAGAATATGTATCGTAAACAGCACAACCCGAGTCACCATTTTTAACTGAGCCGTCCGTATATATTTTTGAAAAACTTGTGTAATTTTGATTTATATATGCTTGAAATTCTTTTTTCAAGAGGTAATCACCAATTCATTAAATAGGGCATTCAGTGTTATTTTTATAGTGGAGAAAAGGGATTTAAAATTGTGTAGAAAATGGGTGGACGTGACTTGTCAAGAGCGAACACAAATTGTTCGATTTATCTACTGAAATGTCAAGTAAAGGAAGAATTTTTTTTTATTTTTCCAATATAGTAAACGTCGAATTAAAAATGCTTAGGTTGTATAAATCATCATAAATAGGACTGCATTTGCTACGAAGATGAAGGATGAATTTGGTACCCATTAGTTTCGATCTCTTACTCAGTGGAATCTCGCCTGCTTCAGATAACAGTATTGATATAGATGTGGATCGTTGTAACTCTAAGCATTGTCGTAGACATTTATATTGGAGACCATCTAGCTGCTTAAGAAATCCTTTCGGTGCAAGACGATCGAAGTTTGAGCCATAATCGATAACAGATCTCACGAAAGATTTGAAGAAGTTCGAAGAAATAGATGGATGAGTATCCTATTTCGTTTTACTCACTGAGCGAATAATATTTAACTCTTTTTCGCTCTTTTTCAGAATATTTTGAATGTGACTTTTGAAATTCAATTGGTTGTCGATTGTGATGCCAAGAAATTTCACTTCGATTCTTAGGGGAAGTTCTGACCCTCCCATTTTCAAGACTGCAGGAAGTAGAATTTTTTTTTAGTGAAAACCATCAATGCTGATTTTTGTGGTGAAATATCTAAGTTTTTCAACCACAGAAAGTGTTTTATCTCTTTGTGACATGTTGACATATTTTGATGAGCTTCAACAAATGTTTTTGCTGATGTAAATACACATATATCATTTGCAGATTCTATCAATTTTATATAACTAGGAATTACTGATTCCAACTTTTCTGTATAGAGAATGTACATAAGTGGTGATAGAATATCACTTTGAGGAAGGCCTAAAGAAGTGGAAAAATGTTTAGAGCTGTGGCCATGAAGTCTTAGAGAAATTTTTCTGTTTATGAATATTTTGAGAATGTTCGATACGATAAAAGGAGGTATTCCCAAACAAATCAAAACATTGTATAAAAAATCAGAATGACTTTGTTATATGCTCCTACAATGTCCAGAAAAGTCACAATCATGATTTTATCTTCAGCTAGATTCATTTGTATTGAAGAAATCAATTTCGCCAAGTTTTCTTGAGTAGAAAAACTCTTTCTGAAGCCGTACTGAGTGTTAGGCATTTTTCTGTGATGTTCTTACCATTGTAACCTGTTCTTTATGAAACGTTCATAAGTTTTTAACATGCAAGAGCAGAGAGAAATTAGACGATATGGAGATGCTAAAGAGGGAGGTTTACTTATTTTCAAAAGGAATAACTATTATACTTTTCCAATCAATTGGTAGTTCTGCACCATTCCAGAATTCATTGAAGATATTCGAAAGAGACTTTTTTGCCGGTAAAGATAGGTTAAAGATGATAATGGATAATGGATAATGGATATTATCTACTCCCTGTGTGGAGTTATTGTGGGAGCGTAAAGCAACCAATAATTCTTCCAATGAAAATAAATGTGACGGAAATTCTTCTGCGTCCGGAACCTCTTCACTGAAAGAAAACGGCTGATCCACGAAGGGGTGGAGAAATCATATTTTTGAGAGATTTTTTATTTCTCCAAATATCTTCAATAGGGGTTGTTTTGTTCATATTATCACAATATTCTTTCCAACTATTTCGACGGGTAAAATTGACAGTTTTCTTAACAAGAGCATCAGATTCCTTGTATGCAATGAAATTTTCTAAAGTTGTTGATGTTTTGTAACGTTCCAATTTCATTTTTCGATTGTGTACCGTTTTAGTTCATTCAGTGTTCCACCATGATTTGTACTTGTTCGGCCTCAGTTAATTTTTTCCATAAGATTTATATGTTCTTAATGTATTGGTTGCTGCTTTTTCCATTGTATTTATGAACGATTTGTAAGAAATATTTTCGTTCAGTTTTTGGAGTTTCTCATCAAATTCCGCTGCATATTTTTTCCAATCGACGTTTTCAAGATTCCATTCTTTAGAGCCTATGCGATGTTCAATCTCCACGTTCAGTTGGTCAGATCGTAAAATAATAGGAAAGTGATTGGAACTGAGAGTATCGTTCACGGCTTTCCAGTTGAAATCAGAAGCCACATTGGGAGAACACAAAGAGATATCAATTGCTGTGCTATTTCTATTGTTTCCACTCATAAGGGTATGTTGACCATTAGTAAGAATAGCAATGTTGGAGTCTTCAATAGATGTCAAGTGATCTGTGCCCTTTCGATCATGGAATATATTACCCCAACTGATATGATGGGCATTGAAATCCTCGCCGATAAAGAAAGGACGAGGTATTCTTGAAACAAAAATCATCCTGAACTCTAGACGATATATTGAGGGTTGGATTAACGTATAAAGAAATAAGATAAATGAATTTTCCATCACCCATATGTAGTTTTATTGCAATCGCCATAACTTCTTGGGGTACATACTTAAGCGTTACTTTTTCGTAAATAATATTTGAACTAATCAAAATTGCAACTCCACTTTTCGCGTCTGATCGATCCAGTCTTTCCACGTTGAAATTTTTGAAATTATTATTCACACCTGGTTTGAAATAGGTTTCTGAAATCAAACATACATCTATTTTGTTAAGATCTACAAATTGCAGAAAGACCGATTTGTTAGCAACCAAGGAACCCGAGTTCCATTGGAAGATGTTCATACCATTAGTTAGCGTTACTGGTAGACTACTGTCCATCTTGTTTTGATGTGGACGGTGAAGTTAAGTGAGCTGATCCGATACAAAAGTTATTTCTTACATACACAAATGAACGAGTTGAATTTGTTAGTAAATTTTTTTAAACAGCATTGAATGTGTCTATAATGAATTTAACGATATCATTTTTGTCTATGTTTTGGGTGAAACGGTCATTAACGTTTGATGAATTAGTGAGGCCGGCACCCCTGACTTTCGAAATGGGAAAAGAAATGATTTCATGGTGTGTACGTCTAAGTTCTTCACTCATACTGGGCTCAATCTGAGTAATCCTGCGCTTTTTAGAATAGGCAGTGAAATTATTGCTAGAAGGTTTGGGAAAATTATTTCTAACTGCTGTTGAATAGCTATCTTTGTCTTTCTCTTGAGCTTCCCTGTATGGAATATTTTCATGCGCAATTATTTTTTTATTACGTTGCTGCTTTGAAAATTCAGGACATATCTTATTGTCTGTACTCAAATGGTTTCCATGACAGTGTAAGCATTTAGTTTCATCTTGGTCACATTGTTCCAAAGAATGATCTCCGCCACATTTTTTACGCATAGGTGATTGACTCCTACATTGAACAGATGATCAGAAATATGACCAAATCTTAAACATTGGAAGCATTGTATTACTTTTTGAATGTAGGGTTCCACCGGGCATATAATTCATAAATTGCAACTTTTTCAGGTATATCTTTACCTTTGAAAGTTACCAAAATGACTGGGATTGGGATATACAATATTTGATTATTACTACATTCCAGCTTTTTTTTCATTCTTTTAACTTCCTAGAGCGATCTATGGTTAGATACTATGGAGATACCGTTGTGAAAACGGTAACACGGCCCCCCTCTGAGGATCGCGGTTAGGCGCCTCCATATTGCCATACCGGGTAATAAAACCATGTTGTATCTTTATTAAAGACATGTGCATACGTGCACATCATACCAAAAAAAAAGTTTTATCAAGTTATCCTACTTAAATCTAATACACTGTGTGCAGTGCGTCTGTGGCCGTCTTACTATCTTAAGCGCTATTTGGCATCAACGCGATGATGACAAGGGAAACCACAGAAAACTTTATCTCACGTAAGCGAGTCGTATGGTCTAGCTACTTACATTATGAGAGCGTGGTGCAAAGCTCTATTTACAATATTTAATTCTAAGATATGTACAATAACAGTTCTGGGGGAGGGGGTTGAAACGCATCTACTTCGTATCTTTATTTGTCAGTTACATGAGCTTAAGAGATTAAAAGGTTGCCTGAAAAGGAAAAGGACAGTGCTGAAAGAAAAGCAAAAACATGAAAAAACCTGAGACACATCATGAGTTTTTCATGCGTTGGAGAGCTGCGAATGCAGGTAGGTTTCTAGATTCACTAGCGCGCTGGTCGTTTAACAACACTACACTCACACACTCGTCTTTGGGCGCCACTTGGTGTTGTCTTCGGTCCAAGAACCGGATGCTTCATTCACAGTTGCTGCGGTGGTGGATTAATTCTGCGGTAGATGAATTAGACGAATACTATCCACGTGCGTCGTTGCTATTGTCTATTGTTCGCGTTGGTCCTACCACGTGCGTCGGATTCACCTCGTGTGCGTAAGTATCGGAATTCTTCACTTGGATTCTCGTATTAATATTTATCGGCTAACTCAGTCGGGATGGGTTCTTTTTCTCAACGGAGAAAACAATGCCCTAATGCACACGGTGGGCTCCACTTGCTACCGAGATGGGGTCACACACACGATGGAAACATTGATGGTTAACACAAACACTTTTTATAAACGTAAATCTAAAATGAAATGAAAACACGTGGTTCGTTCGTAAACAACGGCGGTTTGGCAATATGGTCGGTGGCGTGGGTACGAAAAAGCCGGCAAAAGAGGTCGTTGAAGAGTAAGAGAGTGAGTCTCTCTCTTGGATCCTTGAATTTTGGTAAGGGTCGAATTTCTATCCTTTTTCCTCTTCATCTCGCTTTATTTACATCTCCTTGGTTTCGGAGTGAGTCTCCGAAATGCACGGATATTTAAACCCTCGGTTCAGGTAGGCCAAGAGTACGTTCTGTGCCTAGCCTGGTCGATGGGCCTACTTGGCGATCTGTGATTAAGAAAGCGTGGTTCACATGGTAACACGCTTATTCGGAGGGGCCTAGAGCGATCTATGGTTAGATACTATGGAGATACCGTTGTCGAAACGGTAACAATGTTTCTAATCACACCTACTCTTCTAGTTAGAAAACTTGGAATATACGCAGATAATTTCTTTTCTTTCAGGATTTCTGAAGTTTTTATTTTATTTGTTGTCATTGCTGTACGCATTTCTAAGCATATACGATTTCTACCTTGTTTGGAAATACCCAAGATATTAACGGTTATTGTTTTATCATGATTGTGAATGATTCGACCTAAACTTATAGGGTAGAACGAATGAACCTACGGGGTGTTCAGTACTTTCAATATGAATTTTAAAAGAACCCGAATCAGTGAGATCAAACGACGTAATTTTATTCTTTTCTTGAGTTGTAATTGTAGACTGGGTTTGTGATGACGATGTTTGAGATACTGTAGCAGATTGTGTTTGTGCTTGAGAATTAATTGAATTAAAGGTTTCAATATTATATCCTTCATTGTCAAAAGATTTTTCGTACAATAAATTCAGAAAATGTGATAATAAGCTAGGCGGTTAATTAAATTTTGGATCTGTCTTAGAATACTTATTCGTATCTCCCTGGTCCGGGGGCTCCGCAGTTGGATCCGTAGACCAATCCATAATTGTTTGTTTGTTTTTCCTTTAACGTACTCTATTGCTGCCTTTCGGCTAATGACACGCCGGGGAATTCTATCGCCTCACTAACCCGGGAATTTTGCCGAACCCCTCTCGTGTCGAGGGAAGGGATCTTTAATGTCTGACCCATCTCTGTTAGACAGGACCGACAGCTTTACATTTCCTCCGAAAGATGGACACTCAAGCGATTCCCAGAATCCGAAAAATCGCATCGACTTTGTGGGGATTGAACCCAGGTAACTTTGCGCAGGAAAGCATCATATCCCATACGCCACCGAGTCGGCTCCAATCCATAATAATAAAACAGAAACCACTCGCGATAAGATTACGATCAAACAGCTGTGCGACAAACTACCGTTCAATACAATATTTCCGGCACGACGATGAATCGCCTTAGTTTTGGAATAAAAACAACGCCATCAGACTTCAATAGAATCCTTTGTCAAGTATTGTCAGGCTTAAGAAATGTTGAAGCGTATTTCGATGACATAATCGTTCATGGTGCCACAATGTCAGAATGTTATGACAATTTTCATGCATGTTTGAAACGTCTCTCAGAATATGATTAACATTTGTATAAGAATAAATGCTTATTTTTCTCAGATAAAAGAGAATATCTTGGACATGTGGTACAACTCAATGAAATCAGTAGCTCACCGCGACCTGCTAATGTAGAAGAGCTCAGAAGATTACTAGGACTAGTTAAATATTATTCGAAATTCATTCCAAATTATTCCTCTATTTGCAGAAAATTCTTCAAAATGGTCCAATTTTTCGTTGGAACAAATCTTGTGGAGCAATATTTCAAAAATTGAAAACTGAAGACTGTAGTCCACGTGTATTAGTTCCATATGATCTAGTTTTACCACTTACATTGACTACAGATGCAAGTCCAGATAGAGTGGCTGCAGTTTTGAGTCATGAAATTGATGGACATGAACAGCCAATTACTTTAGCATCCAGGATATTATCAACAGCAGAACAAAACTACAGTCAACTCGATCGTGAAGCTTTAGCAATCAATTTTGCAGTACATTACTATTACAATTACATTTTTGGCTGAAATTTCATCTTGGTAACTGATAATCAACCATTAATTCGGATTTTTCATTCTAACAAAGCATTGCCACAGATATCCTCTTCGAGATTATTACGTTTCGCCTCTTTTCTATCTGGTCTCAACGACACAGTACGTTTTAAGAGAGGTAAACACAACGAAAATGTTGACTGCTTATCTCGTGCTCTCTCATCGGAGACTTGTTTTCGATTAGATGCATGCATAGGGGAGGAAGTAGATAATATTCCTCAAGACCAAGTTTATCGAATTTCCAGCGAGAGTCTCACAGCCAAAACAATAGTAGAAGAAACAGTAGAAGATACAGGACTATTTGCTTTGTTGACAGAGTTGAAATCCCATCCTTGTCGCCAAATTGTTGTATCGAACAGGAGTAAATATATACACTGTAATTATGGAGGAAAATATATATTGAACAGGAACTGGAGTATTATACCATTTCGTAAAAATGTAAAATTGAATAATTGCAATCGAAAACCACTGTTGCTAGGATATCACTTAGTAACTAGATTCAAGTATCGTTTTGATATTGAAGAAACACAACAGTTAATTGAAATAGATTCAATTTGTTATGTTCAATTCTGTTCAGTGAGTTTTAATTTGGATTTTTTAATGATGCACTGTGTTTCTGTTGGTAAAGAACTTGTAGTATTTCTGGGTCTTTGGATGTTCAGTTCAACTTGAACTGCAATTGATTCCATATTGAGTCCGAGTTTGTTATTATATGGCGTTAATTAGGATCCTTAATTCAGCAAGGTTGGGATCTCTTTTGAACTATTTTCTAGAAAGCTTAATAATTCAGAGGCAGAAGTGGATGTATTTTTACATTTATTTCAATTAAAATAGGTATAGCTTGCACACACTTTCTGCCAATTATTAGAACCATACACTTGAAACTTAGTGTAACTGTTGAAACTGGTTATGTGTAAATTAAGAATGAACGTTGTGGAAATCAGTGTTTCACTTCATTAATATGGAAATGAATTTCCTCAACATAAATTCATCATTAACATTTTATTTTCCTCGGCTCTAAAAACCAGAGCAAATACCATATATATTTGTTAAATGAAACATTATAGATTTAAAATACATCGTTTAATTAGATGACATTCATAGGGAATCTCTAATGACAAAATTAAGTATGGAATCCATCACTTTCTAGTAGGCTTCTTCAATATTAATTTCTTCGAAAACTTTAATTGGGAGCATTTGAAATACTTCTAGAAAAATGTTAAAAATTTTAAAAGCAGAGAAATGCACGTTGTTTAGAAGATAGGTATAAATGAATCTTTATTGCTAAGGCCTGGATTTATATCTCACGCTATATGGGTAGTGCCACATAAATTCAACAAGTTTCCCGAGTTCCGCTAAGAGAGAACTCGAAGATTATGTTAGATTTATGACACCTGAAATGTAGTCATTTAGTTTTAGATATATTTAATATCGTGTTTCTGGAAACAAATCAAGCTTCAAATATATGCATATTTCCATGTTCCTCTTCTTTAAGGTGTTCAATGCTGAAGTCTGCGAGAATAAGGAAAGAATTGTCAACTTATTGAACTAAGAAGTATTTCGTTTCCTCTGGTATGTTATTATATTGTATAATAATCAGTAGAAACCTCAAAATATTACCTTATACTACCTAATTTAATTCCTCCACTTTCACAGAATTAACCTCATCCTATTCCCACACAAATATGTTGATATGCATCTGAAAGGGAGGATTCAATTAGCTTAGATTAATTTAGATGAATAGGTACAGTATGAGCTTCTATTATTTTCGTTTTTGCCGTATAGATAGATGCTATGGTTGATTTTCCTTTTCCTAAACGATACGTCGTTAACAAATGGATTGGGAAGATCTCCTGAAATTACGTTATTTTCTTGAGAATCAAATCAAAACTGTTACTCGGGCACAATTGTTTAGGGCCCACGGTTGTCTGAATGATTACAGTCGACTTTTTGTATATAGCTTCAATTTTAGTAATTTTTGGATCATCAAAAAAATACCTGAGGTCAGACTAAAGTTTGTGTCTCAATGGTCGCTTTGGTTCTTCAATGATGTGACTTTAAATTTTATTCAAATATTTATTTCCATACATGTTTCGTTTCTCGAAGTAATTATGGCATTTGAAATTTTGTATGCATCAGTCAGCTCAATGAATATAGAATTGGCAGAAATTTAGAAATTCTACTTGGTGATCGTCTTCAATTCCAAAAAAGTTACAGAATTGATTCCTCTCATTCACAAGTTCTGTAGGTAAGATATTAAAACATACGTTATATAGTTGTTGTTTGAGGAAATTGCCACTATGTTTTTGAATAGGCGTTCTTGAGTATTTCTTTGTAGTGAAAACTATAATGATCTTTTCTCTGTTAACCATTATTTCATGATGCCGATTGAAACGACAATTTTCTACCGACAACTCACTGGCATAAAATTATTGGCAAAACGGAAAATGTCGAACCAATTGCCCTGACAATTGGTGTGAAATTCAGTTCTCTCAAGAAGGAGACGGAAGACAACGAGCTACTCTTTAATAATTTATTAGAATTCTCGGGACTAATTCCTAATGATATTTTATATTCCAGAATATCTTCCATATACAATTCCCTTGAGTGAGATGATAGCAAATTTCAAAAGCCATATATCGTTCACTCTGACACATACTGGGTATTGACGTTCCTATAACTGTCCCAGGACAATTGGACTCGACATCTCTTTCTTGATGTTTATTAGGATATTGTTGTTCTGATTATGTTGATCAGTTCATGTAACCGTTACTGAAATGTGCATATCGCAATGAATGAATTTAATGTCCCTTCATTTTTGGTAGAACTTTCTTTCAACTTGGCCTATATGGTTGATTATACCTAGCAAAAATTGTTCATCTTTTTTCAGATCTTAATCTCGACAAAATAGTTAAATGCCATAATAATTAATAAGAAAGAACGTACTTCAGCAATCTGGGTCGTTTTTGTCAAGATTAAGCGGAAATACAATCCAGGTTATCACAAGGACACATAAGAACAAAGAAACAAAATTTTATATTTCACTTGAACACGAAAATAGAAATGAAGGTTTATAAACGTACGTACATAAGTGGGACCGTAAAGTTTCAGAACATGTTTATAGAGCTTCTTCAATTTGCATATGAACCGTTGACATAATTAAAAATTTAGTCAGAATTGTATTGCGAAATAAATAAAAACAGAAATGTACAGTAAACGTCAAGTCGTATGCTCACGAAATATCTTCAAAGATATATGGACGACGATATGAAAAGAGAACTGCATCATAAAGGAAACAAAAGCTCCAGGGGGAAGCGACTGTCGCGCCCTCTCGAGATTCCAGCTCGCAACGTGCTGCGTGAAATAATGCATTATCATCGGGGTCCCCTGTCGCTAAACGAATATCATAATATTCTCGCTCAGTCTGTCTCGTGGCAATTACATATTGGCCGGCTGCTGCAAGGCCCGGAAATTAGAGCCGCTTACAGTCTGGGTGAGCTGAATAACCGAGCTGTCGACTTTTTTCTTTCTGATGAATTCATACATTGGATTATTTGAACCGTGGCCAGTAGCCCAACCGCAACTATATAACTGACACAAGCTATTTTTCCATTTGAAACTCCATTTCGTAGAAAAGGTTATTTGTGACAATATCCTGATGATTTTCTGAGGGGAGTAGAATACAATTATAAAATGAAGCCAAAAAATGTTTTTGTAGTCTATTTCATAGTCTTCGGTATAACTTGTATTTAGTCTACTTCAATTAGGGTTTCATCAAGTCAAGCAGTTTTAAAGAGCTGAAATCGCCATACTTGTAAGAGTATAACGTTAAGTTGCCGTTTGTTGTCGTACCCGTGCAGGTACATTTCAATTGGCTGAAACATACTGGTATTTCAAAACATAGTACGTTCGAATTAGTCAATTCATTTCGCAACGCAACAAGTAGATCCAAAAAGCTCCTTGATGAAATTTGATTAAATCAACCAGCAGTCATTTCAGACATGTAAAGAATTTCTGTAGTCAACAACACACAAAATACTGATGTCGCCTATAACCCACAAACCATTTTTATATAATAGAGAATAGTTTCAAACGAAAACGAGAGGTTTTAGGTATCAATCGTTAAAAACTCAATATTCCTTGTAAAAATATATGGAAAACTGAAAGAAATTTATGAAGTGTCGTCATCTAGCGGCTGGAAGTGTAAGTATATTAATGTATCGATTAAGGTATACTATTTAGAGATATTCAGCAGAAACCTTTCATGAATGAGTAAAGTCTTGAGAATCGAGATAAAACGGTGATTCCCCGAGAATCGAGAGTCGAGGGAGTTCAGGGGCTTCCCAGAAACTCGTATATCGAAAGAAATTCCTTCCATTTCCAACTCTATTTCTTGTGTATATACTGTTACTGTTATACAATTATCATTATATCAGAACGACAGACCGTACTAAAAGGGAAAACTAGAAACACGTTCAGTGTTCAAAATCGTGTGGAAATAGAATGGGTAATTTTTCATGTAGAGAGCTCGGAATACATTTAAGGATGGTAGAAAGGCAGTTCTCCAGAGCTGCGTTATCTTTTACCAAGACTCGAAACAGATTGAGTCCCAAATCAGTTAGTTTACATTTTTTTATGCGCGCTTCCCAAGAATAGGCCAATGTGTTACACCACATGAGTGGGCGCCTGGGAAGAATTGAGGTGTCTGTTTACTCGCTTCTTGAAGAGGGCTTGTAGGATGTTGGGAAGATGTTGGTTGGAAGCGAGTTGCACAACTCACCGGCCCTGTAGAAGAAGGAATTCTTATAAAGAGAGGTTCGAGGGGTCGTTGAATGTAATGCCATAAGATGAGAATTTCTTGCCAGCCCAGTGTTGCGGCAAAACATGAGTTTTCCCGAAACGAGGTCTTTCAGCTCCTTTCGTGGAAGTATCTGTAAAACAGAGAAAGGTCAGCAACTTGTCTTCTGAGAGTCAGCGGTTGGAGATCGCTGGTGATCTCCGGGTGGTCGATGAGGCGCACATCCCGTTTTTGCACACTATCCAACATCCGCAACTAATGTTTGGGCGCAAATCCCCGTACATGGAAAC
Source organism: Cryptolaemus montrouzieri (assembly GCA_013387265.2). Lineage (NCBI taxonomy): Eukaryota > Metazoa > Arthropoda > Insecta > Coleoptera > Coccinellidae > Cryptolaemus > Cryptolaemus montrouzieri. Next base: position 55,256,148 of record JABFTP020000001.1, read on the forward strand.
AATATTCCAGAGCAGGTCGAATCTGTGCCTCAGCAACAGCTGAGACGACATGAAGTATCGCTTGGCTCTAAAAAAGAAAAAAAAAGTTTAGCTGTTGCCGACTTAGCTATTGGTGATACATGTTCATGCCAGCATAACCCGGAATTCACCTTCATTCCGAGAAGGTGAATCAAATCTTTATATGCAATTTGTTGCCTTTGCATTAATAGAGGAGGTTCCCCAGCGGTGACCTTTCTAGGAAACGTAGTTGCTTGCGTCTTGCTAGCGATGAAGCTTACCAGGTTTAAGTGACCGCACTCAGATATCCTATGTAAGTCAGAGTTTAAGTTGTTAATGTGTTGACACCTCTGACGCTGAAATTCCGCAACTGTAATCGGCCGCAGTCTACTGAAAGACGAAACCAGTGTGCAGTCGTTTGCAAAACCGAAGATCTTGTACTCTGTAGATGACAGAAGATCGTTTATCTGCAATAGAAACAACAATGGCGGAATAATGGATCCCTGAGGTACTTCTGCTTGCAATTGGGAAATTCAGATGATATACCGTCGACTACAACTTGATCTATTCGAGAGAAAGCTACTCATCCAACCTCGCAATTTTCGTGAAGCCCATATGCAGCAAGTTTATCCAACAAGGCTGCATGCCAATTCCTATCGAAGACTTTAGAGATGTCGAGGGCTATTGCTCTAGATTCCCCATGCTTTGCCTTCCATCGTCGTTGTGAAACATGAGTGACATAGGCAAGCAGATCTCCTGTCGACCTCTGCTTGCGAAAACCATACGTTGTTAATAATTCCCTGCTCAAAATATTTGATGATTTCATCATTTCTGTCTCCATCACTTTGGACATAATGGGAAGAAGTGCAACAGGACGGTAGTTTTGGGGTAAGGACTTTCTCTGGGATCAGTTGAATTCTCGCAATTTTCCCGGTGCTCGGAAAAGTCTGACTTTCATAAAAAATCTGAAACAGACGGCCAAGAATGGGTACCAGTTTAGGAGCACAATTTCTCAGGACGATTGACGGTATTTCGTCTAGACCAACTGCCTTCTTGCAGTTCAGCTGCTGGAGCACCCGTCTCACAGTGCGGACTCTGAACTTGATTTCTGCCATTGAAGAATTTGTAGGTGGAATGTTCGGTGGTATTGCGTTAGATGAATCTAGCACATGTTGATGTGTCTCAATTCTAGGTTTGAAAGCAGCGAACTATCAACTATCTGATGAAGTGGGAACGATTATTCTTATTCTTTTTCACTTGAGTTTCGATATATGTATTTCTTTTTTTCCTACAGTAGCTTTTTCCAGTTGATTCTATTTTCACAGGGCTTATTTAATTTTCTTATCGAAAATTAATTTATGTTGTTTTTGTGATGCTATGGCTGTGTTTCATTCGAAATATACATTTCACTTTCCCTGCTGTTATTCTGTATTTGTTTCCTTTAACAACTGTAAGAATTTCTTTTCAGATTTTTACGTTGAATTTCGTTTAAATATTTCCCGATCAAAAATTCAATATTATTCGAACCTTTATTCTCGCTCTGATTGAATATAACGTTCAACGTTTTACTATTATTGTGTTCTGTTTAAGCTTTCAAGATTTGCGATTCAAGAAGCTTGAATTTTCAAGCATTTGTAAAAAAAAAGCTCGACTTGACATGCATTCTGAAATCAAAAGATAGACTTGATTTCAGGTCAGGTCCAAGTCAAGCAGCATAATCTTCAAGTAAAGTTGTGAATCGCCGCACACCTCACTGGACAAGTGGGAGTCACACGAATTGACCTCAAAAATTGAATGTATGGTTGTCAATATTTGGAGAATACATAATCGGCCCATTATTACATACATTTGCGGGAAGAAATTGTTTCTTCATGAATGTAACATGAGCTGATATTATAATGAACCTCATATTTCCTTATTATTCATTATATGCATTACGCAATTTAATTAGTTACTCTATTATGGTATAATATGTACAGTTATATTATATTAATTTCGAAATACTGGAAATAGAACGTAATTGGAACATTAACCTACCTAACTGTTTGGGTACGCATTGAACTGTCCCTCGATTTATTTCTCAGGTTTCATTGCTGTCCTGATGAATAATTAGAAATTAATGAAAATGAAATTTATGTAAATAAGACGTATTTGAATTGCAAATTATTCCATACCATAAAATTATAAACGTCAGTCAAATTTTGATAAACTTTTTTGTCAAATTTGACAAGGGGACTTATATAATATCGACTTCCTTCAGATTTTAAAATACTTCGAGAATTTTGAGACAATTGGGTTGGTATTCAATGAAGTGATGACTGTGCGTCAAATCGGCCCGAAGGTCCTGATGTCCAAGTCCGGTCATCCAACTGATGGTTAGTATGTTTTACTTCAGAAGCAGAAACATTATATGCCCCAAAGATGGGTTAGAACCTCCCATATTTAATTTATAAATACTAAAATGAAATATCAGGAAAAACAGTATGAAACGGTTGATATTTCAATCAGTTTTAAATTTTGAGAACGAATAAGTATCGGGAAGGATCTCGTCGATAAGGTGGAAATTTTTTCTGATAGTTTGAAGAAGAAATTGATATTTCAGAATTGTTGCTTGTTGCAAAAGTACTATCTTGGGGCAAAAAGACTTTTTCGTTTTGTGCCGGAAATATGCACTTGCAATCCTCATTTGTTCAGGTTACTACACATACATTCTTTTTTTTTGTTTTCTTCATTCAACAAAGATCGCATCAACCCGGGGGTTTTTTGCGATATATGAGGTACAATAGGGTAACAGAATATTTAAATATTTTCAATGTTTACAGCTCGTAGGGACTTGATGGTATTTTCAAAGTTGCAATTTGGTCCAAGTGCTTCTTCAATATTATCGGGAATCTGATATAGTCCGCTCTCTTCAGAGAATCTGAGGCATATTGCCATGATATGTTCGACTGATTGTCTTAAGTTACAGTTGTTACATTGGGGCTGTGGTTCCCTACTCATTAAATGACTGTGGGTGAAGATCGTGTCTTCAAGTCTAAATCGCGTGATTTTATTTGTGATTTTCGATCAAGTGGTAATCTCGACTATGGGTTCACGAATGATTTCACTGACCGGAGTTTTGAGGTCGTGTTCGACCATTTAAGTTGCCATGCAGAATTCACTTGTAATTTTTTAAACTTCTTTACGTCACTAGTCACTAAATCTCTCACCCGAACTGCGTTTTCGTCACTAATGGATTTACGAGCGTGTTTGACAGCTTCTTCGTTGCCTGTAACTCCTATGTGTGATGGCACCCAGATGAAAATGATTTCTTTCGTTCGGGACTTTCCTAGTTCTTGTTTTATTTTATTTGCGATAGTATTATTGGAGAACATTTTCTTGATTGTCTGAAGGGAGCTGAGTGAATCGGTTAGGATGATGAATTTTCCTTCTTGAGAGGAGTTGATGTGTGTTGAGGCTTAAAGTATAGCGAACATTTCAGCAGTGTTCACGCTGGTTTGTGATGGTGAAGTGACTTTGAGCAGATAATTAGATGTCACAACTACTGCTCCTACGCCAGCCTCGGATTTGGATGCGTCTATTCGGTATAACCCTCGTAGCTATTCATTATGCTTCACAGATTCTGTTTAATGATGTTAATATTTGCTGAATATTTGTCGAATTGTGTCAGGGTGTTAATTATATTTGGCTGTTTTATAGTCCAAGGAGGAGAGATTTCACGCCTCGGAGGGAGGCAGGTAGGAAGAGTGATGTTAAGTGTTGAGAGATCGGACCGCACTTGATGATGAAAAAGATTTGGCGGTTCGTGGTTTGTTCGAAAATAAGTTTATGCATTTGTCATTGTCTTCATATTTGTATGTTATATTTTTCGGATCTAATTGACTTTTCATTGCGTATGTGATTATAAGGTACGTTCTTCCATCATTGAGAGATAGTTCACCTGCTTCGCAGTATAAGCTATCGATAGGGGTTGTTCTGAAAGCTCCTAGTATAAACCTTAATGCTTTGTTGTGTATTGTGTTTAGAATTTTGAGTGTTGAGCTGTTTGCGGAAGAATATGCTAATGAACCATAATCTAGCTTAGATATTACTAATGTCCTATAGAGTGGCAGCATGGTTTTCCTATCCGAGCCTCAGTCCTTCTTCGATATTGTCTTCAACACGCTCAGTCTGCCATTGCATTCTACATCCAGCCTCTTTATATGCTCTTTCCAAGTGTTTCTTTGGCGGGTTTTTATTATAAAGCGGGAGTTGGGGTATATCGATAATTCTTTTAGAGAAAACTGTTTTACTGAGTTTTTTCTTTGGAGAATTTGAAACCCGTTTCCTTTGACCAATTTTCTAAACTACTTAGATAGTGCTGCATCATAGTAAAGATGTTTTGGATATCTTTGCTTTTTTCAAATATGACTAAATCATCTACAAATGATTGTTCTTTGAGTGATGTCTTAGATTATTCAAAACATCATTGATGGCAAACAGAAATGGGATCGGGCTAAGTACAGAGCCTTGTGGTATTCCATTCTTCAGATTGTTTGATGCTGATAGGACTGATCAGTTATTTCCAAACTGTATCATATCCTTTTTCTATATAGAAAATTGATACTACACGTATTTGTTTGGATGCTAGAGCTCCGTGTATTTCAGTTTGCAACGCTTTTATGTTATCCGTCGTTGATCTATTTGACCGAAATCCGCTTTGTTTTGTTTGTGTTTTTCTCATTCTTCTTTTGAAGGATAAAAGTAGTTTCAGGAGTTACCTCTTTTTTCCTGTACAACCTTCTTCCTTTGTTTACAAGAAGGTTATATAGGTTATACAGAAGTAATAAACAATGAAGCGTTGGTAATTTTCATGTATTGGGATTGAAAAAATTAGGTAGTTCAAACAATTATACATATTCCGCGTTATCTGGAAGATATATAGGGTACGTTCTGAAAGTAAATCATTTGAAATTTTCGAGTCGCTACTATAGATCGGAATGGGTTCCCAGCACTGGAAGAGGGTAGAGGGACCCTGAGCTTTGCCGCAAAACCAGCTCAGTGCTCTCTAAACTGTTAAAGCGATAGGACGGTAGTTGTTGTGATGCCCTACGTGCCGATCGTATCATGAAAAAATTAAATCGATGATCGATTGAGTTTTGTGTTAAACTGAAAAAATCTCTAGAGTGGACTTCGAAAATGATTCGAGAGGCTTATGAGGACTTTCTTAAAAGATTCTAGGTGCTTGGAGGTATCCAAAAAGCTTGCTGATCAATAATATTGTTGCTCTTATTCAATAATTGTTGGACCTAGAACGTCAATTGATTATAAAGATGGTTGCAAATGAACTGAGCTTGTTATCGTTTATTGTGTTTCGGTTACTGAAGGGCTACTGTAGAAGAGATGTGAACTCTTGCAACGCGTTAAGATTGATCTTTCTGTTTGCACAACCTTGTCATTGGTAATGAAACCTGATTTTAAATTTTAAATACGACCCATAAATAAACGATCAAAGTTCTGGGTTGCATACCATATTAGCTAGCCCCCAATCCTAAAGGGGCAAGAATGATCAAATCAAAGGTAGAAACAATGCTTATAGTTCTCCTCGGCAGTGGTTCATAAGGAATTTGTTTCTCAACATAGATAGTTGACGGTGCTTACTACGTGAATGAAAATATTACGAAAAAGGTTTTAAGGTAATCTTTACTTCTTGGCAACGTCATCAAGGTAAATTGTCTTGCCGCGATACCTTACGAGTCTTGAGCTTAGTGGCTGAACGCAAGGTAGGAACGCTGATCTACCCCCTATAATCCTGACTTCGTTCCAGATAATTTACTACAGTTCCTTCGGATTAAGGCAGCCGTGAAAGGAACCCATTCATGACATTTAAAAGATATCCAATCAGCCCTCATTAAGACCATGTAAGAGGTCCCGAACATAATTTCCAGGGCGGGGACCGGTATTGACAGATTCGCTGGAAAATATTTGGAGAAGATCAAGAACACTATTTTGAAGAACCTCAAGTATTTGTACAAGATATAAGATGAAGTTTTGTATTACGATCGTTTTCAAACATTTTTATCTTAAAAAGATTCGACTTACATGTGATTTTCGGAAAATCCTTCAATTTTGAGAAACGTCACCAGGTGACAGATTTCTGCTTTCGGCAACTGTATTCTGTATTGAAGGAGATCCATTTTACAGCCTCAAAATAATTATGTCCACAGGGAACCATGAGTAATTTTCATAGAGGAGGGAGAAAAAAGCACATAATGAATAACTAGGGATTCAGCTGTCAATTCAGGAGCAGACGTGGGGAAGTATAATGGCATTTAGTTAGTCAACCGCAAGTGAAAGAAAGAATTTATGTGCACTTTTACAGAGGAGTTAATGAAGTGGACTAGGAAGTGCAGGAAAAATAATATTGTTTTATATGGAATTCTCGCTTGACACTTGATGAAACATGATGAATAAACGATTAATAAAAACACGGAGGGTTTCACGAAATTATATTCAAAACATATTTCGGGTTATGAGCTCATAATCAAGAGTATTACTATGCTGAAAGAAAAATGAGTGGTTTCACTTAAATAAAACAGTATTTACAACATTTGCAACAGGAGATAGACCAAAGTCTGTTTACTCATCTCAAATTGGCTGGTTTTTCCTACGCGCGGATGTGATTTCCATCATCCCTAAGATGTCCATCTTCTTCCCTTTATTACCTTTATAAGTTTAATTCTCTCGAAATCTATGAAATGACTTTCATCTACACATAGTCAGAAAAGTCTGTAGAATTTTTGTTTTGATTAATGGATTTTTCATGTTCTTCAATTCTCCTCTCGATATATCTTCCGGTTTGGCTTATAAAGAAAATCTCAGAATCACTGCGGTATTCTTTGCATTCAGATTTTATACAATGATCTCATTTTATCTTTATAATTAACTAACAATGAACCCAAATTATTTTCGTTAGTACTAGTGGTGTTAATCTTATGTTCGTGCAATCTATTACATATCTTGTTGCTAATATTAGGAATATAATTAATTGGAAATTTTCTTTTCGATTCCTCAGTATGCAAAGGATAAAAACTTTGCACTAAAGTTCTTCTTATTGGCTTCAATTTCAATATTTGAACTTAATTCTCGAAATCAAAAACTGAAAAAAAGAAAAACCCAATTTGATATTTAGGGATTGACAACGTCTGTTATGAATCAAGCTTTCTAAATAGATTGGTTCGCTGTATATTTTTAATGCAAATGAAACCTGATCGTTGAAAGCCGAAGAAATTCAAAATTTCTCATTATTTTTAATTTCCATTGTAATTGAATCGATCGATGGAAAGAATTTGAAAATTGTAAGAAACTATTCATTTGCGCCTTTGATAATCCACATACAGAAAATATCATCGACATCTCTTCCATGAAAACCGATTCTTAATTAAGTTAGTGGAAATAAAAATGCTTTTTTTTTAAATTTGTTCTAAGTATTTCACTTAACAATGCAGATAATGAAGATAGGTAAACCATGTAGATGTTGATATGTTTTACTATTGAACATGCAATAACGCACAAGACTACCGACCGCATGGAAAAAATCTTCGGCCACAGCTATTTTTAAAAAGTGAGATAAATTAGACCCGCATAATTATCGACCAATCGGCCTTCTGTCAGTTCCCTCCAAAATCATGGAATCCATAATTTCTGATGAAATGCCGAGCTTCTTGACGAAAAACCGCATAATTCCTTCCAAACAACTTAGTTTTGTTAAGGGAAAATCATCAACGTCGAACCTGCTCATATGTCTAGACGACTTAAAAATCCCTACTGATGTAGTGTATTTACATTTTGCTAAGGCATTAGACAGAGTTCCGGTAAGAAGGCTCATTCATAAGCTCGATGTTGTCGGTATTCGCGGTAAATTGAACGAGTGGATGAAAGAATATATGTTCAACAGAGTTTTTGTTGTCAGAGTGGGCTCTTCATGTTCAGTGGAGAGACCAGGATTGTCAGGAATTCCTCAGGAATCCATTCTGGTCCCCTTCTTTTTATCACGTACTCGAGTGATCTATCACTAAATATTCTGTGCCTGAAATCATCTTACGCTGACGACACTAAAGTGTACGCGAATCCTCTCGCTGAACATCAAGTACTGCAAGAGGACCTAAATTACATCAACAAGTGGTGTTCGGACTGGCTAATCTCATTCAACGTTGAAAAGTGTGTTGTGCTTCACATCGGCAGCAACAATCCTGAATACCCATACGTGATTAACGGCATTCCCTTGCGGCGCGTGTCCTCGCATGTCGATCTAGGTCTCACTGTTACATCCTCCCTTTCATGGTCTGAGCACATCATTAATATTTGTAAACGCACAAACTCCCTCATATACCTTATAAGAATGACATTTTCGCACTTATTGTTCAATACTTCTGTGGAACTCTACAAATCGTACATCCGCCCCATATGGGAATACGCCGGAAGTGTTTGGAGCCCCGTGTTAGTGCGTGACATGAACCTCTTGGAGGCCGTGCAGCGTCGAGCGACGCGCGTATCTCTCAGTACGCAGCGGCCAAAGTACTCGCAGAGATTGAAAAGTGCGGATTTGATCACCTTTCAGAAACGTCGGCAGCACCGAGACCTAATAATGACTTACCGCATTATGAAATTCAATTATGCCGGTTTGTGCTATCTGTTTAGCCCAAACCGAGACGTGAGGCTGTATGGTAGTGGTCCAAAGCTGAAGAAGGAGAAGTTCAACTCGAGGCAACGGCAATTTTTTCTCAGCAGCCGTATTTTCGATGCATGGAATGGCCTAGACGAGGCGACTGTTGCAGCTCAATCGATGAACGTATTCAAAAATTCTCCGGACAAAACTTTTCTTCGTCAGGAGTAGCATCACCCGACAAATCATGGATTTTTATTTTCGCTCTTGCTTTTTTTTTTCATTTATTATTAATGTTTTTTCTTTCTCAGAACTCATGGCTTTGGTTTTCTTTTCTTTATATTCTTCAACTACATTGTTTATTAGAGGTATTCATACAGGACATTAGTTCTCATCCCCAAATATCTCTTAATATTAAAAATGAATGATAACTATATATTTGAATTGTGGAGGCCGTTACTTGATGTAGATCCATGATATAAATGAGATAAAAACACAAGGTTTAGTTTTAATCTACACTTTATTTGGAAAAATTCGACGACGTTTCGCTGACACAGCAGACAAGCTTTTGAATGAACAGGTAGATGTGAATTACTCACCCCTACTTAACTTGTTTAATTAGTTTTCATTACCTTTCATCATACTAACTGTACAATGGCTCGGTGTGGATTTTCCTGTTATTCATCCAACTTGTTCTACGATTTGTTTATAATACCATACTTTTCATTCTGTTTTTCATTCTTGATAAAGCTGCTGTGTCAGCGAAACGTCGTCGAATTTGTTCAAATAAAGTGTTCCTTGTGTTCTTTTATCTCATTTATCTCTCTATATATATATATATTTATATTCAGAGCAGTATTCTATTCGATCGTTCACCACTTCACACAAAGGAAACTATTAATGAGTAACACTGGATTTTTCCAGGGAGAAAGCCTCTGACACTACTCGTTGGTACATTAATATCATTGTCTGATGATGCTATAGTATGTATATATTCTGGTAGATTGATATATTCTCATAACATTTAACGTTATCCTAATATATAATTATTCCAGGATATGTTTTGATTATAATCATTGCCTGGCAATGGTATTAATTACCGGGTGGTGGATTTATATTTTTTCATGCAATCAGTTTGATTACATGAACAGATATATGGGCAAATCGTCGGGGTAAGACCACCTATATATATAGAGCTAGATCATTCGTTCTTGCTGCATTTACAGCCGAAGGGCTAGGTTTGAATCCAAATTTCACTTACGGTGAAATCCAATATTGCTGACCCATTTGAAAATGAGCAATAGTGCAAGATCGCGGCAATATTTCAAGATCGCTGGAGGCAAAAAATCCACCGATATGACAGACACTGCCCAGATGTGTATTTTTATTCAGATGGTATTTAATGACATATTGGCTGAGGGAGAATTTTTGACAATCATTCCTCTGAAGGGGAAGACCCATGTCGAAGATGTATATGACGTTTTCCTCAATGTTGTAAACAACTACAAGCTACCAATATATAAATTAGTGTGCATTACAACCGATGGAGCACCAGCAGTGACTGAAAACAAAAACATTTTTGTGGTATTGTGTCGAGCTAATGAAGGTTTCCCTTCTTTTTTCATCCCATTGCATTACACATCAACAAGTTTTGTGTTCAAAAGTTTTAAATACGGAGGAAATTATGGGCATTGCAACAAAAATTGTGAATTCCATCCGTGCACGTAGCTTGCAATGGCTGCTCTTTGAGTTGCAGTTGGAAGATAGGGAGTCAGCTGAACACACTGATTTAGTTCTTCACACGGACGTCAGGTGGTTGAGTCACGGAAAATTTCTAGAAAGGTTTCAAGAATTATTGCCCAAAATAACAGCTTTTCTAGACGAAAGAGGTGATGACACTTAGATGTTGAAAAACTAAAAATGGCTGACTGATTTAGCATTTCGACCGACATCAAAATGCACTTAAACACCATCAACTTGGAGCTTCAGGGTAAAGGAAAAACTATAATTGGGATGATTAGCGCAGTAAACGCATTTAAAAGTAAATTGCAACTTATGATACATCAACTGAGAAGAAAGGATCTGAAACATTTTCCGTCTTTGAAAGCAAGGATTTCTCAGTTGAATTATGATGCGTATGAGGCTGAGTTATCAAATATTTTGGGACAATTCGAAATGCGTTTTTATTATTACAGTTTATTGGCAAATATAGCATCATTTTTGAGTTACCCTTTTTATGTAAGAACATTGAGGAATTAGCTACTGAAATAGCAAGTCAGTTCAATATGAACTCATAATCTGTCGAAAATGTGTTGGTGCAGATTATATCAGATATACATCTCAAACCTACAGTATCTGCTACAAATTTCCGGTGTTTTATATCTGAAAAGAAATATCCGAATCTGAGGCAAATCACCCTTCAACTGACGGCATTGTTTGGGTCAACTTATTTGTGCGAGTCTGCATTTTCTGAAGTGAAGATAATTAAGTCAAAATATCGCAATCGACTAACTGACGATCATATGTCATCATGCTTGCGATTAGCATTCAGTGGTTACGTACCATCTTATGAAAAGTATGCTGAGAACATGCAGTGCCACGCTTCAATATACAAAGTCACTTCTTAGTTAAGTTGAACACCAAACGTAACTCTTTTGTTTCGTAACAACCAATAAACTCGCAATTTTGAATAACTATCAGTTTTTTCATTGATATTATAGAGAAGAACCTAACTAAACCTAACACAAACCTTGACTAAAATAAGGTGTATTGTGCGGAATGCTAATATCTATATATGCTACAGTACACCCTGCCTAGGTAGGTAGGTAGGTAGGGTGTATCGTGTATGTACGACAACCCTGCATCACACAACCTTACACCCTCTTAGAGTCGATCGTAAGTAGTCTAAAAATATATGATCGATGAAGCCTGAACTACGTGATAGTTGATATTCATAATGAATAATAAAATAAAACAAGTTACTTTGTTTTAACTGTCACTAATTTATTGATGTAAAGAATGACAAAATTCTACATTGGTTGGACCGGTTTCGGACATACGTCCATTATAAACAACAAGCTAATGAAAACTGAATACCCATGTACAATACAGTAATTACCATCAATGAAATGCTAGTAGAGGTCACAGTTACTTGAATAATGGTGATTGTTAGGTAATTAAGTCTACCTGGTCGTTAAGTAGCTTAACCTTTCTACCCTACATGCCTTGAAAATTTCCATCGATTCAAAGAAATTCAGTTTATAAGATCTTTCACAGGAATGAAGAATTTTTAGCTGGTGAAGTTCTGGAAAAGGATGACATTCATTCAGACAATGTGCAGCTAAAGCTGAATCATATTTCTGATGTAAGAATGACCGGAAATGTTCTTTGTATCTAGCCTTGAAAGAACGTCCTGTTGGACCTATATAAAAGGAATTGCACTCAGAACAAGTTAATTGGTACACTCCCGCTTTTTCGAATTTATCGGTTTCATTTTTTGTGTAAAAAAGCAGACCTGACAATTTGCTAACTGGTTTGAATGCAATATGAACTTTTTTAATATCAGACAAAACTCTAGCACCCTGTGCTGACGTCTTCCCAAAATATGTAAGAGACATCAATTTTTCGGGCTTTTCTCTCTTGGATTGGGGGATATATTAGGTTGAATGTGTTGTTGCGTATTTTTCGATTAATCAAACTCTCTATTTCTATTATTTCGAAGCCGTTCTTCTCTGCTATTAACATAATGGTGTTAAATTCTGATTTTCGGTCCATGTTCGATAAAGGCAAAGAAATCGCTCTGTGAATCATGGTTTTGAAGGCTGCTATTTTTTGAGAATACGGGTGAAATGAATCTATGGGTATGACAATATCCTGAAGATATTAATTGATAAACGGTTATTATTCTCCCGGGTAATTGTTAGATCTAAGAAATTGATTTTACTATCAGTCACACTAGAGTCACGCATAATAGATAGAGTTAATTCTTCTGGAAGTCAAAGGGTTGTTAGTTTATCTGATATTCAATTCAACGAAAAAGAAACAGATCTTCTTTCCAAAGGTCTTAAATTTGTTCCTAAAATGCAGACTAACTCTTTAGATACATTAGCCGTTGAATCCGAAATTTTAATGAGAACCTTAAATACTGGCAATTTTGAAAAGGCAAAATTGAAAGAATTTTAAAGAACAATAAAAATCAAACCAACAATAAAATTTCAATCAAAAATATCAAACGCAAAATTTCTGAAAATTCATTAGTACTCACACGAGCAGATAACTCGAATGCTATAATTGTTATTCCAAAAGTACAATATGAGGAAAATATGGAAGATCATTAATAAAGAAGCGCTTATACTCGTTTATAAAGACTCTCCACTCATACAGAATCAACTTAGAGCAGCCGCTAATGATATGCAATCACTTTTTAGTAGCTTCGAGAGAAACAGATGGAATAAAATGAAACCTAGAATTCCTAGATTATATGGTCTCATTAAAACACATAAAAATAAATAACCCCATTCGTCCAGTGGTGTCATATACCAATAGTCCAACACAAATACTTGCTAAGCAACTAAATACCAAATTCAAATCAATTTCAGATTTTCATTCACAATATAGAATAAAAACTTCATTAGAATTATTGAATAAAATAAATAATTTCCTCATGCCATCAACCGCAAAATTAATATCATTAGATGTAGATAATATGTTTTCGAATATACCTGCAACAGAATGTGTCCCCTTAATATCAAGTATTCTAGATGCAAGAAATCTCAACGTGGTCTGTGAAGATGAGTTAATTTCTCTGTTTGATTTATGCTTGATCCAAAATTATTTTCAGTTCAATAATAAGATATATTCACAAAATAATGGTTTAGCTATGGGTTCATCCCTCAGTCCCCTTCTATCTGAAATTTTCATGTCTAATTTGGAAAACACTAAAATTATGATGAAAAGGCATATTCTATTTTGGTACCGATATGTTGATGACATTTTATCCTGTTTCATTGGAACTAATAGACAACTAGAAATCTTCCCGAATTTCATTAATAACATTCATCCTAAAAATAACTTCAACAATTTCTTAGATCTAACAATTACCTGGGAGAATAATAACCGTTTATCAATTAATATCTTCACAAAAACATCGTACACGGATAATGTCATACCCATAGATTCATTTCACCCGTATTCTCAAAAAACAGCTACCTTCAAATCCATGATTTACAGAGCGATTTCTTTGCCTTTATCGGACATGGACCGAAAATCAGAATTTAACACCATTATGTTAATAGCAGAGAACAACGGCTTCGATATAAAAGCAATAGAGAGTTTAATTAATCGAAAATACGCAACAACACATTCAACATGATATATCCCCAATCCAAGAGAGAAAAGTCCGAAAAAAACTTTATATCTCTATCATATTTTGGGAAGACGTCAGAACAGGTTGCTAGAGTTTTGTCTGATATTAAAAAGTTCATATTGCATTCAAACCAGTTAGCAAATTGTTAGGCCTGCTTTTTAACACAAAAGATGAAACCGATAAATTCGAAAAAGCGGGAGTGTACCAATTAACTTGTTCTGAGTGCAATTCCTTTTATATAGGTCCAACAGGACGTTCTTTCAAGGCTAGATACGAAGAACGTTTCCGGTCATTCCTACATCAGAAATATGATTCAGCTTTAGCTGCACATTGTCTGAATGAATGTCATCCTTTTCCAGAACTTCAACAGCTAAAAATTCTTCATTCTTGTGATATATCTTATAAACTCAATTTCTTTGAATCCATGGAAATTTTCAAGGCATCTAGGGTAGAAAGGGTTAAGCTCGTTAACGATCAGGTAGACTTTATTACCTAACAAACACCATTATTCAAGTTAATGTTACCTCTACTAGCATTTTATTGATGGTAATTCCTGTATTGTACATGAGTATTCAGTTTTCATTAACTTGTTGTTGATAATGAACGTATGTCCGAAACCGGTCCAACCAATGTAGAATTTTGTCATTCTTCACATCAATAAATTAGTGATAGTTAAAACATAGTAACTTTTTTTTTTATTATCCATTAGTCTAAAAATATTGGGGTAGTAGTAGTTCTGTTAAAAATGTTTGCTTTCCTTTCAATCCAATTTGATTCTCTATCAATGCGAGAAACAAATGGAAAATGAGGATTCCATTAATTCAGTGTGAAAAAAAGGAAATCTCATTCAATTTCATATTAGAATTCGAATCTATAATGAGTTTTCTGCTTGGTCGGTACCTAGTCATAAATCGAACACCAGAAAACTATGAAAGCAAAAAATTAATTTTATTTTATTAAACTCTCTTTTATTGCGGTGGAATTCCCGAACGAGATATAAATTTGAGAGTGGGATTCCAATTTCGTTAAAGAATCGAACCCAAGTAAAATAGATTAGTTTCCCAGACGGGGTTAAAGACAGTTATATCACATTGGTCAGACAATATTTAGACTTTATGGCCTGACTTTTCCATTCTTCTTTTACAGCAATTTTCAAATCCACATGAGCGTCTCTATTGTAATTCGGTTAGTTTTTCTAGTTTTCTCACATAGCAGTTTGAAAGCGTTTTCGATATAAAGCGTACGGATAGTCTATCTACAAGGGACAACGTGAATTGTGGTTATCCTATCAATATTATAAATGTGAAGGTGTTTATGTGTAAATGTTTGGATGTAACAGGCATCACTCATTAAATCATGATTAAATTATATATACTTTTTCTCTCCGAAAAATTTCAGGGTAGGTATATGATAATCATGTTTTTCTGGGGGTTCCCTTCATGCGGCAGCTAAAACAAAAAAGACTCAATAACTGCTAAACTATTCGTTTCTGGACAAAAAAGCAGATAAAGGTCAATTTTGTCTGAAGGGGGATATCTTTAAACACACGGTGATTTCATTTTACATCAATCCCCTAAGCAGGCGTGCATAAAACTCAATTTTTTAAAATGGGAAGATAGGTGGCATTATACCTCATTGGAAAGCTCTTTTGATTCTCAAAGCAAAAATATAATAATTTTCGAGTTTTGACATATTAGGAAGAAGATACAGGCTGGGTCTTCCAAAGAAAAATTATTTTCATTGATTGCAAAATCTGTCGATTTCGAATGAACATTCACCGAAATACTGATGTATTTCGGGGCAAAATATTTCAAGCAGTGAAAATTTCACCACATTCTCTTAGACACCCCCACAGGTTTGGTGAATTGATCAGTTAGTTTGGCTTATTACTCATTAGAAAGGTTTCAAACTTTCTAGAATATTGTAGGCAAAACTTTTGCTTCATCTGCATTGTGCTAAATATACAGGGTAAATTAACAGAGAGCGATACACTGTTTGCGAGGTCTGCTGATTTTGGATGGAGATTCAGAACACGTTTGTTTGGTTTTCAAATAATAGAGCTTATTCATAGAATTACTAACATGTTGGTGAGTAAGGAAAAATTGAAAATTGAAAAAGGGAAAAAACAATTGAATTTATTATACCTCATACATTTTATAGGTCAAATCAGTATCAATCGAACAAATGTTCGAAATGTTCGCCGCCAACCTCGAAACACAAATACAGATTTTGCTCAAAACGTTCCCGGACATTACGTAGCATTTCAGGGGTTACTCGACACAATCCGTTGTCGTAGATCCACCAAATCTGCTGTAACAGCTTTATGAATTTGACTCCTTATGTGGCCCTTAGAAAAAATCCTATGATGACAAGTCGGGAGAACGTGGGGGCCATTCTGTAGGGCCTCTTCTTCTGATCCATCGTTCAGGAAATTCTCGATCTAGATATTGTCGAGCATAAAGTGCAGAATGTGGGAGGGCACCATCTTACTGAAACACAACATCCTCTTCTGAATAGCTAGGATCATTTTCCAAAATTTCAGTTATGGCCGGATTGATTCGCTCTTTAAGTAGTTGAATATACATTTTCCCCGTCAGATTTCCTGGTAAGGGAAATGGCCCAAACAGACGATTTCCATTGATACCAACCCAAACATTTAATTTTTCATGATATTGGGTATTCACTCCACGAAGGATTCTATGATTAGAGTCCGACTAAAACCGACAGTTATGACGATTTACAGTGCCATTAAGAAAAAAAAAGATTCATCCGAGAAGCAAATATTGTAGAAAAAGTTGTGATTGTTTGCGATTCGCTCACTCATTTTTTCACAGAATTGCAGTCTAAGTCATCCTCATTCAATTCCTGGACAATCTTCATTATATACGGATGGAATTTGTATTGTTCAAAAAATCGTTCAATAGTTTTTCGACTCACACTTTCCAATTTTCTTGTACTCCATTTCATCATTTCGTATGGAGCTGAGGACAGGCTCTCTTTTCCTTTTCTGAACAGAGACAGTTTCTCTAAATTTTTCCACCAACTCCAAAATGTACTTGGCACATATATGTTTGTCGTCAGGGCGTTCATTGAAAATAGCAACTGCCCTATTTGCACAAGTATTATCCAATAATTTCTACTCTTTTAGCTATTGAATAAACCATTATACTGGTATGGATGCTATCCTTGAGTGTGAAAAGCAGCTAGATAAACAAACTAATTCGAATTTCATTCATCACATACAAGCCATCTGGAAAAAAGAAGAAAACTGCCGCTTTGTTGGTGAGAAATCTGCATTACTTCTGTGTAATTTCGGGTGAATATTCTTCTGTAACGAGAACTTTACTTGGGTTCGTTTTATTTCAAACTTGGATACTATGATATTAGAGGCTTTTCACACACGACGATCGGTTTCGTATGCGGTCGTGAGGCGTGCGGGCCATTACCCTAGTGGTTGTCTTCACATCTTTGCGTTCCATCAGTCCACTGATGGAGAACATTTTTTGCGATTCAACCGATGACACGGCTAATATACTGTGTATAAATTTCCCCATGATCCACCCTGTATTCTCATTGAAATGTAATCGGATTTAAAAATTCGTTCATTGTAATCAGATAATTCTAAATACCTATCCAATGCTCTTTAACCACTGATCGATTCGAAGATTTGAAGGGGTTGACCCCTCATCTGAGGGGGTGTAGAGGAAGCACCACTGCTTCAAGATATTTTTACCCAAAATACAACAGTCTTTCGGTGAATATTCATTCAAAATCGACAGATTTTTCAATCACTGAAAATAACTCGTCTCTTGACGAAACAGCCTGTATCTTCTTTCGAATATGTCAAAACTCAAATTACACGTTTGTGTTGAGAATCAGTAGAGCTTTTCGATGAGGTATCACTCGACCTATCTTCCTTACTTAAAAAATTTAGTTCTGTGCACCCCTGATTAGGGGATTGATGTAAAATATAATCAGCGTGTGTTAAAAGATGTCCCCCTCCAGACGAAACTTGACCTGTTTCTGCTTTCTGTCCAGAAACGAATAGTGTAGCAGTTATTGATTCTTTTTTGTTTCAGTTGCCCCACTCGGTATGTTACTTGATGCTAATTAATTTCAAATGATAAATAGAAGGAAATTCGATTTATACGCATTTATTATATTATATGAATGCGTGTAAATCATATTTCTTCTTTTAATCAATTTAATTTTTCTCAATAGAATCCTGAATGAATTGGCATTCGGCATCGGTCTTGAGCTCTCCTAGAATGGAGGGCATAGGTTCTCAGGTCCGAAGATACGAAAACGTCTTTTTGAGTTACCTCAAAACACGACAAAAAAAAAATCTTCCCAAACGCATCGGTTCACTAAAAAATGTCAAAAAACTGTAAACATGAAACTTAAAATAAATTGAAGAAGAATCCAACACGTGAAATTGAAGCTGAATATGTGCTTTTCAGGAACATGTGTATTTCAACAATTGATGATGCGAAAACCAACTTCAATGGAACAGTTACGAAAAAGATCAGTGAAACTAGTTCTTGTCTATGGCGAAGGCAGTAAGCAACAATTTTTGCAAGTCAACCTTCCCACCTTCGATCAGAGATGACGGTTCTATTACATCATTACCTGAAGAAAAGGTGGAACTCTTTTCAACAATGTTTTAGTAAATCTCTGTTTCAGATACATCAAACGCAGGGCACCAAGCATTCCACATGTTCAATCGTCTATGTCTCGAGTAATGTTCAGAGTGCGTACGGTAAGGCCCGATTTTCATCAACTGAATTGTGAGAAAGCAGTGGCTGCTGATGGAATAACACCAATTGTTTTGATGAATTGAGCTCCAGGAATAGCACATGATTTTAATCGTCGTTTTCAGATTTCGTATCAGAGCCAGACGTTTAGGAAGTCTTGAAAAGGTGGACGAAAAAGAAATTCCGACCTGAAAACTACCACACAATTGCATTACGGCCCATTATGTCTTAAGTCATGGAAAGAGTGATAAACGATCAGCTCATAAAATATATCGAGTAACAGGGTATCAGCAGTGATCGATAATATGGTCTCCGTAGACAACGATCAACTGCTCAACTCCTTGAATACCTAACGTATTTTTGGACAAGAGCCATTGCTCTTGAAATCGACAGGGTTTGGCATACATACTAAAGGACTGAACTAATCGCGTATGGACTTCGCGAAAAACTGTGTGGATGGATTAGTATTTTTCCTTCCAGAAGATCGATTCTGGTGGTAGTTTATGGTGTAACGAGTGAATCTTTTCTGGTTGATTCGGGAGTACTTCTGAGCTCCATACTCTCGCTAACACTTTTTCTGTTGCCGATTAATGATCTGCTCCACTCTACTGAGACTAGAATATTTGAGTTTGCGGAGTTATGTACCCTAGTGTCCCCATTTTCTAGTCAGAGTCCTATAACTGCGAAAGAGACACACCGCACACCACATAAAGATACTAATAGAGAATGGGGCTGTTTGAACTTGGACAATTTTAACGTGGACGAGACACTATAACAAAAATTTTTCAGAAAACTCACTGCTATAGAACTTCCTCAACCTGCCTGAGGAAAGAACATGCATCTGCTCGACGTCACAGTTAACACCGGAATTCGCTGGATGCCCAAGTCTGTGCCATTGTCAAATCTGCTTATAATTCTGCTCAACTCAGTGTTCCATTCAGGGCTAAGCAGAGCAGTACTTCACGCCATCATAGCTGATGATTTCATACAAAACACAGATGCGACCTGGTCTGGAATACTGTTCCCATTCGTGGGGCTTTGCCCCTTAACATTCACTACATCTATTGGATAGTGAAAAGAGCAGTGCACAGAAAGCTAACCCATCGACCTCCCGGAGATCACGCGTGATCTCCATTATTTCGCTCAAAGGGAGGAAAACTAGGAATTGCTGCTGGGATATAGGTTTGGGATTCACCGGAGACCTCATGAAAGGTTGAATGCTCGGAGACACTGTCGCCCTCCTTGTGCGAGAGCACTGAGTGGAAAGAAGTACTGAGCTGGAAAACATGTTAATGGGTCTATAAAACATTGTAGGAAATGCCTGTTCTCCGTCGAATCGAAATTCTGTCCATAGATCGCATTTCAACCATAGAGGAAAACTTGTCAACGATTTAGGAAGGCAATATAGCTGAATTTGTAGTATAATGTGTTGGATCTGCAACAGTATATGGAGGCATGAATGCTAACTCACGCACCAAGCTAGTTTTTTTATTAGAGAAATTCTGTTATAGAGATGTCATTTTAACTATTCTAGAACTATTTAGCGAAGAAATGGGTGATAATTTTATTTTCATGGACAAAAATGCATGTCCATATCGAGGTAACAATGTCACTGGTATTCTACAAATTCAACATTTTCTCAGAATGGATTCACAAATACGATCCCCTGACCTCCATCCTATCGTGCATACATGAAGTCGCTAACCAAAGATCATTGGCTAAAGTGTTTCGGGAAGAGTGAATTAACATTCCTCAGAAATTCATAACGAATTCCATAAAAAGCAAGCCTCAAAAATGTGTCGTGGAGGAGTCACTAAATACTAGATAGAGAAAAGTTCTTTCTGATTCTTCATTCATAATTTGTGTGATCAAAGAAAATAAAATTTTAGCAAAATGATAGATATAAAGTTATTGACGTTGAATTTTTCATGAAATATTATTCTGCAAAATCTATTGTTCATTTATATTGCTAAGCTTGCAAACTGAAACAGGTAGGTTAAATGTCACTTATTTGATAATTGCTGATAATTATATTAGCAAAAGCTCAAAACAAACGGATATTGGCTTTGGATTCAATATCTAGTCCAGACTAATTCCACAAATTCTTTTGAAACGTATTGAAACGAAATCAACTTCGGCGATTTTACTTACCACACTTGACATACATATGGTTTGAACATGATATAAAGTGGATAAAACGTCGGAGAAAAACGTAAAAGAGGTACTTCAGAGGCCACATACGATACAGGACGGTAATGGACTCTAAAAGGAGTCATTGTGATATTATAAGAATTGCAGTTAGACGAAATGTTTGACGAGTTTCTAGCAGATATAGCTTAATATTGCCACATTGCCATATGTCTTATTTGATCTATAATTTTGTTGTTACCAAGTCTGTTGTATGTTGATGCTTGTTATGTTACTGAATATATCGAAGAAGCATATACAGAATGTCCCAGAATAAGGCATCAATCTCTCGGAATTTGATTGATCTCGTTAAAATAATGCTACAACTTTTTATAGAACTTTTTCCTGAAATGCATCCCTGCTGAGAGATTTACCCCTGATTAAAAAAAAATTGTTTTTTCACGATAAAATCTGTGCCTGTCAACGAAATTTTCTCAAATGTGGGAAATTGTATAACGAAATAGTATCTTATGAGATGTTGTTTTCGGTTTTTCAATTTCCCCCCATATGCGCCCAGGGTTATTTACCCCTAACGCGTTTTACCCTCTAAGTTTTCAAGGGATAAGCATTTCACAAATCTTATAAATTGTTTACATTTTTGAAAGATTTTTACGTAGGAAAGATACATCTGTTAGATCTTGAAAAATGAACCAATAAGGAGAAAAATAGACTCAAACAGCAACGATATTTTCAATAAAAGATTTGTACTCAATTAATCTATTTTATATTCTTATTATTTGAATCTTACTACATAAACACTATTTTCATTTATCTGTCCAACTGATAGTCACCAACTCTTATGCATGATTTAGCTCTCGAAACGAGAGATCTTTATATTTTAATATAAATTTGAAGATTGTTTCTTATATCATTAAAATAATAAATTATTATCTCAAGCAGCATATCTTTATCCCTAATGGGTACAGCATTAACTTCGCATTTCAGATGGCCCCAGAAATAAAAATTCGAAGAATTCAGGTCTGGTGACCTTGGTGGCCACGCGATAGGCGCACTTTGTCCTATCCTTCGATTGTGATAGGTCACAATTAGATGTCCTTTAACTGGTTAACTAAAATGTGGTGGGGCTCAATGGTGCATAAATCACACATGCCGACTGGTCAATGGAATATCTCCCAAAAGTTCTGGCAAGTTATTTAAAAGAAATTCTGTATAACTTGCACCGGATAAACGAGATGGCAAGAATTGCCCAACAAAATGCTGACCAACATATGCGGCCCAAATATTGATTTGGAACTGTTGTCGGTGTCAGTTTTGAACAAAGGTATGGGGGATTTCATCAGCCCAAAAATGTAAATTATGGAAATTTGTTACGAGGTCTCTCCAAAAGCCTGCCTCATCAGAGTGAATGATTGAAGCAACAAAAGCATTATTTTGTTCATGTTGGTGTAAAACCGATTGCAAATTTGCACTCTTGCGGGTAAGTCCTCTGGTGACAGCTCTTGAACATTTTGAAGATGGTAAGGGTGAAGCAATTGATTCCTAAAAATACTCTGAACCATACTTTTACATGAATTAAGTTAGTTTGATAGTTTCCGAGTACTGGCTCCCCAGCAATTGCTTTTCAAATGATTTATTCTAGTTGATCTGTATCCTCGGTCTTAAAGCAACCTGAGTTACTTGCATTTTTTTTTAAATGTACCTAAATGAGATTCAATACAAAAAATGTTAACAATATCCTGCAAATAATTACTCGTTTCCCTTAATGTAGATCGCCACATTCATAAAAGTAAATCGCTCCCAATAAAGCCTTCTAGCACACGACGCATTACCAGATGCTGGACCAAACAATAATTCCACATCTGCATATTATGCCAGTGTATTGCATAATTTAATTATCTTATGAATACGATAGTTACGAAAAATCAAATGCTTGAGCTATCAAGTGTCATGATTTTGTCAGTGTGTAGTGTGGTGTCTAATTGACATACATTTGTTAATATGTATCGCCAATTAAGGAGAAACGATAATATTTCGCAAGATATTATTATGTATGATACTTTGTGTAGTTTATGCACGATGGTCCCCACCACATTTTAGCTTAACGATTAGAGAATAAATAGAGCTATGCTGCGTTGAAGAATAATTCTTTTTCTAATCAGATAAAGAACAATCTTCAAATGTATTTTGAAATACAAAGATTTCTTGTTTCTATAGCTAGATCTTGCATAAGAGTTAGTGATTATCAATTCAAACAGATAATGTGAATACTGTCTATGTAGTAAGATTGAAATAATAATAATAAATTATAATATCTCCATCTCTCTTTCTCTCTCTTGTGTTTTGAAGAGAGGAACTGTATACTTATCATTGACAGTGAGTGCAGACACTGAATGCAGGTAAGGCTCCATCAAGTGAGTTAGGTTCAAAATTTGTTGAAAGCCTGACTTGACTCAAAATTCAAGCTTCTGAAAAATCAAAGGTTTAACTTGACTTGAATTTGCAACCCAAAAACTTGACTTGATATTAACCTTTTTCGAGATGCTTGATACATGTAGGAGCAAGTGCTAATTAGTTGTTGCCGTTTTTTCATTTTTAACTCTAGGGAGGAGGCGATGCCTGTCATACCTCAGGTGTGACCGCTCAAGATGATTTAGTGTGTGTGTGTGTTCACTTGCTTCTTGAATACCAGCCAAATTGTAAGTTATTGGAAAGATGTTTGACGGAAGCGAGTTTCACAGCATACTTGCCCTATAAACAGAAGACTTTTTATATAGCAAGGTACGTGGTGTAGATCGTTTGACCGTTTGCTGATGAAATTTTTCGCGAGCCTGGTTTTCCTCTGGAACTGGATTATTTCTGGAACCAAGCCTTTCAGTTCTTTAGAGCATTGGCATATAGGATGGAGATCATGCGTGATCTTTTGAATATTCAACTCCACGGTTCCAAGTCAAACCAACTCGGGGGGTTTTTTATGGTAAACATATGCCTGATGTGATCTGCGTGAGTGAACATTTCCTTAATCTTTCACAATGTAAAGAAAATCTCTTGGATGACTACCATACAGTTTCAACGTAAGGAAGAAGATCTAAACGTGGTGAAATAAGCATTCTATGCAGAGATGAAGATTTTATTGTGCTTGATAACATAAACGTTCTTAGTGAGGAGTTGTGAAGTAAGTGGTTTGCGTTTGAATAAACTTAACTTAAACGTTGTATGTGTGTATCGCTCACTATCTGGTAATTTTGACTTGTTCTTGAGTGTCATTGTCAAAATTTTATCCTCTTTTAATATAGTAAACAATGTTGTATTATGTGGTGACTTTAATGTATATTTCAATTCCTCAGACAAGAAAGCTGGTGCATTGTGTGGCTTGTTCAAATCGTATGGTTATTGTCAGATGGTTTTTGAGCCTACAAGGGGTCCCAACTGTTCAGACAACTTATTTATTAATTTGGAGCCTGTTAGTGAACATGTTGATTTCTGGAACTGTGATTTCTCGGATCACAGAGCACAACAGATGACAATGAATCTGATTGGTGAGCCTATTTCATATATTATTCGTAAGATCAGACCTTTGACTGGAAAGGGTTTAAGTTCTTTTCACTCTATACTTGGACAACTGAGTTGGGACTTTCTTGATAATGATTCAATAACTATTGATAATGCATTTGATACCTTTCATCAAAATTTTGTGGATTTTTATAAGATTGAATTCCCTGAGAAAAAATCAGAGATAGGAAAAGTGGTCAGGGGATAGACTGGTTTACAGATGATTTGAGGAGCATGAGAGACCGACTCAGACTTTTTAAAGATATATATGATAAATACGCTACTGATAACCTTAAATTCGCACGTAACAGACTCAGATTATTGTACAAATTACAAAGAAATAAGGCTGAAATTAAAGCAAATGATAAGACTATATTGTTATTTTCAAACCGTCAAGGAGCATTGTGAAATATCATCAATACAAAAAGGAACTCTCCCAAAAACAAGATTTATTTACAATTAACCCCTAAAGACAATAATGAATATTTCACATCTGTTCCTCACAGTATCTTTAAAATTGTATATGACGGTGTTGCTCACAACCCTGACGACCTGTTTCGTCAAAATATACCTTAACCTACTACGTTCGATCTAGTCAGTTCGATTCGCAAAGCAAGAAATAGATATAAAAAGCTCTGGGAGGGAATTCGATCAATTTAAAGGAGAATGGGAAGAAATTACCATGGTATGGTGGCTTGCACTGAAAAAAAAAAGAAACGGAACAAAATCAACAAGATCCAAAGGCAAGCATGTATAGCAGTCATGGCAGCTTTGAGATCCACACGCTCGGTCGCTATGAAGTGTCTTCTAGGCATCTCTCCGCTACACATAGTGGTGGAGGAGGTGGCCAATAGAACCTCTTTGAGACTGCGGGAGGGAGGTATTTGGAGGACAGAAATCCAATCTCTGAACACCCCACATCCCTGAACAAATTCAGAGATCTCCGACCTGACCTTCTCACAAGAGGAGATCAAACGAGAGCCACATAGAGAACGAACTGTCCGTGAATCTCGACAAAACAGAACTGATCACATTAACTCGTAAAAGGAAATAACTGCCTTTCATGGCTCCAATTTTTTTCAACGAGGAACTAACTTTAGTAAAACAAGTGAAATATTTAGGTGTGACGGTTGACACCAAACTGAATTGGTACAACCACATGGAAAGACAAACGTAGATACCGGTAAATACACATGGTTATTTGGTCCCAGATAGGGACTCAAACAAAAAAAAATATATCAGTTATACACGAAAGTGATAAGAATGCCCCTGACTTATGCAGCCATTGTATGGTAGCATGCACTGAACAGGAAGAGCAAGCGGAACACAATAAACAAGATCCAAAGGCAAGCATATCTAGCAGTCACGGAAACCTTGAGATCGATACATGAGATTCCTGATCGGTCCACCCTCTCTAATCATAAGAGTAGGGGAGACGGCCATGAGGACCTTATTGAGGTCATGTGGAGAAACAGCAATCTGATTTTTAGGCATTCTACATATCTTAGTAAGAAATTAGAGTATAATTTCCCTGGGAAACAACGTCACCGTAACACACGTCGAAATATTTGGTATTCTCCGGTGTGAGAAGGAAAACCTACACACATACAGACGCATACTTCTATATATGCTCCGATAGCCGAATTGCCCTTGGATATCTGGTTGCATCCAAATTGGTTGAAGAATGCAGAACAGCACTTCAACAACTCAGTGCTACAAACAGAGTTACTCTGATTTGGTGCCAGCTCATCAGTGCATCGAAGGTAACGAGATAGCAGACAGACTTGCTAAAAGGGCAACAGATGTCATGCCAATGGAACAGAACCAATACTGACCATCTCACGGACCCTCTCTCTTTCTTTCAAAACTGGAACACCACCGAGGCCCAAAACTACCGAGCAGGCATCTTGGGACTGAGACAGTCAAAAGGCTCATAAAGGGGCCGCAATCAAAGAAGAGGGGAGATGAACTACTGTCTCTCGATGAAAAGTCTGTTGAGATGGTAGTGGGCCTATTGATAGGACACCAACTCAACAAACATCTACACGTCAATGAACAATCAGAAAGCACACAGTGCCGTGGTTGCCTAGGAAATAATGAAACAACGGAACACAGACTCTCTTCTCGCTCATAAGGAAACCAGACTGAACACCTTGGGCGCTGAAACACTCAGCACCCGGATGATCCAGGAGGCCCCCTACAACAGTCTTGCAAGCTTCATCATTTGCACGACAAATAACAACTCAACAAAACACGGAAAGTAGAATGGGCAAAACGGTCTGAGTGCTGCCCCTATGGGCGCAGCGCAGGAAGAAGAAGAAAGGGAAGAAATCACTCACCAGTCATTTTAAAAATGTAAACAATTTCTCTATTCAACAACAACATTCAATAAATATTGATGTCACCTACTACCTAACATAGATTTCTATATAATATAGAATAGATTCAGAAAAATGATTCTTCGAGAAGTTTTTCGTATAATTCGTCAAAAAGTCGATGTTCCTTGTGAAAATCTATGGAAAATTGAAGAAAATGTATGTATTGTCGTCATCTAGTGACCAGAAGTGTGAGTATACGATTAAGGATTCGTACATTGGGCGATATTCACCAGAACACTATAGGAGAATTCCCGAGAATTGAGATTGAACGGTGATTTCCCGAGAACCGAGATTCGGCGGAGTCCAAGGAAATTTGTACATGAAGAAGATATATTGAAATATTTAAAGAAAATATATAAATATATAAAAAATTATGTTTGTTCATAAACAGCGAACTATCAACTATCTGATATAATGGGATAATGTAGGTATTTCTTCTATTTTCACAGAAGTTTGGTTCAGTTGTTCTTATTTTCACAGAAGATTATTTCAGTTGTTCAGAAGGAAACCAATTTATGTTGTTTTTGTGGGGCTATTGCTGTGTTTCAGTAGAAAATATACATTTCACATTCACTCTCGTTTTGATTCTATATTTGTGTTTTCTACAACAACTTTATGAATTATTTTCAATTTCTTACGATAAATTTCATTCAAAGAATTCCCGACCACATAATCATACCCTGATGGGCTGAGAATCAGAGTGGTGCAGCTCTGTGATACTAAGTTGTCATAGTCTCTCAGAGAAAACTAGTGTTTGCGTGGGTGGGGAATCTCTGTCGATACGTGTACCCATCCCAATTAGGCATGGGACGTAGACCAGATTTCTTTAGGTGGAATTACTACATTGAATGATTCGTCAAATAATAAGTGGTTCTCATTCGATCTCTTCTTGTGTGAAGATACAACCTCAATGAGGTCCACATGGTCGCCTCCCCCACCATTTTATGTATAGAGGGGAGACCGATTAGGTAACCCATGTGTAGATCTCAAGGTTTCCGATTGCTAGATATGGTTGCCTTTGGTTCTTGCTTATTTTATTCCGCTTGGTCTCCCTGTTCAGTGCATGCCACCATACAATGGCTGCATAAGTCCCTATCTGAGACCAGATAACTATGTCCAGAGTGAAGTTTTCGCTCTTTACGCTTGTCTTTTCACGTGGTTGTACCAATTTAGTTTGGTGTCAACCGTCACGCCTGAATATTTCACTTGTTTTACTAATGTTAGTTTCTCGCTAAATAATTGGTGGCATGAAAGGCAGTAATTTTCTTTTACAAGTTAATATGATAAGTTCTGTTTCGTTGAGATTCATAAACAATTCGTTCTCTTTGCACCATTGCTGAGTTATTTGCAGAACATTCTGCGCAATTTCGCATATGGTGCTGAGGTTTTTTCCACGAACACGGAGTACAATATCGTCGGCATAACCGAGCGGAAAGTGCCCAGTATCGGCGAGGACCGTCGAGAGCCCGTCCACCTCAAGGTTCCAGAGGAGAGGAGATAGTACTTCCTCCTGAAAGCATTCACTGCTGTCGGTCCTCGAGACGGTCGACGCGGCGAAGTGATTCTCAATGCACCAAGTCGATAGCGTCTTATCCAACTTGCTTTGGTGTTTTCTACTCCTCTATTTAAGATAGCTCCGTCCATCAATCTATAAATGTTTTGTCGAAAGCTCTCTCTTTGTCTTGGAATATTTCAAGAGTCACTTCGCCATATTCCAGTCTTCTCTCAATATACCCTACTACAGAGTGTAGTGCTGAGTCGACTGATCTACATTGCTTGTAGGTATGTTGGGAGTTATTAAGAGGGGGCTCCGCTAGAATATTCTCCTTTACTAGTCTCTCCATGGTCTTCAGTAGGAAGGAGGTTAGACTAATAGGTCTAAGATCTTCGGAAATTTCATGTGCGATCTTACCCGCCTTGGAAATAAAGACGATCTGAACGCTTTTCCAGCGGTTCCGATACGTTACTCAAGGCTATGAAGATGTGCGTTGTATACATAACTATTTGGTCCAATCCTTTAATACGGTGACCCTCTTAACTGTAACGACCTCTGAGGCTGTGTTCCATTTTGCTCTGTCAGCATGTCCATTCCACTTTTGGGTTCCTATGTCGCGATGAGGATGTGGGAAATGAACTTCTGCAAGGTGTCTCAGTGATTCATCCTTTGTCTCTCTTTTACTTCTTACGGTGTATCTAGCATTTGGATGACGGCCATTGCTGCTGCAAACAGAATGCGTCGAAGACGACTAGCCTTCCGTACATCCTCTTTTTCTATGTCGTTGGATTTCCATCTATTTTGGACATTCTGATCAAGTTTGCCTTACCATGCTTCAGATGAAGACCACAGAACGGATTTTGAGAATGTAAAATGGATAAAAAGTGACAATGTAATTAAACAAAAACATGGACTTAATAAGATGAAAGGTACGAATCTATACAGTTTGTTAGATTAGACACGCCCACTTATAGCGCATTCGACCAATTAGGTCGATAGTTTGTCAAAGGCTTCTAGTAGCAGGGGTACAGTAACATAAATGATAGGGACAAGAAGAAACAGGTTTTGTATCGTATCATCTGCTTAGTGGGCTTCTAGTTTTCAGAAATAGTTTTTGTCAAATGGTATTCAGGGTTTTTTTGTGTAATACAATTTCGAAGGTTCCAGTTCGTAAGTTAGTTTGTATAACTATCAAAAAGTATTATTCGTCCATGAATAGTTAGATTTAGGAGAATAATTTAGAATTTAAATTGTGATACTAAAACAATTTCAGTAGATACAGGAGATGTTCGAAAGATACTTATAGTAAGGACAAATACTCATCTGAAAAACCTCACCTCATTTCGGGATAATATGTTGAAAAATATTGAGTAACATAAAGCAACCTGTTCAAAAAACATAACTTTGATATGAATCTCTGTAATAGAAAATAATTTTAGAGCAGGCAACAAATTAGCGTCATCACTTCTCTATAAATACTCCATGAATATATTCAACAGAAACAAAGTTATGAATCGATTATACAGTAAATGGACATCCGGTATATTTCTTCATGATGCGGTCATTTAAATTATTCTGAATTAAAAGGGATGAATGATAAAACCTTGATTTTATATACTATATTGCGCTTTTTATGTTTCATTATGAAGTATCAGAACTATGAGATATACAGTCAAAGCGCATATAATAAAGATAAATGAAGTGGAACGTATTTCAGCGTGTCAGATTAGATGTTGAGGTAAAAATGTAATTATCTTAACTACCCAAGTGTGCGGGCATAAATTCGATACGAAAGGTGGAAAATTAGAATCGAAAAATAAAAGTTCATCCGATTTTATGACCCAACAGTTACGATGGAAGAAAAAACTTCATTCGTATACTCCTGTCCTTTATACAGAGTGTGTCCTACTATTTCAGGTGTGATTTGTTCAATAATTTTCTATTTTGAGACTCTGCCATTTCGGAATATGCATGCTTAAGGTGGCAACAAAATGTAGCATTCAATGTTTTTCGCACAAACAGATGGATCAGCTTAAAATTTTGCAGAAAACTTCAGTTTAACATTATTTCTCAGCTCGGTCTCCTATAGACCTGTCGATTATACACACATCTGAATTCTTGAAATCGAAAGTAGACGAGCTGATATACACTGCGCCAAGAAATTAACGCACCATTTCAATATCTTAATCTTTTCATTTTAGGCAACTATTTATTAACACATGTATATTTATATATATATATATATATATATATATATATATATATATATATATATATATATATATATATGATGGGATGAATATCTTCAGCAATAAACTTCCTGAGAGTCTACATATGTAAACTTGAGACAAGAAGAATAATTCCAAAATCCGTAGATCAATGAATAATCCTTCCTGAGAAGAGCTGGTTCCAAATGGCGAAACTGCAGTCTGCCGCTTCGTTTCTCGGCATCCTGCTTAAATGCACTATTGTGGCTCTTGTGGGGATGCGTGCATGGGAGGCAGATTTGGGATTTGATTTTCAGGAAAGATTATTCATTGATCTACGGATTTTGAATAATTCTTCTTGTCTCAAGTTTTTACCATATGTGATTCACGGAAGGTGAAAATCTCCCAAATGTTTGGAATTTTAACGTTTCCACATCTGTTTGTTATTGTTCCTATCTTTCTCCAGTTCAATAGCGGGATCGCCGTGTCGGTCCATAGAGGACGACTCTCATACGTATGTACGAGGTGCGTCCTTTGTGGAATCGATAGGGTACCCCTATGTAGCTTGATAGGGAACTGAGAAGCGATATGCGACACTGATGAGCTCCTAATAAGGGAGAAACTGCAGTCTGTCGCTTCGTTCCTCGGCATCCTGCTTAGTTGCACTTGGGGGCTGCGTGCATGGCAGGCAGATTTGGGAACTAGCCCTTGTCAGGTAGGATTATTCAATGATCTACGGATTTTGAATAATTCTTCTTGTCTCATAAAGTTAAAATTTAACAAAACACATAAATAACGCAAAATTCACAAATGGACCATAGATGGAATGTCATCAAACACACACACACACACACACACACTATTCTCTGAATCCTCTTGATTTCGTGAAGCAGTTCTATAAGCACGATTTTTCACATGGGCCCACAAGAAAAATCTAATGGGGACAAGTCGGGCGATCGAGCTGGCCATCTTGTCGGGCCGTTGGTGCCTATCCACCTTTCATTTAAATTATTATTTAGGTATTGAACAACCTCCCTGCAGTTGTGCGCTGGTGCTCCATCTTGTTGGAAAATTAAGTTATTAACAATAGCCAGTGGTAAACCATCAATCAGATCGATTATTTCGTTTTGTAAGAATCCTAAATATCTTTCACTTGTTAATGGTCCATCAAAATGATTGGACCTATGAGATGTCGCCCTACCATTGCCATCCATACATTAAACCCAAATCGCTCCTGGAAATTACCCTCACATATATATATATATATATATATATATATAGATGCCGTACAATATTATCTGCAACAACCGGTTGCTGACGAAACTTCACTTACAGTTTTGGAAAATAGTGCCTTGAAGGATGTTGCCGTTCTGGATAGCGTTCAGTGTATAAAATTGCTGATGCTGTAGAGTTTTTCGGCATTCGCCATAAATGAGTAGCATATCTACTTTTTCATTCTGTGTGTTTTTCTGCCGTGAAAATTCAAAAACTCTGAACAATTTATACTTACTCACCGATTCAGATGCAACACAATCTTATCTTATGACATTTGAAATTGAATACAAAAAAATTCTATGATCTGTGATCTATCTGTGATAGGATTTCAATGCACTTCAGATAATGAGTTGAAAAACGAGTATTATACTATATATCACGAATGGAAATTCTCAACGAAAAATTATCAATTTGGTATCAAAATGTTCGTAAAAATATTCTGCGTATCATAGTGCTAATGAGCCTCTATTATACCTTGCGGAAATAAGATTATTCTAAAAAACAATGTTGAATTCTACAGTTTCAGTGATGAATCCAAATGTACTCGATTTCGGTCGATAAATCACGCAGTTTTTATCGTCATAGCCACCGATTGCATGAACAGATATATGGACAACTCGTCGGTATATATATATATATATATATATATATATATATATATATATATATATATATATATATATATATATATATATATATATATATATATATATATATATATATATACATAAGAGAAAAACCACAGTTTTAGTAACTTTTGTTCTTCTTGGAAAGTTTGATTTTCGGTAATAATGCAACGCGAATCACGAAACATGTACAGGAAGACTGGTTGTCAAGAAAAGAGATCTGGATAAGGATGAAGTTGAGAAACAAAGTGAATCATGACAGTTAATTAAGAATTCCTCTTTGAGACAACGGTTTGCTACTGCTACGCTGCTTCAAATGCAGCATCGACATATTATAGTGCAAATTAGTACTAGAACGATACGATCTCCTCTCAGAGAATTTGGTTTGAGATCGCTGGTCGAGGCCTAGCTCTAAGCGCAGCACATTGAAGAGCCCGATGGAATTTTGTGAGGGAAAAATTGTTTGTCGTCGAGATTTTGTTTAATTCATTGCAGTCGTCGTTGTCTAGTGTATAGACATCGTAATACAGACATTGAAGAGAGGTATGCGCTCTGCAACTTTTTACCTACCTTTTTTTCGTTGAGGTTATATAATGGTGTAGAGAGGAATCTCTTTGAACGCAACACTGAGACACTGAGCTGGTCATCGTAAATAATGAAACCCTGAATGATAAGAGGTACGTTACAGACATTTTAGAATAACATATTTTACTATTTGCGACGTTTTACGGCTATACAGGATAATAATAATAATAATAGTTTGGAGGAAGTGGGACACGTATAAGTAAGTGAGGCAACAGTAAGAAGGCATGAGAGTACACCAGCATTGGGGAATTGAAGAATGGGAAATTATTCTGTTCTCTGAAGAATACAGTTTTCTCATTAAATCTCCAGATGGGCGTCTCAAGATTTATCGGTGAGCTGTTATAGAGGAGGGTCCGTAATTAATTACAGTCGATAGAGGATTCATGAATTCTGAGAGATACATATGGCAAGTATTAGGTCTACAAATTTTCACATTCATGCATGATAATGCCACATCTCATACCGTAAGAGTAGTCAGTTGGGAATAGACTAGCCGGCAACTAGCATTGATCTCAATCCGATTGAGCATGGGTGAGACACGATAGCTAAAAAGTTGAGAAAGCATGTTCCTGCCTTTCAGAATATGAGTGATATAGGTCAGGCTCTGCAAGAATAGTAGACAACAATAGATCAAGGGTACATTCGCTATTTTATCGAAAGTAAGGTAGGTGATAAGAACTCGAGGGTGCAACAACAGCTAGTGAGGGGGTGTTTATTCAATAACGTCTTGTTCGTATTCTTTCACTTGTTCACCACTAAATTTTTCCGAAAATGAAATCTTTAGCTATAACTGTTGATAACGCTAATGCAAAAATTGCATGTCTTGCGAAAAATTAGCTAGAGCATGAATCAAAGACAACGTTTTTGAGAATGAATGTTGTTTTGTTATGTAATTGTAACTTAGCTCAGAAAGTTTACAGGTCACAAACTAGGGCATAATCTTGCTCGATCCGATTTTTTGTCGGTGACTGTGTTAGAAATAACCCAGGAATTTTAAAAGGTTTCGATTAACTCTGGGAAAGAGATATGAAGAATGAATTGATGATATGCGGTCATTTATAATATTCAAAATAATTTTCCGAATTATTCATTTAACATTTAAAAAAATTGATTCATAAAATCATCATTTCCTAACTTAAAACACCGAGAAAAGGTTATGAAGATTAATAGATAAAAATAATGAATGAATTGCAAATACGTGTTTTTGACTTTTTGGTTCAGGTGTTCACATAATTCTGTTCTCCAAAATATGCATTTTGTTGTGACTAATCTTCATTTAATATAATTATTTTCTTCTTAAAGTATCGAAATGAAACATTATCATGGAAATTCTGTAAAAAGTATAATTTCAAACAATATCGTAGCCATTAATTTATGAATCTTATATCAACAACTGAGATTGAAAGTTTTCAATTGAAGTTTCAATTTTCTAAAATGTCAAAAAAATCGATACTTTGTTTTTATGTCACATTGCAAGAGGACAAAGCACAATTCCCCGTGAACGGTTTTAGCACGATGAAGGTGTCAGAGGCCTGCTGCAACACGAGCATCACAGAAAGCGCTATTCAGAATTTGTTCGCTTTCAAAGGCCTCAGTGGAATAATGAGTACCGCGTTACACTTACGCGGTGTAACATCGTCATTGATTCAATTATAAAGGGCAGAATTTCACTTCAAAGAATATAGTGCCTTTTGTTATGGCACAAATGGTGGCAATAGTGAAGTATTACTCGCTGCATACTCACATGTGAAAATTGGACGGAAATATATAGATATCCGTTATAACACAGCGTCAGTTGCAGAAATAATATTCTTGGAAATCCTCCACGTATTTGTGTTTTGCATCTTAATATACAATTTACAGGTTATTTGGAGCGAAAAGTAGGAATAGATTTTCAGTGCGGGGCAAAATCATGGAATTACTTGAGAGGCAAATGGAAAAATATACAGGGTATTTCCTAAGTACGCGAATCAACTAGAGTTGTGATTCCTTTGCTGAAATGTGGAAGATTTATCAACAATATCATTCATCTCAGGGCCGTCGTTTTCCGATATATGACTGCTCAAAAAATATGTTCAATTTTTTCATTGTAAACAAAGAGATTAATGATAATGAATAATAAAAAACAAGTTACTATGTTTTAACTATCACTAATTTATTGATGTAAAGAATGGAAAAATAAGGAAATTACATTGGTTGGACCGGTTTCAGACATACGTCCATTATCAACACCAATCTAATGAAAACTGAATACTCATGTTCAATACAGGAATTTACATCAATAAAATGCTAGTAGAGGTCACAGTAACTTGAATAATGGTGATTGGTAGGTTAGTCTACCTGATCGTTAAAGAGCTTAACCCTTTCTACCCTAGATGCCTTGAAAATTTTCTACAATTTAAAAAAATTGAGTTTATAAGTTTCTCTCGAAGCTACTAAAAAGCGATTGCATATCATTATCGGCTGCTTTAAGTTGTTTCTGTATAAGTGGTGTTGGGAGTTTATGAACGAGTGTAAGCGCTTTTATTATTGAAATCTTCCATTTTTTCCTCATATTGTACTTTTGGAATAACAATTCGACTTATCTGAATACTTCATTAATTTTCTGCCACTTCAGGTGGAAGAATAGGTTTTCAGCATCGTAAACCCTATGCACCGGGCTCCAAAGGTTCGTTACTATTCGAATCATTTCTTCGGGAAGTTGCTTGTATCACTTCAAATGTTTTAGATGTCAAAAGCCAGCCCATTTTATTGTTGCGAAATGCTCTTTGCTTCTACAGCTTTACGCATTGATTCCTCATTACAGGATTGGCAATCAGTTCAGTGTTTATAATTACACGGCATTGTGGTATATTTGTGAAGACAAACAGTTTCAAAGGTAATCAGGAAATGGGGACCTGAATAATTAATTGAGTACAATATACCATACTATTATGTCCGTTAGTTTCTAGTGGTTACGGAATATCTGTCATTATGTTCATAAAACGTTATACAATTTTGAAATTCAACAACAAATGTAAAAATAACGATGCTTGCACTAAAAGTTATTCAGATACAAGAATAAATACTAAAGAAGTGCTGTAAATGGATACACGAACTAAGATCATGGAAACTAATGATAAGAAAACTACCTGCAATGAAAAAAACTCGTAGTTTCCAATATTTGTAATCTAAAATAATTACAAGCGCTATTCCACGATTTGACGGGTTAGTATGAGTCGGTATAGTCACGTGATATAATTATCTTTGGCGGAATAGCAGCGGCCAAATTTGAAATATGATGTCTGTATCATTTTATCCATGTACGTCATTTTGTACATTCTTCTTCAACCATCATCTCTTGGAATTTTGTAATTAATATTTGATGAATATTTATATTATAACTTAATAAAAAATATAGTTAATTAACATAATTTTCATGGCTGTCGCCTTTATGGTAAACCAAAACAATTCTTGAAAAATTCCGGTAAAAATTTTTTTCGTGAATACGTAGTTGATCAGATCAGGTATAAAAGTTTAGGAAACAATGTTACTTTGTTTATTATAATTTTCTTAAGTATCCGAATATTAGAATATCATTAATTTTTTGTTGATTTGAAAGAATTATAATAAGGAAACTTTCAATATGTTTTAAATTTCCATGGTGTGACTTAGTTACGTATGTCCAAGAAAGACAATTTTACGTCAATTATTTAAACATATTTTTCATTGGAATGATGATGAAAGTTGTTCTAATCAACAATCGTTCAACTTTCAAGAAAATCTGAATTTACTACGAGAATATTCTTCAAAGCTTTCGTAATATACCACAATTTAAAATATTTAGTGCTTCAAAAAATTTGTTAATTCGACTAAAAGTTGATTTAATTAATTGAAATAATAGAGAAGGATTTCCGGAAGTTTGAACTTTTTTATCGGAATTTCCTTCCTGTTTGAAAGTCTTTCCCTCTAATTTCTTGAACAAATGTTAATAGTCACTGAAATATTGGCAAGAAAGTAAGTTTTTCAATTTTGTATATCCTGACTTACGTTTTTCGTACATTTTATGGGCATCATTCCGAATGCAATGTGCTATTATATACATTTTCAGTAGCAGTATCATAGGTTTCACCATTTTCAACACTTCGACTAGACTATCACATCTGTGAGTGGTTGACGAACCCTTTAAAAAGTTCTTCTTCTTAGTATTTAACACAAGCCATGGCAGTAAATTAGAATTAATTCTATGACGCACTGTATTATGCAGTGGATTCCGAATGTTCTTCATGAGCTTCAAACTTCTTGAAATTGACAATTTTTGGAAGATAAAATACAAACCAAAGCATTATTTTTCCTACTATGGCGGAACCAGTGATTGTTTTAGTTTTTTAAGCATTTCTTGCAATTAACATTTCGAAGGTGCTGATATTTGCTAGAAATGCTGCCTTCTCCAAACTAGAAAAGTGTGATTTATTGAATAATTAAATTATAATGAGAATTTTTGAGATTTATCAATTTTCTGAAATATGAAACGTTCTCCAAATTCTGTTATATATCGACGAATAGATGAAATTGGATTCATACCTTTCTTGAATATTTGTATTAAACTTCTTACAGTTTCATAGCCTCGGAGTTTCAATTAATCCAAAACTGATATTAGTGTACGTGTAATGTTTTCCCCACAACGTCACCAGCTCACGCTGCGCACGAACGCACGATCGATTCCATGGATTGTGATCGATGGAATGAAAATCATTTTAAATACAAGTATCCAAGATTAATCTTTCTGAAACTAGGCTCGACAATGCGTGAATATACCCTAAGGAATTTGTTGGAAAACGAATAATAATGTCGACACCATGAGATTGAAGAAGGAATATTTTTTCAATTCGTGTGAGAATTCCGGCAAAAGGAATGATATCATGAATAATAATTTCTCCTGAAGAAATTTGAAGAACATTAATTTTTTCAGAACCATGATATATTATAGTTGAATTCGAGAACGAACAGCATATATTTGACGAAAATGTTCAATATTCTTCGATTTCAACCTAACGTAATTTTTTTTTGTTTTTTTCTGTGCTGAATATCGAAAATTCACTGGTGTACATGAAAAAAGGACCCACCTATGTTTTAAACACTCACAACCTTATGATTCAATATTTATTTCTTTCAACTTTTCTTTTACGAAAATCTGCTCATGCCGATTTCATAGCTTTTTAATATTTCGAAAGACATTCTACTCAAAAAACGCTATGTTTTTGAGGATTTTGAGTTTTTACGATAACATTTTTGATTGTCTATTAATTCGATTGATTAAACTACTATCTGTGTCTTACGATAGATATAAATATCTTAATGCAAACAATGTTTATGAAAATATCATTACATGCCAGAATAAGAAATATCTTTCTAATGAGCAGCAAACAGCTCTGCAAATCGCTTCTTATTCTTTCGAAAAACTGCAAGAATGTGGGATCGATAACTACTGCAATATAATGTAAGTTACAAGTGCATCAGAAGAAGCTATAATGGATGGATAATGTTGTTTATGAATGCATCATTATTAGACGAATTTCAACGCAGTGGAGCCAGAATTTTGTTTGGAATACATTACACCGAGAAGTTCTCATCTATGCAAAATATTCATAGTTTGGAAACAGGCGATGCAGAATGTTCTCTGACGGTAAATGGTAAATGGCAGATACAACAGCAGAATATAATCGTACACACACACTTCGTGAGCCGAAATGTTCAGTCAGAGTGCAACAAATTTATGTTCTGGATAGGTCAATTCAATTTCCATTAATTTTAATGATAATTCTAACTGATACTTGAAGAAACGCACAATACATTGTCAGTATTCAAACTCCACATTCTTATGGTTCCCAGCACCGCTTTCAGTTCAAGTATACCGCTCATCAACTTTGCCACAAGAGCTATCATAAGAAAAATTGTGAATAAATAAAAATATGTAGGGAAAATTTTATCCCGCCAATATTGTTTCATTCTTTTTACTTCATGATGCTACTTGGCCTCAATGATGTCGATTCGGAATCTGGTCCTTTGTGAC
The DNA here is from genome assembly GCA_013387265.2 of Cryptolaemus montrouzieri. Lineage (NCBI taxonomy): Eukaryota > Metazoa > Arthropoda > Insecta > Coleoptera > Coccinellidae > Cryptolaemus > Cryptolaemus montrouzieri. Next base: position 55,295,223 of record JABFTP020000001.1, read on the forward strand.
CTAGTATGTGATATTTTGCAATCAGTCTGGGTAAGATTTTATTCCTCAAAAGACTTCACAATCTTTGAACACCATTTTTCAAACTTAAATGGAATATACTCTGATACTTCATCCACAATCTCACACTATCTGCATAATCACCCTAGCCACTATAACCTTGGTGGGTACGGAATCTGTGAAGGTATTGAAGTAGATGGCAGTGTCCTATTAAAGTATCAACGGTCCATCTCATTGGTAATATTCTTGTTTGAAGCTAATTTCTTGACAAAGATTTAGTCTCCTCTGTGCGTTCCGTTCAGAAATGTAGACATGGTTTTTTTACTGTTTCCTGCATTTTCTCCTAGAAGAATATTACAACTGTGAATTTGGTCCCCCCTAATTTGAGAATGATCTGAGTAGGCATTTCTTCTCTACCTTTAGATTTCTCGTAACTTCCCAACACTCTGGAAACGTCTGGCTTATACGAAATCTGAAACAGACGATTAAGAACAGATGCGAACTATGGAGTACATTTCTACACAGCAGTTGGTGGTATTCTATCCAGACCCACTGCTTTCTCACAGTTCAGTTGTTGAAGAACGTACCTCACCGAACGCACTCGACTCGACAGAAATTACACACTTTTGATTTATTATGATTAAGAATAATCAGTAGAATTATTTTAACAAAGGGGAGAAGACTGAGTTATTTGATGATAATTTTTGGAGGAAACTGACTTTCTGTGGTTGTCATCGAGTTCTGTATGTTGGAGAAGACTGAATAAGTGAAACTGATGCATGAGGAAACCACGATTGAAGTTATTCTTTTGGACGAACGTGAAATAAAGTTTAAATATGAAACCAATATTTTAGATCAGAACTCTTTCAACTCTTGGAGACATCCAATCTCTTGGGAACCATCTATCCCAGTCAAGATCCCAACATCTGTAGGTACCTGTAGGTAAGAATGTCTCACAATAATTCTGATTTTTTTATCACTTAAATTTACTTATAATGTGGTTTATGTGATGAAATTCTCCGGTCAAGTTTAAATTTCTTGATTATAAAACTACTTCTTCTCCTGGGTACTTAACTTTGTATGAAGTTTTCAAAACTTGTGTCGAATTTTGTGTTTTATTTTATTGCGAAAATGCATATTATCATATTTTCAGATATATATTTCATTATACGGATTTAACCTCAACTGTAAGAGTTTCTTTGCGGGTATAACTATGGTCTTGGATATTTAATTGATGATATTGTTGATAGGTTTATTTTCTGCAAATTCATTTTAATATAAATCAAACACTTTTGTCTGATTCCTACTTAGTCTATGTTTGATACACACGAACGGTTGCGACAGTTACCTCAACTAATATAGTTAGCATTATGCCCAATATATATATATATATATATATATATATATATATTATATATATATATATATATATATATATATATATATATATATATATATACATACAGGATGCCAAACTTCAGTAGGTAATAGTACAAGTTATTTGCAACAAAAATGTCCCATAACATTTTTTCGAAAAGTTAATAATTATCGAGTTATTTATCATTTTTGGTTCACTCTATTAAAACAAGAATATCTCTGTTACTTTTACAGCTACATCAAATCTAACCATACTATACTATCAGAAACAGCATTGAATTTGCTATGAGATAGTGAAGTACTTATGTTAAAAAATTTTGTATACCGGGTGTTGTAAAAGGCTAAATGAAAATATGGTTAAATTAGTGGTATTTTCTTGTTAGCTGTACCACTGAAAACTGATCGATTAGTAGACGATTTTTTTTGGAAAAAACTACTACATTCATCTGGCTTTTAATAGGTATATCAATCAATATCATGGGCAAGAATAAGAGTAAGAACGTTAAATTCTTTTATCATTTGATCACAAATCAGCTAGTTTTACCGGAGCGTCTAAAGAATTCTACAAATGACTTTTCAATAATAATAAGCAATGAATAAATAACATATCTGGAAATTGAATGGTTAAGAAACTACGAAAGATTAATTTTTCTCGGATTAGAAGAAGAAAATTAGAAGAAAGAAACGTTTAAATTTTCCCGTTTTACGGTTCCATTTTCTTTTCGAAAAAAAAACATGCCTAGTTTCTCAAATATTGAATATCGAGAAAAACACCTTAAAAAAGGCTAGGGAACACTACTGAATATTGATATATCGTATCCAGAACGATCAATATGGATGATTTTTTTTAAGGAATGAACATCTGCATCAATTTCTCACCAAATAATGTAGAGTGCCGCACCAGATTTTAGTTTTTTTTTTATAAAGAAATAAAAATGCAGCAGATGCGACGCTGCTTTATAATCATTTCATGTATTCAGTGTTTGAAATCAGTTAGTTGGCACTTTGTTTCTCTTGTAAGCACCAATAAAAGATTCAAGTTTTGTGATTCGACAATGGAAAGACGACATTTGACTAGAGATAAGATGTTACGAGCCCTTGGCATGCTACAAGCTGGGAGCTCACAACGGGAAGTATCCAGGGTTCTGGGAAGTAGCCCAAGTATCATAAACCGTTTATGGTCGCGTTTCAATGAAACACGAAGCGTAGAAGAACGCCATACAGGTCGTTTCAGGACTACTACAGTCGCCCAAGACCGATTCTTGGTTTTACAAGCCAGAAGAGATCGTATTACCACAGCATCTCAATTAGCTCAAGAGCTATCACGAGTTCATATTGTACAAATTTCCGACCAAACTGTGAGAAATCGACTGCACGAAGGTCAACTCTACTCCAGACGTCCTTTAAGAGTTCCACAACTGACTCATGGAAATCGCACTGCTCGTTTAGCTTGGTGCCAAGAACACGTGAACTGGGATCAAAAGAGATGGGCCACAGTTCTCTTCAGTGATGAATCTAGATTTAGGTATTGTCCGATTCGGGAAGAATTCGAATATGGAGGGAACCTTGAAAGCAAAACCGTCTCCAGCATACTCGAGAAGTTGTTGGAGAGGGAGACGGATCAGTGATGTTTTGGTGAGGTATACGCCTTGGTGGAAGAACTGACCTCGTTTTCATACAGAACAACCTCACGGGAAATTCTTACGCAAATGAGATAGTTTTACCTGTAATGGTACCGTATCTTCAAACAATGGGTCAAAATCCACTCTTCCAAAAAGATAATGCCCCTCCTCATCGTGCAAGAGTTGTCTTGAACGTTCTTGAAAAGAATGATATCGATCTTCTACCGTGGCCATTCTGCTCCCCAGATCTGAATCCCATCGAGCATGTGTGGGACACCCTAGAAAAAAATCTCCTGCGTCAAAACGTTTTTCATCATGAACAGGAGTTTCGATTAGCAGTTCAGGGGGCTTGGAATGACTTAGGCCAAAATTTTATAGACAATTTGATATTGAGCATGCAGCGACGATGCCAAAGTGTCATTAATAACAGAGGTGGACCTTCTGGGTACTGAAAAATATAAGTGCTTCCATATCGTTTCGAAAATATTATTTCAGGATTTATTTTGTGTTTTACCAAATTTTCAAATTTCAATTTTTTTCATAATAGGTGCTTTGGAGAAGTTAAATATTATTTTGTTTTCTTGAGAATACATTATATACAATACATCCTTAAAAAAACCGAAAGATTTTTATAAATTCGAATCATCAAATTCATATTTTACAGATATTGGTAAGTGTTCCCTAGACTTTTTTGAGCAGCGGTGCGGGAGTATACATTGCGCTTTCCAAACAGACATCACGCTTGCAGAAAGACATTTGTTGAAGTGCTTAGGCGCTTTTGTAAAATTGGTTCATTCCGTGGTTCAAGAATTAGAGAAGGTGGTGAAAATGCTCAGCAATGGAGACAAGCACCTGCAATATTGCAGGCTGTTCGCGAGGACCCTACAACAATTACTAGGAAAATTGTTGCTACATTGAGACTTCATCATTCCACGGTTCATAGAGTTCTCAAGCGAAATAATTCACATTCAAACCATTAGAGTAAGGTTCAAGACCTATTGCCAGTGGACAGTGAGATGAGGTTGCAATTTTGTAGGTGGTACATGAATAAATTATAGGATTGGGGATCAGAATAATTTCTATGGACGGATGAGGCAACTTTCTCCAAAGTTGGTTTGATAAATTCGAGAAATTTCCATATATGGGATACAGAAAATCCTCATGGCACTACTGTGTCACACTCTCAGCACGAGATTAGAGTAAATGTGTGGTTGGGGTTAAAGGGGGGTTAGCTTGTCAGGCCAGTTATACTTCCCGATCGTCTCAATTCAAACGAATTTTTAAATCTATTACGTTCTGAAGAAAATGCCTATAGCTACTCGGCATCACAATTTTTTTTCAAATGGACGGCTTCTCGGCTCATAATTCTAGAATGGTCCAGAACTGGATGACTGAGAGATTTGGAGAGAAATGGATAAGTCGATTCGGGCCGGTGAGATGGCCACCCTGACCTTTCGGCGCTTGATTTTCATGTGTGGGGCTCATTAAAGACTAATGTTTATAGAATTCCCTTTAATACTCGAGAAAGATTCATTGAAAGGATTCGAATCTGTTGCAACGAAATGAGTCAAAAACACATTGAACCTCAAAGAGTAGTTGATAGTTTAAGAAAAAGATGTGTTAAGTGCATTCAAGAAAGAGGAAGATATTCTGAACACCTGTTATAGGTTTTAAATCTCTTTCGTGAAAATATGCTTCATTGAATTTTTTTAGTTCCTGTTCATGTTTGATTAAGTAATATAAGATATTTGCGTTTTGGATTTTATGTTCTTATTACTCTTACCCATAATACTGCTGGAAATAAAGTTAGCTCAAAAGTTGATATACCATTTAAAAGCCAGTTAAATGTAGTAGTTCTAACAAAAAAAACTGGTATTTCTTGAACAAGAAAATACCACTAATTTTGTTCATTTCACAATTTTTTCATTCAGACTTTTGCAACACTTGGTATATAATTTTTTTTTAACATTAGTACTTACCAATCTTATGAAAAATTCAATGCTCTTTCCGATGATTTGGTCAGATTTGATGTAGATGTAAGAGTAACAGAGATATTCTTGTTTTTATAACACGCTGTATACCGTGGAACATCTGAATGCATTGAATTCTGCTGAATGTACCTCTTTTCTTACAACGAGCTAGAGATAATCGATCGTGAATGATCTTTTTACAATGTCTTCTAAGAGGCAACCAAAAATCGCAAAATTCCGATTCAAAATTTCATATCTTCCTTTCGATTAATTTCAAGGGGCAATGATATGGAGAAAAATTGTTCAGAATTTGAGTTCCTACAATGAAAAGAAGAGATACATACATTTTGCCATATATATAATATATATATATATATATATATATATATATATATATATATATATATATATATATATATATATATATATATATATATATATATATATATATATATATATATATATATATATATATACTGGGAGATCCACCAGTGGCGCGGTGCTCTGAAGCTCGTACACTATTGAAGATTTCATTTTTGTTCGAACGTTATTTATTGTATTTAGAATGTGAGAATCTACTTCAGCGATTTATTTTTCAGTAAACAGGGTGTTCCAATTTTCTATAAAAAAATCTTGGGTGGTTTTTTCAGATTGGAAGACAACTACTTTTTTGTTCAAGATTCAGGAGCGGCCTAACTCGACTATAATGTCTTTGAGTAATACGTTTTTTTGGTGAGTAGTTTCGTCACAATATTTTTTTTCCGTAAAAATTCATGAAACTAGGATAGCTTTATTGATGAATTGAAATAGATTATACTCATTTCATAAAGGGTGACTCAAGAAAATTATTGAATATTGTAATTTTAAAAATATCATACCTTGATTTTTCAGACACAAGAACCTAAGGTTTATTATTCATGTCAACGCATGAAACATTGTACTTTATTTTTGCAGAAATAACCTTGTCTTTATCTTCGATAATTTTCAAAATATTCGATTATTTGTAAAAATTTTCGATGAAAATTCTAGAAACCGTATCAAACTCATCGACATGCATCATTATTCAAACAGAAATTTTTTTTGTACCGATTGAAGTAGTAAAAATGTAACCTAAACAAGATAATTCTTTTAACGAATGATAAAATCAAGATGATTAAAACGTAAATCGAGGTACGTGTTGACATTTTTTATATTTGTGCCTCTTGTCAGGTGTCCTGGACATATCATATTCTATATTTTACACGGTGAACTTATCAGTGTTTCGTTATAAAACATTGTTGGGTTTGAACCCAATTTTTCCAATTGACTGCCATGGAGTTCTCCAAAGAAGAAATGGTTTATATAATTTTTATTCTGGGTGAGTGTGATAGAAATTCTTTGTTGACAAGTAGAGTTCATGCACAAAGGTTTCCTGATAAGAGGCATCCTGATGCATAATGCTTTGAAAGACTTCTAATTAGATTCATCTAAACGGATATAATCGCTTACAAAAAATATGAAAAACGAAAAAACTACTACAGTTGAAGATAACCAGTTATCAGTTTTGTTGACAGTGACAGAGGACCCATATAAAAGCCGAAGAGAGATTTCCCAGTTAACAGATATAAGTCAAACTTCCGTTCAGAGAACCTTGAAAGAGAATAGATTTCATACATATCACGTACAGCTGCACCAGGAAGTGAACAATCAAGACTATGAATGAAAATCGAATCAATTTTTGCAATTGGGCAAGTGACAAAGTGAAATCGGAAAATCCAAATATGTTTAGCAGAGTTCTTTTCTCGGACGAGCCAACTTTCCACAAGAATGGGCTTGTTAACAGGCACAACTTTCAATATTATGCCACGGAAAATCCACACCTCGTGAGATAAATAGATCAACAGCATCGTTGGTTCTTGAATGTATAGGCCGCTATAGTAAATGCATATCTAATTGGACCGCACTTTTTCGACGGCACCTAAATAGAGAAATGTATTTAGATTATCTGCAAAATCATCTACCAATGTTACTTGCCGACGTTCCAGAGCATATAAGACAAGATTTGTGTTTTCAACAGGATCGAGCACCGGCACATTACTCACATCAGGTTAGGGAGCATTTGAATCGTTTATTTCCAAACAAATGGACAGGACGTGGTGGTCCTGTAAGACCAGCTAGGTCTCCGGACCTTACAAATCTAGATTTTTTCTTGTGAGGTTATATTAAGGGCATCGTTTACCAGATTCTTTCTATAACACAGTTAGAAATGAGAAAGAGAATAGTCGACGCCTTTTAGTCAGTTAATCCGCAAATGTTGTAGAATGTTCAACGGTCTTTCCTCAGAAGGATTGAGTTGTGTCTACGAAGAAACGAGCAACATTTCGAACACTGATTGAAATGCTTCAACACCTTGTTGATCATTTCACCAAAAACTAATCTATTACGTATTTCAAACACGACTACCTTGAAATATCCCCATTTCTCTGATCGAGTATATTGATATGTACTAATAAACTCTTCTTTCGCAACCTCTGATTTCATTATTTCACTTTTATTTTTTTATTTCGAAAATGATCGAAGATAAAGATAAGGTTACATCTGCAAAATATGGCACAATATTTTATGCGTTGACATGAATAATACAATAAAGGATGTTCCATTTGAAAAAATCAAGATATGATATTTTCAAAATCACAATATTCAATAATGTTTTTGAGGCACTCCTGTATAAAATGAGAATAATCTATTTCAATTCATTGATAAAGCTATCCTTGGCTATGAGAAAACGAAAAGTAAAATGTATTCATCCTCTCTTGCCGAAGGAGCATACGATGATGTGGAAGCCTATTTTCATGAATTTATACGGGAAAAAAAATATTGCGACGAAACTACTCACCAAAAAACTTATTACTTGAAGACATTATAGCAGAGTTCAGGACGCTCTTGAATCTTCAAGAAAAAAGTGGTCTTCCAATCTGAAGAAACCTACCAAGATTCCTTGAAAAATGAAAAATTGGGACACCCTGTTTACTTCAAAATAAATTGCTGAAGTAGTTTTTCACTTTCTAAATACAATAACGTTCGAACAAAAATGAAATCTTTCTTGAAGAGCGTACGAGCTACAGATCACCGCGCCACTGATGAATCACCCAGTATATATATATATATATATATATATATATATATATATATATATATATATATATATATATATATATATATATATATATATATATATATATATATATATATATATATAAATTGATCTGGTTAACTAGCGGTTCCTATAAAACATTCTAGTATATCGTTTACATATCTATTCCAAGAGTGTACAAATTTGCATTTGGTGGAATTGAATATCATATCTCCAATATACGCCATGAAACATATCAAGAATTAACAACAAATAGGTTTCAGAACCCACATGAAACCTCAAGAGTTTTTCAATAGTAAGGATTAAATTGATAGATTTGACAATACTAGAGTTTACAAGTTGTCCTAGTATGAATTGAGAAGGCGTCTTTATAGGTGTATATGGTCGCTCATTGACAACTAGATCCCAAAATCCGACGAATCTTCTTTTGCTTCACACTGTATCGTAATTTTTATTCGTAATTTGCCGTCATTTTAAACTCATAGATCAACTTAAAATTATTCATAGATTACCTCAAAAACGATAGTTATATTTTTTAGAATCCATCGAAATTTTCAAACTCCAACAAATTCCATTCCCCGCAGAGATAATATTCTGAACGACATGAATCACCGAGCTTATTCATCCATATATGATATCTTTGAATAGTACCTGCTTTTATCATAATTCTTTTATAACCTCTCGTTTGCACCTTCAGTTTACAGCAATTGTCACCTGAAGATGGTCGAGAGACCGAAATTGCTATCCTGATTTTCGATGAATCTCGTGTTAAAGTATAATACATAGTTTAATTTCTTACAATTATTATGATTAACTATCATGTAGTAACGGCGGAATCAATAAACTATTTACTTCGTATTGCTGGGTTATTTTCTGACCTTAGATTAATAGAAATTGATCTCTACTTAGCCACCAGCGGATAATATTAAAGAGTTGTTTAATAAACTCATAAAATTATCAAGATAATTAAAAGTCCGACTCACCATAAATCTGAGAAAATCAATTCATTAAAGAAAACAGTAGGTATAGTCACAATCATAAATTGGCCAGCTTCCAGTTTACCTGTTCAAATTAATCAATTTTATGTTCGCCTCGATCACTAAACGTGCTTTCTGATACAGAGAAAGCTGTGCGCACGGAGCGGTTAATAATTGTGTGAAATTTGCCGCTGCAAAAGCATTTGAAAATCTCATACGCGAATCCATCAATTCATTTAGTTTTTTCTTTCGCTTCATCTTCTAATATCAGAGAAGCAAAACATAAATGAAGCTTTAGAATAATAAGGCCTTCAAGTGGATACGTTTATTTTCGAAGAAACTGACATTGATTTCAGTTAACAGACTTCAATAATGAGGGAGTGAGGTAGCTTACAGTGTGTCCGCGCTGAAGGGTCCATTAAAAGTATCTAGGTAACGTTTCCATCGATCATTTTCAAATTTTGGGTCCAGAGTATATGAATACTGGTCTTCAATTTGCAATCATTTTTGAAGCGGAGTTCCTTTACTAAATGTTATTCTTTTTCAAGCATCTATTGTTATATGTTCCATCTGAAATTAACCACTATTGAGTAATGTTTTTTTTTTATTCAAATTTTCCAAATGGTACCATCTCCTTAAACCAAAAAGTTGACCAACATTTGGGTTAGATTATAGCTGTTTTCACTTCATCGAGCAAATTGCTATTTTAGCGGGCAACGTACTTTCCGATGCTGTTTTATATAAACGTGCTCGAAAGTCACTTGTCAACTCCATAGAATTCAATTATCCGAAGAATGTTTTTGCAAAAACAATTACCTATTTCATTTTTACTTTATTGTTTCAAATAATATTGTTAGATACTAGAGTCCCCTTCACCAAAAATGGTTTTCATTTGAGTCGCGATTTTATCAAAAACCTGCAGTTCCTTCGAAAAATTAAATCATTAGGCCGCGGAAAGTAGAAACAGACAAAGTGGACTTAATACCGATACCAGTTTCATTATTCCACAATGTTCTTTGTAAGATTCCATGATTTCCGGCCTCAGTTTGACATTTAGAAATTATTTAAAAATAGCAATAACACTATTTTGTTTGTTCAGTTAAAAGATGGGTAAAGAAGATGACACTATAATTTCAAAACTTTTGATGAAAACAACCATAGCTCACTGATGAAAATTTAGGATGGAGCAGAATATGCATAAAAGAGGATGTCTCTGATTCGATAATTTCAATGCCCCATTAGCGCGGATACCCTGTATTCTCTTTCATTTAAAACCATGCATGAATTATATAACAAATAACATGGTAGCTTTGAATGGGAAAATTCAGATAAGGAAACAGAGGATGTTTGATAGATTTTCTTTCAAGAACCGATTCCGTTGAAAATTGGCATGTCGGTATAGTAATAGTGGCATGAACCTGAAGTTGATCTGATTATAGACATTGAAGAAAACACCTCCACAGATTACCACAGATTACGGTAGTTACCCTGTTCTTTATGCTTAACGCCGATTCCTCAATCAATACTAATTTTTTGCAGGCCTACCCATCATAAATGTGTATTTGACTATGGATATTTTATAATAATTTGATTACATTTTCAGTATTGCTTCTTAAGTTAGGAATTCTTCTTTTAATGATACACAGAAAAGCGGCTAATTCGATCAAGCAGAAATAATATCTTAATTTGAATCTCCAAAACTATTTGATTAATGGTTCTAAATCCTTTGTATTTGATACATATTTTCTGAGGCAGAATAATAATAGACATTGTTAATGTGTGAAAATGCATTCTAAATAGCAATATATGAGGGTAAACCAAAATGATAATAATTTTCATGGATTTTGAATCGCCCTGTAGAATTTCTGAGCTTAATTCCAACATCAAGATACACTTCTCTACAACGCTACATTCATTCTTAATGATGTAGTCTTTGATTTATGGATCTAGCTGATTCTTTGAAAGAGATATAATTTCTTCATTAGCATTCCCAGTAATCCGGAAAAATTACATAGTAAACAAGTGAAATAATACGAACAGAAAGTTATTAAGTAAACACTCAGTGTGGGTGTTACTCCCTTGAGATCTTATCAAGGCTTAAATGCGTCTTGGCGTACCTTCGATAAGATAACGACTGTTACCTCCACTCACTACGCTGTGTCAGGTGTGCCAATATCATGTATCAGCATGAAGTTTACGCCCATAGTATGATTGTATGAGACTAATTAGGGTCCAAAAGTTGCCGCATGTACCTCTCAGTAGTCATGAATGTACGATTCTTCCATACTTATGCCACGCAAAACCAATACGTACCTCCTCCATAACCGATCCTTGTAGCAAAGTTGTATTGATTCAGACTCTCTCCAGTTGGATCATGACCGAGACGCCTTAGATTTTAGACAAAACCTGGATTCGTGAGAGAACACAACGTTCCTCCATTCTTCATTTCTGCAATGCTAGTTTTCTCTGGTGAACTGAAGAAGCGCCGTGTGGAGAATTATTTTTAATTCTGGATCCATTGCAGGTCTTCTGGTATGAAGGATGATTATTCTCAAACGCTCCCTTACATGCATGAATTATATAACAAATAACATGGTAGCTTTGAATGGGAAAATTCAGATAAGAAAACAGAGGATGTTTGATAGATTTTCTTTCGAGAACGGACTCCGTTGAAAGTTGGCATGTCGGTGTAGTAATAGTGGCATGAACCTGAAGTTGATCTGATTATAGACATTGAAGAAAACACCTCCACAGATTACCACAGATTACGGTAGTTATCCTGTTCTTTATGCTTAACGCCGATTCCTCAATCAATACTAATTTTTTGCAGGCTTACCCATCATAAATGTGTATTTGATTATGGATATTTTATAATAATTTGATTATACTTTCAGTATTGCTTCTTAAGTAAGGAATTCTTCTTTTAATGATACACAGAAAAGCGGCAAATCCGATCAAGCAAAAATAATATTTGAATTTGAATCTCCAAAACTATCTGAATAATGGTTCTAAATCCTTGAGTTTTGTATTTGATACATATTTTCTGAGGCAGAATAATAATAGACATTGTTAATGTGTGAAATTGTATTCTAAATAGCAATATATGAGGTAAACCAAAATGATAATATTTTCATGGATTTTGAATCGCCCTGTAGAATTTCTGAGCTTAATTCCAACATGAAGATACACTTCTCTACAAAGCTACATTCATTTTTAATGATGTAGTCTTTGATTTATGGATCTAGCTGATTCTTTGAAAGAGATATAATTTTTTCATTAGCATTCCCAGTAATCCGGAAAAAATTACATAGTAAACAAGTGAAATAATACGAACAGAAAGTTATTAAGTAAACACCCACTCAGTAGTGGGTGTTACTCCCTTGAGATCTTATCACGGCTTAAATGCGTCTTGGCGTACCTTCGATAAGATAACGACTGTGACCTCCACTCACTACGCTGTATTAGATGTGCCAATATCATGTATCAGCATGAAGTTTATGCCCATAGTATGATTGTATGAGACTAATTAGGTTCCAAAAGTTGCCGCATGTACCTCTCAGTAGTCATGAATGTACGATTGTTCCATACTTATGCCACGCAAAACCAATACGTACCTCCTCCATAACCGATCCTTGTAGCAAAGTTGTATTGATTCAGACTCTCTCCAGTTGGATCATGACCGAGACGCCTTAGATTTTGGACAAAACCTGGATTTGTGAGAGAACACAACGTTCCTCCATTCTTCATTTCTGCATTGCTAGTTTTCTCTGGTGAACTGAAGAAGCGCCGTGTGGAGAATTATTTTTAATTCTGGATCCATTGCAGGTCTTCTGGTATGAAGGATGATTTTTCTCAAACGCTCCCTTACTGTTGCCTCACTTACTGATACTTGTTTCACTTCCTCCTACCTGTTTCCTTTCTGTACAGCAGTACTAGATCTGTCTTTTAAACCACTTAATCTTTACAAACCATTATTGCAAGCAATCGTTTTCCTTCTTCTACTTGATACCCTTGACCTTGTAAATTCATCAGTCTCTGCTGAAACTATTATGCCCTTTATACGCTGTTTTACAGCGATATAATTTTGTGATCTTCCATCAATCATTTATTGTACAGCTTGAGCAGCATTAACTGTGGAAAGAACCATCGTTGAAAAACCTTCAACAATTGATTTTAATATTCAATTGGTATAAATGTACCAGTTTTCGTCAAAAGTTGTTTTTACATAGATTCGTATTTTTCATTTGAAAAATTATGATATTCTCGCTGCGTTGAAAATTTGTGGGGCTTTCTATGAAGTCTGTTATATATTTTCAATGAAATAAAACTTAAAGTATTTAGATTTTCACTATGTTAACAAACTGTGGCTTCATCAGATAGATACATACTAATGAACAGAGTTATTCCTTATATTTTAGTCTTATTTCCTACTTAATATTACAATAGGTACAAGAGGTATGTTGGAAAAGCCATCGGAGTTGCTCACTTAATGAATTGAAAATATTGAGTAAAAAAAAAAAAAAAGGAAAAGGATTTAGATCTAATTTACTATTAAGTAACCTACCTGAATTCTCTTCTTTGTTGATCTCTAAAATTTCCAATTGATTGAGTTTTTGTCTATTATTTTCATTGTAAAATTTGGAAATTATCATTAAAGTTATGGTTTTCTTCGAGTAAGTGATTAGAATAAATGGAATTTGATTTGTGATAATTAAAACTACGTTTGTGCTCGGATAATCTAACTTTGAAATTTCTGAAAGTTCTACCAGTATAAATTTTATTACAATCCCCGCAAGACAGTTTACAAACACCGGATTTATTACTTTTATCAGTTTCAGATTTGCAGTTTTTGATATGTCGGCATCAAGAATTATCAGTTCGGAATGCTTTATTGAAATCATAATGCGAGAGGAATGAATCTAATTCTAGACTAGGATTACCAATATAAGTTAAGCTGTTGTATTTTGTGTTAGAGCTTTTCATACTTGGAAATACTTCCTGGATTGCTTTTTGAATTTTTTTGCATGAAGTCATGTTCTCAACCATAGTTGGACTATAAAAGTTATTGACTGCTATTTGTTTAATTATATTCAGCTCTTTTATGAAATTATTTTGTGACATTGGGATATTAATGAGTGTATGTACCGTACTATTGTAAGCTGCTAATTTATGTGGATAAGGATGTGTAGATGAGCTGTGAATAGTAATATCTGTATGCGATGGCTTATGAAAAATAGAAAAATCATGTTTGCCGTTAATTTTAGTAAAAGTTACATCCAGAAAGTTAATGGAGTTTTCTGTTTATAGCACTAACGTGAATTTAATATAATAAAGAATTTCGTTAATGAATGTTTTGAATGACTCTAATTATCTGTTTGTGCCAGTGAAACAACAAATGATATCGTCGACATATCTAAACCAACAAATAAAGTGTTTGAATAACGAATGTTCTTGGATAGTTTTTGAATATTATCCATGAAAATTTCAGCGAGCAGAGGGCGTAGAGGATTACCCATGATTAAACCTTTTTACTATTATATAATACTTTATCGAAGTTAAAATAATTTTTTCTAAAAAATTTCTGAAAGGTGTAAGACTTCTAATTGAATAGAGATTCAAAATTAGCGTACATCAGAAATATGATTCAGCTTTAGCTGCACATTGTCTGAATGAATGTCATCCTTTCCTAGAACTTCAATAGCTAAAAATTCTTCATTCCTGTGATAAATTTTATGAACTCAATTTCTTTGAATCGATGGAAATTTTCATGGCATCTAGGGTAGAAATGGTTAAGCTCGTTAACGATCTATCGAATTGACTTTATTAATTTGAAGGGCGTTCTTGATGATTTTCACTGTATCCCTAGGTGGAACACAAGGGAAGAGATTTACTACATCCGATGACAAAATTTTAGCGTTCGGTGGTAGTATCGTGTGCTGAATTTTATTTATTAGGACTGAAGAGTTTTTTAATGAGAAAAGAGATTCAAAATTAGCGTACATCAGAAATATGATTCAGCTTTAGCTGCACATTGTCTGAATGAATGTCATCCTTTCCTAGAACTTCAATAGCTAAAAATTCTTCATTCCTGTGATAAATTTTATGAACTCAATTTCTTTGAATCGATGGAAATTTTCATGGCATCTAGGGTAGAAATGGTTAAGCTCGTTAACGATCAGGTAGACTTAATTACCTACCAATCACCATTATTCAAGTTACTGTTACCTCTACTAGCATTTTATTGATGGTGATTCTTGTATTGTACATGAGTATTCAGTTTTCAATAGCTTGTTGTTGATAATGGACGTATGTCCGAAACCGGTCCAACCAATGTAAAATTTTGTCATTCTTTACATCAATAAATTAGTGATAGTTAAAACATAGTAACTTGTTTTATTTTATTATTCATTATGAATATCAACTATCACGTAGTTCAGGCTTCATCGATCAAGTATTATTCATGATTACCTTTTTTATTCATTACTCACAAAAAAATATAACTGATGTATGAGCGACGAGCGAGGCAGCATACACTTGAATTTGAAGAAGAGGTTCCGTCGAATGGCTAACACAGCTTACAGATTTGAATACCTGAGATTTGACTAGTATCACGAGGTAGATTTGATAACCCCAGAAATTTCCCGCAAAGCTTTCAATGAGTTCGAAGATCGGTTGGCTATTTGTGGAGCTGATGAAAGAACTCATTTTGAATATTTGAAGTGAAAACTTATACCTTCTGTCGGTTTCGTTTCAGCTTGGTTCTCTTGATTTTAACCTCAGTAAAGTTCCATGAAATCTGATTTCTTCAGTTAATTTTGACTGTTCCATATCAAGATTCTTTTTTGAGGGATACAGATAGTAAGAGGATGATTTCCTCCGCACCAAATCGACAACAAAAAAGGGTTTCCTTGGAACAATTGTCTTCACATGAAGAAGTGAGATAAAATTTTTTACTTGACCAAACATTCTGATTGAATATGAGAACTGACTAGACAGAAGGAACAGGAGGAACGGAATTTTATTTCATACTTTATTATTACATTCGTACTGTATAATATAATCTCGTTCCAGTTTATCAATAACGATCATAGTTTGAAACGAGAGATGCCTTCAGAGTTTCGCATATAGAGCTACAATAAAACAATTGAGAGCTTTCGAAGATTGTATTTTACTTTGATTTGTTCTCCGTGAAGAATACGCGTCTGTTTTCGTCGGATCCGATTTTGGAAGCAGTTATAGTTTGCTGCTACATTTTTTTTGGAGGCATCATCAAGTTGTTCTGAAGACTAAAACCTTTGACCACGCTGTTTAATCTTGATTTTGGAAGCAGTAGAAATATCGTTGGCAGTTAGGTCCAGACTGGACATAGGATGATGTAACAATTTGATGTTTTCTTGCGTTAAATATTCAATAGTTTTCGGGGTTGTGTGCGAACTTGCATTGTCTTGGTAAGGCTTACTTACGACTAGCAGTACAAATCAGCAGTAATTGTTCTTTGATTTTGTAGAATAACTGTTGCTGTGCGACTTTTTTTTTTAAGAGACGTTGCGACCATCTTTTTGGAGATACAGATAATTTAAATTGCTTTTGTGTCCCCTTGGAACAGCCAAACAGAAGATTGGCGCTCATTTTATGGCTAGTTCGAATAAGTCCAAAATTCATCACCATTGACGATGTTGTAGTAAACGCCCTTGGACTTTCAAACTTTTAGAACGGTATAGAGTTCTTTGACACCAATAAACTCTTGCAACTTTATGCTATTCCGTCAACAAATGCGGTATATAACGAGAATATAGTTTTTCACATGGCCTTTTCTGCACAATTTTTTTTTGTAGTGAGGCCTTTGTAAAGATACCTCATTCTTTCGATATATTGCATGCCGATCGTTCTGGGTAATGTTACGCACATTATCCACATTGACTACTCTATTTATTTCGCTTTTCCATGGAGCGTCACTAAGCTTAACCCTTTTGGGTTTAAATTCTTCTTATCAGCGGGCAAGTGTTGATTGGTGTAGTGCTTCAATGCAGAAAACAGAAATCAACTCCTCGAGAATTTCTTCTTGAGATAATTGTGTTTGAGAATTGTAGAAAATCATTGCGCAAAAATACTAACGATTAAATTCCATTTTTCAAATAACTTGTCCACTTTGACAGTCTGTTGCGGCGAAAACACAACACGGATGAAAATGTGGGATTTTATGTTAGTACTAATAATGGATTAATAGTGTCGTTCATGTACCAGTATGCAAAACTTAAAATACATGTCCATAGCGCAAAAAGTAGTTGTTTATGAAAAACATTTCCTTCAGTTGTTGTATCTTCATCGACACTCAACACGATTGAAATTATTATGTTGATTGTACTTTTCTTCTGTCGCAATTAATTTCATACTTGTAAATTTAACTTCTTGTAATTACTTCATAGCCACTCATTTCTCAATTTTTAAAAAACAATTACTAATTTATAATGAACATAAATCAGAGATATTCAGAGGAGATTTTAGAAAACTCATCATTCATCAGTGGCACAACTCAATGAATTTCAACAGAAATATGAGATTTTTATGATGTTACAGGATTTGATACATATCGATTTTTTATCTGTCCGCTATTTTTTCCCACTTTGATGGAGTATCACCGGACGTTTCAGGAAACATTAATTCGCTGAAGAAACAATGCGGTAAAATAACAAAGGCGTTTCATCCTTATGAATGCCATTGTTATCGGCCAACTCATTATAATAATACATTTAGTAGCTGTGTCGCGAGCCAGACCCTGCCGCAGCACGCTCCATTTGTCTCGCCACCATCTACATCAATATCCTTGCTGGTAAACAATGCTTGCCTTTCCGAAACTGGGTTATCCTTTTGTTCGCCAATTTTTGCCTTTCTTTTTGCGTATACGACGTGTTTGTATACTAGGTGTTCCTATTGTTTTCAAGGAAATCTCATTCATTAGTATCTTTTTCGCATGTTTACAAAGTTCAAATATTGTATATGGGTATAAGAATAAAAATAAAATGTACGTTGATAGGCGCATTACCTGGGAACGGTTGAACATTTTGGTTTTATTTTACTTCAAATTGCTAGTGGTAATATTAGTTAGATGTTCGCAAAAAAATTGTATGAAAAGTTCACTGAAACGGAATTTTTGTATCAACTCTTATCCTATACTTTACGATTCAAATGATTGAAATGTTTAACTCTTCCTTCGTTTCCTTTTTTGTTATAATGGTATCACCGCAGAAAATCGAGAATTGAAATTTATTGAGATAAAGTTAAGATATGTTGTAGAAATATTTTTTCAGCAATCTACGAGTACAAACGATTGATTTGGACCAAGAGAAATGAAGAAGGTACTCAGAGAAATTGGAAAAAAACTAACAATTGATAAATCTGAAACTTTTGGGAAAAATTGTCTCCAAGGTCCTGTTAATACAAGATATTACCATGCCTGGCCAGAATTAACGCATGAAAACTTGGATTCATGCTCATAATAAATTACATTGAAGCATTCTATTTCATTCCAAATGCCGATTAGTGTATTCCTGACCTATGAGAATGTCCCACACATATTCTATGAGATTGAAGCTTGGATTTCGTGCAGGCTAGTCCACTGAAGTGATTTCGTGATCTTGAAGGTAGTCCTATTAATATGAGTCTGGTGAGGTCAGGCATTATAACGCCTCACCATAGATATATATATATATATATATATATATATATATATATATATATATATATATATATATATATATATAGGGTGCTTCAACGAAAACTAAACAGTGGCTATATCTACCAACATATTCATTTCTGATCAAAACGCAGAAACAGGTCAATTTTTGTTTCAAGGGGGACATCTTTTGGTGTACAATACTTGCCTGAGATATCAACACCCTAAGCGGGGGTTGCTCCTTGAACATTTTGATGAATAGGTAAGATGAGTCAAGTGATGACTCAAAAGAAAGGTGGTATCTTTGTCTACATTGCCTTGAACGAATTTCCATTTCTGTTTGATAACGAAACGATACAGGGTGAGAAACTGAAAGATAGGGAAGACTATTTTCCTGAGGCTATTCAAGTTTCAGTGAGGTAAAATGGAACAGATCCATGCTGATCAATGGCAGTCATCATCAAGTACCATCCTCATCTCGAATTTCAACCCCAGGAGCAGGGTTGACAACCCTTGAAATTTGGAAGAGGGTAGATGGGTCGAGTGATAACTCGACAGAAAGATATTATCTTTGTCTGCATTCCGTGAAAGAATTTTCATTTAGATACAGAGTGAGCCACTGAAAAATAGAGAAGACTATCGCCCCAAGACTATTGGACTATAAGTGCGAAAAACTGGAATAGATTCATTTAGATCAAAGATGACAGCGTTTGACCTGGAATGAATCTGTAATAAAAATTCGTTCACAGGGATGCAGACAAAGATAATACATTACTTTCGATGTATCACTCGACCCATCTACCTTCTTCCAAATTCTCAAGGGTGGCCACCCCTGCTCTAGGGGTTGAAATTCTTGTTGATGACTGCCATTGATCAGCATGGATCTGTTCCATTTTTCTTCACTGAAACTTGAATAGTCTCAGGGAAATAGTATTCGCTCTCTTTCAGTTGCTCACAATTTTCAATTGAAAATAGAAATTCGTTCAAGGCAATGTAGACAAAGATACCACCTTCCTTTTGAAACATCCCTCGACCCATCTTCTTTATTCAAAATGTTCAAGGATTGCAACCCCCGCTTAGGGGGTTGATATTTCAGGCAGGTTTTGTACCCCAAAAGATGTCCACCTTGAAACAAAAATTGACCTGTTTTTGCGTTCTGATCAGAAATGAATTTCTTATTAGATATAGCGCCCTGTATATATATGTAGGTGTCTTGGGATCATTTTGAAGATCTTATCGAGTACTATCTGACCCTGAATTTTCGCTTCAAATTTTTCATCGTTAACGAGTTGGCAGCTAAAAAGACTACTTACATTTGTGATCAGTTTATTAAGTGCTGAAAATGAGCACCACTCACTTCCATGCTGTGAAATAAGTTCTGCTCAAATCGTTCACGTACATTAACTCAATATTTCTGGTTCAGTTTGACGGCATTCATTAATGATCCGAATTCGCAAATCACTCAGTGACTCAGGTTGGGTAGCGTAAATCTTAGATTGCAGGTGATCCCATATAAAAAAGTCCAGTGATCTGGGTTGCCACTCAATATGTCCCCTTCTTCCAATCCAGGCCTGAGGAAAATTTTCATCTAAGAACTGACGCACAGGTTGAATGAAATGAGTTGGTGCGCCATCTTGTTGAAAAATGATCGTTTCATGGTCTTCTTCATTCTCCAATACTTGCACGAGGGCTGGATAAACAGCGTTCTGTAATAGTTCTAAATAAATTTCGCCAGTGATATTGCCGGGTATAAAAAAAAGGCCGATGATGTGATTTCCATAAATACCCGACCAAACATTTAACTTTTGCGAGTGCTGAGTATGCTCTCCTCGAAATAATCTCGGATTTTCATCTGACTAGCACCGACAGTTATGGCTGTTCACAATGCCGTTAAGGTAAAATGAACACTCATCCGGAAAACAGATATTGAACATGTAGTTTGGATTATTGTTAATAATTTCACTGACCACTTCACAGAATATGAGTCAGCGATCAAAATCATCCTCATTCAGTTCCTGACCCAATCGCATCTTAAGAGGATGAAACTTATGTTTTCTTGCAAGTCTCATGATTGTTGTTCGTGAAACACCAGACAAATTTGACAATTTCCTAGTACTAAGGGTACGTGACCTAAGATAGCCACTTCCCCCGCTTCGTTTCCTTCATACACCCTCTTTTTGTAACTGACTGAACCAGTAGCGTCAAATTTAGCAACCAGTTGCACAACGTAAGCGGCGGATACATTTTTTTCAGGATGTAGTTCGTTAAATAAAGCCGCTGTCAATCGTGCAGAGTCGTTATTTCTTGAAAATAATTTAATCATTTCCACCCATTCTTTTACGGAATACACCATTTTAATCCTACTAAAAATTTACAATCCCTCTGTTACAGTTTCAACGTTGCTGAAAGTCCACGATAGACTAACGAGAAACAAAGGTAAATCAAACACATGGCGTGTCTACTTTTTCGAACAAAAAATTTAAAAATAAATAAAAACATATACCTCGAGGTATATGTACATAAGCTTGCTTTACACCAGCGTTCTTCACTGCATGGAAATGAATGGTGCCCATTTTCAGCACTCAATAAACTAACCACAAAAGTAAGTATTCTTTCACTTGTTTAGCTGTCATTTCGATAACGATGAAAATTTTGAAGCTTAAGTTTAGGGTCAGATAGTACTCGATAAGATATTCAAAATGAGGTATCGCAACACCAATCATCAATATTCAAAATCAGGGGGTTGTGCTCACCCCCGTTATAAATTGAAGTTACGGGGATGGAAACTTCGGAAAAATTGTTTCCCTCGAATCAAAAATCGACGGGTCCGAGAGATTCTTCATCTTTTTATTTTAAAACCGGAAAATCGAGGTGTTACGTGTTACATAGAAGGAACAACTCGTCCCGATTGATAACTTGAATCGCGTAAAAGTGGCTGTAGACATGCTAAAACAAGTCGATGCCGACCTTATATTTATTGTAACTGATGGTGAGTCATGGGTTTATGGAGTTTGACATGAAAATCAGTCAACAAGCTTCGGAATGGCGCCTTCCAACTGAACCGACCCCGGAAAAACCACGTCAGAGTCGATCAAAAGTTTAGATAAAGTTGACTGTTTTCTTTGATTATCGCGGTGTTGTGACCTCGCAATTCTTGTCAGAAAGTCATACGGGAAATAAAGAATATGACCTGAGCGTTATAAATCCCTTGAGAGAGCAAATTCGTCACAAAGGGCCAGAATTGTGGAAAGAAATCTCATGAATTTTCAGCCACGATAATGCACACACATTGTGAATGAATTCCAAGAACTCATCAAATACTATCGAACAACCACCGTATTCACATGATATGGCTCCAGCCGAACTTTTTCTATCTCCAAAACTAAAATTACCACTTGGAGGTTCTCTTTTTGAATCGATAGAAGACGTGAAAGAGAATTCGAAGCAAGAACTGAAGTCGATTCCGAAAAAGTTTGAAAAATACACTCGGAGGCAAAATTAGCGGAACACTCGAAAATTTAACCAAATTCGAAGTCCGATATTTTTCCTAATTCTCTACCGATTTAGATGATTTTTTCGGAAAGTTATAGATCAACTCTTCTGCTTTGTAGAAATTAAGAGAAAACAAAAAAAATTTGAAAAAAATTTTATACGGGGGCAAAACCAAAAGTGTTTTTTTGTCAAAAATTCGTAACACCCTGTGAAATTTCGTGGTCCGAGTTCAAACGTATAATATCATGGTCTGTCAAGACACATCTTCCTACAGTAACGCACTTCTTGTTTTATGCATTTATCTCTATTTTTACAAGAGATATCCAATCTGAAGCGAAAAGTCACAAATTTTAAGAATTTATTTTTAATTTTGCGTAGGTGCATAACATCGGAGGTTAGCCAAAAAATAAAATCAGAATTGAAGAAGCGGAAATCTAACGAAATGAAAACTTTTGAAATTCACTGGCCAATTTCACGCTCCGGGAGAACTCGAAGTAAACTGGAAAAATCGTTGATTTTGCACATTTATTTTTGAATTTTTTTGTGTGACACTCTATAATAATTATCATTCCTGTCCAAAATTGAGAGGAAGTGTGTATCCTGGCGATACACTCGTGAAATGAAATGAGCATGTTGAGAAAAATGTTCATGATGACCCACAAAAAAACATTTGATTTTAGTAGCGAGTATGAACCCCCCGAACTCTTATTACAGCGCGCATACGATTTCGCATACTCCCAATGATGTTGTCTATCATCTGTTGAGGTATGTTGTCCCACTCTTCCACCAAAGCCAATGTCAGCTCTTCAACGTTGCCTGGATTCCGTTGTCGAACCCTTCTCCCAAACGTGTTCGATCGGGTTTAAATCCGGTGACCGCGACGGCCAGTCCATTCGTGTGATCCCAACTTCATTGAGTTATTCTATCACTATGCGCGCAGTATGAGGGGGCGCGTTATCGTGCATAGAAAGGAAATTTTCCCCTATGTAAGGAGAAAAGGCACAACATGGGGCTCCAAGATTTCTGTTATATACCGATGGGCATTAAGTGATCCATTGCCAATAATCTCCAGTTCTGTTCGTACTCCCAAGCATATGCCACCCCATATCATAACTGACCCTCCACCGTATTGCTCAGTTCCTGCGTAGTTCGCTTGATTGTACCGTTCCCCTCGATGCCTCCATATTCTATCTCTACCATCCACGAAAATATCGGCTCTCATCACTAAATAAAACTCGTCTCCACTGATTGATTGTCCATGATACATGCTCCCTAGCAAACGCCAATCTTGCTACCCGATGGGCTCTATCGAGTCTTGGTGCTCTTGCTTGCGCGTATGATATCAGACCAACTTCATTTAATCGTCCTCTGACTGTCCTCACACTGACGTTAATGTTATCCACTGCTTTTAAAAGGTTACGTGCCTGAACAGCAGTAAGACGAGGATTTATTATGGATAGATTGACGATGAAACGGTCATGTATAGCGCGGGTTGCCCGATTTCTTCCTTGTCCTCGCCTCCTCACGTACAATCCAGTTTCCCTGTAACGTCGGTAGATTCGATGGATAACCGACGTCGAGACACCCAACATGGTACCGACTGAGCGGTAGGTGGGCCCTTCCTAGATCAATGTAACTGCCTCTGCTACTGAGGTTGGTGGTAAATCTCTCATTCTGAATGAAAAATACCGTTTCGAATCGTAAACAGTGAAAGAATCACAAAACACCGCAACCGATCGAATTTGTATCAAATCAAAGAATGGAAAACTCTCATTCTTTAAACAAGTGCAAATGTGGTCATATACAAAAAACGTGTGTTGTATTTCATATTTGATAAAAAAAGGTGTGCACATGTGTGTGTATGAAAAGTTTTATCAATGGTCCCAGAGTTCGGTTGTGTCTTTTAATACCGACTGTTATCTCCTATGAATTCCTAATTTTCACCAACTTAACCAAATTGTCATCAATAACTAATGCAATTCGAACATAAAAATCGCAAACGACAATTTCGACACGCCTGAGTGATAATAAGAAAATTCCAAATTGATAGACGAATTTTAATGACAATTTCTTGATTCAATGGAATTTCTCCAAAATGGTGATTTTCCACTCGAAATTGAATATATTTTGCAAAAATAGAGATAAACGCATGAAACAAGAAGGGCGTTACTGTAGGAAGATGTGTCTTGACAGACCATGATATTGTACGTTTCAACTCGGAGCACGAAATTCCACAGGGTGTTACGAATTTTTGACAAAAAAAACACTTTTAGTTTTGCCCCCGTATAAAATTTTTTTCAAATTTTTTTTATTTTCTCTTATAATTTCTACAAAGCAGAAGAGTTGATCTATAACTTGCCGAACAAATCATCTAAATCAGTTGAGAATTAGGAAAAATATCGAACTTCGAATTTGGTTAAATTTTCGAGTGTTCCGCAAATTTTGCCTCCGAGTGTAGTTGGATGATTGGATCATTCGTTAGCGCGAATGAATTATTTCGGAAGGGGTCTAATTTGAAAGCAATGCAATAAATTGGGATGAAATATAAATATCTTGTGTTTCACTTACCAATTCCCGGTACTGTTTTCACAGAAAATATATCATAGATCAGTATACAATACCTAACAAAAACATTTGTTAGGGTCATTTTTCAAAAGGTATTTTGAAAAGATGTTTCGATATATTTGCACAATCCCGAATTTCGAATACGTCCTATAATCCAATTAATCATGTTCTTTTTCCATTCTCAAAAGAAAAAATAATAATTATATCAGATAATTCGATACGTTGAAAAGCATCATATTTCGACTGTTGGTAAGCAAACATTTCTATTATATTATTAAGTTTTTCAGTATGTTGCGAATACTTTGTATAGCTGAAACTATGAGAAAATTATCTGCAATATGTATCTCACTTTCAGCATATAATCGTCCTGACGATACATTTTATAAATCTAGTTATAACATGAAGAGCTGGATATCACAAACACAATATTATATATGGGGTTATTGCACCTCAATAGTAATCCAATTTCTGATGATGATTCAGGCTTCAATTCAATACTAGGTGAACATAGGTAGTACAGCCTCCAATCAACTACATTCACGAGTCGCTCATGTGTGACAACAGCGACCTCCTTGTCTCGCTGATAAGATAGATTGGGATCCTCTGAGAATACCTAAACACTACTTGAAAATCCACTGACACGCGCTCGACTCTAGATTAAATTCACCCTGGAGTTTTCTTGCCGATTCGTCTCTTCAGGAGCAGCCAGTCATCATGTCGGAACGTCGTTATCTTGGCGCTAAAGATACCGCAATCGGAATAGGGAATGAGTCGCCGTGATGGAAAAGGGTGCTCCGAAAACTTTATTGTATTGCCCTTGTTTCATCATGTTATATACTTTTCCCAAAACAGGCATGAATGAAAAAAGAGAGGGCTTCGATTATTTTCATGTTAGAGATTTATAATCTAAATTCTCCGCATCGCACGTAACATGCTGTTTATAAAGAAATATTTTTATCACACTCTTGAAGCAATTTGATATTGTGGTCACAGATACACTTCTCCAAGCCTTGTCTGTCATCCTAATTGCATGCAATACATTAATAGGTGAAGCAGACTGTTGTTTCATATCAGTTATCAATTTTCTAACAACTTTCTTTCTGTAAAAGGATTTGAAGTTTTTTATTTTCCTTGATCTAAGGGCTGTAGCTTAGATGTTGTATTGGGTGGAAAAAATTTAACTTTCACTGCTTTCAATGGCGGAATTTTGTTGTGAGCTGTACAGTTGTCAATGAAAAGCAAAGTTTTTCGTTTCTCCTTAATTATTTTCTTGTCGACTTCAATGAGCAATCCTTTGAATATTTCGGCTGTCATCCATGCTTTCTTGTTAGCATCATAGTCTAGTGGTAGAGATTTACATCCAGAAAAACAACGAGGCTTTTTAGCCTTTCCTATAACTAATGCTTTGAGTTTTTCAGAGCCTGTCATGTTCGTTGCTAGCAATATGGTTAATCGCTCTTTACTGTGTTTACCACCATGACATTTTTCATTTTTAAAAATAAGTGTTTTTTCAGGTAAGCACTTGAAAAAAAGGCCAGTCTCGCCGGCATTAAAGACGTCGTTTGGTTCATAATCCTTCAATAAACTCTGCAACTCAATTATCCATTCATCACATATCTCTTTATTGACATTTGCACTTTCGCCACAAACTTTCCTAAACACAAGTTCATGACGCTTCTTAAAATTCACCAACCAACCATTGCTGGCACGAAAAGAACTGTGTCCCAGTGACTTCGAAAATTCTTCGGCTTTTTCGCGTTAGATAGGCCGAGATACACTTATGTTTTTGTCCCGACACTGAACCAGGTTAGTAAGCATTCCTCTAAATCAGGAAACTCCGCCAAACGTCGTTTTTTGAAAGACAAATTGCTGCTTGATTCGTATCTTTGCAGTATTTCGGCTTCATTCTTAATTATTGTAGACAAAGTGCTTGGTGGTAGTCCGTAATGAGCTGCCACATCTTTTTTCTTCATGCCACTTTTTACCGCATTGATAACGTCGAATTTTTCACATAGAGTTGAAGTCTTTAGTTTCCTTCTGTCACTCCTGTTGTTGCTAGTTAACAGCCAAATAAGTACTGACCGACTAGGAACAAACAAAAGGTACCCAGCTGTGTTACTCAGAAAGTTTAATGAAGGAAGTCATTCATTGCACGTGTACAAGACATAACATAAACAATAGATTAGAATTAGAAACCCCGAACTTACACCGAACATTCCTTACTACTATGACTTCGTGGAACTAATCCAGTATTTTGTTTTTGAAATTCGAGTTATAGAGTCTCCTTTTTGAAATTCGAGTTATAGGGTACAAATATGTCTTATAAATACCTCGTAGGGAAATAACATTTTGTTCGAGTTACAAAGTCTAAATAATTCGAGATACCGCGTATTTAGGGCTTCAGCGGAAGGGAATGGCATTTTTTTTCGACTTACTGCGGAATTCGATTTAACGAGGTACGAGTTATAGAGATCCACTGTATATCTTTTATATAGCACACATAAAGAATGTGAGTCAATCAAATTACTGAGTGTTTCCAGAGGAGACTCTTTTTCGAGATATGCCTGCAAAATTGAAGACATAAAACGTATTTTCAAATTTTTCTGTGTAATTTTCTTATCAGAACATTTCTGAAAAGTATAATTTGATTATGAAATAATTATTCATTAAATGGAAAACTTTATGATTTCAGTATTTTTCTGAAGAGATGCCTCTTCTCTGGGAAACAATTTATGTAAAACCCTGCAATCGAAATTCCGAGAAATTTGTAATCGGTAGTCAAGTTGTTCGTAATGATTTCAAATTGAAAAAATTAAGAGAAAACACTTGGTCCACGTTTCAAAAACATAGGGTGTGCCAGAGAAAACCGGACAATTTTTTTTTCCGTTATAACTTTCGCAATTTTAGAGCCAGATCATTCGTTTATGCTTCATTGGAAAGCCAATGGACTAGGTTTTTCAGAAATTGTATCTAAATTTCACTTCCGGTGACATCCAATATGGCTGACTCATTTGAAAATGAGCAATACTTCAATATCGCAGGAACGTTTTTTCACTAAAAATTGGACTGGGGCATTTAATCAATAATTCAGTCTTTTCTGAACGATTTGACATATTGATCTTAAAAATATTCCAAGTATTGGTAAGAAAGTAGCTTGAAGAATTTTTTTCATTCTGATTTTCAGCTGAAATCGAATTATAATTTTCCCCTTATGGCGTTGGCTTTAATGAAGTTGTTGTGTTTTTCATGGATGTTCTAGGAAGACAATGAACCATATTTTACTAAAACCAACCTCAAATTTGGTTTCTGTTCGAATTCAAACTGGCCGACTTCCTCAGATATTAACAGTTTTTCCCGACCATTAAGAAAGTTTTCGTGGTCGTAATTGATCAACTGCGTAATTCAATCACTAGATTGAACCTTTCCCATCATTTTGAGAGCTCGAACTCGAATTTTGATTGAGAATTGTGCCAATTGACGTCAATAATGGTTCTCTTTTCACCATCATATGCACCTCTCGTTGTGAAACCTCTGAACATAGACTGCATGCATTAGCTCTATGATGAAAAAAATAATGAAATGTCATCGAGTTTTAGACGACATCTGGTTTGAACTCTTGGTATTGCTTGTTATTGACGTTTGAAATTGTTAACAATGGTCTTAACAAAGGAGAACAAGCGTTTCATTGAATGTTTGTTAGTGCGTGGCTATGCTGCTAGGCAAATATTGCACCAATTTCCAGCCCCTTATTACAAAAGAAGTACAATCTATGATCTTGAGGAAGAATTTTGGACAACAGGGTCATTAGGAAGAAGACCAGGTTCTGGTGCAGCTAGAATTGTTAGTACACAGGAACTAGCATTGCTCATAATCTGTTTCGAGCATCAACTCTACATTTTTTGTATTACAAACACAATTGACCATTTCGGAATAATATTTAGCGAATTTCGGCAGTAGCAGTCAGCCCTATCAGAACTCCAGGAACCAGCTTGACTGTTTCCCAAATGCCAAATCTCAAAAACCTCTATGAGAAGAATAATAAGACACAATTTGGGTTTTGAATATTTTCGGAGTCAAAGAGCGCAGATTCGAGTGATGCAGAAATTTATTGAATAGATGTAGAACACGTAGATAAATTGAAAATATCTGGTTCGCAGACGAAAAAATTTTCACTGTTGCCCTACCAAAAAACAGCCAGAATCGTTTTGTTTTCCGACGGATGAAATCAAGAGAAACGTGCCTTTAATTCGTTTGCAGAGGGAAATACAGAAATTTGTCAGGCATGTGATGGTCTCTGCTGGTATTTCGAGGAAACTCAAATCAAATATCATTTTTATAGAACAAGGCATAAGATTAGATTCGGAAAATTATTGTCACATAACTCTCGACCCTATGTTACCAACTATTGAGGCGTTAACTCCTTAGTTCACTTTATTCAGGTGAATGATTGCTGTTTTTTGTATGACATGAATAAGAACAGTTACCACCAGCTGAAAATGAACGGTTGAGAAATTGAGTAGCTTTTTGGATGATATTTATTGGTTGGAGAAGACGGGTGCAGATGGTTGTGGATTCCAATGGAGGTCATATTCCGTTCTGGGTACTTTCTGTTGAATCATGTGGTAATATTATTCTCGCAGATGTTTTCAACAGTTGGCATCTCTGAGATATTTGGGTCATCCTGATCTTCATCATAATAACCCTGCTGTCCGAAATTTTTCCTCAAGATCATAGCTTGTACTTCTTTTGTAATTAGGGGCTGGCAGTTGGCGTAATATTTGCCTAGCAGTATAGCCACGCACAAATAAACATTCAATACAAAGCTTATCCTCATTTGTTTAAACCATTGTTAACAATTTCAAACGTCAAAAACAAGCAACACCAAGATAAATTCGAGTTTAAACCAGATGTCGTCTAAAACTCGCTGACATTTCATTATTTTTTGCTTATCATAGAGTTAATGTATGCAGTCTATGTTCACAGAAGAAGAGAAACATTATTGACGACAATTAGCACAATTCTGCATCAATATTTGAGTTCGACCCCTCAAAATGATGGGAAAGGTTCAATCTAGTGATTGAATTACGCAGTTGATTCATTTCAACTGTGAAAACTTTTTTAATAAGTGAGGAAGTCGGCCATTTTGAATTCGAAGGGAAATCAAATTTTAGGTTGGTTTTAGTAAAAAATGGTTCTTTGTCTTCCAAGAACATCCATAAAAAACACAACAACTTCAGGAGTGCCAACGCCATGAGGTGAAAAAAATATGTCGATTTCAGCTGAAAATCAGAATGAAAAAAATTATTCACGCTACTTTTCTACCAATTCTTGGGATATTTTTGAGATCCATATGTCAAATTTTTCAGAAAGACTGAGTTATCGACACAATGCCCCATTCGAATTTTTTAGTGAAAAAATACGTTCCAGAACGAATGATCTAGCTCTAGAATTGCGAAAGTTATAAAGGAAAAAAAATTGTACGGTTTTCTCTGGATCACCCTATATAATGAATGAGAAGATGCTTGACATATGTTTCAGTTTCATAGCTTTTTCAAAAACTAAAATTGAAATGAATGAATGTCATTTATAGCTAAGAAAAGGATGAGAGAGGGACCAACGGAAATCACGTTGGTCGTTAGTTATTGGTAGACGATGTGGAAGAGCTGATGAAATTTTTACGAATTCTAATAAATATAATATCTTGCTTTGGTAACCCGAATATAGACTATGGGTCTTTGTGAAAACTACAAAATGATTTTCGGTTATGAAATGTCCTGAGAAATGAATTTTTCATGCTTATCTCCTAATATTGATGAAACAACCAGTTTGACTTATACCTACAAAGAGCAGGACAGTGAGTACAATATAAATTATATATACCCCTTTTTTCACCAACATGAAGTCGATCTTGGTTATTGACCAAAAGAGAACATAGAATTATCTTACTTGTACATATTGTGTTGGTTTCATTCTGTTTAAATCTAGGGCTAAATTCAGTACTCATTCGAGGGACAAATTACTATGATATTTCATAATTTCGCAAACTGAATGAAAGGTTGCATAAATCGAGGATTATAATAATTTGTGATATTTTTCGGATTTTAACGCATACTTCAATTTCCACAGTGAATTGGATCGTATCGTATGTATTTAAGAATTTCAAAGAGATTTGATACAAAATGTATATTCATATCCGTTTCAGTAAAGTGCTTTATTAGAGTATATTTTACATCAAGCGAAAAGTTTATTTACAAAATTGGTCATGAATATTTCGCTCAAAAGAGGAGAAAAATGAGATTCCCCAGATGGACGACCATCTAGTTGTTGTATTGAATTCGTTTTATATTCTGATAGTAGAAGATCACAGAACTTCGCAAACATACGCTCACTTCGATAAACTTAGAATTCCTGAACCGTTAAAAGCAAATATTCGAGACACATTCCACGAAATACTTGCTCATTTATTGAAAATAGTAAGAGAAAATTGGTTTTTTAATAGACCATATAACTTGTAATTGTGGTAAACATATTCCGAAATTATATCAAAACATAAATCACATGAAATTAACGAAGACAATGAAATAAAATTATATCATTTCAATATCTTTTTCATTTTGGTCCGAAGTTCTGAATCTCTTATATGAACAAATGAAAAAATAATATATGTTGGATATAATCCACCTTAGCAATGCTTGCTTGCTACACATTTTCGAAGAGATTGGTGAACACATCGAGAAATTCAAATGGTTTCTTACAGTTTTCTGATAGTTTTGCAGTTGTCAGTTGATAAGCGTTATCTGGTGGGCTGAAAAGTTCGTTGGCTAACAAAGTAAAACACATTTTTTCGGTAAATTCAATTATTTGATACAATATAGTCACCACCAGGGGAGAAACAATGCTTCTTGCGAACAATAATTTTATTGATGCCGTTTTCATGATGAGGTTTAGTTTTTACTTCAGAATAGACTTAAGTTACAGCGGAGACCTGTCCATTAGTCTCGAATTTTTTCCAACGCGCATTCTTTTCAAGTTTGAAAACAGAAAGAAATTGCAGGGGCAAGACTTGCTGAATGAGAAGGATGGGGAAGTAATTCGGAGCCTAATTTGTACAATTTTGCGAATGTTTTGATTGATTTGTGGCAAGGTGTATTGTCTTCGTCGTATTTTGGTCCCTCCATTGATGCAATAACTCAATATAGTAGTCTGGCTATTTTTAAGTTAATCAATGAACATAATAACCTGCGCATTGTAATGTGATAAAATCACGTCACAGCAATTTGAGTTAAAACACCTGATTCCAGTGAACCCTCTTTATGTGTCACACCACTGGTTAACATGATGCGCATAATCCTCATATGATAAGTACATGTGCTACGAGCATTCTTCAGTTTCGAGGTCCTTTTCTTTGCAGACCTTCCAGTGAATGAGTTGATCTTGAAAATTTTTCTACATTGCAGTTAATTAAA
The DNA here is from genome assembly GCA_013387265.2 of Cryptolaemus montrouzieri. Classification (NCBI taxonomy): domain Eukaryota; kingdom Metazoa; phylum Arthropoda; class Insecta; order Coleoptera; family Coccinellidae; genus Cryptolaemus; species Cryptolaemus montrouzieri. The sequence continues at coordinate 55,327,495 of JABFTP020000001.1, forward strand.
TTATATTGAAATTCATATCTTGTATCTCATAAACTGTGTAGTGACCTATATCAAAATATAGGTCCTAGGTGGAGACCGGTATCTAGAAAGTCCTAGGTGGAGACCCGTATCCAGAAAGCCCTATGTGGAAACCCATAGCTAGACAAATTCTTAGGTGGAGACTTGTAGCTAGACATTCCTAGGTGGAGACCCATAAATAGAAAGTCCTAGGTGAGGAGCCCTAGACAGGAAGTCCTAGGTGAGAAGCACTAGACGACATTCCTAGGTGAGAAGTCCTTGGTAGACATTCCTAGGCAGAGACTTGTACGTGGAGCTCAACAGCTGAAATAAGGGTTTTCCCCAAAGGCAGCAGTAAGACCAAGAACCACCAAGATAAGTCTTATTGCCTGTATTAACATATGAAGAAGTATTTGTGACACTATGTATCATTATCGTAATTTATGTAATTGATTAAATATCTGAGTAAAACTTTCTGGACTTTTCTTCCAAGATTTCAGTGTCGAATATTGAATTCAAGTCTCATAGCTCATTTTTTACTGGGCTTAACCAGAGTATCAAAGTTAATTCTGTTACAGCATCCATGAAAACAGATTCAATAACTTCGCCAGCTAACTGCTATGTTTGTGCACGATTTGAAAGCATTTCACCTCGTTTAATCCACTCGACTGAGGGTCGATTGCTTTATGGAGTGAGGTAATGAATCCATGCTTCATCCATTGTGATGTATCGATGAAAAAAATTGGCTTTTTTACGATTAACTATCTCCACAATGCTCAGAATCATCAACCCGTTGTTTTTGATCAAGAGTCAACAAGCGCAGCGCCGATTTCGCACACAGCTCCCACATGTCCAAATACTTTTTTGAAATAAAACCAACACGTTCCTTCAATATCTTCAGGATCTCAGCTATCTCGATCAATTTAATTTTATGATTATTAATAACAATTTTGTGTACTTTTTAAAAGTTGTCATCGATGACATCTCTTTGAGATGTCCACTTGATCCATCGTCGTGGATACTCATATCACCTCGTTTAAACCTTGCAAACCACTTTTCCACCGTTGATTCTCATGGGCAGAGCTCGAATAATGTTTATCAAGCCATGCTTTGGCTACAACTCTATTTTTTCTCATCAAAAAATAATGTTTAATCAACAAACAGAATTCTCTTCTATCGTTTTTCCAACGATAATATCTGGCAGATGAAACTTTTTTACTCGTGTCTAGTTAAGGTTAGTACTAATGGAAGTCATGTGGATTTGACCCCACTAACGCCATCTGTATATCAGCCTACGAACTTTTCAGCCCACCTGGTATAATTCAATGTACGATGAATATTCGATTTTAAATTAAACCAAAAATACTCAGAGGGGCTGAGTTCGGGTAATGTGGCTGGCCATACATAGGTTCCAGTCGCCCAATCTAATGACCTGCAAATTTATTTGAATTGTTTACGAGTATGATACTAAAATGACCAAGTTTAGAAGAAGGAGTTTTCTACTTCGTGAATTTTATGATAGAAGTCTTTCTGCATACAATCGTTTGGTTGATGCATTTCCACATAATCTGTACACAAAATGCAGGTCAGCCTGTTTATGATTAGATTATGGAAGCATAAAATCATATCTTCAAATTCAACTTGAATTAACCAACCAAACAGTTATCAGGCATCTGACATAATACAATATTTGAGAATAATGATAAATCACAGCATCGTACATTTTCAAATTATGAATTCCTTGATATTTTGGCTATAAGTGTTTACATTTATTAGTTTTCTTTTTGAAAAGATATGAAACATGGCATGGAAAATTAATTATCTTATGGTCAAATTATTGTTTCCAAAAAAGTTTTGATGAAAGGACCAGAAATATTTGCAAATTTCACTCTTTAGGAGGAAGATAGATAAAAGTAAAAACACTGTTTCGTGTGCGACGAAAACATTGAGAAACACATTTTATATCTCCACTTTGGGCACTTATATTTTAAAAAGGTGTACCTTGAGGAAGAAAGTTTGCGACAAGTCTTCCTCATTTTAGAAATCACCTCTTGAAGTGAGTTCGCGTTTTTAAGAGACACCTGATATAATGAATTTATTGTACTAATATTTCTCAGAATGAGAAGTGGGCTTATTGATTTCATAACTACGATTCAATATTTTCAATATAAACACGGTGTCATGCATCAAAAGATCGTCCCGAATAGTCTTTATAGTAAAGTCGAAAAATATTCCAGTTTTGAAGAACAGGCTGCTTAGATTTCTTCATTTTCATCTGTTTGAAAGTCAGTCTTATTGACCATAAATTCAAGACTTCGGTTAGTTTATATGATACGGTCCGGCATATCGATTAGTTATAAAATATACACGGTGATATTTTTCTCAAGTATCGTATTCGAAAAAAGCTTTTTGTATTCTGCAAAATTCCATTAAAATATCTAGTTGCAGAGTACGAATATAAATTGTGTAGGTAGTAGTAACAGCGCACAAATTGGGCATAGAGAGAAAGACACCAAGTGCTCGCACTGAGGGTTCAATACTTGTTCATAATTGCATGAAAAGATTACCTTGTAAGTTCTCAGATTTTTCTTCATATACTCAGCTAAGAGGCATTACTTCTCGTCAAATTTCATTCTTCAAGATAAACATGAAGTATCTCCTAGGTTTTGATTATCTTACGAGTATCGTAATTTGCTTAACAAACTTTAATGGTCCCATTTTTCGATTGCGTTGACTTTATCACAGTTCCCAGAGATTGCCGAGAATCTTTTGAGGATAATTTTCGGTCTACAATACAATATTTTCGAAATCTTCTCTCTAGTGGTGGTGAAGGTTCATTAGTGGATTCTGTTCTCCTGAAAATATTTTTAATATTTATATACAGTGCATACCAATGAATACGAATCACCTTAAGAAAAAACAATCTAAGAGAAGATTGTCGCAAATATCTGAGTTATGCTGGACAAGTATTCTCACAAGTACAAATTCCATCGTTTAAAACTAGATCTTCGTTTAGAGTTTTATGAACATTTCAGTGAGCCGATCAAAACGATCCAATTGAAGTTGAAATTATTGTTTTTCTGTCGAATTGAGTTTCTCTTGAACGGCGAAGAGCATCGCCATAACTGTTGAGTCTGAACTGATACTTATTCCCATTTAAATATGGAAAATTATTTCAAAAGACCTCTATGATTGGGACGGAAATTCGGTAGAAGATATTGTACGACCCCTACTTATGAGGAGAACTTCGACGTTGGAAACTATTAGAACATGTTTGAGAATTTGATTGATCTTTTCATCGAAGGAGATCCAACTTATCTAAACGTAACCTTATATATTAACATGATTGAGCACCACCCCATTACTATCTGGACAAAATATTTAAGGGTCGTTGGATATGTGGTTGTCTAGATCCTTCGATTTAACGCTTCGCGTTTTTTTCTCTATGGCTATCGCAAATCTGAAGTCTATGTTCCGCCACCTGAATCGTTGAAAAAACTACGAGAAAGTATTGTTCAAGCATGTTAGCAGATAACACCACAAATGTTAGGCAATTATTCGAATCCCGATTATACCAATACGTGAACGTGAATATGAATATCTGAATATTTGCGATAGAAATTAACCACATTTGAAAAACTGGAAACTCAATGATTGGTTTCATTTCATAATATATTTCCATGAGAATCATAAATATCCAAGCAGTGTTACTTTTTAATGATCGCACCTCTAAAAGCAGACTGATATTGAGAATTAGATTACCTTTTCAATGAGGTTTCACAAAGTCCCTCTCTCATCATAAAAATTTTCGGAGTGGTAGTTACCAAGGGAAGGGGAATAATAGAAAAAGAACGAAATAAGTAATAAAAATTATCCACCTCCAAACAAAAATTGACATACTTCAAGAAGTTCACAGGTTAATCTAACCATCGGAGTTATTCAGTTTGAAGCGGAACGTACCGTATATGACCTAATAGATATAATGTCTTGCTTTGGTAACCTGAATATATAGAAAATGGGTCTTTGTGAAAACAACAAAACAGTTTTCGTTTATAAAATGTCCTGAAAAAACAGTTGTTAATTTTTTTTATGCGCGCTTCCCAGGAATAGGCGAATCTGTTACACAACGTGAGTGGTGGACGCCTGGGAAGAATTGAGGTGTCTGTTTACTCGTTTCTCGAAGAGGGTCAAATTGTAGTATGTTGTAAAGATGCGAAGCGAGTTCCAAAGCTCACCGCCCTGTAAACGCGAGGAGGTATCTGTAAAACAGAGAAAAGTCAACAACCTGTTTCTGAGAGCCAGCGGTTGGAGCTCGCGGGTGACCTCCAGGTGGTCAATGAGGCGCACAGCCCTCTTCTCTTATTTGAAATAAAGCTACTCACCCAACCCCGCAATCTTTTGAGAAGCCCATATGAAGCAAGTTTTTCAACGAGACTGCATGCCAAACCCTATCGAAGGCTTTAGAGATGTCAAAGGTCTTTTTCTCTAGATTTGCTATGCTTTTCCATCGTGGATGTACAAACATGAGTGACGTACGCGAGCAGATCTCCTGTCGATCTTACCCTGCGAAAACCATACTGACAGTCGTTAATAATTCCCTGCATCTCAAGATATTTAATGAGTTCATCATTTATGACTCTCTCCATCACTTTGGACATAATGGGAAGAAGTGCAATAGGGCGGTAGTTTTGAGGTAAGAACTTCTTTCCTTTCTTCCGGTCGGTTGAATTCTCGTTATTTTCCAGCTGCTCTGAAAAGTCTGGCTTTCATAAGAAATCTGGAACAGATGCTTAAGAATGAGTTAGGGAGCACAATTTCTCAAGAAGATTGGTTAGATTGCCGGTATTTCGTCTAGACGAACTGCTTTTTTGCAGTTCAGCTGCTAGAGAGCCCGTCTCACAGCGCGGACTCTAACCTTGATTTCTGCCATGGAAGATTTGTAGGTGGAATAATTGGTGGTATTTCGTTAGATGAATCTAGCACAGAGTTCTTTGAGAACAAGGGAGCAAAGAGATCCGCTTTCTCATTCGGAGATGATGCTGTACCATCCAACAAGAAGCGGAAATGCAGATTTGCAGAAATTGGCACTGACAGTCTTCGTCATAGACCAGAATAGTCTAGTATCGCTTGCCCATTCAAGGAGTTTACCCCTTTGTTGAAATTGGCCTCTGCTCTTGCAGTTATCAGGTTGCATACGATCTGTATTAGTACGAAGATTATTCTTGTTTCCTCGGTTGGATTTGTCTTCCATGACTTGTAAGATCTGCTCTTGGCTGCAGAGGCTCTTTCGCTGTTGAACCATGGCTTTCGTGCTGTTGTTCTTTCAAGACAAAAATTCACGCAGCTCATCCCAATTAGCACGGTTATAGTGCCAAATACGTCTGGGTGGTTTAGGTTCTTGTTTTAGCGCCTTGATTAATTTTCACAATTTCGATATGCACAATTGAATATCCTAATTCCGAATTAATATCTACAATGAAGATTATCAAATATTTCCAAATTATGTTCTATCCTCTATGTGTCTAAGCAAAAAACAAACAAAATGCACAATTAAATTTCGTTCAGTGAAAATTTCAGAGTACAAAAATCACGTTCTCAGCTATGAATATGTTGAAGCATTCGGTATCTTTCTTCTGATAGAAGAGTGCCTGCAATTCTTTAAAATAATAGAGGTATGTTCATATTTGATCCAGTTTGTGACATGTGCAACGAAAATACAAATTGATGTTAATCGAGTAAACGAGTAATAATAGGTTAAAATGAAATATTTGAATATCAGGTAAGTTGACATGTACCTTCTATTGCCTGGTATCTTTAAAGTAATTTGTGTCAATGTAGTCTAGCTTCTAAGTCTCATTAACGAGTACTCGTCCCCTTAGGACGTATACTCACGCAATCGTGCCTCCATTACTTTATTCGTACAATCATAAAATATTAATCTGTGTTGCTCAAGACACTCACTCACACGTTTAATTTAAGAAGTTGTAATATGAGGGGGTGCATTAATTAAGTGATCATCATTGCTACTTTGGAATAATGAGGTAAAAATGAACGCTAGAGATTAAATATTTTTCGTTTTCTGAATAAATAAAATAGTGCCCTGAAATCTTTTTTTCTTCTTCGTGAGTATCTCTTTGCTTTTCGAGTAATCTAAAAGAAGTTTCTAAGGTTGGTGAAAATCTAGAGTTACATTTCTTGTCATTATGGTGAACAGATTCCTTGTTCTGTTTAGAATCATTTTTTTCAATTTCAAAAATATATTAAATGTGTGGTCAGTTTTTAATGTTTTAATGCAACACCGAGAAGTGTATAACGTTTTCCAAATTCAATCTAGTAACTTCAGGTCTATCTATAGAATTTACACGGAATGATAGAAATAGTTTAAGTATGTTCTGTGCACCTTTCATGATAAATTAATTCATTCAATGACAACTCTAATGAATTATTTAGAGATTCTTCAAGAAGCTGAAACTACTGTGTGCATGCTCGATTCCCTATTAGGAACAAATAGGGAATCGAGCAAGCCGTACGAAAATTCTGAAAAGTTTGACATGATTTATTATTATTAACTGAATAATTATGATGCTGATGCTGTAGAAGCTACTTATTTCTATCGCTTTCCTGGAAGACCACAACCTTATAAAAGTCTATTCGATAAATTGAGGGAAAATCTCATGAACCATGGTACATTCAACGTCCCAAGGAAATAAGATTATGCTGTTATTGATGGAGAAGATGCAATAATTGATGTAATTGGTAGTGCAATTGCTAACCCATCGATTTGGGGAACAAATTAGAATGGAAGCAGATGCATTCAAGAGTCGTTGATCAGAAAAAAAACAGGTATGAACCTCATGAAATGAGAATTTTCTAGTTTTTGCAGCCAGGATATTTCCTACGTCGACTTTTAATACTTCTTTAGATACCATTCAATCCCATGTTATAAAAGAATTGGAAGAGAAAAAGGCGGCAATTAAAGATGCCAAACCTCACACAAGTAATACACCAGTGCATTTAGATGGTTCTCCACATTTAGCTGTTAACGGTATGAAATTCTTATTCTTATTACGTTTTCTCTACATTATTTCACAAGTCCTGTTGGGTGATTTTTTCAAGGGGACCATTAGAATATTTGTTCTAATAGGCTTCTAATAGTTGTAGAACTTCAAAATTTTGCATACGATGTCAAGTTGTGCTGAAACATTTGTGTTATCTTTTATAACAAGTATTTCTATTGATTACTTTGAGGAGTATGTTTTAGATGTCCTTTCATAAGTGAGGACATTTTAACCAAAGAGAAGTGCGGGTTAGAATCGAGGAACTTTTATTCGAGCAATTAGAAGAAGAGAGAGAACTTAAGGCATGTTTAATTATTTATTCTTGTAATTTTGACCGGAAAAAGGTAGGTACAAAACTTCATTGTGATGAAATGATACCAACTTCATTATTCAACCATTCCTGTTGATATTGATAGGTAATAGACTGTGTAAATGTACTAGTCAGATATCCGAATAATATAATAGGAAATCCGGATGGAATGAAATTCCACAAAATTCGTTGTTCCAATGCCACTTTTAGGGATAAAGTACTTCCAGTATTAGGAGCTACTGAACTTCTCTATGCTGCTAGGTTTAGGCAGCAAAAACTACACCATAACGGGGTGGAAGAAGACTTTTGGGTGTTCAGTCCAGAGAACATAGAGGGAATGCACATTTTAGAGGTGAGAATCTGAAATTTTCTGTACTCTGTTCCTCTGTGTTTCTCTGAAAAAGAATTCGTAATTTATCCGAGAAATAATTCAGACTGACGAAGTTTACATCAGTAGTGATAGAATATTCAATCGTCAAAATAAACAGTTGTAGTGGAACAGAAACCCACATTGCCATATTAATATTCACTGTCAAGGTCGTTATGGGTTCAAAATTGTCGTACGACATGGCCACTTCATTATAAGAAACGATATTATATTCACACAATAGTTTTCACTTAATGGAAAAATATCAAATAATTCTGAATTGTCATTGCAAGAATTAATTTTCGAGCACATACTTGAGCTATTTCAATCATTCCATCTAAATGCAGTGAATGGACATAGAGTTCGGTAAAAAGTCAACAATTTTTCAGTTTTTCATGAAACCACGTCGTGAATGAAAAGAATGAATGCTTATGTATTTTTGGAAAGGAAAAATAAACTCTAACCAAATCAAAGTTGCCTATGCTTCATGATCAAGAAAACACAAGTTTGAAGTATAACTCAATGACTGTCGGTCAAAAAATGAATTTCCGAGCGTTATCCGATATCACTTGGAAAATGATTCGAGATTGTTGAAATCATTTTAGGCTAACCTCAAAAACCATCCCTATTTCAGCACTTGTCAGGTTTCGAGAACTTTTATAACTTGGAAATGATTTTAAAACGAAAAAACGAACTAGGTTAAGTCTGTTTGTGGCAATGAATTTCTCATGTAAAAAAAGGGTAAATGAGGAGGTTATTTCTCTATTCACAGTATATCATATAGCTACAATACTTAAACATCAAAATCTGTGCACAGTACCTAATGTAACTGTTTTTCAACAAAAATAAATTCAAAATCGAAACAATGATTCACAAAACAGAAAACTGAATAACGTTTAAATCGTTATGAATGATATTGGTCTCCTTGAATATTCCAGACTACGGAATTTTTGTAATTTGGTTGCTCCTGCAACCAAATAACTAATTTTCTTTCAAAAATATGAATTTTTCGAAAAGAATACAGCAGTTTTCAATTATAAGAGGACTTGAGAAAAATTATTTTATGTTTGAGTCAACTTTATCAAAAAAGTTTTATAGAAAATTATAACGGACTGCCTCGTTTCCTTACTGACCTAACTAATTTCAAAAAAAAGTTACTTGATAAATCTTCCTGATTTCAGACCAGGATACAATATATGGAGTAGACTCCGGTACTTGGGAACACCTTGTAGAACGTTGTATTCAAAATAATTATTATGTTGATGCTGTCAAAGCTACTTATTCGGATCGTCTTCCTGAGACGCCACGATCCCATAAAAGTATATTTGATAAATTGGGGGAAAATTTTATGAACCGTGGTATATTCTAAGTTCCAAGAAATAGGAATATGAAGTAGAAGATGCAACAATTGATGTAAGAGCTAGTGTAACTGCAAATCCATCGATATCGGGCAACAAATTGGAATGGAAACAGCGGTATTCAAGAGTCGCTCAGTACCCTCAAAAAAAAACAGTTAGAAAATCTCCAAAGTCGACTCGATTTTTGCAATTCGATAATGCAAAAATCGGACGAAAATCTGCAGCTTTTCAGGAAAATAATTTAGACTGATGCAGTTCACATCAGTAGCGATAGAGCATTCAAATGTCAAAATGATCATTGGTGGAAGAAAGTAAACCCACATCTCCATATTAATATCTATTGACAAGACCGATTTGAGTTCAAAATTTCCGTACAGCATGGTCGCTTTGTTATTTTAAACGATATTATATTCACTTGATGCAGGGTGTCGAAATTTCCGGAAAAAAATTGGGTTTTTCCTCAAAACTCTTCCAATTATTGAGATAGTCAGCCCAAATTTGGAATGCAAGCAATTTTTTACAGCCTCCATCATTACACGTCCTAAATTTTAACTAGAATCTACAAGGTGTTTTCTTTTATGGAGCCATATCTTATTTTGCCCTCTCAAACTTTTTTGCAGTACGCCACTGATCAGCGCGCAATCAATATTCGTCATCTTTGTTCTATTCAAAATTTTTTCAGACACCTGTAATTTTTTCGTATCTCCAACCGTTCTCGAGCAAAAAATTATTAAACGATTGTATGCATTCGCTGAATTGAAAGCACTTCTAATTAAAAAAATGACTAGTAGGCTTTGATTTTTCTCATTTATTTATTTCTTTTGACAGTTGCTAAAGTTGAACCAGTGTCTGCTTGAATTATTTATTGAATTAACGATTAGTTTTAAGACTTTTGAAGTAAGAAAAAATGTTTCATTTTACTAACGCCGAATTGGCTGATATCCATTACATGTAAGATCTGGCTGACGGAAACACAACAGGAGCTAGGCGATTATATCAGGTGCGCTTTTCAAATCGAGTAAAACCAGACAGGCGAACATTTTCAAATATCCACAGAAAGTTGAGGAAAACTGGTACTTTTACTGCGAATAATCATTTAAAAGGTGCAATTCAAACTGTGAGAACTCCAGATATTGAGGAAGAAGTTCTGAATTGTATTGATTTGAATCCTCATGTGAGTACAAAAAAATTGGAAATCAGTTGAATATTTCACATATTCTAGTTTGGAGGATTCTCCATGACATTTTGTTGTACCCGCTTCATATTCAACGCGTCCAAACTTTACTTCCTCGAGATTTTCCTTCAATACTGAATTTCTGCCGATGGTTCTTAAATAAAATCAGAGAAAATGCTCCTTTTGATCGTGAAATAATGTTCACAGACGAAGCTAACTTTTCGAGGATTGCTATCACAAATTTTCACAATAATCTTCATTGGGCTGAGGAAAACTCCCATTTGATTGAAGAATCTCATCATCAAGAACAATTCTCACAAAATGTCTGTGTCGGAATAATTTATTTGATTGGGCCATTTTTTTGCCTAACAGACTAAACGTTCCCACTTATCGGCAATTTCTTGAGGAGGAATTACCTTTATTGCTCGAGGATGTGCCACTTCTAGTGAGAAACAAGTTTCTAAATTTAAAGAAGATGACGAAAATTCATTGTACGCTGATCAGTGGCATAATGCAAAAAAAGTTTGAGAGGGCAAAAGATGAAATGGCTCCGAAAAAAAAAACACCTTGTAGATTCTAGATGAAAGTTAGGACGTGTAATGATGAAGGCTGTAAAATATAGCTTGCATTCCAAATTTGGGCCGAATTTCTCAAAAACTGCAGGAGTTTCGAAGAAAAAACCAAGTTTTTCTGGAAATTTCAACACCTTGTAGCTCCATAACGAAGCTTTTGCGGACCTATGTTTATATGAATTTTTTTCTTAAAATTGCACGTAGATTCACCTCCTTAAGTTGTGATGTACAATTATGTAACACCCTGTATAGTTACTAAATAAAACTAGGAAAACTTTAGACATTTCTCACTTTTTCGTGAAAATAGGTCCTGGATGGAAAAGAAAATGAATGCACATGTGATACATTTTTGGAAAGGACAGAAGAACCCTAGCGAGATTAGAGTTGCTTATGGTTCATATTCAACAAAAATTTTGAATTATAATTGCACAAAAAACGAAAATAGTTCGATTTTACGTGGAAGAATGCTTTTAGAATGCAAAACGATTTTCACATAACCTCAAAAATAAGATTTCGAAACCTTTCAAAATTTGCAAATTATTCAAAAACAGGAAAAACTATCTTAAAACTGTTTGCGGTAATGAATTTCTCACCCAAAAAAAAAAACAAGGGTAGTAGTACTGAAATATTGGGATATGTCCACCCTGTACGAAATGTAATTGGTTTTCAACAGAAATAAATTCAAAATTGAAATACAATCGAAAAAAAAAATTTTTTGATAATTATGTCGGAGGAGCTAAGATGAATTATTTTCTTCCTGAAAATATGAATTTTTCATATTTTGTTCTCAAAAATATGAATTATTCATTTTCAAGTTAACCATTTCAAAAAGTTCCGAGAAAGATTGCAGATATCACCTGTTTTAAGGAATGGTAGATGAATGAAAAAATACTGACCGTCTAACTAAAAAGTTATTTGATAAGTAGAATTCTCTCTATTATTCTTATAGAGACCGGAAATAACAACGAATACCTACTTTAGAATTCTTACCTGGTTTCAAAATGACAAAGACCTCAGCTGATCAGAAATCTACAGGAATATAACCTAAGGTAAGCAAATAATTTTTGAAGGCAAAAACTACAATGAAGAATTTTTCTGCAAATATACTGCCGAATCCTGCAGCTTTGCGAACTCTCATTTCTTTGAAAACTTCTTTGAATCTTTCAATAGGAATGGTTTATATAATGTCTCATCAGGAAACAAAGTAAATTTTGCCTATAAGAAATTCGCTAAATTTTCTTGATATTCTTATTCACCTGAAAAATCAATAATGTTTTCACATAGTTTTAGCACCTGGGTAGCATTATTTCTCGCGTAGATTGGCCATCTATTCGAGCATGCAGATATGTATACACTCAAATTAGTTACCAATATAATATAAATTAGAAACGTCTGGAATTTTGATTTATATGTAAGGTATGTGAGAAAAACCCAATTGACGTATAGTTAGTTTATTTCTCAAAATAAAGTACAGTGTAATTTGACGTCGCCAGGATCGGCTCTTGAACGAAGTCCAAGTTTGAATTCAATAACATCCATTGTTAGTATAGTACATCAAATATATTTTAGTAATATTATATACATTCAGTGATAATTGATACAAGTTGTTCACATATGACAACCATTGTTATTTTCTAATCGAGATAATTTCTTTCACAAACGACACAATCGCCGCAAATGTCTATAATAGAATAATACATTAACTAATTTATTCAACAGTTTATGGCAATGTTGCCTAATATACCATACTTTGATCACAGGGATTTATTCAAATTCACAAAATTCTTAATAAAAACATGAACAGACAAATCACCCTAGCAGAATATATCAAAATTCGACGACGAATTGTTTTATGCCATCTGAAAAATGCGCTGTTGCAAATTTAACAGTAATTTTTTGTACAAAAAATTCATTTGTTAAAGAGATACCCCTCCACTATGAGAATTAAAAGCAGATTGAGTTGTAGGTTATTGTAAATTGAACCTTTTTTCCGTACATATAACTAGTACAATGAGTAATGAAAACAAAAAAATTTTATATACTGTACTCCTAATGTATTGACTAAAATTATTTGTAAAAAGTTTTAAATAATAAGAGTCTTTTCGATATGCAATTGTATACTAAAACAAAAATAAATCTAGTCTATTACAGACTTCATTGATAATATTCCAAAATTGAATCCCCAATTTTATTTCAAGAATCCAAAAGAGGAGTTTTCAGAAAGTAAGAATATTGCCAATAATTTACGAGAGAAGAATGAAAAGGATCCGACCTTAATGAAAAAAACAGCATTCTTCAAAAATAGTCGTTGCTTTTCCAATTGTGAGGTTATTCGATCAGAGGTTGTATAAAAAATTAACCAACGGATTTCTTTTTCGTAATAAAAATGACCGTGCCTTGACTGAGTTTCGATTTGCGAGTTTGATATGAAGGATTGAACAGCATAGCATATCCTATTCACTACACTCAAACAATTGAATTATTTCAGGTTCTAGGCCTGCCAGGTACAGATACTCAAAGTTTCCATCGAAAGATTTATCAGAGAAGAGGGAAGATTGACAATGGTTATTGTTATACATTTACGTCGATAAAGAATGTACTCAAAGTCAATGCCATCAGACTTTAGAGCCTCTTGAAGTTGACAATAAATGAGAATGATTATTTCATGACAAAAGTATTAGTAAAAGTAGAATAAAAATGAAAAGTATATTGAACAGATCGAAAATAATTGAACAATGTAAGAAAAAGTTTACATTTAATTGAGAACAAAATGAAACAAATAAATAACCAAACTTCTTATTTTTATTCATTTTAAATTTATTAGATTCCAGATGTCGAAGTTGCTATTGAATATATGATTTTCCAATATGAAATGTTTTTCATAATGGGGGCAGTTTAATGTTTTTCAGTAACTACGTTTATGCCCTGACAATCTGAATTTTTATAATTGTTCTAAAAGGATTTGGAAGTAAAATCTTCAATTGTAGACAAGATGTTATAATTAATCTCTTTGAAAATTCATGTATTCTTTTCGTGAATAAATTATGTCGAAGGAAAATACTGAATGAGAATAAATACTCACATCATAAAGTAACCCTCTTGAGCCGATAATTCTGACCTTTGCTCACCATGCATGCCAACGTGTATCATAACAGTGGTACAATAAATGTAATTAATCGCTCTCCTCAAAAGAGGTCATGCTATAATCTCAAATTTTTTAATATATCACAATTATATAATACTTCAAACAATGAAGTGGATAATTGTTTAAAATTTCAAAAACTTTTCTATAATGTAATAGTACTATAATAATGAAACAAATTCAATTTTGTATAGTTTCTGAAAAATTTTTCGATTTCCTTTAAATTTTTCCTCCGCTTAAATGACAGGAGTGAAGAAATACTGAAAAAATCTAATAAGAATTTTGTTGCATATTTTTTCCGAAATATAGCTTTGTTTGCCTTCAAACAATTTTTTCATCAATATTTCAAATTCAGGTATATATCTGAAATTATTATAAACAAAAATTTTGTATCTATTATTATGATTACAGGGTGTTTTCTAAGTATGCGAACCTGATTCTGGTGATTTCCCTGCCAAAATAAAAAAGATTTTCCAAATAGCGTTTTTATCTTAGGAACGTTCATTTCGTGACATAATAAGTAATTTCTATTAATCTCCAAATACGAAAAAAGCATTCAACTTCAAATTCCGCAAAAATCCTTTGTTGAATAAGTGCTTTTATGTCATTATTTTTTCAATTGATCCATCTCCTTCTGGAAATATGTGAAATTCACACGTGTTTCTCGAGTTTTTAAGCTCTTTTGGAAAGTATTACTTGACCATATAACATTATTTTCTCCACGACCATCACTGAATGTAATAATTCTGGAATCATTTTCTATACAAGAATTTGAACATTTTCGCTCTTGAGTTTGAACATTTATTCTTCTTGTCAACATGTCAACATCATAATAATTATTTTGGAGAAAAATATTGAAAATGTTGCACCTGAAATCATGCAAATGATATAATCAAGAACCTGCTGCCGCAAAATTCAAAATATGAATACGAAAAGTTTCATGCACTGTTTAGAGACTTGCAACAAGAAAAAAAAACGAACTCCTTTTCTGAAAATGTTTCACTCGCAGTTCTTGGTAATTTATTAGAAAAATGGAAATTCTCAACTCTATGGAAAATTTATTCAATCTTAAAACCAACAATAAATGGGAGACACGGTATGGATCCTTCAAAATATAAAAAATTTAAATCTTTGTTGAAACGATCTTCTGAAAATTAACTAGCTAAGAAATTAGAGATTCTTACAAAACAATATTTAGAAAAGCTACGAATGAGATATATTAAGCTACAAAGATAGAAAAATTATAATTAAAATTACAACTTCAATCAATTTCAGTTTATATCTATACTTCGCCCTTGTAATTGACTTTAGGGGTTTGCCGCAAGATTGAACTTTATAACATAAAATTTCCGTCATTAAAAATTTGGGTTCCATAATGCTAATAAAAGAGTAAAAAACCGAGATAGTTAACAATCACGGGTCATTTTCATGATATCGTTAAGAAATATTGGGATCTGAGACTTTGTAATACTACCTCTTATAATTTTTTCATTAAATTCCAAAAAATGAATATATCTACAAGGCAAGTAATTTGAATAAATAAACCGATAATATGTGAATTTGAACAATCCAGAAGAATATACTGGCCACTGTTTCCATATAGCAAAAAATCAATCAATAAGTTTTGTCAATCAGTGGAGCTAATTCGGCAGCTACTGTCCTTCCATCTTCCAGTGCTTCATGTTAGACGACTGTTCCATCTTCCTCAAATAATCAGTCTGTTTTTGGAAATAAGAGTTGAAATGTGTCTACTGCAACAATTTTTACTTTCAATAACTGTTCAAATACTAAAAATATTTATATTATCAGACTGTAAAAACAAATGTCTCAATAAATAACTTATTTCATTGTTTTTGTTTTCGTTCATTTGTTTTTGATTTATACTTTGCAGTAGTGGAGAAAATACAATCTATCACTCGATAAGAATAAAAAAAATTTAATATTAATAAAATGTGTTCACAAATGTCTCAATAAATAATTTGTCGTATTGTTTTTCAGATTTCTTTTATTCGTTTTTAATATATTCTACGGTCCCCAGAAAATACAGTTTTGTTACTCGGTACGAATGAAAAATTTTGAGTTATACTTCACAGTCGTGAAGAAAATAGAGTTCCTCGGTAAGAATGAATACATTCAATACTCGCTCGCTGGTATCGAATTTCTTTATTCTAACCTAGTTACAGAAAACACTATTCTGAAGTTCCTTTTGAATGAAAATTCTTTTTTCTATTAATGTTTTTCAAATATTGCATATGATTCATAAAACAAAAATAGTTTGCACCTTTATTTAAAATTGGAAGAAAATCGGAAAAGGAAAAATTCAAGTTGTTTATAACAAATTCAATATTAATTGATCTTTTCCTATGAATTAATTATTGAATTCAATATTATCTTGATATTTTCTATCGAAAAATGAGAAGTGGAATTATGTTCAACTTTATGAACGACAGCAGCCTATTCGAATTTTTCCGATTTGGGGTTTCTTGAAAATTTGCTTGAAAAATTTTATTCTTCCAAAAACATTAATTTTTTTGGGAACACAGAAGACGAAAGATGTACTCATCGAAACGGGAAGGATTCCACCCATTTCTTGAAAAGGTGGATCAATGAAAAATACTGACGAGAAATCTTGTTAACTGAGGGTTTCCGCAGAATTTCCATATGACAATTTTATCTGCACACAATAAATTAAAAACCACATTTCACATATTCATCGTGGGCAGCCGTATCTCGAAAAACTGGAGCCTAAGAAAAAAAAGTTATTCGACCCATTGTCCCCTTTTCAGAAGTAAAATCGCACCAAGTAGGTCTGCGTATTTACAAAACACTCTGTTTACTAGGAAAAAATGGTGAAGGCCGATTATATAAAAACGCACGCAGAAGTCGACTGTCTTCTACTTCTTTCTGTTCTAATGAAATTTATTATTTTTTCACAGAAATCAAACGCCTGGCGTCAAGAATATGACAGTATCAAAATTAGATGATACTAAACATATGACATGAGAAACATCTTCAAAAAATGTTTGCTCCATTCAGTAGTAATCATGGATTACAGTAAAAGAATATGTCTATTTCGGTTTGTTAGAAAACATTGAGATATTCCAGGTTGAGTCAGCTCCTGATCGCCATAACCCCGATTAGTCTGGTCCTGACATTTGATCTTAGAGACATTCATACAAGAGCAGATAGAAAATATCTCGAAATTAGACTTCCAGTAAAGGTATTGGTCGACCGTAATTTACTCTATGCCAGTTAGGTAATGATCCTTCTGAAGTTGTTTTGTGATGTCATTTGAAATATAGTGTTTTGAATACCCCAAAAAATATCAATGAAATTTATTTTTGGATGAGAATGAAAATACGAAATATTTTACCAGAAAATATGCTAAATGTTAAAGCATAGTTTATTCCATTTTATTGTCAAGAAATAAAGATCATATTCTCGACATTGTCAATGAAAACAAACAACTTCATCAGAAGGTGGAAAAAATGAAATTGAACAGTTCGAACGATATTTGGATGAGCTATATGTCAATCAAATTGAGAATTTCAGCCATAATTCAATAATCAATTAGATATATACTCCTCCCATTGAATTCTTCAATTATTCAGTAATCATGCAGTTTTCTTATTTTGAATGGAGGTTCGTGATAGGGACAGATGAATAAAAATACTGAGACCAACAAATTTATACTATATTTTATTGTTTGAAATAATCTTGGATAGTGGTTTGTTTTGCTGTCTTCAATTTTTCTTGAAAATTTCAGACTCACAGTCTAAAAGAGTTGAGGAAATATTTTGGTTAGATGTGGATGGTTTATAATAAAAAGTTTTCTATATCTCTCAATTTTCACATACCTCAGGCAAACTAGAGATAGTGGTCACTAATGATTCTTCATCTTCACTATCTAAATCAATGTTCTCATTAGTCACTTCGAGACAACAGCTCTCAATAGAAACGTCATTGTTTTCTGTCAACACATTGTCATCAATTGAAGAATACACTTCCAAGTCGGCAAAAGTCTCTCCGATATTTGGGAACAGAAGCGATAGTGGATGTTATCTTCATGATCTATGTCGGAATCGCGTACCGCACTGTCACTTTTATGGAAGCCGGCTTTGGCAAAACAGTTTTCACTACTTCCGGTGATAGTTTTCTCCACGCAGCAGCAATCCATATGAGTGCATTCGTTAGAGTTATGCTTTTCTCCACTTTTTCTAATGACTCTTCTGTATCCATAATCGATAGAAGTCTTTTCACGAGCAGGCTCCTATAAATTACTTTGAAATTTTGAATTATTCCTTGGTCCATTGGCTGGCAATATGACGTTGTATTCGGCGGTAGAAAAATTATTTTCACATTGTCTAGTGGAATACTTGAGTGCGATGTTGCGTTATCTAAAAAGAGAACGACTTTCCGCTTTTCCTTTTCATTTTATCATCGAATTTCCTCAACCAAAAGGACATGATCTCCATTGTCATCCACGCTTTTTATTAGAGACCCATTCTAGAGGCAATTTATCGACATGGGCCCCTTAAAACATCTTGGATTCTTACTTTTACCAATAACTAATGGCTCTTCTTTTTTGACCTTCCATATTCGAACATAAAAGAACAGTCAGTCTCTCCTTGGCTGCCTTTCCTCCAGAGCACTTATCATTTTTAATGCAAAAGTTTTTGCAGGTAGAGCGCGAAAAAAGACCTGTCTCATCAGCATTGTAAATATCCTTAGGTGAATAGTCCTGAAGTATCAACTTCAACTTCTGCTTCCATTCTGAAACATCCTGCAAGTTAACATGCGCAGATTCCCCACATATAGCTTTGAAAGTAATTTTATGTCTCTGACAAAATTTTTCTAACCAGCCGTTAGAAGCTTTGAAGTCATTCAGCTGCAAATTTTGGCGGCTTCCAGTGCTTTCTCCTGGATTAAGGGACCAGAAATAGGAATATTTTTGTTGCGAACCTTACAGAACCAGTTAAATACGACTTGATCAATTGCAAGGCCATCAGTTTTTGGGAACGCCCTCTTCTGTTGAAGATTTCACTTGTCTGGAACAACTTTTTATTTCACTAGCATTCTTCACTATATCCCTATCTGCGTTTTTCCGACGCCAAATTTTTCACTCAGCTTCCGAACACTCAAGTTACCTTATTCTGATATTTCATCAGATATTCATAGTCATTCGTATTTTTTCGTACGTTTAAAGCTTGTGTTTCAATTAATTACGACCTACCTAATTTAAATAGAAATTCTTCTCGTTATAACACGATACTACCTGCTTGAAACATTCCTTTTCATAATTTTTTATCATTTATTTTGATTTTCATTGCATGAAAACATTTTTATTGCATGTAAAACTTGATATTTCATAGATTTTTTCAGTATTATTAGAAATGATGAATTCACAAAGTGAATTCTATGAATATAGAAAAATAAGAAAAGTTCTAAAATATAAACAGAAATTTGTTTTCGTATTTTAACAGTGGATATCTGACCAGAAGACCTGAAAAACAAAGAAAATCTGGTTTGAATGGGGAGACAATCTCGGCTAACCCTTATTGATTCAGCTCTGCGGAACATATTTGGAACAATAAAAAATGTAATATTTCATCAAAGTTAACTTGTTAACCTGGATAAAAGTGCCGTAATAAAATTTTGCTTGTAGATTAATATAATTTATGATCCAGTCATTTCGAATTTATATACACATCTTGTTTATATGGCAATGCGCTATAAATTTTGTGTTAATAAAATAATTCATTTTATAACTTCATACTGTTCTATAAAAATTGTTAATTTGAAATGGGTTTTTCCTCAAATGCGCACATTTAGAGACAGACGATTCTAAAATATTTTTATTCTCTCAAAATCAGAAAACTTTATTGGGATGATATTTGTTTTAGTATTGTATAGACTTGATATTTTCAACAGATATGCATTACTGTTTTGACCTAATTGACTTTCAAACATCGGATTTATCTGCTTTGTTTCACAAAATTTCATTTTAGATTTCATTTATACAAGTAGACTAGAGAAATATTTAGATTAATTTTTAATCAAAACGTTATCAATATAATGATATATATGTACAACTCACTTAGGAGTATAAGAATTCATTTTCACATCGATCAAGTATAAGTTTTCAGTGATAAACATCTTATGAAATATTCCATCATTTCAATATGAGATTAAATTATAGAGTAACCTTTCCAATTGCGTTTCAGCAAATAGTGTCTAGAAAAATTGAAATACATGAATGACAAGACACTATAAGCAATTTTATGCAATATATTTTTATTGAATCAGCTTAATCTTAAAAGGTTAGAATTAGTCTAACAAAATTACATTCGAAATAGAAGAAAATTTACCAGAAAGTTCTGATAGAAATTTACGTGGTCAAAAACTATTATAGAAGAAACTTAATGGAACGTTATTCTACGGAAAATACACCAAGAAAATTGATAAGAAACTGAAATATTGTCTGTGTTAAAAAGATATTTCATAATAAAAAAATTTGAGGTTGGAATATGTGTCTCTGAAATACGTGATGTCCTGTCTGAGAAGTTTAATCACTACCTGTCCAAGATCTCTAAAACACCAGATGCTATCAATTTTTTTATCAACAAAATGTGTGTGGGAAGTACGTTGAAAACGTAGCATACCTACAAATTTGAGTAGAAGGCAAATCTGGAGGTATCAATAACTGATGATACGTAATAACATTACTCGTTTTTCTCAAGGCTGTTTTTCATCTGCCTTAGAATACTATTAGATAATTATAATCAATACAAGCAGACACTTTCCGTCTTAAGTAACATTTGTCAGACGTTCTAAAAACTTAAAAAGAAAATTTCATTCAAAGCCTCGTTTTAATTTTATAAGACAGATACAAAACAAAAACTAAACTGAGCTACAATAATTTATATATGATCTACTCGATCGGATTGGAAATGACTCAAACTGCCCAAGGAAAATTTAAAGAATCATTATCTGAATCAGAGTATATAATAAATTAAATAAAAGGGAATTATCGTCGAAATGAATGAAGGTAAAATGGATAAAGAAAACGAAGGCTGGTCTATAAAATTTTAACTGCAGTATTTGCAGTAAGATGTTTATTGATAGGACTTAAGGAGAGTTTAGAATTAGAATTAATGAACATTTTCGTAGCTTCGTCAATGAAAAAATTGTTCAAATTACGCGAATCATTCAGTTGGAGAAAATTATAAGTTTTACTAAAATGTAACATCAATCAAACAAATCAAACTTGTTACCAATTTTTAGAATACCACGAAATCAATAGAAATATTTTTTCAAACGCATGATTGAATGAACAAGAAGATTTTGAAAATAATTCCATATATCTAATTTGTTTCATGATGAGTTAGTAACTCATATCATGTTTCTTTGAATTCAAGGTTTTTCATTCATGTGTACTCGGATTGAATTGATCATAGACAAACTATTGTACCTTATTTAGTTTTGATTTTGTATCTGTCTGATGATAGCACATTCGAAACGTGTTTGCATCGAATAACTGCCACAATTTTCATAGTCTCTCTTCAGTTTGATTTCTGATACTCTGAGGGATATTCCAATACTATTTGTAGGTAGCCAGACCAATCGTAAAGGACAAACATCCTCCAATTGAAGCGTCGTTATGTGAAGAAGCATGAGCGTAATAATTAGATGAGTTCGAAATACTAATTATTGAAAATATATTGTAAATCTTCTAATTAAAATTCGAAAAATAATAATGCATCTTAATCTTCTATATAAATAATTATAGTAAATTAAAATATGACTAGAATTAAACTCGAAATAAAAATTTTGCCTACAATGGTTATGGATGTTTTTCTTGGATATATTTCAAAGAAAAATTGGTTTTATGAATTAATTTCATGGACTAGTTCCATTGTCATTAGATCACAAAAATTCAGACAGCGAAAATTTAAAAAGAATGAATCAAAACATAAGTTTGATCATCAAGTTAATGCTGATATAGAATATCGGAATTTATGAAATCAGGACAAAAAGAAACAAAGTTGAGATTCGAATTATTTATATGAATACGTATCTGTTGAAACGGTTTAAGATTTTGACAAGGAGTTTGAGTCTGTCAATACTTCTTGATTATCCTCAATTCACTTCATTTCTAACGACAGATTAATTCTAAAAATGACATATTATTGCCTTAAACGCCTATTTAGTTCTATCGGTATATGAATATCCAATAACAATATTAGCGAGATGTGCCAGCTTTAACATGATAGATACGATTTATTTGCATCAATATCCGGCACAACTGTGACATTTCTGAAATTGGTAGGTATCTGTTTGTTGGGTATAAACAGAATCATATCATTGAAAAACAATACAATGTTACAAAAAGTGAACTAGGGCACCCAGTGAGTATAAGAGAAACATATCTAAGCTTATGGATATCTTACTCACGTTCAAGCATGCACATAATGTTCTCGCGCATATACTTATTGTGATGCATAAGGTGGGGAAATATTTTGCCCCTAAGCTTGATCTGGTAGTTCGCAGAAGGCATCGAAATTGTTTGCTGAGTATCTTAGCAAAGCTGGGACTATAAGTAAGATTATATTATTATTAGGAGGGTTCGTAGCTAATCGCCGATATGAAGTGTCTGGCAGTATTGGTTATTAATTTTTAACAATTTTTCCTGAATAATTCACATAAATCAGCCTTGGGAATTCAAGAAAAGAATTTCATGTTTTTGAGTATCGTCCCCATCTATGGCCGTCTACCAATACTAGGAGGTATTCACTCCAAACTCAATAGAAGTACTATTTCTTCCAACTTATTTTGTTTCTAGAAGAAACGTCTGGCGTTCTGAGATCTTCATTATAATAAGTTTTCACACAAATTCTTCTTCTGATGATAAGCAGTCTTGCAGGAACCTTTTTGCGTTGAAATTGAATGATGAATCTTTCATCACAATATTTCAGATCAGCGATATTGAAGGAATAGAGATTGATTCTGAGTAGAAAAAATTTTGTCTCAACTATCTCCAGAAAAACACGTTCATAGGGAAAAACAATATTTTTGTTTCTTGATCGATAAATTTGTCAGAGAGAGTGTCAATATGGAAATTTGATATTGCATTTATAATAATTTATCTAAGAGGTGTTCATTACTTCTCTACTCCATGTAATTTATTTCAATCTATAATGTAGATATTGAATGTACTTCTTGGAAAATAAGTAGAAATACAATATATCCTCTTTCCGTTTGATACTCTAATCACAAAAGGTATTCAAAACATGGTCGTATAAAAAATCATTTTTCCATGACTTTCTAACGTTCTTTAGAATCTAAAAATGCAAAAATAGTTTCGTCGTAACTAAAATAAAAAATAGTTCACAGAGAAATATATATGTTATAAGGTTGTTGTTATTGAGAAATTAAAAGGTTCGTACTTTGTATCGGCTAGTTTTTTTTCGGAGAAAAAGCCTCAAAAAGTGACTATTTCTGTTTTTGCCGTTCTTGCAGATTAACATCATTTTATCTGTTTATGGATTGAACATGGGAAACGGGCAAAATATTCTAAAATTCTCAGAGTCACTGATTACAATGCGAGGATTATTAAACACCAGTTAGGTCAGGTTCAAGTTCATTTGAAGGTCAAATCCAGAGATCACTACCAACAAATCTGGAAGAACTAGCGGTTTTACTAAGTTAATTTTTAGAGAACTGCCATACGAATCTAAGGTAAGTTTATTAACGCAATATTTTCTGAAGATCACTCAAGGTAGTTTCAAGGTTATTTGTAGGTCATTTGGAAATTATATGGAATAAAAATTTGAGACCAGTTAGAAAAATTGGATACAAGATCAGTTTGATTTCAACACGTCCGTTCCAAGATCAAATAAAGAATCATCACCGGAAAATCTGGAAAAAATCAACATGTTTTTTTGAGATCAGTAGTGAGTAGTGAGAGTACAAATCAAGGGTTAGTTCATTTGTGCAATGTTTTCTTTTGGTCATTTAAGGCTATTTCGAAGGTCATTCTAAGGTTCGTTGGGATCAAAAAAGTTAAGTGCAGTCAGAAAACTATAAAAAAATCCATTGTTCGTTGTTGAAATGCTGAATTCGTAGGTTCAATGAATAATCATCATCTCAAAATAAAAGAAAGCTCATACATATGGTTTTGAGGTATTTTATATATGGTGCATGCCCAAATAAAAAGTCGACACAAGAAGTTCGAAGAATGTGCAGCATACCAATATTCGCTTCATTGTTTCTGGAGAAAAATCATCTTAATATAAACACAGTTTCTATGTGTCAGTTCTGGAACTTTTCTAACCGTTATTTGTAATTATATGACATTCACTAAAGATAGTTAAATATCACATACTTGAAATAATCCTGAAAAAACCTTAAACGACCTCTAGGAAAGTTCGCACGTAGATTCGTACTCCACGATCTCAAAAACGTAGGTGTGAATTTTTTCTGATTTTTTTCAATATCGATTTTTGGATTTGACATTCGTATGACCTTGAACCTGACTTGATATACACATTATATTCAGCGACCCTGAAAATTGTATACGAAGAATCCGTTGCCCGTTTTATATCTTCACTCGTAGGTAAAATGTTGACTCGTGTTCTCGATTCCCAATAAAAAAATAACGCTCTCGAGCTCAAGCACAAATAAACGAATATCGAAGTGAAGCGTGCAATCGTGGTGAGAGCGGGTGGTGAAGATGAGGTAACTTCGCGCAATGGTTTATGGTACACCTGTTATGTTAAAATTCTATGTGTAATAGAAGGATTTCAGTTTTTCATTAATTCTCGACAGGAAGAATAATGTATACTTGAAAATGAAAATGAAATACTAATTAAAAACTAAATTGAAACAAAAAGAGTCAAAATGGAAGAAAATTTAAACGTCAGAAATGATGGAATATTTCTTAGGCTACATAGTTTCTCTTATTGACTAACCTAAATCATCGTGGAAGGAATGTACAAAGCAACAATTATCCAATATCACTCACTCTAGAAATAATTGTCTTTGGCTTCTTTTAAACTTGCTGGCAACTTCCAGATAATTACCTCGCCGATAGTTCGAGCACAAGACAACACAAAAGGACCAGCAAACATCTAGGAAATGAGGGTCCACTGCAACCAGCTGCTGCAAAAAAGAAGGCACGTATTAGCTTGCTGCGAAGGCGTGCGGTTCAATTAAGCTCCCTTGGCTTAATGCTTTTATACGGCGACGTTATTACACTACTTCTTGCACTTGCTATATAAATAAATTTATCAAAAGGTTGGGCAAACGATACTCATGGAGTGACATCTATTAGTTAGATACTAAATGGTGTTTCAGAATCAATAGCGTAATTATTAAACGGAGGCTTTCAGTAAAACTATCTTAGGATGAAAATTATTTCATCATTACTCATATGAAACTGACAGCCAGTGATTCGCAAAATAATTCATGTGACATATATATCAGAGAAATTTATAAATTGATTTTTTCAAACCTTGGTAGATTTTTAACATATTAGCTGAATAATTTAGTAAAGTTCATCAACTGTTTTTGTTAGCTAATGTCTCAAGTATCCTACGTTTGGTATTTCGTCAAGAGTCTTGAGTGAACACAAATATTTTCATTCAGTTCATTTTTCAGTGAAATATTGACCATGTCCTTTTTTTTTAGTTCAAAACTTCGAGGCTTGATATTTGACTTTGTCTATGTTTTGGCAATATTTCTTGATTTATTTTCATTTGACCCATTCGTTTATGTATCGACTAATTGGTTATTAGTTCCTGCAGGTTTTGTCATTAGTATATCTGCTCGGGAGCAATTTTTATATTCAGAGTGTAGCATACACTGGGGTTTCCAACATTTGAAATTTCTATTTTTATCAAAAGGCAGAGTCTGGCAATCAAACATTAGAATTTGTTTCAATTTTGAATATTGAAAAGTGCAACTGATACACCAAAGGAGCAAAATGTTCTATAGTTACATCGAAAATGATAAAAATGCAAAAAATAGTTTACTATGCGCTAATACTTCCCCAGATATTTCTTTTGGATAATGAATATACATTATACATTACACAAGGCAAATATAAGGATATTATGAAGCTAGTATCCAATATCGAAAAAAAATAAAGAATGCAGGCCAGTTTTTAATCATGAATTTGCATATTATCTCACCACATTTTCGCATTTTTCTTACAAACATTTGTATAATCGCTCAGAGGCCATTATTTGATATCGGTTAGAAATTCTTTGAATTTTTCATGCACCAACACAGAAATTCGTTCTTTCTCGTATTGTTGTGATTGCTATTGTAACAAAATTTTAAGCATCGAAAATCTCTCCTCAAATTTGGTTATGAAAATTGTTCTAATTTTCCCATAAATAATTAGGAATTTAGGTATCTATCTAAATGCATTAGAATGCTCGTTCTCTTAGGCTAAACAGGGAATATCAGGTACCGACAGGAAGATATATCTCTCACCGCGCTGAAAGGCACATTTGAAGTATCTGGAGAACGATTTATCTTATTGATCAATTTCATACTTTGGGATTCGAGTAAATAGATGCTGATCTACAATTTGTAATTGTTTTTGGAGCAGTACTTCTTCCGATTATACCGGGCATCGACTACAACTCTGCTATTTCAAACTGCATGGGGTATTTTCTCAATATTTTTATTAAAGGCATTTGTTTTTCAAGGATCTTTTGTTGAAAATCGTCCTATGGAAAATTAACCACCATTGAGCCCTGATTTTCTTTATTTATCAAAATTTCCGGGATAAAAGCGTTATCTTTTATGCCAAAAAAAAATTGACTCAGATTTGAATGAGAGTATAACTTTTTCTATCAAAAAAAGTGTTATTTTTGAGGGCAACGTACTTTCCGATGCTATTTCATATGAAGGATGCCTAAAAATCACTTGTCACTTCAATAAATTTTTTTCAAATACGAGTACCTACTTTCTTTACTTCATTAGAACCGTTTGTTGAATTAGATGGATTGGAAATAGGTTTCCCCTTACCTTAAATGGTTCGTTTCTATTATATGCCTGCAGTTCCTTCGAAAATTGAATTATTAGACCGTGAAACATAGAAGCAGACAGTGGATTTAGTTGCGATGCCAGTTTTCATACTCTATGTAAGGTTTTGTGAACTTCGGAAACAGTTTGATGTTTGGAAATTATTTAAAAATAGCGACAACAGTAATTTGGTTTGTGGAAAGTTTTTTTTGATTCAATAAAATGGCACATAAATACCCAAAGAACGATATTCTGAATATATTGATCATTGTCAACAAATAATTAGTCGTACTTGCTGAACATTCAACGAAGAGTACCCGAATTTATTATATTATTAAATTGAAGAAAACGTCATATATATCTTCGCCATGGGTCTTCCCCTTCAGTGGAATGATTATCAAAAATTCTTTCTTAGCCAACATGTCATTGAATACCATCCGAATGAAAATACACAGCTGGGCAGTATCTGTCATATTGGTGGATTCGTTGAACTGCAGAGAAAAGTATGTACATCAAGATGCCCTGTCCTGACTCATGACTTTAATACGCATTGTGACAGTCGGACGAGATACCTGAAGGTCTCTAATAGCAGACATGATTTCTGCTTTATTTTCAAAATCTCCTAATTAAGTCTCAATCAATCAAGTCGCTCCAATAAATGCTTCCTTCCAAACCGATCCATCTTCGAATGGTTTCTTGTCTCTCGCCAATATATGAGATATTTTAAATGACGCTATCGTAACAGCTATTGATTGTTTGGCTGGTCTTGTGAACATGGTTTGTTCCTTTTTCAAGCTAGGTATCAAATCACGTACTTTTCGTTTTCTTGATTTACTCTGTAGCGGAAAATCGTTTTGAAAAACAAGCTTTCACTTGGTAAAATTCCATTATCAATAATAAAAAACAAGTAATGTGTTGTTAGGAATTTAACTTATTAATTGTGATTCGTGACGCGCTTCTTCAGACGAATGAATGAATGAATGAATGAATTCATTCGTTCACCTCTGTTAGTAGTGACACTTTGGCATCGTCGAGGCATGGTCAATATTAAATTGTCTACTACATTTTGGCCTAAGTCATTCCAAGCCCCTTGAACTGCTAATCGAAGCTCCTGTTCATGATGGAAGACGTTTTGACGCAGGAGATTTCTTTCTAGGGTGTCCCACACATGCTCGAATGGATTCAAATCTGGGGAGCAGAATTGCCACGGTAGAAGATCGATATCATTTTCTTCAAGAACGTTCAAGACAACTCTTGCACGATGAGGAGGGGCATTATCTTGTTGGAAGAGTGGATTTTGACCCATTGTTTGGAGGTACGGTACCACTACAGGTGAAACTATCTCATCTGCGTAAGAATTTCCCGTGAGGTTGTTCTGCATGAAAACGAGGTCAGTTCTTCCACCAAGGCGTGTACCTCCCCAAAACATCACCGATCCGCCTCCCTGTCTAACAACGTTTACGTGTTCTTGGCACCAAGCTAAACGAGCAGCGCGATTTCCATGGGTGTGGAACTCTTAAAGGACTTCTGGAGTGGAGTTGACCTTTGTGCAGTCGATTTCTCACAGTTTGGTCGGAAATTTGTACATTATGAACTCGTGATAGCTCTTGAGCTAATTGAGGTGCTTTGGTAGTACGATCTCTTCTGGCTTGTAAAATCAAGAATCGGTCTTGGGCGACTGTAGTGATCCTGAAACGACCTGTATGGCGTTCTTCTACGCTACCTGTTTCATTGAAACGCGACCATAAACGGTTTATGACACTTGGGCTACTTCCCAGAATCCTGGATACTCCCGGTTGTGAGCTCCTAGCTTGGAGCATGCCAACGGCTCATAACATCTCTTCTCTAGTCAAATGTCGTCTTTCCATGGTCGAATCACAAAACTTGAATCTTTTATTTGTGCTTACAATAGAAACAAAGTGCCAACTAACTGATTTGAAACACTGAATACATGAAATGCTTATAAATCAGCGTCGCATCTGCTGCATTTTCAGTTTTTCTTAAGAAAAACTGAAATCTGTTGCGGCACTCTACATAATTTGTTGAGAAATTGATGCAGGTGTTCATTTCTTAAAAAAATTATCCATATTGATCGTTCTGGATACGATATATCGATATTCAGAAGTGTTCACTAGACTTTTTTGAGGTGTTTAAATAATAATAAACTTTGTATCGACCTACTATTGCCTTCACGTTACAATTCAGAATGATTCCAATTCCTGCAGGCCCAACATTTATATCGGCGGGAACGGATGTTCCTCCAAACGCGCCGCCCGAAAATTCTAGAAAAGCGACAAGAATAAAAACTGCAGTTTTTCTTTGACAAGTACCTCGCGTTCCTTTGATGAAGCCGCTTTTTGCCGCTAGCAGAGTGTTACTTCATTACGTAATACACTTTTTCAGTTTAGTAACCTACTAATTAAAAATTTTTTTCTTCTCGAGAACTACTCAAAGAGCACTCGCGATTGATAAGTCGATCGCGATCGACCGTTTGAGTACCCCTGCTTTAGAGCATTCCTAAAGATGATTGATTTCAGGTCTTTTAATTATGGGAGTTAAAAAAAGTTGATTGATGTAGGTGGGGATTACTTTGAACATAAATAAATCAATTTGTATCGTACGTCCCGTGTATTTCTTGTATCTCAAAATATACAACGAGGCTCTTCATTTTCTTTTCATTTCTTAGTCAAATAACAGAATAAGAAAAAGAATTTAGGAAATGAATCAACTTTTATTGTATTAGGAGGATGAAAGGAATGCAATACATGAATAATAATATGGGCCAAATGTCCCATCACTAACCATGAAATAAAATAATATGGCTAAACTGATTTTCGAAAGTTTTTGATCTTTTTTTTGCTACGAAAACTTCACAGACTAATAAAAAGTGATTGAGTATATACTTGCAACTATATGTAAGAGCGTTTTTTATGGAAAAATTCTGCATAACAAGCAAGGATTCTCAATTTTCTGAGCTCGAAGAAATATTTCTCTTATGTGAGCATAAACATGCAAAACATTTGGAAAAAAGAAGTTCTTTCACTGCACTTCGTGAAAGTTGTTTATCTCAAAAAGTTTTCTATGGAAAATATGGGCTGCAAAATTACATTTTCTAATTTGGCTTTGTCATGCAGTGATCGTAAATATGGATTTTTTCGTCGAGATCAGATCCGATTCGGAAGAAGCAAGCAGCCTCGATGTTACACATTGTGTTGGCTTTCCGCCAACGAAATTCATAAATAATTTCCATGCAATACGTGTGGCGGAGCAGCGAAGGCCAAGATCCGGCGGCGGCACTTCACGACCCTAATTTACGATGTATTCGGGGATCCGGAAAACTGGAAACGGACTGTGAGTTGCCTGTCCTATCTCCGTGAAGCTTCTGTACGACAGTCTATATTGTATTGGCAGTAAAATTTCATATTACTGATACGTGCACATCCATTTGAATAGTAATTTCTATATCATAAACTACTTCCTGAAAGGCTAATAGGGCTTAGTTGTTCAAGTTTACGAATACTTCAGTTTGGAAAAATAAATATTTTGATTCAATTGTTTGAATATACTGGGCAGACGTCGCCTTAATTCAGCTGAAATAAGGAAGATTTGTGGAATAACTTTTTTCTCTTATAATAAAAGGTACGATTGCTGAAAGTGAAGGCATGAGAAGTGATTTTGTTTCCTTCTTCGCAAAATACTGAAAACGCGACTTGAAATTCTCAAACGCGACTTTCAATTTCAACCGGAATCTAGGAGGTGTATTTTCTTTCCGGAGCCTTGTCATCTTTTGCCCTTTCAAATTTTTTTTTTGCAGTACTTCACTGATCAACTTACAATCAATTTTTGTCATCTTCGTTCAATTTAGAAACTTTTTTGACACATGTGATTTTTCCGTATCTCCGACCGATTCAATCGAGCAAAAATTATTAAACGATTTTATGCATTCGCTGAATCGAAACCGCTTCCTATTAAAAAAGTTACTATTAGGCTTTGATTTTTCATATTTATTTATTTTGACAGTTGCTAAAGTTGAACCAGTGTCTGCTGGAATTGTTTATTGAATTAACGATTAGTTTCAAGACTATTGACGTTATTGCTGTAAGAAAAAATGGCTAATTTTACTAGCGCCGAATTGGTTGATATCCATTACATGTACGGTCTGGCTGACGGAAGCACAACAGAAGCTAGGCGATTATATCAGGTGCGCTTTCCAAATCGAGTAAAACCAGACAGGCAAACATTTTCAAATATCCACAGAAGGTTGAGGGAAACTGGAAGTTTTACTGCAAATAATCATTTAAAAGGTGCTACTCAAACTATGAGAACTCCAGATATTGAGGAAGAAATTTAGAATGGCATTGATTTGAATTCTCATGTGAGTACAAGAAAAATTGAAAATCAGTTGAATATTTCATATGTTCTTGTTTGGAGGATTCACCACGACTTTTTGTTGCACCCGTTTCATATTCAATGAGTCCAAACTCTACTTCTTCGAGATATTTCTTCAAGACTGAATTTCTGCCGATGGTTCCCAGATAAAATCAGAGAAAATGCTTATTCTGATAGTTAAATTATGTTCACAGACGAAGCAAACTTTTCGAAAACTGCTATCACAAATTTTCACAATAATCATTATTGGGCTGAGGAAAACCCCAATTTGATTGAAGAATCTCATCATCAACAACAAATTTCCACTATATGTCTGCGTCGAAATAATAGGAAATTGATTGGGCTATTTTTTTTACCTTACAGACCAAACGGTCCCGCTTATAGGCAATTTCATGAGGAGGAGTTACCTTTATTGCTCGAGGATGTGCTACTTTTGGTGAGAAATATAATGTGGTTCATGGTAGGGCATTCTTGAATAATTCATTCAACAACCGATGGATAGGTCGGGGTGGGCCAGAAGCATGGCCTCCTAGGTCCCCCAGACTTAAATAGTTTAGAATTTTTCTTATGGGGATACCTCACAAGTTTAGTTTATACCACTCCAGTGAACACTGTAGAAGAATTGAATTATAACCTCTTGTGACACGATATGAAATACTCCAGGAATATTTCAAAGAGTGCGTGATAATATGCAAAGAAGGACAGAGGCCTGTATTCTTGCAGGTGGAGGACACTTCCAGCAATTAATTTCGTTTTCAATTGTTCTATTTTTTAGTTTGATATTGAATAAGGATAAGTTGAGTCTCAGAAGACGAGATTTCAACATAAAAGCAAATTTTGGGCATACCTATCGAGTATTTCTATTATTTTTTTTATTTAGCGTATAATATACAATTCAAACTCAATAATTTTTCACTCGAAAACAGTTGGAGATACGAAAAAATTACAAGTGTCAAAAAGTTTCTAAATTAAACGAAGATGACCAAAATTAATTGTACGCTGCTCAGTGGCGTACTGCAAAAAATTTTGAAAGGGCAAAAGGAGACATGGCTTTGGAAAAGGAAACACCTCGTGAATTTAAGTTGAAATCTAGGACGTGTAATAATGGAGGCTGTAAAAAATAGCTTGCATTCGAAATTTGGACTGAATATCCCAGAAGCTGCAGGAGTTTTGAAGAGAAAACCAATTTTTCCGGAAATTTTAACACCCTGTAGCTCCGTAACGAAGCTTTTGCGGACCTATGTTTATATAATTTTTTTTCTTAAGATTGCACGTAGATTTACCCCCTCAAGTTGTGACATACTATTATGTAACATCATGTATACAGTGTATTCAAACGACAGTTTGCTACTTCCTCTATCTCAAGATGGACTGATTTTGGAGGAAAAATCTTGGATACGCCAATTTTTCATTGGAAAGGAACTAATTTCCGAGTTGGTTCCGAGCATGTAAAATCAACTCCAACCTTCAACAAGCTTAAGTTTGAAATTTTTTATTGGAGAAGTGGATCGAATGACATATTTTTAAAAGAGTCTTTTTATTCTCAATTCAATGACACTATCCCTATGAACATTAAATATCCCACAAAATGTCCAAATATAACATAAATTTGCCCCTCTATGACGAGAAAGAAAGCTAAGACACGTCAATTTTTTATTGGGGCGGATCTAATTTCTAAGTTGGTTCCGAGCATGTGAAATCAACCCCTTACGCCTAGCAGCTCCAAATTTGAAATTAATTATTAGAAAAGTGGATGGAGTTACAGATCTTTGGAAGGGTCTTTAATTTTGATTCCAAGAATTTCATCTTTATAAACCTTTATTATCATACAAACAGTCCAAACTTAACAACGAAAATTTGACAATTCTTTGAATAAAATTAAATTCTCAAAATGACCTCATCGACAATTCGAATTGTCTACTATCATTCTCGAGTGACGATTTTTATCATCAGCACTTATCGAGGAAATGTAATGAAATGGGATATCGATCAACATTAATGTTTTGTAGGGACCGCACAACTGTTTTGAGAATGGTTTACTCAACTGATGATCGGGTCGAAACCGTTTCAATTTATTATCGAAATAATAGTTGTGCCAGAGGAAAAGCAAGGATTTTCAATGTGAACCATTCGAAAAAACGGATAAGACACCAGTATGTTTTATATTTAATGAATGAATTTTTAACTACGGTTTCGATGGCAACCGAAAAAACATGAATCTACAAATCAAAAAATTACTACGTGTGTCTGGTGTATCAGCTTCAACAGTCTACATGATCGTGAAATATCACCAATTTAACGATACTAAAGTGAAGTTGTTTATGGAATGAACAAAGACGATTCTGATCACTCCTTGCAATTTTCTCGAATTTCAAGCGGAAATATCTAAGAATAATTTAGTCTGAATGGTGATCAATCTTCATACATATATATATATATATATATTTATATATATATATATATATATATATATATATCGATATTGAGCTAACCAGAATCGTCATTGGTTCTTACAGTCCTACACGCAAACGACCTAGAAATTGAATGTTTGGGCTGGAAAAGACGGAAAACATATTGTAGGAGCTTTCTTCATCGTAGGTAATCTCAACGGAGATACTTATTTGAAGTTGTTGGAAAGAAGAAGGAAGCTCTCAAAGGAGAAACAGCCGTGCTACCGGGATGGGGTCAAACACACGATAGAAACACTGATGGTAAATACAACCACTTTTTGTAAACGTAAATTTAAAATTAAATAAAAACACGTGGTCCGTTGGTAAACAACGGCGGTTTGGCAATATGGTCGGTGGCGTGGATCCGGAAAGCCGGCTCGTGGCAACGCGTGCTGCAGCCGGTTTTCTAAGACAGTGTGAATTCGAAAAGGTCGTTGAAGAAAAAGGGGGGAGTCTCTGAAATGCACGGATATTTCAACCCTCGGTCCAGGTAGGCCCAGTGTACGTTCTGTACCTAGCCTGGTCGAAGGCCCTACTAGGCGATCTGTGATTGAGGAAGCGTGGTTAACACGGTAACCCGCTTATTCGGAGGGGACCTAGAGCGATATATGGTTAGATACCGTAGTGGACACGGTAACAGCCGGAATAAAGGTAAACGGAATATCGATCAACAATATCAGGTGTGCGGAAGACACTGTCATTATAGCAGAGAACCTAAAAGATCTTCGAAGACACATGAATAAGATAGTCGAGTATGGCGAAAAATGCGGTTCATCAATTAACATAAAAAAAAACCAAATTCATAAGAATATCTAAAACTCCACTAAACGAAGAGAGTCCAACCATTAATGGCACCAGTGTCGAACAAGTGGAAAAATATACATACCTGGGGATAAGTATCAATTCCACAAACGACTATTCCCAGGAAATAAAAGTCAGAATAGAAAAGGTAAGGGCAAATTTCAACAAAATGAAGAGGGTATAATGCACAAGAGGTTTGAAGTTAGAACTGAAAGTTAGATTGGCGAGATGTGACATATTATCGACTACCATAAGAAGATTGGAATCTTTTGAATACCGGCGAATTCTAAGAATATCATGGATAGAACACGTTACCAACACCGAAGTTTTGGAAAGACTGGACAAAAAAAATGGAGATCATACCTACAATTAGAATCAGAAAACTACAATATTTAGGTCACATAACTCGCGGAGAGAGATACACAATGCTCCAGTTGATAATTCAAGGAAAGATGGAAGGGAAGAGAAGCGTTGGAAGAAGTAGGATATCATTGTTGCGAAACCTGAGATAAGGGTATGGATGGACGTCTGGTGAACTCTTCAGAGCAGCCGCCTCCATAGTCCGTATAGCTATGATGATTGCCAACCTCCGATGCGCGAACACACTGTATTATTCAGTATACTATCATCAAATTTGAAGTTCTGAACTGGTAGGTTGTTGTACTTGTAGCGATAATCAGAAAAGCGTTGCCAAAGAAACCTTTAAAGTGATCACCTGCTTGTCATTTTAATACTATGGTTTGACCTGGAAATTGCAAACTTTCAGACTATTCAGTAATCATTTTGAGTAATATAAAATAGAAAACAGCCAAATTTTATTTTGACTTCACCGGTGCTACTATGAAGTGCTGCTCCTTTTTGATGACACAATAGATGCAGTCAACAAAACTTTCATATTTCCCGTTGTTCTCGAGATCCAGTGTGATTTCCAAAATCTTCAATTTTCAAGTAACGTTTTAAAATCGGTTATCATTTAACATAACGCAACGTTCAGATTTGCTTCTTGTAGAATTTTTTACAAGGTATTCAGTGGTGTCACCAGATTTTCATTGAGGTTTCAATTTACAGACCGAACCTTCAGTTTTTTCATTAGAACATCTTGTATATTTTTATGTGATCGGATTATATTCAAAACCTTCATAAATATATAAAAAAGACGAAAATTCTATTATAATATCATAAATAGGATTTTTCATCATTTTTGTAGAGGCGACCGATTGAATCAGTAAAGTGTGATAGACAAGTCGTTTAATCGAAGCGATAAATGCCATTTTTACGAAAACCAATTAATATCATTTTTATTCTGATGGTAAAAATTCATTGTCCGAAATTGATGAAGGAATATAGAAGACATTTGAAAACTGTTAAAACCTCTATTTAGGTGTACCTATATATTTTAAAATACTGTTATCTGTCGTCATCGACAGATGATGATGTTGTTGTTCTTGTTATAGCAAAACAAATTATTCATTGAAAAAATCGAATAACATAAAAAACGTTGAGAACGAGAGGATTAATATTTTGGTTGTCGGTGCTTAATAATTAATTTCATTTGCAAAAAATATACCTTTTTCGAGTAGAAAATGTGAGGCAGAAAAGTATTTCACGAAAAAGGTACTTGAGAAAATAATTATTTCTTGTTCAAATTATACTTTCTAGAAACGGCCTACTGAAAAAAAGGGATAAAGTTGCGGATTCCATCCATTTCCAAAGAAGATGGATGCATAAAAGAACTGACATGAAAGTCCGTGTTTTATGGAAGGTTTCTCCAAAACCTAAGAGGAAAAAATAATGTACCAAATCTTCCTCATGTTGGATGATAATCACTACCTGAAGTAGATCCACATACTCAGGGAACATCCAGTATCTTCTATTCCCATCTTTTTTAATTTTTCCAAGTCTCCCATTCCAAGCATCACAATTGATTAAAGTTTCGTTAGAAATAAATTTTTTTAATTTTGTACAATATCGCGAAAGTTCGGATGATTTCATGTCACAGGATATTGCCTGGATGACACTTTCAATTCCTATTCTTGCTCGTCAGCTAAATCTTCATTTCAGTATTACGAAGTGAACCGTATCCGTTTGCTAGTTCATCGTTCATGGAAATATGATATGAATTATGCTTCAATTATAATTTTGATATGCCATTCAAATCAGATAGGTGTAACAAAATACGGAAATTCTTTAATAATGAGGAAATATTAACATTGAATCATTTAGTGAAAAGCTAATGAATTCAATATATGTCTATTTTTTCTAAATAATGAATGTCTAGATTTCTATATTTTTTTTTGTTTAAATGATACCTTATCAAATGGTTAAACGATAGCTGTTATATTTGGCAGGAATATTTATTTTGTTTTGATCTTTCACGATAAGATGCTCCATGTTTTAATAACAGACTGAAATTGAGACATTCCTTATCAAAATCGGTGCTCGGCTCACCGTATGTTCCAAGCCCAGTGTCCATTTGTGGCCGTCTTACTAATCCATAATTCGTCATTTAATGCTTCGGTTCAACAATTGGGCTGATAGTGCATATGCGTCACAAAAATGCATGATTGTTGAAGGCAGTCTAATATGCATCGTCAATGGTCTTTCTTTAGTATCTTGGAACTTCCAGACTTAGGCCTTCATCGATATAAGTTCAATAAATTCAAGAATATCAATCCAGCGATCACAGACCTCATGTGATCGCTGATTGTACTATTTCTACCATTTGCGGTTGGTTAAGCAACGATGAGGTTCTAAGCAAACGAAATTGGATTTCAAGTTACAGAAACTTATGAGAGATTCATTAAATTAACTATTGTTTGATATCTGACGGATGCGACCTAAGACTAATAGGTCATAGGAATAGAGTAGAGATGTACATTTTTCTAGAGTATTCTATTATTTTCCGATTCAATAAATGAAAATATATTTTGTTGCTCCTCTTGTTCGGTAAAGAATTTTGATGTATCCGCGGGGAAAAAAAATAAAACCACATCATTGCACGTCAAAAGGTTCTCAGAATAAAATTAGGTCAACTTTGTATTGCAAAGTACCCAACTTATTAGGTAGAAAGCAGTTCTTTAAAGATTCAACAGAAAAAACTGCTAACATTCCATCAGAACATTCACAAAAATGTTGAAAACGTCCACTGTTCGCTTCAGTGCCGGTTTGTGCCCTTTTTCTCATACACTAACAGAATCTTCCGAAAGTCTATGGGTATTAGGAATTATTTTATTTATTTAAATTAGCAGAACACGATCAGGATGAAGTTTTTTTCTTGATGAAGTCGCTGGATATCGACAGCATTGCTTCTCGCAAGACCATACATGCATTCGTGTCTTCTTTTAATAAAATAATCATTCACCATTTCTTCAAAAGCAGTCAAAAAAGTCAAGGACATTCAGTTCTCAACAACAACCTTGACATTTCCTAGCAACCAGCAAAGCTAATTTAAATTTATTTTAACAGTTATTTAACGTACAATGGAAATTGGAACATTTTCTTTTTCTCGAGAAACTGGATCTGAAAATGATGCAAAACTGTGTCAGTAGCTTACATTCTTCATCAATTTCATTCCTACATTATTCCCAAAACTACCGTCGGGGACTCCACAGGAACCCAGAATTATGATCTAGTAGGCGTCAATGTTAAGTTTCTTTACAACAACAACCCTTTCATATTTGAATTTAGTTCAGAAATCGCCCTCGAGTTTATGGCCTATCATTAAGTGACAACTAAATTAGCAACATCAGGAGATGATATGAGGTCAGCAACAAAGTTCTCGCTGTTTTTTTTAGGAAAATACAACTTTATTGTGAAAAATGAATACAAATGAATCATTCAAAGTATTGCCCATCGATAGCTACAACTTTTTCCCATCTTTCTTTCAGAGCTCAAATACCATGACGGTAGGAGGTTCGTCTTTCGAGACGAGATCTAGGAATCAAGCCATTTTTCGAGTTCTTCATATGAGCGGAACTGCTTATCTGCCAGACTATGTGCCATCAAACGGGACAAGTATTAATGGGATGGTGCAATATCTTGTGACGGGTGGGGTAGGACTTTCCATTTGGGCGTTTCCAAGTAGGTTTCGATGTGAGACCGAGCTTTGTCATGCTGTAGAATTACTTTTTCGTATCTCTGCGCGTATTGTGGCCGTTTTTCGAGCAGTGCTCTACTCACTCACAATTATTGGATTCGATACCGTTACCCAGTGATGGTTTTATTCGGTTTCAACAGCTCATAATAAATAACACCAACTTGGTCCCACCAAACACAGCATAACTTTCGCAGCGTGAATATTAGGCCGAGGCGATGACTTAGAAGTATGACCGGGCAGTGCCGAAGATTTTCTCCTTCTTGGAATGCTGTAATGAATCCATTTTTCATCACTCGTTACGATACGATGAAGAAAATTCCTTTTATTTGCCGCTGGAGCAGTTGTACACATGCGAAAAAACGACGCTCAGCGTATTCAAATCATAAGGAACCCAGGTTCCTTGCTTTCGAATCACTCTTAAAGCATGCAATCGCTTGCAAATTGTCAGGCGGGTAACTCCTAAGACTGAAGCAAACTCTTCTCGCGTTTGGTTTGCGGATCCTCATCGAGCAATGCCTCCAATTCAGCGTCTTCGAAGATTTTTGGCCTTTCTTCACGGGGACGTCCACATCGAAATCACCGTTTTTGGAGCGACGGAACAGCACGTTGTTTCGCTTAGAGCAGCATCTTCGTAAACGTTTTGAAGCTCTCTGTGAGCTTCAGCCACCGTTTTCTTCGAATGAAAGAAGAAAATCAACACTTTCCGCAAATGACGATTATTTGGTACAAAATCAGTTATTTTCTCTCAACTAAGAGTATATGACGCAAAAACAAAAACACTAATGTGTCACAGTGGTTTGTTTACAAAGCGCCTAAGCTTTGTTGAACACGTTCTTGATATGTAAAAATCGTACAGCACTTACTGCTGGAGCCATCTATTGACAAACAGCGAGAACTTAGTTCCGCACCTAATGATTCAATAAATATAGTTCTTCATGGCTCTATCTTTTATACATTATCTATCACTTGTACTAAACGGTTTCGACGAATTGTCGTCCAGTATTAGTGGGGATGTCTAACCTTTTGCTCGTTAAATGGATATTTCATTATATGGATATATTTAAAATGTGCAAAGTTTATTCACAGTTTTTGGCAATTTTACATACTCAAAAACTATTTATTGTATGCCTTGATCAAAAGCATGTTGGGTATCGCTAGATTATTATTCATTTTTTTTCGATCTGTTTTTAATTGATCGGTAAGTTTGTCGAACTTACATCTTTTCACAGTCTCAATAACTTATTTTAATATAAGCTACTTTCATTCAACGCTTTAGTTTTGTTTTTTGAGTTTTCGAGTAAGCTTCTCAAGATTATAGTCGATTTTGTTCACAAAAAGAGCATTGCCATAAGTAGGTGCATTCCTTTCGATCCATTTCATTGGCAACAACAGAATATGGCTTAATTTCCTCAAAATCAAGAAAGGTTTGCTAAGAAAAAGTAGAAACACCAGATTAAAAGAACAAGAAGCACATCAAAAATACCGACGTACAGAAAAATCTGTGCGAAACATGTGTTTGATCAAGACAATAGAATAAATTTCGGGAATATGAAATTGATGGAAAATGTACGAAAAGGGAATATATTGAACGATTTCAAAAGTATCCATATAATTCAATGCAAACTTTCACTAAAAATAGACAAACGGCCGATTCCATACTGTTCTTCACAGTTTGTAAGAATAGGCGGGCATAGTAGCAGGAATAGAGCAAGTTTAAATAATAGAACTATGAATTAGATTAAGTGTACTTCCTTTTCCTGATGATGCCAACTCTAAGGCAAACGCGCGTCGAATTGTGCATTAAAGTTGAGGAGAAATGGTGTACAATATTTTGAAAACTAAAGTAACAATCTGAATAATACTTCAATCAAGAAGGCTACAACTCTTCACTTGGAATATTTTGACAGATTTATTTTTATTCATTGAAGGAAAATCGTCACGCAGTTCATTCATATGCAGACAGTTGTCACACTGACAAAACGTCCATCTAACCTAACCTATCTCATCCAAAATGACCTATGGTTCACATCAAAGAAAAAAGCTTATAAAGACTATTCAACAGAGAGTTTGTTGAATATGTCTCTGTTAACAAAATGTTGGCCCATCTATAATTATACCAAGATATTGGCATACACCAAATCCTAGAATATACACAGCTCATTTCTGAAAAGAATAAAAAATGAAACACTATATCAGCTGAAGGAAAGTTTGGAATACCGTGATTCACTAGAAAATACTGATGGCGACATAATTAATTTAATAAAAATTAACAGTACTGACGAAACTGAACCTAATATTTCAGAGAAGATAATGGAAATCGAAGTTGGAGAAAACCAGTTACCAGCGGAATATGTACCTGAATCTGTACCAGAAATAGAAATCAGAGGTGGAGAAGATCAAGTAGAGACAGAAAGTGTACAACCTAACACCGTAACAGAGATAGAGTTACCTCGGACTCAACAAAAGAAAAATCGAACTACTACAAACATTTCACTTCCACCATGTACAGACAGTTGTAGAAAAAACTGCTCCCGAAATATCTTAGAAGAACAAAAGGGGTTTCAACTGATCATAAATTAAATATGGGTGAGATAGTAGCTTCATTAAACCTATGGTTTCAACCAAACAAAATGAATTCCCTTGTCACACTAGATAATACATTCACACTTCTGAAATAATTAGCCTATCCTTTGAGTGAAGAAAAATTGGTAAACGATACTCGAAGAAAAAACTCCAGGCAAGGAAATATGCACTCTTCACTAATCCAATTTGAATTCCTTTCCTATCCTACTTGTCCTGCGGATCTGCTTCTCATCGGTTATTTGGTTGAAGATTTGGTACATAGATTTGGTTTTCACGAAGATCTTAATAATTAAAAATGATAATTTCATATATTTTAATACAACGTACATTGAAAGTTTAATCTTCAATATGAATTATACGTACGACAATATATGGTTAAGTAGTGGAAGTTTGGATTTCTTTTTCACAGTTAATTTCATAGAAAGTAATCTCAAAAAGACCGTGCATACCTAACACAGAAAGAGAGGAAGATAATGCCAAGTCAAATACTACAGAATGCAATCACTTTTGTATTCCATTTCAAACCCCGAGAGTTGTTCAAGTGAATGGAATATTCATCGCAAATCTGACACTTAATTGTGTGAAAATGAGGTTTATACACTCGCAGATGAAATTGAAGTAGCATTTTTGAATGATATTATAGAAAGGAGTATTGCAGGGCGGTTGGCTTATTTACTTTAATATTCAAGCTTTCCACAACACTCCCTCGAAAATTGTTCTTTCCCTAGCATTTTGCATAAAACTTCAACATTATATCAA
Source organism: Cryptolaemus montrouzieri (assembly GCA_013387265.2). Taxonomy (NCBI): domain Eukaryota; kingdom Metazoa; phylum Arthropoda; class Insecta; order Coleoptera; family Coccinellidae; genus Cryptolaemus; species Cryptolaemus montrouzieri. The sequence goes on from JABFTP020000001.1 coordinate 55,369,586, forward strand.
AAGTTATACGTATTCTCTGAAAGCAAAATAAAATAAGCTGAATGTAACAGCGCATGAAGACAGTAACGTCGAAATATTAGATAGAGATGTCAGAAATACTTGGGAATATATGAAATTTTCTTCTAAGGGATGAAAATGTGTAATGTATTAAGCGTAATAAGCTTTCCGGTCGCTTCTTCTACTTTCAGGATAATTTTATTGTTTTCGTTCAATTTTGTTTCATTTTATATCAAGACAGATATGTTTGTGAGCACACGATTTGTAGCTGAATTACGGTGAATGTTTACTCGAATATTATTCTTTGAATTGTGGAGACATGAAGAGAATTTAAAGAGGTGTTGAATTTTAATGATGATTAAGATATGTACATGGTGTTCCTCTCTTGTTGGTTTCGTTGAATATCCCGGTTATGCCTAGAGATATGGGGATGCGAATTTCGCGACACTGGGCCACTATTTAGAGAAACCAAAGCTGTTACAAGTCTATTTGCCAAAATTTCTGTGAAATATATATATATATATATATATATATATATATATATATATATATATATATATATATATATATATATATATATATATATATATATATATATATATATTTCATTTTGTTCGAACGGTATTGTATTTAGAAGGTGAAAATCTACTTCAGCAATTTATTTTGAAATGAACAGGCTGTCCCAACTTTCTAAAAAAAAAGCTTGGTAGGTTTTTTCAGATTTGAAGACCACTTTTTTGTTGAAGATTCAAGAGCGTCCTAAACACTGATATAATGTATTTGAGTTATAAGTTTTTTTTGATGAGTAGTTTCGTCGAAATATTCTTTTTTAGTGAAAATTCATGAAAATAGGCTCTCACTTCATTGCATGCTTCTTCGGCCAGAGAGGATGAATACTTTTTTCCTTTCGTTTTCTTATTGCCAAGTATAGCTTTCTTGATGAATTGAAATAGATTATCTTCATTTTTACAGGAGAAATTATTAAATATTGTAATTTTAAAAACAACATATCTTAATTTTTTCAAATGGAATATCCTGTGTTTTCTTATTCATGTCAACGCATAAAATATTGTGCCATATTTTTGCAGAAGTAACCTTACCTTTATCTCCAACCATTTTCGAAATATTCGATTATTTGTAAAAATTTTGATGAAAATTCTACAAACCGTATCAAACTCATCAACATGCATCATTATTCGCATAGAAGTTTTTTCTTTCTGTAATGAAAACTGAAAAGTGAAAAAAATTAACTAAAGTAATAAAATCAGAGGTTGCGAAAAAAGAGTTTATTAGTACATATCATTATACTTGATGTGAGAAATGGAGATATTTTAAGGAAGTCGTGTATGAAATACGTAATAGATGGTTTTTGGTGAGATGATTTACAAGGTGTTGAACTATTTGAATAAGTGTTCGAAATGTTGCCCCTTTCTTTGTAGAGACAACTCAATCCTTCTGTGGAAAGACCGTTGAATTCTCGATAACATTTGCGGATTAACTGACTGAAAGACGTCGACTATCCTCTGTCTCATACCCAACTGTGTTGTAGAAGGAACCTGGCTTTAATATAACCTCACAAGACAAAATCTAGACTTGTAAGGTCTGGAGACCTAGCTGGCCATCTTACAGGACCACCACGTCCTGTCAATTTGTTTGAAAATACATGACTCAAATGCTTCCTAACCTGATGTGAGTAATGTGCAGGTGCACCATCCTGTTGAAACGACAAATCTTGTCTTATATGCTCTGGTACATCGCCAAGTAACATTGGTAGATGACTTTGTAGAAAATCTAAGTACATTTCACTATTAAGGTGCCCATTCGAAAAAGTGCGGCCCAATTAGATATCCATCTACTACGATGCTGGTGATCTATTTGTCCCATGAGGTGTGGACTTTCGGTGGCGTATTTATGAACGTTGTGCCCCTTAACAAGCCCATTCTTGTGGAAATTTGCCTCGTCCGAGAAAAGAACTCTGCTAAACATATTTGGATTTTCCGCTACTCTGTCACTTGCCCAATTGCAAAAACTGATTCGATTTTCATAGTCTTTATTGTTCAGTTCCTAGTGCAGCTGTACATGATGTGCATGAAATTTATTCACTTTCAAGATTCTCTGGACGGAAGTTTGACTTGTTAACTGAGAAATCTCTCTTTGGCTTTTATATGGGTCCTCTGTCACTGTCAACAAAACTGATATCAGGTTGTCTTCAGCTGTAGCAGTTTTTGGTTTTTCATGTTTTTTGTAAGTGATACTACCCGTTTCGATAAATTCAATTAGAAGATTTAAAAAAAATCTTGCACCAGGATGCCTCTCATCAGGAAACCTTTGTTCATGAACTCTACTTGCCAACAAAGAATTTTTATGACACTCCCCCAGAATAAAAATCATATCAACCGTTTCTGCTTTGGAGAACGTCATGGCAGTCAATTGAGAAAATTGGGTTCAAACCTCACTTTAACAATGTTTAATAACGAAACACTGGTAAGTTCACCATGTAAATTGCAGAATATGATATGTCCAGACACCTGACAGAAAGCACAAATAAAAAAAAATAATGTCAACACACCTCGATTTACGTTTTAATCATCTTGATTTCATCATTCGTTAAAAGAGTTATCTTGTTTAGGTTTCATTTTTTACTACTGGAATCATTACAGAAAAAAACTTCTGTGCAAATATTGATGCATGTTGATGAGTTTGATACGGTTTGTAGAATTTTCATCAAAAATTTTTACAAATAATCGAGTATTCCGAAAATGATCGAAGATAATAAGATAAGGTTACTTCTGCAGAAATATAGCACAATATTTATGCGGTGACATAAATAATGAAATACAGGGTGTTCCATTCGAAAGAATCAAGATATGATATTTTTAAAATACCAATATTCAATAATTGTTTGAGTCACCCCTGAATAAAATGAGGATAATCTATTTAAATTCATCAATAAAGCTATCCGTGGGCAATGAGAAAATTGAAGAAAAAAGTATTCATCTTCTCTGGCCGAAGAAGTAGGCGATGATGTTAGAGCCTATTTTCATGAATTTTCACGGAAAAAAAAGATATTGTGACGAAACTACTGACCAATAAAACTTATTACTCATATTATTACATTATAGCAGAGTTCAGGTCGCTTCTGAATCTTGAGCAAAAAAGTGGTCTTCGAATTTGAAAAATCTACCCAATATTTTTTTTATAGAATATTGTTTATTGTAAAATAAATTGCTGAAGTAGATTCTTAGATTCTAAATACAATACCGTTCGAACAAAATAATATCTTCAAGAGTGTACGAGCTACAGAGCACCATATATATATATATATATATATATATATATATATATATATATATACAAACTTAAAGCATTTTCCGTGGCTTCTACTATTGGGCTTAAGATTTCCTTCATACATGTTGAGAATGAAGCAAGAGATATTGAATCAAAATCGTTCCTGACAGCTCGAGGAGGAAGTATATGTTGAAATTTCTGTAAAATTTATCTCAGTTGAGAAAATTTTTCTCGAACTCAACAAACTTTTATTTCGATGAATAAATTGCACAATTCAAACCACGCTAAGCATCACGAGTGAGGTTGACAGATGAACAAGTTGTCATATGAGTAAAATGAAATACTTCTCCATAATGTTTACTTTCAATATACACGACCGGTTTCGCCAGTTATACCGGTTTTGAATTTAATGAGTGGTGAGTGTTGGGGTCTTACAGTATTTGTTAATTTTTACAAACCTATCAATAGATTGGTATTATCTCTTCGTTTTGTTAGTGGAGCATCTTTGAATTATCTAAAATTATTATGTGATGTATTGATTCAATATGTTCAAAAGCTACGGATTTGTTGTCTGAGGAAGATTTTCTTGAAATCTTTATTGACCTTTCTGTCCTATGTGAGATGTTGGGCCTTCATTGCATTCAATTCTGTATATTCAAGACTCTTTGACTTTATCAGTTTTTTGCTTAGCATTAAATAACAATTTGCTTATGCTGAGACCAATGGAAAAGGAGATTGTTATGTTGAATTTGGATAGACAATTGCTGATGTTATTAGGAGTGAACCAATGTTATTTAGACATTTATTTTTCGGTTTTCCTACAACGGAATACAATAATTGTGCAATTTGTTTTTGATATTTGCGTTTAATAATACTATTTATGTGGTAGAGTGGAGTATTATTATTTCATGAAATTTAACCATGAAAAAATATCACTGTTTATATTTTGGTAACTACTGGTTTGTTAGCAATGAGAACTATGAAATTAGGATTATATTCCTGTATTAGGATTTTCAAATCTATAAGGTTATATAGAACTGAACGCATATTTTATTGTTGAAAAAAAAATTGTGAGATAATTAAAAAATTCCATTTTTTTCAACTGAAGCTAAGTCCTCTTAAAACAACAAGCGTTAACAATATAAACCTGAAAAAAGTCTGAAGTTCAACACTCTGCACCTCGTGAACGGAGAGCAGGTTTTTATGTTTTTTGATGAGAAATCTACTGTAGACACTAATGACTGCATTTCTCAAACACCCTGTATTAAATTATGCGATTCTGATAACGAGACGGATATGGTTGAAAGAATTCATATGTCACGTCAGTCTCCATGATGTTTCCTAATCGCCAACTGGAGACTCATAAATATAAAGTTACATACAAGTACGCGAGTACATTTTAAATTCTGAATAATTTGCTTGAGGAAAATGTGAAGTGCAGATTTATTCATCATACATAGGACCTGTGAAATTATGGTTGACTATTAGAATGTTCTTATGATTCGCAAGAAAACCTTTGCCATGTGTGTACACACAACCAAATTTATATGGAATCACTCGGTATTTCACATTATTGATTGTTTTTAACCATGGATCTTTGAATATTGTACTCATTCGTCATCATTTGAGATTTGAAACTGTGATTTTCAAAATTTAAAAAAGTCTATAATCATAATTGAAAATGCCTAACGTTGGATTTGCTACCGGGATGGGGTCACACACACGATGGAAACACTGATGGTTAACACAAACACTTTTTATAAACGTATATTTAAAATGAAATAAAAACACGTGGTTCGTTGGTAAATAACGGTGGTTTGGCAATATGGCGTGGGTACGGAAAGCCGGCTCGTGGCAACGCGTGCTGCAGCCGGTGTTCTGAGACAAAGTGTATTCGTAGAGGTCGTCGAAGAGAAAGTGAGAGAGTATCCGAAATGCACGGATATTTAAACCCTCGGTTCAGGTAGGCCCAGAGTACGTTCTGTGCCTCGCCTGGTCGATGGGCCTACTTGGCGGTCTGTGATGGTCTGTGATTAAGAAAGCGTGGTTAACACGGTAACACGCTAATTCGGAGGGGCCTAGAGCGATCTATGGTAAGATACCGGAGTGAATACGGTTACAGATTGTTCGATGTGCAGATGGGTCGAATAATTGCTTTCGTTGAAGAAGGGGTGACACCGAGGGATATAGCGGCCACAATAGGGGTATCACAGGGGTTGATTCCAAAAACCTACAACTAATGCGTAGAGCTACAATCTCTGAAAAATAGGTCAAGAAGAAGAAACGATACGTAAAAGACTTATTTCAAGGGGTTTATAGAGCAGAAGGCCCTTAAGAGTTCCAGAGCTAACCAGACAACAAAAAATTAACAGACCTAATTCGTGTATCGAACAACAGAATTGGAATATTGAGAATTGATGTTCGATCAGATGACCACTGGATTCGGGTTTCAAGTGGTCATGGAAGACAAGCTAGACTCCGAGCAGCAAGACAAATTCCGCATACCAGCAATCTCGCGTGACATTATCTTGAAACAGAGGGAATCGCTATTTTGGACTGGCCAGCTTGCTCTCCATTCCTAATCTAACCTAATCTAACGCATGCCTAGACGGATTCAGGCTTGTGTCAGTGCAAGAGGAGGTAATACAAGCTACTGAGGTTGAGAAAAAAACACCTTTTCTACGAGAAAACAATTTTCAATTGTTTTACTACATGCGGAAGGAGTCTCTTATTTTCTTTTATATGTTTCTTCCTTAAAATAAACCTTAATTTATTTCTTTTCTCCATTGAAATATCTTAAATAGGATCAATTCTAACAATCTTTCGGAATTTCCAAAATCCCTGAAGTAATATTCAAAATATCGGGTGATTCCATATGAATTTGGTTGTGTGTATTTCATTTGATACAGAAAGATCTAATTGACGTTATATGCTAATAATACACAATAATATATTGCAAGCGAATATGAAGTTTCTAGGCACATAAAGCAAAGGTAATTGTAAAAGGTTTTGCTTTATTTAACAAGCAATTCCGAAGATTAACTCTCTGTTCACTGATGAATATATTAAATTTCACGAAATGCCAGCACTACTACAGTTATCATGATCTATACAGGCGCATTGCAATTTACTCGATCGTTACTTTAATCCTAGGAATATGTTTAGTATTGAAGACTTAAATTAGAGCTCTTGTATCTAGTGGAAATATCACTAGAGTTATTTGGAAACATGCAACAAATGAGCTGAATAATCCAAATATCTATTATGTGAAACTGTGGTTTTATTACTAATAGTTAATTATAACTTTCATCTTCGAGGATCTACTTGGTGGTAACTCAATGTGCTACGTCACGAAGTACGATTTTGAATTACTATTAGGAATGGAAAATGTAACCGTTGAACCTTGGAAGCTTTTACATAATGAAAAATATTTGTTTTATTTGAAAACACATATATGTGTATACATGTGGTCAGACAATTTCCTTTTACACCTACTAGAGATTCCAACTGTAACTTTTGAAAACGACAGGTGATTCAAAAGGCAACTACACAACATACACAATAGATATGTTGAAAATTTTCTGTATCAATAACACAGCTCTACAAAATAAATATTTTTTTTATTGTTGCCCTGGATATCATCGCAAATTTTTATGTTTTCAAGTGCCCAGATTACGAATATATTCATGAAAGTTCTCAATGTGCTCGTATTTTCATGATTTTTGCATTTCTTATATTTTGAACAATTATAAGCTTGTTAGAAATAAAATTTAATTTTCCAGTCATGATTAGGCTTCTGCGCAACTTTTTCGCACATACAAACATCACCTGATCCCCACTCTCAAACCCCTTGCTCCACAGAACAGCTGAGATCTCAGTAATTTGACAATATTGAAGTACATATACACGTAAATCTGGATAAAGTGTCATGGATTAATATTTTGTTTCAATTACTGAATGTCCATTCTTATATATTTGTCTTCTAGTCTAAAATATGAGTTCGTCACGAAGAAAGTGTAAATATTGCAGTGATTTATTTTGTTATATTTGCGGTGTTTATATATCAAAAAAACAAAGAAGAAATATCACAGACTTTGTCAAGGAGACTTATGTTGAAGATTTTGGTTTCAAAATGGACAAATTAGGTAAACCATGGGTTCCTAATAAAGTTTGTAAGTCCTGTCTTGAGTCTTTATGGTTGTGGAAAAAAGTGAACGTTCTGGATTAGACTTTGGTATTCCTAAGATCTGGATGGAGCCTACGAATCATTTAGATGATTGTTATTTTTGCGTAGTAGATGTTAAAGGTTTTAATCGAAATCAAACGTGGAGATACCCAGACTTACAGTCTACGAAATGTCCGGTTCTACACAGTGAAAATCTCCTCGGCCCATATACATTTCAAAAGTAATTCGCATGCCCTCAGAAACAATGATGTTACCAAATTCACAGAAATCGGGACCATCTACTAGTGGAAGTCAATGGGAGGTAAAACATCTACGCCAAAGTTATTTTCTCAAAATAAACTCAGTGATTTAATACGTGATCTCAATTTATCAAAACAAGGATCAGAACTGTTAGCCTCAAGATTGAAAGAAAAAAATTTATTGCCACCAACAGTAACAATTACAGCATACAGAACGCGAGAAAAAGAGTTATTACAATTTTTTAGTGAAAATGAAGGATTAGTGTTTTGTAATGATATCGCGAAGCTGCTTATAGACATGGGTTTAAAGAGTACAAATCTGCTGAATGGCGCCTTTTCATTGATAGTTGCAAAAGAAGTTTAAAACGCGTCTTATTGCACAATGGAAATAAATTTGCATCAATTCCAATTGCCCATTCAACGAATATCAAAGAAGAATATGAAAATGTAAAATTAGTTTTAGAGAAAATTAAATACTCTGAGCATCAATGGCCGATCTGTGTGGATTTAAAAATGGTTTATGTTTTACTTGGCCAACAAAGTGGATATACAAAAACCCTTGCTTTATTTGTATGTGGGATAGTAGAGCAAAGCAACTTCATTGGGAACAAGATGTTTGGCCTGTAAGAAATTTTTTAACTGTCGGTAAAGCCAACGTAATAAGGGAGCCGCTGGTGAGCAGAGACAAAATCATACTTCCACCATTACATATTAAGTTGGGTATGATTAAGCAATTTGTAAAAGCGTTGAACAAGGACGGAAATTGTTTTAATTACATTTGCAGAAAATTTCCGAAGCTTAGTATGGAAAAATTGAAAGGTGGAATATTGATGGTCCTCAAATACGGCAATTGATGAACGACTCAGATTTTATCAAAGTTATGACTGTTCCGGAAAGTAAAGCTTGGAAAAGTTTTGTGTTGGTTGTCGAAAATTTCCTAGGTGACCATAAAGTAGCAAATTATGAAGAAATTGTTCAAAAAATGCTGACAAACTTTCAGACTTTAGGAACAAATATGAGTATTAAGTTACACTATCTCCGCAATCATCTAGATAAATTTCCGGATAATTTAGGAAATTATAGTGAGGAACAGGGAGAGCGGTTTCATCAAGATCTAAAAGTGATGGAAGAAAGGTATCAAGATCGATGGGATTGTCACATGATGGCAGATTACTGCTGGTCTTTGAAAAGAGATTGTCCCTGAAAAATTATAGAAGAAAAGCTCATAAAAGGCGTTTTATGGAAATATGAAATATATTTTCGACATTTTCCCTTTATTTACTTCGATGTATCCGAATTTCTCAAAACATAACTGACGTTATAAATATATTTGTTATTTTGTTTCTTGTTTTACGATTTTGTTATGTAAAATGAAAATAAAGATTTAAAAAGAAATCAGAGCAAATCCTACAAAATCATTGATAGTTTCACGAATTGTGTGCATAAATAGACCCAAAATCATTTTCATATCTAGGCAACAAAACCATTGTAGACCAGTGTAATCCACCTTCACAAGCGAGTGCTTGAGAACTATCAAAACAGATACTCAGAAAATTGAAATAGATGAAATAATGAAAATATGTTAAACTTCCGGATAAAGACCACAAAAACTTTTTAATAGTAGTTTTGGCGGTAGGATGAAAGAAAAAATGGAAAGAGGTAACGACAAAAGAAGGGCCATAAAAAAATGTACTAAATAATCACAAGAAATGCTCAAAATAACCTTTACCCACTACCATACAATTAAGGAACGATTTTCGAATTCTCTCCTAACATCCGCAAAAATTGAGGTGTCAAAAGCGTGGATTTGATAATGACGAAGTTTGCTTCTTATTGTCAGTAGAATAAAGTAGATTAAACAACCAAATCGAAAATTCAAATTTATTCAAAAGAAGTTGGGATATGTTGAACAATTAATTTTTCAGTAATCTACTAGCACTAAGAAATCCTTGAGAATAGTCGAAACGAAAATAGTAATCATATAAATAACAATCAAAATAATAATGAAAAATTTGAAACTTATGAAAAGAATCAAAGTCCTCTGAAACTTGTTAATACCGGATATTTCCACCCTTGGCGAAATCATCGTATAACATCTACAATCAAACCTTATTCACTGTAGCTGACTGGTTTTGCTGGTTTCTTAATCTGTCTCTCAAAACACCTAGCCTTAAATAGAGTTCATTGCGATCAGCCGTTTTTCTTTTTTTCCCCATCCCCTTTTGCCTTGTAAATTTATCAATCTGTTGGAAATGCTCCCATGGACCGACTGGCATCTCAACCATTTATTGAGTCCCAGACATGTTCGATAGGACTGAAGTCTAGACTTCGTTTCGACAGCTCCATTGAACTGATTTTGTGATCTTAAAGACAGTTCCTAACAATATGACCCTCGTGAGGTTCAGCATCATCATGCATCATGCATATAAAAATTAATATACTCAACGAGGAAATTCTTCAAGAAAAAGGTCATGAATTGCCGTGTAAGTCGAGGTTATACTTATACAGGTCTCCTTTCATGACTACCAGTCACTCTGGGCCTGCGGATCATTCTGAACATAGTTAATTGGGATATCCCAAGACCATATTCTTGTTTTATTCCAACTGCTTGCATTATTACCGAAAATTGAAATTTTCAAGAACTGACTTTCCTCACAACAACTGCTGTTATCATTATGTGGTGGTTCATTTCCAAACCTCAATTTATATCTTCCATTTTATTTTTCATTAGGGCAATATGTGCGCCAAGCAATACCATCGAATTTTGTCAGCATATTTCCTGAGATAGGTATCCAAAAAAATTATGTGTTAATAATTAGTTGCTTGCCAAGAAAGAAAATTTAAGATATTGAAATTGTAAGTTTATTTCCTGGAACTGTATAATACATCTAATAAACAGTTTTGTCTACTGTAAATACAATTTGGGTCTATAGAATTTTCAATAAATTTCCATAATTTTTTCAATTCAATGATTTTCTCACAGATGCTTACATCACAAATTTTCCGATATCATTTGTAATTGTCCGAAGTTTTATTTCTTGTATCCGGAAATACATCAGAGATATCAACAAATAAAGTGATATACACTTTCCTGACTTCATGTCCCCTACAATATAATTATTTTGCCTATCCGTAGATAGTTAGCCTTGGAAAAGAGTGGGGTTAACTATCACCCTCTCTTGGAGCTTTTCCCAATCAACTTCGGAGTTCAACTGGTTCGGGATTGAGGTCTTGAAAACCGATTAGGATGCTCGATTTCTTCAGCTATTTTTTGCTGCTTTTAGGAAAAATAAATGAAACAAAATTATTATGTTCTACAAATTTGCTAGACTTTTTTCTGTAGCCTCCTGATATACCTCAGTAAAAAGATTTGGTATACTATGAATCGACTGAGCACATGTTATGGGCATATGAGAAGTAATTCATTTACTTCGGCTTGTTCTTATATCATATTTTTCTACTATCATTTTGATTTTAATTCCAGATAATCAAATTAAAACGTGAATCTGGTAACAGTCTATTGAAGAATCTACATCATTTTCTTCTTAAAATTGGTCAGTTTTTTACAATTTAGAATATCACCATTCACAATCCGTTGAGTGGTCACATAATCCTACACGATGATAATGGTATGATGCGCATGGAGTAGATGAAGGCTAGTACAGTGGGATAATGAACTGAGTCGACAAAATTGAAAACTTATCGGGCAAAGCGGTAATAATTGTGATACTTAAATTCTGCAGGTTATTATTTATTTCGAACAGTTGGTTTCAATTTGGTATTATATCAAATATTTTGCAAAAATGCTTTTTGTTCAGAAATGTACCAAATAAATATACAAACGACGTGTCCTTTTGTTCTATTTTGAAATTGAGGATGCCTCTATCCATGTGTCATGGTGAAAAAATCTTAGAAAACAGTTCGGCTATAACTAATGCTTTTTCTCAGTACTTTTCTAGTGTTTATGAAGATCCACATAAACCTGTTCTTTACCAAAGTAGATATAAATCTTCTTCATCGATTACATTTAGCACGATAGATCTGAACGATGTCAAAGCTAAAATCGAGGGACTGAATGTCATGAAGGGTCCTGGTCCGGACTCCATCCCACCAATTTTCATAAAATCGTGTTCCGCTGAATTGAGGACTCCACCTCAAATTATTCTCAACAAATCTTTAGTACAAGGTGTCTTTCCACATAAGTAGAAGGCGGCAAAGATCGTAGCTATTTTCAAAAGTGGGAAGAAAAATGAAGTATGTAATTACCGACCTGTCTCTATTCTAAGTTATTTCGGTATTTTGAAGCAATAGTAACTGATGAATTTTTTTATTTATCCGGTTTCAAGTTGATTCAATCTCAACATGGGTTTTTCAAAGGTAGGTCGGTGTTAACTAATTTAACTCCTTACGTTCATTTCATAAGTAGTAGTTTCGATGATGGTATTCAAGTTGATACCGTCTACACAGCCATGGCTAAGGCCTTCGATAAGGTACACCATGCAACTTTGTTGTGGGTTCTAGAGGACTAGAGGTGGGGTCCTCACTGAAATGAATACAATCGTATTTGTCGGATAGACTGCAGTATGTTGCTCTCAATGACACTCATTCCGGTTTCGTTCGTGTCCCCTCTGGTGTTCCTCGAGGGTCACATCTGGATCCCCTTTTGTTTTCAATTTACATTAATGATATTTCGGAATGTTTTCTTTATACAAAACATGATTTATATGCCGAATATCTTAGAGTGTACGGTGCTATTCGGTCCTATGATGATATTTTGCCGTTTCAGAGTGATCTTGACAGACTTTTCTCTTTTTGTCAAAGTGGATGTTTTCAATTAAATATTGATAAGTGTGAGCATATTAGGTTTACAAGAAATGTCAACGTCTTCAATGCTATTTTTTCTGTTGATGGGCTCGTAAGTGGGAGGGTCAACCAAATTAAGGATCTTGGTATATATCTTGATTCTAAGTTGTCCTTTCAGTATCATATTGATCAAATAGTTTCTAAGGCTTTCAAAATGTTGGGTTTCGTTCTAAGAATTACTAAAAGTTTCAATGATCCGAGGTCTTTAAAAATGCTATATTTCTCGTTGGTGAAGAGTAATTCTGAATATGCTGTACCTGTTTGGTCCCCTCACTATTACAAGTATATTGACAGAATTGAACGAGTCCAGAGAAAGTTTGTCAAAAGTTTCAACTTTAGATTTTTCAGTCCTAACCATAATTATCAATTAAGTGTGCGTCATTACAAAATTTTAAGCCTGGAGCAGAGGAGAGTCCATTTTGACACTGTATTTCTTTATGGAATTTTAAATCATTCTTTTAGTTTTCCGCTTGTTAATTATCTGCCTTCAATGTTCCCGTGTATTCTAGTCGTCGAAATGCACTCTTTTATGTTCCGAAGGCCCGTACTAGTTTGTTTTTTCATTCTGTTTTCTTGCGAATTATGCGTCTGTACAATTGGCATATTGCCAGTATAGATGTTTCTCATGAACCTCTTTCTTCTTTCAAAAAAATTGTTATTTAGTTTTCATGATCTTTTCAAGTTATAATTTTCATTTCGTGTAACAGTTTCACTTTTGTTTATTTTTCTGTTATCATTTTTTGTGAACCCCGGTAATTGGGTCTATCCTGTAGGAGTTCCTATATTTTGCAACAATAAAGAAATAAATGAATGAATGAATAAATGAATAGAATGTATAAACGAAGAGAACCCTTAAAATTCGGACATTTTTCTCATTCTATTCAGAAGTGCATAGTCTAATCGCCATCTAATTTATCCAAAAATTTTCATATATCTATAGACGACTGCTCAAAACAGAAGATATTGGCACACTATGACACAATTCCTTGAAACTGTTCAGTTCTGTGATATAAACAACGCCTCGAAAGATAAAATCATGTTATAAGTTATATTACGGCATGACTGTTATATACACAAATTTTACAAAATTGTCTATAACCTAACCTTACCTATATGTGCCTAGAAATTTCATATTCGCTTGGTAATTGTATATTATTGTGTAATATTTGTATTTAACATTAATTAGATCTTTCTGTATGAAATGAAATACAAACAACTAAATTTATATGGAATCATCCGATATTTTGAATATTACCTCAGCGATTTTGGTAATTTCGAGGGATTCATAACATTGATCCTTTCTGAGATATTTCAACTGAAAAAAGAAATACATTAAGGTTTTTCAAGAAAGAGACGAATAAAAGAAAATAAGAGACTCTTTTCGCATGTAGTAAAAGAATTTTTAATTGTTTCTCATAGAGTTGGTAATTTTTTCTCGACCTAAGTAGCTTGTACCTCCTCTTGCCTGGATACAAGCATGAATCCGTCTAAGGTTACTCTGGATAAAATTTTCGACCTTCTCTGGGTGATATTTTGCCACTCTTCTGTGGCGGATTGGATGTAATGTTCTATGAGTTGTTGATTATCCTGACGATATCTAATTGTTTGTTTGAGATTATCCCATAAATGTTCAATCGGATTTAGATCTGGAGAGCAAGCTGGCCACTCCAAAATAACGATTCCCTCGGCTTCAAGATAATGTTGCACGAGGTTGGTGGTATGCGGAGGAGCATTATCTTGCATAAAAGTGAAATTCTCGTCGTCGGCACCTCGCCAGAGTCTCACTATGGGCTCCAGCACTAAATCCAAAAAATTTCCAGCCGTTATACTCGCAGAAAACGAAATCAGATCTGTTTTGTCTCCAAACACAATGCCAAAATATCAAACAGCCCTCTTGGTATTTCGGAATTTGTCTTGCTGCTCCGAGTCACAAATTCTGGTCTCATCCGAAAAAAAAAACATTTCATCAATTCTCAATATTCCAATTTTGGTGCTCGATACACCAATTAAGTCTGTTAAATTTTTGTTGTCTGGTTAGCTCTGGAACTCTTGAGGGCCTTCTGCTGTATAAACCCCAGGAACGAAGTCTTTGACGTATCGTTTCGACTGATACACTGATGCTTATTGCTTCCAGAATCCACATCGGACAATCAGAGTTTCAATTCTCAGTCACGGCTGAGTACAATATCTCGAACATGTGGTGATAGATCAACATTTCTTATCATACTATTCAGTTTTTACAACAAAAAACCTTCATTCTACAAGTATTCAAAGATCCATGGTTAAAAAAATCATTAATAAGAAATGCCGAGTGATTCCATATAAATTTGGTAGTGTGTATATAATAAAGATTTCTTTAAAAACTATTAGTGAGTTAACATGAAGCTTACAAACTAAGATAATGATAAGAGAATTAAACTAATAAAGAAAACAAAGAGTGCATATTCAAATATTTACTTACCTTGAACTCTATCAGCTCTAGAACCAGCAGGGGCAACAGTTCCTCTACTCTCCAAAACTGAAGCTCTGAGGGGACGCTCTCCTTCCACACTCTCTTCGTTGCTCTTCAGATATACGGTTGCGATCGTTGCCAAACATTTCAATTTCATATCACCTCTTTTGAAGTGTTTGTGGCGAACAGTAAATTCTAGGCCGAGAATCGATGTCTCAAGTCCTTCCCTGCCTGTGATGATAACTTCAGGGCCTCTCAGAAAAGTAGGGTCAGCAGGTTCTCCGTTTATGAACCAATTGAGAGCAGCTGCTGGTTTCGAACGACCTGCAGTACAATTCACACGAACTGTGTCGCCGACTTGGTATCGTCGTCTGCCTCCTGATATTCTTGGTCCTTCTTCCGGCAGTGCTGAAAAGATGGTGTTATTAGGAATATGGATGATTTTCTGCGAAACCGAGTATTAAGCGTAGAAGAAAGTAGAGTTTCGATAATAACCAGAGCTCCTATGTTAAAAGATGTATCCATAATTCTGCAAAACACTAACAGGTCATTGGATGAATTTACCATGAAATAGAAGGCATGTTTCAGTTTTCGGTAAGTGATGTTATTGATGCATTTATTTTTTGCAAATTCGTGTTGAGATAAATAGAATGAAATAATTTTTTCTAATTTCCACAATTTTCATTTTCAATACACACGAGCAGTTTCGACAGTAACATCATTTTCAAGTGTCTAAGGCAATGTTAAATGTTGAGTTGTGGAGAGTCATTCAATTCTAGTTGGTTATTGAGAGTATTGAGTTTTGCATTTCTGATAAAATTAATTTTTAAACTTTTGTCCAGATTTATTATCATTACTTTAGTACATTTGTGAAGAATTTTGAAACTATCTTTTGTAATTATGTAACTTGTAGATTCAATATATTAAAAACTGTGGAATTTTTCATCTTGGGAGAGATATTCTTTGAATGTTGAATCATAATTTCGAAATGCTTGTCCTACGAAAGATGTAGGCACCCACCTCTGTATATTCCAAACTGTTTGAATTTATAAGTATTATATTTCAGTATTGTATAGTCATTTGTATATGTTGGGATCACTAGAAAAGGAGGTTGTTGAATTAAATTTGAAAATAATGGATGTTATTTGGGTCGGGTGCCAATGTAAGTTAGACATGCGTATGTATTTCTGGTTTTCGTATAATGGAATATAGTAACTGGGAAATTTGTTTTGGTTCTTTGCTTAAATAGTATGTGGGAAACTAGAATAATATTATTTGATGCAATTTCCTTAATGATTGAATAATATTGAATTGTTGCATTCACTTTAAGCAGTGAGGGGCATCTTATCATGAATTTTAAAATGAGAGAACTAGTCTATTTATATTTTCGAGCTTTGAAAACCCCCGAAAATATCGTCAACGTATTCGTACCAAAAATTTTTTTGTGCTAACTTATTATTCATTATAGATTTTTCAAGATTGTTCTAGAAAACATCTGCTAAGGGGATGAGTGGGGATCCCATTTGAAGTCATGAATTATGCTAAAAAAATTTTTGATTCAAACTGTAAAGAATTTTGTAACAAACAGATCTTCAAAAGGAAAATAAATTGAATGTCTGATTTCTAATTAACATTTTCCCCATCACCAACAACATCAGCAATTATCATTCCAAATCTAATTTCATAATCTTCTTTTCTATTATTCCAACATGAGCAAGTTGCTTTTCAATGCCAAACAGAAAACCAATACGTTCAAACAGTGTGCAATATACAGAATTGAATGCAATGAATTTCCAACAGCTTATAATGGATAAATTGGTCGAAATTTTGAATCTAGATTCATTGAACATATCTTCCCAGATAACAAATCTTTAGTTTTAGAACACATTGAAATTATGAATCATATAATTACTATGATTGTTCAAAATTCTCCACGAATGCAATAAAGAGATGGCAAAGAATCTGTTGAAAAGTTTGTAATTTAACGAACTTTGTAAAATCCCAAAATTCATCACTCTCAATAGCCAACATGAAAATTAACCACTGTCCTGTACTCTACATTTAAATAATAAAAACAAGTAAAGTGTTTTTCAGGAATTTTACTTAATAATTGTGATTCGTAGCACGTTTCACTACACCTTACCTTCTTCAGACGAATGAATGTACAGAAAATAAGAATGAGAATATAAATACAAATGTTCTTAAGTAATTAAAATCTTATTGGGTTGCTTCTTCTTAAGTGGTTGTTGATGACAGGTTTGTTCAATGAAATTAAGGAATAGATTGCTCCTTGAAGAGATTCAATAGAGGTGAAGGGCTTAAATCGATTTGTTCATTGATGAGTCCACCTGAGTGTTTGTGTTGGTTGATTTCTAAAGCTTCCAAAAGATCTACTTCCAACATTTATTATCTATATGCAAAATTTCAAACTGTGGGTCAAAAGAGTAACTATTTTCTAGGAGATGATTCGCGTAAATTGAATCTGATTTTTTATTTGAAAAACTGCGTTTATGTTCCGATATTCTAATATTAAAATTTCTTTGTGTTCTACCAATGTAGAAATTATCACAGTCATTGCAATTCAATCACCTGATTTATCATTTTCATCTGATTTGGTTTTATTATTTTTATATATTTATCTGAACTATTATTAGTTTTGAAAGCTATTTTTAAATTATTGCTACTCAAGAATGATTTCAGTTTCTCACTTGTAATCCAACGTAGGTTAAGGTGTTGAATTTTCGATTCAATTTATGGACAGGATAAACTTTATTCAATGCGATTCTACTTTGTTTTTATTCAAAATATTATTTATTAGTTTGAGATTGAAACCATTATTATTGGCAATTTGTTTAATCAAACTTAATCCTTTGTTGAAATTTTCTGGTGATGATGTTAACCAATCTATGAATAAAACTGTTGAATGCTGACATTTTATGTTGATACGGATGACACGACAAGTTATGTATTATAATATCTGTATGTGACGGCTAACCTAATCTAACCCAACATTCCTCCGAAAGATACGTTCTACTGAATCGAAGAATAATTAGAAAAGAATAATGTCAATACGATCATTTATTCAGATATTCTTCCTTTATTACGAATTTATTTAGATCAAAATTATTTCCATTTCAATAAAAAATATTATACTAGTGAAGACAGCTTGATTATGGGCCATCCGTTAACTCCTTTGTTAGCAGAAATATTCATGAATAATTTAGAGAAATTAATTCATAATCATCCAATTAGTAAATATTGTTTATACTGTATGTACGCTTTGTAGACGATATCATTATTTGCTTCACAGGAACAGATAGACAGTTTAAGATTTTCGTTAATCATATAAATTCACTACATCCAAAAATTGGATTCAAAACCGAAATAGAAAGAAATAATTCAATGAATTTCTTAGACGTAACAATTTCCAATGAAAATGGAGAACATGTTTTCGCAATTAACCATAAGCCGTCACATACAGATATTATAATACATAACTCGTCGTGTCATCCGTAGCAACAGAATATGTCAGCATTCAACAGTTTTATTCATAGATTGATTAACATCCCGTTATCACCAGAAAATTTCAACAAAGAATTAAATTTGATCAAACAAATTGCCAAAAATACTGGTTACAATCCCAAACTAATAAATAATATTTTAAATAAAAACCAAATTGAATCGCATTGATTGAAGTTTACCTTGTTGATAAATTGAAATAAAAATTCAACACCTTAACTTACATTGGCATTACCACTGAGAAACTGAAATCATTCTTGAGTAGCAATAATTCAACATAGCTTTCCAAACTAATAATAGTTTAGGCAAATATATAAAAATAATAAAACCAAATCAGATAAAAACAATGAATCAGGTGTTTATAGATTGAATTGCAATTACTGTGATAATTTCTACATTGGTAGAATACATGAAAATTTTAGTATTGGAATATCGGAACATAAACGCAGTTTTTCAAATAAAAATCAGATTCAAATTACGAGAATTATCTTCTAAAAATAAGACACTCTTTCGACCCACAGTTTGAAATTTTGCATGTAGTTAATGAATATTGGAAGGTAGATCTTTGAGAAACTTTAAAAATCAACAAATACAAACACTCAGGTAGACTAATCAATGAACAAGTCAATTTAAGCCCTTCACCTCTATTGAATCTCTTCAGGGAGCAATCTATTCCTTTATTTCATTGGACAAACCTGTCATCAACAACCACTTAAGAAGAAGCAACCCAATAAGATTTTAATGACTTAAGAACATTTGTATTTATATTCTCATTCTTATTCTATGTACATTCATTCGTCTGAAGAAGCTACGGTAACACACAATTATTAAGTGAAATTCCTAAAAACACATTACTTGTTTTTTATTATTGGTAATGGAAGCCTCCCTACACATTCTAGCTCATAACTATTACTATCTATGCCACATAGCTCTTTCTTTAAAAATTCTTTTATTTACAGTGCTAGTTTGTTGTGGAGATTGTTTCCATCGAACATCTTTCCGATAACTCACAATTTGGCACTCTTCAAGAAGCGAGTGAATACTCACATTAAATCATTTTGGGAGGCCACACCTGTGGCATCGCCTCCTCTCAAGAGAAAATGATAAAAAAAGGTTAATACCATTATCCATTGACAACAAAACTTAGACAATGTTTTGATCAAATACCAAACTTTTTTTTGTTCTTGAACTTTTGTTGTTGAATATTGCTTTCTTATTGAAACAACATTCATTATAATTCCTCCTTTTATTATTCTCGAATTCCGTTTGTCTTGCTGTAGAAATTCACTGTTTTGGTGAAACTTTAGTAATATTGAATAATGGATATATGTACGACACATAAGCACAAATTATTTCGAATAAATGCGAGAAGAGAATGTTTCAGTTTTTTTCGATACTTCAATGGAATATTCATTTCAGCGTCGATACTGCAGCATAGAACCGAAAGAAAAGTATTGGACTTTCCTCTAAAAGAAAAAAGAACGAAACCAGTTCGTTCAATATGGTTTAAGAACACGAAACTCATAAATCATAAGACATGCAAAAAGTCTTTCAATGCGGTGAATTCAGTTTGGAGCACATGCCATTTCGTCATGTTGGTTTTATTGGACTATGAAAGAGAGCTTCGCTGCGATTGATTGTACATTCTAGTAACAACTATAAAAACTATGTGAATGTAAAGTTATAAAATATCGTATTCATTTCATGAAATAAAATCTAGCTGCACGAATACGAGGATTTTATGAAATTTACTTCGTGTTTTTGAAATCGATCTTCACTAAATCTGACATTGGTATCGAGGCAGCATACTGATTGTAATGGATATAATGTTTTGCTATTCTGGTGCTTTGAAATTGTACTGAAGGTATAAAAAGATTCATTCAGCTAAAACCATCATGACAGTCAAATATTCGAATAGGACATTGGGAATGCAAGCAATATATTTGGAAATTTTCCGGAGGATAATAATCATGGAAAGACTTCCCTCAAAAATACGTATGGTACCCAAAACACTGTGGTGACTTTTGGGATTAATATCACTTATTGTTTAAATCCATTTAATAATATTTATGATTACTTTCTGATGCATATTATGTTGAAAATTCGAACAAAATCACATCCTCATAATAAAGTAACATACTTAATAAGGATATTGATAAGCAATATTGGTGTCCACTCGCGGAAGCATATTTTCCAGAAGTCCTGAAGGAAATAATGATTGTCCAGTATTTAAGGAGGCGATGCTACTGATATTGAAAATTACCAGTGAACATCTGTTCTGAGAACTTAGATCTTAGAAACTCGCATGTATAAACAAATATCGTATTTTCTTGCAAAACATAACATTTCGTCACCAGATCAACCTGGCTTGCGATCTAATAGATACAGAAACGGCAGCATGTAATCTTCTTGATATTGTTTATTGCAAGATGGAGTGCAAGAGATATGTAATATACTTTTTGAACAATGTCGAGCTCTCGACTTGATTGACACAAAGGTCACTTGTTTTGAATTCCGTAGCCTTGGCTTGCACGGTGTTAGCTTACAGTAGCTTGAATCATATCTCGTTGAGAGAGTTTGTGGTTAGGGTAACAGTCGAAGCATTCAAGGAATGAGCTATCGATTCTTTGCCCAGTAAACTTTGTGAGCTAGTCTAATTATGAAGAAATCCCAAATTGCATTTATAGATGAGAGAAATGCATCATTCAGCATTTTGAAGTAGACAATTGAAAAAAAATTTTAGAATCCGTAAATAATCTTAAAAATGAATCCGACTATGTTCGTAAGATGTTTTCGAATTCGCTGAATACGAAAACGAGGTCAGCAAGAGTCTGCGGAGTACTTGCTGGCCGCAGCGAGAGGTTTAAACGGCTTTTTATGTTCAAACAATTTGTTATAGAAACTTGTTACTCGGGGGTTTATTCGTGACGATATTTGAATTCAGCGACCTCGAAAAACCCCGAGAAACAAATGTGGGCCAATACTATGACAGATTGTCATATTACTCTAGAGAAAGACGCGTAAAACACTCGCTGCGGTCACCACGTACTCCGCCGGGTCTTGCTGACCTCGGATTCGTGCTCAGAGATCGCGAAAAACCCCCCGAGTAACGAGTGTGGTCCAATTCTAAATGATCCCTCTTCAATACCTCTACCGAACTGAATGATGTATTTGACGGGGTAACGGGTGTTCCTCAAGGGTCGGTGCTGGGAGGCTACTGTTTTTGTTCTTTATTAATGATCTTCCTAGCTTTCTTGAAAGCGTGCATGTGGTCTTGTTCGCTGATGACACGGCGGTCTCGGGACTAGACAATAGAGAACTTTTTGATAGATTTGAGCGTAAACACACACAAAGAGAAAGTTGGTACCTTGTCTTAATGCGGCATTGGAATGATGATTAAAAGTTATATTTTTGTCGGGTCTAATTGACCCCATCCCAAATGAGATAGGTCTAAGTTGTAGATTTTTATCGCTGTTTTTATTTTTCTGTCAATCAAGTGTATAAATATAAAAGCTTCGATGACTTATATAAACAATGAAGGTGGATAAATTCTAATTATTTTTATAGGGTTGAACATATTTCTACTTAATTGCATAGGAAAAATTTATATTAACTATGTTTACTCACTCTATTGAGAATCCTCCTTTTTTTCATTGGCATAAGCCGTGCACAGCATATCAACATGTTCTAAACAAACTGATGCATCACAAGAAAGCAAGAATATTTTGTTTTTCTGTCAATTTTTCTAGGGCCAAAATCTACCCTCGAACTGTAGCTTGTTTTTTTTTAGGTGGTTCTTCATTCTGCTCACCAGTTAGGTTTCTGATTCTTTCGCGCAAGAATCGCGTGATTCTGGGATAAATTTTTGAGATAATATTTGGTGCTTAACTAATGCTAGTCCTAAATTTTCCAAATAATCCCCATTTCACATTATACTTATGAACAACTTTTGAGTTAATACCTGATGCATACAAAAGACAAAAACAAAAACATAAAAGGCAATATATTTGCTATTTCGAGCAATATTATGTGAAGCTGTTGATTTATCTATTAATCCAGTCTCAGTTGAATTCTAATAATTAAAATAATTTCGAGAAGCTTCTTGTCGACAGTATTGTCGATGGAATTATCATGATGGAGCGATGAAAGAAGTGGAACGTTTTTGTTCTGTTTCGCAACCAGAGGCGCTTGATTTTTCAGGAAAGCTTTTAGTTGAGCAGCTCAGGAAGAATTTGCTTTTCATTTTTTCGAAGGATAAATACTTCTTCGACGAATTCATAACTAGAGTACCAATTATCGAAAGTGAAATTTCGATTGGTTCCTGAAATTAGTTTGCTCATTCGATGAGCTATATCATAAGCAGTATTGCTCAATTGATGAGTTCCTTTGGCTGTTTTCCTATATTTCTATGTCGTATTATGGTGACTTATTCAGAATATACTGTCGCAACGCACAGCGTCCTCAAAAGGATTCAAACTTTTCGTCTGAAATTACAAACTCATTAAGGGTGTGAACAGATTGACAAATTTCTACAAGCTTTTCAAAAACAGCTTTCATAAGGGCAAGCTTGACAGTTTTAGATGTTGCTGCACAATTTTCAATAAAATCAAACCTCAAACGAGTCAACAAAAACATAAACTTTTGGTGAACATAGTTGCTGAAAAAGTTTTCATTCTTGTTCCATCATCTTTCCAAAAATTCTCCTGATTTAAACATACCGGCAAGATATAGTAAACTAAACACGGCTCTTTTTGCACAAATCTAAATGCCCAATACTCCGTATTTTCAAAATTTACTCAACTCAAAAGTGTGGAAAAATAGATAACGTAACCGTTAAAGTATAGTTGAAGATGATTGAAATTGAAGTGCACTCGCCAAAATGACGTCAAATGGGTCAACAGTGGAATTCAACATTATTGTGATGCCTATGAGACCCCGCTTATCCGTTGCCAGATTGAATGAATCAGAAAGAGTGTTTGTTAATTTTAATAACTTTGCAATGAACACCAAATATTTGGGGATCTTACTTGATTCCGGTATGTCGTTGACCTCCCAGATTGATCTTGTTTGTAAGTGCCTTAACCAGTCTCACTTTACCCTGATGCAGATGGAATGGCGCCTTTGGGCATTCCAACAAATAGTTTGTATAAATATTATAACGCGGGGTTTCACCGTGGCCCAGATTTGACAACAAAAAAAAAATAAATAAAAGTGATTGAAGTTCTAACTTGGATTTTGAAGAGCTTTTCTAGTAAATGACCGTACTATGCTCATGTGGAGAAGGTGTGGACAAACCAATTCAGCTTAAAGTTCTACGGCGCCACCACGCTTAATAAACAACTCGAACGTGGAAAAATCGTCACGATGTCTGGAAGCAACCATTCAAACTCAGAAAGATTAAAAAAAAAATTAATACTTTACAACAACACGAGTAAGCCACATTGGTCAAGTAACTCAGTTTATACGGACAGATTGATATGTGTTAAATACTGATACTGTCTAATTACTGATATATAATAAGATACTCAGGTCAGAGAATTGAAATTTGAGCTTCACGACTCAACCAACTAGTCAAGTTGTGATCGCAAGATGCACACAGTTTAAATTTACAGTCAATTCATATATTCGTACTAAAAGCTCTCAAAATTGAACAAGATAAAGTTCAATAAAAGAATTGAATTCAGTTGAATCAGTGTCAATTGGAAAATTTTTTCAAGAATATCTGTTTCATATGCTCAAAGTGATACAGGGTGGTGGAAAAGGGGTACAGCTAATGTTGCCAAATCCAATCGCAGCTCCAGGCTCCAATCCTATGTTGCAGATCAATCTCTCTATCTCCGATCTATGTATTCGTTTCTTTGATACGATGTTGGTACTAATTTTTAAACCAATCCGTTATTCTCTAGCCAAATCCTAAGTTTTACAGCCAACACTTAGTTATATCGCCAAGCCTAGGTTCTCTATCCAATCCTCAGTTCCTACAAGTTAGAAAATATCCAAATAGTATCACGACATCCAAATGGACCAGAGAGAATGATCAATTAAAGCACTGGCTGTAAAGAGGAACCGTATGTTTTCTTCAAGTTGTAAATGGTGACCAAATCCATACAAGACGTATTCTTCAAGTTCCATAATACGAAAGAAGAATATACAGCTAAGTACTCCAAACCTGCGCCAATTCTGATTCACAAAATAGAGATTTTCGCACAATCACAACTCTCTCTATATGCATGAGCTCGGAAAATTTATCAAACCAAAAAAAACCTTTGAAAGCATTTGATTTTTCTAGTTTTAAATTCAGAAAGGGACCGTTCTACTTCAAAATTGATGAAACGGAATCATCGCTGCCAGACAAAACGAACTACAAATCCAACAATCTGCAGAGGCGACCCCGTAAATTCACACAACTAGCCAGAGCCAAGTTAAGATAAATTAAAATGGAAAAACTATAACTCCAGGTTCTATCGAAGCAACAAATGAATAACACACCAAGAATGTGACGGATAACTGAATGACCAATCAGAAATCAACAGAAGTTTTCTTACCGCCAGCCAAGATGCAGTGATACGGGATATACAGATATACATCCTCCATTCCAAAAGTAACCCAACTGTTTGAAAAAAAACAGTGCTAGTACTTCCATGTCTTGTAATATTGTACCTGCGATAACTTGGTACTTCCTTGGTAGCTGTTGAAAATTTCATGATATTTGTATGTAAACCACTTGAATTATTGCGTCACGTTTGTTGGTCCGTTCAATATATCGGTCGGAAAATGAGTTTTGAACAAGAACTGCAATAAAGTGTTGTATTAAACTTAGTAAATCTTTTACCGAAACGCACCAAATACTACAAACTGCATAAAGTAATGATTGTCTATACCGTACGCAAGTGTATGAGTAGTTCGAGCTATTCGAATCGGGTAGAAAGACCATGAATGATGACGAAAGATCGGACCGTCTCAAAACTAGATTATCGAAATAAAACATCAAAAAAATGAGTTAATTAATCAAAAATAATATTGTCATTGTCATTGAGACGGAATTAAGCATTCCTCAAACAACTGTATACCGCATTTTGACCGAAGTGTTGGGCCTTACGAAGGTTAATCCGAGGTTTGTAGCACACAAACTCACCAACGAATGAAAATTTAATCGAATCGAGCATAGTACAGATATCATCAGAAGGGCTCGAAAGGACCCAAATTTCTAGAAAATGATTGTGACTGATGACGAGACCTGGTGTTTTCAGTATGAGTTCGAAATATAGCGGCTAAGTGCTGAATGGAGAACGTTGGGTGAAGGAGAACCCAAAGGAAGTCGCTTGGAGAAGTCAAAAATGTAGGTTATGCTGATTTGTTTTTATGATTGTGAAGGATTTATCCACCAATAACTTGTTCCTGTCGGTCAGACAGTCAAAGTCACTTTTATTTGGGAGTCATAAAGCGATTGCTGGCAAGAATATTTATATTAGGCCAGAATATTAAGAAAACGGCAGTTGAACTCTTTCGCACTATAATGCAACAATCACCCTATTCACCTGATCTGGCTCCGTGCGACTTTCATCTGTTCCCTAAGCTGCATTTGGCTATGAAAGAAAAGCGGCAAGATTCGATTGAGGAGATTAGGAAAGTGCGGTGACCGATGCTCTAAAGACCATTCCGAAAAGGAGATAGAGAAGTCGTTTGACAACCTGTTGGTACGTGCAAATTTTGCGTATCAATGTAGAAGGCAAAAAAATTGTTTAATGAGAAAGATTTGTTTCAAAATTAGTGCTGGTTATTTATATCTTCAAAAAGTTTGGTTACAATTGTAATGAAGAGTGTATCTTCATCTGGCAATTTAAAGTAACCTTTAAAAAACCAAAACAAAACATTGGCAAGGCTGTTTAATCTTGTGTTAATAATCGACGTTCTTTCTTGCGAGGAACAGAAACTGGATATTCGAATGAATTTAGTTAATTAACGTTACAATCTCAATGCCAGATCTGGTATCAATTCCGGTGAGCACAATAGATCTGAAGGTCAAAGTGCATATGATGTGTGGTTGACCTATATTACCTTGACTTTTCTAATTTAATCTACTTATTGATTTGGCAAGTTTCAACTAACTCGACGCAACCTAACTGTGAAGTTCAACATTCAATTTGATCGGAACGGACTTGCTTTCCGCATGTCGATGAGGATTTCACGTATGCCGAATGAGTGAAAGCGCATGTATATGATGATGACCCTTAACTTGGAAAATGAATTAGAACCTCTAATTATTTTCAAAGATTTCGTTTTCAGCTCAGCAATTGCAGCCTTCCCCAAGCGAATATTTATATTGCCGTACATATTTGGAACCCTAAAAACAAAAATCTTTTCACCGAAAAACAGACCGAATTCACACGGTAACTTCACATCGAATCACTCGAATTGAGAGGTTTTCCCAGCGTTCATTAATTTTCAACCAGCGAATGGACGGAAGTATAAAAGAGAATGAAACGTCGAATGAGAAACGGAACAAAAACACTCCCGGCTAGTATGTTTTTCCAGCAATCTCATAAGATTATTCAATTATTCCAAGAAGGGATTCAACCACCACATTCAATCTCGCCGTTTCTTCCTACCTGTCGCGCTAGTTTCCATCGCAACCAGTTTCCTTGCAGTTTTCTTTCGTTATTTAACTTTTATCGGGTCCTTGGATTCCGTATAACTTTTCACGATTTCTTTCTCCTGTCAAGATGGTGACAGATTGTGTAAGGCGGGAAAATTCAAAGAAAAAAATTTCTGGTCGTCCGTGCGATAAAACATTGATTTATATATCTGGAAAATATTCACTGAATCGTTTTTTATTGATACGAACTCTAGAATATTAGACGGGTAATTTATAGTCATTGTGAAGAGACCAACTGTGGAATTAGTTTGAATACTAAGTCTATTCTGAAACTTTTCGGACATTTATGCTATTTCCACAGATACAGGGTGTATGCGCTGAAGAGCCCATTAATATTATCTGGGGAACGTGTTCATCCATTAATCTCAAATATTGGTACTTGAGTCAATAGATACAGATCTACAATTTATAATTATTGTAGAGTGGTACAACGGACATCGACGATGAATTTGCTGTTTGGCACGGCGTACTTTTCAATCTTTCTTATTGAAGGGCATCTTTCTTTAACCCTTGAGAAACCAAGCGGGGTCTTCCAGGGACTACATCAGAATTTACCTCATAACTATTTTTGTGTTACATATTGGCAACATCGCTGCCAGCCATTCGTTAGGAAATACATCACGGCCATCCTGTTAGTCTGCCGCGACGTTTCGTGATATATATATATATATATATATATATATATATATATATATATATATATATATATATATATATATATATATATATATATATATATACAGGGTGATTCAACAAAAACAAAACAGAGGCTAAATCTACCAAGATATTCATTTCTGATCAAAACGCAAAAACAGGTCAATTTTTGTTTCTAGGGGAACATCTTTTGGGGACAATACTTGCCTGAAATATCAACCCCCTAAGCGGGGGTTGCAATTCTTCAACATTTTGAATAGGGAAGATGGTTCGAGTGATGACTCAAAAGGAAGGTGGTATCTTTGTCTACTGTCAACTGGAATATTATTCGGATAACATACATTCGTAAGACTAAATGAAACTAGTTGAAGGATAAAAAACGTTAACTTATATGGATTTTTTCACATTACTGAACGCTGATTCACAGAAATTATCGCTTGCAATGTATCTCCGTACCTCGACTTTTCATACTTTGTGCTTTTTCCTTGAATATATCAGCGCATTTTCAATGGAAACTGTTCCCGAAAAGCTTATTCTTTTCATTAAATGAAAATTCAGAAGGTAATGAAGCAGTCATTGGTGATAATCAGGATGAAATATTCAGATTTTGAACAACTAAGGATAAAACACTGATTTACATTCACAAAATATAATGAATAGAGGAATGTTTGGTGTATTTAACGGGTTTTATCTCATTTCCAAAATCTAGAAATTAAAATATTACAAAGTCATTTATACCTAAAAACACTTTGAGAAAAGAAAGTGTAATCAACGAACGGAATTCAAGCTGGTCGTAAGTTATTGGTTTTTCATCTGTTTTTAGGTATAAATGACTTTGTAATATTTGACTCTAGTTTTGAAAATGAGATGAAACCCGTTAAATACACCAAACATTTCTATTCATTATATTTTGTGAATGTTAATCGGTGTTTTATCCTTAGTTGTTCAAAATCTGAATATTTCATCCTGATAATCACCAATGACCGACGAACAGTTTTAGTTCTCATACAAATATTTTTTATTAAAAAATCCATTTGCATAAATTTGCGCGCGCAGACAGGTTGTCAAACAACTTTTCTGTCTCCTTTTCTGGAATGGAAATTAGCGCGTCGGTGACCGTACTTTCAATGACCTCAATTAAATCACGCCGCTTTCCTTTCACCTTTGAATGCAGCGTACGGAACAGATAGTAGTCGCACGAAGCCAGATCTGGCGAGTAGAGTGAATGTTGAAAAGCAAGAATGTGATTTTTGATTGAAAATTCAGTTACAACTCTTGAAAGATTGTGATGGGGCAT
The DNA here is from genome assembly GCA_013387265.2 of Cryptolaemus montrouzieri. NCBI lineage: Eukaryota > Metazoa > Arthropoda > Insecta > Coleoptera > Coccinellidae > Cryptolaemus > Cryptolaemus montrouzieri. The sequence goes on from JABFTP020000001.1 coordinate 55,398,737, forward strand.
TATCGTGCAAATAGTCCATCTGTCGGTTTCTCAATATTCTGGCCGAATACGACGAATTCATGCCAGCAATCGGGTCATGACGATCAAATACAAGTCTTCTGTGACTGTCGGACCGCGTGGAATAAATTCTTTGAGGATGATTCCACTTCAATCGTGAAAACAAATCAGCATAACCTTCAATTCTGACTTCTCCAAGCGACTTTTGTTGGTTTTCCTTCGTTCAACGCTCTCTATTCAGCACTTACTGAAAACACGTCTCGTCACCACTCACAAACGTTTTCAAGAAGATCAGCACTTCCTCTAGAATGCGGTATACAGTTGTTTGAGGAATGCCTACCTCATTTTGGATTAAATCACGCAAATTTTGATATTTTCTTCCGAGAATCCAGTTTTGGGACAGCCTGATGTTCTGTCATCATTCAAGGTCATTCTACCCTGTTCAAATCGCTTGAACCACTTGTGCACTTGCGTACGGGATAGACAATCATTTTCATATGCAGTTTGTAGCATTTGGTGCGTTTTGGTGAAAGATTTACCAAGTTTAACAGAAAACTCAGTTGCAGCTCTTTGTTTGAAACTCATTTCTCGACCGATGTTCTAAACAAACTGACAATCATGACGCATTAACTCAAGTTGTTTGCATAGAAATGTCACGAAATTATTCACAGCTATCCATATTATCTACGGGTACAGTATTACAACAGATGGCACTAGTAGTACTGTTTCCTTAAAACAGTTCCTTTACTTTTGGAATGAAGGTTGTAACTGTTATTCAGATGAGTTGATGATATTTCAACCAATTCTAACAAATTTCACTTGTTACTTTTCTCACCTGTGAATTCTGATAAATGATTATTGTTTTTACAATGTTTCAAAAATCAAGTTGTTGATTTAATGAAAATTATTGAATTTTTATGCTCGTCTTCTCTATATTGATGAAACGATAAGTTTGACTTATATAAAAAGCAGGACTATCATGAGAATACAAATTATATATTTCGATTTTTTCATTTTGTCTATCAATATCAGTCTAAAAGTTCATAAAAATCAATCATTTTCAATTATTTTACAACTAGTTTTTCAGAACATTGTATCAAAGAAAATAAGTTTCTTAATATATTTCACAGTAACAGAAATTTCACATTCAAATAATGAAAGCGAGTTGTTATAGTTGTTTGTCATTTACATTTGATATTGTAATAATTTAAATTTCACCTTAATGAAATGGGAGAAAACCCATAACATATGTCAAACATATATTCAGTCATTATATTTTGTGAAAATTGTGCCTAAAGGTTTCAATTCGTTTATTCATTTATTTCGTAAAATGTTTCACCATGTGATTAGCGAGACTTTTATATCTATTTCGATTCGGTTTGTTTGTTCAAACATATTATAGGTATTATAAGTAATGAGTGAAATAATGTATCTAAATTTCATTTAACTATCTACACCCGCACAAACAGTTACCTGTTGACTCACAGTCAATTTGAATACATTTATACTCGTATAATTCTTCATGAAAATCACCAAAACTCTGGTATGAAATTGTTGGTTTCAAGAAATATTGAACAACAAATTTTGTTTCGAACTTTCCAAAAGGCATCTTCGTCGTAGATAAAACAATCAGTAACTTTGGTATTTAGCCACTCAAATAATATAATGTTAAACAAAAGTGTGACAGTTAAAATATAGAATTTGTTTCATTACCTGATGATAATAACTACTAGTACAACCTCTTGCTATATGACATTTCAGAACTGCGATCGAATGACTCAACGTCTTATACTCGTCCACTCCCGCATTAATACTGAGATACGTCGATAAAGAACTACTCCCCTGGGTTTGTGCTCATCCTTTTTATATAAAGTTTGTCGAAAAGTAATATAGAAGGCTATATCGTAATGGCAATTTCGTTAAAACCTACTTCGCATCTTCGAAAAATAAAAACAACATATTGATTATCGGAACAACTCGCTGGGGTAGCAATATCTCACTGCCGTTGCCTTATACGCTCCATTTGTTCTTCTTTTTAAAGTGTGAACATTCTCCATTCAACAGGCTGAGGTTGGTTCAGACGAACACAGTGTTACTACAATTTCAATCGATTCGAGCTAAATTGTTCCATTAAAAATGTTAACGGAATGGTCATAACGAAAAACTGCCAAGAGATTTCGAGATTGTTCTTTGTTTTGGGATATTTCACATCAATATTTACCGAGTGAAAATATAAAGTCATAAAAGTAGTGAAAAACGAATTCTATTTTGAAAGAGGCTATTCATTCAACGCTAGATGTAGAAATATTTCGAGAATGGAAACGAGGAATATATAGACATTATTTTTCTATACTGGCATCAGGTATGTTCTCCAATAAAAGACAACTTTCTTGGCGTTTTTAAAGTGAAAACATCTTCGTCGATGGCGAGTTATATATCTTTCGAGATCACGTTACCCGACATGTTGTTACGCGTCACGATATAACGTAGCTATACAGCACATTGAACCAATTATTATTATAGGTGTGAATAGAAGAAATTAAATGCGTCCACTTATTGAGGTTTTCTTCGGTAAAATGCAAGTAACAATATGTAATTTTTTTCGGTGATTCAGTTGTAGCAATAATGCCCAGCCATTTCCTTGTCCTGTCCGTACGCAATTAGGATTATCATCTAACGGATAATTCTTGCTTGACCGCATTTTATACCATAGATTTGGCCATGGTGCGTAACTCGCGTGCTTTGTCGCGCACCATTGAACAAATGAGCGCGCAATACGGTCTTGAAATCGCTAATTTTGCAATATTTGAGAAGAATATACGGTGTTAACAGTCATTATTCAGACTCTATTGTGTCCGTTTGGTTTCGCCTTGGTTTCCGTTGAATATTCTCAGTATAAAAGTGGAAAATACGCAGGATACGCCACATAAGTGATCTGAACGGCATTGATCATATGAGATTTCTAAGCGTTCATTTGGACCCAGGTTTGGGCTGGAATATTCATTGCAGTTCTCTCACGTCAAGGCTCAGCACCAACATTTTCGTTTTGTGTAGCCTGTCTTCGACTGTATTTTGAGAATGGTCTGTTTTGCCCTTAAAGAATCACATCTCAAACACACTATTATGGCTTGAGGTAACTTTGCCATGACGTCTTGAGCTTTAGAGTTACATTTAGGTGCCTAGACATTATCTTTTAACATAATTATTCATCTTAGAATGTCTCTTGTTTGTGCACGAATGAGCTACAAAGAAAATTCGGATTATCATTGTCATAACACAAAGTATAAAGACAAAATCAGGAAAGAATTCTACAGTCTCAGAGGGTCAGAAAATGGTCCTAATTTCCATGCCATAAATTTCTTTAATGGACTCTCATCTAAATTGAAAGATCAATTCAAGTGGAACATCAAAGGTGATTTAGTGGGTAGGACATTGTATTTCGACACATGTATATTTTAGTTTTGATACGTTGTGATGCTTTGTACAGAATTAGTACTTCATGTATATTTGTGGGATCTATTAATCCTTGTTCATTCTTCAGTGCTATTGAAAATTTTGTTATTTTCAAAGAATATTTGACTGAGATTATTGATTCTACTGTGAGTATGAATATGAAGGTGATTAAAACCGAAAATCAGAGCCATTCCTACATATTCAGCACAAATATTCAACGTAATTTGTTATTGCAATGAAAACTAAAGAAACCTCTCAAAGAACATAGAGTAGGTTCTGAATTCAAATTTTCAATAAAATATGATTATTGTTCAAAGAAACCATGAAGTCTAAAAGAGAGCAAAATAAAAAAAAGGCAAAATAGAATACAAAGTCCATGCCAAGAAAACTATTCTAGGAAATGTACAAAATTAAATGTGAAATGAAAAAATTAAATATACACTGACCAAACTTATCGAGCCCCATCTGTTTCAGATAAATGTAAAAGTGATTTCAAACATCTATAGTTCTATTCAAGGGATTTCCTGAATAAGCTCGTGTGTAATCTAGAAAGAGAAAGTGTGAAAACATATATCCCATAAGTATCGAATGACACTCTTGAATAGTAATCTCTTATGAAGTTAACAACATTTTCGATTTGCAGGGAAATATAACTCTGAGATTCCTCAAGGAGTCCGTAGCAGCTACTGATTCCACCGATATACCTACAACAAAATCCGAAACAATAAGCTTGTTACTGGACTCAAAATTTTACAACAAAACGGCATTGATTATTTCTGCAGTAGCAGGTGTACAGAGTCAAAGCTCCAAAAACAACCTGAGGGTAGTTGGCAAAAAAGCAAATCTTACACGAAGTAACCTCTTCAAATAATCTGCTGTCTGAAAGGTGGGCTCTAACATAGATCCTTGTAAAACCTTATAGGTCAAAAGAATAGAAGCAAAATGGTCAATTTATATAATTACAACATTTCTCTAAAAATGTCATAGCGAAATATGGTAAATGCCACGATCATAACTCAACGGACGGAGTTATCATCACATATATTTAGAATCACGGTTGCAGTGCAAATCCTTCTACGGAAACCATACAGCTTTTATATTCTAATAAAGAGGTAATTATTTATCAAAACTACAATGAATTTCATGAGAACCTCGAAAATTGCGGAAAAGAAAACTATTGGGATTAAGTTTCTGGAACCTTTGTGGAAAAGCTTCCCCAGTGACATTTCCAGCTTTCGGGAATATCTTGGTGTCTAAACAAAAGTTCTTCATATGTATCATCCAGGATAGCACCACCTCAACATTTCAACATATATCTCATCCGATTCCATATCATTCAACTTTTCTTGATGAACCGGGCAAAAATTAAGATTCCTAATTCATCCATATTCTAATCAACCTATGTGGTATAAAAAAACACAAGTTTATGTTATAATTCAAAAATTATTGAACAGAAACAAATTTTGAATACGTTCCTGCATTCTACTTAAAACACTGAGCATATAATATCAAAATAACTTCCACCTTACTTTGATTTTGGCAAATGCCGAAATCCCGAAACTTCAAGAAATCCGGAGAACAAAAGAAGGTAGCTACGATCTGTTTCACCAATGAATTTTCCCAGAAAATCGGAGACGGAGATAAGTGGATTCATTTTACTCTATTTGTATGAAACAGTAAGAAACTGCCGCACAAAACATGAAATGGGATACCCTGTACATCGTTACATATTTTTATTTTAATATATTAAGACTTATTTGCAGAATTAAGTGAAGTTGGAAATTTAAGGATTGAAAAAATAATTGAAATTACTTAGATGTTATAGGAATATCATACTTATGACTAATATTGTGAAGGAATATGAAGAAAATTGTTATAAATATCATACCATTATGTATATTATGTAAAATGAGCGTTATATCGGAGGATCGAGAACCCCCGTTCTAATCTTTCTAACAAAGCATTATTCGTTTGCGACTCTGCTTTTCAGAATGCGACGCGTCTCGCCTCTTTATCACAATTTTATCTGAAGGAATCGATGCATTATTCGACTTTCCATTTAACTTCCCGACAACTCCAGTTCTAGGTTATCCGACCATTTAGTAAGTTATTAGCTCCCGGATAGTGTGAGGCATAAATTTATTCAGAACGCGTTTGTTCACAGTTTCCACTATTTCGAGCACGGCATTTCTGCAACCTCAGCGGATGAATGCATTGATTGTCAGACTCTTTGCAGCACGTGAAGGCCTGATAATCCTTCGTAATCTGTTTCGATTTTCGTCGGGTTTGAGTGAGTTTTAAGCTGAAATTTTTCACATACTGAAAGCTGGGGATTTTTCTCTTATTTTCCTTCGGATTTAGGTATTAGACAAAATCTTCAATATTTGGCTTTTACTCTCTAATAGAAAAATACTGTTTCTAGAATCCATACAAATATTAAACATCCGCTTATTTCGAGTAGAAATCTCGCATAAACGGTTCCGTCCAAGCTTGTTGGTATATTAATATTTGGTTCTCGATTTTTCTAGCATTTATTTAGTTATTCAATTGGTTTCTAGCTGCTGATCTGAAAGTTTTCTTCAGTTCTACGTTCTTTGAAAGCTGAAGTATTGTGTTTCCATCTGACTAATCATCAAATTACCTGGGGACAATCCAGAAATCGACACGAATGATCTCAGAATAGAACTTAACCATATGAAGGAACAAAATGCCCAAGGGAAGATAAGTTTACCATCAAAATGTTAGAAAGATGAGTATATTGTTTGTTGGAAAGTGTACGGATCCGACTCAACAAACGTCTCAGTACTGATAGTATGGATAACTAAGTTATTCTGCTGTACAGGAAGAGATCCAAAAACAACATAGAGAATTACCACCCAATCAGCCTTCTATCGCATCTGTACAAAATACTGACGAAAAAACAATCAACAGATCAGCTAACAAAATAAATGTTCATCAATCAGTCGAAAAAGTTGGTTTTCGGAAGAGTTTCGGTACAGCTGTTTATCTACAGGCGATGGTATTTATGCATTTCGAAGGACGTATGACTCAATTGGAATCTGGACAACCCTAAGATCTCTAGAAAATGCAAAGGTAGACATTATACAGGCATATCGAGCGGGACCGTCCGTTTAAAAGTTTTTGAGTTCCAATGACAATATCAAGCTGAAATTTTATACGCGGTCATAACTATTGATTTCCAATTGGAGTGAAATATTTTCTAGGTGATACCATTTCCGGTTATACCAGAAGTGGGTCATCACTTTGTTATTTCAAATGGCAATCTACCTTTTTATTATACATCTAGAACCGACATTTGAGCAAGGCATAAAATACCCAAGTTGTTAGCACTTATCTGTCTAAACTTTTCACAGATTTAATTATTTTTGTTATAAACTCGAATTTTGAGGAACATTTAAAAAAATTGTAGCTCGTAGATATTTTGAACTACAGACACAATTTTGGCTTGGGTGGATAGAAGAAGGATCAAGGAATTTTTTAAGCAGTCTAAACATGTCAAATAATAATTGCGTTGTTTTGTATGATTTTTTCAATTTGACCTTTTTCAAACAGCAAAAACTCAATTTTTTCAAATAGCACATGCCAATTTTTGTATCGCCATCAGATGAAGCGTCAAATTTCAGATGGAATTGTATGAGCATGTACTATACCCATCTCTCATAGTTCCGAAATAATTTGGGAATATATTGAATTTTGGTGATTTTGCAAGAACTAACAGAGAATGCTTTGAAATATTTGAATCAAGTAGCTGAACTGGCTACGCTCACCTGACAGGTGCCTAAAATTAATGTACTTGTCACTTCGTTCATTCGAATTTGATATTTTAACAAGAATTGTTGGTAATTTGAAGTGAAAATTTTCGAAAAACACCAGATTGATAAAAAAATGGCTGATTATTCAAACGAGGATATGTTTAATCTCTTTTTAATTCATGGCGAATGTAAAAAAGTGGTGAATAGAACTTGCAGGCAATTCAATAACCAATTTCTAAATTTGGCGCCTATGAGTAAAACAAAATTTCGAAGGATTAGAATCAATTTTCTGCAATTTGAAGGAACAAAATTTATAGAAACTAGAAGAAAACCAATTCTCGAGGACGGCGACAATCGAATTAATACACTAGCGTATTTTCGTGCCAATCCACATGCGTCCATCAAGTCAGCATCAATGGATAATGGATTGAGTTATACTTCCATTCAAAGGATCCTTAATAAACATAACATGCATTCTTTTATCAGTCTACAAAAATTAAATCCAACTGACCTTCCCAAACGGCTAGATTTCTGTGAAAATTTATTAATTCGGCTTCAAGAAGATGAGACAATTCTGCAAAGAATTATATGGTCTGATGAAGCCAAGTTCAATGAAAGTGGAATAACAACCAACAAGAGAAATCGACATTTTTAGGCCACAGAAAATCCACATTCCATTGAGGTTATTGATTTCCAAAATGTATTCAGCGTGAACGTTTTTGCAATTTTAATGAATGATTTGGTGGCTTCTCACATTTATGAGGAAAATCTTAATGAACAAAGATACCTGGAAATTTTGAGAGGAACATCAGCAAATTTTTTAGATGGCTTACTCCTTAACATTCTGAGTGATTGCTATTACCAAATAGATGGTGCACCAGCACATAAAACACGGGCTGTAGATTGGCAGTTAACAGAAATGTTCGAGGATAGATGGTGGGGTAATCAAGGACCAAATATTTCAAAGCATTCTCTGTTAGTTCTTGCAAAATCATCAAAATTCAATGTATTCCCAAATTATTTCGGAACTATAAGAGAAGGACATAGTAAATGCTCATACAATTCCATCTGAAATTTGACGCTTCATCTGATGGTGATATAAAAATTGGTACGTGCAATTTGAAAAATTGAGTTATTGCTGTTTGAAAAAGGCCAAATTGAAAAAATCATACAAAACAACGCAATAAACATGTGACATGTTTAGACTGCCTAAAAAAATTCCTTGATCCTTTTTCTATCCACTCAAGCTAAAAATTTTGTCTGTAGTGCGAAAGATTTACGCGCTACAATTTTTTTGAATGTTCCTCAAAAATCAAGTTTATAACAAAAATAATTAAATATGTGAAAAGTTTTGACAGATAAGTGCCAACAACTCGGGTATTTTATGCCTTGCTCAAATTACTGTTCTAGATGTATAATAAAAAAGGTAGATTGCGATTTGAAATAACAAAGTGATGACCCACTTCCGATATAACCGGAAATGGTATCACTTCGAAAATATTTTACCCCAATTGTAAATCGCTAGTTATGGCCGCGTATAAAATTTGAGCTTGATATTATAATTGGAACTTAAAAAGTTTTTAACGGGCGGTCCCGGTGGATATCCTTGTATACTCAATTCTCCTCAAATACATATACGAAAATGCTAATATCCGAAAAACGTAAGAAGATAAGCATTCGTAAGAAACTCCCGTCAAAAGAGGCAGGGAGATAAGACTCCAAAATTATTAACGTTGGCTCTGGAGTTTGTATTGAAGAGTTAGAAATGGGAAAAAAAGATGCTCCAATATAGATGGATCTGCGGTCGAAATAGTTCTGAGTCCTGAGAAAATTTCCAATTTAGTATCAATAACAACGAGCTAGAAAACATGATGGTATACATTCATCTAGGAGGATATAAGATTGTACTAGACAGAGAAAACCAAACCAAGAAGAAAAATAGGCTGCATTTGGTAGATCGGTTCATATATAAAATTAGCAGAAATTCCAGCAACTCTCAAACGGGAAACATTTGAAGCGTACATAATTCCCATTCTTACTATCGGCCTTGACACTCACCAGCGCATATGCCAACAAACTCCAAGTGATACAACGAACAAAGGAGACATCGATACTTGAAGTCAGTTCACGAGAGAAAATCCAAAATGAGGAAATGAGACGTGGAACAGTCTTAACCGACATTATGACGAGTGCAGCTTAACTTAAATGGCGGTTTATCTAGAACATCGCCTCAAAAGAAATGAGTCCAGATTGCCTTATATAGAAAAGCCTGAAAAAATATGGAAGAGGACATTATCGAGTATATTTAAATGAGTTTGAACTGTATAATAATTTCTATCTCAAATATCTCGGTGTCACACTAGTCTCCTCATTCACCTTCAAATCATTCATCAATAAACTGAGTTCTTGAACTGAAAACAAGAAATTACTTGGGGTGGTGCTGTTCACACTTTTCGAAGTGCTGCTCTCGTTCTGCTCTTTTCTGCAGCTGATTACTGTTGTTATGTCTGGCTAAATAATGCTCATGTGCAGTATTCCTAAATATTATTTAAGTATGTTATGATTTCAGCGCGGCGCATTCACCAAATTGTTGAAATTTCAATTTCAAGTTTATGCTATTATTAGATTTCAGAGCATAGTTTGAATAGTGAATATTACGAATTTTCGATAATTGATTGATTTCTACAACAAAGAAGAGTTTCGTGCAGAAAAATTACAAATATGTCAAAAGATAGGTTAACTCTCAGGAAAAAATTCGTTGACCGCATTCCTTTGTGTGGAAAGTATGCATATGCATCTTTTTTCATAATTGTTACCTTGCTCTTACTTTTCTTAGGGTTATGATGACCATGCAAACTAGGAGGCAATTATCAGTGATGGAGAAAGAGATACATTATAACAACCGAACTTTTTTTCTGAGTTCTGTATCCGAGAATAATGCTAGGATCACTTTGTTGTCTGTCTGTCTGTCAAGATTCGGTTCTGAGGAACATATAGAGGTATAGAGTTGAAACTGAAACCGAATTCAAGTCGATAATATTTTGAACCTGTGAGAAAAACAAATTTCTAAGTCAGGACAATCAGCGTTTAAGTGTTATTTTGCTAAATGTTTCGACACTTGCATTAAAATCAGAAGCTAGGGTACCTCCTACCAATATTCTGGTGAGTGATGAAATCGACTATAGTGTTAAATTTTGGTTCATTCACCCTATAAATAGACAAACAAAGTATATATAAATTTTAAGACTTGCACTTAGAGGATAATTTCTTGTTCCATGATTCATTCGCAAAATTGGATAGACCTGTTACAATAAGTATGATAAAATTGATACCGAGGAGATAAGGAGTGAAGAAACGAGGTCTGTGATGATAAAAACTACACACACTACTTTTCATCAGACTTAAAAATTGAGGAGAATGGAAAACAGGATAATTGATCACTTGAGAGTTGAATGCACAAGACTATATTTCAATTGAAAGTTTTTGTGTTAACCAAGTGATTTAAATTTACGTTTGACATGAAATGAAGAAGTTATCATCACTATAGCTCAATTGAGTCAGAGACATTTTTTCATATGGTTGTTATCACAAAAACCAGAATTATTTTTATGTTAAAAGAAAATAATATCTCTGAAAAACTACTAGATTTTCCTCGATATGAACTATAATTCGATATTTGAAAGTTTCGACTGTTTTTTTCAAGCTATTCAGAAAATATCGTAATCCGTGTTGAGAAACGTAACAAAATGAATTCACTTTTGCCTTGCTGAGCAGAAAGCGACATCAAACATTTATATAAATAATAAAAGCAGTCCAAAGTAGCGAGCCTTGGAAATAAAATGACGCTGCTGTAGTCGCAGGGTTTTGAATAATGAGATAAGAGGGTAGAAAATAGGGAAATAACAGGGTCGTTTCAGCTAGTTCAGAAACGAATGATCTTAACCTATCTCGAGATGAGGATCACTTGATAAGGTGGCTAATAATCAAGTTGTCACTTACAAATGAAACTTAGAGTTGAAGTTGAAGTTCTTGCTGAAATTATAATAGTATAATCGTACTCTACTAGAATTTGTTTAGCTGCGTATTGCTGATTATGAGAAAGTGTTTACTTCGAGAATTGAAGTAATCTCTGTACTCAAGAACTTGTCGTTATAAGGTACTAAAAACTTTGTCCTATACTTGAAAACGAGCTCAATAAGCTGCTTTGTATCATTTGTTCTACCTCTAGGTAAATTTTATCTAGATGTCATTTATTTCAATCAATCAAGATGATCAAATTTGAGGTTCCCTGAATTCGATTTTGAGTACATTGTGATTGGATTGCAGAAAACATTATTATATAGATAAAGTAGGGTCATTCCAATAAGGATATTATTGAGATCAGGATTTATCTAAAATGGACCTCATTACTAAATCAAGTATCATTGTTTGAACAATTCTGTAATGCGTGCTATAATCCAATTTCGATATTCGAATCTAATTGTAGTTTTCATGATTTTTCATAAATTTCTTTAGTGATTTCAGTTTATAGATAATATACTTCAACTTAGGAAGCTTGATATTTTCACTGTCCACTCTAGTATAAAATTTCTTCAAACAACAATGAGATATTAAAAAAAATACGATGAATATTCCTCCAAGAAGAATTACTGGAAAGGTGAAATTTTAAATAAATATGGGACGTCAAATGCGTATCGGCTCAAGCTGAGTGTAGCGTTTCATATTGAGAAACTTGTTAAATTATAATTAAGTCCACTAAAGAAAGATATATAAAATTCAACTTCACAATGAGAAAACGTAAGTATCAAAACACGATAGAAGGAAAGCCTATTCATCTAAAACACCTTCAGTCTCCTATACTCGTCTTCAACTTGTAAGGACCGATAAGAAACAGCTGATCTTCTATTTGAGTTAAGAACATTAGGAGGTTAACTTGACCAAAAACCTTATCTCTCTTGTAGCTAATACATAAGTAACAGCAAGTTTGTGAAAGTTGTTAACAAAAAGTGAGATCTGAATGATTGTGTTAACGTTCTATTCTTCTCTATTTTTATCAGATGGAAATGAGATGACAGTAATCTGAAAATATAATATAAAAACGAAAAACTTGATGTCACCAATATTAGATAGATTTTCAAACTTCAAACCTAAGCAAGAAATGGTGATATAGGTCATTCCTAGACTAAATGACTTACTGATTCCTGAATTTCTCTACTGTCAATTTGCATTCTCTGTACAAAATTTCATTTACACTGGATACTATAACAAGATCCATTACCTGCTGAAAGAATGATTCCAGGTACACAAAATATTTCTTCTAGGATTTAAACCAGAAACCTTTTGAGTGAGATCTTATGAGGTGCTATTCAAAACAACAACTTCATTCCATGCACTTTTTCTAAGTGATAATGCATCAAAATAACAAAACCAAATAATCAACTATATTGCGGAAATTTGAATGTCATAGCAGGTGGAGTTTTCTACCAACTCTCTGTCTAAGGCTGCTTTTTGGTGAACGTGGAGGATTTATATTATGGATGACATTCAACCAGGGAATTGGGGTTGAACTACGTTAATGGTATCAATTATAATTTTCATACATTATTTCAGTAAAGAATTATTTCAATTTACCTGATTGGTATTTTATTAGAGCGAACAACAGTACGCAAATAATTTGAGTTTCATATTTTCGTTCGTCCTGTTTATGCTACGAGTATCTTGGTGCAAATCACTCGTTAATTACCATGGACGACGTTTTGGTTGTGTCAAGTGGTCATTACTGAGACGATTAAGCTATTCAAAAAACATGCAAACCAGTTCTGGATGTTATGATGTATCTGCCAATCAAGTAAAAAGGTATCTGAGGCGGCGCCTGTGGATCTAATTGAACACTGAGGTATCCTGATGTAGGTAGGAAGAGATTGGATGCTACCCTAGCTAGCTTTCGATGAACCATACAACCTACTAATATAAGTTGGAAATGAAACAATTTTCAAAAGAAATATTAAAAAGAAAGAGACTGTAATTGAAGAAACAGGATGAAGGATTATGAAGTATGTGTTCAGATAGAAGATTTTCTTAACTATCTATGCGAAGACATAAAATCTACTCTAGGATCAAATAACATGGGAATGTCACGAATCAGTTGAATAGCGGCTGTCCACGAACACTGCATGTGCAACATTGAATTTGAAAGCCTAGCCAAAAGGTAGTCCAGGAACAGAATACTGAAACCCTCGAGACCACCTCAATGTTACACAAATGAGAGAGCATTGTTTCTCAAACACAATACCCTAAAATAGTAAAAAACTTTCAGGGATGAAGCGGTAGGTTTGCCAAAAAATTTCTGAAGCGTCCTTATGAGGAAACCGCAATTTCAGAATAAACACTTCGGCAGGTAACAGGTATACTAACAGGGTATTTTCTATTGAAGAAGCTGCCCCATATATGGGTAAATTAAAGACAGTCGTCTATAGAGAGTGTGAACCGAAGTAAGAATTGACGATCGAACACTTTATGCTGCTTTAATACGAATGCAAGATTTTCCTAAATGCTAAATGCAACGCCGAAATTTCAAAGGTTAACTCTACGTTTTCAAGTGCTTCAGCATCAAGTTGCATATTTCTGATCAACAACAAAAAATTTACTGACGGACGTTGTGCTTATAGTCAATTCCTTCTTGGCTAACATTGGTAACTAGTTCCCCGAGGAGCTTGTATATGTACATTTCATACTACTTTGATGATTGACTAAATTATTAAAAATTACTTTTCGTTATAAATATTAGTTTAAAATGTGTTCAAATTTTCAAAAATTTTTCCGATTTTCCCAGTTTTAAATTGTAGCGATTGCAATAAGTGAAATTCAGGGAGAATATAATAAATTGAGTTTTATATCGACATGAGTTTACAAATACGGTGATTCACGCGTTTCCTGCTTTCCTGAAAACTTCTTTCCTGAGTATCGTCAAGAATATTCGAAGTACGATTCTGTTCGGCGTCTTTGGCTGGTCGTAGTAGAACCGGGCATCGGGTCGACAGGATTACGCCAGATTAACATAAGACACAGCGCAGCTTAGCATTGCCGTGGCATTGAGTAATTACATTGTCTTTTTCATCTGCACCGGATTTCTTATTCGTAATCTCTGTCGGGATGGCATTACGGCGTTTGCCACGGTTTATTTCAATTTATAATACGATGCCAACCAGAAGTGGACCACCATTTTTTGTCGGCGATATTTAAATGCGGGAATCGATCTTCCCTTAGTCAGTCATCTTGCCAAGCCATTTAAAGGCGACACATATGATAGAATATTTCTCATATAACTGCTGAGTAATTATAGAAAACGTGGAAGATTTTGCTTTGCAGACTTTTACTTCATACAGAAGCAGCATTTAATTCATTCCACAGTGACATCGGAAAAATCAAATAGTGAAGTTAAGCCAGTACAAACTTGATCAAATAAATATGTGAAATAAAACTCCAATCATATACTCCAGGCAGATTAATTGATTCTTATCTAAGTTATTTCGTTTATTTTCTGGATCATAGTTTTGGGTAGCTCTGGCAGCTTGAAGTTATATACACTACCTTCATCTAAGCCTATAATGAGATTAATTTTCATAACAATATTTTCATTCTCATTGGGGTCGACGAGTGTGGCTTAATGTTGTGTTGGTTTCGGTACTACCTCACGATCAGGATACAGTTTGTCAACGAATATGATTCCGAGTCCTCTTTCTCGTTCTCTTGTGTGCTTCATGGTTCGAATTTGGGACCCCTACTGTTTATTATTTATATTAATAATATATCTCGATGTTATAATTAAAGTGAGATATTATTTTTTGTCGATGATCTCAAGATTTTCATGACAATTAATCACCATCGGAACTTTCCAACTCTGTAGCTTGAATTGGACAATCTCACCCTTTTTCGGTGGGAAAAAAGCCTTTATTTGAATTTTAAAAATACCGAGCAATGTCTAGTTCCTGTGGAAAGAATGTTCCAAAACATATTTACATCTTAAATAACACCCTTAATTCTAGAATTGATACTATACAAGATAAAAATATTTGATTCAAAACTCTCCTTTTAATTTTTGGTCATATTCGAATATTGGGTTACCTAACGAGATATTGAAAATATTTCAATGAAGAAAGGAATACTAGCCCTCTTTTTTGTCTATATTTCTTATAGACTAAACTTCGTCTGTTTGGAATACCAAGTATTCAGTTTATATTGTAAGCCTTGGAAAACCACAAAAAGATTTTTAAGATTTCTTGACCCTAATTTGCTTAACATCAAGTAATTTTCTACTTGAACATTTTGGAGTACGCAATCTTGTACCTCTTGGAACATTACGGATATTTTGTTCGACATCGACTTAATTTTGTAACGTTTCATATGCTGAACTGATCTCTTCGTCAAAAGTCTTTTTCAACTTACTATTGAGGAACATAAACAGAGCCATAAATTCACCAATTCATCCTCTGCTCCAATCTTTTTCCTGTAGTATTGATGTTTACTTTTTCTTGAATAATATGGTAGTAATGAAAAAAATCTGGATAATTTTTATATATTCAAATGAAACTAACTTTGCCTTTCCGTCTTGAGTTAGTCTTTTTTACTTTGGGTATTGTTTGGCGGTTCGAAATGTTAAATATTTTCTGAATTCATTTTCCACTCTATGTATTGATTGAACTCAAATTTCGATCACTTTTTCAATGATATTTATGATATACGCATTTTGTGGAAATCCATTTCATAATATGTATTGAGTGAATCTCAACACAAAAGTAGGACAAAAGTAGGTTTTGTGAAATCGAAGGACCAGTATAGTTTTCAATGGTTTATTAACAGTACTATACAACTTTTGTTACTCCAAGAGTATTTGTGCCCATTGCTTGGTATGACACAATACTTAGGTTAAAATTATTGATCCGTATGATCGAAAATACAAAGAATTCTCTTGATGGTTCAAGAGACAAACTGTTAATGATGCTTATGGGAAACTGAAGGATATTGCTATGATGACTCCAAGTGTATTTGTGCCCACTGTTTGGTACGATACAATACTTAGGTTATGATTATTGATCTGTATGATCAATATTGAGAAATAGTTCTTAATGGTTCGAGAGACAAAATGTTACTCGTGTTTGTGAATAACGGAATGTTTATGCTACAATTACTCCAATAGTATTTGTGCTCACTGTTTCGTATGATACAATACTTAGGCTATAATTATTGATCTGTATGATCAATATTGAAAGATAGCTCTGAATGGTTCAAGAGACAAAATGTTACTGGTAGAAAATGCTATATAACTGGTAAGTTGCTTTTATGCCTTGGGTTTACCTCGTAAAGACAACTACCCCGACTGGTAATGACACAAATGTAAAAACCCTTAATTTAATATCTCTTAGGAAAATAATCAATAAAGGGAAAAAATTGAATTTGTAAGAATGTTGTACCCCGCGCTGGTTTAATGGTTATAGTTATAACCCGAAGAACACATTTACTGCTTTACGCAGGGTATTACCTTTCTAGTAACAGACTATATCTTTATAATAAATATTTATAGAGGAATATGAGCTGATTGAAAGCAATAGAAAAATCCCATGATTCACAAGCGGCGTAGCGTTTCTATACAGGGTTGTATTTAGAACTAAAATATACTAGCATATACATATAAATAACCTATTCTAATTTATATGTTCTTACAATAAAAACAATGTTGTTCAATTCTCAAGAATATGAAAGGAAGAAACACTCATTAACAAATAAACGTGGAAAACTGAAAAAGTGTTTTATCTCTTTCATATTCCAACCTTTCTTTTCTTTTCCCCTGTGAGAGTTGGTATTACTTTTTATCTAAATTTCGATAATATTATTAAATTTTATATTGTTCCAATATGAATTGAAAAGATTTTGTGATCTTTAATTTTCATTACTTTCAATTAATGATATTGGATGTAAATTAATAATAATAAATAAACAATAAAATGCGAAATGCAAAGAAAATAAAAATGGAAGGAATTTCTCAATTTATTATTTATTGATTTTTTCGTTTGGAAGAAGAACAAAAATTGTGATAAAACTTTCTCAATGATTATATCATAATGTCAAATATTGGCGAAGGTTGAATTATATCAGGAGATAAGAATAGTAAGAATAGATAATTTTAAGATGTATCTTCTAATGTGGTGACATTATTCATAATAAATTATATTCAGTCCGTTTTCTCAATAAATACTGTCTCCTAACAGTACAAAATTTAATATTTTCCGACAGGTATTTTCCGCTATCAGGAAACACCAATACAACTTATCCAATAATTATATGCCGTCTTCTTGGCAGCATATACACATGGAAATAACTTGGAAGTTTTATAACAAAATAGGTCGAAAAATTTTTCCTAAGAGAGTCACAATCTGCTGAAGGTGCTGCTCCCAAAATGGTTTTTCACGATGCCAATAAAACTCTACGTCAAAGAAAAACCAAATTCAATATTGAAGAATAACAGAAGATATTTCTGTTTCGAAATCACCGACAGCTGGAAGTGAAAATCACCCTAACGCTTTGTTGGCTGAGTTCACGCCATTTCAATTATCGATTCTGGAAAATTCAATAAAATAATATGAAAAATATTCTAATTGCCAAGTTGTACAGTTTTCGAGAGCATTGGCTTTCAAAATTTTATTGAATTTCCGCCAATCTCGATAATCAAGTGAAAAAACTGATTTTCATGCGAGTGCACTTCCCATAAAATTTTAAAACCTATTTCACTATAAAACTGTGCACACTTTGAACAAGATTACTTTTTTTCGTGAAATAAGGTGTTTACTACCCTCTACCTTTCAGGTCACTCATATTCTTGACCTTCAATGTATTTGAAACAGAATTATTGTTCCTATACAAAATGAGAGTATTTACGATTTCAGAGTAACATTTTCTATTTGTCTGATGAAGGCACAGTGTCGTTCATTATTTATCATTTGAAATGGATTTGAATCAAGTAATTGCCACTAGTGTCCAATTCTTTCAACAGTAGATATAAAGAATACTATAATGGCGGCGTGTTACATTGAATAATGATATTCCTTTCCTTCAGATCGGGATGTAAAATTCGTCGACTGTGCGATAAATCGAGAGAATTTAATTTAAGTGCCTATATTTAAAAGCGAAGAATCTTTTCTCTCTTAATTATTGGAATTCCCCAACAATTCAGCATTCAATTAGCTTCCTATGTTTTTTACTTTTGTTGAGTAGTTTATTATATATTGCTGAAGATGTATCAATTCGAAACTGGTTCCACAAATATAAATAATTCTACATCGACAATATTGTGTCTATTGTGTAACCATTTTTTTATGTTTTTGAGATATCAAGTCTGTATAGTGAGATAATGTGACCTTCTTTCTATTTCTGTACTTGATTATCTCAATATTTTCAAACCTATATATTATATCTATTTTCGTTTCTGAGCAATTTCACAATGTATTCTCATTCGAAAACATGTTCGGCAACGCTAGATCTTTCTGTTCTCCCTCTTTTCGAATGTGCCATATATTTTTCCACCCTAGTTATTGTGGAACTCTTTGTTCACCCCTTATTGTTATAACCGATTCAACCTACTCGAGTATTGTGTTTCATCTTTCTTTCGGGATAGAATAGTACTGAATTGTATCCAAATATCGAGCTGATTTCTTTCAATAACTGTAGAGCATCACTAATTCAAAGGAATTCAGAATCAAAAAGTAGGTAATCAATTCATCGGAGTTTTTATTGATTAGTATATTCGTTAATAATAACAGTTTAATTTTAATTCACAGGTAAATTTCATTCAATACCCATGCATCAAATTTTGTTGTTGCGATCTTTACAATTTCATTTTCTATGATGCTAATACTGTGGTTACCATAATTAGATTTCGTCTTTTGGGGAAGACATTTTACACATAGTCATATGAAGTTCATAGCAATGTAAATCGAAAATTTTTTCCTGAGGCCTTCACAGTCACCTTAAAGTGCCACCCTCAGAATGGTTTTTCATTAAACTTGAATTAAGGTACAATTCATAAAGGATCCACAACATTGGACTAAAATTGTGTGGAACTAACGTAGGCAAATTCACAGAATTATAATCTAAATTATTCATGCCGAAATGAATCGAGTAGAGGAGAGTTATTGCCGAAATCTAACAGTTCCTTCGATCCTATTCTGCAAAAACTATATCTCTTAATTCCAAGTGTTCCGCAAAAATTATTATCAAGTTTCCTATTGTATGAATAGAAGATTGCGAAATTTTCGTTGTAATTATATGTCCTGTCAGCCGTTTTCTACCCTCTGGGTAAAGGCTTCCCTTTTACTTCTCCACAATTCATTACTCGCTGCTACCTGGTACCAGTTTAGACCTGCTAGACCTGCAGTTCTTTTGAGCTCACCCCTTCATCTCATTGGAGGTCGTCCTCTTCCTCTTTTCTGATCCCACGGCCTCCATCTTATTATTTTTCTACTCCAGTTTCCCGGGTGTCAAGCCACATGTCCAGCTCATTTCCATTTCAAGTTGGCAGACCTCCTCACCACATTCTCTACGCCAGTCATCTCTCTTATCCAATTGTTCATTTTACGATCACTCAATGTGATATTTTTCTCTATCGCCCGTAGGTTTACTCTCAGTTTGTCGAGGATGGCTTTTGTGAAGACCCACGTTTCTGCGCTGTATGTTGTTACAGGTGAGAGGCACTGGTTGTAGAGATCAACTCTCAGACGTAGTGGAATACGCATCTGAATCACATCTCGTATTTTCGAGTAAGCTTCCCAGGTCATTCTTATTCGTTTATCAATCTCGAGTTCTTGATTTGCTTTTCCTTTAGTGATTTTTTGACCTAGATATTCAAAACACTACTTTCTCTACCTCGTTATTTATTATAAGATGTTGCTCAGGTTCTTCTTGGTTTGACATACATTTAGATGTATGTTCTATTGTTCTACGAATATCATCTATAAGTGTACTCAGTTCTTCCTTGGTCTGACCAATCACAACCACGTCATCTGCGTACATTAGGTGTGTTAGTTTTTCTCCATCAATGTTTAAACCTCTGTCGCTTTACTCTGCTGTCTTCAACGCATCTTTGAGAACCGACATGGAAAGTTTAGGTGACAGAGTATCACCCTGCGTCACCCCTCCTCTATATTCACTTCATTGGTAACATCATGAAGTTGTTCTTGTAGGGTGGCTCGCTCGTAGATTCTTTTGATATAGGTTGTGTATCGGTGGTCCACTCTTGAGTTTTTCAGATCTTCTTCTGTTGCCCATAATTCAATTGTATCAAATGCTTTCTTGTAATCAAGAAAGGCAATCTAGAAGGAGAGATATTATATTTAGTACATTTCTCTATGAGACTCCTCACAGTTTATAAATGCTCGTTGGTGCTAAAATTCTTTCTGAAGCCGGAATCTTCTATTGGGTGATAAAACTCTAATTTTGATGTTATGCGATTCACTATGATTTTGGAGAATGTTTTGTATGTTTGGAACAATAAACTAATGGCCTTTAATTTGCTAGTTGCTCTGTGTCTCTCTTCTTGTGGTATAGAGTAATTAGCGCATTTGTCCAGTCTGGTGGTACGTCTTCTTCCTTCAGGCGTTTGTTGAAAAATGTCTCCAGATCATCAAGAAGCTTTTCGCCACCGTGCCTTAACATTTCACTTATTATGCCATCTGGTCCTGGCGCTTTGTTGTTTTTGGACTAACGGATCGCTTGTTCGATTTCAACTTTAGTTATTGGCGGGATATCTTCAGAAACGACATTAAATGGTCTAACATCTTTTTCTTGTTGAGTCAGGTCATTGGTCTGTTTCGAGGTGTACAGATGTTTATAGAATTTTTCTACAGTATGAGTATTTCCTCTCTGTTCTCCGTTATTGTGCCATTTGATCTTTTGTGTCTTTCTTTCATTTCCTTATTTCTTATCATCTTTCTTCTGAATACTTTTATGCCTTTGAATTCTTCAATAGTACGTAGTGCTATTCTATCATTATGCAACTGTATATCCTCCCTTGCTGATTTTCGTGCTGTTTTATTTACTTCTGGTATTCTTGAGTGTTTCTTTTGTTTTGGGAGAGCAGCTTTTTCATTCTTTTGAAGGGATTTTTGGTCTTTTCACTGAACTTATCTACTTTCTTGCTTTTGGAAGAATAGCTCTTAACTGCATCGTTTAGAGTTTTAATAATGGTCATGTTCATATCGTCTATTGTTTTTTGTTGCAGCTGTTTCGTAGTAAGTTGTTCGTTAACTTCTGTCTGAAATTCCTCATGGTAGTTGATTAACTTTTGTCGGTCGATTTGCATACGAACTTGTTTGATGACTCTTCTCTTCCGTTCGAATTTATAGTTAATAATAACTTTGATAACGAATCAATCTATGATCACTGCCAGTGCTGAAATTGGTCAAGACTTTCACGTCTTGTACAATGTGTTTTTGGCTTGATAGAATATAGTCGATCTGATTTTTAGTTTTACCGTCCCGGCTAGCCGATGTTCATTTTCTGTTATTTTTCTTCTCAATAAAGGTGCTTATATTATAGAGCTTCTCCTCAATGGTAATAGTGATTCGTTTTAATTAAATGGTAGGCATAATTTAAATTAGTTGATTCTATTCAGTGCGTTCCAATGATATAGGGAGGAATTATTTTGCCAGGGCATGGAGCCAAGGTAATGGTACCACTAATAATTCTTATTGCATAATTCAATTAGAAATTGATTCTTTTCTCTAAATACTATTCAAACACATATAACAATAGCACTTAGCAGTAGAACATACCAGAGCAAGAGCAGCTGTTCGAAAAGTAGAAACATCTGAACCCAAGCTGACTAATTTGGGAAGAATATTGTTTTTTTGTTTCCAAATTTTGACTGTGTTAATTGATATTAAATTTGAAAGTCTATGAGAATTACAGTTAGATGAATTCATTTTAATATAAACAGGAATGATTCGAAAATTCAAGTCTTTCGCCATAAGTTGCAGATCTTCAAGACAGCATTATGTTAAAGTAAAGTTAGATTAGATAAGTTTGAATTGCTGATATGAAAACTTTATTCTTTCGAGAAGTATAATTATCAACTTTTATTGGAAGACTGGGTTTGCATTATTATTCGCATGGAAAAATTGAAGCGGAATATGTGAAGGTACCTAGGTCAGATCAATAACAACATATTTACTTGTGCAGATTTTCTAGACAAATAGTTTTGAACAGCAAGTGATTCAGTTATCAAGAATATTGAATCTTCAAATCGGATACATCGAAAACAACGAATACGCGTTTTCTTTCAGAGAATATTGCAATGACTTTCTGTTTATTTGCGGAAGTTGCAAGGAACTGATACAAATTGACTAAGCTGTGTGTCGTAGAACGTATTTCCGCTTTTCCACTGAAATAAAGTGGCATAGACGAGGGAGATGCATTTATATTTTCGAAATTTGCCCTTTATTTGCATCTGAAAATTGTTCGAATAATCCCATGATATACTAGTACTGTTGGTTATCGAAGTTCAAAGCGGAAATGGCTTTCATAATTATGTAAATTTCATATCCTCTGCTAGCCGAGCATTTTATTTCGAGTGAAAGCAATTATAATGTTGAAACTTTCCAAATTCCATTTGGACATAATAGACATTTTCCCTGGATTTTAGTTTCGAATAGTGTTAAACAGGAAACTGATTTGAATAAAGATAAATAGGAATGATGGTTATCAATATACAATTTGAGTGCTTTAGTTATGGTTGATGCAGACAGGAAGAAATTAAAATTTCAATTTGTGCGCTTTTGATTAAGGAAAACTGAAATAAACACCTCAAAAAAGTCTGGGGAACACTTCAGAATATCGATATATCGTATCCAGAACGATCAATATGGATGATTTTTTTCAAGAAATGAACACCTGCATCAATTTCTCACCTAATTATGTAGAGTGACGCAACAGATTTCAGTTTTTTTTATAAAAAACTAAAAAAGCAGCAGATGCGACGCTGGTTTATAATCATTTTATGTATTCAGTGTTTGAAATTAGTTAGTTGGCACTTTGTTTCTGTTGTAAGTACAAATAAACGATTAAAGTTTAGTGATTCGACCATGGAAAGACGACATTTGACTAGAGAAGAGATGTTACGAGCCGTTGGCATTCTCCAAGCTGGGAGCTCACAACGGGCAGTATCCAGGTTTCTGGGATTATAAGTGAAATATAAGTGCTTCCATATCGTTTCGAAAATATTAGTTCAGGATTTTTTTTTTGGGTTTCATCAAATTTCGTCATTTTCAAATTTCAATTTTTTTTATAATAGGTGCTTTGGAGAAGTCAAATATTATTTTGTTTTCTTGAGAATACATTATATACAGTACATCCTAACAAAAACCGAAAGATTACTATAAATTTGAATCATCAAATATGACAAATGTCATTTTTTTAACGACTGTCAAAATTTTTTAGCAAATTTTTCTTAAAATCAAGCAAGTTCCACGAAGCTCCCTTTATTATTATTAAAGTATTCAATATTTTCATAATATATAAAATAAAGAACTTGATTAATATTATTGATCTCAACTCTGTTGCTCAAATGAAACACTGTAGAAAGTCCGGCATGTGAATGTGGTGCAGCTAAAGAAACAACAAGACATCCCGTCCTCGATTGTACCATCCACCATTTTACGGGTGGTCCTCAAGAAATTCACTCCGTTTCAGACAATTTCACCAACTGGGTAGGGAACCCAAGTCCATTCAGGAGATTAGTTTTTGCTGCCCCTTAGTGTCATTTTTTCCTATGGTGTATGTTGATAAGGCAAGGGCCACACCCATGCAGGGCCTCATTCCCAAAAGGTGCACGAGATGCTCCCTGGTCAAAAATAGAGGAGCATTAGTTAAGTTCCTTGATTCAAGTGAGTTCAGATATATAAGAGTTAGGCACGTTTTGATGAAACATTTTTCTGCTGGTTCTCCCTTTCCACTGTTACAGACCCTACCTATCCCAATCTATCTCAACTTTGAAACTCTGGCATTGAATCAGATAACTCAGAGATCTCAATACTTCCTATCGATATCGATGAATTACACATCTGCTTGAGAATTTCAATCATCCTCATATGCCGACATCGGAGTCGAGCTTGTTTGATTGGAAGACCTAATTTATCACTTAGCTATCGATCTTCGGAAGCAAGTGTTCTTCGCGGGGGCAATTTTGAAGAACATCAATACTGTTCAGTTGGAGTAAACGCCTTTTAATTCCTCTTTATGAATCGTCATAGACACCACGCTATTCATATCTGGACTACAAGCTGACCATTCTGAAGTGGTACACATTTCCTCCTTGTAGTAGTTTAGAATTATCGTGGTTTTTGAGACCATGAGAGTATATCGTACATTAGTACGAAGTCTTCACCAGCTTTTGAGGTCAACGGAGGAATCTATAATTGTAATACATCTTTTACATATTTGACAGCAGGTAATGAGGATAATCTCAGATTGAAAAGAGTCGCCATCCTTCCAGTAAAGAAGATTCTTCTTTTTGTTCACAAAACTTCAACATATCATTCACTTCCATGCCTTACAAACCCTTGACTCCTCAGTAGATTTTATTCGATTCTAGTCATGCATTTTTCAGTTTCAATGAAGGCGGAACTATTTCAGCTTCATTTAGATATCCGCTAGATGTTCTTTCCCTGATATCTTCACCACAAATCTCCTCTTTCTTCCCACTCCCTCAGAGATTCTTCACAATCTGCTTCGCAAGAAAGTGATCATGTTCTGAATTATTTCTTTCGACAATATATGTAGTAAGAACTTTACGAAAACTTACGTAACGTTCTTAATGCTATCATTATCCGTATACGCAAAGTATCTAGAACACAAATTTCTACCATCTAGTAGCAGAACCAAATTTCTACTTGTTAAATAAAAATTGTTATATAATATTCGAATACAATAAAGTGAACTTTTGACAAACCTACAGCTTGATATATAACAGATAAAATTGATAAAAGAGAGTACAGTCAACTATCAAAATGAAAAAAGAACTTACTTATTTTATTTTTCAAGGAAAACTTAAATCGGTACATTGGAAAATCTTTGGAATCGTCATTACCTCATTAAAAAAATTATAGCTGCCATATAAAATGAGGTATTGAGATGAAACAAAGAAAATTACTTCAGGGTGAATGCGATTTAGCCTTTAATTAAATTACAGAGTGGCAAAATAATTTATGTGTACAAGGCATACAAACTTTCTGCAAAAAAATACGAAAATGTAAAATACAAATCTACTGTATGATTCAAGAGCAGATAAACAACTTTCAAAATGAAAACGGACGCAGTCAATTCATTTTCAAAGGTACACTTGATCAAACAATTCACAAAAATCAGGTATAGAGATAAATCAAGGAAAATTATCTTCAAAATGAATTCATCTTAGTTTTCGATTCGATCTCAGAGCACAAGAATAATTTTTCATCTATACGAGGCATTTCGAACTTCGTATAGTTTTCGACATTTCAGTACTACAGCTATGTGAAATATTATAAATAGCGAAAAATGCCATGCTTTCCCCGTGTTTTTTTCGCGTAGAACTCATTGCTGTGACTTCATTCAAGGTAGATTTTTTCGTTTTCGAGTTATCTGGAAACTTTTCTGAATTTTCTAAATCAGTAGTAATAGTTTCGACATTACAGAGGCATATTATTCAGAATCAAACTACATGAGGAAATTGTTTCTTGCCTAACGGTTTTGAAGTTATAATTCACACTTGCGTTTCTTCAACTGTGAAAAATAGGCAACTTTGACTGTGTTGAATAGTGTAATTCTTTCCTTTCCGAAAATATATCTATCTCAACTCAAGTTTTTGAAGAGAAAACAAAAATTGTATGAATTTTCCTTAATTTCGTTTACTAATTCTACTTCCATTCACAGAATTTACACCGAGGATATAAATTGATCAAGTGTGTTCTGTGCATTCATTATGATAGTTCGAAAATTAATTCGAGCAATGACAATTCAGATAAATCATTTAATGATTTTACATCAAGTTGCAACTTTTGCGTGAATATAGTCTCCTTTGTAATAACGAAACGACCCGCCGTACAAAAATTTCGGAGAAAAACATACTACAACTGCCAACCCATCGATTTCCAGCTAGCAAATGGAAATGAAAACAGGAGTATCTAGGAGTAGAGTCCTCAGTAATCACAAGAAAAATGGATAAAAATTATACAAAATGACAATATTCTAATTTTCGCACCCAGAGATTTTCAACGTCGACTCGATTTCTGCAAACGGTTTCTGTCGCAATCTGAATTCGCATTTTCTTCGAAGAACTATTCGGATTGATGAAGTTGTCATTAGTAGTGATAGAATATTCATTCGTCAAAGTGAAAATTGATGGCCGAATGTAATCCCACATCGCCATATCAAAATTTAACGTGGAGGCTGATATGGGTTTAATGTATGGTGTTCATTGAAAGATAATCGCCTATTAGCATATGTGATTCGTGACTAAAACCTTTGTGGTAAACTATATCATGAAATTGCAGATAACAACATTATCGATGAATATCGATGAACTGTCTCTTACTTATAGAAGAAATATCTATTTCAATTGAGGTGGAGCCTCTCCCCATTAAACTATGGACGTTGTTGTTTCACTTGATTTTAATCTTGGCAATAATTTGATTGGCACTAGGGGGCCACTAAGATGGCCGAATCGTTCCTCGAGTTTGTTGCCGCTGGAGCCTTTTCTTTGACGGTATATCTAGGATATGTTATATAGAAAAACAAGATGAAATATTGAAGAGTTGAAGCAAAATTTCAGACATGGTCTTGCTTTGGTTACCAATATTCCAATTTAAAATGCGTGTGGAATATCCTCAGGCGTTGTTATTTATGCATACAGAATAATGGCAATTAATCTACATTGATCATTTCCAGTATATATCATACTACAGAATAGAATATCTCCCTAGTTTTCTGAGTTACAATAACGAATGCATGCTACGTTTCAATATTTTCGTACGGAATGGTCGCTTTATTATTATTGAAAACGATACTACACCACAATTCCGAAAGTAACTGAACTGTTTTAAAAACAACAGTAGTACTAGTGCAATCTGTTGTAGTATTATATCCGTCGATAACCTGGTACTTTATTGGTAGCTGTCAAAAATTTCATAACATTTGTATGCAAAGTACTTGAGTAAATGTGTCATGTTTGTTAGTTCGTTTAGTTCATCGGACTGAAAATGAGTTCTAAACCAAAAACTGCAGTTGAGTTTTGTGTTTAACTTCGAAAATCTTTTACCGAAATGCTTTTAATGCTATAATCTGTATATGGTTGTGATTGTTCATCCCATACACAAGTGTACGAGTGATTCAAGCCATTCGAATCGGGTAAAAAGAGCCTGAATGAAAACTTCTACTCGAAAACGATCGTGACTCGTGACTAGACGTAGATATTCACAGTATGATTCCGAAACGAAGTGGCTAAGTGCTGAATGGAGAGCGTTGGATGAAGAAAAAGCCAAAAAAAGGAGCTTCGATAAGTCAAAAGTGAAGTGAAATTTGTTTCACGCGATTCGTAGATATTCACAGTATGATTCCGAAACGAAGACAGTCACAGGAAATCTTTACTTGGGCATCATGAAGCGATTGCTGGCGAGAATTCGTCGTATTTGGCCAGAATGTCGAGGAAACGTCAGTTGGACTCTTTTGCATGATAATGCGCCATCATACCGTATTGTAACTAAATTATTGATCATAAATCACATTATTGACTTGCTACATTCACCCCATTCACCTGATCTGGCTGCATTTGACGATGAAAGGAAAGCGACATAATTCAATTCAGGACATTGAAAGTGCGGTGACCGACGCCCTGAAGACCATTCCTCAAAAGAAGATAGAGAAGTCGTTCGACAACCTGTTTGCGCGTGCCAATTTGTGAATCAATGTAGAAGACGAATACATTGATTAATAAAAAGATTTGTGTCAAAATAATACTGGTTGTTCGATTGAACGTTAAAAACTGACTACCGAATGTCGAAAAAAATTTTTGAACAACTTCAGAAACAACCGAGATATTGGACTTGACTGATTCCGAAAATTTCAAAATTTCCAAATATCTCGAAAATGAAACGCATAAACTTGAATCTGTTTGCGGCAATGAATGTCTTACGCAAGAAAATGTGTCATTTTCTTCCATTCACCATATTTTATATACCTGTAGTACTAAAACGTCAAAATCTTTCCACTTTGTACATAAGAATCAATAAAGTGAGATTTTCGAAGAAGAAGATAAGAGATTAGAAAAGGGGCTTAATTTTATATGAAAAATTATGATCATCGTTTGAGGAGGAAAAATTTGGGTAATCTAAGTTTTAAGCAATTTTAAGGGAGCCTAGATTTTGTGCTGGTTAATAGTTCGAAAAACTACCATAATTTATTTCTTTAATTATCACAATATGTAGCCGCAGAGATATGGCAGTGCATAAATAATAAGAAATTCTTCCAGAATTCTCTGAATGTAACATTTTTCATTTTCTCTACATGATTCCACACTTTATTCAATCAAATTTTCATATTGTATTTCTCAATTGGCCAGACCCCATGAATGTATCTCATCGAAATAAAAAAAAACTGGAAAGCACATTACTCACCGTAAAACTAAATAAATAATTCAGGAAGGTTAAAACTGGTTTCACTCATAAACTTATCGCTTTTTCGAGGAAACCGCGATATTCCCAGCGAAGCATGTCCATAGAGAAAAGCGGGAAATTGGAAAAACTTCAGAAGAACTCGACGGAATTTGTATGCTAGATCGGTGCGTTTTTTATTTACCTCCCTTAGAGTAAGCGTAGTAGTAGTTTAGCAAAGTTCTCTTGAGGGGCGAGTTATAGCATGATGAAATTTCGATCGTCGCAATCAACATTTTCCATAAAGAAATGGAGAATTCGATTACAGTTAAAAGGGTAGGTGGCTAACTACCCTTCCTTCAACGGATAAGCCTTCTTGTACCCATGGGAGTGCTTACTCGTTGTTCTCTTTAATGTTGCTCTTTAACTCGAATACAGGGTTGTATTCCCCTAAGAGAGTTGACAAAGGAGCTTGTGATAATTCTTCATTTATTTTCAGTTCACGAACTTTTCATTGGCAAGGTAATTTTTCAGATGAAAATTTTTAATACCGATAACTTATATATTATCTTAAATAACGAATATATTGATTTTTTGAAATAGTTTCAATATTTTTATATCTGCATATAGATAGTCCTTCTGTTCAACCCATATCTTTTTTTGAAGTGCACGTAGGATCATCCAAACTGAACTCATTTGAATTCCTGTACTGAAAGATTTTGCAACAATAATAACTTCATACAACAATTCAGACTAAAGTTCACAACTACAAATTTGCAACCAGTGGCGAGATTGAATCCAACTAACTCATATATAAAATAAGTCATACACTACAACTAACTCCAAGGTTCAAGAAACGATTAAATGAAAATTTACAAAACAGGTGGATAAATTTGTTCATTTAATACAGAAATTATGAATTCATGATGCAAAGAGAGGAGCTCAAGCTATGAATTATTTTTTATTTCTACTGAAACATTGCTATAATGTTCACTTGTTTACTGTAGCCAAACCTTTCTATTTTAAATTTTTCGATGTAAGTGTTAATTTTTATTGCTACTGGAAGTTTCTCAGAGTGCTTGGCCTAAGCAATAACTTTTCTGACACTCTGTTTTTTTAAATTTTGGTACAACATAACGAACTGTGACTGTACCGAGTGTTCATAGTGCGAACACAATTTCATGATTCTGAATATTATTTTTCAAGTATATTAGAATGAAAGAACAAAATAGCTGCCGTATAAAAAATTTTTAGGAGAGTTTATAGAGCAGGTCCAAAAAAAGGTGATATTCTCGCTGTGCATAATTCAAAGTATCTACTTCCGCTGGATATTGAGTTTGTTGATTAAATTATTATAGGCACTGCCCAAAGAATAATGCATTATTGTAGCTGTGATTGCAAGAGTGCATGATGAATTATTTAATATGAACTGCACTCAAAATAGTGGTGAGATATCTAACATTCGCTAGCAGATTAATAAGCTTATGAACCAAAGTTTCAGTATGGCTTCCCATTTAAGAATAAATTTAAAATCACTTCAAGATTTTTACATCCATATGTGTATAAAGCATTTTCGATCTGAATAATTATTGGTGAATTTTCCGGGAGAGAGCCAATGCCTATAGCAAAATGGATGTACTTAGATTTTGTCGAATTTATTGCGGTTAATGTTTTCCTAACCATATTTCCTCCGAAACTGATAATATATCCCTTTTATGGCGAACAGAATAAGTTATTTAGGTATAAGGTTAATGATAAAGAGCCCCTAAATCGTTCTCTGTGGGACTCCACACTCAATTGTCCACATGTCGCTCAATCCCGCTCCATTTACCTTCACTAGTTGCTTTCCATTCAAATGGGCACTATACAGTAATAACAAGGCTGTTTTTCCAAAGTCCAGATTTTTCAACAATTCCTTAAAAAAAATTAACCTCCTGTATTGAGAGCCTTCGCTAAATCAATTAAAACGCACAGCGCAACGTTTCTCACACTGAAGTCTGTATAAATTTCTTCACTTAAACCTGACTTTATTTTTTTCTTTAATCCGTACTGTTGGCTAGACAGAACGTTATATTCATTTATAACAGCTAATAATCTCTTTTTTATACCCTTTTCCACAATCATGGTCGAAGTTGAGATTAAAGATATTAATTTATATGTTTATGCTTGTTATTTAGTTTTTGAGATAATTTTTTCCAACGCTTCTGAAATACTCATTGAATACATCCACCGTTTTATTGTTTATATTTAATTTTATAATGTTTTCTTCAGATTTTTTTTTTTTCGAAAAAAGTTCAGATACTAGTTTCTATAACTGGCTGGCGCTGCCTTGGCTCGATCCCTTTCTTCATTATGTTGACGTTTTTTAACTTAAATTTATAAAAAAATTAGACAAAATTTCCACATCTGTAACAGCATCATAAGGACACCATTCAATCTTTGAAAGATGGAACCTCAGCATAGAATAATTTATGGCCTTTTCTGAGTGATTTCTATTACACCCCTGATCAATTATTTCAGCTAATACAAGCAATATAGTGGAAAATGATCGGAAACGTAAGTTCTTAAAATTATGTGTATGCAGTTATCAATAAGTTTTACAAGTTATTGTCTATACAAGATTTGCTACTTCCCTGGTCTCTAGTTGGCTAATGTATTAACAGGATGAAATACTCTCCACACAATATATTTGAATATTTTGAACTATTGAGATTTGCGTTCAAGATGTGGATATTTAAATCTTCGACTGTTATATGCATATGGTGTTCTTTGCAATAATGTTTTAAATAATTTTATTGGGTTATATTAAATTCACAGATAATAACATCTGGCAACTCATAATTACCACTGATTTGTATATTCATTTATCATTTTACAATTGTACTACCTTCAACTCCCTATTTTTACTTTATCAAACGAATTTCACGAATTTTCATTGATTTGAGCCGTTACCGATCGTTTTGATTATAATTATACTGATTATAAATGAGATCCTATTCCTCTAAATTAAGCCATTCCAAATCAAACACCCGCAAAGTTTCAGTTTAAATAACACAATCACAATCGTGTTTTACATCTTGTAAGAGAACTGAAAGCTTATTAAGATTTTTATTCATATTTCTGATATTCTCATAAATCAATTCGAAATGATCATATACTTCACCGGATAAATAATCAGAATATTCCTTAATTTCGTCACAAACACATGTATTCATCCTAAAATTGTCATTACCCACTAAAGACTGATCCATCCCATAAATGATATAAACAATAAGTTTTAGTAAATTATTTTATAATTAACACTTAAGAAATAAAATATGTTTTCTCTTTAGGTATTTGTACCTGCCTGAGCTAAGTTGGCAATGACGATCCAATCCACTATACACTACGTTATATTTAGTACCTAATGTTTCATTTGAAACACATTTAAGAATCTCACTTTTTGACGAACCCACTTCATGAGAACCTGTACATTTAGGACAAGAAGCCTTCCTCGTACAGGCATCAATTTTATTGTTGTACCCATTGTTCTTCATATACTGTGGAATATAAAAATTGTCTTGAACAGGACATCTACTAAACCCCATATTTAGCCTCTTTTCCGTCATTGTTTTATGGAGAGATGAAGCATTGCATTCAGTAATAGCCCTGCTCCTTCTCTTGTTTCTTCATATAGTTTTACATTAAATACATCATCATGCTCGTTTTTCAGTCTAGTTTTTATGTTCGACCTATAATAGAAGGTTTCCTCAATATTGTTTCATTCCCTTGCTAATCTTCTTCTATTTTCTCTTATAAAGTTCGGATTTTATTAATTTTTTTGACCTTATAGATCTATAATTTCAAACAAAGGATCCGTGTTTTACGTTTTTAAACATTTCTATTCCAACAGAAATGCATGTTGGGTTTACAGTATTTTCCAGGTCTGATTTTGTTTGAGTGCTGGATTGTTTATGATTATTAAGCATTAATATGATGGTTGGTGAATTGTGAACGTTTATTTTCTGATTCGATTTGTTTGTGATATCTAAAAAGCACGTACAAAGAGAAAGAAATGCACCTACTCTATTTTCGAAATAATAAAGGACTCAAAGTTATGTTAAATTTCAAAACCTCCAGCGGAATCGAGCACACAATCCTGTATGAAAAAAGTTCTGTGTGATGCTCGCAGATAAAAGTCTCCATTAAAATTTTAACTAATCTCAATTTGCCATATTCAATATTTACCTTCAATGGATTATCAATAACAAATAGTTTGTTTGAAACAAACAGAACCGTATTATATTTTTGAGTTATTTGATAATTTCGCTTAGAAATTGAATATTGATGCAAATCCATTGCCGATGACAAATAAGAGAAAATTTGATTCAAACTTATTTACTTTATTTATAACTCGTTTTGACAACACAAAGCCTTCATCAGACAGATACAAAATGAGAATTAAACTAAGCTAACAAATTATATTTAATCTCCAACATTGGAATAAAGGTGAGTAGAAGCTCCTGAAGCAATTAACAGAACTATTTTCTGAACGATTCGGAAACAAATTAACTGAAAGGGAATTGACAAAATCAACATGTGAATTCATTAATGTTGGAAAGTTTATATCTATTGATTCAAAGGGTTTCTAAAAAATAATATCACCTTTCTAGAAGATGGTTGTTAGATTTTATAATTTTAGTTTGCTAATTACAATTAGTTTTTTTATTGATTAAAATAGGATAATGTTCATTCACTCTAATATTGAAATTTCTGCGTGTTCCACCAATATACACCGTCCATTTGAAAAGCAACCGAACTGTTTCAGAAAAACAGAACCACTAGTACCATCTGTTGCAATATTGTTACCGTTGATAACTTGGTACTTCATTGGCAGCTGTTAAAAATTTTATGATATTTGTATTTAAAAAACTTGAGTTATTGCGTCATGTTTGTAAGTGCGTTTAGTACATCGGTCTGAAAATGAGTTTTAAACGAAGAACTGCAATTTAGTTTTGCATTAATCTTGGTAAATTTTTTACCGAAAGGAACCAAATGCTACAAGCTGCATATGGTGAAGATTGTCTATCTCTTACACAAGGGTACGGGTGATTCAAGCGATTCGAATGGGGTATGAAATCCTGAATGATGACAAGAAATCAGGCCGTCCCAAAACTGTATTATCGAAAGAAAACATCGAGAAAGTGCGAAAATTATTCAAAAATAATGAAAAATCATCCGTGAAATTGTTCAAAATGGAATAAGGCATTCCTCAAATAACTGTATACCGCATACTGATCAAAGGTTAATTCGAGGTTTGTACCACACCAACTCACCAACGACCAAAAATTTAATCGAATTGAGCATAGTAAAGAGATCATTAAAAGTACTCCGATGGACCCAAACTTCTGAAAAATGATTGTGAAGAAGTCAATAGTGAAGATTATACTGATTTGTTTTTACGATTGTAAACGAATCATTCAAAAAAAATTTGTTCTAAGCGGCCAGATAGTCACAGAAGACATTTATTTCGGCAATTGCTGGAAAGAATTTGACGTATTCGACCAGAATATCAAGACAACGGCAGTTCGATTTTTTTGCACGATAATGCTCCATCAAGATGAATGGAAGGTGGCTCGATTCGATTGGGGCCATTGAAAGTGCGGTGGCCGACGCGCTTAGGACCATACCAAAAAAGGAGATAGAGAAATCGTTTGACAACCTGTTGGCGCATGCAATTTTGTGTATCGATGCAGAGGGCGAATACATTTATTCATGAAAAATTTTGTATCAATATTAATACTGGTTGTTTCTATTTCCAAAAAGTTTTGTCAATTTTGGAGCGAATGGTGTATATCTTAGTAAAACTACCACCGCTAAGTTTGTATGCATTAGATTCCTTTGTTTTATCTGTCGTACCTTCATTATTTTTGATGTGGTTGAAGCATATATAATTGCTTCGGAATATTACTGGAACATTTCCACTAACTGTTTCACATTATAGCTAGCTTTTTCAACATATATGAGACTATTCAATCTGTGTTGACCTACAGGTACATTCTATTGAGTTTCCGTTTTTAATACATAATTCAGTTATAATATAACTGAATACAATAAAACCATTATTAAGATTTATGAACATTTAATAACCTGTGAATCATACTGATGGGAGCTGCCATTTTATGTTGATTCGGATGAAACAAGATATTGTGAATTACGATGTTCGTATAAGACCGTTTATGAAAGATGGATAATTCATATCTATTATACACATTGGTGATAATTAAATGTAAAATGTTGATTCAATCATTTTGTTGAATTTCATTTTTGAATGTCTTGAATTTATAAATTTAACAGACGTTCCGCACCTGTAAATCATTCAATTATCTATGTGTCGGAACCATTAAAAGAAACGATTAGCTAAAGGGTTGGTAAGTATTGCAGTTTCTAAGATATCTATGAAAATTTCTGCCAATAGGGGACAGAGTAGATTTCTCATAAAGGAGACTGACTATATTTCTGAAACGGAAGACTTTCTTAACTCTGAAAACCTATCCTATATTTCTTTTTATCCAACTAATCAATTCCAAAATAAAATTATAATATTATTAAAAGATATTAATTTTTCACTAGATGACCCAACTGAAATCAAACTAAAAGTGAATAACCCACTAGCTCCCCATTATGTAATTACTTATTAAACTTCATAAGCAGGAATACATACCCTATTAGATCAGTTGTTTCTTATATTTCAGCTCCTTCGGTTGAGATATCCCATTACTTAATGAATCTTTTATTTCAACATGAAATATTGTTGTTATTATATATAAGTGTAAAACGAAATTACTTTGTTTTTGAGTCTGATCGGAACTTCTGCTAAATATTCTCGAAAAGTTTATAAATTCAATTCAAAAAATATAAAATTCACTACCCAACGTTAACAAAACGATTCAATCAAATTTTGAGATTTATCAATTACCATATTAAATAACATACAAGAATTCTCCATCTTACATAAACTATCGCATACAGACATCACAATACGTCATTCACAAGGTATTGTGAATTACGATCTTCGTATAAGACCGATTATGAAAGATGGATAATACATATCTATTATATAATTTGGTAATAATTAAATCTAAAATGTTGATTTGATCATTTTGTTGAATTTCATTGTTGAATGTTTTGAATTTATAAACATTTCGAAAACATCTAACAGATGTTCCGCACCTGTAAATCATACAATGATATCATCCATGTATCGAAACCATTAAAAGAAATGATTAGCTAAAGGGTTGGTATGTATTGCAGTTTCGAAGTTACTTATGAAAATTTCTGCCAATAGGGGCAGAGTAGATTTCCCATAAGGCAGATTGACTATATTTCTAAATCCGAAGACTTTCGTAACGCTGAAAATCTATCAAATATTTCTTTTTATCCATCTTATCGATTCCAAAATAAAATTATAATATTATTAAAAGATATTAAACTTTCACTGGATGACCCAACCAAAATCAAACTAATAGTGAATAACCCACTAGCTCCCCATTATATAATTACTTATTAAACTTCATAAGCAGGAATACATACACTATTAGATCAGTTGTTTCTTATATTTCAGCTTCTACGATTAGATGTCTCATTATTTAATGAACCCTTTATTTCAACATGAAATATTGTTGCTATTAGATATGTGTGTGAAAAAAATTCTTTGTTTTTGGGTCTGATCGGAACTTCTGCTAAATATTTCCGAAAAGTTCATAAATTCAATTCAAATGAATATAAAATTCACCACCCAACGTAAACAAAACGATTCAATCAAATTTTTAGATTTATCTATTAGCATATTAAATAACATACAAGAATTTTTCATCTTTCATAAACTGTCGCATACGGACATCCCAATTCGTCACTTCATACGGTTCAACAGCTTTCCACAGCTTGTCTGACAGATCATTGAATGTTTCTTTGTCATTACATTACTTCGAAAAAGAACTTTGTATTATTGAACGGATTACTCTTAATAATGGTTACTTAACGAAACCGGAAACTCAAAGCAATATAATTAGTTTACAAATAAAAGTAAACGATGATTTCTACTAAAATATATTATTAAATGCTCGGCGCGTTTCGATACACAGTATTTTTATCAAGAGCGAATGAATACTACAAATATATCTAACTAACAAATTTTTTTATATATACTAAAGAGGCAATCCACTTAGAGCTGTCCGTACTTGAACTAATGATAGGAAATAAATTCAATAAGTTATTTATGTCTACCTCATCATTTGGGTTGAGTTTTATACCTCTATTCTTAGAATGTAGGATTTTAAATTCTGAATGGAAAGAGTGACCATTTTCCCTAAGATGATTTGAATAATTAGAATCGGTTTTTCCATTGATGGAACTGCGTCTATGTTCAGAGATTCTAACATTGAAATTTCTCCTTGTTCTACCTGAAAAGAGGGCATGAGGGTTTTCCCATTATAAGTCCCTCATCACTTCTATAAAAACAATCGTTAAATAAAAATAATTTTGAGATATGCAAACATCTAATAAAGCCATAATGTCGTATTTAATTCGTGGATTCGTCATTTTGTGTTAACAATTTATTTATAATAATATACGGATCTTTCGGTGGAATACTTGGAAACAAATTCTTGACATCAAAAGAGACTAACTTTGCATTACTTGGAATGATAATATTTTCTATTTTTCTTATAAAATCATTTGAATTTCGAATTGAATAAGACTGTTCATTCGATGTTGATTTAACATTCATATTTTTGATTAAAATGTGATTTCTAATTGGTCTATTAAGCTTTTTTAAGTATTCTTTCTTAATCACGGACGCAGTTTGGTGTTTCAGGGAGCTATGTTTTCAACATTTCTGAGGCAAATTTCAGTATCTATTGCTAATTGTTCAAATCTCGGTGTATGATGTTTTGGATAAATATTTAGGATAAGTATTGTGAATCCTTTCTCCAATAACGCCGTCTCATCAATGGTGAAATTTGTTACGGTTAAATTTATGAATCTTTTGAAAAATTGATGATTTGACCAGTTGGTGTTAATTGAGTTTCATATTCACTCTGGATAATTTTATTGACTTTTCCTCTGATTTCCCGATCTAAAATATCGAATTCAATTTTATGTAATCTAAGGAAGCTCTGAATGAATTATCTTAACATAAGTATAACAAATATTCCTTTTGTTATATTGGATTCTCCTATCTTCTTTCATCCACGACAGCTTTCCTTTCATTGAAGAATTAGTTTACCCAAAATCAGTAGATAACACAGATGTAGTAGCCTCACATGCGTAGGTAAAGTTAGCCATAATTTAAAACAGCTACTGGAAAAGTTCCTGTTACATATCTCATTCCGAACCAATCATAACTTATTCAAACACATCAACAATAATAAAAGTAAAATAGATATAAGAAAGATATCTGGTGTATACCAAGTAAGTTGCGGTATTTGTAGTAGGATATACAAAACGAACTTTCAGTATTAGTGACAATGAACATTATCGTAGTTTCATCAATAAACTTACTAATTCCTTTAACCGAATCATTTAATTAGATAAAAACAAATTTTTAACCAAAATTTTAAAATATTACGTTTACTTAATAAAAACTTAATATTGATTTTGGGAATCTCTTGAAATCCATAGATATAAACTGTCCAACATATTAATGAATGAACAGGTAAATTTTGGCAAAAATTTCTCTCAAGTAAATATGTTTTCGGCTGAGTCATTTAGAGAATAGTTATATCAATTGCCACGAGAGGTTTTACTCACTTTTATTCCAATATTGTGTATCATATTTAAATTGTTGTTCCTTAGTTTAGTTTTCGTTTAGTATCTGTCTGATGAAGACGTGATGTCGTTGAAACGCCTTACAAATAAGGTAAATAATTCTGTATCAAATTTCATTTTATTTATCTATTTGGCTCAGCTTCTCATTACATTTGAGCTGTTCCATGAATCAAATGTTGGATGTAGACGAACACTTCATCATATTTGATACACTTCCATGATATTTTATTTATCGGGGAAAAGACAATTTCAATAGTCATTAGCATATGCTCTTTAGTTTTGAAGATTTAACTAAATATATTTGAAAAAATTTACTTAATGAACTAGAAGTTAGGAAACATTGAGTTCAGTGTGATATATCCCCAAGCTAAAATGAAATTAGTCTCTCCACGCTATTTCAGTTAAACTATTGAGCAAACAACTGGAGTATTATCTAATAAAAATGTCATCGTCGCTCTCAAACCAACTACTAAATTACCTGGTCTTCTCCTAACGCAAAGGATAAAATTGATAAATTTAAGGGGTCAGGTGTGCCAAGTAACTTGTGAATGTAATTGGTTTTAAATGGGGCAAACCTGTCGCGCTAGATACACTTCAGACCTTTCCGATATCAAGAACGAAATTGCGTAGTTCTCCGAAAGAGTCGTTCCTTTTTGATTGAGAAATTCATTACATTGAAATGGTTGATAAATAATTCAGTGTCAAATTTTCAGAATCGCCGAAAATTATAGAAAAAAAAAAGGTAGATTCCATGTGATAAATTATTATACGATCATTTTCCGAAAGCAGCTAATGTAAAATTTTAGGAGACCACTTAATAATAGCCACATCAAATTCGATCAACAGAAACGGAATAGTTATGACAATATACTAGCATAAGAATTATATTATTACTTTGCCTTAAAAAAATGTTGATTATACTCTTTTGAGCTGTTCTCTTTAAATATTCTAATTAAGATCTAAACTTTTAATATTCTTGTGGAAGTTGATGGGAATAACATCTGTTGTATGTCACAATGCTGAAAGTGATTACTCATTTCATTTTGTAGTTTTCAATTTCGAATTCAGATTATACACTTTAGGACCTTTTGCTCTATCCTGTTTGATTATAATGTGTAGCTTGAATTTCAATAATAATAATGTAGGACGGTTTTGTTTACTACCCACTGCAATATATGTAATGGAATTATGTTACAAATAATATTTTCGCAATATGCAAGCTGTGCTAATTATAGAGAAATGTTTATACAGAGGCCCCTTCAGGGGGATATCAAATGGTCATTGGTGGGTGTGCCCCCATTAATTGATGGTATACTGGGCGAGTAGTGAACGGTGACTGAAATTTTTTTATTTCGGAAATCACTTTCGAACGGTACGTTCGCACCATCTAATTTTCTGATTCAATCATACTAAAATCTACTATTAGAAACTAAGTTTCAATCTGTAAATGGTTTTCACAAATCCTCATAATTAATATATTGAAGAAAAACACTAGGCTTATTCACAATATATATATATATATATATATATATATATATATATATATATATATATATATATATATATATATAAATTTGTAGTCAATTATTGCTTTCGAAACTTTTTTCAGAGAAAACCTGAAATTGCCACTATTCCATTCATTAGGTTAGCTTTTAAAGATTATATCTAAGATCATGGTTATTTTTATGATTTGATTCGATTAAGGCCATAGTAATTAACTGTGCTCTTAGAGTTTTACACTTACGATTCCAGTTTCAGTATAGGTATTAATGTTTATTGAATATTTGAATATCGAAATAGCTGCTTGTTAGTTGTATGTCTATATTCCAACTAGTACATTTAAGAATTTGTTCACCTGAGACTTTGGTTGCTACAAGATGCCGAATAGAAACAATGAAAATTATGGAAAGTTCGATATGATGGAATGTTATATTCTTAGTGGGTATGACGAAACCGACGAAAACATATTTCAGTTGGTATCCTGAAAGGCACTAGCCAAATAAATCCATTTTTCGAATAATGAAAGACAATCTTATCAATAGTGGCTGATCCAGAAAATCAAGAAATATAAAATATCATGTAAGTGATAGAGGGAAAGCAACGATCGAAGTGATGTGCTGTAATGGACAAACCTTCAATTTCGAGCAGACAAATATAAGCAAAAACAGGAAATAGTCTCGAATTCTGAAGGAGAACCAGTTTAAACCCTACAGAATGCGAGTCGCCCAATGTTTGCAGCCAAGGGATCCCCCTCGCCGACTAAATTTCTGCTATTGGTATCTAGAAAATATCCAAGAGCGCCCAGACATTTTTAGAGAAGTCATATGGACAGATTAAGTCCGCATCACTAGCGATGGGACATTCAATCACTTCAATGAACATTTGTGGTCCGATGAATATCCTCAACGCCATATTGATGTGCAGCATCAAGGAAGATATGGTTTCAATGTGTGGTTTGCACTGAAAGATATTCGCGTTTTGGCGTTTGAAATTTTTGATGAAAATATGAATGGAGCATGTTATGAAGAAATCATCAACAATAATATCATCGAAGGATTTCTCGATCATATTCCGTTAGGACAAATATCAATTTTTTTTTTCAACACGATGGTATCCCTTCCCATAAAACAAGGGCTATCATTGATCTGTTGAATTTGAATGTTGGACATAATTGGATGGGGACTGAATGTCCTGTGAGATGGTCATGTTGAGGATTTACTTGACAAGAGAAACAGTAACAATTTAGAAGAGTTAAAACAGAATGTCAGGGAATGCCTTGCTTCTGTTAGCGATATTCATATTCACAATGCATGCCGTAGTAATTCTGGCGATGTAATTTATGCATTGAAAACAATGGCAACACTTTTGAATATTGGCGATAAAGTAGTTTTCCCCACTTGTATCGTTAGGTTAGGTTAGATTAGATTTTTGTTTCTGTTAAAGGTTGTCTATGTGTTTTTGGTTTTCGTTTGAGAAAAGTTTAATGTCATAGGTCGTGTTTTGCATAATAATATATTTTTATTCGTATGATTTTCTAATAATTCTAATAGAATATTAGAATATTACCAAAGCAACATGCATGAACTCATATGTTACGTAGATTCCTCGGTTTGGTAAGTTTTGAATTTCAAAAACAATGTTTTCAAAATTAATGTTCATCTGTGATTCGATTTATGAAGAGTAGAACACCTAAAAATAGTCTAGGAACATTTACCAATATCTTCGAAATATAAATTTGATGATTCGAATTTATAGAATTCTTTCGGTTTTCGTTAGGATGTATTTTATATAATGTATTCTTAAGAAAACAAAATGATAATTGACTTCCTAAAGCACCTACTATAAAAAAAATTGAAATTTGAAAATGACGAAATTTGGTAAAACACAAAAAAAATCCTGAACTAATATTTTCGAAATGATATGGAAGCACTTATATTTTTCAGTACCCAGAAGGTCCACCTCTGTTATTAATGACACTTAGGCATTGTCACGGCATGCTCAATATTAAATTATTTACTACATTTTGGCCTAAGTTATTCCAAGCCCCCTGAACTGCTAATCGAAGCTCCTGTTCATGATGGAAGACGGTTTGACGCAGGAGATTTCTTTTTAGGGTGTCCCACACATGCTCGATGGGATACAGATCTGGGGAGCAGGATGGCCATGGTAAAAGATCGATATCATTCTCTTCAAGAACGTTCAAGACAACTTTTGTACGATCAGGAGGGGCATCATCTTGTTGGAAGAGTGGATGTTGACCCATTGTTTGGAGATACGATACCACAACAGGTAAAACTATCTCATTTGCGTAAGAATTTCCCGTGAGGTTGTTCTGTATGAAAACGAGGTCAGTTCTTTCACGAAGGCGTATACCTCTCCAAAACATCACTGATCCACCTCCCTGTCTAACAACTTCTCGAGCATGCTGGAGACGGTTTTGCTTTCCAGGTTCCCTCCATATTCGAATTCTTCCCGAATCGGGATAATAACTAAATCTAGATTCATCACTGGAGAGAACTGTAGCCCATCACTCTTGATCCCAGTTTACGTGTTCTTGGCACCAAGCTAAACGAGCAGCGCGATTTCCATGGGTCAGTTGTGGAACTCTTAAAGGACGTTTGGTGTGAAGTTGACCTTCGTGCAGTCGAATTTTCCACTGTTTGGTCGGAAATTTGTACATTAGGAACTCATGATAGCTCTTGAGCTAATTGAGATGCTGTGGTAGTACGATCTCTTCTGGCTTGTAAAACCAAAAATTGGTCTTGGGCGACTGTAGTAATCCTGAAACGACCTGTATGGCGTTTCTCTACGCTACCTGTTTCATAGAAACGCGACCATAAACGGTTTATGACACTTGGGCTACTTCCCAGAACCCTGGATACTTCCCGTTATGAGCTCCCAGCTTGGAGCATGCCAACGGCTCGTAACATCTCTTCTCTAGTCAAATGTCGTCTTTCCATGGTCGAATCACAAAACGTGAATCTTCTATCTATTCTTACAACAGAAACAAAGTGCCAACTAA
Organism: Cryptolaemus montrouzieri; assembly: GCA_013387265.2. Lineage (NCBI taxonomy): Eukaryota > Metazoa > Arthropoda > Insecta > Coleoptera > Coccinellidae > Cryptolaemus > Cryptolaemus montrouzieri. The sequence continues at coordinate 55,441,957 of JABFTP020000001.1, forward strand.
CTGATTTCAAACACTGAATACATGAAATGATTACAAAGCAGCGTCGCATCTGCTGCATTTCATTTCTCAAAAAAAAATCCATATTGATCGTTCTGGATACGATATATCGATATTCAGAAGTGTTCTCTAGACTTTTTGAGGTGTTTATATATATATATATATATATATATATATATATATATATATTTCTGAAAAGGAAAAACATTGTTTCATCCAATAGTGGTAAAATTTCCTATGGTTTGTATGAAAGAAAAAATGTCTGCACTGAAATTTAAAACCTCTGAGCTAAATAAATTTCTTCTCACACCACTGTGTTCTATTTAAAAAAGTGCCTGCAGAATGTCACGCTTATTTTTATGTAACTTTCATGATGATCGAGACATAATTCGTAAAAATTTGAATATGTCCAAAAGGGAAAGAGATATCAGAAAAATGTTGGCACCACTAAACTAGCCCCTGAAAATAAGATCGAGAGAGGAGGGTTCATTTTACTCTATCTGCAATATTTCACATAGATGACGTACAAATACATCTAATGAGAGAAAATGCAATTAAGAATATTTTTTCGTGTTGGTCAATCACTACAGCGCCAAGCATAGAAGTTTAACCGCCTGAAAGATTTCCGTCATTATCAATTTCCTGTGGACTAGCGACGTAATCCAACAATTGTGTTCTACGCTGCTGAGTCTTATCGAAACCAACCTTATACCTATTATTCTTTGTGTACACTTCGTACCGAGTTATCTTCTTATCCATTTATCTCCATTCCCTTTGTTTTCATGCCGTGTAACGGTCTCTCAATTTTCCAAAATTCAATTACTCTCAGATCTTGTTTGCGATCCAGATAGAACTGATGCGACAAGGACGCGACTACCTACTTACACTCTTGTAGACTCGTCAAGTCCGCCATTCTTCCAATTAAGGTCCTCGCACACCAATCAACTTTGTTGTCTCTTGTATTTATTTATTTTCTTCCAAGAGTGTAACAATCCAATTTGCATATTCAAACTGCTGGAAATTGCAACCTAAACTCAAATTTAGCGGCAGTTAAATAAATTAACGATGGGGAAAACTTATTCGCTCCTTTTCGTTCCTTCGCAGAATCAATTCCGTTTGGTATTTATACGCAATTTGAGAATACGTCCGTGGCGTAAACCGAGCATAAAATCTGAGGAAAATTAAATTCCTGATATAACAATGAAAGGGATATATTAGTGTTCAATTCTCAGAGTCTGATGAATCAAAATGTAAATCATTTGGGTTCGGTTGTATAAAACTACTTGACAAATTGTAAAGTCAATGTTATATTCATATTTGGGTTGCATGAAACACTCAACAAGATGTTGATTATTATACAGCTAGCAGTCCAAATCGATGTTTACTCAGTCTTTGGGTTGCCTAAAACTTGTTGTTAACTTCTTGTAAACTTTATTCAACTGTTTGTAACCTAAAATCAATACCCTTTTAGTAACTTTTTGTTAAATAATAGTTCAGTATTTTTGAAGTCAAATTATTATAAAATAACAGTATAAATTATATATTATTCATAATCATTCAAATAATCAATAAAATTCAAATATTTAAATTGAACATACTAAAATTAGAGTATACTTAAATATACTGGGCGATTCACCAGTGGCGCGGTGCTCCGTAGCTCGTACACTCTTGAAGATTTCATTTTTGTTCGAACGGTATTGTATTTAGAGAGTGAGAATCTACTTCAGCAATTTATTTTGCAGTAAACAGGGTGTCCCAATTTTCTAAATAAAATCTTGGGTGGTTTTTTCAAATTGGAAAAATTCATGAAAATAGGCTCTCACATCATCGCATGCTCCTACGGCCAGTGAGGAAGAATACTTTTTCCTTTCGTTTTCTTATTGCCCAAGGATAGCTTTATTGATGAATTGAAATAGATTATCCTCATTTCATGCAGGAGTGACTTAAAGAAATTATTGAATATTGTAGTTTTAAAAATATCGTACCTTGATTTTTCAAACGGAACACCATGTATTTTATTATTCATGTCAACACATAAAATATTGTGCTATTTATCTTCGATCCTTTTCGAAATATTCGATTATTCGTAAATATTTCTGATGAAAATTTTACAAACCGAATCAAACTTTTCATTATTCGCACAGATTTTTTCTGTAATGATTCAAGTAGTAAAAAATGAAACCCAAACAAGATAATTCTTTTAACGAATAATAAAATCAAGATGATTAAAACGTAAATCGAGGTATGTGTTGACATTTTTTTTTTATTTGTGCCGTCTGTCAGGTGTCCGAACATATCATATTCTGTATATTACATGGTGAACTTATCAGTTTTCGTTATTAAACATTGTTAAAGTGAGGTTTGAACATAATTTTCTCAATTGACTGTCATGAAGTTCTCCAAAGAAGAAATGGTTGATATGATTTTTATTCTGGGTGAGTGTGATAGAAATTCTTTGTTGGCAAGTAAGATTTATGCACAAACGTTTACTGACAAGAGGCATCCTGATGCAAGATGCTTCGGAAAACTTCTAATTAGATTTATCGAAACGGGTAATATCGCTTACGAAAAACATGAAAAACCGAAAACTGCTACAGCTGAAGACAACCAGTTATCAGTTTTGTTGACAGTGACAGAGGACCCCCATATAAAAGCCGAATGGAGATTTCTCAGGTAACGAATATAAGTCAAACTTGCGTCCAGAGAATCTTGAAAATGAATAAATTTCATGCATATCATGTACAGCTGCACCAGGAACTGAACAATCAAGACTATGAAAATAGAATCAATTTTTGCTATTGGGCAAGTGACAAAGAAGCGGAAAATCCAAATATGTTTAGCAGAGTTCTGTTGTCGGACGAGGCAACTTTCCACAAGAATTGGCTTGTTAACAGGCACAACTTTCATTATCATGCGACGGAAAATCAACAACTTATGAGACAAATTGATCACCAGCGTTGGTCCTTGAATGTATGGGCCGCTATAGTAGATGGATATCTAATTGGGCCGCATTTTTTCGACGGGCACCTCAACAGTGAAATGTATTAAGGTTTTCTGCAAAATCATCAATGTTACCTTCCGATGTATTAGAGCATACAAGACAAGATTTGTGGTTTTTTTAGGATGGAGCACCTGCACATTACTCACAACAAATTAGGGAGCATTTGAATCATGTATTTCCAAACTAATAGATAGGACGTGTAGGTCCTGTTAGGTCTCCGGACCTTATAAGTCTAGATTTTTTCTTGTGGGGTTATATTAAGGGTATCGTTTACCAGATTCTTTCCACAATACAGTTGAATATGAGACAGAGAATAGTCGACGCCTTTCAGTTAGTTGATCCGCAAATGTTGTCGAGATTTCAACGGTCTTTCCTCAGACGGATTGAGTTGTGTCTACAAAAAAACCGGCAACATTTCGAACATTCATTGAAGTAGTTCAACATCTTGTAGATCATCTCAACAAAAACCAATCTATTACGTATTTCATACACGACTACCTTAAAATATCTCCATTTCTCTGATCAAGTATAATGATATGTACTAATAAACTCTTCTTTCGCAACTTCTGATTTTATTACTTTAGTTTATTTTTTGATTCGAAAATGGTCGAAGCTAAAGATGAGATTACGTATGCAAAAAATATGGAAAAATATTTCATGCGTTGACATGAATAATAAAATACAGGTTGTTCCATTTGACAAAATCAAGATATGATATTCTTGAAATTACAATATTCAACAAGTTTTTTGAGTCACTCCTGTATGAAATGAGGATAATTTATTTCAATTCATCAATAAAACTATCCTTGGGCAATAAGAAAACGAAAGTAAAAGAGTATTCATCCTGTCAGGCCGAAGGAGCATGTGATGATGTGAGGGCCCATTTTCATGAAATTTTACGGAAAAAAAATATTGTGACGAAACTACTCACCAAAAAATTTGATACTTAAAGACATTATAGCAGAGTTTAGGACGCTCTTGAATCTCCAACAAAGAAGTGGTCTTACTATCTGGAAAACCTCCCAATATTTTTTTATAGAAAATTGCGACACCTTGTTTACTTCAAAATAAATTGCTGAAGTAGATTTTTACTTTCTAAATACAACACCGTTCGAACAAAAATAAAATCTTCAAGGGTGTACGAGCTAGAAAGCACCGCGCCACTGGTGAATCATCCAGTAGAAGATAAGCTACTGGCACTGATCCACTCTTCCCCACATCTGTCGCTAGAATAACTAGTTTCACAAAACATGCAGTTCGTATCTGCGCTTTCCGGGGTCCTATCTGGATATTGACTGTCGTCATTCTCCGAATCTGTTTCTAGGACTACATCACTTTTAGAGCTTCTGCTGGATGATGACTGAATGACTCTTTTGCGCTGACGGGCTTTGTTGCTGCTGCTTGTTTCAGTTTGATTACATCCGGTACCGCGTCCACGCCCACGCCTACGACTTCGGCCACGAGTTTCTGCTGATCGCAAAGATTCACTTATTTCATTCTTGATTGCTTTTGCTGTGGTAGTCTTCCTTCTATGATTCGAAGTTCGAATCTTAGCTCCAGGGATGGGCTGAATGTACTCCGGCAAAACCAAACGAGCTTGCAACTCTTGAGCTGCAGCATACACACCAGACGCTTCTTGATCAGCAGCAGGACTTGTATGGCGATAAGCTGGGTTTTGTTGGGGGCAAGATTTTTGTTCAGTATTTGATGTCTCCATCAGAAAAGCCGTAACAACTTGCGGATTGAATGCCCGTCCAAAGAGAAAAGAAACTTACGAATTTCCTCACTGTAGTGACTCATAAACGCGCCGTTTTCTGAAAGTCACCTTTATCTTGACACTTTTGCAAGCAGGAATCTTCTTTCCGTCAAAAAACATAAGAGTATGGATAGAGAACAACAGATATTTTTGATTGGAAGAGGAATCATTAAAATATCCAACGTCCCAATTGACTCTGTTTATTCTATATCACAAAATGAGCAGATATGAGGACGGTGAACCAATGGAAAAATACTTTCATGTGTAAAATACTAATTAAATTTAGTTACTCTCCCAGAGTAATATTCAGACCCAAAATCTCAATACTTTTGTGAAGATTTCTAGGAATAACGCCTGTTGTAGAAATAATAATCGGTAGAATAAATATTTTCTTCATTTTCCACATTTTTTAATCTCGTCGCCAAGCATCATATATTTAGAAATTTTTTCATTGTATTTATTTTGTATATTATGTGTCGGGTATAGCAATATCAATTATATATGTTATTTGATTCTGTTTATCATTAAGAACGATATCTGGTCTATTGTGTTTTACAGCTCTGTTGCACAGAATTGTTTTATCAAAATAAAGTTTATATTTGTCATTTTCACAAATAATCTCAGGTTCATATTTTTGAAATTTTTTCTTTTGGGAATTAGGTCATGTTTAATTCCTAGATTGAAGTGAATAATATTAGCGACGGCATTATGTCTTTCTAAATAATCTGTTGAAGCAAGGACTGAGCAAGATGATAATATATGAAAAACTGTTTCTGAAGAACAGAAACATCTACGGCAAGAATCATCTATATTTTGTTTGATGATATGTTTTCTATAATACCTTGTAAAAACAACCTGGTCCTGGATCGCAATTGCCAAGCCTTCTGTTTCAGCAAACAATTCTCCAGATACTAACCATTTATTCGATGCAATTTCATCAATATAATCATTTTTCAATTCTTTAGGGTGCTTTCCGTGTAATTCCTTCTGCATCTAACTTTCTCTTTTAGAATTATCATCAAATATATCAAAATCTACCTTTTGCATTGTCAAGTTCAGAGGTGTAAGATTATAATCTGAAGCAACAACAATATCATGTAATTTAGACGTTCTCTGTTTATCATGAAAATGGGAACGTAGATGAAAAATCTGTTTACTATGAAGATTATTCAAATCAATTAATCCACGACCTCCAAGATGTCTATATATATATATATATATATATATATATATATATATATATATATATATATATATATATATATATATATATATATATATATATATATATATATATATATATATATATATATATATATATATATATAGGGGTTTTACCCCGACGAGTTGCCCATATATCTGTTCATGCAATCAAACTGATTTCATGAAAAATATAAATCCACCACCCGGTAATTAATACCATGCCAGGCAATGATTATAATCAAAACATATCCTGGAGTAATTATATATTAGGATAACGTTAAATGTTATGAGAATATATCAATCTACCAGAATATATACATACTATAGCATCATCAGACAATGATATCAATGTACCAACGAGTAGTGTCAGAGGCTTTCTCCCCGGAAAAATCCAGTGTACGGACCTTAGTCAAGTAACACTGAATGTTACTCATTAATAGTTTCCTTTGTGTGAAGTGGTGAACGATCGAATAGAATACTGCTCTGAATATAAATATGACAAAATTATCAGTTAATTATATTACATTTATATAAACAAATAAATAAAATATGAAATGAGATTCTGAGCAGTATAAGCTAAAGAGAAAACCTATGACTCTACCTCATTATTATTTTCGGAAGGAAACCTACGAAGAATATTACAAGATTTGATGACTGTTATCTTTTGTAACTGTTCAAACAAATTTTTCTTCAGACCCAAAATCTCAATACTTTTATGAAGATTTCTAGGAATAACTCCTGTTGTAGAAATAATAATCGGTAGAATAAATATTTTCTTCATTTTCCACATTTTTTAATCTCGTCGCCAAGCATCATATATTTAGAAATTTTTTCATTGTATTTATTTTGTATATTATGTGTGTCGGGTATAGCAATATCAATTATATATGTTATTTGATTCTGTTTATCATTAAGAACGATATCTGGTCTATTGTGTTTTACAGCTCTGTTGCACAGAATTGTTTTATCAAAATAAAGTTTATATTTGTCATTTTCACAAATAATCTCAGGTTCATATTTTTGAAATTTTTTCTTTTTGGAATTAGGTCATGTTTAATTCCTAGATTGAAGTGAATAATATTAGCGACGGCATTATGTCTTTCTAATATGTATATAAAAAATACAAGTCTGAGCTCAGGAAATGTAACTATAATTTTGGTGTGTGTCAGAAACATACAAACTTGTATATGATTCAATAAACGAGTGAAAAACCTGAGAAAAAACTCGTTTCCCTGTCGCTATTGAACTAGCAATAGCTTGTCTGTTTATGTTGTGTAAGTATCGTGTGTACATAAAGAGTACCAAAGATTTTTCTGCTTAGCCGCTTCATTCTCTCTTGCATTCCATAATTTCAAACGAAGGCAAGGGTGAAAGGAAGGGGGTTTGGGACAGGAATCTGTAACAATGGAAAAAGAAAAACAGCAGAAAAATATTTCAACAATCATACTTCTTATATGTCTAAACAAATCTAAGAAAAGATTTTACATAGCAAGCAAGGTCATGAAAACGACTAGGGAGATAATAAAAAAAATACATAACCTGCTGATATTTCCTCAAATTCCATCTCTGTTTGACCGAGAGAGCCGGATGGCCAGGTTCAGTCTTCCAAGTGATGCCGATTATGATCAATAGATGTTTTACAATCATTATGGACCCAATAATCTGGGTTGACATCGCCCATATATTATTTCTTCGTGGAACTTGTTTAATTTAAAGAAATATTTGCGAAAAAATTTTGACAGTCGTTCGAAAAATATGACATTTGTCATATATTTTCATGACAGAAAATGACAATCAACGGTTTTTTCCTTTTTGCACTCAATTTTCAATTTGTTGAATATTGAATTTGAGGTTTTGGAATGACATTGACATTTTGTTACTAAATATTAATAATTTATATTTCAAGATGGGTCAGTAACTTGGTGTTCCTGTAAATTCCGAGTCTTCTGCTGCTTTATAGTCTCATTCACTTAGGGTAACCCAGGAATAGGACAATTCGAAAATGACACGTATATCGGTAGTGCAATGAGGGAGAAAGAAACAACGCACTTCCGAACTTTCTTTAAAGCATTTGCAGGTAGTCTTAAGTTATTGTTGAATTAGTTCTGGAAAGATCGCTTGTGAGGACTAGGTTTAGTAACTTTCGAATAAACACTTTTAATATTCTTTCAATTCGTATTTCAGCTCCACTATTACATATACACACAACCAAGTTTGGATGGAATCACTCGATATTTCACATCATTGATTGTTTTTAACCATGAATCTTTCACTACATGTGAAGAATGAAGTTTTTTGTTGTAACAAAATGGATAATATGATAAGAAATGTTGAATTATCACCGCATGTTCGGAATATTGTACTCAGTCGTCACTGAGATTTGAAACTGTGAATTTCAAAATTTAAAAAAGCCTATAATCATAATTGAAAATGCCTTACGTTGGATTGTCTGATATGCAGAGGGGTCGAATAATTGCTCCCGTTGAAGAAGGGGTGACACAAAGGGTCAATATTTTCTACTGCTCTCACTGGTTAAGTGGAAGAGTAGCCACGGCTGAACTACGCCAGTGTAGAGCACTACTTATACACCTTTTAGGTACAGTCAATAAAGACGATTCATTATGATTATTATTATTATTATATAGGGGTATCAGAAGGGGTGATTTCAAAAACCAACGCCCGATACGTGGAGCTACAATCTCTGCAAAATAGGATAAAAGAAGTCGTAGGAAGATCACTTCTGAAGAACAAGGCCGCTTTTTGTGCCAAATTGCAAGAAGAGCCCCTTGTACGTAGCACCCCATACTCCAAAGGCAATTTCTTGAAGCAATGGGCATCAGTGTATCAATCGAAACGCCTCAAGAGTTCCAGAGCTAATCAGACAACAAAAACTTAACAGACTTAATTGGTGTATCGAGCACCAAAATTGGAATATTGCGAATAGGTGAAATAATCTTTTTTCGGATGAGACCAGAATTGGTGTTGATCAGACGACCGCTGGATTCGGGTTTTAAGGGGTCGTGGAAGACTCCGAGCAGCAAGATGATTTCCGAAACACGAAGGGGGCAGTGTGATGTTTTGGGGTGGCGTTATTATGGGAGGCAAAACACAGAGAGTATAAGGGCTAGAAATTACGTGGACCTAGTGCTGGAGCCCAAAGTGAGACTCTAGCGAGGTGCCCACGGTGAGTATTTCACTTATGCAAGATAATGCTCCTCCGCCTACCAGCAACCACGCGCGACATTACCTTGAAACAAAGGGAATCGCTATTTTGGACTGGTCAGCTTGCTTTCCAGACCTAAATCCTATAGAACAATCATAGGATGATCTCAAGAGAAAAATTAGATCGTGCCAGGATAATCAAAGAACTCCACAGCAGCTCATTCAAGCCCAGAGGAGGTCGAAACCCTAATCCAAATCATGCCTAGACGAATTCAGGCTTGTACCAGGGCAAAAGGAGGTAATACAAGCTACTGAGGTCGAGAAAAAATACCGACTCCGTGAGAAAATAATTTTCAATTTTTTTACTACATGCGGAAAGAGTCTCTTATTTTCTTTCTTTTGTTTCTTTCATAAAATAAACCATATTTTATTCCTTTCTTCAATTGAAATATCCCAAAAAGAATCAATTCTAACAATTCTTCGAAGTATTCAAAATCCCTGAGGTAACATTCAAAATATCGGGTGATTCCATATAAATTAGGTTGTGTGTATATAACAATTTGCAATTCTTTTCACCGCTGTACCATTACCGGTAATACCGGCCATCGGCGACAACTGCTATTTCGAATGGCAGTGAAAATAAAACCAAATTATCAAAAAAATGATGATGGGAGGCGAAACACAGCGAGTGTAGGGGCTAGAAATTACGTGGACCTAGTGCTGGAGCCCAAAGTGAGACTCTAGCGAGGTGACCACGGTGAGAATTTCCTTTTTATGCAAGATAATGCTCCTCCGCATACCACCAACCTCGTGCGACATTATCTTGAAACAGAAGGAATCGCTATTTTGGACTGGCCAGCCTGCTATCCAGACCTGAATCCTGTTGAATATTTATGGGATAATCTCAAAAGGAAAATCAGATGGTGCCAGGATAATCCAACAACCTCACAAAAGCACATCCAAGTCGCCGCAGAAGAGTGGCGGTATATCACCACAGAAGAGGTCGAAAACCTAATTCAAAGCATACCTAGACCAATTCGGGCTTGTATCAGGGCAAGAAGAGTTAATACAAACTACTTATTTCGAGAAAAAACTCCTACTCCTTCGAAATTTCCAAAATCCCTGAGGTAAAATTCAAAATATCGGGTGATTTCATATATTAATATATTATATATATATATATATATATATATATATATATATATATATATATATATATATATATATATATATATATATATATATGTATATTTGATCTAACCTAACTTTACACTAAGAGAGATCCCCTATCGAATACAAGTGGAGCTGTTTCTGCATTTTGTGAAGAAATGAACGCTTATATATTTTTTCGAGGCCTTCTTTAAATCAAATAAGACTGTTTTTTCATATTTAATAGTATTGATATACTATTAAATATGAAAAAACAGTCTTATTTTCTTAATAGGATGAAAATAAACAAACAAATCAAAATTTGATGCTTGTATGTCTGGACCGAAGTATTGAACCGTTGTATCAAAGTGATTCTATAGGTTTATCAATAGAACCTAGAGAACCGCAGAAATTCACCTCCTGTTATCACGATAATTTTTATGTACTTGAATTAGTGCTGAAAAACCGTATTTCAGCGAGAAATGAAGACTTATAGCTATTTTTCATCATAACTTTTATTGAAAGCCTTTTATTCGAGCTCTCACTCAAAGATCTCCTCCGTGTACTCTTTTAAAGTTTCCCTATTCGTCATTTGCCCCATATTCATAAATCAAGATATTCGAGAACACATTATGGCAATATCAAATAACAACTCAGAGAGGGGAGTCACAAAGACCATCTATTATTTTACGGATAGTTTGAAATCATATCAGGAGCTGTAGGGTAAAGATTGCTATATAGAATCACTCTCCAGTCAAGACGAAAAGCCGGGACTTTACGAAAATTCATTAAACGTTTCTTCCATTCTCCCTCTTTGCAGCGATATTATATTTCATTGCGCGAATTTTGACGTGGACCTGAAAGTTTACGTAACCTAGAGTCGCCGTAGCGGTACGGAGCAACCTTCCCCTTTACATAATTCAGTCATAATGTGCTGCTTGAAAGAAGACTACTTTTTGAATAATTGAATGAATTTCAACAGAATACATAATTTTTCTTGAATTATTTTATGTGCCGAGGTAACTTTCAGTTGAAAAGTTCGGGCGCTTATGTAGTGTTAAAGTTATATAAACGCATTTGTCATGCCGTGAGTATATATATATATATATATATATATATATATATATATATATATATATATATATATATATATATACAGGATATCCACCAGGACCGTCCGTTAAAACTTTTTAAGTTCCAATTACAATATCAAGCGATTTTGAAATTTTATACGCGGCCATAACTTCTTCCAATTGAAGTGAAATATTTTCGAAGTGATACCATTTCCGGTTATACCGGAATTGGGTAATCACTTTGTTTTATCAAATGGAGCTCTACCTTTTCTATTATACATTTAGAACCGACATTTGATCAAGGCATAAAATACCCAAGTTGTTGGCACTTATCTGTCAAAACTTTTGACAGATTTAATTATTTTTGTTATAAACTCGATTTTTGAGGAACATTTAAAGAAATTGTAGCTCGTAGATCTTTTGCACTACAGACACAATTTTTACTAGGGTGGATAGAAGAAGGATCCAGGAATTTTTAGCCATCAGATGAAGCGTCAAATTTCAGATGGTATTGTATAAGCATGTACTATACCCATCTCTTATTGTTCCGAAATAATTTGGGAATATATTGAATTTTGATGATTTTGCAAGAACTAACAGAGAATGCTCCGAAATATTTGAATCAAGAAGCTGAACGTGCTACGCTCACCTGATAGGTGCCTAAAATTAATATACTCGTCACTTCGTTCATTCGAATTTGATATTTCAACAAGAATTGTTGGTAATTTGAAATGAAAATTCTTGAAAAACACCAGATTAATAATAAAATGGCAGATTATTCCAAAACAAATTCAGCGTGAACGTTTTTGCCATTTTAATGAATGATTTGTTGGCTTATCACATTTATGAGGAAAATCTTAATGTACAAAGATACCTGGAAATTTTGAGAGGAACATTAGCAAATTTTTTAGATGGATTACCCCAAAACATTCTGAGGGATTGCTTTTACCAACAGGATGGTGCACCAGAACATAAAACACGAGCTGTAGATCGTCAGCAAACAGAAATGTTCGAGGATAGATGGTGGGGTAATCACGGACCAAATTTATGGCATCCGCGTTCTCCGGACCTGACGCCCCTTGATTTTCATTTATGGGGCAAAATCAAGGGTGGAATGTATCTTATTCCTGTAAGAAGTAAAGAAGAGTTACTAGAGCGCATTCATAATGCCTTTCGTAATATTGATATTGAGGAAACTAGGAGGGCAACTCATCATGTTCGCATACGAGCTGTCAAGTGTATCGAGCAAAATGGGGCCCATATTGGACATTTATTCAGACCGTAAATAAGTTTTCTCCTATGATGTTTGCTATCATTTATTCGTATCAATGTAATTATCTTCGATGATTGGTTTTCGCTTAGTTCCTACAATTTTTAATCATCCGAATTGTAGAAAATTGCTTCTAATGCTTCGAAATTTCATTCTACTCATAGACGGTAAATTTGGAAATTGGTTATTGAATTGCCTGCAATTTCTACCCACTACTTTTTGACATTCTAAAACGAATTAGAAAAAGATTAAATATATTTTAGTTTGAATAACCAGTGGTTTAATTTTAAATGTGTTGTATTTTTCGGATATTTTCAATCTGAAATAACGACAATTCTTGTTGAAATATCAAATTCGAATGAACGAAGTGACAAGTACATCAATTTTAGGCACCTGTCAGGTGAGCGTAGCCAGTTCAGCTACTTGATTCGAATATTTCAAAACATTCGCTGTTAGTTCTTGCCAAATCATCAAAATTCAATATATTCCCAAATTATTTCGGAACTATAAGACATGGGTATAGTACATGCTTATACAATACCATCTGAAATTTGACGCTTCATCTGATGGCGATATTAAAATTGGCACGTGCAATTTGAAAAAATTGAGTTATTGCTGTTTGGAAAAGGCCAAATTGAAAAAATCATACAAAACAACGCAATAAACATTCGACATGTGTAGATTGCTTAAAAAATTCCTTGATCTTTCTTCTATCTACCCAGCAAAAATTGTGTCTGTAGCGCAAAAGATCTACGAGCTACAATTCATAACAAAAATAATCAAATCTGTCAAAAGTTTTGACAGGTAAGACAACTTGAGTATTTTATGCCTTGCTCAAATGTCGGTTCTAGATGTATAATAAAAAAGGTAGATTGCCATTTGAAATAACAAAGTGATGACCCACTTCCGGTATAACCGAAAATGGTATCATTCATCAAAATATTTCACTCCAATTGGAAATCGCTAGTTATGGCTGCATATAAAATTTCAGCTTGATATTGTAATTGGAACTGAACTTAAAAAGTTTTTAACGGACGGTCCCGGTGCATATCCCTGTATATAAATTAAATTATTTGATCGTTTCGATAAAAAATGGCCAAATCATGATAAAAAGAATTTTACTGAGGAGAAAAGGAGGGTATATTGGAAATCAAGAAGTTATATTCGGTCAATTCAAAATTAACGACTAATAGACAGTTATAGGGACTTATTGATATTCATCTGTGAGCCTACCAATTTCTCAATAAATAAGCGACGCATATCATCCTGGTAGGTGGATGTCCAAAATAATTCATTGCTTGAAAATATATCTTTTTGGGCTCAATTCAAAGTATCTAAAGTAGCCTTGAAAGAACAATTTAACGCATTTGTCATTAAAATATATCTAGAAGTCTGGTTTCTCTGACAAATTCCTATAATACAAACGATAATTGATTCACAATTACTGAATGACTCTGTTCAATTTAGAGAATATTATCAGAAGTAAGGTTTACTGACATTGAAAACTTTATTTCGGAAAGAACAAGAATTGAAGAAAATGATCAAAGTTTAAAATAATTTTGAGTAAATTCTACCTTATCAATTTCATTACTACTGACAAGTTTCAACAATATCGTCCAAAATATTATTAAAATATTTACGATAAACTGTTTTTTGAGTTTGACGATAGTCTTCAATAAATGCTCGAATAAAATAATCCAGAGGTGTCAATTCTAGCAAACAAAGAGGTCAACATCCAGCACTACAAAACACCTGTCATTAAACGATCTTTTCAAAACAGTGTTGACACACTCTCAAGGCGTATGTGGTCATATATATATATATATATATATATATATATATATATATATATATATATATATATATATATATATATATATATATATATCTGAGCTATTCCAACAGGAATCTCCAATTGAAACACGCTGTATAATTTATGATTGTTTCAAAACTCTTGGTCCAAGCAAAAAGAAGCATATTTTTTCTTATTTTCAAAGTGGTACTATGAAACAGCATGTTACAAATTCTGGATTCTTCATTGAAAAGGTCAAATATAAAAAGCCTGCTGAATAGAACGGATAAGAACGTAGCCAGTTTCCTTCGTCTATGACAAATCTAAATTGGACTCTGAATGTAATGTAATCTACAAATCAAATTCAAAACTCACCCACTACTGTCATCTCTGTTTTTTCAGTGACCGTCTGAAAATAGGGAGCTTCCCCTGACACTTCACAACGATACACACCGGAAGTGGACAGCTGAACGGAGACAAGCGTTACCATATTCTGCGTCGAGTTGTCCATCTGAAAAAATATTTGGATTAGTGAGTGTGTTTATCGATCAATTCTGCATAATATATCGATTAAATAAATACACAAGCTTGACTCGAATGAATTCGAGGCAAAGTTTTCATTTCATTTTCATTCATATTATGAAAAGAATATATAATGTTCCCAAAGATATCAGAAATAAAGTGCGTAATAACGATTGCTCCTAATTATTCAAATTTTGTCGTTTTCAGGAAAATGCTTGAACAGGTCCGTTTTGTTGTCCATTCTCTGAATTGATAAAATTAAGTTGCTTTTGATGAAAATTGCCGAATATATAACCTGATCGACTTTTCTTTAAACAGCAGTGTACGGTGTATACATCATTGAGAACTTTTTATTCACTCAATATGTTTCAAAATCTTTATGGAACTCTGTTGAACATTGCATATTGGCGACCAACCAATTGCTAAACGTGATCTCAGTGAAGGAATTACTTATTCTCACTAATGACAACATGTGAAATTCAAAGCAATATATTTGAACAAATCGAATACTCTTATTCAGGGAACAATATTCAACTTTCCATAGAATTTTGAAAACCCCTTCCTGAACTTGTTTTCCGATCCACTTTTCATAATCATCGTCAGTGTTGAACACTCATTCACAACACCAGGCCAGACTTCCACCTACTCATATCAAATCGTTGGGCGCATTAAATTTATGTACTAGAGCCTTAGTTTTTCGACAAATTGCTTTCTACAGACACAGTGTGTAGCATTGCGGTAGATAGTGCAACTAATATGACTTCATGAAGTTTTCTGATTGATATACTCTTTGTTTTCGTCATTTCCAGATGACGTTGGTGGTAGCTTCTGAGTTAGTTCTTTGGAGACCATCAATGGTATATGTATGCATATATTTGTACTTGATGCGCCTCAACAAATTGAAACGAGTAGGTGGCAGTTTGATATGGTATTGTGAATACGTGTGCAACACTGACGAAGTCAAATGAGTCCAAAACTACAGTCTGTTGCTCCTCTTCATGATATTCGATCGGACTGTACCTCTACTGTATGGCCCTGGTTCACGATGATTTTGAAGAGTCGATTGGAAAACCAGGTCCTTTAGATAAGGATAGTTAACATTCTACGGAAGGTTGAATATCGTTTCCTGAATATAAATATTCAAATTACTCTTTCTTGTACTATCAGAAAAAAGAACATGAATATGGCTTTGTTCTCGAGAAATGAAACGAGAGAAGAACAAAAGAAGAACAATTCTCGTAACAGGATGATGGATATGCCATAAAGCCGATTAAGTTTTATGATAAGGTTTGAAGTTAGTGATATTCCATCTAAATAAAACTCAAGTAAACTAAGCTAGTTTTTCAAATACACAAGAGATATTGAAGCTAATTTCATGAATACGCATAGACACGGAATCTTTGGTATGCCAAATTCAAATTTGTGGTAAATTTTATTTAGGGCGCCACATACAACCATAAGGACACTTCTCTTGGTTGGAAGAGATATTTCTGATTGAAGTCGCTAGAACCATTTTCAAAAATAAAAACCTCTGAAACTTTTCCGATTGATTAACATTATGAAAGAGTCGAAAAGCTTTAAAATAAAAGTAAATTACACTTCAACAAGCCAATCATTCTAACATTAGTACTATTAATCATAACCTTATTTCAAATTTTCAGAAATAACGCCATTCACTTAACATTTTTGAGCTTCTTGTATGAAGAGCACAAGCTGGTCTCCTGATTGCGACATATCAATTATTAGTAAGCGTTGTAGCCTTTGTGATTCGTAGAATGAATGCATCTCCAGTACCCAGTTCCAGTTTGTAAACTTCGTGAACCTACTCCGTTAACAATCGTTTAATGGTGTTGGCCTTGAAGGTCTGGAGAACTTGGAGGCCAACAATCCAACACCTTTCTTATCTTCCGTCAAAATAATCCTCGATCTGACGGGCGAAATGTGTGAGAGCTCTATTGCCGCTGATAGTATATTTAGATTCTTATGTTAAAAGGAGTATTAGAAATCCGTGTATTTAATTTTATAGGAAATTAATGTAATCTTCTCGTGCTAGACGATTCTTCAAAATAAAATGGCCAACTAAATGCCTGTCAATCATACTATACAGCTCCTGCAGTGAAAATATATGCTTGAAATTACCGCAATATTGCATGCGAATTTCGTCCTACCGGTTGATATGAAAATTATTAATGTCCCGGGTGAATGTTGCCTCGTCTGTAAGAAAGGCGTAGAATAAAGCATCATTCTTCATTTGCTCCATCAAGGCTGAAGATAGTCAACAATAACTGCGAGTTTAACTCTTTATACGGCGGTTCTAAACAAGAATGATCTACTCTTCTCATACCGCTGAAGGTTCTTCAACATCCTGGAGCTCTTCTTCTTTGAATTTTCTCTGAATAATGCGGTTTTAAAGTTAATATTTGGTGTTTCCTATTACAAGCCGAAGTGCGGGAGTTTTCTTTCCTTGATGGTGAGGAGTATTTCAAGGTTCAGAATTGTTTATTTGCCTCATTATGGCTAAAGTTTGAAAATATTTACTGCGAAATGAATTTTTCATACGACGGTTCTATACAAGGTCGTTGTTCTTTTTTTTGTTCCTTATTACGAGACCCAAATGAAGGAGCTTTCTTTCCTTGATGGTGAGGGGAAATGCAAGTGTAAGGATTCTCTTTTTGCCTCATCAACGCTGAAGATCGGTAATAATTACTACGAGTTGAATTCATGATACGGCGGTTCTTAAGTAGGGTTTTGTACTCTTTCCATACCACTGAAGATTATTTTGCATCAGGAGATCTTTTTCGATCTTTTCCATCTATTTCTGGATAATGTGGTGTTATAGTTGATATTTGGTGTTCCTTATTACAAAACCGATATGTACCTGATTCAATGCATTAATGAGATCTGCCTTCTTCGAAATTTCTCTGAAAAGTGTGGTGTTGAATTTGATATTTGGTGTTCCTCATTACAAGGCCGAAAAGCAGAAACTTACTTTTCTTGATGGTAAGAAGTATTTCAAGGGACATAATTCTTTGTTTTCCTCAACGAGGCTGGATATTGGCAATAATTACTGCGAGTTGAATTCATGATACGGCGGTTCTCAACAAGGATTATGAGATCTTTAAATACCACCGAAAGTTATTTTGAATCAGGATATCTTCTCATTCAAATTTTCTCTGAATAACTAGGTGTTCAAGTTGATATTTGGTGTTCCTCATTACCAAGCCGATAGGCAGCAGATTTCTTCTCTTGACGATGGAGAGTAATTCAAGGTCAGGATTCATCATTTCCTCATCAAGGCTGAAAACTGAAAATAATTACTGCTAGTTGAATTCATGACACGGATATTTTAAACAAGGACTTTGTTCTCTTTCCATAGCACCGAAGGTTATTTTGCATCAGAAGATCTTCTTCTTCGAATTTTCTTTCAAGAATGAATAATAATTTGATATTTGGTGTTTCTTATTACAGAGCTGATATGCAGGAGCTTTCTTTTTTGAGGAGTAATTCAAGGTCCAGGATTCTTTATTTGCCTCATCAACACCGAAGATTTGCAATAATCAAACTCCTTATACGACGGTTCTAAGCAATGATGTTGTACTCATTCCATACCACCGAATGTTGATCTGATTCAATGCATTAAGGAGATTTCCTTCTTCAAAATTTCTCTGAAAAGTGTGGTGTTGAAGTTGATATTTAGGGTTCCTCATTACAAGGCCGAAAAGCAAAAACTTACTTTTCTTGATGGTAAGAAGTATTTCAGACATAATTCTTTGTTTTCCTCAACGAGGCTCAAGATTGGCAATAATCACTGCGAGTTGAACTCTTGATACGGCGGTTTAAAACAAGAATGCTGTACTCTCCACATACTACCGAAAGTTCTATTACATCCAGCTGATCTCCTTTGAACTTTCTCTGGATGATGTGGCGTTGAAGTTGATATTTGGTGTCCTCATTACAAGATCGAATTGCAGGAGCTTTTTTTCCTTGATAGTGAGGAATAATTTAAGCAACAGAATTCTTCATTTAGCTCATCAAGACTGAAGATTGGCAATAGTCAATGCGAGTTGAACTCTTGATACAGCGCTTCTAACCAGGACGTTGTACTTTCCGTTCCATCAAACGTTCTTTTACATGCTGGTGCTCTTGATTTTTGAATTTTCTTTGAATAGTGTGGTGTTGACGTTTATATTGGGTGTTCCTTATCACAAGGCCAAAAGGGGGAGCTTCAATTTTTTTGATGCAGATAACTGAAGGTTTTGTCTAGTCCCCTAAGAACCTTTGTATTAGTGACATAATCTTTCAATAAGATTCTCTGTGGACGTCCATAAACCCACATCTCATCTTATCTTCGAGTATTTATTCAGAGTCCAGCCTACCGTTTCACCTCTTGATGTCAACAGTTTCATTATATTTACAAAAATATTTTGCGGCCATTCCATACGAAAAACAATTTCCCCTTTAATGTCCCATTTCTCATTAACTCTTCATCCCAGATATTCAAATGATTGACTTTTCTCAATCAATTTTCCACTGAGAGTGAGATTCGCTGAAATATTTCCATTTTGGTGATAAACATCATCTTCGTTCTCGTCAACGTTTATGCCGCAATTACAACTCGAGTCGTTCACTCGATCTAACAGTGATTGCATTTGCTCGGGATCCGTAGCTAAGAGAACAGTGTCATCTGCGTGTCTTAGGTTGAGTTGACGTTTAATTAATAATCATAAAAATCGAATTTCCACCTAATACTTGGTAGAACATAAGGAGTCAATGATTAATTAAAACATTTGGCAAAGTTTCATAAAAATATTTTAAAATACTCGTCATGAGTTTTGGGTTATCAGTCGATTATCAGGAGTAATACAATACAATATTATGAAATTAGCTCAATTATTTGGAAATCTATGAAATGATTTCCAACTGTACAACGGCCAGAAAATCCACTAGAATGTTTATTTTGAATAATGGATCTTTCATGTTTTTCAGTTATTTTTCGATACATCTTTCAGTTTGACCTAAATAGAAAATCGCGCATTCAATGCAGTGTGTTTTATACATTCCGATTTGTCCAATAATTTCTTTTTATTAGTTATGATGGTGTCAATATCATTTTATACAATCTATTACATTATATTACATCTTGTTTCTAATACAAGGAATATAATTCATTGGAAATTTTCTATTCGATTTCTCAGTATGCAAAAGATGAATGGTCTGCAGTAAAAGTTTATTTCGTTTTTTCTTGTGTCAATTAACCTCGATTCATAACCGTTATTCTCAGCGATTAATTTTGAAATTTGAATTTCATTCTCGAAATCAACAGATGATAAAGAAGATAAAGTAGAAAGTAATCAGTGAAATAATAAATGAATACACTCAATTTGATGCTCTGCAATTGAGAACTTCTGTTATGAATCAAGCTTTTCGAATAAGTTATTTTCCCGTATATTTTGAATACGAATGCATCATGAACCCTACCACTCGTAGGAAAAATCAGCCAATTCGTAATGAGCAGACATCGGTATATCTCCTGTCGTAAATACCGTTTTACAGGGTGTTACCTAATAGTATGTCACTCGAGGGGGTAAATATACGTGCAATTTTGAGAAAAAAGTTTTCATAAATATAGGTCCGCAAAAGCTTCCTAACGGAACTACAGGGTGTTGACATTTCCGGAAAGAATTGGTTTTTTCCTCAAAACTCCTGCAGTTTTTGAGATATTCAGCAAAAATTTGGAATGCCAGCTATTTTCTACAGCCTCCATCAATACACGTCCTAGCTCAACAACTGAAATTTACAAGGTGTTTTCTTTTCCGAGGTCATGTCTCCTTTTGTCCTTTCAAACATTTTTGCAGTACACCACTGATCAGCGTACAATCAATTTTAGTCATCTTCGTCCAGGCAAGACAACACCCTGTAAATTCTAGTTGAAGTTTAGGACGTGTAATGATGGAGGCTGTAGAAAATAGCTCGCCTTCCAAATTTGGGCTGAATATCTCAAAAACTGCAGGAGTTTTGAAGGAAGAACCAATTTTTCCGAAAATTTCAACACCCTGTAGCTCCGTAATGAAGCTTTTGCGGACCTATGTTTATATGAACTTTTTTCCTGAAATTGCATATATATTTACCCCCTCAAGTTGTGACATACTTTCATGTAACACCCTCTATTTAAGTGAAATCACTCATTTTGTCTTTCGGTTATATATTACTCTTGATTATGGGCTGATAACTCGAAACATATGTTGAGTATTTTGAAATATTTACGTGAAAGCTTTGCCAATTGTTTCAATTGATATTTCTTAAGAAGCCTCATGCATGGCTCGGGAAATTATTCTTCTATGTGTATAAAAGACTGTAGGTGACAGTACATATCCCTGTACACCCATCTTTATTCCAACTTCAACCGTTTCTCCAGCCTCCATCAGCAAAGATGCAACTTGTTGCCAATAGAGATTCTCTAATACTCAATGCCTTTGTCGTCTATTTCTACATCTGATGCAATGTCTATGAGCATTTGCGATAACGATGATTGTTTATTCCAGAAAATATCATTATTTTACCATGATATTTCTGTTTAAGGTGACGCATTTTCTGCAGATGGTATGGATGATGAAAACCTTGCTCCTTTCGTAGTTAATACTTTTTTTGTGGAACGCCCAATTGAGTAGCAATGCTGCGTGAGCTGGTAGTTGCATCCTCTTCTACAAGAACTGAAATATTTTTCATATACATTCTGTGAAGAAAGCGGAGGGAATTGGTTATTTAAAAAATCTGCTTGAAACTATTGTCTAAAATTTTGTTGTTGCTATAGGTTGGCACAACATTTTTCTATACTGACGCGTATTGAACGCGATCTCCCATTTAGTTTGTTCACAGTCCTCGATTTTGTCAGAAGTATGCTTCGATATTTTCACAATAGATACAAATTTCAAACAAAGGGTTTGTCTCGAATTGGGTATTGCAAATAGAATTTCGTTTTCGAATCGCTGAAAATATTATAGAAGGCTCAAGGTGAATCACCTTTATCAAAAACGTATGCATATCAGTGGCACAGTGTATCCATTAGCAGCAACGATGTGGTGGAAGATTTGTCTCGCTCTGGTCGGCCATCAGCTTCTTCAACTGAAGTTAGCATCGATAATTATTATTTTTTTTACGCGCGCTTCCCAGGAATAGGCGAAATAATTACACCACATGAACGTGATAACGGGATGTTAGTCAATCTATGAATAAAACTATTGATATAATTGGTAGTGCAACAGTCAATTCATCGATTTCGAGCAAGAAAATTGAAACTGAAACAAGGGTTTTTGGGAGTCGAACGCTCAGTATTCTCAAGAAAAATAGATATAAACCTCATAAAAAGAAAATATCCCAGTTTTCGAAGCTAGGAGATTTCCAAGATCGGCTCGATTTTTGTAACTGGTTGTCGTATATCGACAAATCTTTCCTACTTTAGCTGAGGAATAACCACCCTGTATAGATACATACGAGTTAATTGATATTTCGAAGTACATAATGATATTGAGTCATTATGGAAAATGAAGACTTTTCTGTTATACCCATGTGAACATTATAGTTTTATTGATAAACAATATATTTATGAATTCATAAAAGATACTTAATAATTATGCTGATGCCCTTCCCACATATAATAACTATTATTATGTATGCTCATATTGTTTTATATACTCTTATATTGTTCGTAAGATTTTTCGAAAGAGAATATTTATGAAAATGAAAGATTGATCTCGGAATCTGGATTTTGCTCAGCGAAAAGTAATTTAGAACTTAGATTCATGGGAAGTCTCAGATATTATCAGAAATTAATATTTTGATCATATTTTGATCATACTTTGAAACATTTGCTGCACTTCGTATGGATTTGTTATCTGCCGCCACGTTGAGCAGAGCAGAAAACACATGGCATTTCCGACAATCAAGAATAAAGCTGAAACCGCGAATTTCAAGTACCAATGAGAAGAAACTTAACCTAGCTATAATCCCTAATTGCCAGTAGATGTTTTCAAATTTCATTACTTAACCATCAAGTGATCACCAAATTTCTAAGGTACGAGAGCAAATTAATGAGTCAGATAAAAATGAAGTTTTGATACTAGTACACATGTTATAACATATTTGGACAATACAATGTCTTGAAAGTGCCTTCTGTGTTCAAAATGGAATAAAGCGAATATCGAGAGCTTATAAAACATTTTTCGGCAAGAAAACTATTAAGGAAACTCGATGATTTCTTGACAATTACTATGGTAATTCTGCTCAATTGCTTTAGATAATTTATAAGGGGTTCACTGAGTTTCAAGTGGTAGAACAAGCACGGAAGATGCACAGGACTCCCAATTGTTGGATTCGACAAACCAGAAATGTATTAAAGTGCAAATTCAAATAAGAAAGAGTTCATCCAATTGTTGCGCTTCGATAATATTATTGCTAAATCTGGCAACAGAAGAACGTTTCAAATATTTTCTAGCGACAAAAATCCAAGTTCCTCATTGCCCATAAGAATTTCCCACTCCCACACAACATGCATTTCACCTGATCCGAGTTGTCAAATACATGAAATTTTTAAAATACAAGGCATATCCATAAAGTAGGTGTACTTAGGCACTAACATCCAGTGAGATCTTATTTTCATCATGTGGGCTACACGACAGTGTTGGCTGACATAAAGTTTCGTTAACAATGTCAATACAGTCTCCCAATAAGTGCAAAATAAGAGGCATCATCCGTTATCTTGTTGGGAAGGGAAAACCTCCATTTTCAATTTATAATGAGGTGAAAACTGCATATGATGAAAAAGCTATAAATCGTTCGCGTGAATACAAGTGGTATCGCAATTATAAAAACGGTCGTATCGTATTTTTGTTTCATTGACCAATTCCTGATACTTTTTTGACAGAATGACATAGAATAGATTACCTTGTTCAAATTTTATTATAGCACTAGAAAGCTCTCCAGTCACGCAAAGGATTTCGGGAGTTTCGGAAATGTTTTATCAAGTATCTGATGTGGAAACGTTGATAGTATTCTTCATCTGTTACAGAAGCCATATGGAAACATCATATTGGCATATTCTAAAACTGAGAAAAGGCATGGAATTTTGTGAAAATAAAATTGAATTACATTTTCACGTAGCAAACTAACTCTAACACAAATACGTAAAATAAGTGATTTTCCATAGTTTAGTTGTTGAAAGAAGTTTGTTATGTTTTTGGTATTTTATTGCGATGTTTGTGATAGATTTACCTTCTTCAGTTATGCTATTTAACCGTAACAGCTTTTAGGATAATTTTTGATATCACCAATCTTCAATGTATTTTTATCGAAAAAGTTTGCTTCTAGCGACTTCAATAAAAAAAACATTTGTTAATCAGAGAAGATGAGAAAAGGGTTTTTTCTATTCCTTAATGATCTACAGTGCAGTACAAAAACGTCACAGCAACTTAAAAGAGTCCAAATATTTGACTTTGATGCTTTCTAAAAGATACGACTTATTTCACAATACATCTGAATCTCGCATACCAAAGAACACTTGTGCACGCAATTCCACAAAATAAGTTCCGAAGGATCGAATGATATTATCCAAAAGGTGTCTTGTGTTTTCAGATTTGGAACTCTGTAACTCAAAAACAAACAGTTAAATGTAAACTTATTCTTTTAAATAAATCTAACCTAACCTCACCCTGTATATACATGAAATGTCGATGCAAATGGATCGATTCATCAGGATGGATGCTGATGTACAAACACATATGCACACTTTCCTCAGGAAGTGTTCAATTTCTTCTGGAAATAAAACTTCGGTTCCTTGTTTACTGCCAAAGAAATTTGTAGCAATTTGTTGCAGTACATAAATCTCGAATAGTGCATCACTTTTGTGAATTTTCCAGAGGATACGACAGTAATCGATCTGAATTTCATGATACTCTAAAATAAGGAAATAGTATCGAAATAAAACTTTACAGCGTAAACGAATCATCAATTCCAATTTTGACTGTAATCGATATAGGTTAAGTGCCGAACTTTTCATTTATGAAAAGCTGCTGTAACGAACATTTTGAACCATTAAAAGTTCTAGCACTATCAACAAAAGTGGCTTAGGATCATGAGTATTTGCCTGTCACATCGAACGTGATTTGTCCTGTATCAATAAAGATTGGAATGATACTCATGAAAACATGAACTTTATGGAATATGAAGGATGTTGATTTGTTTTGAACAGAGAATTTCTAAACTGGTTAACAGGGGAGGATAGCTGAAGTTTAAGAGTAATATAACGGAGATATTTTTCTTCAATTCCATGAATATTACCATAGAATAAGCTCTAAACAAACATATTCCCTATCAAGAAGAAAACAATTTTTTTTTCAGATAAGCATATCGAATTCCATTTTACAAATGCATCGTTTACATAAACATGACTTAAGGGTATTAATTCTATCATGTTTTACAAAGAGTTGCTCCGATAATCATCATGCCATATTTTTTTAACTATTCTCAATTTTCGGTAGGAGATAATGCTAATCATGCCACAGCTGTGGCTGCCCCAGATGATTTAATGTATGTGACACTCGCTTCATGGAGAGGGCCAAATTGTAACATATCAGAATGACGTTAGATGAAAGCAAGTTCCACAGCGTACTAGCCCTGTAAACAAATGCATTCTTATCGAGAGAGAATCTCTATGATCTTTCAATTTGAAGGGGATCGGAATACCTTTCATTTCGCCACTTCGTTTCTCTTTCGCCTTTTCTTCTTTTTTCTTTTTACTGTCCCGTTTTAAAAAGTTTTACTCTTGCTTACTTATGGTATTGGGTCACCAGCTTCTATTTGAGGTTTCGGCTCGCGCGAGGATAACTCTGTTATCCACCTTCTTATGTTCTGTGTTTTTCGTCCTCATGTTCTCTTTTCCAATGGAGCAGGAAAATGTGTTTATCCATTAACCTCGCCTTTGTTCGGGTTATCTTTTTTATTTATTATCGCTTTTGTGTTCCCCTGTTTCTTTCCAAGAATTTTTCTGTCTTCTTGACCATAATTTCTTCTAGCATCGTAATATTGACTTCTCGTCTTATTTGTTCGTTTGGTATGTACCAGAGTCTCTCAATTGCTATCCTGACTATATTGTTAGAGAGATACATGGTTTTTATATTTCGACCGTCTACGAGCCTAGCTTTTTTTTGGAACTGGATTCTTTCCAGGCCTAACAGTTCTTCAGAGCATTGAGAACAAAATATCTGTAGAAAAGAGAGATCAGCAACCTACCACCTTTGAGCGAAAGGTTAGATATCACGCTTGATCTTCAGGTGCTCAATGAAACTTACTGCTCCTTTTGGGTACTATTCTACAGATGTAATGAATGTATGGTATCTTATGGACATGGCAGTAAAATACACAAAAACGATTCCTCAGTACGAGGTATCGCCATACCAAATTTCATAACTCTAGTTTAAACGGTTTCGAAGACACAGCGATGGATATGGTCTAAAATCAGATGGAGGGTAACCCCTCCATGAATTTATCTCAGCAGATATTGTGAAACATATAAAATCAGCAATAAGAATTTGTGAAAGAGCATGAAATTCTCTCTAGATAGTTGCATTTCGATTATCTACAAATTGAAAAATATCGTTTTCAAATTTGAAATTTGACACTTACAACATGATAGCTTTTCTCATAATTGAAACTGTGAAGTGGGATTAAGTTGAAGGAGAAATCATTAGTCTTTTCTCAAAGAATAATCTATTTCTATGAATATAATATTTCCTAAGGTTTTGTTGTATTAAAGTGTAAGATGCTTAGCTCAATATATCAAACAATTTTACCACAATTATAATTGTAGCTCAAAATTTATGAGATCTCATTGTAACATCATGAAATAGATAAAGTGCTTGTATACATAAATTTATTAACATCCAAAGAGCATGATGGCCTATATTAAATTCATTACTTCATAAAATTGGATTCACAACCGAAATAGAAAGCAGTAATTCGATAAATTTCTTAGACGTAATAATTTCGAATGAAAATGGAAAACATGTTTTCGCAATTTACCATAAGCCGTCACATACTGATATTATAATACATAACTCGTCGTGTCATCCATATCAACATAAAATGTCAGCATTCAATAGTTTTATTCATAGATTGATTAACATCCCGTTATCACCAAAAATTTCAACAAAGAACTAAATTTGATTAAACAAATAGCCAAAATAATGGTTACAATCCCAAACTAATAAATAATATTTTGAATAGAAAACAAAGTAGAATCGCATTGAATGCAGTTTACCCTGTCGATAAATTGAAACAAAAATTCAACACCTTAACCTACGTTGGCATTACAAGTGGGAAACTGAAATCATTCTTGAGTAGCAATAATTTCAACATAGCTTTCCAAACTAATAATAATTTAGGCGAATATATAAAAAGTAATAAAACCAAACCAGGTAAGAACAATAAATCAGGTGTTTATAGATTGAATTGCAATGACTGTGATAATTTCTACATTGGTAGAACACATAGAAATTTTAATATTAGAATATCGAAACATAAACGCAGTTTTCCAAATAAAAATCAGATTCAAATTACGCGAATCATCTGTTAGAAAATAATCACTCTTTCGATCCACAGTTTGAAATTTTGCATACAGATAATAAATATTGCGAGGTAGATCTTTGGGAAACTTTAGAAATCAATAAATACAAATACTCAGGTAGACTCATCAATGAACAAGTCGATTTAAGCCCTTCACCTCTATTGAATCTCTTCGGGGAGCAATCTATTCCTTAATTTTATTGGATATACCGGTCATAAATAACCATTTAAGAAGGAGCAACCCAATAAGCTTTTAAATACTCAAGAACATTTATAGTTATATTTTCATTTATATTTTCTGTACATTCATTCGTCTGAAGACGCTACGGTGTAGTGAAACGCGTTACGAATCGCAATTATTAAGTAAAATTCCTTAAAAACAGTACTTTTTTTTATGACTAAGTAATTCTAATCAAGTGAGCTGGCTGGCTTTTTAGCGATTAGTAGAGAATAGAAAGGCCTTGGAAGAAGTACCACCCGATACACTTTCCCTTCAATAATCACACTAGTGTTGGTTGTTGCTGAGATTAGCACGTTTTCACGGACGGCACCCATGCCGGCTTAAGAATGTCCCCTAACCCTTTTTAATTACTCATAGAAAACACACCTCTCGGCCCAGAGATTTCATGAAAATTGCAATTTCGGCCTATCGGACCTCTTCAGCTGACAACAAGTAAGAAACTAAACTTGAAAATACATGAATCTATAAGCAGGTAGATACAATATTAATAAGGGTGAAACGAGAGCAATGAAATAAACACCTCAAAAAAGTCTAGGAACACTTACCAATATCTTTAAAATATGAATTTGATGATTCGAATTTATAGAAATCTTTCGGTTTTGTGAGGATGTATTGTATATAATGTATTCTCAAGAAAACAAAATAATATTTGACTTCTCCAAAGCACCTTTTATAAAAACAAATTGAAATTTGGTAAAACACAAAAAAACCCTGAAATAATATTTTCGAAACGATATGGAAGCACTCATGTTTTTCAGTACCCAGAAGGTCCATCTCTGTTATTAATGACACTCTGGCATCGTCGCGGCATGCTCAATATTAAATTGTCTATTACATTTTGGCCTAAGTCATTCCAAGCCCCCTGAACTGCTAATCGAAGCTCCTGTTCATGATGGAAGACGTTTTGACGCAGGATATTTCTTTTTAGGGTGTCCCAAACATGCTCGATGGGATTCAGATCTGCGGATCAGGATGGCCACGGTAGAAGATCGATATCATTCTCTTCAAGAACGTTCAAGACAACTCTTGCGCGATGAGGAGGGGCATTATCTTGTTGGAAGAGTGGATTTTGACCCATTGTTTGGAGATTCGGTACCACTACAGGTAAAACTATCTCATTTGCCTAAGAATTTCCTGTGAGGTTGTTCTGTATGAAAACGAGGTCAGTTCTTCCACCAGGGCGTATAACTCCCCAAAACATCACTGATCCGCCTCCCTGTCTAACAACTTCTCGAGCATGCTGGAGACGGTTTTGCCTTCCAGGTTCCCTTCATATTCGAATTCTTCCCGAATCGGAATAATAACAAAATCTAGATTCATCACTGAACAGAACTGTGGCCCACCTCTCTTGATCCCAGTTTACGTGTTCTTGGCACCAAGCTAAACGAGCAGCGCGATTTCCATGGGTCAGTTGTGGAACTCTTAAAGGACGTCTGGAGGAGAGTTGACCTTCGTGCAGTCGATTTCTCACAGTTTGGTCGGAAATTTGTACATTATAAACTCGTGATAGCTTTTGAGCTAATTGAGATCTCTTCTGGTTTGTTAAACCAAATATCGGTCTTGGGCGACTGTAGTAATCCTGAAACGACCTCTATGGCGTTCTTCTACGCTACCTGTTTCATTGAATCGCGACCATGACCATGACACTTGGGCTACTTCCCAGAACCCTGGATACTACCCGTTGTGAGCTCCCAGCTTGGAGCATGCCAACGGCTCGTAACATCTCTTCTCTAGTCAAATGTCGTCTGTCCATGGTCGAATCACAAAACTTCAATCTTTTATTTGTGCCTACAACAGAAACACAGTGCCAACTAACTGATTTCAAACACTGAATACATGAAATGATTATAAAGCAGCGTCGCATCTGCTGCTTTTTTAGTTTTTTATAAGAAAAAACTGAAATCTGTTGCGGCACTCTACATAATTTGGTGAGAAATTGATGCAGGTGCTCATTTCTAGAAAAAACATCCATATTGATCGTTCTGGATACGATATATCCATATTCAGAAGTGTTCCCTAGACTTTTTTGAGGTGTTTAATTATAATAAAAGCAGGTGTTATTCAAAGATTGTCAAGAATGGTCGAATAAACCGAGCCATACTGGTCATTCAGAAGATGAAGATGGGGAGTGTTTTGGAGCTATCAAAATTTCAATGGATTCTAAGAAATCCCACTTTCGTCCATTATGTATTTTGGGAATAAATCGAAGTAGATCTATTGGTGGAGAATAATGGCCATCTTCGATACAATGTGAAGTGAAAGTAGATTCGTCGGTTCTCTGGTTATTATAATCTGATTGATGCTCTTTGTATCTAGTGTTGAATGAAGGACAAGTCTAACTCATATAGACGCTTTTACATTCCATATAGTTTTGTCGAATCTATCAGTTTTATCTTTACTATTCTTGGGAGAGTTACATCTAGGTTTTGAAAGCTACTTTTTTATGCTGTTTAGAATTGATGTTTGTAATATTTTCGTTGAGTTAGCCAAAACATGTTAATACAATGTTTCTTTATGACCATTCCGTTCATTATATTTTAGGAAGAACCATTTTTCTTAACTGTTTTTTTAATAGTTGACACTTCCCTGGATATATTTTCTTCGGATAATGGCAGAGAGAAAACCTTATGAATGAATGATTGAATTAAACGCAACGTATTTATGTGATTTTGGCTGTGTTGAGTCATAAGGGCTGCTAATATCAGTGAAGGTGATATATATCAAAACTTAGTGTGTTATTTTATGGGTCATTGTTAGTTCTAAAAGTGAATCTGATTATCATTGATCAACTTATGCATAGAAAACATAAAGGACAAGAGTTTGATTTCTTAGAATCCATATATATTTTCGAACTCCAAAAATCTCTATATCTTAAATAATACCAGCTTCCATCATAATCAGTTTATTACCTCGTTTTCGCACCCTTATCAATTTCGTATTTACCTGTTTATGCATGTATGTATTTTCAACTTAAGTTCAGTATTTGCTGTCTGATGGAGATAGTCGAGAGACCAAATGCACAATACCGATTTTCAGTAAATTCCTTATAATAGTATAACACATAATTCAATTTCTTATTATCATCATAATTAACTATCACGTAATAATAGCGGAATCAATTAACTATCAGAGTTTCATAGGTGAAATGTGAGGGGTACTCTGCCCCAATTCCAATCATGCTTTCTCCATAATTTTACTGTTCATTGATAGTTCATAAATAAAACAGAAAATGAAAACAAAATCAATCAGATTTCTGAAGTCATCACGTCACGTACAAACAAGAAATGTACGAGAATAATGGTGCTCCAAGTTTGAGTGAAATGAGGAAAAATTCTCTTGGTTAATAACTACTTCAAATATAAACAACATTATTGTGAATTAGCTTGACGGGAAACTGAAAGGAGGTGCGTTAAAAATGAATGTAGATTCTTCGATCAATTCGTGAGCTATGGGACGTGTTGTATGAAATCCATAGCCACGAACCGGAAAAGTATGAGCATATCTGATAAACGAAAAGCAGAGTACATATACGTGAAAAACCGTCGAAGAACATCAAATAAGAAATAAGCCAAACTGAATTTGACATTACATGTTTAACGACGAATGATCTACAGTGCGTAAGAAAAAATATTCATTATCTCTCATTAGCTCATGAAGCATTAGATAAACTCAACCTTGAAACTAACAGAAACTATGAATTTTTATTCATCAATAATATTTCGATGAATTTGTTAATTTTTTTCGTGCGGACAAAACCAAAAATTTTTATGCGAAATTTTTTATGTGGACGGTACATTTCCATACAGCACCAAGTTTTTCAAACAACTGTTCACTATCTATGATGACTCAAACGTTCATATTGCATTGGCTATTTTGTCTGTTAGGCAAATCAACTAATACATATGAATTGGGCTCATCAAAAATCAAAAGCTATTGTTCTAGATTAAATGTTGTGTGTATTCCTAGATGTCTTTTTCCTAAAGCTACAATTCAAAAAATTTGATAATCATGAAAACATTGTGAACACGAGCCAAGATGGGACTTTCCAAATCCTTATACCTGAGATGCTGAGATGGGCACAACCGAATTTCACATACCAGAATCAACCATAAAAACAGTTACCTCTCATCAGAAACTGATTTGACTTTGTGTTTTCCCTAGATTAGTACTTTCTAGAGTTAACGGATAGCCAATTTTTGTTCGAACACATAGTATATATAAAATTGTTTGAAGATAAGCAACAAGCTCAAGAGCACTACAATTTTTTTTTTCAAATAGAAAA
Organism: Cryptolaemus montrouzieri; assembly: GCA_013387265.2. Taxonomy (NCBI): domain Eukaryota; kingdom Metazoa; phylum Arthropoda; class Insecta; order Coleoptera; family Coccinellidae; genus Cryptolaemus; species Cryptolaemus montrouzieri. The sequence goes on from JABFTP020000001.1 coordinate 55,474,020, forward strand.
GATAATATAAACATAGTTATAGTTTCCAGAACAACTGTGGTAAGAAACATTCAAGAAAATTTAAAATACTCAATGTTCGATTCTGCTATAGGAAATCCCTATAAAATTCCAATAGGATTATGTGGTATCCCTAACATTCGTGTTATTCAAATCAGTTCAAGCGAAAATTCACGCGATATTGATTCCTCATCTTCGACTGCGAACTTTTAAATTCGAGGTAGACATATTCTTGTGAAACCTTTCACCTGCCTGATATTTTCTCGAATACTATTATTTTAAGATTTTGCCTTACTTACAGAAGTATGTCCTAGCGCAAATTTTAATGTTATTCTTTTGGCATGAGTTACTATAACTTATTCGGAGAATATTCAAGAAAAATTCTAATGACTGTTAGTTCCAATTACAGTGTCCTATATACATACCAATGAAGAAATAAATAATTGAATAAGTGCAAGAATATGTATGGTTTCTTCAGAAAAATTCATAAAACATATTCTATGCGCAAAATTAAGAGAACTATTATTGGAGAAGAAACCCTGTATTTGTTTGGATACTTGAGATGGACTGAAAGTCTAAAACAAGTCTGTTGGATAGTTAGATATTTTGCAGAGACAGGAGTACGTTCATATTACAAAGAAGATGTCTAGCGTACTTACATATGTTTTCAACACTATAGTCAAATTACCAGCTTGAGGTATATTTATATGGCCTATAATGAAGAGGTTATCTCAATTATTCCCAACACCAAATATTTAACGTTGGTGCATTGTATATTATGCTATCTTCAAAACAATCTTTTGAGGAAGACCCTAAGGTTTAACTTGGAGTAACACAGATGGGTCCTACAAAGAGATGTAGAGGCACTGGGATTTAAACAACACCTAAGAAATATGCCATAGTTTAATAAACTCAGGAAAGTATACATGTATATTGCTATAAAGCAAACCTTTTCACATACTTCAGTGGATGCAGGCAGCAGGTGAAGTACTTGAAGCATACAAAATAACTTCTAACTTAGTCCGGCCTTGTAGACTGAACCAACAAAGTTTGGCTTATATGATAAAAGCGGAGTTATTTCGAAGGCCTCAAGTCACTAAAGCCATTCAGGTAATGATAAAGCGCATGAAGTCGCCGGACTTGTATCAGAGAGGCAACGCAAATGGAACTATCAACTATGGCAACTTGAATGAAACTATGAAAAGAATATGAGAGGATTGTTGTTCTTCGCATAGGACACATAAGTATGGCTGAGTTCATCGTATAGCCGACTATGCCGTTTATGTGAACAACGGAAACGATCTATTCGAGTTTCAAACTGGAAATTTAAAAGACTCTAGATAATGAGAACAAACATCTTAAAACACACAAAGACCTGCTCAGTGACGACGCCATTTAGGAACCATGAAGTAGTAAACAAAATTATATACGCTGAATTAAGTTTCAAAGTAAACAGTCAGCTATTATTAGCTATGGGAGAGGCCTCTCCTCTCCTAGTTCAAGAAAACGGAAGTTACATAACCTATCTTTTTTGCCTACTTCATCTTGGCATCAAGTAATAGATACGTGGATATAAGTTAAATGTAAAATTGCGGTTTTTGTAAAATCGTAAGGAAACATTTTGCAGTACAACACACTGGGCCTTATTTAATATTATAATATAATAATAGATCTTATAGATTTTAGTATAATTCTCGATCAAATGAGTTGTCGAAATAATCACTATCACGAAATCCTCTTTTCCTTTGAAAACATTATTTTAATTTTAGCTCCTCTCCCCGCTAGCACCTCAAACAACATCTGAAATGTGTTTTCCCACATATTTGTTCTTCCTCCTGTTTATTCACCGGCGAGCGAAAACTTGAGGTTATTTTGAAAAATTGATATCTTTTGCAGTTTTTCACACAAGCTCGTACTTCAAAATATTTAACCATAGAATATATGTTGTCTGTTATATTCGATATCAGTCAGATTTTCATAGTTAAATTTATGCAGTATCTAATTGATGCTTTTGAATATTCCGAATAACAGTGATTGTTCAGCATTTTCAAGATGATCGGGAACTCTTGGAAAGAGTATTTGTGTAGTTCAGAAAGTGTATCCACAATATCAGCTCACCCAATTGATCACAGACAGGCTCGGTGCTGGTCGAAGAAAAATCACAACATAAAGGGATGCGATTCCTCTATGAAACCAACCTCAAGAAGTTAGGCATGTTAATTTTATTGAATGGATGTCCGAAGGAGGTTACCTGCAGAAGCATTCAGTTGTCAACTGATGATCCATCATAATGCACAGACATAAAGTTGCGACATTGAAATTTGCGAGAAATCACTGGGCATATAATGATGAAGACTGTAGTGTTTTCAGAAGAGTTTCGTTCATGCCTTAAAGATGCAGATGAACATCAAAGAGTATCGAAAGATATGAAGAGGGACACGCTGCTGCTTGTTCTGATGACAGGCTTCCATTCGGCGGCGAGTTAGTTATGGATGGGGCAGGAGTTTCTCCAAGATGACGATTACAGTTGGTTATCATCCATTGTACATAGGTGCATCACAGAGATTCTGAAAAATTCTGTTAGCCATTCAAATCAACTATAGGCGGAGTGACGGTTCTGTGCAAAATGATGCCAGTAGCTTAAAGCACTTTTTGACTTTGAAATGCTATCAACCAAAATAAATTTTTAATTTCATCAACAGTACGCCTTACAGAGCTATCGCCACAAGAAGAATTTTCTTGTTGACCGTTCATCGTGATCTGCTCCTGGGGCTTCGTCTTCTTCTGGAAAGAAAGAGTGCTGAACTCTTCTCATGGTTGATAGATATCAGCCACTTGGTAAACCATTCTTCCAATTGGAGTCTAATGGTTATCAAGGGGGGATCGATCTAGTCATTATGGCTGTGTCATCTGCGTAGAGGGCTAAGCTCGTATTGGGGGTCTTCGCGACGTACAAGGTGTAGATGTTGAACAGCAACGGCGCCAGTAGATATCCTTGTAGTAATCCTGCTTCCTTCCTCCTGGTGGATGAGCAGTTATCTCCTAAGCGTACCAGGAAAAGTCTAATTATTAGATATGAGTGGACCATGCGCACCAGAGCAGGTGAGCTCTTCAACATCTTGAAGAGCAGACCTCTATGCCAAGTCCCATAGAACGCCTTTGCGATGTTGAATAGTTTCATGCCGGTTGACTGGTTCTTGTTGAATCCATCTCTGATGAATTTAACCACTCGAAGAAGTTGCTGTTAAGTAGAATGGCTCTTTCTGAAGTCAATTTGCTCATCTGGCATGATTGCATGGGCCTGATCCCCTCTACAGTCTTGCCGATTGTTGACAGGATACTGATGGACCTATGATACTGTGGAAAGGAAAGGTTTCCTGATGACAATCACATCCGCTGTTTTCCATTTCTCAGGAAAGAGTTGGAGCCTTAGACTCCCGATGGTGATTGATGGAGTTGCTTGAGTTGCAAGATAAAGATATGACTGAAACCGACTCGGAAGAAATGCTGAATTTACCGCCTACTGAAAACGAGGCTTCAACAAGTTCTGAACCTGACATTCAATTCAAAAAATCTCTAATAAGGTTTAAGAATGGCAATGAGCTTATTGATTTATTTTTTTTATGAAAATTGATACGTGTATGGTATGAAGTTTTATTTTTGAGAGGCAAATTGCTGAATATCAGTTTGAATCAAAGGACCTTTTGAAAACTGCCAAGCATGAAAAAATTACCATTGCCTAAGCGCAAAGATAATAATTGATCAATATTATTAGAAACTCCTGTCGTATCGATATTTTTTTTATATAAATTTTTTTCATATTGTCACCTAGGATCGTATCCCTTACAATCCAATATAAATTATCATTCCATATTAACAGTTTCTGTATATTTATGGAATATATCTCGGGTATGAAGAGCTTTGACTGCATTAAAAAATTCTAGTTCCTCAAACATTAGAGGAATCCGGCTGATTTCCTCAGGTCTCATCATCCAAAAAATTGAATCGCTGGTGATATCGATACAGAAATCGAAATTGTCTCCATCCCATGAATCGAAACTTGATACTGTCGTGCATAAAACTGAATGAGGAATACAAAATATCCTGCTCGAATATCAATTTTCATTCCGATTTTGTTCTCTTAGAATTTGCCCTCCAAATATAGATAGTTGAATACTCTCACTCAAATAAATTCAAACTAGATAGTGAAGAGAATGGCTCATTTGAAATACATTTAATATTCCACTTTAGCACATGAATTCAGAATGAAGGACTCTGAATTCAATTCCCATGCGATTTAATTAGTGAACATATAAGGATCATTACTTGTTACAATGATCCTCGGTTTTTTGGCAGTTACCATCCTTGCGTCTAGTGGGATTCATAATTCTGTCACAGTGCTGCTATGAAAGGATATTTGATATTAAAATTTTACGAAATAGTAATGGTTATGACTTACTTCTTGGGAATTCAATGTTTTATAAATAGAATATTAATGAAAACCAGAATTTCGTTTTAATCTAGCTACTCATGGAAAGTGACGTTTATGTTTAATTCGGAACGCTAAGATCGTAATTATGGATGTAACAAGACGAGTTTGAAACTTTAAGAAATTGGGGTAGTTAGCGCAATTAGTTTTTTGAAAAGACACGGAAAATATTTGTTTAATGGCATAAAGATTTGAAAAAATCCTCAAATCATTGATTTTTCATTTCCGTATAGTAGTCGATAACAATTCATCATCTGGAATTTTTAATCAACTTAATGATATCGATGACATATCGATGTTTTGGAAATCCATTTCAAAACATGGAAGTGGAAAAACACTTTCTTCAGATTTCCACGTTTATACGTTAATACACGACCGGTTTTCACCCTTCTGTCATTGTTAAGTGCAAAGACGATAACAATATATCATTTTTCCTTACATGTTTAATAGAGGGGTATTATTAATTTTAAGATGGCTATTTAAAGCAGTACTTTAATGCATTTATGGAGGACTTTGAGATTCTCTACAACTATTGTGTGGTTTGTTGATTGAATGTGCTCAAATATAAGGGTTTTCGTATTAGCAGAAGATATACGCTCTTTGAACCACCAAATTCATCAATTGATTCAGAGAGACATGACATAACTATATATCTGAGATTTGTGAATCTATCACTCAATGTCAAACAAACCAATTTCTGAACAAAGGACCTAAATTCACCCTAAACTATAATTTTATTCAAGAAAACAATGAACTGATGGGTCGTACAGACCGAACTGAATATCCAGGACACAAAAATGTCATTGAAAATTCTATCCTTCATAAGTATAGATCCGAAACATTTAAAAATACTCTGGCAGAAGCTCATCAAAGGAAAGTATTTGCAAGATGCATAGGTTCTCTTGAGTCTTACCTCTAGGTATACGTTCTAGGTGAATCTAAAATTACAATCGAGTATTACACTCGTCTTGAAAAATCCAGCTTTGAGTAGAGGAAATTTCATAGCTGTCATTTTTTCTCTTTGTGGAAAGCATCATCTTTGACTTCTGGGCCATCACAGAAAGATTATATTACCTTCACCAGTCCTCGACAACTTCAAAGTCTATCTCCAAGAGTATTACACCGTCTGCATAAGTTGTTGAGCAGAGTCCTCTGATTTGTAGCAGGAGAGAAGGTAATTGACAACAATGTTCCACAGCAGTAGTGAAAATTGAGTTAGCCTTTGTATACAATAATTTTGGAGAAAGTGGTGTTGTCGAGAGCTTCTTCTATATCTGAAATTGTTGTTTAAGTTTGCGATTTGATATGGTTCAGGCGAGAAGTAATCCACCATTCTTCTTCTTTTTCTTCTCTCTGCACCACAGGCATTTTGATGAATTATGCTTGCCGTGGAAAATTAGCTCCAATTCCTGTAGAAACTTTTCCATGAAATTTGCTAGACTGTATTAAGAGACCCTTCTGAATTAGTGTTTAAATTAGCCTAGTGGTCTCCAACAGTTTCATGATATATAGGTATTTATTGCTTCAGAGATGACAATGAATTATATTTGTTATCATCTCAGCAGTATGCGTGGTACGGTCAAAATTCAACTACCGAGTATGATTCAAATCCATCCAGACTCCACTGGAGTAGAAAAAGTGGTCTGCCGTCAATTATTTCGGACTTTTTCTAAACTTTTGTTTCAGTTGTTCTTTCATATATAATGAAATGCTGGTATAAGAAATGTTGAATTCAAGTGACATCACGAATGATTCTACCCGCAAAACGTACATCTACGAAATACTTTAAACGATATTAAACTAACCGTCTTGAGTCATATCGCGTTTCCAGTCGCGTCCTAGAATCGAGGATATATCGCCAACTAAATGCCAGGGTTCTGCCATTGCTACATGATGCAATCAATTTCGTCGGGAGACTAGTTCACAAGAAAAGCGTGATGTATTACCTGAGGTCGTACAAGGCCACACCATTGACAGAAATTGGAAATAGATTGAATATTGCTCTTTTATCAGTAGCCTTTCTTGTCACCCGTATTGAATATCTATTCGCTTAAGTTTTGTCAAGGGATCGGGTGAAATACTGACGGTTTTCGAAATAACTCGGGGATATTCTATCATTCAGTCACAAGCGTGTAGAATTACAAACTAGTAAGTTTAATTCCCAGAGAGAAGTATTTCTTCGAGAAATTCATATAAATCTATGAAGAATGAAGAGATGATCATATATTTATTAATGTATCACCCCCAAAGAAATTAACACCAAGATTCCATGAATTTTTCAGTTTCGAATGTCAGACAACCATTTTGTCTTTATTAGCGACTTAACAGGATTGTTTATACTTCAGTAATCTCTATATACAGGGTTTTTCACAAACTACTGTACATAGAAAAACTGTAGGTAAAGTTCACCTAGATGAGTCAGAATCGAAGCCCAAAAACATGATGAGACAATCTTTTCTCGAGATACAGGCTGTTTTAGTATTTGAAAGAATATTCAAAACGATAAATCTTGAACGCCTAAATCGATTCACTCAAAATTTTGTACGGAGAATTACATGAGTGAAGTTAACGAACTGATAATAGGTTGAAATCAAATTCCACTGAAAAAATGAGTTTTCACCTTGAAAGAATCGAAGCAACACGATGTACATAATTTTCCGAGAATACTTGTAACAGCCAGTTGGTATCGAACAAGAATTTTGTGAATCATTGGCAATGAGAGAAGCTTCGAATTAATATTCAAAGATCTGTAGAACATAGAATCAATACTTTACAATCAACTCGACTGAACGACCCTGTGAAATTTGCAATTGAATTCCAAATATTGTCCAATATTGCTACTTCGTCTCCGGGATGAAGCACCTGGAGCAGCTAGAATTGGTAGGGATTCATTTTTTGTTTCTTCAGAGCAAGTCATACTCTACTATGTCCTAGGACCATTCTCCTAGCTATTTTTTGTATGCTAATTATTGGGTTGCTTTCTAAGATTTCTACGATATCGAATAGCTGGTTATCGTTATCATGGACAAGGTTTTCTCTGTTTGTAGTCGATGTAAACTTTACAGTTTCTTTTGAGGAGTGAATTACTCCTGCGGTCGTCTGGTGATCCGGGACATATCGTTGTGAATATCTCCCACGATATTCACTGACTGATGCCCGAGAATTACAATTTCAATAACAATACAGCAACATCATTTCACCATAGTCGGCGTTTTTCTAACCTTTAGAATGCAGCTGAAAATTATTCGAAATTCAATTGAAAATTCACGAACTGGTTTTGTCTAGTTAATCGTTGAGAATCAATTTCAAGTTCTAAAAATCTGTCGAAATTAATTGAAAGCTCCTTCGATTTACTATGATTCTTAGAAATGTTTTAAGAAAGCAACCAGATGTTATAATAAAATCAGTTGATCATTTAACTATTCAGGGGGGTATTTGTACACGGGAGAGAGAGGATTTTGAAAAATCTATGGTGAAAGTTGTTGAATTAAATATTCCCTAATAAGTTTTTGAATACTAGGTGAAAGAAGAACGGAAGTTTAACGTGTGAATCTGGGTGTGTATCTATATCTGCCTGTTGAATGGTAAGAGGAATACACCTAATAGATTTCAATAGATATTGGAATTCTGTATTATTTGAATTCAATAAATATAGCCTCTCGAGACCCTCGGTATCAGTAGTGATACCTTTCGTTAAAAATTTCTCACAACGCTATCTATTGGTTACGTTGATAAATAGATGTCGCAGACTTTCTTTTGTTTTCTCATCCGTTACTTCACTTGCTAGCTATCAAAATAAAACAGGTCAGTGCAAGTTTGAACATTTTTCATTAACCGACATGGCAAATTACGGAAAGGTAAATATTTATTTTTGTTATAATCTTTGTGCTTTTCTGTCGAAATCTTATAGTTTCGATTATAATTCAACATGTCGAGTAAACATTTCGTAATCAAGTCTTACTATTTATTACAAATTCGAAGTTTTTCTCCTAGTATCATACGTGATACCTTGGGCATTCCGCACTATTTGTGGAATATTTTTCTGATAGAGACATAGAACGGGCGATCGATTACGATGAGTCAGATATGGAAGAAGAAAACAGTGGTAGTGAAAATGACCGTTAAGAATGCCGAGAGGACCCTAACGTAACTGTCAAAAAATGCTTAGATTATTTTGCTCATTATATTGACAACAGTTTGTTTGAAATAATCGCCGATTCTACAAATGTTTCCAGCGTATTAAGGACAGGAAAATCATTGAATACGACTCCTGACGAACCAAACAACTCTTCGAAATTTCAATGGCCGTGAGTGTGCTTGGTCTGCCACGAATTAGGTTGTATTGGGCATTGAAAACAAAAGTATACTACATACCGAACACTATGACTCGTAATCGCTATTTTCAACTAAAGACAAATTTAAAAGTTGTGGACGATGGATTAATTTCACAAAATGCCAGAAAAAAGGACAAATTTTGGAAAAAAGTCCCATTGTTTCAGCGATAGAAAAAGGCTACCGTTAAAATAAATAGATGAGCGAGTCGCTATTGATGAGCAAATAATTCCTCTCACTGGTAAGTGTAAACAAAAGCAGGTCGTAAAAGGCAAACCAAATCCAGAAGGTATAAAAGTTTTTCTTATGCCTAATCCTAATGGTATTCCACTTGACTTGTACTCATATCAAGTAAAAGGTACAACAATTGAATCGGTTTTGTACCCAACACCTGACAAACTGGATATCAGTGGGCGTTTTGTGCTCGAACTTGTGAAAACTTTAGCCCCAGGTTCTTCAATTTTCATAGGCCGTTATTTCACATCTATTTCAATTGTTGACAATTTATTGGAATCAAGGCAACTGGTACATCAATGAAATACCGGGTGCCTGAATATCAACGGCCAAATGCAAAGGAAAAAAATACGGGCACTGTTCAAGACCGATGCCTCGTTACAAAAAGCTGGAAGAGGTACTTTCGATTGTGTTGTAAGGTGTGACAAAAAGATTGCCGCTAGATAGCAAACCAATTTATGTTGCATCAACTGATGCGGCTGTTCAACCATTAGGAACCTGTCGTGGCTGAAGTAAAGTGAGGGTGTATACGTCGAAGTGTCACAACCTGTAGCTATAAAAAACTATAATAAATTTATGGGAGGCATTGACTTGCTAGATCGTATTATTGGCAAATATCCCATGCAAGGAAGAACTGGTAAGTGGACTATTAGAACAATATTTCACTTCTTCGACTTTGCAGCAGCAGCGGTTTGGGTATAGTATCGACTAGATTCCGTGAAACCTGAATGTCGTAGGAAAGACATAAACCAGTGCTTGGACTTCAAGCTGAACTTAGCAAAACAGTTAATTTATTTAGATCCTGGTCAATCTCAGCCACTGTTATCAATCCCACGTGTGGGGCGCAGTACTCCACAGCAAAGCCCTCGTGCTAACCCAAGCATTTCTAATAGTCCTCACAGACGCGTTGAGCCTTTGCCTCACGCTGCCAAAAAAGTGAAAGAAGCAAAACATTTGCCAGTTTGTGCTAAGGAAGCTCAAAATAACAGATCAAAATGTCGTAACACGGAACTTGACATTCGTGAAATGTTCTGAATGTAAAACATTTCTTTGTTTTAATGTAAATAGATACTGCTTTTTTCATTCATTAATTCATTCATACTTTCCAATAGATTTTTAACGTACAATTTTAATTTTTTTGTGATTCTTTGATGTGAATTCAAATTAAAAATAATACGAATATAATCTTGTTTTGAAGTAATGTAAACTCAAGGTATCACCTACGATACCATCCCTTATATCAATTGGGGTGGGTTTCAGTATCAATGAGTGGTTCTTATCATTCAAAGGTAACAACCATAAATGTGGAGTGAATACTTTAGTCTTGGGTCTCAGGAGGTGTGCTCTATTTGAAAGAAGAAAAATTAGGACGTTTGAACCTAAACATAATCTGACTTCCATCATAGAATAATTTAACGTTCATCGCTGAAGAACCCGTATAGCTCTATTAACAATAATTTATCGTTCATGGATGAATTCTTTTGAACGCAACTTATCTTGGGTTGACAAAAAATATAAGAAACACAGGACGTGTCTTCAAAAAAACTTAGTTTTGATATTAATCTCTGCAACGGAACACACTGTATATTTGAAAGTAATTTAAGGATTTGAAACGAATTAGCATCTTCTTTTTTTACATATATGCTTCTTCAATTTATTCAACATAAACAATGTTGTTGACCGATTGTACACTGAATGGACACCCGGTATATATGAGCATATCTTCAGAATTTGAAAATAGTCGGATCATATTCGAAAAATACATAATCCAATTTCCTGTAAAAAGTTTGCTCTTATATCTTGGATGATGAAATCGCATGACTGTAGTAAACTATGCCCAGAGAAAGATATAGTATCTTGGTTTCTTATTCTATGATCTTGATGAATTGCATATATTTCTTGAAGGCTAAAAGTAAAATAAATGAGACATTACCTAAAATAATAATTCTATTTAACGAACGAAAGGCGAGATGTTTCACACCGAATTCAATTTCGTTACTGGTGGCTCGGCGCTAGTCCATATTAATCTTGTCCTTATATGTATATCATCGTGAATATCCGTACTGTATTTCATCATAAGATCCAAACCATAACAGGAAACGATTTAAGAATGCGTATAGTTATTAATTAATTCTGATGGTTGAAGATAATAAGATTTATTCGCGAATTGATTTTCCTCATAAACTATACAACTGAGGAAGATTTCTTAACCCAAACTGAATTACAACGTGTGACATAACCCAACTTGTTCATTATAAACATTAGTCAGCTGTCCGTGAGAGAAGTTGTAATATTACTGTATGAGTTTGTATATCGCGAAATTTGGATAAATACAAAACAAAAATTATAAATTTTGCATTTACATTATACTGATGATATGAATATGATAAATTTTATCAATTTACGTTTGGATTCTCGAAAAAAAATATGAGGAATAAGTGCAAAAGATAAATTTCTCAATGTAAAATTCTAATTTATGCATATTCGACAATTACTATTGATAGGAAAGACATATTTTATCCGTAACATATTCATGTGTTTTGTGAGGTTCAAGAAATAATTTCAGAAAAATTGTGTATATTTATAAATGGGATCGAAGAACTTCTATGCAGGGTGCTTCAACGAAAACTAAACAGAGGCTATATCTACCAAGATATTCATTCCTGATCAAAACGCAAAAATAGTTTAATTTTTGTTTCATTGAGAACATCTTCTGGGATACAAAACTTGCCTGAAATATCAACCCCCTAAGCGGGGGTTGCAATCCTTGAACATTTCGAATAGGGAAGATGGGTCGAGTGATGACTCAAAAGAAAGGTGGTACCTTTGTCTACAGTGCATTGAACGAATTTCCATTTTTAATTGAAAACTGTAAAAGATACAGGGTGAGCGACTGAAAGATAGGAAAGATTATTTCCCTGAGACTATTCAAGTTTCAGTGAAGTAAAATGGAACAGATCCATGCTGATCTATGGCAGTCATCATCAAGTACCATCTTCATCTCGAATTTCAACCCCTAGAGCAGGGGTGACCACCCTTGAAAATTTGGAAGAGGGTGGATGGGTCGAGTGATACCTCGAAAGAAAGGTATTATCTTTGTCTGCATTCCCGTGAACGAATTTTCATTTTTTATTGAAAACTGTAGAAGATACAGAGTGAGCTACTGAAAAATAGAGGAGACTATCTATTGCCCTGAGCTATTCAAGTATTAGTGCAAAAAAATGGAACAGATTCATTCCAGATCAAAGGCTGTCATCTTTGATCTAAATGAATCTATTCCAGTGTTTCGCACTAATACTCTAATAGTCTTGGGGCTATAGTCTTCTCATTTTTTCAGTGGCTCACGCTGTACCTTCTACAGTTTTAAATCAAAAATGAAAATTCCTTTACGGGAATGCAGACAAAGATAATACCTTTCTTTCGAGTTATCACTCGACCCATCTACCCTATTCCAAATTTTCAAGGGATGTCACCTCTGCTCCAAGGGTTGAAACTCGATATGAGGATGGTACTTGATGATGACTGCCATTGATCAGCATGGATCTGTTCCATTTTACCTCACTGAAACTTGAATAGTCTCAGGGAAATAGTCTTCCTTATCTTTCAGTTGCTCACCCTGTATCTCAATTAAAAATGGAAGTTTGTTCAAGACAATGTAGATAAAGATACCACCTTTCTTTTGAGTCATCATTCGACCCATCCTCCCTATTCAAAATGTTCAAGGATTGCAACCCCCGCTTAGGGGTTGATATTTCAGGCAAGCTTTGTACCCCAGAAGATGTCCCCTTGGAACAAAAATTGACCTGTTTTTGCGTTTCGACCAGAGATGAATATCTTGGTAGATATAGCCTCTGTTTAGTTTTCGTTGAAGCACCCTGTATATTGGATGAACAGCTTAGCCAAATTTCGTTGTTTTAGTACAGAAGCTATTTAAAATAAAGCAAATGACGCTCACGTCTCCTCCTTCGATTTTCGAGGAAAATTCATTATAGAAAACAGATCGCTGCTATTTTCTTCAGAGTAATTCCAGATTTTTCGCTTTTCCACGATTTCCGCATATGCCTTTATCTTTGTTGCTTTGACAGTTAGGTGAAAAGTGTTCTAACATTGTCCGGAAATGCAGAGACGCGTTCAAAAATTTTTTTGTTGTCTAGTTCTCGAACTATAATGTGAAATTGTGTTTAAATTTTGACAAAATAGATATTTTCTTCTTTCCAAAGATATATGTAACCATCTGACATGTGTCCTCAAAAATGTGAATTTATCTAGAAATGAAAATTCTTTAAACATTTGGTGGGTTTATCTAGTATGCAAGCTCAATTTCAATTCTATTGCCACAATAATACAGCCCATTTATGATATTAACGAAAGCAAGTTATTTATTACTCATGAATGGGGAAATATCGAAAATAATTTGTAATAAAAATCTTAAATACACAAAAATATTCACATTATTCAAAATACAAGAACTGTTATGTCCACAAACACTGAATGCATATTGATTTGAGATATTGGTCACTGAATCTACACAATTTCTGAAACTTTGTTTCAACTTTATCATTATGGGTTTAGAAAAAATCTAACGGGGTGAAATCTGTTCTTTTCGTTTTCATCTAACCGAAAGAGTGGTTTGAAAGACATTTATTTTCTAGTGTGTGTGCACACCATCATTTTGGAAATATACTAACTTTCTTTGAGCCAAGAGAATTTCATCAAAAAGGCTTACGTCTATATCCTCATTTATTTTTACTATTATTTATATGAAATAACGTACTCCAAAACAAAGTCGTATATAAACGCGCACCAAACATAAAAGCCGAATCGGTTGTTAAACATTCACTTTTCGATGTAGATTGATATCAGACCAGAAATGTTCTTTACTGCGATTGAATAATCCGCCATTTGTCAGCCTCATTTCACCAGTACAAATGGTATATTGGCAGATTTTGGGATTTTCTTCTGACTTTTCTTGATACCATCGGAAAAATTGTAGCCGTCGCTCTTAATCCCTGAGCTGTGGAAACTGAGATTTTTCCTTCTTTGTTTCCTGTGGATTCGCGAAACGTTAGGTTTTGGTAACGCACTCTTTGCTTCAAGTTGCCTACATGAAATTGAGGCATCCTTAGTACCAGATCTCATAAACTTATCAGACATTCATTTATATTTAGAAAGAGAAACAGATATTTTTTCTTAGTCTAGAGGTTATGATCCACTGAAGATGCAATAGGTTTGTAAGGAGTAAGGATCAAAAGAAGAACAGAACTTATTGTTATAAATCAGCTGAAGTTTCGACACCTTTATTGGGGCTTCTTCAGAGCAACTAAAATGAAAAAACAACATGGTTCAGATATAAACATATTTTCAACAGTAACAACAAAAAAATTTATATGTATATATAAAATAAATTTGATGGGTACAAAAAACATGACACCTAAAAACAAATAGAATGACCAAAAATTACTTATATTCAATACAAGTTCCCAGTATTAAAACTAATAAACACCTACAAAACATTACGTAAATGGAAAATTCATAATTCGAAATCGAAACAACAGCACACAGTCTGAAATTCGCAACGATACTGAAAAGTAATGAATGAACTCGAAAATCATATGTCAGCCGTATGCATGAAAGCAATATGGTAGAACACGTCAATAGGTATCAAAAAGGATTAGGTTGAATTTCATTTCGTTCTTAATTTTTCAATAATATTAAAATTAAAAAGGCTGTGAAATCCATGTCAGATCATCTGTTTACGGCCCTACCACCATTCTTTCTTATCTCTAGCATTTCTTCAAAAATTCTGTTGCTGTAGAAATTCTGTTTTTTCAAGATTTCTGCATTTTCAAAAATGAAATACTGATCTTATTTTATGTTCAAGCAAAGATGTGGAGTGTGGTCTATTCCGAAAATTTTTGTAGTCTGCTATGTGTTCTTTCAAACTTTTTTGTAAATATCTACCAGTTTGACCTATGGAGCAAGCCTCACAAGACAAACAGGGAATTTCATATATTACATTTGATTGTTGTTCAATCGGTACTGATGCTTTGGTTCTTGTAGAAAGGGAAATTTTGAGAGTATTCTCACTTTTCAGACAAATTTTTATGTTGCCCGTGTTCCTGGCAAAACATTAAGAGCGAAATGAAATTCAAACTAATACTTTTTGGTACTTACTTGACGTGTTCTACCATATATAGGATTTTCGAGTTCATTCATTTATTTTCAGTATCGTTGCGAATTTCAGACTGTGTGTGTTGTTGTTTCGATTTCAAATTATGAATTTTTCATTTACGTAATGTTTTGTCGGTGTTTTATTAGTTTTCAGGCTGCTAAAATATATTAAATGTAAGTAATTTTAATCAATATTCATTTTAACTGTTAGATCTCATGTTTTTCGTACCCATGCAATTTTTTTATATATACATATAAATTTTTTGTTGTTACTGTTGAGAATACCACTGAGAGGGTTTATATTTGAATCAAGTTGTACTTTCATATAGTTGCCCTGAATAAGACCCAATAGAGGTGTCGAAACGTCGGCTGATATTCAACGATAAGCTTTGTTCTTATTTTGATCATAACTCCCAAACAAAAACCTACTGGATATTCTTTCTACGTTATCCAAATTCATCTATGGTTTGTATTAAAAAACACAAGTTTATATAATAATTAAACTATCTATCAAATAAATTGCTGAATGCTTTCTTGCATTCTACTTAAGAAATTAAATTAAGTTATGATATTGGCTGTGATGCCCATATGAACGCCAATGAAACTAATAATATTAGTTTTGTTAGGCTAGCGCTATTTCCCTATGAAAAACTGTATCAAATTTCAGACCCGATGATTTTAATGATATTCACAGAATGTCGATCCCATTGAAATCTTCTACGCTCTGTATATCAGAACAGTAGCCACTTGGGACACATAATCATAATTGAAAATGCCTTACGTTGGATTGTTCGATATGCAGAGAGGTTGAATAATTGCTCTCGTTTAAGAAGGGGTGATACCAAGAGATGTAGCGGCCACAATGGGGGTATCATATGCGGTGATTTCAGAAACCTACGCCCGATACGTGTGGAGCTATAATCTCTGCAAAATAGGCATAGAAGAAATCGTAGGAAGATCACTTCTGAAGAACAAGATCGCTTTTTGTGCCAAATTGCAACAGGTATCAGTATCAGTCGAATTGATACGTCAATGACTTCGCTCAAGGGTTTTATACAGCAGAAGGCTAGAGTTCTAGAGCTAACTAGACAAAAAAAAATTAACAGACTTCATTGGTGAATCGAGCACCAAAATTGAAATATTGAGAATTGGCGAAATGCTATTTTTTCGGATGAGACTAGAATTGGTATTCAATCAGATGATCGCCGGATCCAGGTTTTGAGGGGTTGTGGAAGACAAGCTATACTGCGAGCAGCAAGACGAATTTCGAAATACCAAGGGGCAGTGTGATGTTTTGGGGTGGCATTATTCTGGGAGGCAAAACAGATTTGATTTCGTTTCCTGCGAGTATAACGGCTAGAAATTACGTGGACTTAAAGCTGGAGCTCATAGTGAGACATAAAATGAAATTTAAACAAATTCTTTTTGGTACCTACTTGACGTGTTCTACCATATTGATTTCATGCATATGGCTGACATAGGATTTTCGAGTTCATTCATTTCTTTTCAGTATCGTTGCGAATTTCAGACTGTGTGTGTTGTTTCGATTGTGTGTTTATTAGTTTTCAGACTGGGAACTTGTATTGAATGTAAGTAATTTTATCAATATTCATCTCAACTGTTTTTGATCTCATGTTTTTCGTACCCATGCAATTTTCTTTTATATATACATATAAATTTTTGTTATTACTGTAGAGAATAGCACTGAGAGGGTTTATATTTGAATCATGTTGTTTTTTCATTATAGTTGCCCTGAATAAGTCCCAATAAAGGTGTCGAAACGTCGGCTGATTTACAATAATAAGTTCTGTTCTTATTTTGATCCTAACTCCCAAAAAAAAACCTAATGGATATTCTTTCTACGTTGTCCAAATTCATCTGTGGTTTGTATTGAAAAAACAAGTGTTTATATAATAATTAAACTATCTAACAAAGAAATTGCTGAATGCTTTCTTGCATTCTACTTCAGAAATACAGTTGCGAACTTTTTTCCTTTATGATATTGGCTGTGATGCCCATATGAACGCCAATGAAACTAATAATATTAATTTTGTTAGGCTAGCGCTATATCACTATGAATAACTGTATCAAATTTCAGACCCGATGATTTTCATGATATTCACAGAATATCGATCCTATCGAAATCTTCAACGCTCTGTATATCAGAACAGTAGCCACTTGGAACACATGTTCATTGCAACTTTCTTTCTCAAAATGACCTAACCCCCCAAAGTTTCGTAGCATAGTTTGAAAACAACATGTATATTAATGCATCAGAAAATTTTATCATATTTCCTCATCACTTGGTTGTTTAAAATTCTAATTTTAATGCCGCAAACATAATTTTCAAAATACATTCAACGATCTGAGTACATACCTTTTGAATAGCTAAATACTCAGTTATATTTGAGCACTTTGCACACTCAGAAGTCGCATAGACAGTCAACAAATAATAAATAAGATAGATATTTCAAACATTCTTGTTGCCTTCAAAGCGAGTTTACCTTCATAAAACAAATATCAGCATCCCAAATATTTGAATTCCGCGAAACTTGACATAACGCTCTAGCTTTATTTTCATCCTCTTTCCTTGAACATTGCGAATACAGCAGGCTTTTGGTCGTTTGAGGCATTCTTGCAATAACGAAAATACTACTTCATAAAGAAACTTTATCGGCTTTCTTTGAAATAGAGGATAATGAGATAAGTTCTGATATATACACACAACCAAATTTGGATGGAATCACTCGGTATTTCACATCATTGATTGTTTTTAACCATGGATCTTTCACTACATGTGAAGAATGTAGTTTTTTGTTATAAAAAATGGATAATATGATAAGAAATGTTGAATTATCACCGCATGTTCGGAATATTGTACTCAGTCGTCACTGAGATTTGAAACTGTAAAATTTAAAAAAGCCTATAATCATAATTGAAAATGTCTTACGTTGGATTGTCCTATGTGCAGACTGGTTGAATAATTGCTCTCGTAGAAGAAGGAGTGACACCTAGGGATATAGCGGCAATAATGGAGGTATCACAGGGGGTGATTTCAAAAACCTACGCCCGATACGTGGAGCTGAAATCTCTGCAAAATAGGCCTAGAAGAAGTCGTAGGAAGATCACTTCTGAAGAACAAGACCGCATTTTGTGCCAAATTGCAAGAAAATGTCTTGGTGCGTCGCACTCCATACTCCAAAGGCAATTTCTGGAAACAACAGGCATCAGTCGAAACGATACGTCAAAGAATTTGTTCAAGGGGTTTATACATCAGAAAGCCAGAATTCTAGAGCTAACCAGACAAGAAAAAATAAACAGACTTCATAGGTGTATCGAGCACCAAGATTGGAATGTTGAGAATTGGCGAAATGTTATATTTTCAGATGAGACTAGAATTGGTGTTCGATCAGATGACCGCCGGATCCCGGTTTTAAGGGGTCGTGGAAGACCGCCTAGAGTACGAGTAGCAGGACAAATTTCGAAATACCAAGTGGGCAGTGTGCTGTTTTGGGGTGGCATTATTCTGGGTCAAAACAGATTTGATTTCGTTTCCTGCGATTATAACGGCTAGAAATTATGTGGACCTAGTGCTGGAGCCCATAGTGAGACTTTGACCAGATGTCCACGGTGAAAATTTCACTTTTATGCAAGATAATGCTCCTCCGCATACCAGCAACCTTGCGCGACATTATCTTGAAACAGAGGAAATGGCTATTTTGGACTGCCAGCTTGCTCTCCAGACCTAAATCCTATTGGACATTTTTGGGATTATCTCAAATGGGAAACTAGATCACGCCAGGATAATCCAAGTACCCCACAATAGCTCATCCAAGCCGCCACAGAAGAGTAGCAGAATATCACCCCAGAGGAGGTCGAAAACCTAATCCAAAGCATGCCTAGACGGGTTCAAACTTGTATCAGGGTAAGAGGAGGTAGTAAAAGCTACTGAGGTCGAGACAAAAACACCAAGTCCGTGAGAAAACACGGAACACATTTGTTTTTTTCTTCAAACTCGGCCTAATTCATTTCTTCTCTCAATTGAAATATCTCGAAAAGGATCAATTCTAACAATTCTTCGAAGTTTCCAGAATCCCTAAGGTAATATTCAAAATAACGGGTGATATAAATTTGGTTGTGTGTATATCTCAATTTCAAAGGAAAATATCAGCTATCTGGGATGATCTAGACACTTGATTTTTGTCCAATCTATTGCTACAAATACACCACTTTCTTTTTGCACAATTATTTGATAGTACCAATTTTCTTTGAGTGTCTTTCTCACATTATATGTATTGAAGAAGAAAGAAATAGAGGTAGTGAGAAAATGATGAGTTTGCGAGAGAAATGGATGAAAACATAATTCTTGAGAGGGCGTTGATTAAAACAACCATTGTTCGAACAATAAGACCTGGTCTGTTGAAGTCCGAACTTCAGCCAGATGACCTCGAAGAGTTGAAAGATCTGCTGAAGGCAGATTCAGGGCTAGGTGTCTTCTCTTCATGGAATACACTTCTGCTCATTCAGATTGTGATCAGAACCTGGCAGGGGAAACCTAATGATATTCGGGCTCCATCAAAGTTATTTATCACTATAGCACTATGCTCTGTCGAGTTATCGAGTAGGAAATGAAAATCTTGATCTAGGAATAGAAGTGACTACATACTCGCTCAAAATCTTGTTGACTCGTCACTTGTGAGGAAGATGTAGCTGAACATATGGAGACCAGTACGTGCATTAAAAGATATGCCTCCTTAAACCATTGGAACCACAGCTGAAAGGAACGGTTTATGCAATGTTGTACAATTTAAACTTTCTAAAAATAAAAATTCTTCGAACATTCCATGGTTTCATTTAGTATATTGGTGTGAATTCACATAGAAATTCCGAATGTTCTTTTAATTCTATCCTTATAACAACAATATCATCGACACACTTATATCACAATGTAGAAAAATATTCAAAACTTCGACTATTTGTTTCAAATCTACCCATGAGTATGTTGCCAATAAAAAAACAAATATAACATTTCATGGCTGTGCTTTCATATTAATTATTAAATTGATTTTATTATTGAGAATAACTTCTGTCCATGCAAAGTTCGGCTAGAATCGAAAATTTGTCGATAATTTTGGAATCTGGGTTGTTCGTATTAAGCCATTATTTCAAATCGTTTAGGTAGGACATGTGGTCTAGATGTATTTGGATATAATGAAGTAACATTAGACAAAGCCAAAATTTCTCCTTCTTGTAACTGAGCCTCTTTGATTTTATTCATGAATTCCGAAGACTTATCGAATGAAAATTCGAAAAATGTGTTGGGGGTTTTTGAACTCGCTTGAAAGCCGTTTTGTAAACTCTTACGTAGATATATTTGATTACATTGCTTTTCTAGATTTGAGGGTTCTGGGATAGCAATACAACTTGGACAAGGTCGGACTTGTTACATTCAACTTATATCTTATATAATCTGTAATGACATTGTTATGTAATTTGAAGATTTTTCACATCAGTAATCATTCTTTGGAAAGGGATTTTTTCGAATCAATTTATAAGGTCAAGACTTTATTTATATACTCTTTTTTGTCAAATATAACAAGTTTATATTCTTCGTCTTTCTTGATATATAAACAATCTATCTGGCTCAGAATTTTGACGAAGACAATGTTTTTTGAGACTTGGTTTCTGCATGGGTCTGATGAAAGACTTTCGTTTACTCACAGGAACTTTCTGTATTGAATATCACATTCGTTAAAAAGGAGGTACGACTAGAAATCTAACCTAACCTAACCTAAATCATATTTCTACATTTTCATTTCTCCCCTTCGAGTTCGGGTGATTTATTCTTTATAACGGTGATTTATTCTTCAGAAAAAGTTTCAGTTAGTGATAACTTCTTATTTTTTTTGTTGACCGAACACATTTTCCCAAATATTTTGTATAAATAACATTTCTTTCTGAAGCTCTCACTAATATTCACAATTTAAATCGAACGTTTTATATGTTAAATTTCTTTTTCAAACATACATTGTTTACTATATTGATATCTGATCTGTAGATTTAACCAAGTTTATTTATCAAAACTACTGACTCTAAACGGAGCATTTTGACCAATTCGTTTTTATGAAATTTCGAAAAAACTATGAATATTGCAAGAATTCAGCAACCAAATATCTTAACCAACTAAACTTAGTTCAGTTCTGGGTTTAAAAGTATATTCCGTTGAGTTGAACGTGAAGCCATCTTAACTAACTGAGAGATTGAAACTTTTGGCATTTTATCGCGATAAAAACAATGTACACCACATCATTGAAACTTTAATAGAATAGTATAATCTCCTGATGATTCCAACTGTTCGTCGAGTTTTGAAATAAATTTTGGTGAAGTGATTTTTGATTGATACAACGCGAGAAGTTCCAGTACCCAACTTAGTAGGTACGAATTAATAGGAATGAATAAATTGTTCATTTTACTGTTTTACCAAATTTTATTTTCTGTAAGAATGCTTCCCATAACTTCATTCTATGAAGAATATATTTTGAGTTCAATGAAAGATGAGTGATTTCCATTAGACTGACTATAGAGATTTCGCTAAGAGAATTCCATCCGTATTCTGTGTTGAAATTTCATATTTTTTCAGATTCTATTCAATTGAATACAGTCACCAGCGGAACATTCGATCAAGTAGAAATTATCCTCTAGATGGAAACTCTGTGGTTTATCGTCCGATATTCTTGAATTTTGGACATGTTACAGATTATTTAACGCAGAATAATAATTGATATTGGTTATGAGTAAGAATGAATTTAAAATAGCGATATACGTGGTTGAACTAAAAGTACTTTCGTTTCACATACTTTCAATCGATTTTTAGAATTCCTGAGCTAAATTGTGTCTTGAATCACACTCATCACAAAGCTACATTCATTCTTGATGAGTGTTTGATTCATGAGCTTTCGTTTTCTTTATTAAAAATAAACTAGCCTTATAAATTTTCAACGCAACGAGAATATAGTTATATTTTAAATGCGGATGCTATTAAAAAACGACTTGATGTAAAAGCAACTTTTATGTCGTTTTGTTGAATACTGCTGCATTTAGAAAAAAGAAGCGTTTTCAAAAGACTGGTGATTCACAAGGCCAGAATAATCAAAAGGAAGGAGGAAAACGACTAATCTCGATTACTAATCTTCACCGCTGGGTGTTTTGAAAGATAGATCTAGTACGGCTGTACGAGGAAGAAACAGGTTGATGGAAGTAAGACCAGTATAAGTAGGTAAGACATCAGAAGGCAGAAGTTTGAGATAGATTAGCTTTCGTGCCAGATAGACGTCCCAGAATTTATCGATAAACTGATGAGCGTTTCAATCAAGACAATTTTGCAACAAGAATCGGTTATGGAGGAGGGTCCGTTATGATTTGGGATGGCATGAGTATGGAAGAAAAAACAGAACTCAATACAGTTTACAGGGAATCTATGACAGCTGAGAGATGCGGCAAGTTTTAGGTCCTCAAGTAGTCCTGTTAACTCATAATATGGGCGAAAACTCCGTGATAATGGATGATATTGGCACAACTTATACTGAGTAGTGATCAACTTGGATTATTGAGAATAGACTGATCGGCAAGGAGCTCTGATCTCGATCCGATTGAGCATGTGTGGGTCATGATCGGAAAGAGGTTAAGAAATCGATTCCAAGCTCCGCAGATTCTGAAGGATGCAGGTCAGGCTTTACAAAAGAAGTGGGCAATAATAGACCATGGGTTCATCTGTAATCTCCTCGAACGTGTGCCACGATGCATTTAAACCATGATAATGTTTGTATATCTCCAGGAGGTAATACAGGCAACTACGGTGTTTATTCCATATCTTTGTTTTCGTTCGTATTCTTTCACTTATTTACAACTAAATTATCTTCGGAATAAGTAGGTTAGTAAGCTATACTTACTCATAATGCTAAAGAAAGAACTGTGTCCTTGGAAAAACAGCTAGTGCCACGTATCAGAGCCTACGTCAATGAGAATGAGTGTACCTTTGTTATGAAGTGTATGCTCAGGATAAATTTGCAGGGTGATTTTAAATTCGCGAAAAAAAAGCATTTTTGGTTCACCCTCACATATTGCTATTCAAGATGCATTTTCACACATTACCAATTTCAATTTTTACTATGCGTTAAATAATCTGTAACATATCCCATATTCAAGGATATCGAACGATAAATCGGAGAGTTATGAAATTTTAAACTCTACGATGATTTCCGCTTGTTCGAATTTTTTGCCGGTAAGTACATTTCAACTCGAAATTGAAGTGAGAGAGCTTCGAAAAAACTGAATATTATTGAGAATGTAAAGGTAAAGGTAATCTGCAAAATTAGAAAAAAACTCGGAGAATAGTATAGCTCTGATTCCATAAAATCCATCAATACCATCGTATTTCAATTTCTTTCGCGTGTATGGAACTAAATACGGTGAAATACTTCCCTTCTGAGAACGTATGTGGGGAACATTTCCTGGCTGTGAACGGAATTCAATCAGGACGGATTTCCGCGAATTCCTGTCTTCGCACAGTAATTCACGTCCAAATTATCTGTTGAACGTTTGCACTACCATATATATGTACCCACAAAGACACGCCGCACACAGGCGTAAACACTTAAATCCAAGATTTACACGACAGATGGAAGCACAAATTCGGTAACAACAGTGCACACATGACTAGATCCCACTGGAAAATAACTGAACTTACTACGTTATATCCCCTTACATTAGCAACTATACAGGGTGATGAAATTCCATATATACACTGAAGCTATCTCGCTAATTTTTGGAGCTTCGAAAAGAGGACGCGTCTTCTTTTGTTGGAGTGAAATATTTCATTTCCGAGATATCAATGGAAATTGAGATATTATTATTTTCTCAATTATTTTGAAACTTTTTTCTTTTCACAGAACTGGAGATTGAAAGGTTGATTTGAGACACAAGCTGCTTGATTAGAAATCAAGTTAAGCAAGCTTTTGTTTTCACGAAAGCTTGAAAATTCAAACTCCTTGAATCGCAAAACGTGAAAGCTTGAAGCAGAACACAATTGTAATCAAAAATTGAACTTCGTTCTATATTCAATAAGAGTGAAAATGAAGGTATAAATAACACTGAATAAATGAGATAAAAAACACAAAGTTTAACTTTAATCTACACTTTATTTGAAAAAATTCGACGACGTTTCGCTGACACAGCAGCTTTATCAAGAATGAAAAACAGAATGAAGAGTATGGTATTATAAACAAATCGTAGAACAAGTTGGATGAATAACAGGAAAATCCACACCGAGCCATTGTACAGTTAGTATGAAAGGTAATAAAACTAATTAAACAAGTTAAGTAGGGTGAGTAATTCACATCTACCTGTTCATTCAAAATGCTTGTCCGAATGTTTGTATCTATTCATTTCTAATGCTTCTAGGAGATCTTATTTTGAACTTTTGATTTTATATGTAATATGTCAAAGTTTTTATTGAATGAATGGTTTTCTTTTATTAGGTGGTTTGAATAATTTGAATCAGATTTATTTTTATCGAAGCTACGTTTATGTTCAGATGTTCTTATGTTATGTTCATTGAACAGAAAATTCATACACATCCACTCATTTCCAAATTTCTTTATTGGTATAGATATGTTGGCGACATCTTAGTATGTTTCATTAGAACTACTCGTCAATTAGACTTATTTCTTAATTTCATTAATTCCATCCATTCGAACATTAAATTCACGATAGAAATTGAACAGAACGATTCCATTAATTTTTGGACTTAAAAATCACTAAACAAAATAATAATCATATTTTTTCGGTCTTTCGTAAACCAACACATACTGATACAATTATACATAACTACTCATTACATCCAATTCAACACAAAGTTGCAGCTTTAAACAGCATGGTACATCGGTTACTCAATTTACCTTTATCTGTAGAAGATTAAAATAAAGAGTTAAACATCATCAAACAGATAGCCATTAATAATTCATATAATCCGGATATGATAGATCTAATCATTCGTAAAAAACTGTATCAGAAAGCAATAAATGAAGTATATCCTATTTATAAAGACTATAAAATATTCAACAGTTTAACATTCTGCGGTTCTGCAAGTACAAATATTAAATCCTTTCTCGTCAAACAAAATCTTAATATAACTTTCAAAACTTCGAATAACTTAGGTAAACATATTAAAATAATAAATCTCGTGTTGAAAAATCAAGTAAATCAGGAATCTATAAACTCAATTGCGGTTCTTGTGATAAAATTTATATCGGTAGGACCTATAGGAGTTTTGGCATAAGAACATCTGAACATAAACGTAGCTTCGATAAAAATAAATCTGATTCAAATTATTGAAACCACCTAATAAAAGAAAACCATTCATTCAATAAAAACTTTGACATATTACATATAAAATCAAAAGTTCAAAATTAGATCTTCTAGAAGCATTAGAAATAAATAGATACAAACATTCGGACAAGCTTTTGAATGAACAGGTAGATGTGAATTACTCACCCCTACTTAACTTGTTTAATTAGTTTTCATTACCTTTCATACTAACTGTACAATGGCTCGGTGTGGATTTTCCTGTTATTCATCCAACTTGTTCTACGATTTGTTTATAATACCATACTCTTCATTCTGTTTTTCATTCTTGATAAAGCTGCTGTGTCAGCGAAACGTCGTCGAATTTTTTCAAATAAAGTGTAGATTAAAGTTAAACCTTGTGTTTTTTATCTCATTTATATCATGGATCTACATCAAGTAACGGCCTCCACAATTCAAATCTAACACTGAATATTTTGATCAGGAAATATTTAAATGAAATTTAACGTAGGAATCTGAAAAGAATTCATAAAGTTGTTGCAAGAAATACAAATACAGAACAAGAACAAGAGTGAAGGTTGAATGAATATTCTAAAATAAAACACATAAAAAATATCACGAAAA
Source organism: Cryptolaemus montrouzieri (assembly GCA_013387265.2). Lineage (NCBI taxonomy): Eukaryota > Metazoa > Arthropoda > Insecta > Coleoptera > Coccinellidae > Cryptolaemus > Cryptolaemus montrouzieri. The sequence continues at coordinate 55,500,229 of JABFTP020000001.1, forward strand.
CAAAATCAATAAATTCTCCATAAAACGACACTACATGAAGTTCTTTTAGTTTTCTATATATTTTACAAGAAATATTGACTTTTCATCGAATGATACAAAAAACCTCTGAAAGAATCATTTAATTTGAATCTATTCTGTCTATCTTTGTGAACATCAGTTGCTGTTCGTTAGTCTCGCTTAAACTCGAGAACAGCTGATTTATCTTATCTTGGTCTTGAAATATTCGTGGAGGTCTAGGGAAGGTTTAAGAGGTGAGAAAAATTCAAATAACTGCCACGAAAACTATAAAAATAGCCCTTTTCTATTTCCCAAACGTTTTCTGAATAAAATGAAGAATCAATTCGAACTTTATTGCTATTAAACAAACAGTTCAAATCCAATCATATCTATCAAATTAGACCTCGCGTTCGAATTATATTTCTTCAATGGAAATATGAATTTTTAAAAACTATTTTATTTTCATACAAGTTGTAAAATGAGATATTCAATATTAAATACAAATTAAGTACTATAAAGAGTGCAATATGAATTCTGCTTGTCCTCGCACTGAACGGTTCCTTTTATGCCTTTGTGATAAGTGATTTGCGTGGGAGGATACGTGCAGGCTCATAGGCGTATCTAAGGTCGAGGCGACAATGGGGATCTGCATACGTTAATGCATGATGGTTTGTCATCCATTGGTGTCATAGCCTCGTTGGATGATCTAACTAACGCGACAGACTTGCATCGTCACAAAATGAAATGAATCATAAGTAGTACTGATTTTCAATTTGGTCCGCTTCGCGAAACTCAATTTTAGCTAACTTTGGTTGTTAAAGATTGATAAATGTTGAGTTTTATAACGAATAAAATTTCTCAACGCAACCATAATATTTGACATTAGATTGTCAATCCATCCTGACGCACTTCAGAACGCGGAAAAAAGTATTACGATATCTATCCATCCTTCTATCTTTATGAGTGAAGCTTACCGCTACGTGGGCGAGAACTTTCTTTACATTTGTGACCCTTGATGATAGTGACATTCCATATAATGTGCTGTTTTTTGTTGATATTCTGTGATAGTGACACTTTACTAAGTTAGCGCGAAATTTTCTTCTTTAATTAATTACAATTTACGATGCCTAGAAGAAGATGACCTGACCTAGGTCGTCGCAGTCAATCAAATGTGTGAAGAGCTTCATCTAACCTAACCTAAACGCACTGATGACCAGAGAGAGACAGATCAAGAAAATAGTCGTTTCGCTATATCAAAATTGCGCTATTTAGTGAGTAACAATGAAGTAGATAGGCTTAGAATGCAACCAGTTCGTGCATATCAAACACAACAACTGCAAGCACGACATAATGAATTTGAGCGAATCCGCAGACGCAGTGCTCCTGTGATTCTTGAACGAGCTGCATTCCACTATGATCCAGCAATTGATTATTCTGCCAACTAATCGTTAACAATTGTGGGAATGATAATAATTTGTAAATATTGTAAGGTTCATTAAGGGGCAGCCAAAGAAGAGGGTATATGAACCATTGTCCTTCGATAAAAAGTCTATTGGGGTGGTAGTTGGCCTATTGACGAGACATCAACTCAACAACCACCTACACGTCGTGAGACTATTGAAAACCACACGGTGTCGTGTTTGCCTAAAAAAATGTCACGCTTATAAGGTGACAAGACTAAACACCTTGGTCACTGAAACACTCAGCGGCCGGATGATCCAGGAGGCCAGCTACAACAGTTTTGCAAGCTTCATCAAAAAGTTTTTCCAAGACACAAAACGAAATGATACAACACGGCAGACACAATTGGCTAAACGGCTTGAGTGCTGCCTAACAAGGCGCCGTGCAAGAAGAAGAAGAAATAAATGACGAATCTACTGCCAAAGTAATATTGCCACAATTGATCCCACCACCAGTTCCTTTACGCCCTTTACTTTCTGGGATTAGAAAATGATTCTAAGTACTTCTTGGCCAACATTCAGATATATAACAGCTATTTTCAGATTTCATCGTTTGGCGCTACACATATTATACAGGACTATTTCATGCCCGCTTTCAAGGTATTATACCATAGTATTCTTTTTAAAATATTCAAGTTTGTAATAAAATATATTTCGGACATAATTATTGGACAAATCTTTGAAAAATAATAGATACAAGGACAAATGTATCACTTACTGAGGGCGCTGTTACCACTAGATGCGTATCATCAATTTTTACGAATTTTTTTATGTGCAATTTAGATGCGGAAGTTGATGAGCGTTGTGCTCACAATCCAACAATGAAGAGAACCATTGTACAAGAATGACGAAGTTTTCTTCATCGAAAACTAAACAGAGGCTATATCTAACAAGATATTGATTTCTGATCAAAACGCAAAAACAGGTTAGTAATTGTTTCAAGGTGGACATCTTTTGGGTTACAAAACTTGCCTGAAATCTCAACCTCCTTGAACATTTTGAGGTGATGGTATCTTGGTCTACATCACCTTGAACGAATTTCCATTTTTAATTGAAAACTGTAAGAGATTTAGGGTGAGCAACTGAAAGATAGGGAAGACTATTTCCCTGAGACTATTCAAGATGGAATGGAAATTCGTTCAGGGCAATGTAGACAATACCACCTTTTTTTGAGTCATCACTCGACCCATCTTCCCTATTCAAAATTTTCAAGGATTGCAATCCCCGCTTAGGGGGTTGATATTTCAGGCAAGTTTAGTACTCCAAAAGATGTCCTCCTTGAAACAGAAATTGACCTGTTTTGGCGTTTTGATCAGAAATGAATTTCTTGATAAATATAGCCTCTGTTTAGTTTTCGTTGAAGCACCCTGTATAGAAATATATTGTAGGTTGTAGGAAACACCAATATTTTGTTAGGTGTTGTTGAATACAGAAATTCTTTACATTTCTGGTTGATTTATTTTCTTTTCCTCTGAATGAACCAAATTGTCTTACGGAGCTTTTTCATCTACTTGTTGCCCTGCGAAACTAATTAACTAGATCTTACGCACTGTGTTTTGAAATTCCAGTGTTTCGCAGCCAATTGAAAAATTCTGTATGACTAGAGATACCTACTACTTCTATTGCACCTGTACAGGTAAGGTAACAAGCCATTTCCAAGGGAACTTAACTCCTGCCCTCATAAGTATTGTTACCGGGATGGAGTCACACACACAAAGAAAACCGTCAATGGTTCACACGAATAAATTTCCGTTGTAAAAGTGAATGTAGAATAAAATGAAACACGTGGTCCGCTGGTAGACAATGGCGGTTTGAGAATATAGCGGACGGCGTGAGTCCGTAGAGTCGACTCGTGGCTCGCGTGCTGTTGTTCGTTTGGTCTTTCTCCAGCGAGTCGATGAATAATATTCTATGCGTATTCCAACATATAGACACATAACTTTCCTGTCAATTGTTGGCTTTTTAGACGCTTTGCGCGTCTTTGGCCATCTGGTCCCACTGGTCGATCCATATTTCTTCTATGGTCACATTTCTAGAAAGCTTTAAAAGTTGGAAACAACGCTCAGATATGTCGATTCGTTGTTGTTAGTATGCCATTGAGAGCAAACGAGGCACCCACTTCGAAAAAATGTTTTCATGCCTAAATTTTCGTTTGAAATGTTGAATTTTTTTTGATATTTTCTGGCTGAATCACCTCTTCTGGCGTGTTTTGCGTGTTCAGTGGTCATACGACCACGATTGAAATCTCCATACCATGGGCAAATGAATGTTTTTGAAGAAAACTATTCTCTGTAACATCCCAGCCTTTTAAGGTATTTCTACTCATCAGAGAGCAGTGTTTTATGACGACATAAAACTCGTTTTGATCTAACCTAACCTGAATATCCCGAAAACTATTGAACAAATATCATAAAATCTTGACACGTTTTTTATGAAGGTTGGTACAACCTGAAACGATTAATTTTCAATTCGAAATTTCTTTCAATATTCAATATCTAGAAACCTGTAGGAGCAATGCCGGTAGGCAGTTAAGAACGATCTGTTTTAGTTCTATACAGCGCGTTTCATATATTTTCGTGGTACTTTTTCGTTTTGTACACTAGGGGGGTAAAATAAATATCATTCAGCTCTAGGGACATTTCATGGTCGGCTAAATTAGCTATAAGGGGATATAATGTGGCTCTGAAATTCAGAAACATAGAGAATAGCAACCTAGAAATTTTTGATAATTTTTTCATTTGGTGTTTTATTATTCATTCATACGTTTCAGTTGGATAAGAAATATTCACATCTGCAAACAGACCAACTAAACTCAACGACGACTTGAGTGAAATCGGAAAATAATATACAGAATTACCTTCACTCTTGTTTTGCTATTAACAAATCAGAGAATCTCTTTCTTCCTCAAAAGAACTACTCTTCTTCTGATTCAAATCTAGCATATTCGCCACAACATTTTAACCATAGATTCAAAATACAAGTTTAGATATTCAAAAGTACAGCAGAACTTCAGTTACAGTAACACATTTCTCTTTGCTTTATAGCTTGCTTCAGTCTTGACGTATTGAATCGGACATATCTGTCGCGCGGTTTGTGATATATAATTTTTTACGAGCGCTTCGTTTGCTCTTTCTACTGTGCGTGCCTCGTCAGTTTTATCTCCCCGCAATTCACCGCAAAGTGAGGGGAAAAAGTTGGCATTATTCTCAGCACATCTTTTGTGCAATAAAATGTTGATTGTTCTAGCATATGCTGTGCGATTTCTAGAAATAACTGTATCCAGCTATAATGAAGAATATATATATATATATATATATATATATATATATATATATATATATATATATATATATATATATATATATATATATATATATATATATATATATAATCTTCTGGAATTTGAGTCGGGCCTTTGATCTCGTAATTCATAATATTTCAACTAGTAAAGCGGAGAAATGTGGTATTCGCGGTATTGCTGTAAGGTGGTTGGTTAGTTACTTGACTAGCCGGCAACAACTTGTCTCCATCTTGTGATAATATGAGAGGGGCAACAAATTCGGGTTTACTTGTCAAAGATATGGGCGTACCTCAGGGCTCGATATTGGGTCCATTGTTGTTTCTCTTGTACATAAATGACATAGGAAGCGGTCTGAGTTGCGATGTTTTCTTTATGCAGACGATGCTTCCGCCTTGATTACTGATGATAGCGAGGTTATGCTGGAGTCAAGTATTCTTCAAAATACCAATTTGCTGTGTCAATGGTTTAGCAGAAACGGATTGCACATAAATCCCCTCAAGTCTACATATTTGGTCACAACCAAAATAAGATAATAAATGTTAATGTGTCTCTGAATAATACTCAACTGGAAAGGGCTGGCTCGACGGGGTTCCTAAGTCTTCGGATAGATGAGAGTCTAAACTGAAAAGATCATTGTACTTACCTGTCCTCCAAATTTAGTACGGTCTGTTATCTTAAGCGAAATTTGAGAAGAGTTTTGACTGTCACACAGTTGAGGGCGGTTTATCATGCTCAGGTGGCCTCCAGATTGAGATATGGGGTTTTGTTTGGGGGCATCGGTTGAGCTGACGAGGTTTTCCTTCGTCAAAAGGATAATTCGTTGTATTCTGGGTATTTCGCAACACCTGCTTTTCGATCTTTGGGCTTACTTACATTACCATCCATATGTATACTTGAAATGACGACAGTAGTGTTTAGAAACCGAAAAGAAATAAAGCGTAATGGTGGCTACCATCATTACAACACTAGAAGTCAGCACAACCTCGTCCCTCCAAACTTTAGACTTCGAATGAGCAGACGATCCTCTAAGTAATCTAAAATTCATTACATCCATTGGATAATGTCGTGAAGAGCAGTACACTTCATCGATCGTTCGGAGATCATGTGTGAACTTCGGCGTCTCTCCAAAGGCGGTAGGTTGCTGATATTTTTCTTTGCTGCAGATACTTCCATGGTGAATGCTCTGGAGAATTCAAAGGTTTGGTTCCAGAAAAATTCAGTTCTAAAAAGAACAGATTTTGCGGAAAACTCTTATCAGCGGACGGTTAACCTAGCAACGCCACTAAGTGTGCTGTGGAACTCTAACGAACATCTTTCCGATAAGTCACGATTCGGCTTTCTCCAAGAAGCGAGTGAACACATACATTAAATCATTTTGGGCTATCGCAGCTGTTACGTGATAGGCATCGTCTCTCCCCGAGGGTTGAGAATAAAAAAAACACTTCAATAAAATTTTCTGATCAAATATAAATCTGAGCAAATATATTGAAACAGAAAAACAAATTCAAGATATGAAGTATTTCAGATATTTACAGGTTAAACTGCAGTGATTGCAATAAACTTCATAATGGACCCACAGAAGTTTGAAATTAGAATAACAGAACTGAAACGAAGTTTCGCTAATCAGAGATCGGATTCAAATTAAGCAAATTAATCATCTGTCTGTAAATAACTACTCTTTTGAGCTATAATCCGAAATTAACTAAGTTAATAAATGAATAATCTTTTCGGTGTATAAAGGAAATTTTGTGAAGAAATCCTGAAACCTCTTTATTTCTCCAATTTGATCAAAGTTTCTTATTATGTCAAGAAATCTTTAGGTGTGCTCTCTCAGTATCGGGCAAGTTATTGAGAAATGTTGAGAAATATTGGATTTTATCAACTTGTAAAATTTGAAAATACCAACTCGTTATCATAAGTGGTAAACATCGGTAGATTCTAATGTAAATCCTGAAAAAGTGAGGAACTTTTATACTTATATCAAAATTGACGCAAATTCGTCCCACTGCACTTAAGTCAATTGTGTCAATCGATTTATACCCTTTCAAACATTTGATGAAAAATAATATTCAAGCGTATTCTTAATAATCCTTTGTTTTTATATAATAGCTCGGTGAGATATCGTACACTTTTTGTATGAGTTCTGCTCGTTCGGTACATCTTTTATACTGAACGACTTTTTATGCTTGAAACCTATAAAGTACAGTCACTAAAGTAATGAAAGTGGGTCAACCTTGGAACGAGAGGTAATTAGCTAAAAACTTGTGACAATCTGCTTTGACATTCCATACATATAATTACGTGTGCGCGTAAAGATATAAAAAGGCAAATTAGAGCCTGAAGAGCGCGACTGCTCCGCCGTATATGGCAAGGTCAAACTAGAATCCCAGTGAAATATCACATAGTAGACAAGTTGGTTGTTGATTACAAAAATAAATTGATAAGTAATAATATTTATAATAACACTTCTGTCTTGTGTTTAAGAAACAATTAGGCGAAATAGACTTGTGTGTAGTTTTAGCATATTCGAGTTATATTCTCATATATCTAATTCTTATTTTAAGTATTTTCCTTCTAAATATCATCAAACAGCCTTCATCGTCCACTGCTGAACATAGGTCGCTCTCAATATTTTCCATCCTTCCCGATCCTGTGCGTTCTAGAGCCAGTTAGTTGTGATGCGCTTTATATCATCTGTCCTACGGGTTAGAGGACGCCATTCCATGATTTTCTCCGTCCATTTTGCGTTGGACATCCTGGTCACGTGTCCAGCCCAGTTTCATTTTAGGCGAGTTATTCGTCTAACTGCATCTGTCACTCTTCTTCTTCGGCGTGTTTCCTCATTAGGTATCCTGTCCCTCAACGTGACTCTCAATAAGGAAAGCTCCATAGCTTTTTTTTTTCCATTACTCTAGGGTGCCCTCTAGGTGCACGGTCTAGTTGTTTTATAGCCAGACCTCATATTAACAGGTAGGTACAAAATTATTAAGGGTGCAAAGAAGAGGTGATAAACTTATTTTGATAAGATCAAGTATTATTTAAATATTTCAAATAGGGACGAATAAGCCAAGCCATACTCGAAAAACGAGTTTCGATACGAAAACAAATCAGTGTTATCTGTTGAAGTGTAAATAGGACTACTTGATCGCTTACGCCTTGGAGAGTTATTTGAATTTATATCACGCTCATTTAATGAAACGATTTAACTGTACGATCGATGAAAAAATCCGAAGATAAAATAAGTAGTAGTCTGTAGCTTCAATTCTACTGTCAGCGAATATGTTCGCGATCCAGCAAATGAACAAGAATAGTTGTTATTATGGATCGATGACCTCGGCCTAAAATTAGTGGTCCTGAGTAGTCCAATTATCCGGGGAGAGTATCTTTAAGCACATTTTGAACAACCTGGTGGTGGTTGTGGTAGTGGAGAATTTCTAGCATCGAAAGGTTAATTCAATTAATTTAAGATGCAATAATCATGCATAACATTAATATCGTTTGGAGATACTGCTGCATCTGTAGTTAATGAATGCCTGAGCAAGCTGCGAAACTGCAGACAAGCCAAACATCTCATTCATTTCCAAAAGCGAAAAGTCTGCCCCTGGATTTAAGGCAGCAAAGAATGAAGTTCCACTGCTGCTGAGTTATGATGCATCTAGAGATTGTTATTCAACCAAATGACCTGCCAGTGTTTTGGCGTGCTGATAAGAAAGCGTCGGTTACAACCGCTATTTTTTCTGACTGTTTGCGGAATTGCTTTCTCTCAGAAGATGAAACTTATTAAAACAAAAAAAAAATTAGTTATTCTAGTTTCGAACAATATACCAGGCTATCCTTGCGAACTAGAAACTATGCATCCATATAAAAATGATATTTTACTTCCCACCACGACGTCTTTGCTTTAACCTATGGACCAAAGAATAATCCAGGCCTCTAAGCTCTTTTACATTAGACGAACATTGAAAATCATATTGAATAATATGGAATGTGATCATGGTATGGAATGTTGAGAAATTTGACATAGCAAAGTGTATCTTAAACATCATAGAACTCAACCCATACACATTGAAATCATGCTGAAAAAACTGTGGCCTCTTCCAACTGCGGAATATTACAAAGAATCTGTGCAAATTAAAACTTTCACTACAAACATTGCCGAAATTGAGAATGGAACAGGATGAGTTGGGTTCCAACAGATAGAATCAAGTGATCGAATGACAGTCAGGAGTTCCTTGATTCGCAAGATGAAGATTTGATTGAAATTGACTTGATGGAAAAGAAAAACCCACAGCCTATTGAAGACGAGGCTTCAACAAGGAATAGAAATGTGACATTTAGTTCGAAAAATCTTAGTGAAGGTTCAAGAATGGCCAATGAGCTTTGTAATTTCCTTATGAATATTAATCCATCTATGGAAAGAAGTGTTTTTTTTTCAAGAGGCAAATTGCTTATACCAGTAATATAAATATCAGTATACCTTGAAGATAATAATTAATCGATAAGGTCAAAAACTTCAATTGAAGATCGTATACTGTACTTTGATTCATTATTAAAAGTAATTTTTCTTAACTTAATACCAGTCATTGATCAACAAACCAAGAAATACAAAATATTCCCTCATTTCGGCCTTTTGTCTATAGGTACAAAAATTGCTCATAAGATATACAGAGTGTTATTCAGTCATTGATTTTAATAGAAGATTTTCCATCAAAAAACATGACAACGATTTGTTTTCACGTTTATGTTGGTAGCTCTAGCAGTTTTCAAGGAATCTAGGACCAATTTTCAGAAAGAAATTTTGTAACTCATCAATTCATTAGGAGTGTCTAGTAATTGGGAAAGTGTACAGGGTAAAATCTTTTTCAGTGTCATGCTACGTTTTACTTTATCAAAATTAAAGTGTAGTGCGATAAGGTTTTTCAATAATATTGAAAATCTCCTTCAATTTTGAAAGTTTTTTGTTTCCTAAAATTTTTTCGGAGTCGCAGACGTTTTCGAGTAAAAAAAATATTTACATGAAACAGCACGCGTTTTTTGAATGAACTGACTTGAGGGTCGATAATTCGTAATACGAACGAGGGATCGGATCTGTTCCCATCCTTTTCAGAAAAACTAGGAAAGAAGGTTTTTAAAGTAGATTTCACCTCATTTGTAGTTTAAATATAAGAGTTCATGGAAATTCAAATGACCTATAACTTTTTGGGCAAGGTTATGGATGAAACCTCATCCGGCTAGTATCAACAGTAACATGAAGGATACTTGTCATAGTTGAAGGTGATTTGTGTCTATAATACAAAGTTATGGTATTCTGAAAGATTAAAACGAAGTACTATAGAATAATTGGCAAGCATTCATTTATTCTGTCGCTAATCAGGTGGTGAAGCCGAAGACTTTATCTAGCAGCAAAAATATTCCAAGGATAAAGAACTTTTTTTGAATGGAGTGATAAAATTCAAAAATCAGCACGCGAAGGCAATCTTTACAGTATCATAATGAACAGTTTTGCATGAGCAACTGTTATACCCCTACCGTACTCATTCAAGCCCTTAAAGGTGAAGATCTTCCCTGAAGGCTCGAATTTTGCTGACGGCTACAGCAACTATATGCAGAAAATGCCGTATTTTGTGGAATTATTTCGTTTACCAACGAAGCAGGGTTTACGCAGGAGGGTATAATGAATTTCTACAATCACTTGTAGACTGAAGAAAATCCTCATGAGACAATTGAGCGTCACCACCAAGAAAAGTTTTCTATCAATGTTTGGGATGGTTGGTATGTTGGTAGACTGTTGCATCGATTTTTGTTAAATGCGGAATACCATCCGATTTCTTCCTTTTTGTTAGTTTTCATTTCCACTAAATAAAAACACTCACTGCTGTTGATTCAAGAAACGCATGTCTTATCATGTAAATAATTTTTTCATTCAAAAGCAGTTGCGATTTCTGAATAATTTCAATTGGAGGTAGATTTCTTGAAAATTTCAAGAGTTACTAATAGACAAAAAATAAATGATTCACCCTGTATTTTGAGGAAAGAGTACTTTTGGACATATGTTCAGAAGCATTTTTTTTCATTTTTGTTGATAAGGACTGTTGAAATTTTGTCTCCATACTTGACCTGAATGATCATATGTAATAATACTTAGAAGAAAAGAGTGAAAATAGAAGAATTCAAATGTGGAAATTCTTGATTTCATTCCAAAAACTTTCGATATGTTAAAAACATTTTCTATTGTTGTTTGCGAGGAATGAAACATTTGCACAGACAACATAAACCGTATATAGATCATCAAATCAAACAGGTAATTTTTCGCCATTGATTTCATCAGCTGTCAAAAGTCCGGTAATTAACAAAAATTGAATAATTGTGAGGATTCGAAATTCGATACATCATAATTTTGATTGGAAACTTGTCGCATTACTTTGTGTTAGCAAATTAATGGCCCGCTGGCATATAATACAAATTGAGTTTGCGGTTATTGATTATTTCCACTATAATTGCCTAGCTTCAACTAATCCAGATAATTCGGTAATGACCAATTGCTGAATTATGTTGATTTCCTTTTGGAAAGTCAAAGGTGAATAAATGATACAGATGAACGGTCCCTTTTTCACGGAAAATTTGCATGATTATATACATAATAAAAATGTCAGATTTAATATTCATTAGTGATAATCGACTTAGTGATAATTTGAATTAAATCAAAGATACAAATAAAAATTTGATTCGAGAACTCATGATGATGAGATGACTTAATCAATTGTCTTATAAGCTTAGGAAGGAAGGAGAACTAGAACTAAAATATAAATAACAAATATATACAGAGTGAATCACGGACCGTATCTTTCGATTTGTTTTGATTAGTTTAAAATATGCAGTTCATTACTACCTATAAAAAAATTAATTTTGATTATACAGTCCAGAATATATGAGGCACTTCATTCTCATTTTTTTTAATAAATACCCTTATTTTTGGTCATTTCTTTATACCTAAATGTTTGAGTTTACTTGTTTTTTCAGAAGCAAGCCGCTCAAAAAGTTGCATATACTTAAACGATTCAAATTCTAGATTTGAACGATTCAAATTCTAGATTTCAACTATTATGGATCTTTTTATTAAAAGCATTTATTTATACTTATTCACTTTATTTGTAACGCATTTCAACGACACAGCCCTTCATCAGACAGATTGAAAATAAAATCTATATTAACGTACAACAAATTGAACATGATCTATTACATTGGAATAAAAACATCCTGAGACAATTTACAGACCTATTATTTAAATGACACAGTTGGAACCAAATTAAGTAAAGGGAATTATTGTCAGAATCTAACTGTTTAATAATATGTTTAAGAGTTTATATCTATTGATTTCAAGGCATTCCCAGAAATGAGTATCAAGATTTCTATTAGATGAATGTAGGATTTCAAAATTTAGGTTGGAATTATGATTTTCTTCAACTAAATGATTCGCGTGATTTGAATCTGTTTTTTATTGATGAAACAAAAAAAATTTCATTGACTCTAATATCGTAGATTTTACCAACATACATTCTACACCACATTTTTTCCCCATATCTAACCCCACTTCTATAAAGTTTTTGGGTACTGAAATCTAAGAATTAACACCGATATAGTAGCCTCACATACGTTGGGAAAGTTATCGACAATTTAAAAAAGTTCCCGAGAAGTTTCAGTAACACATCTCATTTGTAGTAGTTTCATCAAGAAAAATTCTAATTACGCTCACTATTTAATTGAGAGAAATCATAATTTCAACTAAAACTATGCGCAGTAAACTCTTGCGAGGATTAACCAGCAAATTCACATTATATTGGGGTTTTAGACGATAAGGAATATAGGTTTTGTTGAAATAATAGGCTTTTCGTTTTCATTTCATTTGAATTGCAATTTATCATCAGTCAATGAGTAAAATTCATTCGAACTATCAATGAATGAAAAGAGTCAATGAAAACATTTGTTTTGAATTAATTTTTTGTTCTTAAATTCAAAAAGTTTGTTCAACCATTTGATGTTTGTTTGTTTGTTTTTCCTTTAACGTGCTCTGTTTCTGCCTTTCGGCTAATGACACGCCAGGGAATTCTGTCACCTCACTAACCCGGGAATTTTGCCGAACCCCTATCGTGTTGAGGGAAGGGATCTTTAATATCCAACTCATCTCTGTTAGACAGGACCAACAGCTTTACATCTCCTCCGAAAGATGGACACTCAAGCGATATCCAGAATCCGAAAAATCGCACCGACTTTATGGGGATTGAACCCAGGTAACTCTGCGTAGGAGACGAGCATCATATCCCATACGCCACCGAGCCGGCTACCATTTGATGTATTGTAAACCAATCCAATTCAGTAACTACTTTGCTGGTGATTAAAATCTCAAAAATTATTATGGTGTACATAATGCAATAATGTATTGAGCTGGTGAGCCTTTATTACCGAATCAACATTATGCTGGATTACCTGAATTAAAACCATTTTGATTATAACGTTCGCCATAAGTAGATATGTAATGGAATTTATATAAAAATCTATTTATTATGTCTAAAAAAGGGTACTCGCAGGAATTGTAAATGATGAACAAGCCACTGCGTATGCATTGGGACATGTGCAACTCATACTAAACAGGCACATCTGAACAAGAAATTTCTGCAGTTTCCGGTATTTGCCAATCAAATGGTTTTAGGATTTCAAACAGATACAAGTTCCATCCCCTTAATATAGAATCAATTCATGCATTTAATAAGAATTTGGATTGAAATCAAGAGTTTCACGAATAAAAACAAGAAAATGATCCCCTACTTCTTGAACAACAATTGCATTTAGAACAAGAGATAGGTACTCCTCACTACGTCGCACCAGTTTTAGCCAATACGTCGATTTGCAATATCCTGTTAGTTATATTGAGAGACAAGTTCATGTGGAGTGGCCTACCCGCTCTCCTGACCTGACTCTCTTCTCTTCTGGGGAAAAAGTCAGTCTGAATTCTTTGTGGCTAATCTTGAGAATCTGAACGATCTACGTCAGCGAACTAATGAGTGTCGTCAAATAACTCAAATATGCTGAACCAAAGTTTTCTGTGAGGATTAAATTATAATAAAGAGAAAAATGAAGAACAATTTGAATATTATATTGATCAGAAGTCTTTGGATTTAAATTTTTCTATTGTAAACATAGTGAAACAATTAGTTTTTTTTTGAGATTGTTCAAAATAGTATAAAGGGCTTCCAAAGGTATCACAACAATACCAACTTCACTAATCTAAGACACCTAGGTGACTGAATTTCTAGTTAAAGCAAGCAGGCACTAACTTTCCTCAGAAAGTATCTCCCAAAACAAAAATTGTTTTAATCGAGCCACAGTATTCAAGGTGGCTTGTTACAGATAAAAATAATTTTCTGCGAGAATCATTCTTCAAATTTATATTCCTTGTACACTGTTGTAGAGAAGATTTGAAGAGCTTTCAAATGAGGTATCACCACTACGACTACCTGGCCCTATTCAATTTTTGAAGGGGTTGAAGATTCCTCTGCTTGCGGATTGTTCCTTAGCAAAGTCATTCGACATATTTGGACAAATTGGTCGCTCGTGGCTTATTTGAGATGAGAAACTCCAACCTCTATACCTAAAATGAATAGTTCACATTTTACGAATAATCTTTCGTAATTTAAATGCAAAATTATCATTTTCACTGAATTAAAACGCTTCAATAAGGTAGGTAGCATTCAAGAAAAGAAAAGTATGATAAACACAAATTTGGCAATGGGCGAGTTTTTCGAAAAGTGCTCCTCAGCTTCAGGAATTCATGCAAATAAATACTTTGGCCAAGATCAACCTCGAAGAGAAGCAACAACGAATCGGAGTTACGAACAAAGGTCAGCTTGCAGTGTATAACAGGATTATCCGGTCCCTGATTCCATTAAAGAATTAATGGCGATATCAATTGACTGAGATTCTCCAATGAAATTATTTATGCCATCAGCTAAACTAATGTGGAGAATGTGTGGGAATATACCTACTCTAGCTACTATTTTTCTGCGCCACCACGGTTGATTGACGACGCAAACGTGGAAAAATCGTTGAGTGGTTTGCGACACTCGTTATTTCGACAAATTAAATAATCGAATATAAAGAATATGTTCGACACGTCTTTCGTGTTCTATCCCATTTTCTGAAAGCAAACCGAAATATTAGAATGTCAATTCTAACTGAAAAACAGAGAGAAGTAGGAAAAAACGGAAATGAAACTGGTCGCTAGTAATTCGTAGATTATGTATGTGAATCTCTTGATTTCGATTTTTCAATATGAAATTGGATTTTTGTGAAACCTAAGTAATAATCTTGTTCATACAATGTTATAAGAAACCAGTTGTTCATTATGATAAATTGGTTTTTTATCCCCCTTCCGCTTTAATATTGAAGGGATGGACAGTTTGACCTGTATGAAAAGCAGAATGATAATTAATATATAAATTATTATTACATTCACTTTCAGGTCGATTTCTTTGGATTTTTTTAGTCCTTCGAGAGACCAAGTTTGTGGAAGATGATTCATTCAATACATAGCAAGACTCAGAATTTAGGAGATATGTATTATTTAATTTTTGGACAGACTCTTATAATTATCTCATTCATTATCATCAAGAATAAATTCAACCTATTCAAAAATATGGTTCTAAACGTAGGGTCGAATTTTCTTATTGAAAGTAGTTGTTCCTATAGTTCCATCCTAATAAGTGGAAAATTTCAGTACTGTTATTATTGCTTAATGAACTATTATTATCTCATAATTGATCGCAGTGGGTAGGTTGCTGATAAGATAGAAACACCTCACCAATAGTCAGGCAATTTATGTAGGGACAGCCCTTCATCATCAACAACAAGCCCTTTTCTGAAGTATTTGAAATTCATGATGCAGAAAATTCTTTAGCCAAGATCGAAACGAAAATCATAATAACCCGACGTACGAGGTTAGTCTGAAAAGTTTCCGACAAAGATGGGAGACATTCTTTCTGGCTATTATTTTTTATTCTTCAACATTGTCCCCTTGTAACTCTGCACACTCCCAGCAGTTTTCCCATCTCTGTAACCCGTCCAAATAGTTCTCGACGTTTTTCTCTGCAAAATAGTGCTTCATGAATTTGATTGCCGCATTTGACGAAAATCTATTTTTTAGATAGGGAACAAAGTGAAGTTGCTTGGTGCTAGAGCTATTAGTAAGACGGATGGTCAAGCAGTTCAAATTGAAACTGGTGGATTTTCGCCATGGCAACCGCTGAGCTGTGAGACGGTGTCTTGGTAAAACAGAATTTTCTTTTTCTGTAAGTGTAGCTGTTTTTAAGCAATTTCTGCCTCTGGAGTAATGATGCGTAGTCTGCTCCTGTGATGGTTTTTGCTTTTTGAAGATAATCGATTGAAATAACTCTACGACTATCCCAAGAAACAGTCGCTATTACTTTCCCAGCTCGTTTTTTGGAACCAGTTCCTTCTCTGCAGTCCAATATTTGGTCTGTAATTTTATTTTTGGCGTATAATGATGTTCCCAAGTTTCATCAACAATAATTAATCGGTGCTAAAACTCGGATTTATTGCGTCAAAACTGCGCCAATAGAGCGTTGAATATGTTCGTTCGAAAACGTTTTTGGTCTAACGTCATCAAACTCTGCACCCAAGCGCGAACAGCTTTCTTATGTGTAATAGTAAATTCAATAAGTGATAAATGTGTTCTTTTGACATGTTCATAAACTCTGTTATCTCTCACTTCAATTAAGCGTTTGCCTAGTTTGGTGAACTGTGGCGATGTTATCGTCGGAAGCTGTAGTTTTTGCACGTCCCGAATATGCATCGTCTACCAAGCTCTTACGGACACGTTTAAATTCAGCTGTCCGAAATTTCATTGCAGGGAATGATGGAACATAAGCAGAATCTTACTCATCTCTAATTTGTATAGGCGTATTTTCAAAAACAAATATTTTATGTCAGCTCAATACTCGATGTTTGGCCAATTTCACAAAAATAGGCAGATCAGCTCACCCAAACTACTGTTCCATAACAACTGCGCATCCAAAATGGCTGAAAATATGGTGAGAAACAGTTAACAGATGAATATTGAAACTTCACTAGCTTTTATTTACGAGTGCTGTCTACTTCACGTAGAGGTCAGAAACATTTCAGAACATCCTCGTAGGTACTAATTGCCAGCTAACTACAATGAATAATTAAAAACAAGTACTGTGTTTTATTTTTTGAATTGTGGAGGCCGTTACTTGATGTAGATCCATGATATAAATGAGATAAAAACACAAGGTTTAACTTTGATCTACACTTTATTTGAAAAAATTCGACGACGTTTCGCTGACACAGCAGCTTTATCAAGAATGAAAAATAGAATGAAGAGTATGGTATTATAAACAAATCGTAGAACAAGTTGGATGAATAACAGGAAAATCCACACCGAGCCATTGTACAGTTAGTATGAAAGGTAATAAAACTAATTGAACAAGTTAAGTAGGGTGAGTAATTCAAATCTACCTGTTCATTCAAAAGCTTGTCCGAATGTTTGTATCTATTTATTTCTAATGCTTCTAGGAGATCTAATTTTGAACTTTTTGATTTTATATGTAATATCAAAGTTTTATTGAATGAATGGTTTTCTTTTATTAGGTGGTTTGAATAATTTGAATCAGATTTATTTTTATCGAAGCTACGTTTATGTTCAGATGTTCTTATGCCAAAACTCCTATAGGTCCTACCGATATAAATTTTATCACAAGAACCGCAATTGAGTTTATAGATTCCTGATTTACTTGATTTTTCAACACGAGATTTATTATTTTAATATGTTTACCTTCGTTATTAGAAGTTTTGAAAGCTATATTAAGATTTTGTTTGACGAGAAAGGATTTAATATTTGTACTGCACCCTACTTAACTTGTTCAATTAGTTTTTATTACCTTTCATACTAACTGTACAATGGCTCGGTGTGGATTTTCCTGTTATTCATCCAACTTGTTCTACGATTTGTTTATAATACCATACTCTTCATTCTATTTTTCATTCTTGATAAAGCTGCTGTGTCAGCGAAACGTCGTCGAATTTTTTCAAATAAAGTGTAGATCAAAGTTAAACCTTGTGTTTTTATCTCATTTATACTGTGTTTAAAGGAATTTTACTTAATAATTGCGATTCGTAGCGCGTTTCACTACACCGTAGCTTCTTCAGACGAATGAATATACAGAAAAATATAAATGAGAATATAACTATAAATGTTCTTCAGTAATTAAAAGCTTATTGGGTTGCTTCTTCTTAAGTGGTTATTTATGACAGGTATATCCAATAAAATTAAGGAATAGATTGCTCCCCGAAAAAATTCAATAGAGGTGAAGGGCTTAAATCGACTTGTTAATTGATGAGTCTACCTGAGTGTTTGTATTTATTGATTTCTAAAGTTTCCCAAAGATCCACCTTCCAATATTTATTATCTGTATGCAAAATTTCAAACTGTGGGTCGAAAGAATGATTATTTTCTAAGAGATGATTCGCGTAATTTGAATCTGATTTTTCATTTGAAAAACTGCGTTTATGTTCCGATATTCTAATATTAAAATTTCTATGTGTTCTACCAATATAGAAATTATCACAGTCATTGTAATTCAATCTATAAACACCTGATTTATTGTGTTTACCTGGTTTGGTTTTATTAAATTGTATATATTTGCCTAAATTATTATTAGTTTGGAAAGCTATGTTGAAATTATTGATACTTAAGAATGGTTTCAGTTTCTCACTTGTAATGCCAACTTAGGTTAAGGTGTTGAATTTTTGTTTCAATTTATCGACAGGGTAAACTTGATTCAATGCGATTCTACTTTGTTTTTTATTCAAAATATTATTTATTAGTTTGGGATTGTAACCATTAGTTTTGGCTATTTGTTTAATCAAATTTAGTTCTTTGTTGAAATTTTCTGGTGATAACGGGATGTTAATCAATCTATGACTAAAACTATTGAATGCTGACATTTTATGTTGATATGGATGACACGACGAGTTATGTATTATAATATCTGTATGTGACGGCTTATGGTAAATTGCGAAAACATTTTTCCATTTTCATTCGAAATTGTTACGTCTAAGAAATTTATCGAATTATTGCTTTCTATTTCGGTTGTGAATGCAATTTTGGATGTAATGAATTTATATGATTTTCGAAAATTTTCAACTGTCTATCTGTTCCTGTGAAGCAAATAATGATATCGTCTACATAACGATACCAGTATAAACAATATTTACTGAGTGGATGATTATGAATTGATTTCTCTAAGTTATTCATGAATATTTCTGCTAACAAAGGACTTAACGGATTGCCCATAATCAAGCCGTCTTCAATAGTATAATATTTGTTATTGAAATGGAAATAAGTTTGATCTAAAAAATTTGTAATAATGAAAGAATATCTGAATTAATGATGGTATTGACATGATTGTTTTCTAATAATTCTTCAACTAAGTAATACATATCTTTCGGAGGAATGTTGGGAAATAGATTCTTCAATAATATAATATTTGTTATTGAAATGGAAATAATTTTGATCTAAAAAGTTTGTAATAATGAAAGAATATCTGAATTAATGATAGTATTGACATGATTCTTTTCTAATAATTCTTCAACTAAGTAATACGTATCTTTCGGAGGAATGTTGGGAAATAGATTCTTAACATCGAAAGAAATGAGTTTGGAATTAGGTGGTATAGTGGTATCTTTGATATTGGCAATAAGTTCGTATGAAAATTTAGATTTAAAATTGCAATGTTTTATTAGCAAGTCGCGTTACGCATTACGATTCGCAATTATTAGATAAAATTCCTTAAAACACAGTAATTGTTTTTTATTATTGATAATGGAATTTTACCAAGTAAAAGCCTCCCAAATTCAAAACTACAATGAAGATATTACAGTGAGAAGAACTAGATAAGTCATAGTTGGAAAACTGAAGTTGGGCAAGTACTATACCCAATCAAAACGATAAATTGTTCGAAGCAATTTTCAATTCATTTGATCTGAGAATAATTGGTATCGTTCAAAAAATACATATTATCGTACTTGACGGCGAATGCTATGGAAAAGGATTTGGCGTTCTGAAAAAATACACTTCAATATTTCTGGTTGATTTGCAATATCTTAACCAAGCTTAGATTTTATTTCTAAATGTATTCCATTAGCGTTTTCAACATCAAACTAACAACTTTTAACTAATAACTAATATTTTGGAAATTTGTATCTGTCATCCTACTTCCTCAGCTGAGAATGGTTTTGAGGAAAATTTAGAAAGAATATAGAATATCATTGAGTAATTGAAATACACTGCTCTAAGAAAGTTAAGGATATGACGAAGTTTCATTTCAAAGAAAGGGTTATTTTGGATTTTCCAAAATTTATAGCAATCCAGTTGAAATTGATATTGAAATAAATTAATTTCATAAAAATATTATATGAAAAATGTAGAGAGCAAAGTTTTCGTAAAAAATCAAATGAAATATATATTCGTTTTCAATGACCTTCTCGGAACTATACGACTGTTTGGAACTCCGTTTCATACCTTCGATTTCATGATCAATTTGATCTTGTAGCAAATAAGGCCATAATATTGGTAAAAATTATCGGAAATTTTGCTAAAATCCAGGTGGATGTTCTTTAAAGTTTTTCCTATGTATGCTAAATTGGATTAAGGTCGCTTGACTTTGGAGGTGGGAATAAGTGGTTGAATATCTGATTTTCTAGAAAACTCATTCTATTTTGATCTTTGAAGTCTGAAATTGTCGACGAAAATAAAATGAACACTTATGGCGCCATGAAAATTAGGTATGATATTGTGGATTGTATCACGTTTATGAATAATCGAATTCATAATGTTCATAATGGTAGAGAATTTTCATCCTAGCAAAACCCTCCCCTACTGAGAATGTGTATCTCTTGGACTGAACGTAAATCTCTCCTCACTCCTGGGTTTGTCCAGACACAAAAATGACGACTATCGCAGAATCGATCATACATGGAACCTTTAGTGAAAAATACCAAACGACACTTATGGTTCAATGGAGATATCTGGCTCATTTATTTTGCAGGTTCATATTCTTAAGTGGAAGATTTTATCCCATTTTGAAAAACTAAAAGAATATTGAAATATTATAATGTCATTTACACCAAGAAAAAATGAGAGTGGGGACAAATGGAAATCAAGCTGGTAGTTAGTTTGGTAGATAATGTTTGTGAACTGATGAATTTTTTACGAATTCTAATGAATTTAATTTCCTGCTTTTGTTACCAAAATGAAAAATTCTAATTTTTGTGAAATGTTTGTCTTTATAATGTTCTGAATAACCTGTTGTCAATTTAATTATAAATTAGTGATTTTTATGCTCGTCTATTGCAATACTGATGGAACGACCAGTTGACGTATATGAAAAGCAGAATAATAATTATAATATGATTTATGTACACCGCCTTCTTTAGCTGTATCAAGTCGATCTTTGTTATTGAGCAAGAGTGAACATAGATTTTTCTTATAAGTGTACATGTTATGTTAGTTTTATTCTGTTTCGATATATATCATCATCAGATAATAAATATTGGAAAGTAGATCTTTGGGAAACTTTAGAAATCAACAAACACCAACACCTAGGTAGACTCATCAATGAACAAGAGAAATCGATTCCTTAATTTTATTGAATATACCTGTCATCGAAAACCACTTAAGGAGCAACCCAATAAGCTTTAAATTACTTAAGAACATTTGTATTTATATTCTCATTCTTATTTCCTGTACATTCATTCGTCTGATGAAGCTACGATGTAGTGAAACGCGTTACGAATCACAATTAGTAAAATTCCTAAAATCACATTACTTGTTTTTATCACTGAATATCACATCATTAATTATGTCCTACAAAGAAGTACTAAACTATGTTACAGATTGAAATGGAATAGAATCAACACAATATATACGAATAACAGAAATATATGTTCACTCTTGGTCAGTAACAAAGACTGACTTAACTGAGGTGAAAAAAGCTGTTTATATACACATATATTGCGATAATGGTCTTGATTTTTCCGAACATTCTATAATCGAGAATTATTTCTTAGATTTCACAAAAACGCAAATTTCAAATGCAGGAAACAGAAGCAAGGGATCAGATTTATTAGAATTCGTAGAGATTTCATTAGCAGATAGATATAGTTTACAAATAACTGACGACCAGCTCTGCTTCACTTCTCTCAACTGTTTTTGAGGTATTTATGACAATGAAATATTTTAATATCTTCTTAGTTTCAGGAAATGGGATTAAACCCGAAGCATATGTGGAACATTTCTATATAGTGAAATTCAAGCCTAGTATTTTCTCTTCAATTGGTTCATTGTTTAAAGGAAATATATAATAGTATATAAGAAATAAACTTCGGTTTGGCAACCGTGCGGAATTTAAGATCCATAATGCAGAGAAGCTGAGGTACAAAAATGATTTATTTCCATATAATTAGAAAACTCCGCTTGCGGAGCCAATATATGTCAGATTTCTTGGTGTGAAAAAATTACATGAAGATTTCTTATACGCTCTACCCATATTTGCATAAGGTATATGAGGTAGGTACCTGAAATGATGGGTCTGCTAAAGTCCACGTGATGTATTGTCGATTTATTCGGGGGGTTTAAACTGCTCGCATCAAAAACTGAAATTGCGAGTGGTTTAGTATGAGCATCACTTGAGAAAAATCTTGAAAAATAGGCCTTCAGATATAATAAGAGATTTCAGTGGATTATCTTGTTAACTACAGTTTTCACCACATTTATTTCATCGCAAAAAAAAATAGTCTAGAGTTATGATCACCTTTTTCTCGAAGGTAATATAGAAGATATCGCGAAAATAATGCCACGATTCATTAACATTATTTCTGTAACCCACCTCTACTCAAGTTCTAAATTTCTACCTCTTCAAGACAATTAATTAATTTCAACTTAATATGTCTGAGTGATCCTGGTTAAAAGCTCATTACTACAATTTTTGATGAACGACATTGCTTACTGCAAAATTATTTCATGAATCTCTCCACTACTGAGATAGTCAGACCGAAAGTTGAAGAAAAAACTGATTAGGTTTGAGTTTTATGAGATTTGACTTGATTACAATTAAATCTAACACAAAAAGTAGCATTTAATTTTATTCAGTTGTGTCGATTTTGGGCAAGAGATAAACTACTTAACACGTAATACCCTTCAACTTGAAGAGAGTGAAACTTCCGATGAAATTTGAATTGATTCAGATTAAATTCCACATACAGAGAAAACTTCTTCAGTTTCGTTGTTTTTGCGATAGAAATGAGCAACATAACACTTAATAGCCATTAATTTTGAAGATTGATAAATTTTCGCAAACTCTAATTTTGAGTACATTAACAATTTGTTTGTCGCTTAGATTTATGATAATCAAACGTACTGCAAATCTTTCTAGTTCATCAAATATCTGCTGATATTAATTGAAACTCGATTATTACATTTATAATTTCCTACCGCTCTAAGACAACAGAATTGTTAATTGATTTCAACTTTACATAGCTGAGTGCTCTTAATAACGAGTCTTTATTAAAATTTTTCGTAATGCAACTACAAATCTAGACGTTCCACATGTTAATGTTTCATGAATCCCTCCACTACTGAAATATTTGAGTTGAAGAAGAAGACTGATTGCATTTAATCTTTGTAAAAGATGATTTCGAAGTTTGAATTGATTTCAATTAAATTCATTCAGTTGTGACGATTTTGGGTTTGAAATATACTACTCAACACGTAATACCCTTCAATTTGAAAAGAGTGAAAATTTTGTGAATCTGATTGAATTTTTGAACTATCAAATTCCTGGACCTTGGTAAAATTTCAAATTCAATGATGATTTGCTAACCTCAAAGATTTCTGATATACCGCCAATTAAAAACTTTGCATATTTGTCTGAATCATCAAATATCCGCTGACATTCGTACGAACTGTGATTGTTTAAATTGTTTCTACTCGTTATTTATCACACGAGTTTTATTATTATACCATAACTCACTATTTTTGCACAATTTCATGGTTTCAAGACAACATAACGTTTGAATGATTTTTACTTTATATCCCTGAACGAGAAACCGTAAATAAGTTTTTTGTGATGCAACTGAAAATCTATATGCTGCTCTCATATGTTTGCTTCCACTTGGGATAAACGACTTAGCTTCTTGTGAAATTTTATGAATCAAGGATCCAGGATGTACACTAAAGCTTTTGGTGTCCTTAAGAGAGTCAAAATATTCAGTGAAAATACATCAACAGTCATCTCTCCGTTTGCGTTGACTTACAAGTTTGATTTTTTTTTTACAAATCCATAGAATTGCAGATCCTAATATCTGAAAACCATATCAATTGGCTGTCTTTACGCGTTTCTTAGAAAAATTTCAAAATTGTTCTTTCATGATAATTACTAACATACAGTATTCGGCTTCATTCTCGTTTCCTAGCTGAAAGACATTGCTCAACGTGAAGTCCTCTATAAGCTTTAACTTTCTTGAGAGTGTTTTAGTAATCAGAAGAATGCAACATAAAGATCTGTAGCTTCCAAAAGCGTTGATAAGTTTGATATTTGTAGATCGATGAGATTGTACACCTGAGTCTCAAATTCAATACGACATTTTCACGCGTTTCCGAAAAAAAGATTGATGTATACTCTATAGCAAAATCAAAATATTTTTTGTGATGTAACAATAAATTTACTGTATCTCCTATACCACTACCTGTTCTCAACAAAATCTCATGTTTCTAGATCAAGCGAAGTAACCTATAGTTTTATTGTTTTGTGCAAGCCAAAACCTGCTGCCCAAACATAAAATGCCGTATATTTGGATTATATGGACTATATGTATACAATTTCTGGAAGAAATTCTTGAGAGACAGGCAGACGAATCGACAACGAAGTGATACTAGATTTTCTTTTTTCTTTTTGGAATGCAAAATCCTAAAAATAAACCTGTAACAAGAATAACGGACTCAGAGAGCGTTAGGTCCCAATAATTTACCGTTGAGTCATTCGTGCTGCTACCACTTCTGAATGGCGAGAGTTATTTCGATTTTCTTCCAAACGGATTGTCAGAATTTTTGGATCATTTGGCTATTCGGCAGAGTGCATGGGTTATGCACGATGGTGCTCTGCTTCATCAATAGACAGATCAAGGAGGACCTATCGCATGACCTCATATGGCATCTGACCTGAATTCTCCAGATTTTTATTTCACAAGCGACCTAGATTGCTTAATTTATACTGAAATCATAACAATGAAGAAGAAGAAGCAGAAATAACGCCAATATCCCAAAATCAAATGAATTGCAATCACCAAACTCATTTTAGAATACAAAGATCTCTTGCAGCATGAACCCGAAGGTGCGGCAGTGTTTCAATAAATATAGGTTTTCTGGATAATTAGATGTTTTCAATCAGTATTTTAGTTCGATCTCCTACAATATCGTTTCAGTATTTTATTGGATCTAACCTTACACTCTGGGTGTATTTCACTTGTTAATGGATCATTTTTTCGACACCGAACAAAAAATATTTTTTGCGACGAATATTTTATGACATTTAATACTTTGACTTGGAATAATTTAACCCAAAACAGGATGGTAATGAGTGTTAGGGATAGTTCACTCGCAGCGCAACTGGATAACAAATAATGTTAATTCGTAGGATTTCTTTAGAAATTCCATATTTTCATTTGAATCTCTTAGACCGTATAGGTTTTAAGTGTTTTTACTAATTTTGCGAGATTTTACTACTCTGTAGAGTGGTTCATAGGAAAAAAAACGTTAGTTGTTCCATTATTTTGAATAGTAATTCAGAGAGTTTGTCTTCCTCTCCTGGGATACCTGTATAGCGAAGTGTTCATGTTTCTCAAGAATAGCTTCAAAATTTCGTGGATCCCTATGTAATCCCAAGAACATTCTTCGAGTTAAATGAGATAGATAAGAGAACAGAACACATAATTGAGAAGGATCACTCTCACTAAATGACCTGGCAAACGGAAACACCCTGCATTTTAAATGAAAGACGGGCTTTACTTCCTATATAAACCAAACCTAAATAGATAAATATTAGTTTAGTCGTAATATCTCAACAACAGAAATCCTTTACCCTAATTTTGGGACAAAGTGTTTTCATTGTTACAATCTCTCGGTAAATTTATAATGAAGAAAATTCATGTCTTGTTTTGTTTTTCGATGCCACTACCCTATTATTGTTCTGGAGCCTCGGATAATTATACTACACTTTATGGATTCCCATGAGTATGAAAAGAAAATTAATTTCTTGTTTTCATAATGTACTTCATTTTGCTATCACGACATAGTCTACCCCAAAATGCATTTTGAGTAAACTCCCTCTTAGAGAACAAAGAATAATTAATCCCAACAAATTCAGGTTGTTTCTGTAATATAAATAGAATTTTAAATTACAATGTTGTTCAAATTTTCTTTATTGTCAAAGATATGAAGCTTTTCTCCGAATTGTAGCTTAACTAAAATTCAATATTGTGTATTTGCTGTAACTCATGGAAAAAAATGTAATAAAATCTTTGAATAGTTCATCGTGAACGAACCACACAACTTGTTTGATTTTTCTGTGAATTTGCTGAAACAAGGTAGTCGTTGATTTGAGAGGGACATTCTCTCTCATATGTTTCGTTCTCAATCAAGTCTTTACGCCTGGTAGCTTCTATGCCAAATTACTAAAATGGAGAAAAAGGATCGTCTGATATCTTCTCGTGAAAGTGCTTTCATTCATAATAGGTATACATAGATGTTTACTTCCTGAAAAAACATATTTGAATCGAATTTGAATAGACACCGAGAGTTGCTTGAGAAAGTTCTTGATTCTCTTGAATCAGTTCGATTTCCATTCGATAAAAGCATTCGATGAAAATCTATTTTGTTGCATCGGAAAAATGTTCAGTACTTATTTAAACGTTTCTGTATCCACCCCTATCCCAGTAAACTGTCACCCTGGAAATTATGATGAAAAAGAGATTGTGCGATACCTCAGCAGAAAGATTATCTGATCCTCAATATCAGTCAGCTTTTGAAGTGCCCTTAGTTGAAAACACTGCTTGGAGTTGGAATTTTATGAGAATCTATCATGAAATGAATTTGACTTTTCACTTGTTTGACTTATTTTATGTGAATTTATGATTTGATAAATCTTTCATAAAATGAAAGGGACGACAGTCGATGAATAATAAAAAAGCAGTGAATGAAACAACCATTCAAAGATGTATCATACAACCCCTTTTCATATAGAAATTTCTGGGTGGTTGTTGACCGAGGTAAGAGGATGAAGCGCAAATATTTAAATGAGAGGGACAAATTTTTCTGTACCAACAGAATTGTTTTGATCAAGTGTTTTCCCAAACGGAGATCGGACAGCTTGATAAAACTTGGAATTTCTCCAAACAATTCTCGATTCCAATTCGTTATATGCTACGTTAATAATTACGTAGTCGTATAGAGAATGGAATAACGTTGTAAAAAAGGTATCACAAGTCCCACTTTCCCTAATCAAACAGTTTGGGGTGAAAGCAGCCAGGGCTTGGGGATTTATAGGTGGAGAACGAAAAATGCCCTTCTCCAATCAAAAATCGAACTATTTCAGAAAATTCACGGAAAAATTACACCAACCGAACTATTTAGGGTTTTCTTTCATTCATAAAAATTTCTCATAGCGTTGTTTGTCATGATGAACTGAATTCTAATAAAATTCTGCAGAGTGAATGTAAGTGTATTATATGTTTCATAGAATTTTAGCAGGCGGTGGCGTGAGGTAGTTCATCGACATAACGGTTCAATTCTTTAATGTTCGGTTTGGTAAGTATTTATCAATGTCGCTGTGTTGAGAGACCAAACATTTCAATTCTATTCCATAAGTTTCTAACAGATAGCGGTGTGAGTAAGTTCATCGATATAATGATTTAATTCCTTAGTGCACAGTTTGGGTAAGTATCTAATCGATGTTCATTGAGTTAAGAATCCAGATGTTTTATTCATGATACTATACATTTAAGGTTACATGATACTATACATATAATGAAATTTGATTACAACATAATCGTTTTTTTTCACTTTCGGTACTTTATACAATCTCAATCGTGTTCATAACACTTTTGGTTATCTTTGAGAATAAATCAATAAGCAACTATATCTAACATGACCAGAAATTCATCAAATTCAGTTTTGTTATCGAAAACAGTATCGTTTATTTCATGAATTAGTTTCACTTTATAGCGGTGAAATTGGTGATGTATCAAGATCCTGTAGACTGATAAAGTTGATATACCAGGCACACTAGATGATTTCCAAAGATATGTCACTCGATCCACTTTCCCAATAATGAATTTCAACTAAGGAGCTACTGAGAGATGGGGTTGATTTGACATGTTCCGAACCAATTCAGAAAACTTATTTCTTCAATCAAAAATTGACGCGTCTAATTTTTTCAGGTGTAATTAGTCATTCTTGACATAGAGGGGATGGCAAATTTTTATTGGAATACAAACTTTCGTTGTATTTCGACTTTCCGTGTGTTCATAAAGATAATATTTTTCAATAGAGAATTTAAAGACCTCTACGAAGATATGTCAGTCGACTCACTTTCCCAATAATGACTTTGAGTTAAGTGCTGCTGATGGTAGGGGGTTCATATTACAAATTGGTTCCTCTCCAATCAAAAATTTATGTGTTTCAGGTTTTTTCGCCAAAATCAGCGCATCTTGCAATGAAAGTGATGACAAATTTTCGTTGAAATATACTGTATATCAATTTTATCTCAGTAACGACAACGACTATCTCAATAAAAATTTGAATAGACACTTCAAACAATTCTGAATAACATCTTTTGCAGTTTATTGAAAGATGTGTTGGATGATTGTATTGATTATATAAAGTTTTCAGTGAAAGAGGCTCGTCCAGTAAAAAATGAGTGGCTTCTTATTACCAGTCTGAATACTGCATTACCTTAGAGAATCTTGTTGTTTACAATTGAGTTGCAACAGTGTCGATTTCAAAGCAATCTCTTGAATTCGAGTAGTTATCTGTATCAGTATAGTCCAACATGATGCCTGTTCATAAACTTCAATTAGCCTTTGATGCATCCCTAATCTTCAGTATTATATTGAATGAGTTGGCTGGTGTACTTTACAAATCTGAATATGAGCTCAGTTGCAAACGGCGTGAAATATAAAGGTACATTTTGACGATTAAAATATGAAGCGGGATTCATGCATTCGTGTACATTTATTCACATCAAATCACTGGCATTAGAATAGAAGACAAAGGGTTATATCGCGACGAGTTGCAATTCAAATCATACAATAAAAATGATGTAATCAAAAATATAGATTCACGAGCTTGTGATTAACACTTTTGCCAGAGAAGGAATTACAGTTAAATATCCTGGAATAATTAAACAGGGTGTTTCAGGTCTGCAGTCATCAGTTTCTACAGGAGATTCCTCAATGAAATCCATGACAATAGGTATATGAACTTATGTCCAGATTCCCTTCGGTGTCGATGTTAAAGTTTATACTCTTTCTCACTTTTCTGTTGGTAACTCTTGTAGTTTTCCGAGATCTAGCTCAAATTTGCAGAAAAAAAATCATCAATTCATTTAACGCGTCTAGTAGTTGCGTAAATATTCAAGGTGATTTGTTTTCAGGGTCATGTTGCCTTTGACCCCATCAAGATCATAGTAGTGTAGGCGCAACCGTTTAGAGTAAAAAAGGTAACGAAATTGATGGTCGATCACCCGTAATTCAAAGATGGGAGCAAAACTGTATAAATAGATTTTCATAAAAACTAGGAAAACAGCTTTTTGAAGTATTATTAATTTTAGGTTTGAATGTACAAAGTGTTCATTTTATTCAGTGAATCTTAAAACACTTGGGTGAAATGAGTATTTAGCGATTTTGCATTTAATACAAGAGTGTGTCACACGAAATCACATATGACTATGATGAAATGGAATAAAACTGGTGGATAATGATTTTCGGTTTTTTCCGAAAATAGAAGCAACAAACGAAAAATCCCTATTTGTAAACTAATGCCGACAAGAATTCCTCACAATATAACCGATTTTCACAATAATTTCGGTCTCTTTTCTGTTCCAGATCCTGATGATTTTCGTTCACACGTCTCAGCACCCTTACACAACTCCGGCCACAACTCTTTTTCTGCCATAGGCAACTTTGTACAACCACTTAATAAAGATACAACGTCTTCCAGGAAGATATGATATCACAACCGAGCCAGCTGGGATGAGCTGCGCGGGCTCTTCTAGTCTTTTCCTCTTGATACTGACTATCTGTCAGCTCCTGACACTAACATCTGCACTGAGTCCGTCACTGAAGTGATTCCTGAATGGCATGGATATCTACATTTCACACTCTACGAACATCTGCGCAAAAACCTTAGTTCATTAAAATCTGCAAACAGCTGCCACAGTTGAAAAAACCGACTTCAATGAAACAGTTACGAATAGACTCTTGGATCAGACTACTGGAACTCTACAGGTTGGTCTATAGCGAAGACAGTAAGCAGCTACTTTTGCAAGTCATACTTCTCACCTCCGAGTAGAGATGACGGAGCTATCGCATCATCTCCTGAAGCAAAGGCAGATCTTTCTGCAGAAATGTTTTCGCAAAATTCTGCTTTAGATATATCAAACGCAGTGCCACAAATATGTCTGAAACAGAGTACGTACAGTAAGGCGCGTTTTCAACAGTTGAACTATAAGAAAGCAGTGGGTCTTGACTGAATACCAACAACTGTTTTTGAGAAATGTGCTCCAGAGTTGACACCTGTTTTTGATTGTCTGTTTCAGATTTCGTAAAAGAAAGACGTTTCCTGAGTGTAGAAAAGTTGTGAGAATACAACCATTTCCAGAAAAAGGAACCATTGCCTACCATAAAATTACCGTCCAATCGCATTGTTGCCCATTATGTCGGAAGCCGAGGAAAGAGTGATAAACGATGAGCTCATAAAATATCTGGAGTTGCAGGTTACCATCAGTGATCGATGATACGGTTCCCGTAGACAAAGCTCTACTGGTGACCTACTTGCATACGTTACGCATTTGTGAACATCAATAATTGAAAAGCGTGGTGGATAAAGCGCTATTGCTCTCGATATTTCACGAAGCCTTGATCAATAAACTAACCGCATATGGATTTCCGGAAAAATTGCGTGATTGGACTAATATCTTCCTCATCAGTATATCGATTCAGGTGGTGGTTGATGGTCTGAAGAGTGAATCTTTTCAGGTTAAGGCGGAAATACCCCAGAACTCCATACTTCCGCCGACACCCTTTCTGTTGCAAATAAATAATGTGCTACACTCCACGGAAAACAGAGTATTTGAGTTTGCGGACGACTGTACCCTGATGTCCTCATTTTCTAGTCATTGATACACCGACAAAGATACGAATTGAACATGTCACTGAATTCACACTTGGAAAAGATATCCAGAGTGGGGCCGGTTGAACTTGGTTAATTTCAATGCGAACAAGACGCAAATAAAAACGTTCGCCAGTAAAGTCTCTACTGGAGAACCTCCTCTAATCATGCAAGGACATCAAATTTCCTCAGAAAAGGAACATGTATCTACTCTGCATCACAGTTAAAACCAGTTTCTCCTGGTATGGCATCATGTGTCAACCATTGCCAAATTTGTTTCTGCTAAACTCAGTTTTCTTTTCAGGGCTAATAAGTACTTCGAAATGATGTTATTTCACAAGGCACAGGTGCGACTTGGTCTGGAATACCCATGTTGGGATTCCGTACACAAACATTCACTTTTATAGAATAACGTCCAGAAGAGAGCAGTTCGCCTTATTGACCACACGGAAATCCCGCACAGATCAACCTCTTCTTCAAAGGCGGCAGGTTGCTGATCTTTCCCATTTTTGCTGATACTTCCATGGCAAATACTCTGGAGAACTGAAGGCATGGCCCTGCAAAGAATCCAGTTTCGAAGACGATCTAGAATTGCGTAAAACTCTCATCAGCAGATGGTTAAACGAGCACAGCCGCATACCTTCCTCTATGGAAATTATTTTGGTAACAGGGCTAGTTTGCTGTGGAACTCGTTTCCATCGAACATCTTTCCGATAATTTATAATTTGGCCCTCTTCAATAAGTGAGTGAACACGCACATTCAATCATCTGTCATGCAATGGCTGTGGCATCCAGGCAGAGAAGAGTTGAGAATACGAAAAAATTAGAGTAGGTATAGCACCATTTATTCTTACACATAGTATTATGCGGCGATTTATTGAAGCCAACACTCCATCGAAATTTTCATTTTTCCATAACGTGTGCATGCGATTGCATCATGGTAACTTCAGGTTGTGAGTATACTAGGCATTTCAGATTCCTTCTGACAAACTAGTCTAGCGAATTCAGATAGGAGAATCGTGGAGGCTAAGCAACAAGACCACATTCACCGACCTGTCCATTAGGATATACTTGATTCAAATGATTCTTCATTGTTAGTGTACCTAAATGCATAAACTATATTCTTCTTCTATTTGCACATGTCACATCATCGAAAAGATCAAGCAGAGTGTTCTGTAGAAAATTGAGGTATGCTAGAGGATTCAATCTGTTAGGAAGAGTTACAGGCCCCAACACTCTGCTATAATACCTATCGGCCCAAAAATCTATAGATTTCATAGATTATTTACTTCGGGGCACCATTGATCGTTGTGGAAATTCACATTACCATTCCTCACGAAAATCCTGCTTTGACTGTGAACGAAATGACAAAATGCGGCATTTTCATAACATCTTGGTAAGAATCTTTGGCAAAATTCTAGCTTCTGGGTAGGTCTTCAGCCTCGACGTCTTGAACCCTCCGGATATGGTAGGAATATAAAGTTGCTCACGTAAAACTCTCTAAACAGTCGAATCTAATACGCCAACCTGAAGAGATAACCTTCGAGGGCTGATTCTTGGATTATTAGGGACATTCAAAATGAGATCTTTACTTATCAGTTTCTTGACGAACCCATCTAGTTAGGATAAGCTGAAAAATAGTGTTTTCGGATTTCAGCTGCATTAACACCTGATCAGCCATATAATAGATGAATATTTGCCAATCTTTGAATGGTGTGCTTCATTTCAACTTTTCAAAATACCAGAAACTATGTAATACTGATAGAAATCTTTCAATTATGACAAGTCACCAATTTGTTACAGTGGATATTAGCAAGATATTGACTCGTCTACGAGGACTCTTTCATTTTAACATATAAGTTATGAGATTTAACCTTGGAAATATTGCTCGTCCAAGAATTGCGAGTGGCAATATACACTTATATTTCTCTGGAGTAGTAAATAGGCATCATTTTCGCTACTGGGCCAAGAATGATTTAAGCTTAAGAAAGACCTGCAAACTCTTGTCAGATAAGATAGCTTGATTCACCATTTCCAGCCTTGGAGTGATTGGGAATTTCTTGAGGAGAATTAACAAGTTGTGCCAGTAACCTTTCCATGTTGGAATAAAAGTTGTAGGAACTGAGTAAGGAGACCGTTCTGGAAGGCTTCTGGTTTCAACAGGACAGGGCTACATACCATAGAGCTCAGCAGCCGGTGAAAAAACTGAAACAGATGTTTCCAGTTGACCACGTATCTCAAAGGGAATGATATGAGATGCTCAGGTGCAAACCGCATCTAAGTCTTTGCGATCCTCCTTGAGGAGGGCATACCTAAGATGATATTGCGATGAGTATTCAGGTAAATCTGTAGAACTTTTCCTTGTGAAATTTTAGATATGCTCACTCTATTCTCTATTATAAAAATGCACTAATTGATCATAATTTATATCGCTGTCTTGGAATAATATTGCCTACTTTTGCTCACTACTGAGAGTTTCTTGCACAAGCTGCAATTTTTTCGTCTTTCAGGATTTAAAGCCATTAAAGTAAAAAAAGAAACCCTAATAGAATCACTCCGTATTTAGCCGGTCTACCTGTTTATCTGCCTGTCAAGGTTTTTCTGCCAGGAACTCAAGTCTGAAATCGATTGGAGTTGGGAATGAATTAAGCTACTAAATCAATAATTCGTTTTTACATACAAATAAATCCATTATGGTGAATGAGGTCACTTTCTGGAGATTCGTAGCAGCTAGAGAAATGGCAACGCTGTTAGTGTTCGGATATGACGCATTATTATCCACCCTGAGATATTAAGGCAGTATTTCTCCCTAACAACACCGGCATCTTATCATAATGCTACTTACAACACGGGCCGGAAAATCCTATTCGAAAAGATTTGTGATTTAATTTTTTTCCAAGTTTTTATTACAAGGATGTATAATCTTCCTATAGAAATATATTGTTGGGCATCCAGAGTTACGAGGAATTTGATATTATGCCGACAAAATGAGTTATTAGGGGAACTAAATCCTCAATATCGCATTTGTATTTTGTATTACAAAATCCATTATTGGTAGCAAGACTTCAACCATTTTATGTTGGTATTACATAGTATTGACAACATCAGTTTTAAGAATAATAATCGACCAAATGAATATTTTTTTCGTAGTGGTTCACTTTTTTGTAGCGAGACTTTAGCATCCGACAAAACGCGGTTTTGGGACGATTTTGCCTTATCAACATAGATCCGCAAACGTTTCATTGCAGAGGAAAAAATGAATAGGTGAATGAAATTATCACATCACTGTTACTCTGGTTTCGAATTCTCATTCATCATTTGAAAACCAAGTACAAAGTGGCATGAAATATAAAAGAATTGTCTCGGTGCTGGCTCTAAATAAAGATTTGAAAATTTCAACTGATTCTAGGTAATTGATTTTTCTACCATCTTTAAGTTTTGAAAAAAGAAAAAAAAAGAGTGCCCATCTTGGAATCAATGGCTAGCTATTGCTGAATCTTGTTTATTTTTGATGAATGGAATTCTTTTTATCATATTTTGAAGGTACGACCAGTATGACCTATGCAGAAATTATCGGAGTGGAGGAGATAACTTATAAACTCATGATTTATTTGAATAAATCATTTATCATCAGCTACTCGAAGTTCATTCAATATGGTGGCCACAAATTTTCTAGGCAACAAAAGATCCTAAAATTACTAAACCTCGTTGGGAATGTTCTTTATTGTAATGTCGATATGATATTGAAATTAGATTTTGTGAATTCATATCAAAATTAATTAACTAAACAGTGGTTCGGATAGTTGATAATATGGAGAGAGATTTCACCAGAATATTTTGAAAATGAGAAAAGGAAATCAGAGAAAATCGACTTGTGTAATGTGTTATTGTATAACTTACATTGTTATTTTTTCTGGTTCTGCTGTTTAGCTGTTACTGATTTATTTTCATGTGATTATTTACTCTTCTAAACCTATTTCTATATTTTTCACATTATGAATTGATATTTTATCTCAACAATGGTAATATGAGAAAATTATCACTATATGTGTTAACATATTTTGATGATGCCACCCTTACTTCCGAATCAGGACGGATAACATGAAAATCACGATATTTTCGGTAATAACTAAGATATACTTGTTCAGATTTCATATTAGCTTTACAATATTATGAAAATATACCTTTATTCGGAAAATTTCATTTTGTACATCTCTAAATTACAAAAATTAAATGAGTTTTAAAGTCTATATATTTTTGCTAAGCTGATTCTCCAGATATTAAAACAAAATCTACCTTTGCCTGTGGGCTGTCCTGAAACAAGTTTAATTTTTCTCATAAATTTTGGTCTGAATTAATGCAAACAAAAATATTTTTGTAGGGGATGCAAAAAAAAATTGAAATTGTAGGCCAGTGTAACGAGCGTCAGTATGAATAAAAGAATGCGTTCCTCCCTTCGAATAAATATACCTCCCTTGGCCTGTTCCCATAAGTCATAAGCCATCCCTGCCCCTACTCCTAGTTGTGCGTTTCAGATAGCAGTTACACTTCATGTTTCACAATGTTACTCTATCGACTTCCCCATTCTCTTTATATCGGTAGCAGATTATGCTTCTACTTATCCACAGTCGGGCAATATCCATTTGCGTAATGTCGCTTTAGAAGTGCACGACCCAAAACCCGATCACCAGAGAGCGTATTTCTCCTCGCTTCGATATTGGAATAATCGTTTCCTGAAAACGATAAATTTTTTAGAGGAATTCAATAAGAGAATCCCTTTATGGACTGCAATTTCGTTTCATCGGGGTCTCTGTTGGAATTATTTGTGTGTGAAACTTTTTAAGCTCCTCATTTGGAAAAATTGCAATTGGAATAGGAGCTATTTGGGAGAAATTTGGTTTCCAAATGATCCTTCTTTATTCAGCATCTCGAACATTTTTAGAACAACGGTATTTTGCGTTTACTTATTCATTATTTATTTATACAGGGTGTCCTGCCTTCCAGTATAAACCGGGTGTAACTGAAACTAGGGCCACCATTGCAATTTTTTTATTTGGAATAATTTGATGAAATTTGGGAATCCAATGAAAAACAACATTTTGAATTTGAAAACATTAATATGTTTACATTTAGTTTCTGGTTATGCCGGAAACGATACCAATTTCGATTTTCAAATGAGACACCCTGTATTTTTTTGCTCATTTTAAATTTTCATCTGATCCTACGACCTTTAGACGTAATTTTGAAAGAAAAACAAAACTTTTTTTGCAATTTCCATCCTTCGTTCTAGAATGCATTGAACAATGACAATTGGCTTAGCTCAACATCTCCTATCATGAAAATACAAGACTGCATCTGAAAATTCAATTGCTCATTTTTAAGGAGGTTTCAAAGTTAATAACAAAAGAGCGAAAATGAAATAATCATAATAAATGTTCAAAAATACCACCATTTTCACGAACATAACATCGCACAAGATCGATAGTTCCCCTCACAACACTATTTAACTGTTGGGCTTTAATGCCTGCAATATGCTGTCTCAAACGGTTCTCCAATTCTTGTTGGGTTCTAACAGGTGTTAGAACCTCATTCCTCAAATGGCCCAACGGGAAGAAATCTAGCGATTCAGCTGGCTAACTTTTACGATACATTGTACCTATCAATTTTTTCGGAAAAATTTCGTCGAGATACAGCGAGACCTTCCTTGTGTTGTGACAAGGTGCACAATCTTGTTGAAAATATATTTCATTCACAACAGCTAATGGCAACTCGTCCAATTCATCTTGTATTTGGGTCCCCAAAAATTCCAGATATCTCTCTCCTGTCAATGAACCTTCAAAATTTGGCTTAAACTCTCCAGGCTAGAACTGAAAGTTCTGATGTCACCTCAGAAATCACTCAAATAAGTTTGGATTGATCGGCAACCCTTCAGGAAGATAATCACAGGAGGAAATATAATCAATAGAACTCATCATGTGCGCATATCTAGCTGGGAACAGAATCGGGCTTGAAGAACTTGGATCTACCAAACTGGAGATGGCTGAGCTTATCAAGCTCTCGTCCACAAATCTTACAAGAAGGATGGGGCTTGTTGGTAAAGTTTGTAGAATTGAGAAACTGAAGAGAGAGTGCCACAATAAACTACAGGGCCCTAGTAGCTGGGCTGTCAATCATTCCACACTCAATTTCTTATGTCGATCTATCTATTCGTGGTGAAATTTAAATGCTTCCTGAAAATCATTACAATTACAAGGGGAAAGAAAGTTGAAAAGTATTTCTGGTAAAAACTGAAATGGTTTATTGTTGATAATGTAATAATTCGCGAGAACGTCCTGGAAAATCATTGTAGACAAATTGTCATAAAGATCATTCGATCAATTTCTAGCTATTTTCAGAGGAAATTACTGGTGGGACACCCCATATATACAGGGTGGAAGATGGACACCAAGTATTTTCGGAATGACTAGTACCAGAGTGATCCTTTCCTCAGTCAATAACATTTTCCTTCAGAAATCAAAATTGAAAACCTGCTTCAATTCGTGACACAAAATTTGACTGGATGAAAAAACTCCGAAAAAGTGACCTCATTATGAAAAATAAACCATCATTTCAAATCCTACAATTGACATTCCAGATAACGTCAGCAGAGTGAGAGAGCCTTTTATCGAAAGCCCAGACCCTTTCGTTTGAAGGAATTCTGGGAACTCGGGATTCACAAAAATACTGTGAAGGAGATTTTACGAGGTGCAAATCTGCATGCTTCAATAGATCACACGAATCAGCATAGCTTCAATAAAAAGGTTGGGAAAAGGTCTATACATTGAACGAATCAGAATGAAGCCACTTTTCGAGCCTGTTAATTTTATAATAGCTACAATAGAACCAGGGATTTTGATAATTCGTATATTCTATCACAGCTTCGATATCTAGATGCTCCTCATTCAAGACAAGAACTTGCATTCGTAGGGTCAGTCGAGTAAACAGGCAGCTACTACTCTCAGTCCTCGCTATTATTTCAAGTTATTCATTTCAGTATCCCCTCTGACTAAAGCCATTGGTGTCATACTTTCTGTTCTGCTCAACAGAGCTGATCTGCTGACCAGATAATTGTGTTTTCAGTTACCATAGGAAAATTTGGAATGTTTGCAATCATATACCTTCATTCCAGCTGTATTTTGTTTTTCGTCTTCCTGATATCTCTTAAAGATGTTCTTACTGACAGTTCAGAGACCATAAAAAATCGTCGCGTAACATAATCCACAATCTCATTTTTTCTGATCTTGCTGTGTCTGAAAGTCCAAATGAGTTTGAAAGACTTACTCTTGGCAAGACAGACCAGTATTATGTGGTGATCCATATGTTATTGGGACTGAGGTTAGCTTTCAGTCAGAGTAAAGGTATTTAAACACTGAACGTTTTCGCAGCGTGCATCTTCACGTTCTTCTTGAAGGATCAATTGCCATAGAGAATCATTATGACAGTCGTCGGTGTTGTTTTAGCCACTCTAATTTTTCTCCTCAGCACCACACTCTCCTGTCTCCTCTACTAAAGCATAATCCTGCATAGTATCATTGGCTTGAGGATCATCACTTCGATCTCCACTTGCCACTTATAACTTTCTTCAACTTTATGCAGCTCTTTTCTCAAAAAATCTTTTTCTCAAGTATGATTTCTCGATAATTCTCTGCCTGTGCCTCTATGATTTCCGTCGTTGTCGGATTGATATTCAGGGTGGTTCTTCTTCACCAATCCACTGTCTTTAGAAGAACTCTTTTTGAGATAGGGAAGTCTAAGAATATGGACTTCCGACGATAATTATCAGATCGTCCACATATACAACTTAGAACCACATTTATGTTGGATATCAACTACTAAGTTTTACAGGTAATCCATCCTGTGGGCAGTGTGACGTCCATTTGCCTTCTATCTTGCGATTTTCATTAGGCTCGTGTCTTCTCAAAGCTACGTCTTTCAACTAAACACCCGAGAGATTGTGGAATCAATATTCACACATTATATTAATCGCGGTAAATAATTCTTTACTTACAACTCACGAATGTAACTTTTTCCCGTGTCAATGGTTACAAGCACATACTAAATGACGAAGCTTGCTAATCTCACAGCCGTATATTCAAGAAATACACTAAAGGAACAACTAAGCCTAAAATCTAGGGTGTGTGGGTGTCCTAACTTTGATCGAAAATTCTCCAGGCATTCGGTAAATATTCCGTGTCACTGTGCATATGCCAAATGACTTGGACCAATGAAGTTAGTGTATACATTGGTTGAATACATCTACTTGCACAATATACGATAGATTTACCAATTGCATAGCCTGACGCATAGCACGTGATCTTTTGGTATGAAAGAGTAGGTGCTCAGTATCACAGAAACGATCTATACCTATTCTATACAGGTGACTTAGATTTAGTTGAAGGTCCTGAGTATAGGTTTCTTAGTCTATTGATGGCAGTTGAGGTAATGCATTTCAAGCTACTGCGTGGGAAATTCGAAAACTGATCGAACTGTCCCCGTATTCTCCACTGTTACTACTCGACTCAGCTCGAAGTAGGCATAATAATAATCTAATCATATTAACCGTTCACAAACTTAAAGTAATTTTCAAGAAAATCTGACAATTGGAGAGAACAAAACTCTTTAATATTAGGAATATTATACTTTTGAATGATGTAACACTAGTTATCCACTTCCGTATAATGAACTCCTAAACTGTTAATTACTTATACTTATAATCGGTGAATAACGTAAAATATGCTATGGATTCATTTCCGTTATCCGGGGATTAAGCATAGAATTTTCCCTGTTCTAGGTTGAATTACTCAGTGTACACAATTTATCAGAAGATTTCCATAATATTACTTATATGATTCCTTACTT
Organism: Cryptolaemus montrouzieri; assembly: GCA_013387265.2. Lineage (NCBI taxonomy): Eukaryota > Metazoa > Arthropoda > Insecta > Coleoptera > Coccinellidae > Cryptolaemus > Cryptolaemus montrouzieri. The sequence goes on from JABFTP020000001.1 coordinate 55,540,421, forward strand.
TCATCATTGATATTTCTGCATGTCAAACTGAGTTTTCTTTTGGACGATCGATATTTCAAAGATAAGTATGGAAGTGGAAATATATGGATACGTTATTGTAAAAATGATGTAAAAAAAGCTGCAAAAGTTGTTTCCTTGCACATATTTCTTGAAAGAGTTTTTCATTCCTGTTATAAATCATCCTTCGTGAACCATATCATACGGAAATCGTAATACAGGGTGCTTTAACGAAAAGTAAACACAGGCTAAATCTACCAAGATATTCATTTCTAATCCAAATGCAACAACAGGTCAATTCAATTTCAAGGGGATATCGTTTGGGGTACAAAACTTGCCTGAAATATCAACCCCCTGAGCGGGGGCAATCCTGAAACATTTTGAATAGGGAAGATGGGTCGAGTGATGTTTTAAAAGAAAGATGGTATCTTTGTCTACATCGCCTTGAACGAATTTCCATTTTTAATTGAAAACTGTAAAAGAAACAGGGTGAGCAAGTGAAAGATAGAGAAGACTATTTCCCTGAGACTATTCAAGTTTCAGTAAAGTAAAATAGAACAGATCCTTGCTGATCAATGGCAGTCATCATCAAGTATTATCCTCATCTCGAATTTCAACCTCTAGAGCAGGAGTGACTTGAAAACTTGGAAGAGGGTAGATGGGTCGAGTGATAACTCGAAAGAAATGTATTATCTTTGTCTGCATTGCCATGAAAACATTTTCATTATTGATTGAAAACTGTAGAAGATACAGAGTGAGCCACTGAAAAATAGAGAAGACTATCGCCCCAAGACTATTGGAGTATTAGTGCGAGAAACTGAAATAGACTCAATTTAGATCGAAAACTGTCTTTCAATTTCAACCTCTAGATCAAGGGTAATATTTCGATCCAGTGATACCTTTCAAGTAAAGGATTTCGATTGCCTTCATGACTGCTCGCAATTATTCTATTCTCATTGAGTTTCATAGGAGTTAGAGTAGCTCACTCTGTATCTTCTACAGTTTTCAATCAAAAATGAAAATTCGTTCACGGGGATGCAGACAAAGATAATACCTTCCTTTCGAGGTATCACTCGACCCATCTACCCTCTTTCAAATTTTCAAGGATCACCCCTGCTCTAGGGGTTGAAATTTGAGATGAGGATGGTACTTGATGATGACTGCTATTGATCAACATGGATTTGTTCCATTTTACTTCACTGAAACTTGGATAGCCTCAGGAAATAGTCTTCCTATCTTTCGTTTGCTCACCCTGTATCTTTTAGAGTTTTCAATAAAAAATATAAGTTCGTTCAAGGCGATTTAGACAAAGATACCACCTTTCTTTTGAGTAATCACTCTACCCATCTTCCCTATTCAAAACGTTCAAGCATTGCAACCCCCGATGAGGGGGGTTGATATTTCAGGCAAGTTTTGTACCCCAAAAGATGTCCCCCTTGAAACAGAAAATGACCTATTTTTGAGTTTCGATCAAAAATGAATATCTTGGTAGATATAGCCTCTGTTTAGTTTTCGTTGAAGCACCCTGTGTGAAGTGTAAAAAGTTTTTCATTGACTGTAGATTTACCAAGGAAGCAAATTGGTTCAAAATCAGATTTGCTAGTGTGTTTTACGGAATTGCCTAGTAAAATATAAATTTTCCACAGTCAGGTCACATGTGAATTCAAGTCGCTGTATAACAAGCAATTTAAACAAGTACCTGTGCCTATCCCTTTATATTGTTGACTAAATTGTGTATTTTTATTAATAGTCCTTTCGATTGAAAATATTCAAATTTAACTAATTTCGTCCTGATTCTGTGAGTAGGCACTTGAAATGAGTTCTGAGTAGGAGTCAAAAAAACAAATTGATTTATTATGATAGGAAAATTATGGCAGGATATCGGAATAGCCCTATCGTACGTTCCCGAAATTAATATTGGCAAGTGTGGAACAGCACAAACGACAGGGCATACGTCGTTGGAAAATCTTTTTCAAAATGGTATTGTTCATTGATGCAGATTCCACATTACAGTCGTTAGTTATTGTGTTATTATTTCTAAAATGAGTTTTTATTGTTTCGTCCTGATTTATTGAAAACAAAATCAAAAGAATACTCACATCAACAGTGACACCAGGCAATGGAAAAACTTGTGCACGAGGTACGTCTCTTGGAACATATCTGTAAAATTCGTGTCCATCCTTATACCATTTGACAGAGTACAAAGTTTCTCCCTCTAGGTCGAAATAACATTCTAATGTTATACTTTGGTTTCTAACCGCATGCGTGGGCACTCTTAACTCATCGAGTCGTAAGCAGAATCCAACTGAAAAGAAAAACAAATAGCAAATTTCACATATTTGAACATAATTATTATGTTATTTGGATAAATGAATTTCGTTACTGGTGAAAGGTTTTCATAGATGTAAAACAGACTGAAGGATGTGAGTTGAAAATTTTAAATTCATTTCGATTTTACAAATGGTGCAATAATAAATTTGACGACAGCTAATAACTTTTCCTTAATCTGCTAAAATGTTTGAGTATATTTGGGTTCTCAATTGATAATTTCATGGAATTTAGAAGTAATCTTTCAGAAAACCTCAGTTTTATGGTAATGTCAATTTCAAAATTCATCGTTAACACGCAAATTGGCATTTCTTTTATTCTTTTAAAATGAATCACAAACACTATCAAGTTGAATTATTCTACAATTTGTAAATTATCAACAAATCAACGTGTTTAAAGCGCGAAAAGGCAATTTCACGTATCAGCATGAATTATAAGCAAATATAAAAACGGATGTTTTGCATATATATTCGTGTTAAACTCCGATACCGCTGTCTAATCGTCGCCAAACTTTGAATAGTTAAGTGTTTTTATTGAGAAGGGTTCTTTGTAACTTGATATGCTTCAATTGTACATAGAGAGCGCTGCAGCATCCTCTAAGTGCAATTAGCAGCAACTAACAACTTTCGTAAATAAATTGTTCTTTGAACTTGTAAAGGAATTGTTGCTACATGACCTTTTCTTGAGACATACGTATATATCTTTCTAGGTCACTTTGGTCACGGATGACTTTTTTTCGGTTCTTCTTCCCCATGGAACACCTAACGAGAAGATTAACGTAATGATGCCCCAGTCTACCGATATGCATTCCGATCTTCCTGGATTTTCGGTGCACTTGCATTAGGATCGTCGATAAAACTGACCCTTTTCAGTTTGCATTCCCTATTGGCAGGGAGCGGAGTATATAGTGGGGACTGGTGAATCGATCGCAGCGCTCGATGTGGTCAAATTATAGTCAAATCATGCTTTTGTCATACATGAACACGTAAAAATTACATAAAAAATGGTTCATAATAGTTGTTGTGTTTGTTGATTGCAAAAATACAGGCAGAAACAGTAAGTGTAAATTTTACACATTCCCAGTGGCTAAGTGGAAAGTTGATGAAAGAAATAAATGGATAAATGATGTGAAAAGAAAAAGTAAGTACTGTTTAACCTTATTCAGTAGGATGCCAACTCGAGTAGTGTATATTCTACTCCAAAATTAATATTAAATTTGTGAATATAAAAAAATATCAACATTTAAAAAATTTAATTTATATAATTAAATGAAAAGTGAAATTCAATATTTATGATAATAAAGGAAAATAAGTTATTAAAATAAATATAGAAATTTTGTAAGTAATGAGTTTTAGAGTAAAGTTGTATAATCTAAGCTCAATTTCTAATAAAACAAATTTTTAGTGCTGATGGATCACAGTGGATTCCAAAACTAACTGATACCATCTGTAGTGGCCATTTCGTTGGGGGTCGAAAGTCAGAAGAGGAACAAGCCCAAGCTACATTCCATCAATATTTCCTTCTGTGTATAAAAAATCGAAGATCAATGAAAAGACATCTATAAGCAGGTATTAAATTAAAATGTTTTCATTGCTATTAAACTTGTGAATATTAATGACAATGACATAGTTAATACCATCCTATAAAATTGTTTTCAGGCATAAACGTTTCTTAAACCGACGACAAGCTAAAAGTTAAATGACTGCAATGATTACTGACACTGAAGCAATTCCACAGAATACGGATATTATTGTGAATTCAATTAATGATGTTGTAATAGACCGATGTGAACAATCTGATAAGGGTTGTCAAGTAGATTTTCTACCCAACTCTGACGACATTGGAAAAACATTTATCTGCTATAGATACATGTATGTGGGTGCTAACAAAAGTGATGCTGAGATTCAAACAGAAATTATGGAAACAAAACGACAAATTATTATTAATAGGAAGATGTACAAGGACAAAGAACGTAACACTCCAATTACAGATTTTGCTACCCAATCGAATCAAACACCAAATAATATTTTTCTAGGCTTTCAATCAATTTCCAAAGATGAGCAGCTAATTGACTTGGCTGGAGTAAATTTCAATAATTTCCAGTTTTTATTGAAAAGAACTCAAATTTCGCCTAAATGTATTGTTGGAAAAGAACTTTAATTTCTATTTTTATAATGTTTTCAATTCAATAAAGTATTATGTAAACATTGCTGTCTTTTATTAAAATATGGGTAGTACAAAATGATCAACATTTCTTAACATCAAATATCTTTTAAAACTAATTTCAATAAATATTTAAAATGTAATTTTTGAAACACAGACAATTATAACGATTTTATAACATTTTTTACACTCTTTGGATTTCCTACGCTTCTATTTCAGGTAAAATATTATTGCAAATTATTAACTATGTTAGCTCCCGTAAAACTACGCTTATCAAAAAATCCAACATGAGAATTGGCTTCATTTATTTCTTGGGTAAAAACCACATAAGTTGCTGGTAAATAGTGATTAAAATAAAAGTTTTCCGCAGCTAGAATTACATCTTTTAAAAAAACTTCATCGCGATGAATTGGTAAGGTTAAGCAGCCATCGCTTACTTGCGAGTAAATAAACAAATCACATGTAAACATCCCAGTTACATACAAGTGTACCTGTACTTGAGTAAAGTAAAGATTGCTTTTTTTCAACAGAACTTCACCATATTAATTTTTAAATTCTTTTTTTACGACAATTTATTTTTTTTTACACGAATCTTTCATATGTCATACCATTGACGAGCATGATTTTACGCTACCATCAGATGTCGCTTTCGTCGTGCTCCCTGCCAATACCGACGGAAAACTGTTGTCTAGTGAGGTGCTTCAATGCTGAAACCTTAACTTGCTTGTTGAGATAATTGTCTATGAAAATTGTAGAGCATTATTGCGCTAAAATGCTCACGGTATAATTTAATTTTTCAATCAAATTCACAACTTAGCAAATTATTTGTGGCTAAAATACAGCTCGCATAGCTCTGAAATTTTTTGTATTTATACTAACAAATCAAAAAGTTCATTTTCAGTTCAGTTGCTCAATAGTGTCCCAGCATAAAAACATAAAATACATCCCTCGTATTTTATTTCATCTCTCTATGTCTTAGAATTGATGATCTGAATCAAAATCTACAAATGTTTTCCAAAAATAAAATATAATTAATGCTGATTCAAATGATGGATAAAGTTACATTACAATTTTGTAATACTATATTGATTATATTGTAATGATTCTCAGTTCTTGGAATCATTGGCGGGTTCAAATCAAACACTTCAGCGTTTCAACAACTCTAATTTATTTACAAGTAAACTGAATAATTAAAACTAATTTATATAACACAATCGATAATGCTTAATTTATTTCTCATACTCTGTCCACTTATTCGAGCTCTCTATTCAAACTGAACCCCTGCACTTTGCGCTCTTTTTTTACATACAGGCACGGGGGTTCGAAAATCTTCCGCTTTGTTCCAGATCTTCGTTCAAGATCTTTCTCTGAACAGTAATCTGGTTTCTCAGTATTTCGGCGAGCTGGTAGTTTTCAGATCTTTCCCGAATTCTTTCGAAAATGCGTGGCAATTCGGCATTCGGTGACAGGGTCGGCTTCAGGGACGATTGAATATCGTTACAATATCGTAAAGAAAAAATTTTAATGTGAGTTGACACTCAATCGGATTAAATCATAGCATGCAAAAGGGATAAACATTCAAAACACACTAAGGCTCCGACGTTTGCCTTTGAGTGTACGTTCAAGAGAAGAAGAAGAAACAGAAGTAAATTTGTATGATCCAAAAGTCTCGTCGAGAAGTAAATTAAAAATATCTGATATGATAATATACTATTTCGAAAGGTGAGACATACAAAATACCCTTCGTTGTTTTCCTTCAATACTCCTCTCACTGCTTCGTCTTGGGTAGAGTATTTCGACCAGATAAATGATGAGGTCATTTCTGAATGTGAACAAAGGTGTAATCTGCACTCTCATTGAATCAAAGCAAACTATGATACAGAAAAATTCGATCATTCTGGTCCCTATTGTTTTGGAAATAATTATAAACAAACGACTTGAAATGTCCTTGGAAGCAAGAAATAATGAGCTATATCAATTTTCACATTGCTGCCAATCATTTCGTTCACATCGGCATAAAATTTTTTTTAAAACAACGACGTTCGTACACTTTGAATTGCCTGCGCTTGCTCTGGTGTTTTCTAAACTAAAATATTGTTGTTTTATCTGATCAAATAGTACTTATGCGAGTAGCATTGATTAGAAATTGCATCATCTAACTCAATCCTAATTCCCTGGTTTCATTTCTCCCAAATCCTTCGAATATCTGTAGAGGATCAGCATTGAAAAGCGTTCGGATCACTCTCTTCTAGAACTTTCCTAATAACTCACGAATATGTTTTGAAATTGGATCGTTTGGTTTTCCACAGTGCATGAAATGAACAATTGTGTTCTGATTCAAGCTTTAAAGTTTTACTATTCAAGAAGCTAGAATTTTCAAGCTTCTGTAAAAAAAACTTGGCCAGATTTCAAGTTAAGTCTAGCAGCTTGATTTTCAAGTCAAACCATGAATTTCTAATCTAGGGTTTCAAGACCAAAATGATCGGCGTCCTTAAAAACACCCAGTACATGTTTGAATATGCGATAAGCACTTCACTTATATTTTACTTAATTTTCCTTTCAAATAGTTTTTGCACATTTAACCATAATTGATCCCTCATTGATATTCAAATGATTCATTTAATTTTTTGATTCACGGATTTACTGATCATTGTTTATGGACCAGAAAAGAATTAAAACACGAGAGTATATATTCGTAAGCTTCAACGATCATTTTCAAGAAGACCCTTATTCACCGTTGTAATATATATTCATATTCTATACAGGTAGGTAGGTCGTTCCATTGAACTTCAGGATTTACGGAATTCGCCGAATTGATATATTTAATCTGCTCTACGCCGAAAGTACGGATGAATTCTTTGCAGATCTGCAAAAACATTCGCAAAAAAAGAACGACAACTCTGTTTAATTAAAACACATTCATTTGAAAAAATCAATTCAATACGGCTGTCCATAAAACTTTCGAAAGGTTGCAAGTAATATACGAGTCATTGAATCCCATTTGGAAATTCCGAAATACTGAATGTGCAGCATTTGAAGCTGGTTTCCAGGATTAGCACTGGTTATCGTAACCGTACAAAACAATTCAATTAATAGCACTTCCATATCCCTATGTATCAATTGTAATCCGGCTTTCCTGCTACTTCACTATTGAGTATAGGGAATAATTTAGAGTAAAACAATATTTATGCAAGCGTTCAGTGTTGGGCAGCCTTTTCTGTATAGCTCCTTCAATAATCCACTATCCTGAGAAGATAGTTCCGAATGTCTATTACGGTCCTAAACTTATCTATCAGGTCTTTGAATCGCTAATCTTTGTCGCGTTCCCATATTCAAAACACGAATATTATACTAACATATACACAGTACAAAATTGAATGGACTCCACCGAATTTCGGTTCTCGAGGAATGTACGTTCACTCGTCCGAAAGGGTTTTGCTGAATATCGTCAAATGTAGCAAACCTTAATCGATAGATGATTATACTTACACGTACAGCTGCGAAGTGACGACACTACAATGATTTCATTCTACTTTCTATATATCTTTACAACTGCAACTTTTCGAAAGTTTTACGGACAGCCGTATTGAATTGATTTTTTCAAATGAATGAGCTTTAATTGAACAGAATTGTCGTTTTTTTTTGCGAATGTTTTTGCAGATCTGCGAATAATTCATCCGTACTTCCGGCGTACAGCAGATTAAATATATCAATCCGGCGGATTCCGTAAATCCTAAAGTTCAATGGGAACGACCTACCTACCTGTATGGAATGTGAATATATATTCCAACACTGAATAAAGGTCTCGTTGAAAATGATCGAAGAAGCTTACGAATATATACTCTCGTGTTTTAATTCTTTTCTGGTCCATAAACAATATTCAGTAAATCCGTGAATCAAAAAATGAAATGAATCACTTGAATATGAATGAGGGTTCAACTATTGTTAAATGTACAAAAACTATTTGAAAGGAAAAAATAATATTGTTGGAAATTCTTGAATTAAGTATAATATAAGTGAAGTGCGTATCACATATTCACACATATACTGGTTGTTTTTTAAGGACGTCGATCTTTTTGGGGTAAACCCCTAGATTAAGAATTTATGGTTTGACTTGAAAATCAAGCTGCTTCAATTAACTTGGCTTGGTATCAAACCAAGCTTTTTTTACAAAACCTTGAAAATTCTAGTTCCTTGAATAGTAAAACTTTAAAGATTGAATCAGAACACAATTGCATAAAACACAGACTTTCCTCTTATATCTGAAGTAACTTGCATAACCTTTCACTTTCTCTGATCCAATCAAACTATTCCGTGATATCATATTCGACTACATTGTCTTTACCCTCTCCATAAAAATAAAACGCAGCCGTAGCCTCACAAAAGCCACATAATTGAATTCTCTATAAAACAACTGAAATAAACATCTGTGAAAATAAATACAACTGATTTAAATTTCTATGAAAATAAAAGAAATACCTATATTGAAACTTAAGTCGAAAAGAATAAGAATAAGCGAAATTACATTTCCACTTCATCAGATGTTAGTTTATAGTTCGCTTTTTTGTACCAAGGATCGAGAAACGTCAACGTTCTAACTGATTTGTGACTCATTATGTTTGGAGTATTGTAGTAGTTAACGCAGCTCTCGAGAACTGCCTCTCTATTGGAGTCGAATATTTTCAACACTAATCGTGTATTTTACCTTCCTTGTTTTCTCTTTCAGTGCTGTTTGTCGTACTCATATAATAATAATGGTAACCGTATATTAAAAAAAAATGGAGTAAGAACATGAAAGCGTTTTTTTGACATACAGTTTTGGGGAAATCCCTGGACTCTCTCGACGATCGCTTCTCGAGGAATCACCGTTCAATCTCGGTTTTCGGGGAATCACTGATTCTCCGAAAAGGTTCTGTTGAATATCGCCAAATGTAGTGAACCTTAATCGATAGTTGACGATACTTCATAAATTTCTGTCAGTTTTCTTCATATTTTTACAAGGGATATTGAGTTTTCAATGAATGATACGAATAACCTCTGAAAGAATCATTTCATTCGAATCTATTCTATATTATCTAGAAGTCTAGTATAGGTTGTTGACGACATTAATTTTTTGTTGAGTGTTGTTGTTGAATACAGAAATTCTTTACATTTCTGAAATAACTGCTTATCCCTCGAAGCTTTTTGTATTTACTTGTTTCTCTGCGAAACGAGTTTACTATATCAAACGTACTAAGTTTTGAAATCCCAGTGTGCCGCAGACAAATAAAATCTTCTGTAGACTAGAGGTACTACCTGCCTTATTACATATGTACGGGTACGGCAACAAGCGATTAGCAACTGAACTTTACGCTCCTACAAGTATCAGTCTTTCGAGCAGCTCGAAAAAACTTGATGTAATGTCAAGCTTTTAAGTAGCAAAATGAAGTAAAGCGTTTCGTAAATTTTCAAGCTCCTTGTCTGAAACCCTAATACTAATTCTATTGCCTTGAGTTCTCGTTTCTCGTTGAGTGAATCAGTTGATATATTTGGATTGTAACCATTATTAAGAGGTATTTGTTTGATAATATTAAGTCCTTTATTGAACTTATCTGAAGATAAGGGAGCATTTACGGACGGATCAATGGATCATGCTGTGGAAAGCTGCCGTTCTATGTTACACAGAATGAAACAACATATTATATACAGGGTGCTTCAACGAAAACTAAACAGAGGCTATATCTATCAAGATATTCGTTTCTGATCAAAACGGAAAAATAGGCCAATCTTTGTTGCAAGGGTGACACCTTTTGGGGTACAAAATTTGCCTGAAATATCAACCCCCTAAGCGGGGGTTGCAATCCTTGACCATTTTGAATAAAGAAGATGGGTCTAGTGATGACTCAAAAGAAAGGTGGTATTTTTGGTTATATTGCCTTGAACGAATTTCCATTTTTAATTGAAAACTGTAAAAGATACAGGGTGAGCAACTGAAAGATATGGAAGACTATTTCCCTGAGACTATCCAAGTTTCAGTGAAGTAAAATGGAACAGTTCCATGCTGATCAATGGCAGTCATCATCAAGTACCATTCTCATCTCGAATTTCAACCCCTAGAGCAGGAGTGACCACCCTTGAAAATTTGGAAGAGGGTAGCTGGGTCGAGTGATACCTCGAAAAAAAGATATTATATTTGTCTGCATCCCAAAGAAAGAATTTTCATTTTTGATTGAAAACTGTAGAGAATACAGAGTAAGCTACTGAAAAATAGAGAAGACTATCTATCGCCCTGAGCTGTTCAAGTATTAGTTGAAAAAAATGGAACAGATTCATTGCAGATCAAAGGCTGTCATCTTAGATCTATTTTTCAGTGGCTCACTCTGTATCTTCTACAGTTTTCAATCAAAAATGAAAATTCTTTCACGGGAAAGCAGACAAAGATAATACCTTTCTTTCGAGTTATCACTCGACCCATCTACCCTCTTCCAATTTTTCAAGGGTTGTCACCCCTGCTCCAGAGGTTGAAATTCGTGATGAGGATGGTACTTGATGATGACTGCCATTAATCAGCATGGATCTGTTCCATTTTACCTCACTGAAACATGAATAGTCTCAGGGAAATAGTCTTCCCTATATTTCAGTTCCCCACCCTGTATCTTTTACAGTTTTCAATTAAAAATTGAAATTCATTAAAGGCAATGTAGACAAAGATACCACCTTTCTTTTGAGTAATCACTCGACCCATCTTCTCTATCCAAAATGTTCAAGGATTGCAACCCCCGCTTAGGGGGTTGATATTTCAGGCAAGTATTGTACCCAAAAAGATGTGCCCCTTGAAACAAAAAATTGACCTATTTTTGCGTTTTGATCTGAAATTAATATCTTGGTAGATATAGCCTCTATTTAGTTTTCGTTGAAGCACCCTGTATTACGATTTCCGTATGATATGGTTCACGAAGGATGGAGTTTATAACAGGAATGGAAAATGGAAGAGCAAAATAAGGGACAGAAATTGATTAATCATTGAAGTTTATTTGCGAAATGGCCACTCTTGAGCTCCAAATATCTACTTGATCGTAGAAACTCTTTTCTTTCGAATTATTTGCTCGTCATTATGTATATCCACACAGGACTCTATTATGCGGTTTACTAGTTGCCGTAGCAGTAAAGCACAAAAATAAGCTTGCTTGTAGTTTGGCGTCTTGAATTCATGAAAATCTCTAGAGACATTGTGAACTAATTTGATAATGGGGAAATCTCAAATTTCATTTAGAAATGCGTTTCAGAATTGCAGTAAACGATTTCTGTTACTTGGGGGGTATTCGGGGTCAGTTAATAGGAGTACGAGCTGGAAAATAACTTACGTAGTACCTGGTTCCTGCAGCGGGTATTTCAACGTCTTCCTCTTGGGTTTAACTCGTCACAATATTTGAATTCAGCGACCTGAGACCCCAGAGTAACGAGTATGGGACAATTCAATGACAAATAGTCATAATATTCCAGAGGAAGACGTTCAGATTACCCGCTTCGGGTACCAGGTTATCCGCATGCTCTTGCTTGTGCATTTGTGTTCAACGACATCGAAAAGCCCGGAGTAACGATTATGTGCCAATTCTATGACAAATTGTTTGAATACTCCAAAGGTTATTCAGTTGTGTATCACAAAAACACGGAAACTGGCACGCCCCCACCTCTTCAGTACCTTAATTCAACTGAATATTGCTGTCTCAGTTGCCTCTTAGCTCTAAAAGAGTTAACATATTTTCTATTTGAGTACGAAGTTCGACTTGGTGATTTTCATCCCACAGCACCACTGACGTAATCGATTATAGACATGCTGGAACCAAATTTCCTAACAGATTTTAAAAATATTGACTACCAAAGACATTTCACCTGTAAATGCTTCAATATGAAAGTGAGATCTAACTAGATGGACACCATACTCACCATAATATACATTAACAGACTCTTTGTGCCGATCGTATATACCGAACTGCATGAGGGCTTTCGATACTCCAGATGTGCTCAGCTTTATTTTCACGAATTCCATCAATCGTAAATTGAACTCAGTTTCTGAATAATATCCGCTGAAAGGGCGTCCATGAGACAAAATACATCTGCAGTAATTCTGTCTTAAAATATCATCTCATTGCTATAAGTGCTAAATAGTTTGTAACGTGCTCATTTTACTTAATGCACTCTTTCAACATTTCGCGAACGTAATAACTGTAACTCATAAGATCAACTTTCTTTATTCTTTATCAATTGGTACTCACCATAATCCTTTATAATCGACAATTCATGTAATATTTGTTAGGGAAACAACTTCGACCATATTCATCATTATAATTATAAAATTGGGTAATATTCTGAATATCAGGCACTTGTAAATTCTCATTTTCTTTATTCTATACCTTGTTTTGTCGTACGAGTAAATCTTTCTAGTTGTCTTGCTAGGTTGTCTCCACATTCTATAATGTATTCCTGTGGTTACTATTATTCATTTCGGCGCCACATCACTACTTACTGTGAATTTCTCTTCTGCTATTCTTCTTGGAAAATCTGTATGTTATTTCTTCGTTTCATGTGGATATTTATTAATTAAATACTTCCAATCTTTCCAATTGAACGACTATACAAAAATTACGAATAGTAAACGAAGGTGAGACGTCAAATTCTCTGTCATTTATGAAGGTTGAAACATCTTCTGTCAAAGCTCGCGCGTAGTGTTGCCAACTGAATGAACAACAAAAACGGAGAGAGAACATCTGTTGTCTATGGAATAGCGATATGGAGTTTAGCATGCGACAAGTGGGATGGGAGATAGACTTTGAGTTTTTAGTTTTATGTGGTGGTTCAGATTTAGAGAGCTTTTATGGAAGAACTGCGTAAAAAGACTGTTAAATTCGAATTATTTTTGTTTTTTTTTTGATTGTGGAAGCTTTGAGAGTTAAGACAAAGTGTTGTTCGCTTGCCAAATAATTTGGGATTTTCTTACTCGAAGTATAAAAATTGTGGTTTAAAGTACCGAGAATACTCATCTTATCGTTTTGTCGTGACTATTTGGCCACGATTACAATGTTCAGGGGATTTTTTTTTCACATTTGAATCTCAACCTGTCTCATCATCTACTCAATGCCTAATATTTCATCGTAGATCGACAGTCAACATTAATTTTTAGCTACTATACCATTTAATTCACGATGGAGGCTCAACTTGAACAGTTCTTCAAGAGATCCATTTAATTCACGTTGAAGGTTCAAGTTCAATAGGCATTCGAGAGACCTATGTGTTTCATGTTGGAGGTTCAATCTCAATAGTCTTTCAGGAGACCTAGCTCAACCATTCTGGTTTAATTCAAAGGCCTGTTAAATTTCTAAGGTCTTGATCAGTTGTTGGTGATCCGAGTTCTCACCTACCATATCAGTCTTATCAAGTAATTTGGTGGAACTTCCAGACAGCCAGTACCATCCAACTATTTATTATTATTTACGAATTTCTACCCAATAGAAGAGCACAACAAGGAGCCCTACTGCAGGCTTGATATCATGATATTTATTTGAATATATATATATATATATATATATATATATATATATATATATATATATATATATATATATATATACTTTATGGAATACCCTTAATTAGGAGGGTAATAAGATTGTTTATAGAATACTTTCAATTTTTTCGGTTCAAGCGTTTTCCGACAACAACAAATCACACTGTTTTTTAAAAACTGAGAAACTGGAAGCTTTTATAATTGCATACACCATTTCTGAAGGATCGGAATTTATTTATTTATTTCATTCCCAATCACAGTATGACTTTCCTCCGGAAACACCCTGTATCTTCCATCGGGATCATGAGAGAGTATTTACCCGGTATCCCTATCTCAATGGAATCAATATTTCACCTTGGCTGGCTCAATCCCCAGAGTTTAATCCGATTGAGAAAGCTTTGGATGTATTTCAGAAAAGGTTACACAAAACTACCATGAATTTCGAAATAGATAAGATATAGAATTCATAAGATGGAATTTTTCTGTTCTATTTCATATCAAGATATGTTAATTAGATTTGGATTTTCGATTAATTTTCTTTCCTGCAATGCTGCTGATTCAGGCATATTGTACTTTTAAGTTTATTCCTTATTAATCTTTCATTATTGAGTACTAAAAGTTTAACAACGAACCGAGAAATACCAAATATCCCAACATTTTTGTGATGTATGTATTTACACGATAGTTGGAAACTCATATGTCTATCTGAATTACTTGCTACAAATGATTATTAGGGGTTGTACATGAACGATGTGGTGTAAGATAACAGGAAATATCATCAATGTAGGTCAGGTCGGGACAGGAAGATCTTCGGGATACAACTGGAGAACAGGCGATTGTCATGAATTTGTTATCTGGAAACACGTTGACAATGCCACCGCTAAATTAGTCACCAAAGTTATGTTTACGAAATGTGGGGTATATACCGCATGTGTTATTCAACCGTGGCATATCTAAATCACCTGATTACAAGCCTTCAGTAGCTATTATAACCCCTTGAATTTGGATGTTAAATTATGTCATGAGGGTTAATTGAGTTTCAGTTTGATGGAACGAAAACAGACTTCAGAACATTGCTCCGTATTCGATAACAAGGAATTAATAAATTTTTTATTGGTCTGAAAAGGTTAGATAGAAACATATTTGGCGCTTTGAAGGGGATGTTATTCATTCATTTTATTAATACTTAAATTTTTGTTTGATTAACACAATGCCAAGAAATTAACGCACAATTTCAATATTTCAAATTTCGTTTTTCGTAGGTAACTAATAATTTTTTCGGATATGCTCAACCAAATTCGAAGTTTCTTCTTGGCGCACATATTCCTCTCATGGGAAATAAAATGGAGGAAATAAATCGAGATTTCGAAAACCCCCAAATATTGATAATAAAGTTGCTGATAAGTTTTTGGGCGAAATTTCATAGTTCATAAGTATAAGAAAGACCAAACCCTTTATTTAGAAGTGGAAATCTACATACCATTCCACAGGATTTCGTGCTTATTTGTAAATTGGCACTTTGAAGCCGATCCAGTACAGTCACAGATGCTTAAATTATGGGAAAATTTGGTTTATAATGTTCTCGATATTGTTGAAATTTGAAATTACAACCAGTAAAAGTTATGGGTAGGAGAGGTGAATATTTTCTACCTTCTTAACAAATTACAATTTGATTTTCAATCTTCAGCTCATCTTAGAATGAGTATCTAGCTCCCGGTTAGTGATTATTGATTAAGAATTAAACGATTACCTTCGTTTATCTATTCTGGAACAATAGTCAGATATGTTGAAGGTGAATTTTATACAGTATTGTTATACAGTGTAAAAATGATGAATATGAAATTGTAAATAGAACAGTAAAGTATTTCAACTAATCAATTCAAGATAACATAGGTTCCTTAGTTTATGTTTAAACGGTTCCGTATTCCATTTTGTTGAGGCATTGATCTTGGTACCAGATATACCTAGTGCAACTTTCTACCTATCTATGATTATTGTGGAATACAATCAGGGTTTTGTCAAGTCAAGTAGTTCTTGAAAAGCTTGACTCGACTTGAAATTCCAGCTTTTGAAATATCATAGGTTTCACCTGACTTGAATTTTGATTTTGTTTCGACTTGACATCAAGCTCTCGCATGTTGCTTGAAAGCTTGATACTTGTAAGAACATAAAATTATGTTCGCTTGTTCATTTGTTCATCGCTTGTTGCCGTACCCGTACAGATACAATAAAAGTAGACAGTATCTCTAGTCATAGTCTTAATAGGCTGTGATACACTGGGATTCAAAACTTAGTACTTTCGATCTAGTCTAGTTTCGCAGCACAAGTAAATACAAAGATCTCCGCAAGGGAATTTGGTTAATTTGAAGGAAAAAGAAGACATCAATCATCAGTCATTTCAAAAATATAAAAATGTCTGTATCTGATAACAACACTCGATAATATTGATGTCACCAATAGATTTCTATATAAAATCGAATAGCTTCAAATAAAATGAATCTTTGAGAGGTTTTGGGATCATTCGTTGAAAACTCAATATTCCTTGTAAATATATAGGGTGTCCGTGATTTACGTATACAACTTTATACCACAGATTCTTCAGCTCGAAATAAGTCGATTTAGGCCAACTCACCTACATGAAAAGTTTCTTCGTTTGGCTGCTAGATTTCGCCAAATCCAAAGATTTTTTTTCTTATTTCTCAAATAATTCGAGAACAACTCGATCGATAGAAACCACATTCGGTATGCATAATCGGGTGCGTTATTCACGTTTTTCAGTGATCCACTCGATGACCTTGGCTTTTACAAGTGTCCCTAAAAACTCGAATGTATTTCTAATTAACCATAATTTTTCAACTGTCTGCGTTTGAGCAAATCTGTTTCAGACATTGAATAGTTAAACTAATTATCAAACTCTTTTGTCTCTTGAGAAATTCTGATATGATAAGCTGAAAGATTTCCAGATCGCATAGTGCCGAACCACCAAACGTTTGGAAATGTAAAGAGGCGCCTCCGCGAGAATAGTTGCTTCAAGCCCAAGAATTTGAATCGAGGACCACAACGAACAGTAAAAACGGTAGAACGCGAAGAACAAATTTTGGACATGGTTGAGGAAAACCCAGAATTAAGCACGCGGCGCTTAAGTTTGCAGTTGGTCGTTCCTAAAGCAATGATTCATGACGTCTTGAAGGAACAATTATTTTACCCTTATCACATTCACATTCAGAAAGTTCGGGAATTACTTCCCTATGATCTTGAGAATCACCTAACTTTCTGCCGATTTATCCAAGAGAAGAGAACTCAGGATCTTTACCTCAGTAGGAAACTTTTTCCTTTTTTCTGAAGAATGCACTTTTACTAGGTCTGGCATCACTAACTTTCACAATGAACACGTGTATAGTGTCGAAAATCCACACGCCTTTACAAGTACACATCACCAGAATCAATTCAAAATTAACGTATGGATTTCAGTAATTGACAAATTCATTATTGGTCCGGTAGTGAGTCCAGATTGATTGAACGAAGAGGCATACATATTTGAATCTGTAACAGTCCGATATCTGGAATTAATCATTTATATCTTTTAAACTCAGTTTTCATAATTTTATTGATAATTCAACCTCATTTCATCAAGTAAATATTCAAACAATTTGAAATTCGAATAAGGAATCTACAGTTAACGATACCCAATGAAAATTATAGATATATCCGTAAGGTGTCGCTGCTATTGATCTAGGTTGTTCGTCGGTTAATTGTAAAGTCAGTACTTGAAAGAAGATCGTTTTCTCGTTTCTGTGGGAGAATGGAAAACAGTAACTCATTCTATGTTCCGTTTCCAATTTATTGTTGTGAAGAAAAAATGTCGCTTTTTTATTAATTTTTTTGAATATCAATAGTTTTTTGATAGAACCGAGTCTATATAAGTTCGGAATTCATTAGATTCTTTCTCTTGTCCATTTAGAAATCTTCGGAATCATTTGTTATTTTATTGGAGCTGTGTTGTAGCGATTGGAGTGAAAAATTTGCAGAAATTGAAATTAAGTATTCATTGATTTTCTGGATAAATTCCAATCGTCTGAGGCGTTATGAGTAGGCGGTAGTTTTGACGGATTTCCTCGACAACCAATTCAATTAGCAAGTGTAAATTAACCTAGATCGATATCTGCTATTCCAAGGATTATTTTGTTCACCGTCAAGATATTTGAGTTTTCAACTTTATGCCAAACCTTGTTATCTTACGTCTGGGGTAACCACGTTTTTGGGGAGAAAGTCTTGCCACCTAGGGCAGTCACGTTGCGAACGATATTCAGCCAAACAAGTAACCTGTAAGCTGTACGATACAAGAATACCAGAAAACTGATGTAAAACACCAAATCATCGTGGGAATTAATCTCATTCCTAAAAGCTAAGTGTTTCTCTGAATCATCAAATTCTTCTTTCCTATCTTTTTAAGTGTTGACAAAGCTCTATTATTGAGTTTCGCTTTGTTGAAAAGCTCAGATTATTTTAAATTGAGGATTTGTACTATGTAATTTGAATTCATCTCATCTGAGATCCATTTTATTGTTAGTGGTTAATCTTTTTGGTTAAGTTATTTTTTGTATTATTTACCTTGATTAGAGTTAGTATATTATTAATCAGATACTGTGATTTTGCTATTGATCTTGTAATAAAGCTAGTTGATTGAAGTGATGAGTATTATTCCTAAGGCTATATCTTGGACCTAGGTTCTAGACGAAGATCTCACACACTGAGGTTAAGAGACTCTGATCTAGCTAGGCATAGGTATTAATAGGTAGTGTCAATTGTAATTTTCTTCAACTAGCCTTTTTATAATTTAATCTCATTACACATCATTAGTTAAGTTTCGTAATTCCAGTAGAATTGAAATATTTCTCCAATTTTAGAGAAGATTAGAAACAAGACCATTACAAATCTTTTGCAAGAAACTTTTCCGGATTTGTTGGGCGATATTCCAGTATTACTGCAGGCAGAAATGTGGTTAATGCACGACGGTGCACGTCCTCACTTCATTCTAGCGGTTCGCGAGTTCTTACATGCACAGTATGCGAATCGTTTGATCGGAAGGGGAGCTGATGCTTCTGTAAGTTGGCCAACACGATCTCCCGACTTGACGCCGTGCGACTTCTTTCTTTGGGGTGCTTTAAAATCTAGAGTTTACATTTCTTCAATTGACTCCCGAGAAGAGTTACATATGAGAATTTTAAATGCGGCCAACTTCTTCAAAAATGACCCTGATGTAATGCCAAGTGTCCAATTCAATTTCTTGAAGAGGATTAACTCCTGTATTCAGCAAAATTGTGGAATATTTGAACATTTACTGTAGTTGAATGAAATTATGGGTGTGAACTAATTAATCGTTATTCTGAAGTGATTTGTTTTTTCTGATTTAGTTTCCAACTGGCCAACAGTTTTCATAGTTTGAAATAGTCCTTGTGAAATATTTTTATTCGAATTTCCCGATTTTTGTACCTACTAAAATCTAACATACTACTGAACATTAAATTTCCTATTTGCTTGAACCGATTTACAAACATAGAAAACATCATTTTGTTAACAAGAGGTTGTCAAGCATAATAAAATGACAATCTGCCAGAGTACACAAACAAATCGTAAGCCAACATGGTCAATATGTGTTATTTTTGACTCGCTAGGTGGTTGAAGGAATGAAATCATGAAATTGAAAAACTTTTTTTTGTGATTGAACCGCTCATCATATCAGAATTTCTCAAGAGACAAAAGAGTTTGATAATTAGTTTAACTACTCAATGTCTGAAACAGTTTTACTCAAACGCAGACAGTTGAGAAATTATGGTTGATTGAAAACACGTTCGAGTTTTTAGGGACACTTGTAAAAGCCAAGGTCATTGACTGGATTACTAAAGAACGTGAATAACGCACCCGATTACGTGTACCAACCATGGTTTCTATCGATCTAGTCGTTCTCGAATTATTTCAGAAGTAAGAAAAAATCTAGCAGCCAAACGAAGAAACTTTACATATAGGTAAGTTCTCCTAAATCGACTTATTTTGAACTCAAGAATCTGTGGTATAACGTTGTTTACTCAATTCACCCTGTATATAGTAAAGTCAACTAGCAGCCAGAAGTGTAAGATTAATAATATATTGATTAAGGTTTACTACATTTGGCGAATATATAAAAATATATAAATTTATAATATAATATAGAATATATATAAATCAATATAACAGAAATTTCTTGACTCAAAACAGCGAACTATGTGATGATGAAGTAGGAATGCAGTTTCGCTTATTTTTATTCTTTTTAACAAAGTTTTAATGTAGGTATTTCTTTTATTTTCGCAGAAGTTTATTCCAATTATTTTATTGCAAATATATATATGTTCTTTTGTAATGCGGTGTTTCATTAGAAAACATACATTTATACGCTACTCTTCTTGTTCAGTATTTCCTTCAACAGCTTTATGAATTTTTTTCAGATCCTTATGTTGAATTTCATTCAACGAAGATGAAATGAAACATATTTTTACTATCCAAAATTTTATTAGAATAAACGCGACCGGTTTCCACTCTCATCCATTTCGAGCTTCACTCGTACTTGTGATAATGAAATTGTGAAAAGTATAAAATATATTTTACTTCATTTTCATTCAAAATGAATTTCCAAATAATAAATAAAGAATTTTGTTCAAATATGTAATGTTGAATATAAAGGAAAGTTCAATGTTTTATTGCAATTGTGTTCTGATTCAAAGCTTCCAAGATTTTCGTTCCGAGAATCTTGAATTTTCAAGGTTTTGTGGCAAGAGGTTGATTTGACTTGAATTCAGAAAACGAAAGCTTGACTTGAGCAAGTCAATATCCGGTATTAACAGGTTTTGGGTAACTTTGATTTTTCATTGAAGATTCACATTTTTCATTATTAATTTTACTATAATTTCTATTAGTACCATTTTCAATTCTGTTGTTCTCAAGCATTCCTTAGTGCAGGTAGATCACTAGAAAAATATTTCTTCAACCTATCTAAACTTCTTCAGAATAAATTTGAACTTTCGATTTTGCGAGTTAATTTCTCAACATACTTATCAATGAATCATGCAAATCTAAAGTCAACCATGTTATCCAGTTTACTCGTAAAGAAAACCACACCGAAACATTTCATTCTTTCTTTCCGAGAAAACAGGCATCTCAGATTTTAGAAAAACTGAAGCTGAAATAGCAACTGAATCACATTTCGGTCGGGAAACATCATATCTAGCTCTCTTTATTCATTTTTCCCCTTATTTATTCTTATCTGTATTTACAGTAGAATGCTCGAGTAACTTTTCTTCTATTCAACGGGAGTCTCGCAAGATAGAAGTATCCATAAATTTCATTAATATCCTTTAAAACCAAAGGAGCTCCAGATGTTATCGCTATCCAGGCATTGTTTACACTTCTACGACTATAAATGTTGAAATATTGCAATACGTCCAGATTGAAACTTTTATGGGGGTATATTTCTTCAGAAAAATAACAGTCGATACAAAGAATCAATAGTGAAGAAGACATTATGAGAATACACCTTAGTTTCTTATTTCAGACGATATTTTCTAGACAGAAATAAAAATTCCAAGAGTTACTTGTCTTCTAGCAGCATTTAATAGGTTCCAGCAGAATCATTCTAAATACTTTGGTTTCTCTTTATGCCGAAAAGCATAGTAACGACGATTATCATCAGTTCAAAGAAAACACAAAAGAGTATAATAAGACTATGAAATGTCTAACGTTACTATCACGGTACTTTTTCAATATCTCCCCCATCTTAAGCAAATGTTAATGAATGATCTTTCTCAGTTATTAGTTAATTTCTGATTTTCCGAAACCTTATAAAAAAATTCAAAATTTGTATGATTCAACACCTCAGGAAGACATCCTATCAGTCTTCTTCTCCAATCCATCTGCTAGAGAAAGTTTCTTTCAAGAATTAATGAAATTTCGCTGCATTGTGCTGGTAGTGCACCATCATAGTGCATCTACAACTGCCAAAGAAGTTATGATGAGAAATTGTCAACAAATCTTGAAGAATTGAGGATGCATTACCTGTGTCAAATGTAGCTCGGAAAAGAAGGTTACGATCCTTTCTTGATTGAACAGATTGACACATAGATTTTAAAATTCAGTGTGGGCTCATTGACAGCCCTTCCAATGCGACACAGTGGATTTGTATCACACTCTATCCTAATTTTCACCTACAAGATCAATCCTTCTTGTATAACCTTTGTGGGTGAGAGCTTAATCAGCTCCGTCAGCTTCAGCTTATCAGAACCAAGTTCTTTGAAGTTGGGCATTTGCATATGTTGTGGTTGATTCTATGTCATCCCTTTTCATTTTGGGGATTTCTGAAGTTCTCCATTATTAAGGCAATTAGAACTGTTTGAGCCATGCCTTGGTACTTGCAGTGAAGGCAAGTGAGGCACAACCAGTGCTCACGTACCTTCAAGTCCAACCACCGGTTATTTTCAATTCTTGTGGAAATTTCAAGCCTATGCTCTGATCCGGTGCATTTCGAGGCTACTCCTAGAGCGGCCAATGAGTTCACGTTCTCATTGCCTTTAAATCCTGAGAGGTGCGGGATTCACATCAGACTAGACGAAGCCTATTTCTTTCTCTCCTCTAGGTTGGATGGTGGTAGCTTTGAATGTGTGGTGATTTACCCTGTCACAAGTGTGATGATTATAGAGATTCATATATCCATTCTTATAGAACGTTGCTCTTTTGAAAAACTCCTATAGAGTCCCAAAATGTTGTCGTTGAGGTTGAAATTGTAGTTTCGCTGAACAAGAACAAAGATGATACTTGAACTTTCAGATTTCTGTACTCTAAATTTAAGAAGGTTTCTTATAGAATCACTTCGTTGTTTGTTCCTCAAGATTCTTTTGTCTAAGGATCACGTGTAGGTATATAGTTGGAAGTGATACCGACTTCTCAGGTCGTCAGATATTGGAGCAGTTTTTCCTCTATTCTCAACTCATGCCTCCCAGCAGATGTCTGTCGTGCCAATGTTGTAGCCGCCCAAGATGATTTGATGTGATGATTAATTTTTATATGGGTAGGTACGTGCTATTGCTAGTTGGACCGTTCGCTAATGAGCCTGGTTTTTATTTGCAATTTGATTCATTCCGGAATCAAGCCTGTCTCTTCATCAGAGCATTTACCATAGAGGTATCTGTGAAAAAACAAAAGATCAACAACGTGCCGTCTTTGAGCGAGAGGCTGGAGATCACGTGTGATCTTTCTCTTCTGGACACTATCCAACAGATGTAATCAATGTTTCGGGCGGCGCCACAAACATGGGAACAGTATTCCAAACCAGATCGCACCTGTGTTTTCTATAAAAGCATCATGTGTGGTGTGAAGTACTGCTTAGCCCTGAAGAGAAAACTGAGTTTAGCAGAAGAAGATCTGGCAATGGGTGACACATGGTCTTGCCAGAAATTTAAGCTATCGACTGTGATTCCGAATGGATGAATATTTTCCTGTGTAAATTAGATGTCCTTGCATGATTTAAGGAAGTTCACCAGCAGTGACTCTTCTGGAAAACGTTGTCGATTGCGTCTTCTTCGCGTTAAAATTGACCAGGTTCAACCAGCCTCACTCTGGTATCTTATTCAAGTCTGAATTCAGTGACATGCTCTGTTGGTATGTTTTTTGATGTGTCTCCTCAGCAGTTATAGGAAGTTGACTAGGAAATAAGGAAATCAGGGTGCCCTCGTCGGCAAATCAAATTATTTTCTTTTCCATGGAGTAGAGCATATCATTATTCTGCAAACTGAAGATCCATATTCTAGGTTAATGCAATCGATAGATATAGACGGTTTATGGTCCATATTGCGGAATATTTTGACGACTGGATCATAACCTATAGGGTACTTTTTGTTTACTTCAAAACATGAACTATGGCGAAAAGTAAAGTCTAATGGCAGAGTTACGGAAAAAATCCGTTGTTGAATCACGACAAAATTTTTTTCAATTATAAATCTATTCGCAATTTCTCGAAAACGCGGAAAGTTTTCCAATTCAAACTGATGCCACATAATGGGAAATAAAACTTTTCAGTCAACGCAATCGAAAACTGTGGCCTTTTAGGTATCATTCTGTTGCGTCTTTGGCATTAGAAAGGATATCAAAATGTATAAGCTATTACTTCGCGTTGACCTAAGAACCTGAAGTATAGAAAGGAGCCATGTCTTTAAGCATTGAATAAAAGTCTAAACGTTGTAAATTTATAGTTACATCACGAAAAATTTTTCTTTTCTATTACAATTTTATACGGATGTCTCGATCGCGAGTCCTAATAGCTCTTGGTGGACTTCTTATAATTCTATACAAGGATGTTACATTTAAATTCAGCACCATACTGATTTGGCTTTCAATAGTCTAAGAATTTTCTAAATACATCCTCGCACTAAGAATTTATCTTCTTCGATAACTACTATGTTAGAAGCACCATGGCGTTCGTTACACTAAATGAGTTCACTATTTTTATATCTCTCTAGTAGTGTTTGAAACAATGGGCTCTGTACATCTTGCCTTCTAGATAATGCTTGCCTTAACTCAGAACGTTGAACAAGTATTTTTTACTCAGGAACTGAAAAGACAGAGCACATCAATAATTCATTTATACCTTAGTGACGTCTTGAGTGTTATGCAACAGAATATTTGCTGAGGAATTACTGTGATACAATCGAAAAGTTAATTTCAACAAGAAAACATAATTTGAGTTTTTCAATATGTTTGTAATAATACTGTCAGAGCCTACCTGATATTTCAAGTAGTATTTTTCCTGATCTTCTGTAAATTGATGGAAATTGACTGAAAGATGAAGGAGGATACAAATAACCTGATAATAATTAAACAGAAAGTCAATGGTGCATTTATCTAGCATGAAAGGTTGATTTCAATTTAGGAGCTATATATGTTAAGCTAAGTCTACTCACAATCAACCAAGGAACCTAAGAAAGAATTTGATGTTTTAGTTAATATAACCAAGTTATGTAGTATCTCGGTGAAATAGAATTCTCTTGGTACTGGATCTAGCTCCCTTTCACCTGTTGCTTAGAAGCGATACGTAGACTGAATTGTGGCCTACAAGATGCTGAGTCTGACATAAAAATATCCAAAACAGCAGCAATTTCAAATTACCATTTCTGAAATAGGAACCGCCTACTTGAGCTTTCGGTTCACAAACGGCTCCTAAACTTGACAAGGGATTGGACCTTGTGTATACAGTCTAGAAGTTGCCGAATAAATGTCAATTCATCTTGGCAGGCTTGACCATGTTTTAAGCAGAAATATTTGCTATTGATCACTATGCTAACTCTCTGTTTGCAGGGGAGATTGACATGAAAATGAATAAATATCTTTACGGATAACCAAGCTGCACTGAAGATGCACATTGCTCATCATTCGATTAACCGTTGTCAGATTGGGGCAACAGGTTTCACCTGAAGTAGGTTGGAGGTTACTCGGGTCAAGAGAGTAATAATAAGGCAGACTCATTGGACGCTCGATTGCCTGACTTGAGACTAACTGGGCCAGAGCCTCGGTTCGTAATTCCTCTGGATATCACAATGATGGAGAATAACCAGTGCTTGATATGAGGGGCCGGGAATAATGGCAGGGCCTCAATAGTCACATAAATAGGTAAGGACTATACGAGACCCTCTCCTCATGCATACTATGCAAGGAGGACGAAGTACTACTAGAACACATCATGAGAAACTTGAATCGTCTCAACGGGAACTGAACGTGTTTATTAAGCTTTCATTCACTAAGCTTCTCACCTTTATTGATAGAATATGCTACAAATGACCACTACCACTGAGTCGGATTGTCAAGGTTGCCACTCAGCTCTCATTCCTGTTAATATGTACTTCAAATTTAATATATTTCTAAGGGCTTTCGGAGAGACTTTGAACTTCAAGTCCATATCAGATGATCTGGCTGGTTATTCGTTTTCCTGTAAATATGAAATTGTGGTATTCCTTAGTATTTCTTGCGTAGTTGGGAGAAGCTTCATCCGGATGAAACTATACTCCCAGTTTAGGCAAATCGGGATTTTTTTGTTAATGATGAAGAGTCAATAAAGTCGATAATGTGATATTAATTTTTCATATTGATACGTTGATAACATTCTTGTGGGTTTTCAATACTTGAATAGACAAATAGATCAGTTTTTATGTTTTCTGAATAAAATGTGAAACAGAATAATCTTCACTGCTGAAATTGAACGCAAAATTTCAATGAATATACTTGAAATAAGCATCAGTAAACTCCATAAATGACTTCAATAAGGAAATCAATCATTACTAGGAAAATTGCATCAAATGAAAAATTTCTCACACATGAACAGTAGAAGTACACGCAAAGAAAAAACATAAATTTCTCATTCACTATAATCTATTATAGAAAACCAGATAATAAATATGCAAGTCAAACTTACATTGGCATCCTGTATAATATCAACATTTATCTTTAAATATTTAACTTAACAACCTCCCTCAAACAGGTCGAAATTCTGGTAAAAGCCTCAACTTCACCACTTTCAATAGCTAACTAAAATTCAATCATTCCTTGCACTACTCAACATTTAATAGGTACACCTAGCAGATAATTCTCAAAATCTTGACCAATGAGCAAATAAATTTTATCAGAAGATGAGGAAATGATAAAAAAAATTGAATCGACATGACTCCAAAGAGTACCTAACAGTTACAGTAAGTCCATATTTTTTCGAACACTGTATATCCATAACAGAAGACCAACTATGGCCTGTTGTTGAATGCATTTACATTCAAATATAACGTCTATAACCCTTGCCTGTGACTATCTTGTTCAAAAATCAGAGGATTATTTGATAATTTCTCGAATATTTGTATTCGCTAAAAAACCTATTTATTTCACCAAGGATTTTCGCGCTCTGATTATTATCCTTGGCTAAAATCCTTCGTCTTGTAGCATCTCACGTCAAGTTCAAGATTTCCAAGCAAGGTTTATTCATATCATTTAGTGCAGCAGGAAATGAATTAATACAAGATTCAGTTCTCAAGCCCTTGTTCGTAATTTCGAAATCAATAGTATTTCAGCTGTTTCCATATTTGCACTTCTGAAATATTCCAGTCTTATATCCTATATGTTGAATCGTATAGGATTGAGTTTAATGAGGTAAATATCGTAGAATAATAAATAGGACTAATTAATCCATAACTACAACGAAATATTCTATGAAAGAATATTTAATAATATCTTGTCCGTTCTATTGTTGTTCTTGCTAGACATGATTGCTGCTGACAATCTAGAAAAAGCAACATTCTCCAAGATATGGACTGATATTTTCGAAAAGAAATACTCCTTTGAGTAGTACAATGTTTGGGTACACCCAACAAAATTACATCATATTTTATTCATTTCATTGTCTCTTGGATTGATTACAGGGTGTTATATAATAGCATATCACAACATGAGAGAGTAAATCTACGTGCAATTTTAAGAAAAAAAGTTCATATAAAAATAGGTCCGCAAAAGCTTCGTAACGGAGCTACAGGGTGTTGAAATTTCCGGAAAAAATTGGTTTTTCCTTCGAAAATCGTGCCGTTTTGGGGATATTCAGCCCAAATTTGAGATGCAAGCTATCTTTTACAGCATCTATCATCACACGTCCGGAATTTTAACTAGAATCCACAAGGTGTTTTCTTTTCCGGAGCCATGTCTTCTTTTGCCCTTTATTTTCTGCAGTACGCCACTGATCAGCGTGCAATCAATTTCCGTCATCTTCGTTCAATTAAAAATTTTTTTCACTACCTGTAATTTTTTCGTATCTCCAACCATTCTCGAGCAAAAAATTATTAAACAATTGTATGTATTCGCTGTATTGAAAGCACTTCTAATTAAAGAAATGACTAGTAGGCTTTATTTTTTTTCATTTATTTATTTATTTTGACAGTTGCTAAAGTCGAACCAATGTGTGTTCGAATTATTCACTAAATTAACGATTAGTTTCAAGACTTTTAAAGTTATTGCTGTAAGAAAAAATGGCTAATTTTACTAACGCCGAATTGGCTGATATCCATTACATGTACGGTCTGGCTGACGGAAACACAACAGAAGATAGGCGATTAATGCAGGTGCGCTTTCCGAATTGAGTAACACCAGACGGGCGAACATTTTCAAATATCCACAGAAGGTTGAGAGAAACTGGTACTTAATGCAAATAATCATTTAAAAGGTGCAACTCAAACTATGAGAACTCCAGATATTGAGGAAGCAGTTTTGAATTGTATTGATTTGAATCTTCATGTGAGTACAAGAAAAATTAGAAATCAGTTGAATATTTCACATGTTCTAGTATGGAGGATTCTCCACGACTTTTTATTGTACCCGTTTCATATTCAACGCGTCCAAACTCTACTTCCTCGAGGTTTCCCTCAAACACTGAATTGCCGCCGATGGTTCTTAGATTAAATCAGAGAAAATACGCATTTTGATAGTGAAATAATGTTCACAGACGAAGCTAACTTCTCGAGAACTGCTATCACAAATTTTCACAATAATCAGTATTGAGCTGAGAAAACCCCCCATTTGATTGAAGAATCTCATCATATCATCAAGAACAATTCTCATAAAATTTTTGTGCCGGAATAATTGGAAATTGTTTGATTGGACCAGTTTTTTTGCCTAACAATGCTTATAAGCAATTTCTTCAGGAAGAGTTACCCTTATTGCTTATTGGGTTGGGGTGGGCCGGAACAATGGCCTTCTAGGTTCCCAGACTTAGATAGTTTTGACTTTTTCTTATGGGGATATTTCAGAAGTTTAGTTTATACTACTGAAGTGAACACTGTAGAAGAATTGAGAAATCGAATAATAACCTCTTGTGACACGATAAGAAATACCCCAGGAATATTTCAAAGAGTGCGTGGTAATATGCGAAGAAGGACAGAGGTCTGTTGTCTTCCAGGTGGAGGACACTTCCAGCAATTTATTTAGTTTTTAATTGTTCTTTTTTTTAGTTTGATATTGAAAAAAGTTGAGTCTCAGAAGACGAGCGATCAAAATAAAAGCAAATTTTGGGCATACCTATCGAGCATTTCTATTAATTTTCTTTATTTAGCGAATAATATACAATTCAAATAATTCAATTTCAGTAATTTTTCACCCGAAAACGGTTTGAGATACGAAAAAATTACAGGTTTACAATCAAGTTTCTTGATTGAACGAAAATGACGAAAATTGATTGTACGCTGATCAGTGGCGTATTGAAAAAAAGTTTGAGATGGCAAAAGGAGACATGGCCTCAGAAAAGAAAGCACCTTGTGAATATCCCGAAAACTGCTGGAGTTTTGAAGAAAACACCAAATTCTTCTGTAAATTTCAACCCTGTAGCTCCGTAGCGAAGATATTGCCGATCTATGTTTATATAAACTTTTTATCTTAAAATTGCACGTAGATGCACTCCCTCAAGTTGTGAGATACTATTATGGAATGCTCTGTATATTCTAAAGTTCTTAAATTATCAACAATGCGAAACGAATATTCGTGTACTTTGGTTAGTAAATATTAGGAAAATCTCACTGAATAAGATCTCGGAAAAAGTTACATTGGCTTCTTGTGAAATATGAGGACTTTCGATGTTCAATATTCTCCAGGAAGTCGAGGCTTATTCTTCATTAAAATTGAAAACTGTAAGATAGAAATGAAAGGAAATTTCATTATCTATTTTTATACAAAGGATATTCATTTTTCGAGAAAATTCTTGCCTATGATCTCGTAAGACGAGGAAATGCAAAGAGATGAAATTCCTCGCATTGAATTTACATTGACGTAATTAAGAGGCGCATTCAATTTGAAATTTTTACGCGGATATGAAACTGCTTCAATACAAATTAATTTCTTGCTAACTTAAAAGATCAATAAAGTATCAATTTTTATATCTTTTATAACGTGATCTCATGAACTATGTACTTTGGAAGGGCTCCAACAAGCGTAATATATTTACTCCAATTGTTTGAGGGTTTTTTTGGTACAATTAAGACAAAAGTTCGAAAAAATTGTGCTAATTAACAATTAATGTCCCATTTGCTGAAGAATTCACACTAAGATTAATTGCCAATGGTCATTAACTCAAGATGTTGCAAATATACCATTATTTTTTTCAAATTTCAAATAGATATTTAATATCTTTAAAACTTATTAATCTGAATTGACTTTCGCTATATGCGCAACGTTAAGCTGACGCGCAAAGATGGGAGTTCCAAAAGTTGAAGATTTTAGTGGTAAGGCTATAGCGAGATGAAATAATAAAATTTACACTTGCCTGATATCTTATTCAGAATTAAGTCTTCGAAATAACATAAAAGAAAACTCATTCCCCTGACGGTCGCGCTGCTCCAAAACATGAATTCAAGAATATGACATTTTGAGACAAGACACAATTCGATTTTTTCCAAATTTTCAGACGTTATTTAGCCTCAACATATGATTTGAATTTTCGGAGTTTCTTCAGGTTATGTATCATTTAGAAAACTTCTTCAACAAAGTTTTTCTGTGTTCTTTTTTCGCTCTTTCATTATCTGGCACCGACAGAGAAAAAAAATGAGAAAAACTTATTGGTGAAAACGGAATTTCAGCAATCTTTTCTAGTTTTCGAGTTATTTTGGAAATCAGGATTTATCGGAATTTCGACATGTAAAGATATTTCTTATACTATTGAAGTTAGGCAAAACATATTTTCACATTCTAGAGATAGGGACGTAATCGAAAATTTTTTCTCCAATCGGTTTCGGGTTATGAAAAATATAAATCAGTATGATATGCTTTATTAATTCCTTCAACTAATGCCTTTTTCAGAAAATATTCAGTGGTTTTGCTAATGGATAATAAGCTTCGACAATTACATCCAATTATTTCAAACGTATTTTTTCTCAGCTAACACCATTTAATAATGAATACCTTTGGACCAAGGTATTAACCAGTATTTTAAAACCTTCTAGATCAGCTTCGTTAATAAAAACTCCTAAAATGTAATGACAGTACTCGACTTCTCAGGAAAATAGGTAACGATATTATAGTCGATTTAGTACAGCCATAGAGTAATAAATTTTTGGTGACAGGATGGTCATAGGCGTGCCATTAATTATTTACTTCTTACATATTATAATCAGTGTACCTGGGTATAATATTGGCAATTCAGGTGGGTTTCATCTCTATTTGTCTCAAATACTCAAAGGCACTTAGTTGAATACCCATTAACTGATATAGAATCATTTTCATCGCACACAATAAGCTGTGTATGAGATCATTATAGATGTAGCTTTTATGAGTAGTTCCTATCTTGAATTATTTACAATAGAAAAAACAGTTTTGGTTACTCAATGGTACACAGGTTCCATTTCCCGACAAGTATTTCCCTCGGATAAGAGTTAAAGCGTATTATTGGGTATATTCTCCGAATTTAACCCCAAGAAAAGCAATTACTACATAGATATATATTAAAAGAGTTATGGAAATAGTTTTGATCATTTTAATGCATGAGTTAGTAGTTGGTGAAAGTGTTTTGTGTTCATTTCACAAACAATGGAAAAGTTTTCTGATTTTAATTTTTTTAAACGTGCTAATATATACCACTTTCCAAAGTGAAATAATTATTATATTGAATGTATACGATGCTCTAAGGCATCAATGTCATTCACCTTCAATCGATGAGAATTTTAAAATGTGTTCTGAGATGACAGAAATGACAGAAATTGGACTGAGAAAATGATAATGGATATATAGTGGAACCTCCAAAAAAGGCCCTGAACGATTATTGATGAAGACTTTAGAAATGCTATTCGAAAAACTGTGCATTCTTTTTATTTTCGGAAAGAAATTCCCTCTGTGCTCGTAGGAGATCAGGACTTGCCTTCAAAATAGAAATACAAATTGTGGCAAGTTTTGCATGAATTGAATTTCTCATGGGAAAAGCACATCATGAAATCAGTTCTCAAAGATTAAGAAGAAATCGTTCAGTGAAGAAGAAATCATTTAAGAGAAATTGAACTTTTCTTGTTCATAGTACGAAAATTTTTTATCTGGATGAACCTCGGGTTGATCAAGGGTACACGATTCAGAAAATTTGGAATGACAAAAACGTGAAAGTACTGCAGACATGAATGCCGATGTTTTCGAAGAATTTTTTGAATAGTTGTTGGATTTGATTCCACTAGGATCTGTTATAGTAATGGATCAGGCAAGCTAACATTCGCAACAGATTGAATCGACGCCAACATCTTCATGGCGTAAAGCTGATATCATCAGATGGCTAACGGATTGAAGTATTTCTTGTGAGAAAAATATGGTAAAAAGGATTATTATTTATCTTGAATTCACATGAAAAATCGTTCAAAATTTATAAGATTGACGAAATGCCAAAAACCGGGAAGTTAGTATACTCCGCCTTCTATCTACTACTGGAAATCGAATCAGATTGAACTAATATGTGCACAGGTAAAGGGTGAAGTGGCTAAAAAGAACACAAGTTTTAAAATTGAAGACGTGGAACTTCATTTCAACAGTGCAATAAAGAATGTTACATCCCAAAAACTGAAATAATTGTATAGACCATGTCATTAAAGATAAAGAAGAAAATAAAATGTGAGAACTGGATCATACTATGGATGCCATGATAGATCCTGTTATAGTGAATCTAGGTTATGATGATACATCATCTGAAGATGAACCATAAATATTTTATGAAAATATTGCAGCTTAAGATATCGACAAGCATTAATTTCATTTTTATAATTTCAAAGTGTTCAAAGATATTGAATTTAGAACTAGACGTTTTATAAGGTCATGAAATTATTTATGAACATTGTTTAACATTCTGTTAGTTGATGTTGAAACTCATGTGAAATATTTAGGTTAAGTCTACCATAATATAAAATAAATGCTCATTCCTATAAGTTATTGAAATTATAGAGTAATCTACAATATCATAAACATTATTTAATTATTATACATTTTAACGTATAAAATTAAGCGTAAGTTGCATATACATGAAATTCATGAAATAATTATTTTTGGTAAACGTAACCATCTAGATACTCACATTAAATAATAATAATTGGTTTTAAATACATTAGTGTTCAATCAATTCAATTTTATTTTCAAAGAGAACCCTAAAACACATATTAGTCTACGTCACTGACTACAAATATTTGACGTATCAAATAAATATTTTTTTTTAAACGAGGACAGCAAAATTCGCAAGCAACACAAGAACCGACAATATCGTAGTCAGGTAGTTGGAGTCTTCCTGGAGATTTGTACGAGGAATTCTATCAAAGATCCGGCTATAAATTGGTGCCTGCTCCAAGAAAAATCAAAGAAACTTCATTTATTTTCCAATCTGCCCACTTCCCACATTTCTAAGGGATTTGCATACTTAATGAGCTCTCATTACTCTACGTCTTCACCTAATAAACTATAGCATAACTTGATTGGATTTCAGTAGTCTGACGCAATTGAACTCCTACGATATTCTGTATAAAACTGATACAACGCAAAAATTGGAATATTGCGGTAGCAATTTCTTGAGGAGACATATCGTTTGGAGGAAACAGATTGAACATTATTCTATTGGATGATCTTGAAGTGAGCTTGATTTATAATACCAGCATTTTGAAGCAGAATCATATAACTCATTGAAGGTATCCTAGCATATGAGAAATATCTATTTTGAAAATTAAGTTTCGAAAATTAAATGAATTATTGAGTATTAAGCCTGAAACTTCAAAAATCAAGTCCAAATTTTCCGATCACCAATTTTATAATAGGTTCAGTAATCTTCCAGATGGTAATTTTTCCGAAGATGAAGTTTCACTGCTAGAAAAAGGATTTTAACACAATTTAGAGTCAAATAACGCTCGTCTCCATTTCGATCTGCTAGGAGTTGAAACCGAAATAGCCCTAAATTATTCACCACAAGCCAAACACCTAAAACACTCTTCAGCGTTACTACTTCAAAAAGAGTTCAATAGGTTTCAACCTGAGAAATTTGAAAATACAACTTCAAAGTCCATTAAATCTAAGTCCGCATCTGGAGATATCATATTCACCGAAGCAGACAAAGGTCATACAGTCATAGCCTTAAATAAAATTTTCATTTCGTAATCCTGGACATAGTATAATACTCGTTTTTCAATTCATTATCTGAAGTGCTTTGAAAATGCATTGAAATCCTATCACAGAAAGATCACAGATCATAGAATTTTTGTATTCAATTTTAAATGTCATGAGATAAGATTGTGTTGCATCTGAATCGGCGAGTTGGTATAAATTGTTCAGAGTTTTTAAATTTTCACGGCAGAAAAACAGACGAAATGCTGTACACACAGAATGAAAAAGTAGATATGCTACTCATTTATGGCGAATGCCGAAAAAACTCTACAGCATCAGCAATTTTATACGCTGAACGCTATCCAGAACGACAACATCCTTCAAGGCACTATTTTCCAAAACTGGAAGTGAAGTTTCGTCAGCAACCGGTTTTTGCAGATACTCAAAATTTCATAGTAAGCGAAAATTCTGAAAAAGATGTATTAGCGTACATTAATTTGAATTGTACGGCATCTACCAGAGAAATCGCACAAGAAATAGGGATAAGTCATCAGAGTATTTGGAGAATTCTTAAGAAGCATAAATTTCGCTCGTTCAAATACAATCTTCACAACACCTCTATGAAAATGATAATGGCCGAAGATTAGAATATTGCAACCAGTTTCTTCAAAAGATGGAAATGGATCCAAGATATCCTATTAAAATTTTATATTCAGATGAATCCGATTTACTAACAATGGAATGTTCAATAGAAACAATACGCGCTATTGGGTCCACGAAAACGAGCATTTAGTACGTGAGGGTAATTTCCAGGAGCGATTTGGGTTTAATGTATGGATGGCAATGGTAGGGCGACATCTCATGCGTCTAATCATTTTTGATAGACCATTAACGAAATAAGCGATCAGATTGATGGTTTACCACTGGCTGTTGCTAATAACTTAATTTTCCAACAAGATGGAGCACCAGCGCACAACTGCAGGGAAGTTGTTCAATACCTAAATCATAATTTAATTGAAAAGCGGATAGGCACCAATGGCCCGACAAGATGGCCAGCTCGATCGCCCAACTTGTTCCCATTAGATTTTTTGTGGGCCCATGTGAAAACTCGTGTTTATAGAACTGCTTCAGAAAATTGAGAGGATTTAGAGAATATAGTTCGGGGAGCAATAAATGAAATTTTTCCAAATCAAATACATTATGTAGTACGGGCTACCATTCGCCGCAATAGGCTGTGTCAGGCACAGAATGGGGGTCTCTTCGAAAACCTGTTGTGAAATTATGCTCAATTGATTTGATGACATTCCATCTAGCCGGCTCGGTGGCGTATGGGATATGATGCTCGTCTCCTGCGCAGAGTTACCTGGTCTCAATCCCTACAAAGTGGTTCATGTTTTCGGATTCTGGGAATCGCTTGAGTATCAATCTTTCGGAGGAGATGTAAATCCGTCGGTCCTGTCTAACAAAGATATGTTGGACATTAAAGATCCCTTCCTCGACACGAGAGGGGTTCGGCAAAATTCCCGGGTAAGTGAGGTGACAGAATTCCCCGGCGCGTCATTGGCCGGAAGGCGGAAATAGAGCACGTTGAAGGAAAAACAAACAAACATTTCATTTATGGTCCATTTATGTATTTTGCGTTATTTATGTGTTTTGTTAAATTTTTGATTCCTCTGGAATGTACGATGATGAGTATGTAAGCCATGCCAAAATAAAGCTAAGGTTTTGCGTTTATGCTTTGTATGCATTACAATTTTGGAACCAGCTGAGTCGTCATAGCCACCTAGACTTGAGAACAAATTTATCAAGAATGATTTAAAAATTCGGCAAATACATCTTTGAATAAACTGAATGTATAGACAAAGAGAGTTTCCCCAGAAATATACAGGGTGAGCCATTTAAAAATTGAAACTTTGGCTCATTTCCAGTGAAACCGGAAGCGTTTCAGATAAACTGTCAGTTCCATTCAATTTGAAGTAAATTTTCAATCAATTTCAAAAATTTCATTGAAAAATATTGGATAGGAAAAAAAAATTAGGGGCGAGCCTCTTTCCAGTTACACCCGGTATATGCAGTGGAAAACACTGTGAAGTATTCAATTTTTAGATATTTGAAAGATTAATTCAACAATATAATTGACTTTGATGAGAAAAGAATGCGTTCTCCTTTTTGTCTTTTAACGATCTCTGATTCCTACAGTTTATAATCAGTACTACAAAGCAATCTGATATTAAAGTATAGATTATTCAACCTTTTGTAGTTCCTACCAATCCCTTCACTCAGAATTGTGAATACTGATATCAGAGAATAGAAAATGTTAGATAAAGACTTAACTGACTTTGAAGAACATGATCTTTTGAAAGTTTTACTCAAGAGAATTACAAAGAGATGAATGGGATGAGATAATTCTCGATGTTGGAAAAGAGCGCTGAAAACTATTGAATAAATTTACCTGAGAGGAAAATCTTATTTTTCATTATGTAGAAATGATACACGAGGATTCATTGAAAAACTCTTAGTTCATTGTAAAAGCAAACTGCATTTGGAATTAAATATTGACGATCTTTTAAATTTTTCAGTTGAGAAAAAAATTGATCTGGTGAATAAGGGGAGTGTTCAAGTAACTCTTATCTTAAATCACGAACAACAATAACAGGTTGCAAGATATCGTGCGACTTATTTACCGAGACAATGTCCTACAACAGAAAGAAATTCTTATCCAATTTTCCGGTCTCCTCTCCATAAGTTGGGGATTACGTTGAATTGGTTTTAGGACTATCTGTTAGGTCGAGTACAGTGTATATGTGTGTGAATGGTAGATGAGGAAAATTCTGTGGTGTATATTGTGGGGTGCCTCAGGGCTCAATGATACAGCTTAGTTGGAAGAGGATGCCAAACACGATCTCAATATAATTCATAATATATAATAGATAATAGTTAGTGAATTGCCTTAGGTGGTTTTATCCACTTTTATTTCTATAGATCATATATTATTTATTGTAGTTAAGTTTTCATTTTATATTGGTCTGATGAAAGTGTTGTGTCACGAACAAACGAGTGATAAATTAAGTGAAAAGCGTAAATCAACTTTTCTTTAACTCATCATTTTTAAGAACAATTTATCGTTCGTATTTATTTTTATAGGAAGGATATTTTCCTTGAATAAATTCTGAATAAGTAGAGTAACTTCGAATAGCAATAGCGTTACCTCTCTTAATAAAATACTGGCAAACGAAAATATTTTGAAATATTCAAGAAACATTCAATATTTATGGTATTCGAAGACTTCAGACGAAGTCTTCAAATATACTTATACTCAACAAAATTTTTATTCATCCTAGTTTCTACTGACATTGTGTTCATCGGCGTTTTCAAAGTATTTGATTCTCCAAATATCCGTTGCCAGTTGCACGGGGAAGCTCTTTTGCATACTTTTATTTCGACGGAAATGTGGTTACGAAATCGATATCTAACGGGAGAATTCCAGCTCCTAATTCAATAACCGAAAAGGCCTGCCGGGACGTGAAGTTGCTGCGTCGGAGGAGTTTCGAAAATATCAGATATACTGCATAGAGAACAGAAATAATATTGTAGTTGTTTCGTGAGGGAACAAAGCGCTGCACTTTATTGATTGAAGTGTATCGGTTGGAAAGTTCTATTATTTAATGCCAGTTCCGTTTGGAACTTACTCAATATTTTTAGAGAACGTGAAAAATCATAGATATTCTAAACTATAAGAACGCTTGTGATTGATTAACATGCTTGTACAGGGCGGACAAATATTGTTTTGTCTACAGCTAGATAGAATACACACAAGGCAAAAATGTAGTTAGTTATTGAACTTCGAGGTTGGTCCCAAAAGTTACTGGTGTAATAAAGAAAACACAAAAATGTAAGAAAAAATATCTACATATTTTAACATAATCTTCTTTCAGATCTATAAAATTTTTCCAATGATGTTCAGTATATTCGATACCCTGATAATAATAAGAACCGTCGAGTATTTCAAATAGCCATTAACTGTGGATTTCAGTGCTTCATTGTTGCAAAATTTCTGACCACGAGTGAACTATATTTGATAATTAGGGTGCATGAGGAAGCAAGTAAAAATTCAACTCTTAAATTTGGTGTTTTCGATAAATTATTGGTTACTCAGGGCCAGTTTTCAACACATTCTTTTGAAACACGCTTCTTTGCTCAGCGACTTTCTGTACTTACAAGCATTGTGCATTGATCGAAAATTGTGTAGTGAAATCACTACTCATTGATAAATTGGGTAAAAATATATTATTTTATCCGAGTGATCGACAAAAATCATCATTGGCGATTTTTATGGGAAATATACCATTGACGGAAACAATAGAACATGTTTGGAACATCAATTCAAAAAACAACATCATTCAGACTGCAAAAGTATTAAGCCAAGAAATATTGAAAATGAAATTAATACCTAGTAGCTGTAGCAATGGTGAGAATTTGGTTCAAATATTATTAGAAAATGGTAGATTACCGCAAACATGAGAGATTTTTATTCAAGTTTTGTAGAATGCCGAAAACAAGAGGACGCGAACTATTTTCGAAGAGCACTATCTGTATTTGGAGGAATGTTTGGTAACCCAACAGTATGATGCACTAAAAATTGTTGTTGGAATGGGATCAATTTCGAAGGAAAAACTACCTCTTCCGTCTAGCCGACGTTTCGGTAAATTTATTTCTATCCTCAGGGCACTATACAAGTTGATTTAAATGTAAGAAGTCTTCAAAAAGGTCAAAACAAAGTGAAAGAGAACAGTCAAGTATCTCGAACAATATAAGTTAAAGACATATTAGAGACTCAAAAATATTTACAAGTGGAAAACCGACAGTGAAGTGGTTATGAATAAAATGTAAAAATGTAACAAAATCAAAGAAAATACTATATATATATATATATATATATATATATATATATATATATATATATATATATATATATATATATATATATATATATATATATATATATATATATATATATATATATATATATATATATATATATATATATATATATATATATATATATATATATATATATATATATATATATATATATATATATATATATATATATATATATATATATATATATATATATATATATATATATATATATATATATATATATATATATATATATATATATATATATATATATATATA
Source organism: Cryptolaemus montrouzieri (assembly GCA_013387265.2). NCBI lineage: Eukaryota > Metazoa > Arthropoda > Insecta > Coleoptera > Coccinellidae > Cryptolaemus > Cryptolaemus montrouzieri. Next base: position 55,579,794 of record JABFTP020000001.1, read on the forward strand.
TATATATATATATATATATATATATATATATATATATATATATATATATATATATATAGACCAATTCATATATTGTTTTGCCATCATTGCAGATATTCTCGAATGACTCGTTGTTCCGAGTATGGCCACGTTTTGGGCGCTGGATACGATCTCTGGTTTTAGCCCTAGCTGTTTGGTATTTTCCGTGAGATGTGTTTCAACCAGAACTGTTCACCGATATTATTACAGGGAGCACTGTAACTGTTTTGAATTGGTAAATCTCCTTTATCTCGAAGGCGAGATCTTGGTATTTGGAAACCTTTTCGGTGTACGCTTTGGTGATATTCTCATCTGCGGGTATACTGATGTTCACGAGGAAAGCTGTCTTCTCGTCTTTATTGAAAATCGAGATATCCTGACTGTTGTTAGCCACTGGTCTGTCCGTCACCAAAGTTGTGTCCCTATATAGCTTGTGCTTTTCGTTCTCCTGCACAGATTTGGGTTTGTATTTGTAAGCATGTATCGCTTCGTTATTCAGACCGAGGTTCCTTGCTATATTCTGGTGTTACAGCTTAGCCACTGCGTTGTGGCGATCAAGATAGTTTTTAGGAGCCACTATACGGCAGATCAACGTAACGTGCTGTATTGATTTCTGACCCTTTCCATATTTTCGACATTGGAACGTTGTTATGTCCTGTTGAGATATGTGCTTTATATACATTCTTTTGGGACTTTTGATCGTGGATGGCACACAGTCTGCTTTTAGTTTCAGCCGGCCCTCAGGTAAGTGAGTGACTCTGTCTTATCAATTTCTTTGTTTTTCAGGTTGCTTGGATACCTTTCATGCAGTGCCTTAGAGTGCCACTCTTCTGCAAGTTGGGCTACTGTGCGAGATTCCACCCGATATGTTGAATTCGATAGCTGCAGCGCCGAAAGATCCTTGTCATAATGCCTTATACAGCTATAAAATGGAGAGTATTTGGTTGCTAAATAAGCTCTAAGATTTTCTACATTGTTTTTATGTATCATTTCCAGTTATGATAGTCCTCGGCCTCCTTGGCTGCGCGAAAGATAAACGACTCACAGAAGAGTGTAGATGGTGAACCCCGTGCTTGGACCATATTAGCACTCCAAAGGAATATGACATACTTGGTATGGCCTATGAGTTTGTCGCCCGAAACAGAGCCTTCAAGTTTAGTCTGGCCCTCAGTAAACGATTGATTTGGTATAACAACTTCTCTTTGAGGTTTGTTTTCATTTCTGTTGTAAGTATTTATATGTCTCTTCGTGGTCCAATGCGGTGATAGTAGTGCTGTTCATCAATTCCACTCCTTCCTGCCCTTTAGTTCTTTTTCTCACAACGTTTCCGACCGCGCATTTCTCGATTCCCAGCTCTATGTGGATAGCCTCGCTGAAAGCTGATACTGTTTCCAGTTGTCTTCTCAGCTGGTCGGCATTACCTGTATAGAGCTTGAGGTCATCCATGTATAGTTTGTGACTTATACGAGTGTTCTTGTCCCTATCTATAACGTAACTGTTCTGAGTTCCATTAAGCATAGCACTGAGAGGGTTAAGGACGAGGCAGAACCATAGCGGGCTTAATGTGTCCCCTTGGAATAGTCCTGCCTGATTTTAATTTCAGAGGTCGGTATATCTCCCTTTCAGAGCGGATCCTTAGTGAGGTTCGCCAATTAGCCATCAGATGTTTTAGGAGGTTAATGATAGGCTCAGATACACCATAGATCTTGAGGACCTCAACAAGCCACGAGTGAACACATCATAAGCCTTCTTATAATCGATCCATGCGAGGGATGAATTATGCAACTTTTTTGTCCTGCTTAGTTATTATACTGTCGATAACCAGCAATACTTTGCATCCTCTCGATCCATACCTGCAACCGTTTTGCTCATGTGCCAGAATGTGATTTGCTTTGACATATTTGTTTATGTAGAACGTAAGAGTTCCTGTAAGGATTTTGTATATCGCCGGTAAGCAAGTAATGGGCCGATACTTTTTCGGATCCAGGGTGCCTTCTTCTTTGGGGTAAGTGGTACCAAGGGTGAAAAATTCTGGCAATACTTCTTGGTTTTGGAGTGATTGTTGAAAACGCTCAGCTAGGAATGCAAGGACTCTGCTGAACTGTTTCCACCAGTAATTGTGGATTTGGTCTGTCCCAGGAGATGCACGTTGTTGGCTCTTTTGAGCACCCTTTCGATTTCCTCCACCTTAATGTTAACGTTCTCCATCCTGAGCTGCGATACGGTGGATCGCAACTCATCAATCCAATAGGCGTTTTGATTGTGTGGCTTTTCTTGGAACCATATGTTACTCCAGAAGTCGTGCATAGCATCCAGGTTCGGATCTGGGTGTGTTGATGTTTTTGCAGGTTCTTCAAGTTCCCTAAAGAACTGCTTCTGATTACTATATAATTGTTTATTATTCCTGTATCCTTTAATCCTCTCATTGTACCTGTCTCTTCGACTCCCTAACTCTTTTACTCTCTGTTTCAGGTTATTACAAGCTACTTCTGCCTTCTCCAACAAGTTGGTGCGTTTAGGGGTTTCAGGCAGCGTTGAGGCGATATTCCTGGTTTTCCTTATTACCTTTTTGGAAGGTTCAGAGGCATTCAGGTAAGTATGCAGTATACCTATTTTTACCTGACACTAATAATCTCATTTTCTTGGCGCCCCTTCCATGGTTATTCTTCGGGTTCCTTGAGCTGTTCTTTAGACTTCTCGTGTATTTGTATTCCCTGTATCTCGCAGACTGTTATCGCTCCACAATAGACCAAATCAACTATCTCAGTTAGCGTGGAGTCATTCTTTATTTTATTCGCTATTATATCATCAACAGTTAGACCTATGTGGAGTACCTCTTTATTAAACCTCATCCGTGAGATTTTTGGTCGTTTGATAGGGTGTATTCCTCCGTATTGGAGTAAGTTCTTTTCAGATAGTTCTCTCACCGCTCTGATCTCCCTGAATTCATCTTCGGAGTTTCGTTGGATTGGTTGTTCGTATGCTCTTGACCTTCAATTTCTGACAGGGGACAAAACAACAACATTGGGCCAAAGATTATTTTTAATCGTCGTTAACTTAGCTTTCTAGAGTTTGATGATGATTTTCTTGTAACCAGCGCACTCTGTTCGGGAGGATTTGATGTTTTGCCTTTCTGGCTGGGCACATGTCATGCCAAATTTCAGGTAGGACCTCTCGATAGACTCTATTCGAAGTATTCACTATACTCATTGCGGCAAAGTAGGCACGCACTAGCATAATATTTTCGTCATCACTCCATTTCATGCACCCGTCCCGCCGCGGTAGCACAACGCTGCGATCCAAAGGTTCGCACAAGGTATCGGCACCTTCTGCTTCTTAAGAGACAGGAATGGGCCTTGCAGTTCCATCTCGGAGGGTGCGCTGCTTGGTTCACACGACCCCCCTACAGGCTCAGCATCTGGACGGGTCCGAAGAGAGCGAGCCCGCATCTCCCTCCTGCACTGTATTTGCTTTCTAGTGATAGGAGCTTCTGAAAAACACCTCGTGTAGGTTAGATATATATATAGGTATATATATATATATATATATATATATATATATATATATATATATATATATATATATATATATATATATATATGATATTTCAGGCAATTTTGTACCCCAAAAGATGTACCCTTGAAGCAAAAATTGACCTGTTTTTGCGTTTTGATCAGAAATGAATATCTTTTTAGATGTAGCCTCTGTTTAGTTTTTTTGTTGATATATATATATATATATATATATATATATATATATATATATATATATATATATATATATATATATATATATATATATATATAGGTTTAGTATACAGGTTAGAATCACTTTATGGCATTCATGACCCCCTTGATGTGTCATTCGGTATTGAGCAGCTTTCCTAATCAGGTCAAATGTTATATCACTTATTTATTAATTATCTGAAGAAAGCTTTCTGGGACTGAAAATTCTTGGTCTTTGCGGATGTAAGATTGTTCGTACAAGCGAAGATCAGATGAATCGTTTAATAGATGGTGATGAATTGAGTCTGAACATTTCTTAGTGCAAACATGCTGAATTGTCTAGGCAATCACGGCCCCTTAGTTTTCAGGATTTGGGAGTTTATCTAGACTCGAATTTATATATTACTCTGCACTATTTCTATAGTTGCTCGCGCTAACAAGATGCTTGATTTTATTTCCAGATCAACCAGTCTTCTTCTTATATCCTGTATGTGGCTATTGTTCGTCTCATCATAGAATACTGTCGTACTGTATGGTTAGCTCTGTACGCCACTCATTAGAAGTGACAGTATTCAGAGAAAGTTTATTGAACTATTGTGTTTCCGGAGTGGAATTGTGTTTACGCCAATAATTATGAACATCACCTAGGCCATTTCTATCTGCCACCGCTTATTTTTCTTAGATCCTATTTTGATGTATTAATTCAATTACATTCAAGTTAAGGAACTCTCACATGAACTGCTCAGACATTTTTCAACTTATATCCCTTCGAGTCCGTCCGGAAGCTATTAGCAATACCAACATTTTAAATATTGACTTTCATTGCTCGAACGGTGGTCGTTATTCACCTCTTTCGAGAATTTATGGTAGGGTAAATTCTATGGGAAATGTTGATCTTTATTACATACAATCTTAATGTATAGTGGTATGTTAACTAATGTATTATTGCTTATATAATTTATACACTTTCAAAAGATATTTTTTGTTGTAGAGTTGGTGAATACTTATCCTATTACTATTCAAAGATTTTCTTTAATAAATTATTATTATTCTAATTGGTAGAGAATTCTCCCTACGTTGGTATTTCTGATACAAACTTGGCGAAAACTATGTATATTTTATATTTCGTTTAGCAAGATTAAAATACTTCTTAAGTAGGATACATTTATCTGAAATCTATGACTAAGCTCCCTTAAATATCCTTAACTTTATTCACTTAGTCGTTGGCAGCTAGAAACGAAATGAAACAAGAAAAACAGCAAATAGAAAACTTACCTACGTTAAAAAGATTTAAAGTGAATTTACAGTTCTAGGATGTGCCTTAGTCTGTGAAGTCTTTGAAGAACAGAACAAAGGAAAATATTTCAGGAAGGATTACAAAACTAATTTGTTAAGTTCAAAGAACGAAATTAGGTGTATTCTCAAGAAAATGGGATAAGTTAGGAAGAGCTTCTTTGTCGAATGACCTCGGGGAGAATTATGATGAGGGTTGAACCAATTTATTCTGAAGAGTACAGAGTGTCGCACAAGGAATTGCAGCAACCAGTTAATGAACAGAGTATGTGAAAACTATAGAGGGTGTTTCTTGTATAATTCTTTTTCTAGAACCTTTTTTGCAAAGATAGACTGCTGAAAGTGGGTGCATTTTGTTCGGAAGAGTTTGCGCCGTCTTGAGCATACTTTTTCTACGCGAAACAGCTACTCTTATTCGAAGTAGTTTTTGGGTAAAATGAGTTTAAAGCATTTCTAAATTTCAATTCGCATTCGTAGCTAGATTGTTTTCTTATATCTACTGTAAGTCATCTGGAGGGATATTCTACATATTGAAATATGAATTATGAGAATTCGCAAAACTTCAGATTTGGCTATTGCAGTCTGTGCATCAAGTTGCCTACATAAAATTGAGAAATTCGCAGATGCACCTTCAGAAATTTCCATTGAATTTTTTTCATTATCCTGTTTATTGTAAATAAGCATTATTCTTTATCCGCAGAATTTCACATTAGTTGCTGTACTAAAATATCGAAGATGAGATATTCTGTACCGAGCAGAAAGGTTTACGTCTCAACATCTATATGTAAACAGAAATGAATAAATCACATATGATATTTTTCATACTACACTCCCCACAAAAATTGTCGCATCACCCTACTTTTACGACAATACTATATAAACTTTTAAGTTGGTCATTCAAAAGTAGCTTGGTAACTTTCAGAAGTGTGAAATAAGAAGATATCATTCGAAAGAGATGAGTTTATGATGGAAAATATCTAAAATTTTCGAGTTAATAAAAAATTTAAAAATTCTACCATATTCAAACATTCGCGAAGAGACCAATCAAGTAGCATCGAATGGTTACTAATCATTTTCAAAATCGAGTGTTTCCTCTCCGGGCCCTAATTACTGCCAGTATACGTCTCGGAAGCCCCTCAAACAAATTTTGGATGTACTCTTTTTCAGGAAGCTGATTTTCTAGTTGTTGGAGTGTTCAACAAGGCATCCTACGTTTCTGAATTTGCCACCCCATGTTTTCTCAATCATGTTCTATGGGATTCAAGTCAGGACTTCTGGCTGGCCATCTTAAAATATCAATTTCGGCATTTTGCAGAAATTCTGTAACTACTCTAGCTGTATGAGGCCGAGCATTATCATGCATATAAATGAAGTACAACATGGGGTTCAAGGATATCTGCGATGTATCTGACCGCTGTCATTCTTCCATTATTCACTAGGACTAACTCAGTTCGACCATGGAAATGAAAGCCTCCCCACATTATTACTGAGCCTCCACCAAAGTTTTCGGTTTGCCGGGTATTACATTGCTGATACCGTTCCCCAGGTCGTCTGTATACAGGCATGCGTCTATCATTTGATACTAGACAGAACCTGGACTTGTCGGTAAACAGAACATTCGACCATTCTGGAATACCCCAATTTGTATGTTCCATCGAAAACTGAAGTCTTGCAACTCGATGCTCTCTGATGAGACGCGGGGCGGTAGAAGCCACCCTTGGTCTGATACCGTCTTCTCTGAGCCTGTTCCTAACAGTTTGCAATGAAATATGCACATTTCTGGAAAGTGCAAGTTCATTTTGTAGCATTCTAGCCGTACAGTACCAAACTCTAAGTGCAATTAAACGAAGCCAACGATTATCAACTGGTGTTGTTATCCGATTTCTTCCCTGTCCGGTCCTTCTTCCGGTTCTTCGGTTTCGTAGTACCGATTGATTGCTCTCGAAATAGTGCTTTGGTTAACATTCAACAAGTAAGCCTTGTAACGTTGGCTTCGCCTCTCCTCTAGAAGTGTTATAATTCTTACCACTTCATGATCACTCAAATAACGTCCAGGACGTTCAGCAGCCATTACAATAAATTTAATGATTCGGAAATCAACGAGAAATACAGAAAACATGCATTAATTTAGCATGAAAACTGAAGAGGAATTGAATGAATACTGATAGTCAAATAAACTCATTCTTGTTTCAGACGTGTTTGAGATCATATGGAAACAAATGTTACTACATAGATAAGATTTTTTCCTCTAATATGTCCAAAAACATATGTTGACAAAGAAACTGCGATCGAGCTGCTTAATCGATTGTCGAATTCAGCAAACCAGGTGATGCGACAATTTTTGTGGTGTGTGTATAAATATAAATGAATGTCCTCTTACGATATATTGAATATTATGTCAAAAATGGATCCCCATGAGAGATATATTTACTTCAAGCAGGATGGAACAACAACCTACACGGCGAGAGTAACTTCAAACTCACCGATGAGGGTAAACAGTGTACAAGCGAAGAAAATATTGAAACATACGGTTCCAGAGGCTCGATTTATTGAAATATTTGAGTTTGAGGGTCTCATGCATATTCAAACATATTACTTCTATTTTCAGCACGCAAATGTTTTGAGTTCCAAAACACAAATAATACTGAAATAATTTTTCAAAGTGCTTTTCGAGTAGAAGAAATAATCAGAACTGATGCATCGTAATGGTTCGATAACAAGTTGTCTCTATATAAATTCCGAGAATTGCATGCTTTTAACAAACCACGGTTTGAGCTCGCTACAAATTGGTTATGCATTTTTGAGTAGCAATTCATTCTTTGCATTCTAAATAGAAAAGTTCGATTCGATCGATATTTTCATAGAGAGAAATGTATTCGATTGGAATATCACGAAGGTTGATCTCGTATTAAAAAATATAAAAACTCTCCCAATTTCCAAAAAAAACGACCAAAATCTTGACCTTCAATTGTTCGAAAATAAATACTTATCAATGAATGAGATAAAAAACACAAGGTTTAACTTTAATCTACACTATATTTGAAAAAATTCGACGACGTTTCGCTGACACAGCAGCTTTATCAAGAATGAAAAACAGAATGAAGAGTATGGTATTATAAACAAATCGTAGAACAAGTTGGATGAATAACAGGAAAATCCACACCGAGCCATTGTACAGTTAGTATGAAAGGTAATAAAAACTAATTAAACAAGTTAAGCAGGGGTGAGTAATTCACATCTACCTGTTCATTCAAAAGCTTGTCCGAATGTTTGTATCTATTTATTTCTAATGCTTCTAGGAGATCTAATTTTGAACTTTTTGATTTTATATGTAATATGTCAAAGTTTTTATTGAATGAATGGTTTTCTTTTATTAGGTGGTTTGAATAATTTGAATCAGATTTATTTTTATCGAAGCTACGTTTATGTTCAGATGTTCTTATGCCAAAACTCCTATAGGTCCTACCGATATAAATTTTATCACAAGAACCGCAATTGAGTTTATAGATTCCTGATTTACTTGATTTTTCAACACGAGATTTATTATTTTAATATGTTTACCTAAGTTATTAGAAGTTTTGAAAGTTATATTAAGATTTTGTTTGACGAGAAAGGATTTAATATTTGTACTTGCAGAACCGCAGAATGATAAACTGTTGAATATTTTATAGTCTTTATGAATAGGATATACTTCATTTATTGCTTTCTGATACAGTTTTTACGAATGATTAGATCTATCATATCCGGATTATATGAATTATTAATGGCTATCTGTTTGATGATGTTTAACTCTTTATTATAATTTTCTACTGATCGTCAATTAGACTTATTTCATAATGTTATTAATTCCAACATTTGAACATTAAATTCACGATAGAAATTGAACAGAACTATTCCATTAATTTCTTGACTTAAAAATCACTAAACATAATAATAATCATGTGTTGCGCTTTTCGAAAAACCAACACATACTGATACAATTATACATAACTACTCATTACATCCAATTCAACACAAAGTTGCAGCTTTGAACAGCATGGTACATCGGTTACTCAATTTACCTTTATCAGTAGGAGATTATAATAAAGAGTTAAACATCATCAAACAGATAGCCATTAATAATTCATATAATCCGGATATGATAGATCTAATCGTTCGTAAAAACTGCATCAGAAAGCAATAAATGAAGTATATCCTATTCATAAAGACTATAAAATATTCAACAGTTTAACATTCTGCGGTTCTGCAAGTACAAATATTAAATCCTTTCTCGTCAAACAAAATCTTAATATAACTTTCAAAACTTTTAATAACTTAGGTAAACATATTAAAAATAATAAATCTCGTGTTGAAAAATCAAGTAAATCAGGAATCTATAAACTCAATCGCGGTTCTTGTGATAAAATTTATATCGGTAGGACTTATAGGAGTTTTGGCATAAGAACATCTGAACATAAACGTAGCTTCGATAAAAATAAATCTGATTCAAATTATTCAAACCACCTAATAAAAGAAAACCATTCATTCAAAAAAACTTTGACATATTACATATAAAATCAAAAGTTCAAAACTAGATCTCCTAGAAGCATTAGAAATAAATAGATACAAACATTCGGACAAGCTTTTGAATGAACAGGTAGATGTGAGTTCTTCACCCCTACTTAACTTGTTTAATTAGTTTTATTACCTTTCATACTAACTGTACAATGGCTCGGTGTGGATTTTCCTGTTATTCATCCAACTGGTTCTACGATTTGTTTATAATACCATACTCTTCATTCTGTTTTTCATTCTTGATAAAGCTGCTGTGTCAGCGAAACGTCGTCGAATTTTTTCAAATAAAGTGTAGATTAAAGTTAAACCTTGTGTTTTTTATCTCATTTGTATCATGGATCTACATCAAGTAACGGCCTCCACAATTCAAAAAAAAACTTATCAATGAGTTAACTTCAGATTAATTTCTGGAAAATGTACATAAAATTTGTGTGGATCTGGTAGGTTTAGCCTGTAGCTCACCGAGTTGAAAAAAATTTTTTGAAGGAAAACGCGTTGAAAGTATCGGAATCACATCCCATAGAGTGAACACGTCGAAAATGTTCACCGCACAAACTTCAAGTTTTCTTTATGTGTACTTAAACATACATTCTGTCAAAAAAGTACTGCGAATTGGACAATGAAACACAAATTATTTATTTTTCATCCAAATTTATTGTATCGCCTTCAAAGTAGGCCCTTCCGAAATAATGAATTTATGCCAACGAATCATTCAATCATGAAAACGTTTCTCAAATACTTTTTCCGCAATCCAACTTTAGTTCTCGCAACGAATTTCGTTCTATGTCTTCTATCGATTCAAAAAAGTTACCTAGAAGTGGTTATTTGTTTTTTAAAAAACGAAAAAATTCGGCCAGAGTTATATCAGGTGAAGACGGTGTTGCTCGATGCTATTATTAGTTGAGATTTTGGTTAGAAATGCATTCACAATGATAGCCTTGTGAGATGATACATTCTCGTGGTTCAAAGCTTTTGAGTTTTTTCTACGAATCTGGCATTTTTCGACACATTTTCCCTATCAAACGCCGCAAAACGCTCCAGTAAAAACACCACGATAATCAAAGGAAATAGTCAACATTACATTGATTTTCGATCAACTTTGACGTGGTTTTTTCGATTCCGATTTAGTTGCAAGGCGCCATCCCGAAGCTTGTTGTCTGGTTTATATGTCAAACTCATGTCTCATCACCAGTTATTGAATTGGCTCGTTCGTTCTGGTATGTCTCCAGTTTTGATAAAATTCAAGTATTTTGGAACTAGTCGAGCAACAATGCGTTTCATGCCTAAACAATAGTTTAACAAGGCACTAATTTATTCGTGAGATACAGAAAACTCATTGCCTATTTCTCACAAACGTAAATGACGATTTCGAATTACCATTTCCTTCACTTTGTCGATGTTAACTTCAGTTAAAGATGTTGGTGGCTGCCCAGAGAGAGGAAAATCTTCCACCAAATCTCGGCTGCTGGTTACACTTGTCTAAACATATCTACTTGATTTTGATGAAATCGATCCACCTTTTACCTTCTGTAACATTTTCAACTATTCGGCACACGGAATTCCATTCGCAATACAAAATTTGAGACATATTTTTTTTTGGATGTTATAAACATTATAATAATCGCAAAACACACTTGAAATGACAGATCGAACGCCGCGTCAGTTTAGAAAATGGTTGTGCGTATACAGACTTTACCATTTTCGATGTTTTAGTGCGGGAGCTATGCGAAATACTGCAAATAGAGATTGATAATGAAGTGTTAACTATTCTTACTTTCCATATTCTATATTTTGGAAAAGTATGCAGGGACTTATTCGAGTATTTTTGCTGAATGGCTTTCGAATTATCATAAAAAAGTGGTGTTCTTTGAATATATGCTATAGATTAATCTGGAAAATATAGATTTTTTTATTTTTCAATAAGAGCTAGACGATTTCGGAGGATTTGAGAATTGCAAGAGTACAATTGATTCCAACCTAAGATAAGAAATGTCTATCCAAAAATTACTGGAAAGAGTGATAAACGATGAGTTCATAAAATATCCCAAGGTACAGGGTATCGTCAGTGATCGATAATAAATTTTCCGTAAGAAAGGATCAACTGGTGCCCTTGCATGCGTTACGCATTTATGGGCATCGATAATCGAAAAGCATGGCGAATTAAGAGCTATTGCTATTGATATCTCAAAGGCTTCCGACAGGGTTCGGCACGAAGTCTTGATGAGTGAACTAATCGCATATGGACCCGAAAAATTGCGTAGTTGGATTGCTTGCTTCTTCTTCAGTATATCGATTCAGGTGTCAGTTGATGGTGTGAAGAGTAAAAGTTTTAAGTTTAATTCGGCAGTATTCTAGAACTTCATCCCCTCGCCAACTCTTTTTATGTTGCAGATTAATGATCTGCTCCACTCCATCGAAAACAAAATCTAGCTTTACCTTGGTCTCCTCATTTTCTAGTTAGCGTCCTATAATTGCTGAGGAGTCACACTGACAAAGATACCAACAGAGCATCTCACTAAATTCAGATTTGGAGAAGATATCAGAGTAGAGCCGATTGACCTTCGTGACTTTTAAAGCTATCAGGACGCTATCAACAACGTTCCTCATAGTCAACACCAGATGCTGACATAGGACTGTGTCAGCCAATGTTAAATTTGCTTCTGCTAAGCTCAGTTTTCTTTTCAGGACTAAGCAGTACTTCACATCATCACAGCTGATTCTTTTATATAAAGCACACGTGCGACCTGGTCTATAATACAGTTCCCATATATTCTAACACAAGCATTCATAACATCTATTAGATAGTGTCCAGAGAAGTACAGTATGCCTTATCAACTACCCGGAGATCGCGTGTTATCTCCAGTCTCTCGCTCAAAAGGTTTCAAATCTTTCCCCGTTTTTGCAAATAGTTTCATCGCGAATGCTTCAAAGAACTGAAAGGCTTGGTTCCGGAAGAATTCAATTCCAAGGGAAAAGTAGGAGTGTGGAAAACTCTGATTTCAGCTATTTAAATTTCAGTACCTTATTTCATTCAATATTGAGACAATTTCGACTTTAGTAGTTTGATGTAGTTGTTCGAAATCAACACATACAACATACTACCACAAAAATACTACAAGAACTTGTTAAGGGCCCATTGCAATGATCCGAATTAAGATAGGTGGACACATTTGTTTAGCCCTTTTATCAAGAGTGTATTAAATGGAGCAACCAACATTATTGAAATTGCAATTACCAATTGAAAAATTAATTCTCATTTATCTATCTGAATGATGGAAAGAATTTTTATTTTCTGGTATTAAATATTTCTTATATTTCTTATACTTATGAGTAATATAAAAATTAAAACTTTCGTTAGTTCTTATTAGAAGTGGGGTTCATTGTTGAAAGCATTGAAAACATTTGGAATGTTTGTTTTAATTCGCACTAGCATACTTTATGAAACCACAAAATGTTCAGAGAATGTTCAATTCTGGAAAACCTCAGAATTCAAAATTCATCTTCATATATATTTGAAGGAAGAAAAAATGCTATTCCTATTTTATCTGAATTCACCTATGGTATATTAGAAATATTTAAAAAACACTAATTTCTTTTTCTTAATTCGAAAACCATTCAACAAAATATAAGTATATAAATATAAAAATACGTACTGCATTTAAATCGAAATAGTGCCCTAGAGTCACAAAAAAGTTTTCAATTGGATCGAATATCGACCGAGATATTGACATACGACGAAATAATGGTTCCACCGTTACTACCTGATAGTTAATCATGATGATATCAAGAAATCAAACTGTAATACTATCTTAATAGTTTATTGAAATTTAGAATTGCAATTTCGGTCTCTCGACAATCTTCAGCTAACAACAAGTACTGAACTATTGTTGAAATACATACATACATAAGCAGATGGAAACAAAATTAATAGGGATGCAAACAATAGGTATTAAACCTCCGTTACTCGCTTGGTCTACAATCGTATACCACGCCATTTTGAATGACGTTCATTGCTAGACTATTTTTATTGCACGCGCCTACTCTTCAGTAGCTGTGGAAAACTGAAGTATTTAGTGAATAAGTATATTTTTGACAGTGTCAGCGATTGGTTTCTGAAGATATTTGCTTCTAAATTTGACTGGTCCATGATTGTAGACCACGCGACTATTTACGTTTTACTTTGTGTTTCGAGTCAGTTCAGTTCAAATTCGATTTCTTGATACCTTAAAAAGAAAAAAGTATACACACATAAGACGACGTGACAGTCCAGCAAAGATCCTGAAGTCTGGCTACAGTGGTTCGAGGAACTTTTCAGTAATTTTAGAAATTCCTCTGATGAAAACGATGATGAGGAAGACGATAATTCAGAACAAGATGTTGTTGAGGAGAGCAGCCATGACACAGATTCACAGCATGATGTAATAGAGGATGAAGAACTTTCCGATGAAGAAAATAATTCTTTCGTTCGTCCGCTTATTACGTAGGAAAAAACAGGATATTAAAATGGAGAAAAACTTCACCGAACCTCCAAATTCGAGTTCGGTAACATACTATTGTGAGACTCCTTGAAACGAAAGGTACTGACCGAAATCCAGTGCCTAAAATTGTTCGTAAACGATATAATCATTGAAATTAAAACGGTGTCAACAAACATATATATACAAAATGTTCGAAACAAATTTGGCAGGTTTCGGGATGTGAGAAAAGCTGATGAAAGGGAAATGACTGCATTTATACGATTATATTTGTTCCTCTTTGGCACTTTCAGGAGTTTAAGAAAAAATTTGAAGAAGACTTGGGACAATCCTAGAGGAAGCGGACTCGAATCATGCAACTTTGTTATGAGTAAATAAGATTCAGGTTCCTTCAATGATGTATTAGATTCGACGATATAGAAACTAGGAACGAGAGACGTGAGATTGATAAGTTGGCTACTATTTGGTAGACGTACCGTAGACGAACAACTATTAGCCTTCAGAGGCAGATGTGGTTTCAAACAATATATACCAAGTAAGCCTGCCTGATATGGTATCAAATTGTTTGTTATTGTTCATGCAAAGACATCGTACACGATTAATTTGGAACCCTATGCTGGGATGCAACCCGAAGGTCCATATAGGGTAAATAACTCTGGTGAAGACATTGTTCTCCGATTGTTCCATCCAATTTCTGGTACAAATCGCAATGTTACCGGAGACAATTGGTTCAGTAGTTTACCACTTGTTGAGAAATTACTGAGAAATCATAAATTAACATATATTGGTACATTACGAAGGAATAAACGAAAAATTTCAGGAGAATTCTCACCAAGTTGAAGTGTAAATTCTTCAAGTTTTGGGTTCAAGGAAGAATGCATCCTTGTTTCATATTGCCGTAACGAGAACAAATCAGTGCTATTGTTATCGTCAATGCATCACTGCAATTTAATAGATGCTAAGACAAGGGATGACAAGAAACCAGTCCATTATAGACTGTAACAAAACGGAAACTGGTATTGATTTTGTTGCTCAAGTCTACAACAATTAAATTGTTGCTAGAAACACCCATCGGTATCCTATGGTTGTGTTCTATGACTTACTGAACATTTAGAGAACGCATTCTGCGTATTCAAAACTAATTACTCAGTATAATGAGTATCCTGTAGAACTCATAAAACCCCAAAACGAGTTTTACCGTTACTGCAGAAATGACATCTTTCAGGCATTAGTGAGATCGTACTCCTCCCTCTCATAGGCCACAAAATTATGTTGGACGTTGCTGCATTTCTCCTAGAAAAGATGATAAATCGACAAGAAACTATTGTGCGAAATGCTACAGGTATGCTTGTAAAAATGGTATGAAGGACATTTGTGTGAATTGTGTTGGTGAAAAAAATTGACTCTTTTCAGGGGGATATAAAAGGAGTAAAAATTGGTAGGTTCTTAGCTTGTAAACAATGTTTCATTAGACTGTTATCTGTTCTTTTTAGTTTTTTACTACATGTTTTTTTCACGTCCATGTACTTTTGAGTAAATGGAAAACATATTGAGTTATGGCAAATAAAGAATTTATTTTTAAAAAGAAATCACCTTTAACTCGAAGGAGTTGTTCGAAATGTCTGGGGTGTGGGACTTGAAGCAATTGTTTTGCTCAGCATTTTTGATGCACTTGAGAAATAACATGCCTAAACAGACAGCTTTCATTCATTCATTGGGTACCAGATATAACAAATATTCTCCAGTTGTTCCCAGAGTTTCAAAAACCATTTGTCAAAGGAGTCAGTTTCTTTTAGCCCCAAGAGTTTTCAATAGGTTACCTTCAGAACTAGAAGTAATAAAAGGATGTTCAAAAACAGATTGAAATATTCTTTTTAAATACAGATAGAGAATATATCAACAATCTTATTGATCTCAAAAATAATTCGTATATATAAATAATGCATTAATGAACTTATTCAACAAAATTTTCGAGTGAAAATTCAATGTATGTTCAATTCATAGAGAATTGGTATTATTGTTAGATCTTGCTGACTTGCAAGCATGAAGAAAATCAGTATAGAGTTATTTTTGTTTCATTGTGTGAACATCGATCTTTTTGAATATTATTGTGTTTGAAAACTAAATAATTTCTTGCTTAAAACCAACTCGCCACAGGGTTTTCAACCTTTGCAAGTGTTCTTCTCCTTTCTAAATCTTTAGTCATATGAATAGAATGTAGGTATATTTACTCACGTATAGAATCAACTAATACAGATAAATACATTTCATCAAAATATTTTGGCCCTATCAGCGAAAAGATTGTGAATGTCAATTCAAAACAGCATAAAAAAGCAGCTCTCAAAACCCACATGAAACCCTCCGAAGAATTTTTCAATAGTAGCGATAAACTTGATATATTTGACAACACTGGAGTGTAAAAGTTGACCTGTATGGGGTGTGAAGGCAGTTATATAGGTCAGGCTGAAAGTTCACTCAAAACTAGATACAAAGAGCATCAATTAGATTAGAATAACCAGAGGACGCCAATCCACCTTCGCTATACATTGCATCGAAAATGGCTATTATTTTTCACCCATAGATCAACTTCAAATTATTCACAGAACACCTAATGAACAAAAGTTAGGTTTCTTACAATCCATCATTCAAACTTCTCATAGAGATAATCTTCGGAATGACCCGAATGGCCCGACATATTCGTCCATCTCAAATGTTACCTGTTTTTATCATAATTCGATTATTACCTCTCGTTTGCACCCTTATTAATTATACATATACCTGTTTATGATGTTTGTATTTCAACTTTAGTTTAGTACTTATTATCAGCTGAAGACGGTCGATAGAGCAAAACTGCAATCCTGAATTTCAAGGAATTCTTGTCATGGTATAATACAAAGTTAAGTATTTTATTATCAATATGACGAAATCCCGGAAAATTGAGTACTCTGGAATAACTCGAGAACAAAATAGGATAGTTTCGATTGGTTTTCACCAGTGAATTTTTCCCGAAAATCAAGGATGCAGATGGCGGCCACTTTTCTCTGTTTACAGTTTTTCACATAGCTGCCGTTCTGAAACATCGAAAGTGGTACACTCTATATTACCAAAATGAAATGAGAAATCTATTTAGAAAAATTCAAACTGTACATAAATATTTAACATTTTCAGTAATCATACTTCAACATTCATTTAAAAATGTTGTCCATAGTATATTGAAACGCAATCTTAGAATTGTGCACCTTTATGAGATTTCATGATCGTAGATAAAGCATACTATCAAAATGGTGCAGAAAGAGGCATATTGCACAACGAGTTGGCATTTGACACCCGAGCGAGTTTACGAGCGATTAGTTGAATTCAATCAAATATATAGTTGATATTCATCCTGATGGAAATGTATCCAATCTCAATTTATTGATTGGAATCAAATATGTCAACTCTATATAACTAACGTCAATATTCTTCACATTAATGAAATAAGATCGATTAAGGTTTACAATTCAAGTCTCGTTTCATTATATTGTTGATTAGAAAATGTCTTCAAACAGGAACAGAATTTGAGATGAGTTCCTGAATCGTAGCGTAATATTCTCCTTCCGATTTCGTATTTGAATAAAATTCTCAGGAATACACAGTTACTATGCTATTTATTTCTGAAAAAACTAATGACGTCCTCATTTGTTGTACTTTTATATAATAACGTTAATTTAACCCAAAAACAAATTACGATTAGACAAAACAACTCGATTTTAGAGATTGAAATATTGTTATTCTGGTTTATTGTATTGCTTTATTCAACCAGCAGGATTAATGACAAGTTTTATTTTATGTTGTTCTTTTATTAGATGAAACGAAATATGAATTATCAAAATGGAGTTAACTTAAAATTAATCCATATCAAACATAAATTTCAAACATAAATAACATCATATTTCATTCACACTTATTAATTATATTTGTAACTCGTTTTTCAGACTCTATGACCTTATCAGAAAAAACTGCCATTCTATATATTACAGGATGAAATGAAGTAGTATGAATAACCATGTCTGTATAAGATGGTTTATGAAAGATGAAAAATCTTGTTCATTATTCAATTTCGTTAAACTTGAATCTAAAAATTTGATTGAATCTTTTTGTCTCAATTTCGGTGAAGAGTATTATTTTTGGATGAATTGAATTTATAAGCTTTTCGAAGAAATTTTGCTGGCGTTACATGC
Source organism: Cryptolaemus montrouzieri (assembly GCA_013387265.2). Taxonomy (NCBI): domain Eukaryota; kingdom Metazoa; phylum Arthropoda; class Insecta; order Coleoptera; family Coccinellidae; genus Cryptolaemus; species Cryptolaemus montrouzieri. The sequence continues at coordinate 55,598,079 of JABFTP020000001.1, forward strand.
ATAACTTAGAAAATTCAATTCGTAACAACTTTTTAGCTAATCAGTTTTCATATCGGTTTCGATATGCCAACGATAAAATTGTATAATTTACTGGTACTGACTCGCTAAATATTATCGAAAAGTACATAAATAAAAGTCAAAACCGAAATCGAACAAAACGACTTAATCTACTTTTTAGATTCAACTATAACTAAATGAAATAATAAACGTGATTTCCCTATCATTCATGAACCATCACTTACGGACATCGTTATTCATTATACTTTGTATCATTCTATTCAACAAAGAACATGAATCATATATTAAATGTAGTAATTCTCAGATAATTTTGATGAAGAACATTGTAATGATGAACAAGTAGCTCTTGAAATTGGTCTATGGAATCAAATCTGATTCCCCGGAGCGGCAATTTCAGTCTGGAGAAAATAAAAAAAGTCACACGGAGGTAGATCAGGCAAATAAGGCGGCTGCTCGATGGTATTTACCGAGTGTTTGGTGTTTAAGTCGTTAATAACCGTGGCTCGATGAGATGGTGCGTTATCGTCAAGCAAAATCGACGAATTGTTTTGTCACACTCCGGCCGTTTACGGTGAATATTTTCGAGCAAACATCTCAAAACGTAAGAATAAGTCTTTGTAGACCGTTTGAACTTGCGCAACGAATTCATGATGAACCAAACTACAAATATCGAAGAAAAAAATCAGCATTATCTTGATTTTCGAACGTCTTTGGCGAGGTTTTTTCGGTTTTGGCCCATTTTTTCCCACCCATACCGACGATTGTTGGCCCGTTAGTGTTTCGTATTCATAGACTCATGTCTCGACACCAGCTATGATCCATTCCATGAACATGGGATTAGAATTCGCATGATCCAGCCTGTCTGGAGCTACCTGCATCAGGTAGTGTTTTGAAAAAATTCAGCTCCGTCGGAAAGATCCGAGCGGCGAAGCGCCGCATGCCACATTGGTTCACCAAAATCAAACGAGCGGCTTCACAAGAGATGTTGAGATCACGAGCTATCTCTCTAACACTGGCATAACGATTTTCGGGCACTATTTCTTGATTTATTGGACGTTATCGTAGGTTGAAGAGGTCGAAGGTCGTCCGGAAAGAGGCAAATCTTCGACGATATCCTGACCATCTTCAAAGGCATTGTTCCACTCGTACACTTGAGTTTTCGATAAAACAGAGTCTCCATAAGCTTTTTTAGCATTTGCAAAGATTCAGCGTACGAAACTTTGTTCAAAACACAAGATTTGAGAAATACTTTTTGTTCGATATCTTTTTCCATTGCAAAATTCGCAAACTAGTTGACAGATCGCGCTCATGTTTGGCATAGTAATTAAGAACAGTCCTACCAACATACAGAAACTTAATATACTCAAAAATACTCAACGCTGGCAATTTAAATGAGAATGTGCGGATACTTTTTCATCACTGTAGTATAAAGACTTCAGAAATATTCACCTGTATATTTTTATATATCCATTTTTTTTATTGTGAAAAAAAATATTTCATTTGAGTCTGCCTGCCAATTTGGTTACAAAAGATTTCCATCATACTTAGGTAACAGTTGCAGTAATTGCCGTCGAGTGTTATATAAATTTTTTTTAATGTAACTAACATCAAACGTAGTAATCGCAAAAAGCATATTATCTTGGGAAACTCGACGAATTACTTCTGTTTGGCTCTTCGTAAAAATCGTCAACAACTTTTCTTCTGCATGCTAAACTCGCAATTTGGCGGTCCAAGAGTAATTTGGAGTCATAGCAATATTCTGAGCTATGTCTAGTCACTGATATATTGGCATTCTCTTGCCACAATGTGAGAATAAATGTCTTATATTTAACATCCATACAGATCCATCGTTCACTTGTTTTCAATATTTTAATTTTCACTGAATATAAATATAATATATAATAGAAGCTTGAATTGAAACATAAGAGGTAAAAACTTCATTTATAATCACTTACAGCAGTATATTTTAGGACAGCGTAAATACATAACTGATTCAAATTTGATCTCTATAAATCCTTTGCATATCATTCGTTTCAAGAAGAACTTTTGCAGGAGATTGTTGAATTTGAGAAATTTCTAATCCTTCAAACGTTTATAACTACATTTCTAAGGCAAACCACATAATCTCAATGAAGTTCATTCGACGTGCATTATTTCAATTTCAAGAAGATAATGAAGTAGGTTCAGGTAACTGAAAAGCTCGGAAGGGAAATCTCTAGTCGATATTTGCAATTAGACACAAATCTGGTTGCTACCTGCCGGGAACGAATTCACCATGGTCTTGTTGGATGAATCTCAAAGACCAAATCATAGAGCAATATTTAATATTAATAATTCATTAATCATCCCAGTGTTCCTCTGCTCAGTATGTTCTCCACCGTCCCTGGTTCTTTGAATATTTGGCTAATTCTTTTCTTCAGCAATCACAATTTCTTCTCGTTAGTATCGCGCCCTCCTATCATTTCATACCTCATTTCATCAAAAGAGTCCTTCTATTTAAAATGTAAATTCATGCAGACAAATGCCGGAAAAAGCAACAAACATTTTCTATTCTAAAAATGAGCCCATGTAATTAAGCAGATAACCGAAATTCAAATCGAGTATCTAACGAAACGCAAAAACACAAAATGGTCATTTTCCGCTCTCACTCTGACCATAAAAAAGTGATTCATTCAAACGAGGGCGAAGTAGGACTGAACTTTGAAAGCGGGCAATATTTAGATGTAATTCGAGAGCGCTAGGGGTTGTGTAATCCCACTGTCACATTTAACCTCTATAACTGATTAAGTCTCTGTGCATTCTGCGTGACAGATAATGCACAGAATAGGGATGTATCACATTGAACGATCCCCGTATATCCATATAAATATGAATTCATATTATATATATGAGCAACTCGTCGGGGTTGTACCTTATATATATATATATATATATATATATATATATATATATATATATATATATATATATATATATATATATATATATATATATATATATATATTTATATATATTGTCACAGGCTTTCTTCCGGAAATATAAAATCCAGTGTACTGACTTAAGTCAAGTAACACTGAATGTTTTTCATTTATAGTTTCCTTTGTGTGAAGTGATGAACGATCGAATAGAATACTGCTTTATGATATCTGGCCCATTGATATTTTTGATTCACGCACCGGCGAAAGATGTTCCTAAAGTGTAGGAATGTTTAACGTTCTCACATCTGTAGCTTGTTGGGATGCTGAGAAGCGATATGCGACACTGAGGAGCTCCTAATAAGGACGAAACTGCAGTCTGCCACTTTGTTTCTCGGCATCCTGCTTAGTTGCACTATTGTGGCTCTTGGGGGCTTCGTGCATGACGGGCAGATTTGGGAACTAGCTCTTGTCAGGAAGGATTATTCATTGATCTATGGATTTTTGAATAATTCTTCTCGTTTCAAGTTTACATATATAGACTCCTAGCGAAGTTTATCGTGAAAAATATTCGTCCCAAAAATATTTATTTATTTTTCTGTAAGACTAATCATTTGCGAGAATTGAAAGAATTTTTATGTTTATTTTCAATTCTTGGGAATTTCGTTACTCTTCGTCTTGTGAAAGAGGAATTCATCTGTCCAAAGAAGTTCAAGGAATTAGAATTTAAGTCCGTTCAGTTAACTGGAAAAATCTCATTTCTCTTTTCAGCATCCCCAGGATGTAAATCCTTAATTGATCTTTAATTCATATAGTAAGATAGCGTCTTCGACGTTCAGGAACTACCGCATTTCCATCAGAAAATCCATAACGGAGATGAATATCTGTGTATTTGTTTTTACTTGAAGAATGAAGTTGAAAATTGAAATAGCGATCTTTGGAAATAAATAGAACAAATTTATTTGTCGAAATTAACAGAGACAAAGACTAAGTAAGCAGTAGGTGTTTTCCTTCTGCAGAAGCAGTTTCTCGTATATTATCATCTTGCTCAATACTGACTAGTTATTGTTTCGACTCTACTCTTTTTCACTGAAAATAGATGAATATGGGAGTCGAAAATTACGCAAATGCGGACATGGCATAAGCTGTTTTGAATGTTATGTAAATAGCGAATATTTCGACAGGCACGGTTTCCAGATCGTAAAACCGAAAGCTCTCTTGAGGAGGATTGATGAAGAAACACAGTTACAAACCTGGATGAGTGTAGAAGCATACCTGAAATCTTCTGTTCGATAAATTTCTGCAGAGATTAGGATATCAGTAACGATGGTTCAACTAGTTTTCTGTGGTGCATGTGGCAACATCTCCATTGATTTTTTGCGAAGAAGAAAAACCATGATGGAGATTCCTATACAACACTGTGGGACCAAAAAACTAAGATAATCACAATAGAAAATGATGAAAAGAAACAAATGATACCAAGTAAAGAAAAGTGAGTTTAATTGTATCATTAATTTCAATGTTCAATTAGTATCTTACTCATCACACTCGTATGTGGCACGTAATACATGATAGGAGATCCAGATGATTTAGGAGTGGAGGTCTCAGCAGCGCTAAGCAACTCAGACCGCAACCTTATATCTGCTACTGGAACCATTGTGCTGCCGCTCAACCAAGAAACTAAACATCGCAGACGCATTTGCCACTATAGCCTTGCTAATTGGGGTGAGCTGCGAGTATTCTTTTCGTGCTTCCCATGCAGTGATGTTTGCCTTTCAGATCCTGACATCAATGTGTGCACTGAATCTGTTACAGTAATCTTTCATGCAGAAATGAATCTCTATACCCCTCATTCCATGAAAAGAACAACAGCACAAAAGCAATAGATAAACAAAAACTGCGAAAGAGCCTCTGCAGTCAAGACCAAAGCTTGAAAGTCATGGAAGATAAATCCAACAGAGGAAACAAGAACAACCTGCAAGATCAAAGGCCAATTTCAACGGAGGGGTAACTAATAAATTCCTTGAACAGGCAAGTGGGACAAGAAGATTCTGGTCTATGGCGAAGACTGTCAGTGCCAATTTCTGCAAATGTACGTTTCCGCCTCTTGTTAGAGAGATGGAAGTATAGCATCATCTCCGAAAGAGATAACTGATCTCTTTGCTCTCTTGTTCTCAAAGAGTTATGTGCTAGATTCATCTAACGCAGTACTACCGAACATTCCACCTACAAATTCTTCCATGGCAGAAACCAAGTTCAGAGTCCGCACTGTGAGACGGGCTCTCGAGCAGCTGAACTGCAAGAAGGTAGTTGGTCCAGACGAAATACCGCCAATCTTCTTGAGAAAGTGTGCTCTCGAACTGGCCAGGACAGACTTTTCCGAGCAGCTGGAAAATAGCGAGAATTCAACCGATCCCAACGATAGGAAAAAAGTCCTTACTCCAAAACTACCGCCTTGCTGCACTTCTTTCCATAATTTCCAAGGTGACAGAGAAAGTCATAAATGGTGAACCCATCAAATATCTTGAGTTGCAGGGAATTATTAACGACCGTCAGTATGGTTTTCGCAGACAAAGATCGACAAGAGATCTGCTCGCCTACGTCACTCTGGTTTGTACATCAACGATGGAGAAGAATAGGAAATCTAGAGCAATAGCCCTCGACATCTCTGAAGCCTTCGATAGGGTTTGGCATGCAGCCTTGTTGAATAAACTTGCTGCATATGGGCTTCCCGAAAAATTGCGCGGTTGGATGAGTAGCTTTCTATCAAATAAATCAATACAAATCATGGTTGACGGTATAATATCTGATTGTTTCCAGTTGCAAGCAGGAGTACCTCAGGCATCCATTATTTCGCCAACCTGGTTTCTGTTGCAGATAAACGATCTTCTGTCGTCTACAGAGAACAAAGATCTGTGACTTACAGAGGACATCAGAGTGGGATCAGTTGAACCTGTTGAGCTTCAACGCGAGCGAGACTCAATCAACTAGGTTTTTTCGAAAGGTCCACGCTGGAGAACCTCCTCTAATGATGCAAAGCCTGCAAATTGCATCCAACGATTCGATGCACATTCTCGGACCAACGGTCAACTCCTGGTTTTGCTGGCATGAACATGTATCGGCAATAGCTAAGTCGGCATCAGCTTAACTAAGTTTTCTTTTCAGAGCCAAGCGATAATTAAGTTTTGTGATAGTATAATACATGAAAAACATGAAATATGAGGTATTCTTTAAATCACATTAAACGAAATGGTTTTTAAGTCAACTTTGGAGATATTTCAAGTTGACCGACTTTGTTGTTATTCTAACACAATTATTTGTCAGGAACTCAATTCAGTCTTCTTGAATGTCTTAGGGGAAAGCCCAAAGGATATTAGTACAACCGAAGGGTTGGCCCTACGAGCAAATATAAAACGAAAAAGAGATATATATCTCATCTAATTGAAAATAGCTGCACTCATTTAACATCAAACTGAATACGGCTTTAAGTATTTACTCAGGACCGCTACCAGAAAGTGAGACGGGTGTTTTTTTCATGCCCATAAATATAAATGACACGCCCCTTCGCTCTTCCTTGTTCCGCGGCTATCCGCAGGGTCATTTGCAAAACAAATTAAGGAGTTAACATGAAGCAGCACTTTAAAATTAAGGACAGTTATAGGAAAGCAACTATCGTGCTTCAGACTACGAAACCTGCAACATGGATGAAATGTATTTTCTCGATATAGTTTTCCATCATCTATTTCAGTGTAAAATTCGTACTATCCTTCGGTCTGACCATTTGAAATCATTAATTTTGAAACGGCACTTCAAACTTCTTTTGCCACATATTATACTCTTTTTCTTAAGTTCTAATTTTAATAGATATATATATATATATATATATATATATATATATATATATATATATATATATATATATATATATATATATATATATATATATATATATATATATATATATATCAGAATATACACCAAATATTTTTCATCAATATATTGAGAATATTCTCGAAATAATACAGTATAAGCTCTTCATTCGTGGGTGTTCCGTAAATACGTCGCGAATACAGAATCCGTGAATATGGAATGGTAATTTAGTTGGGATTATAGAGGATAGGCTCCTCGAAAATAAAATAAAAAATCAATTTAATTGAACTTTTATTGATTGAATATTATCCTCAAGCTTAGGCAATGATTTAAAGAATTTTGTAATTTTTTCTAGCTAGGCAGTTTCTAAAAGCTCCTACAATTCAGACTGTTATACAGCAGTGGTATTAGCAATTTGCCTCTTAAAAAAGACTTCGTTCCATAGACGGATCGATTTTCATAAAGAAAAACAAAACTCATTTGCCATTCTTTCAACTCGACTGTCACCTTTTCAGTGCTTGTTCGAGACTCGTCTTCAATCAGCTGTTAATTTAAGATTTCCTTCTAGTCAGCCTCAGTCAAATCTTCATCTTGCGACTTGCGCAGTGGTGAGAAGTCCCTGCTGTGACACCGCAGGTCGTCGGTTCGATTCCAGCAAAGGTCTGGGTTTGTCCCTCATCTTGTTTACACAAATTACTATGTTGGAATAATGTCCGACATATCCATGGCATATAAAGACATGGAAGGGCGAGCGTGGGAAAGTATGTCCTCGATCCTCCTCCCTTCAAAAAAAGGAGAAAAATTGCGAATACGATTCGTGCAGTTCCTGAATGTCACTTGATTCTATCTGTTCGAACCCATCTCGTCATATTCCAATCGCAATTTCGCCAATGTATGCAGTTGAAGTTTGAATTTGCACAGATTCTTCGTCCAATCTCTTTGCTCTCTTGTTCTTCATTCCACCTACAAATTCTTCCATGGCAGAAATCAAGCTCAGAGTCCGCACTGTGAGACGGGTTCTCGAGCAGCTGAGCTGCAAGAAGGCAATTGGTCGAAATACCGCCAATCATCCTGAGGAAGTGTGATCCCGAACTGGCACCCATTCTTAACCGTTTGTTTCAGATTTCTTATGAAAACCAGACTTTTCCAAGCAGCTGTAAAATAGCGAGAATTCAACCGATCCCAAAGAAAAGAAAGAAGTTCTTACCCCGAAACTACTTCTTCCCATTATGTCCAATGATGATGGAGAAAGTCATAAATGATGCAATTATCAAATATCTCGAGTTGAAGAAAGTTATTAACGACCGTCAGTATGGTTTGCACAGGCAAAGATCGACAGTAGATCTGCTCGCTTACGTCACTCATGTTTGTACATCAACGATGGAGAAGCATGGAGAATCTAGTGCAATAGCCCTCGACATCTTTTAAGCCTTCGATAGGGTTTGGTATGCAGCCTTGTTGAATAAACTTGCTGCACATGGGCTTCCCGAAAAATTGCGCAGTTGGATAAGTAGCTTTCTTTCAAATAGATCCATATAGTTGTGGTCCACGGTATAACATCTGATTGTTTTCAGTTGCAAGCAGAAGTACCTCAGGGATCCATTTTTTCGCCAACTTTGTTTCTGATGCAGATAAACGATTTTCTGTCATCTACAGAGAAGAAGATATTTAGTTTCGTAGACGATTGTACCCTGGTTTTGTCTTTCAGTAGTCTGCGGTCGATTACAACTGCGGAATCTCAGCGTCAGAGATGTCGACAAATTAATAACTCAAACTCTGACACACAGAGAATATCTGAGTGGGGTCAGTTGAACCAGGTGAGCTTCAATGCGAGCAAAACGCAAGCGACTACGTTTTCAAAACTCCTTTAATGGTGTAAGGCCAACAAATTGCATTCAAAGATTCGATGCACATTCTCGGATTAACGGTAAACTCCGGGTTTTGCTGGCATGAACATGTATCAGCAATAGCTGAGTCGGCATCAGCTAAACTTAGTTTTCTTTTCAGAGCCAAGCGATAAGTTATCTCAGCTGTTGCTTCTATATAAGGCGCAGATTCGACCTGCTTTGGAATATTGTTCCCATGTATGGGGATCTGCCCCAAAACATTCGTTGCAGATGTTGGATAGTGTGCAAAAACGGACTGTGCGCCTCATCAACCACTCGGAGATCACCCGCCTCCAACCGCAGGCTCTCAGAAGACAAGTTGCTGACATTTCTCTGTTTCACGAATACTTTCACAAAATATGCTCCAAGGAGCTGAAAGACCTTGTACCGGGAAAAGTTATGTTTTGCCGCAATACTAGTCTGGCAAGGAGTTCTCATCATATAGCAGTACATTTAACGACCCCTCGAACCTCTCTCTATAAGAATTCCTTCGTTTACTGGTGAGCTGGTGAGCTCTGGAACTGGCTTCCGTCCAACATCTTCCCAACATCCTTCATATTGGCCATCTTCAAGAAGCGAGTAAAAAGACAACTCATTTCTTTTCAGGCGCCCACTCATGAGGTGTAACAGGTTCGCCTATTTCTCCTCGGAAGCCAGCATAAAAAAAATATTGTCATATTGTCAGTCAAGGGACAACTCAATATCTCAGTAATGATAGTACTGTTTTATATATTCATGATCATAAAATTATAACGCTCAAAAATCACTTTATTCAGGAAGGGAACTCTACTTTTAAGGAACAATGGAATACACATTTTTTCCTTATTTGAAAACGTTAAACGTTGAGGTAATTATTTTTACCTTTCTTGACATCCATAATCAATTAGAGTGATACTGTGAAATGGCAGGTGTTCCAATCTTACCGTATTTTCATATGACGATAGCTTGAGCCCTCATACCTCATTTAATTCATTTAAAGAAGCAACACATTGTTTTTTTTTAGTCTGCTTTAATTAACTCGTTTCTAAGTGAATGAAGACAATAAGTAGCATATAAAATTGTCAGATAAGGTGTTGTTCAGTGTCTCAACTTCATGTGCTACAAACAGAAAACGAAGAAAATTAATCTGTTTCAAGTCAGCCTGACAGTTTTTATTTTGCGGCATTCATTGAAGTCGACAGATTAAAGCAGTCGCAATTAGTGTCCTATTTTCATAAAATACTTAAGGTTTCTCTCTCAGCCGAGATGAATACTATCAGTTCATGCTTCTAGAGATTCGTACTCTTTTAGAATATCCTTGAACCCTCGAGACTTGGGTATCTCAGTACGAAAGGGGAGACAAAAATGATTCCCTGCACAATTTCAAAACGGTATACAGGAATGAAGGATTAGTGACGACGTTCTATATTATTTCAGCAGGCCAGGCTCGACGCTTTATCCAGATCTGTTATAATGTGTAGATCTTCTAGGAATAGACAATTATTTAAATCTATCCTTTTCAATACAATGTTGAAACTTAGATATATTTATAGATATCCCTGGTTCAGTTTTTGAGCTTTACTTTTTCATGATTACATGAAATAAAACATGTCTTTCTCAGCTTGTATAATGTAGGCTTTGCATTATATTACATACGAGAGTGGTCCGAAAGTACATGGTCTACGTTGTTTGATATATTCATTTGGCAGACATCAGTAATAAACGTGTCTATTGAATTTGTCAAAGGGAAAAACTTGGTCATTATAATGTTATATAACAGTATTACTTGAAAGTTATCACCTTAACCAATATAAAAGCTAAAGTACATTCTACTCTAGAAGAGATTACTCCTTTGTTTGTAAAAGCAAGCTGGTAGCAAATTTTTAGCGAAGCCGTACGAGCTACCAAGACGAGCTTTGCAGTGGTCGACTTAATTGGGAGATCGTGCCAGAAAAGGTGAATGAAATTCATAAAGCGGTGTTTGATGGTTGTCGACTGTGCACGAACTAGCAGACATGGTAAATATTTCAAGAACAGCGGTTTAACAGATATTGACTGTAAATTTAAACATAAAATAGTAGTATGTGAAATGAATGCCGTGTTTGCTCCCATTTGAGCAAGAACGGAGTTTCATTGTAGTATTTAGCGATAAAGAACTGAGTTTCCGCATCGTTCTATAATGGCTAGAACATATCTAAGCCAAATGATTGTCAAAACGATGCGGTGAAAGGGAAAAATAAGAACAACAGAAAGCAAAGACCGTCCCATTTGTAGGCAAGGCCATGGAGCTGACGTTAACCTAGGTAACGATGAACTTCAAGGTTTATATTTCAAAGGAAATAATGGTACAAAAAGAATGAAAAATTGCTCTTGTATTAAAATCTGAGCAAACACTATGTCCGGCCTATTATTCGTCAGCATTCTGTCAGTGATAACAGGCCTATCGTAGTATAATCTGATACAGTCATTCCACATTTTTATCATTATCGTGGACGTATGCACTATCTCAGCTGTTAGCTGAATATAATTTACATATCCCAGACTCAGCAATCAAAGGTAATAAGCTCGATAACAATATACTTGACATAAATTTCATAACTATCCTACATGTATTAAGAATTAAAGCTTTTTGCATTTCTATATAGGTATTCTTATGCAATTCTAATTTCTTAAGGCTATCATGCAAATTTTTGGGTATTAACACAGTGGGGGAGGTGCCACATCTCCTTGATCTCAATAGCAAGGCCTGTGTATTTGGACTTTTTCTCCTGGAAATTTTTCAGCACGTTGTTACTATTCAGTATGGCGACATCCACCTGCATTGCTGTTCTGGCTCTCTCATCATATACTACTATGTCCGGCCTATTCTTCCTCAACATTCTGTCAGTGATAATAGGCCTATTGTAGTATAATCTGATAGAGTAATTTTCCAATACGGGCGCCAGTTAATACTTGTAATGTGGCTGAAAAGTATTCAGAAGTCCGTACTTGTGTGCAAGTTTCTGATGGATAATGTTGCACACTTGATTATGCCTGTGAAGTCCGTATTGGCCAATTGTTCGCATCTGGACATAATATGCTGTATAGTCTCCGATCTTATAAGTGGATTTTCTGCACTTATCTGTTTGTAATGTACCGTCCTTTATAGTTGTAGCAATCAGTTGGTCTTGGATGGCCATAAGGAATCCTTCTGTTTCTGCGAATAGTTCTAATTTCATCAACCATTTGTTCGAGGCTTCTTTGTCGATGTGCGGTTGATTAATCTCATGGTGATGTCGTCTATGCTATTCCTTTCTTGGCCATTGCTCTTGTTTTTCAGTATCTGATAGGAACGGTAGATTCAGCAGGTCATCTCTGGTAGCAAGATTTAGTGGTGTATATCCCCTATCAGCCAACGATACCATTCTATGGAGGTCAGAAGTGAGAGCTTTTGCAGAGAAGAATTCTCTGAGATTTTTTATCTGTTCGGTGTGTAAATTGACAACATCTATTAATCCGCGTCCTCCTTCTTTCCGCTTCAAAGTTGTTCGTATCACAGACGATTTTGGATGATGATTGTTGTACTTTGTCAGCATCGTTCGGGTCTGCCTTTGAACATCATCCAGTTCTGTCTTAGTCCATCTGATTATTGCAAATGAGTAAAGCAACAATAGAATGGCGTAGGTGTTAATTGCATGACTAGATTCCCCGAGTTCAGCATTGATTTCAGCACATTCTTCAGACGCTGACTGTATTTTGAACGAATCTTCTCCTTTGATTGTTTTTGGTCTAGCAATCTGTCTTATTGGTATCCCAGATATTTGTATGTTTTGCCATCCCTCATGCACTGTATAATATCACCGTTTGGAAGTTGTGCTTCACCATCTCATATATATATATATATATATATATATATATATATATATATATATATATATATATATATATATTACTTATATTACTATTATTACCGTTATGTTTTACTAGGCATTACATTGATAAATTGAATACATGATGTTTAAATTGTATTCTTAGTTATTGTTTTCTTTTCAAAATTATCATCGGAAACTGTAATATGAAACATGCTCAAAAGAGGCCATTTCGTTTTTTTACTTTCCGTCATGGGGTAATATCAACTTACACAGTGTGTGTGTGATGATTAATTTGAACTAACATCAAGTTTCTTCGCATAAAATAATTCTTCTCTATTCACTGCTACAATTGATATTCTATGCAATGTAAAATTAACCTTTTAGAACATATTATTTTTCTATCGACATTTTTGATATATAAAAATAATAATTCTTTATAAATACCTGCACCTGCACTGTGACGAGTTCAAGACTTCACCTGCAAGTTTCATTCCCCAACAAGTTGTAGGTCGTAAATCTAGGCACAAATTCAGGATAGGTTTACGTGAAAGAGTTATTCACTAAACCGTGAAATACATATGTCTCAGTTTGATATCTTACAACGGAAAATAGTGCATATAAAAACAACTCAATGTTACTTCTCTCTGTATGGCTGACATTTTAAATATTCTATGATTTGAAAACAGAATTTTGTGCCTGTTTTATCTGACGTACACGGATAAGTCAGACTGTTTGCTGGAGCGTGATCATACAGTTTTCCATGTGAGAAGCGTGAGTTATCTAAACCTCCTCTAAGCACTTGTATTGTCCCTGCGGCTTGTTGATCGATTGTACCAAAAGAAAGTGTTTAAACACGAAATAATATCTATTTGTATTTAAGCTTCGATTATATATTTAAAGAGCAATATTCAACCTTCTTTAGATTGTTCTTGAAGGAACAGGTTCTCTGATCTACTCATTATGATCATCGGCAACAAGGCTACAATTGCAATGGTACAATTCAAGCTGTCATGAATGGCTCCTCCTATGAACCGTATATAGAAAATCTACAAGAAGCCTGCTGGAAAATAATCAAAACACAGCGATATACAGGATGTGAATGAATAAGGGAAAAATATTACACGAGGTGAATCTTAAAGCCATTTTATGATGAACGTTCCCATGAACATATGTCCGTAAACGCTTCGTTATCACAATAGAGGGTGTTGAAATATTAAAATATTTTATTTATTTTCCTATGATTACTACAGGTTTTCAGATACTCGAATCAATTCCATCACATAGGTAGCCTTGTCAAAATCTACTTAATCAGATCACAGAAACAATCAATAAAATCCACAGGGTGGTACTCCTTCAGAAGTCATGTGTCTTTTCTACCCCTATAATTTTTTTCAGTGCGCCCTAGGTAATTCAAATTTCTTTTTATAAATTTTCAAGTAATTTCTAATCTTTTCTATTTCTTGCATTTTTCCGTATCTGCCACAGTTTTTGTGTAAAAAATTGATCAATTATGTATACGGTGGAAACAATGCAAGTCCTGTTTAAAACAGGCAATAGATCTACCTAACCTCTTCTTCCTAGAATATCCCTTATACCACATATAACTGAAACTAGGGCCACCCCTGCAACTTTTTTCTAATTGGAATGTTTTGATGAAATTTGGGAAGACAACATTTTGAATTTGATGACATTCATATGTTTGACATTTCGTTTCCGGTTATGCCGGAAACTTTCGATTTTCAAATGGAACAACATTTTTTGTTTATTTCAATTATTCATCTCATCCTCCGACTTTTTGACATATTTTTGAAAGAAAAACAAAACATAACTTTTTTTGTCGCAATTTTAATCTTTCGTTCCACAAGGCCATGAACAATGACTATTGACTGAGCCCAACATCTCCTATCACGAAAATACAAGATTGTATCTAAAAATGCAATTGATCATTTTTTACGGGGTATCAAAGTTTTAAATTTCAGTTTTTCCTCGAAAAGTAGGGTCTCTCATATATGGGACCACCCGGTATGACCGAAGCAGTGTTTTTTTCACCTTTATTTTTTTTCCACTCTCGTCACTCTATTCTCAACGGATCCGGATTTCTAGAGGAAAATACCTAGGTAATTTTTGCAGAGTTTCCCCCTTCACTAATAACAAACTACGTTGGCGATGCAAAGTTTTTGTTTATACTTATAGTATTCTGTGATCATAGAAGTATTAGTGTGACATGTCAAAATTCCATTCTTGTTAATTATCGAAATTGCGAATTAGTGAATTCAGTTTTTAGTATGAATAAATACACCCAAAGTGAGAAAGCTCCTTATTTATGGAGAGTGCGGGCAAAATAGCGTTCAAGAGGAACAATTATACAGAGAGCGCTATCCGGAAAGACTTAATCCTAATAGAACCTATCTCTCTAAAATTGAAACGAGGTGAGGTGCAACCTGCTGTTGAGGTGGATTCCGTTATCGAAGGAAATACTGAAATAGACGTATTGACAATTGTCGCTATTAATCTAACCACAGCAAAAAGGGAAATTTCCGAGGAGCTTGAAATTAGCAACCACAACGCATGGAGAATTTTGAAAAAATATAAGTACCGCTCATTTAAATATCAACTACACCAACACTTGTATGTTAACGATAGTGTTACGCAACTCCAGTACTGTGCAGAGTACCTTAGGAAAATGGAGGGTGATCCATAATATCCCACAAAGAATTTATTCAGTGACGCATCTCGTTTCACGAACAATAGGATATTTAATAGGCAAATACTAGGTAGGGTCGCAACAAAATGAGCAGAAACTTAGCTAGAAACTTCCGAGAACGTTTTGGGTTCAATGTCGTATTCAATAGGGTCTATAATTTTGTAGATTCATTGACAGGAGAGATATTTGAAATTTTCGAGGACTCAAATACAAGATGAATTGGAGTTGCCATTAGCTGTTATGAATGAAATATATTCTCAATAAGATGGTGTACCTCGTCACAACACTAGGGAGGTCTCGCGGTATCTCGACAAAATTTTTCCCATAAAATGGATAGGTAGAAATGGTCCCACGAGATGGCCAGCTAGATCGCCAGATTTGAGTCCACTATATTTCTTCCTGTGGGGTCATTTGAAGAATGAGGTTTACCAAACAGCTGTTAAAACCCAACAGGAATTGCAGAATCGTTTGATACTGGATATTGCAGCCATTACAGTTGAACAATATTTAAATGATGTTGTGGAGGTAAATATTAATCGTGTGCGATGTTGTGTTCGTGAGAATGGTGGTATTTTGGAACATTTATTACAACTATTTCGTTTTCGCTGTTCGCTCTTTCGTTATTAACTTTGACATCTCGTAAAAAATGGGCAATTAAATTTTCAGATACAATCTTGTATTTTCGTGATAGGAGATGTTGAGCTAAGCCAATTGTCACTGTTCATGGCCTTCTAGAACGAAAGATGAAAATTGAAAAAAAAGGATGTGTTTTATTTCTCTCTCAAAAATATATCAAACAGACGTAGGATGAGATGAACAATTGAAATAAGCAAAAAATTACACGGTGTTCCATTTGAAATCGAAGGTTGATATCGTTTTCGGCATAACCGGGAATGGAATGTCAAACATATTAATGTTGTCTTCATCCGATTCCCAAATATCATCAAAATATTCCAAATAGAAAAAATGCCGCGGTATATTCGATGGGGTTTAGCTATGGGGACCAATCATACCAATATAGTTTAGAATACTGTCTCCATAAGCATTTTACCAAATTGCACATCAGGAAGAAAGTTTCTCCTATAAATGGCATAAATGGAACCACATGTTCTTCTGAAACAATCTTCAGCGAACATATCTTTGTGCCGCTCTATATCATCACTCCCCACCTTCAAATTGCTTCGAAAACAACTTCGAACATCTTTGTGGCTTCCATCAGGTCCATAGGTCCATATTTTAAAACGCGACTATAAACAAAACGGTTTGCATTCGTCCGTGTACCAATCTGCATGAGCTCGACAAAATTCTCGGCGTCGACTTCGATGATCTGCATTTCATCATGGAGGATGACAGATTTTGTTCTTTTAGTATTTTATGTGCGAAATCAGATGAAATGAAGTTACAATAAACATCAGTCAATCTTCTAGCATAAGCCGAGGCAGTAGCTTTTCGCTCTTGAATACTTGAAATCTAAGAAATCGATCTTCAACTGCGTTCGTTATTTTCGTCACACTAGCCCAGCTCCTTTCGAATAAGAACTAGTTTCTCTAAATCTTCGTATCGTATGGAATACTGTAGTGTACTACGTCAGTTTATTTAAAAAAATACTGATCCTCCTTGGAACTGTTTCATGGTTCTTTTGGCACGAACCATGGAAACGACTGATCTTGTTATATTAAAAACACAAAGCCTATTTCAAAAATTGAATCATCTCTAATTTATATGCTCGTTCTCAAAATTATGTACGTCTCCAAAAGATACAGATATAAAAATGATTCAAAAATTTCGTGCAAGAAAACATCATCTAACTAATGAATTCTCTAATAGGGTGTTTAGGGAATTGAGACAAAATAAAACTTTTGCTTCTATCCCGTATATCATCATATCCCTTCAAACGTTTAAGAATCAATAACCAATGTTTTGGTTTAATATTTGTTCGATTGGTACTAACAGATATTCTTATTACTTGCAGCATGTCCCTCTGATGTTTTTCTCTTTTTTTCTTCAATGATTTTTGCCATTCTTTACCAATCGAAGATCTGGTTTGAATGAAGAATGAACCGTGAACAGAATATTGGTGATTACACTTTTCATTCACAATTCACACACATCATCTTAGCTCCCACGTTTGTATCAGCGACATGGGAAGTAGGGTTTTCTGTTGAATTTTTCCTATTTTCTACATAGTGTGATTTCCTGCAATTGTATTTGGATTCACATCAAAATTCGACATTATTTTCATCAAATAGATAAATGAATAAATTATTCATCATTTACTCAAAGTTTAGTAGTTTAAAAGGTCTGGTGGACTGAGGTTTCGGAGGAAATAATGAGCTTGCTTATTCTTGGTATCTATACTTTCGGCGGCATACCCTTTTGAATCGAGGAAACGTAAGAGTTCACTAGGATAATTTAGAACTTCGTCTTGATCCTACACAACAAAATTCGGTCAGTTGTTGTCGTTCCGAAGTCTGCAGATACATTCGCGGCGTAATCAATAATATTTGAATTTGGGAGGCTTTTACTTGGTAAAATTCCATTATCAATAATAAAAAACAAGTACTGTGTTTTAAGGAATTTTACTTAATAATTGCGATTCGTAACGCGTTTCACTACACCGTAGCTTCTTCAGACGAATGATTATGCAGAAAAATGTAAATGAAAATATAACTATAAATGTTCTTGAGTAATTAAAAGCTTATTGGTCGGCTCCTCCTAAGTGGTTATTTATGGCAGGTATATCAAATAAAATTAAGGAATAGATTGCTCCCCGAAAAGATTCAATAGAGGTGAAGGGCTTAAATCGACTTGTTCATTGATGAGTCTACCTGAGTGTTTGTATTTATTCATTTCTAAAGTTTCCCAAAGATCTACCTTCCAATATTTATTATCTGTATGCAAAATTTCAAACTGTGGGTCGAAAGAATGATTATTTTCTAAGAGATGATTCGCGTAATTTGAATCTGATTTTTTATTTGAAAAACTGCGTTTATGTTCCGCTATTCTAAGTTGTTAAAAACATAATTTCGACAGCAAAATCATTAATTACAGACCAAGAAAAATATAAATTCATTAACTCCAATCCACAATCCCCGAATTATATTCGTTGATAAAACTTCATAAACCTAATTACCCTATTAGACCTGTTGTTTCTTATGTAACGGCACCTTCGTTCAAACTTTCAAAATTCCTCAACGACTTGCTAATAAAACATTGCAATTTTAAATCTGAATTTTCGGTCAAAATTCATACGAACTTATTGCCAATATCAAAGATACCACTATACCACCTAATTCCAAACTTATTTCTTTCGATGTTAAGAATCAATTTCCCAACATTCCTCCAAAAGATACGTATTACTTAGTTGAAGAATTATTAGAAAGGAATCATGTCAATACTATCATTAAATCAGATATTCTTTCATTATTAAAATTTGTTTAGATCAAAATTATTTCCATTTCAATTACAAATATTATACTATTGAAGACGGCTTGATTATGGGCAATCCGTTGAGTCCTTTGTTAGCAGAAATTTTCATGAATAACTTAGAGAAATTAATTCATAATCATCCACTCAGTAGATATTGTTTATACTGGTATCGCTATGTAGACGATATCATTATTTGCTTCACAGGAACAGATAGACAGTTAAAAATTTTCGAAAATCATATAAATTCATTACATCCAAAAATTGCATTCACAACCGAAATAGAAAGCAATAATTCGATAAATTTCTTAGACGTAACAATTTCGAATGAAAATGGAAAACATGTTTTCGCAATTTACCATAAGCCGTCACATACAGATATTATAATACATAGCTCGTCGTGTCATCCATATCAACATAAAATGTCAGCATTCAATAGTTTTATTCATAGATTGATTAACATCCCGCTATCACCAGAAAATTTCAACAAAGAACTAAATTTGATTAAACAAATAGCCAAAAATAATGGTTACAATCCCAAACTAATAAATAATATTTTAAATAAAAACAAAGTAGAATCGCATTGAATGAAGTTTACCCTGTCGATAAATTGAAACAAAAATTCAACACCTTAACCTACGTTGGCATTACAAGTGAGAAACTGAAATCATTCTTAAGTAGCAATAATTTCAACATAGCTTTCCAAACTAATAATAATTTAGGCAAATATATAAAAATAATAAAACCAAACCAGGTAAAAACAATAAATCAGGTGTTTATAGATTGAATTGCAATGACTGTGATAATTTCTACATTGGTAGAACACATAGAAATTTTAATATTAGAATATCGGAACATAAACGCAGTTTTTCAAATAAAAATCAGATTCAAATTACGCGAATCATCTCTTAGAAAATAATCATTTTTCGACCCATAGTTTGAAATTTTGCATACAGATAATAAATATTGGAAGGTAGATCTTTGGGAAACTTTAGAAATAAATAAATACAAACACTCAGGTAGACTCATCAATGAACAAGTCGATTTAAGCCCTTCACCTCTATTGAATCTTTTCGGGAGCAATCTATTCCTTAATTTTATTTGATATACCTGCCATAAATAACCACTTAGGAGGAGCCGACCAATAAGCTTTTAATTACTCAAGAACATTTATAGTTATATTCTCATTTACATTTTTCTGCATAATCATTCGTCTGAAGAAGCTACGGTGTAGTGAAACGCGTTACGAATCGCAATTATTAAGTAAAATTCCTTAAAACACAGTACTTGTTTTTTATTATTAATCAATAATAGACTTTTCTGAAGCCAAACATTCATTTGGAATAATCAGATTTATTATTCGCTCTTCTGTTTTGTCAATATTTAAAATTAGTTTATACCTGAGTTCCATCTCAGCTAGACAAACCAATATCTCTTGTTCCAAAACTACGATAGATCATGCTTCAGAAATTCATTTCGATTTGCTTCTAACCATAGTTTGACATCTTAGTGAGTCCCACTGATGATTATGTAGTTTGCTTTTGTATCACATGAGAAGATTCATTATATTTTCAAGTATTAATCCACGAGCTGACGCCAATTGAATATTTGCAACACACCTAATGGATGAATAATTCTAAGAACTACACTAAACGATCGCTTTCCATTCAATTCTTTTCAGGAAAATATCATAATTGAATGCAAAGGTAAACATAACTATAATTCGAATGATAGAAATAGTTATTTTGGTCCATCACATCGGGAATATTTTGATTCCATGCGGCGGAAGTATCAACCTTATAATAAACAAAAGCTGCTGCAGAAGATCAGCATCATGAAAGGGAGTGTCAAGCACTACATGTACTATTTGCTTATCTCCTCAGTACTTACTAAATCGGACACCTTGTTCTTCCTGTTCTCCCGAATAATTAAAGACTAGGTATCGTTCACCCGTTTCTCCTCAATTTCCTGAACTTCGTAATCACCAAATGTGTCTTAGCTTCCTTCTAACAATTGAGCATCTTTGAGTTTTCATTGAAAAAATACAGTGTGCCTCCATGTCATCCCTCAGGAAGTTTTCTAATTCCTTGGAAATATCACGAAAACCTTTTCATTTCGAGAGTTTCTGTCCATTAAAGCAGTGTCAGACCGCACAAACACTCCCTAAGAGACACATTCCATTAATATTTGGAAGATAATCAATGCATTTTTTTAAAAGGCAACAATCGCAGACGAATATTTCACGAAAATAAAAATAAAAAATTCATTCGAGAATGAAAACATTGAAACAAATAAAACACTGACAAAACAAGAGATAACTAACAAGAAAAAATAAAAAATTTTTCAAAAATTCCTCCTCCCTCTCGTACACATCTTCGAGGGGAATAGACAGGCGTCCAACTGATTTTCAAAAAAATTGAGGGATGGTTTTGAATAAAATCGCAACCTTCCTCAATTCTTTGAATTAAGTGCTCCCAGTTAACTATCTCTTCACCATGGACGACATTCGTCAGGTAACACCACAAAAAATAGTCCAATCACGTGAGGTTCTGTGTTGCACAGATCTGTCAAAATCCATAAATAGGATGTGATAGGAGTGCAACTAAATTTTGATCTCTATGACCTAGAGTCTTTCTCTATGAAACAAGGGTCTAGAGACAGTATCGCTGCCAAACCAATCAATGGCTTGAACATGATTTCTTCAAGAAATATTAATATTAAAATTAATTCAACATATAAGGAAGGAAAGTAAACAAAACGATACCTTTGGGCATCTATCAACATAGAATTCACATCACTGAAAATTGATGATGGTCAAAAATAAACATTAAATTCTGAGAGAATAAATTGACAATGCCGCTTCATCATATACGATATAGCGATACACATTTTACATATAGAAATAAAAAACAAGGATCTCATTCAAGTTCAATCAAACAGAACGGAAACAATAACGTAACAAATGGGATTATTCAAAGTTTGGGAGCGGCTGAGATGTCTCGTACAGCGGAAATTTTCTCTTCAAACTTTTTAATCAACCGGGTCAAAGAATTCATTTATATTCATAAGAAAAACTGGCCTCCTCATTTTAAGAATTCGAAGCTTCAGATGTAAACTTTGCCAACAAGTTCGGTACTCAACATAAAGCATGCTGGCAAACTGCATTCGAGTGTATAAGTTGCGAATAATGTTAAAAACGAGTGGATTGAAATGGTTTTTTGTCAGATTATACTTTAGTAATATTTTTCTCGACACTTGTCTTTGAGTTTGTAGTTTAAAAATATCCTACTTAACAAGGAAGACATTAATGAGAAATTAATTTGCGATGAGGATGAAACACCGTTAGATATTGTGTTAAGTCTAAAGTGGCTGGGGTAGATAATTGCAATATCAAACTTGCTTATTAAAAATCTCAAGTATACATGAATTCAGAAAGAGAAACTTATACAGGATTCCCAAAACAGCACTCGAATTCTTATATACAAACTCAGAAGAAGTACTGGAGAAACGACGTAATGAAAAGAGTGTTTACCATTGAAAAAAGTTAGCCTGACCGTTTCTTTCACGAAGTTAATGAGGTGTGTTCCACTTTTGAAACTTGTATCTGAATCTGGCCTACTATCATTGTACGATGGGGGAATCCATACTTTACATACCTAAACGTCGTATTCTTGCTGCAAAGATGAAGTGATCGAAGTGGATTCTTTTGAAACGAAATCGTGATTACTTCTATTTTGTAATACAGGATTTATTAAACAAACATTTATTATTCATTTCCAAATATATTCAGGAGAATGATATTCAGACTAATACAGCGTACTTCTAAGGATAAATATGATGACTTAATTTAAATTAAATAAAGAAGAAGAAGAATTAAAGAATGTATTTCACTTCATAAACTATCATACAAGCTACCTTGACACATGTGAATTAACTTAGAACGGTGTAACATCGATATGGTTATAGAGTCAGTACCTTTGCGTGTAAGTATTGCCACTTTAGATAATCATAGGTACCTATGATTTGCAAAAGATCCGTTCAAGCCAGATGCTCGACATCATGGCCTGCTCTTTTCTAGATCTTTCTAAAATATAACCTTTGGACTATCGTATCAGTTCCAACTAATTCCATAAATTGTCACAATTCCCTATAATTATTTTAATCAAATGTTTCCTAGATTGTCTTTCAACTTCATGAAAACTGTTTTTAAATAACTCCACCAGACATATGTCCAATGATACCACGTGAAAGTGGCTTTATCAAATGGTGTATCCAATACGAACGGAAAAATTGATGACAAACACATGATTCGAACGCGAAAACTACTTTTGGGTTTTTATTCCATAAGTATTTGAATATGCTGTTCCTAATTTTCATCATTCCCAAATGAAATATAGAATGGTGGAAGATCCTTGTGTTAATTAAGACCACCCTCTAAACAGTCAATAATAATTTGAACGGTCTGTTCGTGGGAATTGGATCTATTGAAATTATTCAATTTTCACAAAACAATGTCTATGAAGTTGAATTAAAAATTGAATTACATTTGATTGAAACGATTACAGGGTATTGTGAAAATTTAAGGAAAAAATTAGGACTGATATGGCGATCTAATGGAAACATTTGAAAGAGCACTAGCAAAAGAATGGAGATAAGAGAAGGTTATTTCGAGCACATGTCACAGATGTATTTTATCATCTAATATTTCTTTCTCCTGCTGAGTTACACTGTCTACCATCAATCGATACCGTCGACTATCACATCATATAGTCATATCAGCATATTTGCTGATATCGGCCTAGCAGAAACTATGTTTGTTTGATTGTTTTAACATAATTCATCGCATGACTTTCGATGATTATACGTATAATTTTCAATCTTGGAGTGCAACCTTAATCACAGCATTAATGAGAACATTATTCTCCCTCTCGAAAGATCTGTTTTCACTCTTTTATAACTTCATATTGAGGGTTTTCAGATATTTTTCTTTGATTGTACTTAAAAACATTACTGCTTGCTGAATTTCATGATTCAAAAACACCTGGAACGATTAATTACTTTCAATTTGATCGTTACTGCAATTTTTTTATGATGCTTGCGAAAAATAGTTTTATTATTCCTTGCGAATGTCAGAATATGAAGTAGAATGAGGTATAAATAGCCATATTTTTCGATTGTGTCAACTGAAAAATGAGAGTTTTACACAGACTCACAGAATGACAGATCTGAGTATCTGGTATTAATCACAACTGGATACCTCTTTGTGTTTCTGAAAGAATGTGGAAAAACTAGAAATCAACAATACTTCCTACAACAGAGCCACAACACATAGCTTCAAGCTAATTTCTTCGTTTTTTTTGGTCAATAGCAAATACCGTAGAGGTTCTGATTTCCTTGAGAGTGTCATAATATACGTCAAATACCACATAAACTGATGTAAGTTGTGATATTGTTGACTTGAAAATAGGATCTATTTTCAGCTCGAAGAGATTGCTGACTTGAGTATTCAGTATCAGTTCCAATACTATGAAGTGTGTGAATAAAGAAATGAGACTGATTATTCTTTCAATGTTTTATTCAAATATAATCACAATGTAATATTGC
The DNA here is from genome assembly GCA_013387265.2 of Cryptolaemus montrouzieri. Lineage (NCBI taxonomy): Eukaryota > Metazoa > Arthropoda > Insecta > Coleoptera > Coccinellidae > Cryptolaemus > Cryptolaemus montrouzieri. The sequence goes on from JABFTP020000001.1 coordinate 55,622,332, forward strand.
CTACTTCAGGATAGTTCCCTTGGAAAGTCACAGAGCGCTGGAAACGATTACGTGGCCATCAAGACTACCAATTACGATGCATTTCCTAGTATTTCGTCTTGCTCATTCGTGCTTTTTTTAGGCCTTGGAGGACAGGTTGCAGTGATCACTCCATGCTCTAATGTTTGGTTTCTGGGTAATACTCAAATACCCAAGACTCATCACCAATAATGGCACGCGTCAGAGAACATGAAGCATTTTCAATCTATACCAAGTCATGATACATTTGCTTTCTGAGATCCCCTTGACATTGAGAAAGCATTTTCGCAACCATTTTTGCATGAATTTCTGTCATCTTCAAAGCATTGGTCAAAATCTAATTCATGATCATCCTGATTGTCATCCATCGATCTGAAGATACAGATTTTTGGGACTCTGTAGACATTTTCATCGGTGTTTGCACTTGAAGGCTTTCAATTTTTCAAATGTTTCTGTTGCATTGTGGTGTCCAAGTTTGAAGCGAAACTTGATAGCACGCCGTTGCTCAGAATTAAAGCTAGTCATTTCAAGAAGGCACAAGAAAAAACATAAACTAATGCTACGCACGAAAAAATGTTTGGAGCGAGTTCAAACTCATGTTGGAGGCGTATCACATGTTCATTTGACGCTGCTCACAGCCTCTCGTCTCACGTGTTGCAGGATCCGAAATGACATTCCAGTCTGAACACGTGTTTATTCAAAAAGAGTCTCGACAGTCAGACAGTTGGACGGTAAAATGAAATGACTGTACGGAACCCTAAAAACAAATAGAATTTTCAGAAGCTATTTATTTCATTAGTGCTTTATATAAAGAAATTGAAAATATTTTCTCTTGACCGTATTCACTGATGAAACAGACTTATTAAAGTTTGTATATTGTATCTTTGTGTACCTGAGATCTACTTCTTGAGCTTATCCATTGTGCTATCACTCATAATTCCTCGAAAGCTGTCTGATATTTACTTAATGCTGTAAATATCTGATAATAATAGCGAGACTGAGATAGCTGTCATGTATTGTACATATATCTCCATCCTTACTACAATTATAACTCATTAGTTCTTAATCATGGTTTTCCTGAAAATAAATTGAATTTTAGCTCCCGCTGCTATGTAACTCTGTTAAATAGTAATCAGTTCTGCCAACAAGAAGTAGATTAGTAATACTGATTTCTCACCAACTCAAATAATGAAACTACAAGCAGTCTATTTAGAATCCGTTTTGGGAAACAGATAATTATAAAATTGAAGCTCTATACAGAAAAAGTCTCATAAAGGATGTTTCTTAAGAAATCTAAAATGATGTTGTAGCGTTTCACCATTCAATTTAAGAAGCAAATCCGTTATCAATATATGAAATGAGTATTGTCGTTAATCAAATACAGGGTGATGATTTTTCAGTATTAAACGAGAGGGGAGTGAAAAAATGATCGATTTTTAAACATATCGATTATTTGTTTTAAAATTTGTTGTTCAATTACCGTTTTCAATAATGACAATAGATTTTCAACAAAGCGATTGTGCATATTTCATGCATAAAAAACAAAACCTTGCAATTGCGATACTTTGTGGGGGAAAGCAATGTCGTTTTCTTAAAATTCTGGGTATTAAGATACTTTAATTATGTGATAAATCCTCATCATCTCTCAATATCAGATGGACCGCGAAATTCATCGAAATAAGCGCATATACATTGAATTCTTTTATAGTAATAGGATGTCATGTATGGGAGCAACAGACAACTATTTCGTCCTTGTTCGAATGGGCCACAAAACATTGACGTGATTTGACATGATCACTTCCTCTGCCGATGAAATGGCCGTTAAAGTAAATTTTATTGGCATCCAAAAACACCAGACTTAAATCCTTTGGACATCTCAGACTAAATAGAGAGCGCTGTATCTTTTAAATGAACAGCAATCCTTTCAAAGAACACTACTATAAATAGAAACTATCAGCATTCATTTGAAATAGTTCGTAATTTTTCGAAAAAACTGAATAAAGAAATCGAAAAATCTTGTGTGAATAATTTTTCACCGTCAATTTCAATCAAATTTTCATACCTTTTCGGTTATACACTGCACTAGGAAATAAACGCACCGTTTCATTTCAAATTTCTTTTTTGATGGGCAAGTTATTCGTAACATGTTTTTTTACGGATATGTTCGGACAAATGCCAACAAAATCCGTAGTTCTTTCTTGGCGCTAATGTGAAATGAACTGAAAGAAATAAATTGAGATTTCGAAAGAATCCACCACACATTGATAACAGCAGAAGTAGATCAATTTTCACAAGAACAATTGTTCTTCTTGAAAATTTTTACTTTTGGTGACACTACAAGGCGAGTCATAAAATTTGACTTCGGTAGAATGTGCTGAAGCAGTGGTATTAGATGACCTAGCTAGGACAAAAATAGGCTACGGGCTTGAAGTGTCCCATTCATCTGTTTTCCAGAATGATCCGCAGGAACAAGGAGACTAGTATTCATGAAAGTAGATCTAGGCAAGGACGACCTGAAGCTACAACGTCGACTCAAATTTAATTTTTTCTCGTTGAGACAACGGTTCGTTACTGGTTTCGTGTCGCATCTCGAGACCTAAATGAAATTCAATTTCCCTAGATAATATGTCAATTGGTAAGAGCTGAGTGGGAGAGAGAGAGTTTTGCTCACAGATGAGTAGACATTTCGTCTTTTTCATTGCTATCGAAAATTTTTACTGTACAGGCGTCGAGATGGGAGATATGCCTGTTGCAGCTTTCACCTATCTATGGTTTTGGTGGAGGTTCAATCATTGTGTGAGAAGGAATTTCTTGGAACGCACTCACTGATAGGGTCATTAACACTGATGGAACACGGAATGCTCAGAAGTACGTTACAGACGTTTTAAATGAATATGTTGTTTCATTTGCGGCAAACATGACGAAAACTTTTTGTTTATGCATAGTAACGCCAGAATTCAGAATTTAATATTATTTGCAAATTAAGTACAAATTACAAATTTAACTTGTAAATTAATTGATTAAATTTAAGTTGAATGAAATCTGATACGTTTCGCTTCAATGAATCTTGAATGCGAAACTCCAGAAATTCATCTTTTGTGGATATCCATATACTTTGGAGATTACGCCAAAGAATTATAGTGCAGTGCATACATACATACGATTTCATATACCTACATATTCTCGAACACATATGAATACTTAAAAATTAACCTACTAACCAACAAGCTCATCTCGTTAGGATCTACTTTCAAGATCATAAAACCACTTCAGCGAAATGGCCTGCACGAAATCCAGACCTCAATCTCATCGAACACGGCAGAGACACTACCAATAAAAGATTAGGGAGCTAACAAAACCAGCCAACTAGCTTGAATGAGGTAATTGATTTTGAGTATAAATCGTAGTTGTCATGCAGTAGTTCTCACCAGAATCGGAAATATTCAGAATTACCAGGTTTTTCTGATCTGTGATTTCTCCGAAGAATTTCACCATTTTCATTATTTCGTTCGTTCTCCAGCATACCTCAGTGCGGGGGATTACTGGAGAAATAATTTTCCAGAATATTTGAACTTCTTCGGATTACAATCTCTGAAAATGACTATTTGCGAGATTATCGCAATGTGTAGAAACATTGAAGAATTTTTATTCAAGGAACAATATTCAACCTTCCGTAGAATGGTAGATATGCTTCCTTGAAGGAGCTGGTTTTCCGATCCACCCTTCATAATCACCGTCAACCGGGGCTACACAGCAACGGTACAGCATAGTCAGATGTAATGAATAGGAACAAAAGACTGCAGTTTTGGTCTCATTTGACCTCGTCAGTATCGCATACCCATTCACAACATCAGGTTACACTGCCACCTACTTATCTCAATTTGTTGAAACGTAAGAAAACATGTTTTTATAATCTCACCTGGGTGGAGCATAATCGGCACCTCTGGTCTAGACTGTCTAGAAATACTTTTGTACTCAGAAATCTCGCATCATCTGTTTCTGGTTCTGAAAACTGATTACTTTGCCCTGTGCGAGTCCCATTTAAAACATGGATTGCTGGCATGGGGTAATTGCTCTGACTTCGACGAGATCTTCAGATTACAGAGAAGGGCTGTAAGAATAATCGATAACATTGACTATAGAGCCGATTGTAGGACATCTTTCAGAATGTTAAAAATCATGACACTTCCTGGCCTGTATATTTTTGAATGTTCATTATATGCACATGAAAATGTGAAGTCATGGAATTTGCATGGTGACTTCCACACGTATAATACTCTACATAAGAATGAAATACGCTCGGATTTTCTGAGGCTGGGCAGATCGCAAAAGGGTCCAGTTTATACCTCTATCAAATACTTTAATAAGTTACCTCTTCATTTTCGCACCTTGTCTTCCAAAACGTTTAAACTAAAACTCAAGAATTTTTTAACTGAAAACATATTTTATACCAGAGTAAGTTCCTCAATTTTAACTTCTTATCGTGATGTTCTGTGTATCTTTTATTAATTTTAGAATTTTACAAAGATGAGATCTAGGATAGAAATTTCCTGGTTCCCTAATATTTTGCTACTAGCTCATTACCCTGTTTTTCATCTTGAACATTTTTCCAGTCTATTTTTGACAACTATAAACATATAAGTGTATAGTAGGCAATAAAGATTTCGAATTTTGAATTTGAATTTGAATTCAAATTCGCAAATAGTAAATTTTGAAGATTTTATGTATGCCGGGTTGACAACCAGATGAGAATGAGGAGCGTTAGTCTTTTGACAGACCGCTTCCTTGCTGCCACGGTGTGTAGCGTTGTGGTGAGTAAACGAACTTGTGTGGCTGCTTGCAGTTCTGTTTATCTACCCTTTGTTAACACGTTCACCTGGTGGCACTGGTGAAGTGGCCTCTGTCTCGTTTCCCTGGAGGGCGCAATATCATTTACATGTTTTCTCACGCTCCAACGAATTGAGATGAGTAGGTAGCAGTGTAGCCTGATGTTGTGAATGAGTATGAAATGCTAGCGAGGTCAAATGAGACCGAAACTGCAGTCCATTGTCCATTATATATATATATATATATATATATATATATATATATATATATATATATATATATATATATATATATATAGCTATTGAATGAGTCTTGAAGGTCGCATGTGGCTCCCTTTAGAAGATACGTCAAGACCTCCATAAATTCGAATTTTTCATCCTATAAAACCTCCATTCACCAATTGACGTTGCATAAGCTAGTTCAGACATTGAGAAAATGTAACTTTCCACTTTAACATCCTGGATTTCGATTAGTATCAACTAGGCAAGAGATAAATTTAGCTTAATCGCATTATTTTTATGGATACGACCCATTCTTTCTGACAGTAAAATTCAGCACCGATCATTTCTAAAATATTGATTTCTTTCTAGATTCTTCAAGTGCAGTAGTTTGCTACAACAGTTCGATGAACATGCCAGCTAACCAACATTTTCTGGTTCACCGCTTAGATGACAGAGGGGAAAATTCACCCTTCAGGATGTAACTGACTCATGTGTCAGTTCGAATTAAACAATGCTTTCCATTGCAAGCTTCCGCCTGGCATACGGGAAACCCTAACGTGATTTATTATGCTCGCAGAAATCATTAGGATTATCGAAAATACTAGGGTGGCATAAATTCGTGGTGATTGTATATCGCTTCTAGTAAAACCAAGGCTTGTAGAACGTATTTTACATTTTTCCATTCGTAACTGTTATTCGATCGATTCATATCTCAAAAAGTTATATGCATATCGACTTCGCTCACGCATATTTTCTGGGTGACTGCACAGTAGGAATCAGAAATCTCGTTAACAAATATGATTTTATCATAAGGGCGGTGCCGTTACCATGTGAACCTACATTAATTAGATAAACCTGCAGATTCTGAATAAATATTGAAAAAGGCGAAAAGGAAATAAAATTCACTAGTGTAAATTGGCGTATAATATTTCTCAACAAAAACAGTCCTTTGCCAAAGGAATGAGAACAAGTAAAACAATGCCTATTTCAAAATTATCGTCCAATCGCATTGTTGTCGAAGGTCATGGAAAAAGTGGTGAACGATGATTTCATAAAATATCTCGAGTAAGAGGGTATCAACAGTGATCAAGAATACGGTTTCCGCAAACAACGATCAACTGGTGACCGCCTTGCATACGTTACGCACATAAGGACATCAACAAGCGAAAAGCATGGCGAATCAAGATAAATTGTTCTTGATATACCAAAGGCCTACGACAGGGTTTGGTACGCAGCATTGATGAAAAAACTAATCGCATATGGAACTTCGTAGTTGGATTAGTAGCTTTCTCTTCAGTGGATTGATTCAGGTGGTAGTTGATGGTGTAACGAGGGAATCGTTTCAGGTTAATCAAGGTATACACCAGGGCACTAGATTCTCACTAATTGTTTTTTTGTTACAGATTATTGATTTGCTTCACTCCACCGAAAACAGAATATTTGGGTAGACGAATTTTCTCTGGTGTCCTCGTTTTCCAGTCAGTGTCCTATGAATGCTGGGGAGTCACACCAACAAAGAAACCAATAGCGCAAGACACTGAATTCAAACTTGGAAGAGATATCAGAGTGGTACATGGTGCGAGCTAGACGAAATCAATAACGCTCTCCAGTAAAGTCACTGCTAGAGAACCTACTATGAGCATGCAAGGACATCGAATTTCTTCAACACAGAACAGAGACCAGTGAGCGTCAGCGACCACACCTCTCGCTCAAAGGCGGTAGGTTGCTGATAATTCACTTTCCTACAGATACTTCAGTTCCATTGAACATCTTTCCGATAACCAACAATTTGGGCATTTTCGAGATGCGGGTGAACACCCACATTAAATCATCTTGGCGACTACGTCTGTGGTATGGGAGGTATCACCTTCTCCCAAGTGTTAAGAATGAAAAAAAACATTAACAGTGAACAGCTCATCCTCTCGAAAGAGCGTCTACCCAGTTCTAATAAAGCAAAATTAACAGTAAAGAGGATTTAAATGAGCTCATCCTCTTGGAAGATTGTCCACTTACTCTAGTCGATAACAATTGGTTCATTTCATGTTTGTTGGGTTTTGTTCAAATATGTTTCTTTTTCAATGAATAAGCAAATCTCAAAATGGACAGTGTAATGCTCCATATGTCAAATTCACGCTATTACGTTCAATAGACAATACAATCTGCTCAGATAACAGTACAAGTATAAATCTCGCCTCTGATTTATCTTTGTTCAGGCTGCTGCTAATGTATGATCAATTCGATCACAATTTCTATTTCTCACTCTTATATATGCATATTGCAAAATTCCTCCTATCTGCGGGTATCTAATTTTTCGTCCTTTTATGTTTGGTTTTTCATCGCATCAACATCTTGGGTGACAGATATAGTTATTTCAGTATAAAAAAATTATATTTTTAGTGAGAAGAACGAGGTGTATTTCTCAGAACTATGTAGAGTAAATAGATTAGCTAATATACAGTTATTGGATTGCTTGATTCCTATTATATTTTGAAATTATAGGTTTCCATTATTTCAGTAGTTTATATTTTCCTTTTCTGCAACTTTGTGCAGTTCGTTTGAACAGATAACACTGATAAACAGTAAATTCATTAAACCAAATCAAGTCATACTTTCAAACACTACTACCTACCAGCATATAAACCTCATACTTAGTTTTGTTCAATCACCCTCAGTGTTCATAAAACATCGACTCATTGGATTACGCGAATTTTGCTTACCGACGTGTTTCCGAAGTTAACGAAAAAATATTGAAATTGAAACAATTTTTTTTGAGATTATTGTTATACATCATACTGAGATGCCGAGAGTATGAGTAAAATATCCTGATAACTTCTGTTATATTTGCTGTCAACTTACTGTCAAAAGTCAACGTCGTAGTTTGACACCATTAGTTAAAAACTGTTTTTTTAATTATTTTGATTTTCCGGTGCGAAATTTGGACAAAACCTGGACTCCTAGTGTTGCTATGCACAGTGTGTCACCTTATTAACACCATGGGCTAAAGAATCTCGTCATATGCCGTTCGAACTTTCAATGATACGGGCCGAACTGAAAAACCATGTATCAGATTGTTATTTTTGCCAAACTTCTATAAAAGGCATTAATCACAAATCAAGGCACTCTGTGAACTATCCAAATCTACAATCGGCTCAAAGACCTATCACAGGCAGTGATGATTTACCTATTCATCAGCCTGCATTAAACATGGATGACGTGACCGAAGAAAATACTTCTTTTCAGATTCCGATCCGACTTTCGAGTCCAGTACTTATAAAAGAGATACTCATTTTATAGTTCAAAACTATCTCAATGACTTGGGACTTGATTTGGATCTCAGTAAAAGATAGGCAGAACTGTTGGCGTACCGCCAACTCAAGATGGTAATATAGTGTTTTGCAGTGATGACGGAGTTGACGTTTGAATATTAAGCATCTGACTGGAGGTTGTTTATAGATTCCTCGAAGGTTAGTTTAAAAGCTGTGCTGTTACATAATGGTGATAAATACACTTCCATACCGGTCGCTCATGCTACTGAAGTGAAAGAATCATATAAAAATATGAAATCACTGCTAAAACATATGGAATATAACCAATATTCCTGGAAAATATGTGGAGATTTGAAAGTAATTGCTATTTTGCTAGATAGACAGCTTGGACATACGAAGTTTTGTTGTTTCCTCTGTGAGTGGGATAGTCGAGATAAAAAAAATTATTATGTCAGACAGGATTAGCCTAAGCGAGACGCTTTTATACCAGGTTAACGAAATGTTCTCCACACTCCTTTAATAAAACCTGAAGATGTATTGCTACCCCCATTGCATATCAAACTCAGACTAACGGAAAATTTTGCCGAAGTTATGGATGAAAATGGAGATGGTTTTTGTTACTTGAAACAAAAATTCCCAAAAATCAGTGATGCCAAAATAAAAGAGGGAATATTTATAAGGCCACAAATAAGAGACCTACTGGCTGATGAAGAGTTTGAACAAAAACATAATCCATTCGAAAAATCCGCATGAACATGTTTTCGAAATATTGTTCGTAATTTACTTGAAAACCACAGGGCTGAAAACTATGAAGAGTTAGTCAACAACCTCTCAGCGGCTTACAAGGACATGGGATGCAATATGTCGCTTAAGATTCTCGTTTTACACTCGCATTTGGATTTTTTCCTCAAAACTTGGGAGCCGTTAGCGATGAACACGGTGAGCGATTAAATCAGGATATATCCAATGTGGAAAAAAAGTACCAAGACAAGTGTAGTCCGACCATGTTAGCTGACTACTGCTGGACAATCAGAAAGGATGTACCTGACGCTAAATATTCTCGAAAATCCTGAATAAAAGTAAATATAAGTTATTTTTCTTCATTTGAAAATTTTTTTACCGTTAACTGAGGGTGATCGAAATTTTCTAAAAATGCAGATTAGTTACAGACTAGTTGTAGATGAAAAATAACCAATTCAATTTCATTCAACTTTAATTAAGGTCATTTTTGTCTATCAGTGTTATTCCATTAATCATATGACTTCCTGAATCATCATGAAAAATTTCGGCAATTTTGGTCATTCTGAATTTTTCTGCTTTCCATAAGTTTTGCAAATAACACTTAAGTTGCGAGGTTATTTTGCAAGAATCTGACTGTTTGAAGCTAATTTTTCATAGGAAACCTGTTAAAATCAGTCAACTCTTCGTGAGAGACATTTAACCTCTCATGAACCATTTATCTTTGTCATAATATAGCATCATCAGAATCTTTATATATATATATATATATATATATATATATATATATATATATATATATATATATATATATATATATATATACTGTTCCAGTATTCGGAAGCTCGAAGCTCGCACAACCTTTCGTTCATTATTCAGATCATTATCTTCATCAAATCTGATAGTAATCAAGCAGTTCAGATCTTCAGTTGAATGAGTGGATATCAGGTCGACTGATTCAAACCAGATCAGTTAATCGCCGACGTTTCGATTTATTCAAAATCTTCTTCAAGGCTATAACAAGTTGGTTTAATGAGTAACCCTCCGTTTGTTCTTTTGTTATTAATGGTGAATCAAAAAACCAGCTTGTTATAGACTTGAAGAAGATTTTGAATAAATCGAAACGTCGGCGATTTACTGATCTGGTTTTAGTCATTCGACCTGATATCCACTCATTCATCTGAAGAACTCATTATTGGTCGTAAATCAATTTCAATAGCAATTTAGTATTAATATTTCTTTTTTTGTAATATATATCAATGGTTGAATGGGAGTAAAATCTGACAATTGTATTGTTTTATTCATTTTCCTTCAAATATAAGTTAGGCAGCATCATACTTCCCCACCCCTTTTGTAAACATAAAAAAGTCCCGCTATGAAATTTGTTTTTTCCGTGTTTCTTTCATAATGGAAAGAAATGCTACTCATTATTTTCAATGAAAAGGTAGAGAACGCAATTTCGAATAATTCTCCCTATTGTGTGAGAACCATTATGACTTCCTTTTGAGCCGTCTTGAAATTATTAGCGGAAGCAAGGAGCCGACCATCTTTTTAAAAATTTACACTTAAAATATAACATTGTATGTATTATGTCGAACTTGAGATCTTGAAAAATGGAAGTCGGAATGAAAATTAGGGGACTTTAAAATAATATTCGGTTTCAAATCTCATTCAATGTCGCTTCTTATACAAATTATGTGGTAAGAAGTGTATTAACGTTGGCTGAGGAAAAATATGAATTGACTTTGTATCCCATAGCTTGAAGTTATACCCAATTTTCATCATATTGATTATGAAATATTACATCGATGGAGATTTTCCTATAGAGAATTATATCATTTTTCAGCTTTTTATTCATGGAAAATTCTTCCTAACATTCTAAAATCTCGATGTAACTTTAGAATCGATGACTATTCAGGCCAATATGAAAGAAGTGAGTGAGTAAAACTTGTATTGATGAGCGTTATCCATCACAATTGCTTACTATTGAGGAATTACATCTTGGTTCGCAGAGACAGAGGCACCTGAGGGGGTGGAGTGGCGCTGTATGTCTCGAACAAAGTGTCTTATAAAGTGTTCAATTCAAAAAATTCAATGAATGAAATAGAACAATTGTGGATTAAGGTGAAAATAAAAAGCAATAATATCGTAGTTGGTTTATTATACCTTCCTTCTCTCAACTTAAGATGCTTGGAGTGCCTAACTGATGTATTGGATGAGATGTGTGTGTTATGTGGTAATGTTTTCCGATTCGGAGATGCTACTATAAACTTTCAGAATTCTACGGACGATAAGACAGATGACTTTGCCATTGAAGCACCCTGAGAAAGTGTGCTTGAAGGGGATGCTTGGGATGAAAAGGTTAACAAATTAAATGATCATATCAAGCTTAACAAATTAAATGATCATATCAAGTGTGTGTTTGATAAACATACACCTATGAAAAAATTTCTCAGTAGAAGGACCCCTAAGCTCTTTATAACATATAACAATAAGGAGATGATCAGAATCAAGGATAAAGCTTTGAAAAGGTATAATCTGTCTAAGTTGGAAACACAAAAATCTTACAATATCGAACTTGAAAATCATGTAAGTAAAGCAATAAATTGGGAGAAAATTGCCTATTTCAATTTTATGATCTCAAAAATAGGAATAACGCTGAAAAACTATGATTAATATTTGACAAACTAGATGTTCACAAGAAGAAAGGAGCCTTCACTATATCTGATGAAGTCAAAGATTCAAATTGAATTAATGATTATTTAATTATTGCGATAGGCCATGGTACAATTAATCCGGATATTTTGAAAAGATTTAGGAATAGTGAGTTGAACCCTAATTTATCATTCAGTTTCAAAGACATTACAAGTGAAGATATTCGTAAAATATAAAAAAAAAAAATAATTCGGGAGCTATAGGATTCGATGGCATCAGTTTAAAAATGTTGAAAATTGTACCACCCTATTTTAATGACGTACTAAGAGAACTTGTATACTCTTGGTTGTTTCCACAATCATTAAAAAGGCTGTGGCTTCTCAATTGACAGATTATTTAAAGGTCGACAACTTGCTTCCAAACAATCAATCAGGCTTTAGACAATTGCATAGTACAAAAACTGCTCTCATGAGTATAGCTAATGAAACGGCCACTGCTCCGGATGAGAGCCTACTTTTGTTTTTGTTACTTTTGGTTCAAACTAAAGCTTTTGATCAAGTCAACACACAATTGCTTCTAGCCATACTATCTTATTTGGGCTTTCAGGTAAATGTGCAAATGCGGTTTGAGAGTTATTTAACAAATCTGTGTCAAGCTGGTAAATTAAATGGCATTTTGTAGAATTTTTTCATTAACCAGCCCAGTGTCCTGCAGGGTAGTGTTCTTGGTTCTTATTTATTTGGCATTCATTTATCTGAAATTACGTCAACCCTTAAGCATTGCATCAGTAATTCATATTGCGATGATATCCAGCTCATGCTGCGATCTCCTGTAGATAACGAGATACATCCACGCAAAGAATAAATGAGGATCTAGGCAACCTGATCCTGTGATGTTGCAAATATGGACTTAGAATGAATCCCAATAATAGTGTGGCCATTCTTATGGGCTCTAGACGAAGATGAATGTTGATAACAGAACAACTTGATGTGAATATGAATGGCCAGGCCATAAAATTCGTGAAGAGTACGAAAAGCTTGGGGTACTACTTGATGAAGATCTAGATTTCACTGCTCATGCCAACAAAATATGCCAGACGTCTTATCATATACTAAAGTATCTGTATCGATACAAGCATACTCTCCCATCGGAGGTAAATCTGAAACTGTTGAGGACGCATATCATGCCTAAAATTGAGTATTGTGCTCCCGTTTATTATTATTTCTTGACATCTGAAAATAGGAGTAAATTGAGAAAGTTGCAGAATTGTTGATTGCGATTTGCACACTGCATTACCCGACATGACCATAAAACACCATATTACATAAAATTGAATGTATTGCACATAGAGAAACATAGAACTCTTCAGTAATGTATATTTTTGTACAAGCTATTGAAGTAAAAACTTCCATGTTGCCTTTCATTAGGAAGAGGTCAGATGTACGCGATGTTCCTCCTAGAAGAGATACCTTTTTTCCATTTTCTTAACAGGTAAAATATTAAATTTGAATAAAAAGAAATTTAAAACTGAATCAAGAATGGTTCTCGATGTTTGATTCGTCCCACTGTTCTCACTTATTTTATGTTAATTTTTATTCTTTTTTAGCTATTTTGATATTAGGTAGGATGAGTGGAATATCTGGAAACTGAACTCGTCCATTTGTGTCCCTTCTATGTAGGTTAGTTTTTAAGTAAGTTACTGTAATAGTATGTTTTGTTTGGGCACAATGAATGAAATTATTATGTGCACTATCTCAGCTGTTAGCTGGATATAATTTACCTCTGCCAGATTCAGCAATCAAAGGGAATAGGCTGGGTTACAATCTACTTGACATAAATTTTCTTACTATCCTACATGTATGACAACTTTTTACATTTTTTTATAGGTCTTCTTATGGTATTCTGATTTCTCAAGGTTATCATGCAAACTTTTAGGTATTAACCCAGTCGAAGAAAAGATGACAGAAACGATATCTATTTTATCGAGGTGCCACATCTGCTTGATCTCAACTGCAAGGTCTGTGTATTTGGACTTTTTCTCCTGGAATTTATTCAGCACGTTTTTATTACTCGATATGGCGACATTCACCAGCATTACTGTTCTGGCTCTCTTATCATACACCACTATGTCCGGATTATTATTCGTCACCATTCTGTCAGTGATAACAGGCCTATCGTAGTATAATCTGATAGAGTCATTTTCAGATACAGGCTCTGGTTGATACTTGTAATATGGCTGGAAGGCATTCAAAAGTCCGTACGTGTGTGCAAGTTTCTGTATATAATGTAGCACTTTTGATTATGCCTGTGAAGATAGTCTGTATTGGCCAGTTGTTCGCAGCCAGCGTAATATGCTGTATAGTCTCCAATCTCATATGGCATTTTATTGCACCTATCTGTTTGTAATGTTCCGTCCTTAATTATAATTTGTAATTGTTTGTAGCGATGACTTGGTCTCGAATGGCCATAAGGAATCCTTTTGTTTCAGCGAATAGTTCTCCTTTCATCAACCATTTGTAGGAAGCTTCATTGTCGATTTGTGGTTGATTAATCTAGTGGTGAGGTCGTCTATGCAATTTCTTTCTTGACCATTGCTCGTGTTTTTCAGCATATGATAGGAATGGTAGATTTAACAGGTCATCACTGGTAGCAAGATTCACAGGTGTATATCCCTTATCAGCCAACGATACCACTTTGTGGAGGTCAAAAATGCAAGCTTTTGCAGAGAAGAGTTTTCTGAGATTTTTTATCTGTTCGGTATGTAAGTTGACAACATCCATCAATCCACGTACTCCCTCTTTCCGCTTCAAAGTTGTTCTTATCACAGACGATTTTGGATGGTGATTGTAGGACTTTGTCAGCATTTTGGGTCTGCCTTTGAATATCATCTAGTTCTGGTCTTAGCCCATCTGATCATTCCAAATGAGTAAGGCAACACTAGAATAGCGTAGGTGACTTTGACTAGATTCATCGAGTTCAGCATTGACTTCAGTATAGTCTTCAGACGCTGACTGAACTCTGAACAAATCTTCTTCTTTGACTGTTTTTGGTCTAGCAATCTGGCTTGTTGGTATCCCAGATATTTGTACGTTTCGCAGTTATTATTATTATTATTTTTATCGTGGACTTGTGCACCATCGCAGCTGTTAGCTGGGTTTAATTTACCTTTCCCAGATTCAGCTATCAGAGAAAATAGGCTCGATTACAATCTACTGGATAAACAATTTCTTACTATCCTACAAGTATTAAGAATTACAGCTTTTTGCATTTCTATATAGGTATTCTTATGTAGTTCAAATTTCTTAAGGCTATCATGAAAACTTTTGGGTATTAACCCAGTCGAAGAAATGATGATAGTGAAGATATCTATTTTATCCAGGTGTCACATCTGCTTGATCTCAATAGCTATGTCTATGTGTTTGGACATTTTCTCCTGGAACTTGTTAAGCACGTTGTTATTATTCAGTATGGCGACATTCACCATCATTGCTGTTCTTGCTCTCTTCTCATACACCACTATGTCCGGCCTATTATTCGTCACCATTCTGTCAGTGATCACAGGCCTATCGTAGTATAATCTGATAGAGTCATTTTCCTATACGGGCGCCGGTTGTTACTTGTTATATGGATGAAAGGTATTCAGAAGTCGATACCTGTGTGCTAGTTTCTGATGGATAATGTTGCACACTTGATTATCATTTATTATCGTGGACTTATGCACTATCTCAGCTAGTAGCTGGATATAATTTACCTTTCCCAGATTTAGCAATCAAAGGAATAGGCTCGATTACAATATACTTGACATAAATTTCTAACTATCCTACATGTATTAAGAATTACAGCTTTTTGCATTTCTATATAGGTATTCTTATGCAATTCTAATTTCTTGAGGCTATCATGCAAAGTTTTGGGTATTAAACCAGTCGAGGATACGATGACAGGAACGATATCTATTTTGTCGAGGTGCCACATCTGCTTGATCTCAATAGCAAGGTCTGTGTATTTGGACTTTTCTCCTGGAACTTATTCAGCACGTTGTTATTATTTGGTATGGCGACATCCACCAGCATTGCTGTCTTGGCTCTCTTATCATACACCACTATGTCCGGCCTATTATTCGTCACCATTCTGTCAGTGATAATAGGCCTATCGTAGTATAATCTGATAGAGTCATTTTCCAATACGGGCGCCGGTTGATACTTGTAATATGGCTGGAATGTATTCAGAAGTCCGTACTTGTGTGCAAGTTTCTGGTGAATAATGTTGCACACTTGATTATGCCTGTGAAGATAGTCTGTATTGGCCAGTTGTTCGCATCCGGACGTAATATGCTGTATCGTCTCCGATCTTATATGGCATTTTCTGCACCTATCTGTTTGTAATGTTCCGTCCTTCATAATAAATTTTGTAGTTGTTTGTAGCGATCACTTGGTCTTGGATGGCCATAAGGAATCCTCTGTTTCCGCGAATAATTCTCCTTTCATCAACCATTTGTTGGAGGCTTCTTTGTCGATGTGTGGTTGATTAATCTCCTGGTGATGTCGTCCATGCAATTCCTTTCTTGACCATTGCTCTTGTTTTTCAGTACCTGATAGGAATGGTAGATTCAGCAGGTCATCTCTGGTAGCAAGATTTAGAGGTGTATATCCCTTATCAGCCAACGATACCACTCTATGTAGGTCAGAAGTGAGAGCTTTTGCTGAGAAGAATTCTCTGAGATTTCTTATCTGTTCGGTGTGTAAATTGACAACATCTATTAATCCGCGTCCTCCTTCTTTCCGCTTCAAAGTTGTTCGTATCACAGACGATTTTGGATGATGATTGTTGTACTTTGTCAGCATCGTTCGGGTCTGCCTTTGAATATCATCTAGCTCCGTCTTAGTCCATCTGATTATTCCAAATGAGTAAAGCAACACTGGATTGGCGTAGGTGTTAATTGCCTTGACTAGATTCCCCGAGTTCAACATCGATTTCAGCACAGACTTCAGACGCTGACTGTATTCTGAACGAATCTTCTCCTTTGATTGTTTTGGTCTAACAATCTGGCTTGTTGGTATCCCAGATATTTGTATGTTTCGCCATCTCTCATGCACTGTATAATGTCACCGTTTGGAAGTTGTGTTTCACCATCTATGACTTTCCTCTTTGAATGTTCAGGGTCTTACATTTTCAATTCCGAATTTCATATGAACATCTGCCGAGAACTCACTGACAGTTTTCAGCAAATCATCCAATTGCTTCTTGTTCGAAGCATATAATTTGATGTCATGATTATCATCATTATTATTATTATTATTATATATTGACATCATCAAATCCAAAATTCAGAAAGGAACAAACCAGACGTTTAGAACATCTCTTAGAGAAGAAAGTATTGTATGTATAAAACCAATAATAGCTATAATATAAATGAAATGCTTCGTAAACATATTACTCGAAAACAGTTGGATCAGTAAGACTATCTTTCACTTCTAGATACCAAAAAGTCGGAATTAGGTTATGTTATGTTAGATTTCCTTAGCAGGTATTTTTAACATCTCTTACAGAAGAAACTATTGTACATGTTGAATCAATAATATCTATAATGAAAACGAAATGCTCTTTGTAAACGTATAACTCGCGAACAGTTCAACGATAAGACTATCTTTCACTTCTAAATATTGAAAAAGTCAGAATAAGGTTAATACTGGATAGTCCTACTTCTGTTGAAATTACTGCACGGGCTCTACGATTCATACGCAAAACCAATGATTCTATAGCATTCGGATTCATGTCATTCCAAATTTCGATCAGTCGGATCCGAACCCCATTCACGGTAGTTGACTGGTTTTTGCTGACTTCTTAATATTCTATTGAAAATGTTCCAGACAGTGAGATTGAGATCTGGAGTTTGTGAAGGCCACTGCATTGAAGTGATTAAGTGATCTCGAAGGTAGATCCAAACGATATGAACTCAGTGATGTGTGGCGTTATCATGCATAGACAAACTATTCCACCCATGTGTGCCGCGAATAGTAATACTCTCGTATAACGGTCGTGGATCGACTTTCTTACTCGAGTTGCATTCTCCCTGTAACTGCGCATTCTTCAAAAACAGTTGAATGGGACATTTCAAGGCATTGGTCTATTCTTCTATGAGTCCAACCTATTTAACCTAACACCCCAGTTCCACCATACACTGCCATATATGGTCCATAAAATTTTTAAGAAAAATGAACATTATAAAATTATATTACAAGAATTGATCAACAACTGCAGTTACTATTATGTAATCGTTGTTTCTTGATTTCTTGAATAATTCAAATTTATTTTTCATGAGTAGAACATGTGCGCCAAGAAAAAATATTGAATTTTGCTGGCATATGTCCGGACACATCCAAAAGAATTTTGTCTTGATTATCAGTAATACTACAGGACTTAAAAACATGCTTATATTGCAACTGCATAAATCATAATCTTAATTCACGCCCCCTGTCATTTATGAGAAGGAAAGACGAATTTTGTTGATTTCCGTTTTTTGTTACAAACTCGATCAAACACAAAATCAACTGGAGATATGGAGAATGGCTTGGAAATCATACAAATTTGAAAAGAAGTACTTCTGTCGAGACTTAATTTTTAGTAGATAAAATTGAAATAATGGTGCCTCAAATGAAGCGAGAGCTAAATTCAAGAAAAATACTATATTGGAAAACAATTGAATGATATTTACCCAGGAACAATGGAAAATATTATTGTCTTTAGGCGGTTTCATTTAGTAACTTATTCCATTAATAAACATAATGCAGTGGCTAATAATAAATTCATAGATAGCATTGCAAATCAATAAAGAGCACATCTTCATTAAAAATATATATACCTGGAAAAGTAACAAGATTTATATCAACCAACGATTTGAAATCACTCTTTTCATCAATAGAATCGCCTGAATAAATAAATAATAATCTTGAAGTAACACTAGATTAACACAATGGAGAAATCTATTCAACCGATTCCTTCATTATACAGGGTGTTACATAAAAGTATGTCACAACTTTAGGGGGTAAATGTACGTACAATTTCAAGAAAAAAGTTCATATGAACTTAAGTCCGCAAAAGCTTCGTTACAGAGCTACAGCCTGTTGAACTTTCCGGAAAAAAATTTTTATTTTTTCAAAACTCTTTCAGTTTTTGAGATATTCAGCCCAAATTTTGATTGCAAGCAATTCTTCACAGCCTCCTTTTGCCCTTTCAGACTCTTTTGAAGTACGCCACTGATCAGCTTACAATCAATTTTCATCATCCTCGTTCAATTTAGAAACTTTTTTGACGTTTGTTATTGTTTCGTATCCCCAACCGTTTTCAAGTACAAACTCATTGAATTTTAATTATTTGAATTGTACGTTATGCGCTGAATAAAAAAAAATAATAGAAATACTCGATAGGTATGCTTTGCTTTTATTTTGATAGCTAGTCTACTGAGACTCAACTTATACTCATTCAATATCAAACTGAATAAAGAACAATTAAAAACTAAATAAATTGCTGGAAGTGTCCTCCACTTGCAAGAATGCAGGCCTCTGTCCTTCTTCGCATATTATCACGCACTCTTTGAAATATTCCTGGGGTATTTCTTATCGTGTCACAAGAGGTTATTATTCGATTTCTAAATTTTTCTACAGTGTTCACTGGAGTGGTATAAATTAAACTTTCAAGAAATCCCTTTAAGAAAAAGTCTAAACTATTTAAGTCAGTGGATCTGGGAGGCCATGGTTCTGGCCCACCCCGACCTATCCATCGGTTGTTGAATGTATCGTTCAAGAATTACCTAGCTTCTCCAATTAAATGAGCTGGTTCTCCGCCATGCATGAACCATATCATGTTTCACACCAAAAGTGGCACATCCTTGAGCAAAAAAGGTAATTCCTCCTCAAGAAATTGCCGATGAGCCCTTGAGTCTGTTAGGCAAAAAAAATGACCCAATTAAATAATATTCCATTTATTCCGACCCAGACGTTTAGTGAGAATTATTCTTGATGATGAGAATCTTCAATCAAATGGGGGTTTGCCCAAGTCCAATAATGAAAACTGTGAAAATTTGTGATTGCAGTTCTCGAAAACTAAGCTTCGTCTGTGAACATTATTTCACTATCAAAATGAGCATTTCCCCAATTTTATCTAAGAACCATCGGCAGAAATTCAGTCTTGAGGAAAAATCTCGATGTAGAGTTTTGACGCGTTGAATATGAAACGGGAAGAATAAAAATTCGTAGAGAATACTCCAAACTAGAACATGTGAAATATTCAACTTATTTCCAATTTTTCTTGTACTCACATGAGGATTAAAATCAATACAATTCAAAACTGCTTCCTCAATATCTGGAGTTTCCCTCAACCTTCTGTGGATATTTGAAAATGTTCGCCTGTCTGGTGTTACTCGATTTTGAAAGCGCACCTGATATAATCGCCTAGATTCTGTTGTGTTTCCGTCAGCCAGACCGTACATGTGATGGATACCAGCCACTTCGGCGTTAGTAAAATTAGCCATTTTTTCTTACAACAATATCTTCAAGAGTCTTAAATCTAATCGTCAATTTAATAAACAATTCGTGCAGACACTGGTTCAACTTTAGCAACTGTCAAAACAAATAAATAAATGAAAAAATCAATCATGGTCGGAGATACGAAAGAACAAATGTCCAAGAAGTTTTCTAAATTGAACGAAGATGACGAAAATTGATTGTACGTTGATCAGTGGCGTACTCAAAAAAAGTTTGAAAGGGCAAAACAAGACATGGCTCTGGAAAAAAAAAACACCTTGTGGATTCTAGTTGAAATTTAGGACGTGTAATGATGGAGACGATAAAAAATACCTAGCATACCAAAGTTGGGCTGACTATCTCAAAAACTGCAGGAGTTTAGAAGAAAAAACAAAATTTCCGGAAATTTCAACAATCTGTAGCTCCTTATTGAAGCTTTTGCGAACCTATGTTTATAGAAACTTTTTTCTTAAAATTGTAACCCTGTATACGTGAATAATAAAAACCGAAATAAATATTAGATATATTCATTTATCATATTCATAATAAAATAAAAAATTAATCGAATAATTTTAATATTCGATGGTGGAGGAAGGTCCAACTCCCGTTGCCCGGTGTGGTACCACACCATGCCATATGCACAGTAAATTGGTCATTTCTGAGCATTGGTCATTTTATAACAAAATCAAACCCAACAACGCTTTTCTGGTGGAGGCATGGAGTACCCCAAAATCCTACTTATATGAGAGAATTACGAATATACTCTTCAAGCAGACCAGTGGAAGTCGATTTTGGTCTATGGCGAAGGCAGTCAGTAACAACTTTTGCGAGTCATATTTCCCGCCTTTGATCAGAGATGAGTGTTATGTTGACTCATCATCTAAAGCAAAGGCAGATCTTTTTGCGGTAATGTTTTGGCAAATTTATACTTCAGATAAATCGCAGTGCTACCGAGTATCCTAAATATTCAATCGACTATGTATTCAGAGTGCGTACGGTAGGATGCGTTCATCAACAAGTTTACTTTAGGAAAACGGGCCTGGAAGGAATACCACCAACTGTTTTGAAGAAATGAGTTTCAGAGTTCACATCTGTTCTTAGTCATCTGTTTCAGATTCTGTACGAGAGCCTGACGTTTTCTGAGTGTTGCCAGAGTACAACCGATTCCTGAGAAATGGAAGAAATGCCCATTATGTCATTAAAATAAACTATGAGCTCATAAAATATCTCGAGGTACAGGGCATCTTTCCGAAGACAACGATCTAATGGTGACCTCCATGCATACGTTACGCATTTGTGGACATCAACAAACGAAAAACATAGCGAATCAAGAGCCATTGCTTTTGATAACTCAAAGTCCTCCGACAAGGATTGACACTCAGCCTCGACTAATAAACTAATCGCATATGAACTTCTCGAAAAATTACGTGGTTAGATTAGTAGCTTTCTCTTGAGTAGAGCGATTCAGGTAGTAGTTGATGGTATTACGTGTGAATCTTTTTGGGCTAATGCGGTATTTCTCTCTGGTTCCATACTTTAGTCAACTCATTTTCTGTTGCAGATTGATGATGTGCTCTATTCCACCTAGAACAATATGTTTAAGTTTGCCTACGACTGGCTTCTTCATTTTCCAGTCTGTGTTCTCTGCTGAGCAGTCCTATCGATCAAAATACTAACAGAGCATGTTACAGAAGTCAGACTTGGATAAGATATCAGAGTGAGACCGCTTGAATGTCAATTTCAACGCGAATAAGATGCAGTCAACAACAGAGAAGCCACTGCTGAGGAACCTCCTTCAATCATGCAAGGTCATTGAATTTCTCCAGATACGTGGATCTACTCGGCATCACAGTTAACGCTGGAGTTTTTTGGGATGACCATGTGCAAGCTATTGCCAAATCCTCTTCTGAAATACTCAGTTTTCTTTTCAGGGCTAAGCAGTACTTCATGCCATGACAGCTGATGCTTCTATACAAGACACAGTTGCGACCTGGTCTGGAATACTGTTTTCATATATGGAGCTCGGAATCCAAACATTCACTGCATCTTTTGGATAGTGTTCAGAAGAGAGCAATGTGCTTCATCGACCTTTCGTATATCACACGTGACCTCCAAACTCTTGCCTACAGGGATTGCCTCGGTACATGCTCCGAATAATTGGAAGACTTGGTTCCAGAAAGAATCCAGTTCCGAAAAAAAACAGGCTCGTGAAAAACTCTCCTTAGCAAATAGTTGTCCATCTATGCCACGCACCTCTCCCTATAAAAATTCTTTTCTTAGTTTGTGTGAAACT
The DNA here is from genome assembly GCA_013387265.2 of Cryptolaemus montrouzieri. Classification (NCBI taxonomy): domain Eukaryota; kingdom Metazoa; phylum Arthropoda; class Insecta; order Coleoptera; family Coccinellidae; genus Cryptolaemus; species Cryptolaemus montrouzieri. Next base: position 55,644,869 of record JABFTP020000001.1, read on the forward strand.
CACTTCCATTGAACATCTTTCCGGTAACTTTAAATTTGGCCCTCTTCAAGAAGCGAGTGGACATACACTTTACATCATCTTGGGCGACCACATCAGTCGCATAACAGACATCGCTTCCTCCGGAGAATAAGAATAAAAAAAGAATCAGTAACCTTAGATGGTGAATTCTAGGAGAAAATATTTTTAATAGTTGATTTCCACCTGAGCTTTCTTATTTCAAAAGAAACTATCCCAACTCAGATGATGGTATTTTTTTATTATTATTCAATAATGGAGAAAGTACCTAAGTTCTTCTTCCACAGGGTTATTCCAAGTTGTCAGACTCGTAGTATACTTCATTTTCGGTTCTGAAAACAAGCTAGGTACTTGCGTTTGGTAATGCCTTCAGAGCATTCGACGCATTTTTCGGATATTTGAATGTTATAAAATGAGCGTTATCCTAACGGCACTGTCAGTTTCGAACCCGGCTGTTTCCGCAGGTTGCAAGGAACAACATGAGGACATTACGGAGATTAGATTAGATTAGATTAGATGCACAAAGCCGCGAAGATTTTATTTTCATTGCGCCAAGCAATGTTTTCGAAAGCTGGTAGTTTCATCATCATAACGTGTCATCACATTTACTTAGTCTAACTGAACGAAGTGCAGAAACATTTCAAAATGCGTTAGATCTACATCAGCGTCTAGAGAGTCTCTGTGACTTTTGGATCGTTTCCTGATTAGCACTGTCGTCTGAAGGACGTGAATTTCATGACAAGCATGACATTGAAACAACTGCAACGATCGCTTTGAAAGCGATATCAATTGCGAGAACCAGAACTGCTTTCAGAAATGGGGATTACTTCGAAGGAGACACAGACGACGTAGAATAACCCCGGAGAAGAATGTAGTGGTAGATCGAATATTTTTAGGACAACTCTCGTATATCTGACAAGGTAACAATTATCCTGATTGCTGTATGTAGATCGTCGCCGATTCTTTTGTCGCCAGTACTTTCGGCAGATGGTATTCACAGCAACACATCATTATCCCTGACAACATAAATGATTTCCAACATGATGTTCATCTTTTGATGCATTTTTATATTTTCTGGAGAATTTCTTGGAACGCAAGATATAAAGCTGCTTCATTATACAGAGCTTTCCGCCCACTGTCAACCACTGTACCCGTTTTTTACGTCGAAATGAACCGAGCTAAGATATTTTGAATTGGAAAAAAGCAATAGAGTCCCTTAAGATTACAGAATTTCAATAAATATAGTCCCAATTCGATCAGCCACGTAATATATCTGCATCCATAGCTCCCCAGGGAAAGACGGAGTATCGTCGCTAATAGCGTTGGAATGGGATGTTGATACACAGCCTTATTGCTGATTCTACCTGAAACTTTTTATTAAATTGAAAAGGGTACGTTTAACTTTGTCAGTGAAACTGAAGATAACGAACTTTCAGCGAAATAAACTGAGTAGGACATGTAGTTGTATTATTGGAATTGTATTTTCTGTAGCGAATATAAATTTGTTCCAAATACGTTAAGAAAATAAGAAAGGATATTCCGGAATTTTCTGAAATAAGTAGATTTATATATCTTTAAAATTGATATCCAATAAATATCACAACATCTAAACTTCATTAAAATCAATAGAAATTTTATTTGCTAAACATAATTTAAAATAACTAACCACTAGCTTTATTTCCGTTGCTTCCCAAATTTTTTATCGGTTTTTTAATATAAACGACATTATATTTTCCTTCCTTCTCAGTTTCTGAAAATGAGATAAAACATAATATTTTTATTTATTGCAGTATCTTAAATTAAGTCCAGTGTTTTGTGTATTTAATTAATATTTATTTTATTCCTATTCTCATGTAAATCTCTTCTTAAGTCCAACAAATGAAAAAAAATTGGAGTACCTCGTTTCAGAAACTTAATCACAAGCAAAAGGTTTGTATTAATCTGAAATATTTTTATTGAATTTATTGATATTTGTAGGTGTTCCTAAATTTTTTTGGGGCTGATTCCTTGGTTATGTCTATGAAATTCTTTGAATTATCTCGTTCAATACATACAATACATATACGTACAGATACGATGATAATATTCTTGGATGAACAAATGGACAAATTGACCAGTTAGTACATTTTTAAACAAAGTGCATAATAAAATATTCCTCTGCTAAAATTGAATCACTAAGCTCAATAATAAGCTCACCGGCAATATCTATCGAAAAGAAACATTTATAGACTTAATCTAACTGGACTGTTCTACCTATATTACACATTACACAAATAATCAGCTCATAATTCAATTATTCATAGAGCATTTTCCATTTCCTATCCATAACTGACTTCAATACAGGAATCACTATGATTAAGAAAATTGCATTAAATAATAGTATTCCATTCTCCCATATAAACAGTATTGTTCAATGCAAAGAACAAAATCAAATAGAATTTCTCTATTCATTCATTTCATTATAGAAACACCACAAAACAAATACGCATGTCCAACTGACATTGGCGCCCTTTTCTATTTTATTATCAATCTAACCCAATTTAATTAAACAACATCCTTTTCAGTGATCCAAAAATAAGAAAATTACTATTTGACGCCACACAAAAAACTAGCCACTACTCACTATTTGAAAAACATAGTTCACATTCACTCACATACATTCTCATAACATTTAGTTGTAGACATTCGAAATGGATGTAATTGTTAAAACCGGTCATGTGTATCAAAAATAAACATTGTGAAAATCTGAGAGAAGTATTTCATTCTGTTTATATTAGATTTTATGAGCAAGAAGAAGAAAATACTTTCATAAATAATAAAAGTAATCTAGAATAAACCAAACTATATAGTTTCAGAATATTCTGAGCATGATTCAGGTGAAGACAGAGATATTATTTCTAAGTACTCTCTTGGATATAGTCCAAACTTATCGAGATAAGTAAAACTAGATACAAATTGCTACCTTTATTACTGCATTTATCTAATATCGTCTTACACTGAACCACGGAAAGAGTAATAATGCCTAAATTTATAAGGTGGCTTGTAGACATAAATCTCGTAGAAGTTTCGTTCAGTGGTGGCAGAACTGCGTCGGATTTATTGATACTATTTAGAAGTTTCCAAGGAAGGGGAGTTTGTTATCTGAGAAAGCATATAATAGTGGATGTTTTAATGTTGTGTGGTTGTTGAGCTAAACGGTTTCGGTATAAACTGCAAAGACAAACTACGTGAAAACAACAGCGAGCCAGGTTTCGACTTGTAGTGAAAGATAACTGGATTGTGCTTCCCTAATTATAGTCGCTTCAACTAACACTGACGTCGCAGAGCTCCTGATTTATGTAATACGCAAGCGTTTTGATATTAACTCCAAACGAACACCCATTTCCAGGAATGTGAATGGAAACAAGTTAACATCACTATGTGGATATAACTTATGGATTTTTTGTTGTAATTAATGCAAAATATATTGAAGAGAATTATTCAACGATTTGTACATCTTTTCACAGGGTGTTTCAAGGAAAACTTGATTCCCCTCTAACTGAGACAAAAGTCAGCGGAAAACGCAAAAATGGGTTAATTTATGTTTCTATAAAATTATCAAAGGAAATATGTGTCGAGTGACACGTTGTTAGAAAAGTATTCATCTATATGAATCGATTTTTTTGAGGTTGTAATACAGGGTGATCCAACTGAAAGCATATATCAGTATGGAAGAAGGTGTTTCAACATGCTGATTTGAAAGTGTAGGAATCAACCCTTCACCTACTCTCAGCATCACCATACTCGAGAAATGAAACAACAGAGAGTATTATGTGGAACCTCATTGAAGTGTCATATGATACTCACATATAGAGCCCCAACACGTTGCGTGTTGCGTATCCATACATGGTATTCCAATGGAGGTATTCATTCTGTTAGGTAGTTCCGCACGTCGGGTCGATTGATACAGATTTAGTCGACGGTATTCTTCAATAAACTCTGTTACTGGAACCAGAAATTGCCAGATGATTGGTGAGAATTTATATAAGATCCACTTTTTATTTACAAAATTGATGAAAACCCTTAGAACCAACAGAATTTCCTACACTTACTACAAGTTTTCTTCCGACAACAATAATAGTTGCACATAGGGAACAGAATGGACATTTAACACAAATCATTCAGAGAAAGAAATGAGTCTCTAATATGTGAAAGCGATGATACGAAAATTTAAGATAAGAGGTTCAGTAGCGAACTAAAAGCATGAAGTTGCACATCCTGTAAGAAATGCAGTTATGTAGGTTAAGCTGCGGTATTAGGTCATTTAAAAATGGATAACACTTACTATAATAGGAAACTATCCCATCAATCTAGTGTGTCAAGTACAACTTTTTACTGAATAGTGATGCATTACAAATTTTAGTCCTAGAAATTGAGATGAACGGTTGCAATTTTACAAAAATTTGAGTGAAATTATGTATGATTATCATAAATTTCTTCAAAATATCTGTTTGTTCCAGTGACTACCTCCATGATCATTGGAGAGGTGAACAGACACAACTGCCAATAGTGAGATATCCACAATCCTCACTAATACAGGTAAATTCATACACAAACCCCACAAAAATTGTATGTTTGACAAGGTTGTATGCAAACTATCTTGACGGATCGTTCTTCATCGCGTGTGATGATATTCATCTACAACTGCTAGAAGAGTTGATTTATCCCAGAATTTCAAAGATTCCAGAAAACGACACCACCCTCTCATAAGATCAATAACCCAACAAAATGGCGCTCCCTATGATTTCGATTTTCAAAGTGTCAGAATATTTAGATAATATTTCTTCAGCAACAGAATCGGTAGAAGACGACGAATTGAGTCACAAGCAAGGCATCTAAGAAAACCAAAGACATACCAACGGAATATGAGCTCTTCACAAATAAAAATGGTAAGCCTCAGGCAGAACTCATTGAAAAACTCGAAAGAAAATTTCACCAAGAGGAGGAGTTGGAAAAACAACAAGATAGCATAAAGGATCAAGCTAGACTTCTTGCTCAGAAATCTCTTCAGACAGAAACCATAATTAAACAAATTGAATCAAACATATACAACAAATTGTATGGAAGATTGAAGGAGGATTTTACGGTAAAATTTAAAAATCAGCAGTCACAGTTGAGCTCAAATAGTCAGATTCTGTCTCAACAAGATATAGAACCACATAATTATATGCCACGCATCAACAAAGAAAGTACGCAAGTTAATGATCGTGGTTTGCAAGGTCAATTATGCAAACGTAGTTCAACGTGACTGGATTTCTTATCTGCACACCCATCTGGAAAAATACTGGACAGCCTAAACAATCAGCCTAATGTGAAACAAAATCCTGTTGACAAACCAATGAATGAACACCATAGAAACCTTATGAAGAATATTATGAATATCAATCACGAAGAGTATATAATTAGTAGAGGTCGTGTCAATAGAGGGAATTTTAATGTACCCGATACGAATCGTGAGAAAGCTCAAGACACCACACAAACCTACACTGTAAACACGGTTCAGAACAAAGTTATAGACATAGGGATTCAACAGCCTAATGAGCCGGATCTGTATTAAGAGAAATTTATAGGATCACCAAAAATGTGAGGAGCAGGCTGTAATCGAACCGAAAGACCTTCACCCATTAAAGGTACAAACAACCAGGATACATCCTTAAATGCAGCAAGAAATGTGTCTTGCCTGTTTCTTACAGGATTAATAACAAACACAACATTGTAGTTAATAATCAATTTCCTCAAGAGAAAAAGGTTTCGAGGAAAGTGTCTCATGTGAAAAAATGACAACAAAAGAAGACAAGCTGAAGAGCTCTTTTAAGTTCAGAGTGCCAGCTACAATGAAGGAGAGACTAACGTCACCTGAAGTGTGACCCACTGGAATAGTTATCAACCATTTTCTCAATCTACAATGTCGCCTGGAAGAAGTGAACATAGGTGTATTCAGTCGGGTGAGTCATTCACAAAATAAAATCAAGATAAAATTAAACTTCAAAAACAAAAATTTAAGATACTGAATTACAATGTTAAGTCTGTTGCCAACAAGATGAATTTACTTAATGGTTATTTGTCTAAAGAAAATATAGATGTTCTGTGTTTAACTGATACAGGAAGAAGTGATGTTCAGCTTCCATCTCTATAACTACATAGAGGGTTATAGTTTCTGTAGGACAATGGTCTATGGAGGAGTTTCAATACTTGTAAAAAGAGGTATTGATATTGAGGAATTACATGCTGCCAAATTATTTTTAGTAGAACTTGACATTGAAATAGCTACGATTGTAATGAAAAATAAAAGTTATTGTTACAGTGTATAGAGTTCCAAGTGGCAATTTTGAAAGAAATTGGGAAATACTTGAGGATGCTTTGACATGGTTGGCAGGCCGTAGAAGGTTTGAGCACATCTACTTGGCTGGTGACTTCAATGTGGATTTCCTTAGAGAACACCAAGAGGTCCAGAAGATTGATGGTTTGCTTGAAGTCATTTGACCTGAATCCAGTATTCGCCGAACCATCAGAGAGTCAAAAAACTCTTCTACTGGAGTAGACAATATTTTACCCAACCATGCACCTGATTTATGCGAATATTCAATACTGAATCTGCTTTTTTTTGACAACTATGCTCAGCTTTTCATTGTGGGAGATATGACTGACTCAAGGACATCAAAAATAACCAGAAGAATTAGGTCTACAGAAAATGTGCTCAGCTTTGGGACGAGCTGTGAAGAAAATAACTGGGAACAGGACTGATCTAACGACTCCACAGTCCTTCGATTTATTTTATGATGCCCTGATGGGAGTTTTTTAGCGTTCCTTTTCCATCAAAAGAATTGAGATCACGGACAACAAGAGGAGGAATATCATTTTTGAGGCCCGACATAACAGAGGCAGTTTATGACTTATATAATGCAAAGAAACAAGAGTATCATAGGAGAATGGATGGATGAAGAAGTAAGACAGAATAATATTGAATATATACAAAATGGTCAAAATTTTCAGAGATCTATGTGAAACGTTATTAACAATGAGACAAAAAAGACAAGAAGGCATACAAGTAGCAATTTCTCGAGTGATGATTTCAACTCGTATTTTGTCAAGTGCTCTGAAAAAATTCTAGAAACCATTCAACCAACAGGCCAGTCAACAAGAGATCTGTTATCATAATATGTCAATGGATAACACGTCTACTATCTATTTTTGTAAGATCATTGTAGAGGAGATTACAGATACTATTAGAAATCTTAAAGGTAAAGATACTGTTGATGTATATGGCCTAATCATCGACTTGCTCGAAAAAATTTCTCTATTCATATCGGGACAACTTGGTGAAATATTGAATAAGTGTGTTATGGAGGGTATTCTTCCAAACCAACTAAAGGTGACTAGAGTGATCCAGTGTTCGAAAAAGGATGTCGTAACGAAATATCGAATTTCAGGCCAATATCAATATTGTCAGTTATTTCCAAAATTAGAGACAATTATGAAAGGCTTATAGACTCCTTTGAAAAAAACAACTTCTGCACAATGCCCAGCACGGATTTATATATAAACGATCTACCATCTAACGTTTCTGTCTTCAAACTATGTTTATATGCGGATGAAACATCAATGCTGTATGAGAGTGAATCCATGAGACAACTTCAGCAAGCTTCTGCCGTAAATCTCAGAAAAGTGTCTGGATACTAATAATATGAAACTTAATGAGAACAAAACGCAGACCACCACATTTTCAAGAATTTTCATGAAAGTGTCAAATTATTGGGCCTCCACTTGGATAGTCACTTGAGGTGGTCTCTGCATATTGAGCAATTGAATAAACGTCTTTCACAAGACATATTTATTATAAGAAGATTGATGACTTCAAAACAGCTGGAACGGCCTACTATGCAAATTTCTACAGTGCGGCCAGTTATGGCATAATGTTTTGGGGTGCTTCAAGTGAGAGCAAAAGTGTATTTCTTCTACAGGAGAAAGTAATCAGAGCGTTGTGTAGACTCAACAAGATGGAGAGCTGCAGGGAGTCTTTTATTATACAGGAAATTTTAACACTGCCTTCAATTTTTATTTTGACTTGCCTCAAATATGTCTACAGTTATCCTGAACAATTCAACACAAACAGAGACCGACGTAAGTACAAAACAAGATGTAGAACAACCCTTACAAAAATTCAAGTCTACACAGCAGGGTGTTGATTTCTGGGGACCTAAATTATTCAATCACCTTCCAAGTGCAATAAAAAATATAAAGACAAGAAAGGGCTTCATAGCTTCAGAAAAGGATATCTTAATAAAAAATCGCTACTATTCAATTGTTTTGTTGACTGTCAAAGTTTGAGTTTGCTTAAGGTTTGTTTGGGAGATGTGTAATGTATTTATTTCATTTTTGATATTTTTTACAATTCTTGACGTTTTCTGTAATATCGATTGCTTGAAATGTATAATAAAAAAAAGTCACCGGATTTGAATTTACGAAGGGGCCATTCAAAATCAAGAATATACGCTTCATAGCCACACACATATCACACACAGGCCTTGGATTAGCTGCGAAGTAGAATTGTGACAGAATGCTGACTATTAACACCAAATTTATTTGTGAACTTAAGAAGGAATTTGGAAACTGTCTATACCATTGTATGGAGATGGTAGGAGGTAGTTTGGAACAGTTATTTTAGTAACTTTGACCTGAATCTCTTCACTACACGCAAAAACTGAGGTTAGTTCATCTAAATCATTTGTAACGAATGTTCTTGCTGTTCTTTTGGCAAAACTGTTATCTAGAAGATGAGCAACAATTTCCACTTAGTCTTTTGTAGTTTACACTTTTTTCGAGTTCTTTCTACATTAACTAAAATATTTGAAATTGAACTAATCGCCCCGATGTACCCATTTAGCTGACAGAATATGGTCCTCGATTTGTATAGACCCCTTACACAAAGTGTTGATCCAATTCGTTGAGAACGTCATGTGTTCTTTTCAATGGAATGTTAAATGATACTGTTTGCGATTTGAATTCTCAAGTTCAGGGATGTTGAGGGTGAGAGAGAAATATAACCTAACCTATCTTCAAGATCTCGAATCCCTTCATAGAGTGGCATGAATGAATCCCAGACCTCAATCCTATCAAATATGTGTGAGACATTCGACAACAGAAGATTAAGAAGCCAGCAAAATCAGCCAGCTACTGTGAAACAGGTTCGCATCAGACTTATCGAACGAACGAAATCGATTATAATGCTATAAATTCATGATGTTGAGTATAAATCGGAGATGTCATGCAGTAGTTGTCGCCATTAGTGGAATTAAATAGGTTTATGGGGAATTTGATATTTCTGAAAGTTTCTCATCATCAGTTTCACTTATTCTAATCTATTTGTACTACTTCAACTTCGATTATTGGAAAATAAATCTTCAACATATCTTCTTCTGAATAAATATGAATTTTCTTCTTCTCACATTTGACTTTATAAATTGATGTGATGAAATAAAGACTATAATGCCTTTTCCATGTTCCTTGATATATTTCCATGCACATTTGGAGAAATGGAAGTGCATCGAAATAACTAGGAAACTGAATATGTCAACTCAAAATATTACGGCTATTAAGAGCATCTGTAACCTCTTTAATAACATTGGTAACGACTGAGTGGATCCGTTGTGATTCGCATTCGAACCAATATCGCCATAGAAACTACAACACACAGAAAAGCACAAAGCAATGATTTTTGAAATGAGATTAACTCTTTTGCACAGTTCAACTTCATGAATATTCATACATTTTCAATTTCAATGAAGAAAAATTAAACAAACTTAAATCGATTTGAAATGTCTTTGTTATTAATTAAGAAGATTTTTTGAAACATGTCAGAAAATAAAAGCTCTGTTTATTTTAGCTATTCAAGTAGAAAAAGCATATTGGAAAAATGTTCTTGTTCTAACAAAAGTAAAAACGAAGAAGGTATTCAAAATTCACCTTGAAGTTGACCGTGAACTTGTTTTTGACCTTTATTTATAAAACATTTTTGAAAGCTTTGATGGAAATACCCATTTTTGATATCATTTTCGGAAGACCACCAAATTTTACGTCCAAATCATACCCTTACATGTTATTCCTGGTCATCAGAAGGTCGCGATAACGATCCTCAAAGCGACTCTGCAGAATTACTATTTTACAGAAATTACTTCCGCAATTGCGATTCTATGAAAAACTAAATTATGACTGTTGGATGTATATAAAAAATGTATTTAAAACTAACCACACAGTCAGTTTCGGGTTATTCGTTTTTCTCAACTCTAAAATCATTATCAGAAGTCAGAATTATAATGAGTACTTTTGTATTGATGAATCAAATAAAGGAAAAAGTTTTATAATGTCAATATATATATATATATATATATATATATATATATATATATATATATATATATATATATATATATATATATATATATATATATATATATATATATGACAATGCAAAAGGTTTATATATATAAATTTAATATAATTAACTGACTATTTTGTCTTTTATATTCAAAGCAGTATTCTATTCGATGGTTTATCACTTTACACAAAGAAAACTACGAATGAATAAAATTCAGTGTTACTTGTCTAAGGTCCGTAGGCTGGATTTTTTCGGTGAGAAAGCCTCTGACACTACTCGTTGGTACATTGATGTCATTGGCTGATAATGCTATAGTTTATGTATATTCCGGTAGATTGTTATATTATTATAACATTTCAGGTTATCCTAATATATGATCGTTTCAGGATATGTTTTGATTATAATCAAATCCTGGAGGTGGTATTAATTACCATGTGGTGAATTGATATTTTTCATGAAATCACTTTTATTGCATGAACAGATATGTGGGCAACTCGTTGGTGTTAAACCCTTTTTTTATATATGATCCAGTAAATAATACCATAGCAATGATTTTAATGAAAACATATCCTGGAATGATTATATATAAGGATACCTTCAGATGCTATAAAAATACCAATGTATTAGACTATACGAAAACTATAGCATTATCGACCAATCATATCGATATATCAACGACTAGTATCAGAGGGTTTCTCCCAAGAAATATCCATTGTAAGTCTAGAAAAACAGAATACTATTACATTATTATTCTTGTGTGAAGTAATAAATTATCTAATCAATACTGCTTAGACTATAAATGATGAAATTTTCACCAAATTATATTATATTCATATATATGAAGGATTCTAGGAATAATATTCGGTAGATTGAATACTGTTTTTCCACATTTGATTCATCTCGTCAGCTAGTGTCATATATTTGGAAACTTTTTCATTCGTTTCGTATATTATGCATAACGGGCTAAAGCCTTCGATAGGGTTTGGCTTGCAGCCTTGTAGAATGAACTTATTGCATATGGGCTTCCTGAAAAATTGTGGGGTTGGATAAGTAGCTTTCTTTCAATTAGATTAATACAAGTTGTGGTCGATGGTATAATATCTGATTGTTTCCAGTTGAAAGCAGGAGCACCTCAGGGATCCATTCTCTAGATAACCTTGTTTCTGTTGCAGATAAACAATCTTCTGTCATTACAGAGAAAAAGATAGTTGGTTTTGCAGACGATTGTACCCTGGTTTCGCCTTTCACTAGTCTGCGGCCGATTACAGCTGCAGAATCTCATCTTCAGAGATGTCAACAAATTTATAACTCAAATTTCTGTTGCCAGAAAGGTTCCCGCTGGAGAATCTCCTCTAATAGTGCAAGGACAACAAATTGCATGCAAAGGTTCGATGCACCTTCTCGGAATAACGGTCAACTCCAAGTTTTGCTGGCATGAACATGTATCAGCAATAGCTAAGTCGGCATCAGCTAAACTTAGTTTTCTTTTCAGAGCTAAGCGATACTTCCCGTCATCTCAGCTGTTGCTTCTATATAAGGCGCCGATTCGACCTTCTTTGGAATTTTTTTCCCATGTACCCCGTGATCTCCAACCGCTGGCTCTCGGAGGACAAGTTGCTGACCTTTCTCTGTTTCACAGATATTTCCGCGGAAGATGCTTCAAGGAGCTGAAAGACCTTATTCCGGAAAAACTCATGTTTAGCCGCAACACTAGGCTGGCAAGGAGTTCTCATCATATGGCGATACATTTAACGACCCTACGAACCTCTCTCTATAAGAACTCCTTCGTTTACAGGGCCGGTGAGCTGTAGAACTCGCTTATGTCCAACATCTTCCCAACATCCTACAATTTGGCCATCTTCAAGAAGCGTTTAAACAGACACCTCATTTCTTCCCAGGTGCCTACTTATGTGGTGTAACAGGTTCGCCTATATTCCTAGGAAGCGCGTTTAGAAAAAAAATGATATTCTTTATCTACCTTCCGACTTCTTGGCAAGAATTCCGAGACAGTCAACATTACATTCAATTTGATGGACTTCAACGAGGATTTTCCGATTTCGGTTCAGTTTGAAGACGCCATACCGAAGCTAGTTGATTGGTATGCATGTCATACTCATAAACTTATGCCTCGTTACCAGTTACCATGCGTTTTATGAATATGGGGTCGGAATTGACCTAGATAAATGTACTTCAATTCAATATTTGTGTGGTGGTGCGAAAATTACTTGGAGTAGTATTTTATGAAAACTATTGAAACATAATAAATTGAAACTCAGATCATTTTTTGTTGGATACGGTTTCGGTATAAATTACATTCGTTACATTATGATCATTCAATTCAATAGTGGCGTAAACCACCTTTTACTATTTTACTATCTTTCAACAGATGGCGCAGCAAACATTGTTTTTCCACGGGGCATATTAAAGCAAAACCATAGAGCAAGACTCGTGTAAGCTGGATACACCACTTTTGCATTATGGCGACACTATGTTTATCTGTGGGTTACTTCAGAATTCCGTCAGCTGTCAGTGCCAGAAAAGTGAAAATTAAGAGGTTTATTCTGAAATAACACCTCATTAAACGAAAAATTCGGCGTACCACGGATTAAAACGATGATGGTTAGTCAGGTTAGTTGAAATATTGTGTTACTTCAAAATAAACAACTTCGTTTGCGTTTAAGTAGGTCTGTAGTCCTAAAATACGAGATCATAATCAACCTCGTTACAGTTGGAGATTCTGGCTCTGAATATTTACCATCCCCTGGGCCCCCATCATTCAATGATCCAATCAAGCAGAACTATAAACACAACTTCACAACAGCCATTTCCAAGCACTTCAGCAGCATTGTTATCATTCGTTAGAGTGATAGACAAATGCTGAACCTTCACGGGAAGCGAGGAATCAAGAAGGCAAAGAATACATATCTACCATTTATTGGGTGATGATCGTGTTGAAATTCAGGTGTGTGAAAAATTCTTTTTACGAACATTTCAAGTTTCCGATGGACGTGTTACTAGGGTGCTAAAACATGAAAGTATTCAACATGTTCCACCTTTTGTTCGTAGAGGTCAACAAACGTCTGTAAACAAAACACCAGTCAATAAGATTACAGGATTAACCAAATTTATTGGCCAGTTTTCAGTCTATGAGTCTCATTGTACCAGAAATAAAAGTGAGAATAGGAGATTTCTTCCTCCAGATCTGAGCCTTGGACGAATGTATTCTCTTCATAAAAATAATACACATAAACCTGTCTCACTTTTCATTTTCGATTAAAATTTTAATCTATGTTTACGCACACACATCACTGACGCTTGAGAAAATGTGATCTCTTCAATAACAAAATTAAATGTGCTGAAAATGAACAGCTGAAACAAGAGTTGCAACGTGAACAAGAATTACACCTGAGGAAAGCAGACAGCTCCAGACAGGGATTAAAAGATAATACGAGTTTGGCAAAATCACTAACTGATATCACTGTAATCACATTTGGGTTAATGAAAACCCTGCCTACCCCCGTGTTGAGTACTGGAATAGTTTATTACAAAAGACAGCTGTGGACTTTTTGTTTCGGGATTCACAACATGGTAACAGATGATGCCTACCTATTTGTTTGGGACGAGTCGGAAGCTTCATGTGGACCCCAAGAAGTAGGGTTTTGTTTGATATATATTTTTGAAAATGTTGTGACTAGTAAGAAAGTAATCATGTACTCCGACCAATGTAGGGGGCAAAACAGGAACATAAAGTTATCATTGATCTGTCAGTATGTAGTATCTCATCCTGACGTCACTTATAAAGGAATAAATCATAAATTTTTGGTCAACGGACATTCATACCTACCCTGTGACCAAGATTTTGGCCTAATAGAAAAAATTAGGAAATTCTTTAATGAAATGCACGTTCCAGATAACTGGCTTGAAGTAATTAAAACAGCTCGGAAAAAAAGACCATTCAGAGTAATACGACTGACTGCAAGTGATTTTTTCTCTTCCAAATTTTTAGAAAGAGATATAACTGATAGAAAAGTTTCAATTAGTGAATGAAGGTTCAGTGGTTGAAAATTCAATGGTTGAAATTCCATAAACTTCATCCATTTTCAATTTTTCACAAATATTCTAATAATGAAGAAGTCCTCTTTGACGAAGTCAGTGTGAAAAAAAAGGCAGTCAGACACCATAATACAAAAGCTAGTTGCATTATATAAACAAACCATCACTGAAAAAAAGAAAAAAGACTTTCTTGAATTGTTACCGTTCATCCCACCAGTTCATCATACCTTCTATAATAGCTCAAATTGTTTCAACAGAGTCCGGCATGAAGTGTATTCTGATGAAACAGATGAAGAATCGCTCTAACTGATAATATGATGTAACCTGTTTATTATATCGAATGTGACATATGCAGAAGTGGTGTAACCCACATTTTTTCAAAATGTGCTCAGTTAACACAAAAGTCACAACTATTGTAGATTCTATAGTTCTTTCTATGAATTAAAAATCAAACCATTAAAACAATGATCAAAAACTGAATTAAATTTAAAAACCATTCAACAAAATTCAATTCCTCATTATCTCCTAATGAAGTAGTCTGGGCTTACACCACTTTTGCGCTGATAGCCTCAATTTTATGCTAGTTCACACGAAACATATTTTCATTTTATATATTTTCATTCCTAATATCTCAACATATATTGAAAGTCTGAATCAAAATCGAGAAATGAAAACATGCATTTCTCAGCGAATCCATATTTCGCTCGTATTATTCAAATTGACAGACGCATATTCGAAAACTCGGAGGGACGTGGTAGCACATACATATCGTGTCTTGGGTCGCAAAAATATCAAGAAATATAATATTCAATTTGCCCCCAAGATCCTAGCAAAATATTACATTTAAAGCACCGCACGAACTAGGGGGACGCGTTAGGATGAAAAGTGGGTCTCGCGTACAAATTGAGGCATCCTTGAGGCTCTTTCAACGGTGACCTAACGGTGACGCTTGACGTGCTCCGCATTATAACATCCACACTCCAACCCGAATCTTCCACTTCTAGGATACGTTTATAACCATCTACACAATCCCCGTCAAAGAGAAATATCCAACCTGCGAAGTAGACGCCTCGCTTTCATCACCTTTTCACTTATCGATGGCTTCGGGTCAAATTCAGAGTTCGTTAATATCATTAGAAGTTCGCCTTCTCGCATCGAATAGTTTACAACTTCCCAACTCCAATATCGAATTCTTTTGATCTTATATTTCCTTTTCATAACTTTGCACCTTTGATTTCAATATTGACAACGGATTTTTGAAAGTTGGAATTGTGTGCGATAGACTTAAAGCAATCAGGTTGTTCATCTCTGGGTTATGAAAGACGGCTGTATTTTGAAACTACGCTTTCTTTGTACTACGGTAAAAATATTCACTATCGATATATTTATTCAAGTCTTCATCTTGCATTCCTGATGCTTCTGAAATACTTTCCAAGGCAGATAGAATTTAAAGTAGAACTTTCATTACAACGCTAAGCAAGACTCAATCTCAGGCAAACATTCTCAAGGTAATTATATTTATACAGAGTGATCCCTAAGTTTGACTCGATACTGCGATACTTTGTTTCTGGAATATAGAGTATTGATTTTCAAAAGAAAAATCATTATACGAGGGATGTCCTTTGAGATTTGCATATAGCGCTAAAATGAAACAATTGAGAGCGTATAACGACTTTATCGTTTTTGGAAGTATTCTCCACAAAAATTAATACACTTTTGTATTCGTTGGAACCAATTCTGGAAGTAAATATTCAAATCGTTTACTGTCACATTCAAAATGACTTTTAGGAGAGCATTATCAATTCTTTATGAAAACTAAAACTTGAGACTAAGCAGTTCGTTCTTGGTTTTAGGGAAAACACAAAATAAAATCGTTCGGACTGTACGCAATATGATGTAATAATTCGGTGTTTTCTTGCGATAAGTATTTGATCATTTTTCAGGCTACTTGCAAACTTATTTAGTTTTGGTGAAAGATGATTCGCCGTTCAGGGTTAGTTTTCCGAAGCTCGCCAACGAATAACTTTGTGTACCAATCGGTAATAACTGTTCTTTGAATTAATGAAGGCATTGTTGCTACATTACCTGTTGTTGAAATAAACGTGGCGACCATTTTGGAGACACTTCGGTTATGCACGAAGATGAAGTGAAATATATTTCATATTTTCCTCCATTTTATTTTCACAAACACGACTGGTTTCGACCGTCAAGTCATTTTCAAGTAGTCAACTACAGGAAACGAACTTACTTATACAGGATCCGTCAGCTAAAACTCCCATCCGGCATATCTTCCACAATCTTTGAGCTACAGAACTGATCGATTCCTCATTTTGTAGATAATTCCGATCTCTTCCGGAATACCTACAGGGTAGTCTGAAATTAAGCAGCGACAAGAAGTTATTGAAGAAGTAAAATTTAAAAAAAAAAAGAGGATTTTTTTCCTTTGAATTTCATTTCTCTGGTGCAGTTCCATGCCGATTTTCAAAGTTTTTCTGGTTTTTCTCTCAGTTTCATTTCAGATTCAGTCGCTCTCTGTCGTTTTACAAACATAAAGATAAAATAGCTCTGATTAAATTCGAATATCGTTATCCTGTCGGTTTAATGCTATTGCACCATGGATGATCGTCAGTTCTGTGGTCACATTGAGGGTGAACTATTTTGACAGTAGTCTCATTTTCATTATTTGGCATATGAAAAAGATTATTCTGACGAGAATCCGAAATATTTCGTAATGGTGCAATTTACAAATTCAGAAAAAATTGAATTCCAACTAATTTATGGCGAATGTAATAAAAATGTGCGAATGGCTAGAAGACTCTATGAGCAAAGGTTCCAGACAGACGTGCTCCCGACCGAAAAACTTTCAAGAATGTAATTGATAATCTTCAGACATATGAATCATTCACGAAACCGAAAAGAAATAGAAACAAACCAGTGAGGGGAGACGCAATCAATATGAATGAAGTCCTCGCTACAGTAAATGGTAACCCACACGTTTCTACTGTAACAATCAGTGCTGCTACAAATATCTCCACTGCGTCTGTGAGAAGAGTTCTGAAGGAAAATGGTTAACATGATTACAAAATGGTGTGTTGCGGGAAAATATTCCAAATTATTTACACAGAATACTTTGGAGCGATGAGTGTACCTTTAATTGGAGTGGCAAAATAAACGGCCATAATAGTCACCATTGGAGCAATGTTAATCCACAGTGGACACGCGAAAGGAACTTTCAAGTCAAATTTAAAGTGAATGATTGGCTTGGAACATTCAATGTTAGGATTATTGGTCCCCATTTTTTCGAGGAACACTTGAATAGTGCTATTTATTTTATTTTCTTAGAGAATGATTTGCCCCCCTATTTGGAAAATGTGCCTCTGCAGGAGAGAATGAAAATGTAGTTCCATCAAGATGAAGCTCTACCTCACAATGCCCAAATTGTCACAACGTTTTTGAACAGCGTTCACCCAAAAACGATGGATTGGAAATTCAGGACCTCTGAGGTGGCCACCTAGGTCGCCAAACCTTAATCCTCTCAATTATATCGTTTGGGGATATCTCCGAAAGTACGTCTATCAGACAAAACCGGATAACATGGAAGATCTCAAAACCCGAATCTGGAATGGTCGCGCTTCAATCCGCCGCCAATTTTCTTGTTTCTGTGGTCTTTAAGGCAACTGCGTTTCATCTCGATAAGAATAAATAAAAGAGTTTCAAGATCTTCGTTATTTTTTTGTACTGAAAAATATCATATGTCGATTGTCGATTGAATTCAGGGAAAGGCATCGTTTCGCTGTCAAAGAATTCACCTTCTGAATGAGACTATAGAATTGACGATCATCGATGGTGCAGGAGCATTAAACCGACGGGATAACGATATTCGAATTTAATCGGAAATATTTCATCTTTATGTTTGTAAAACGACAGAAACTGAATGAATCTGAAAGGAAAATGAGGGAAAAACCAGAAAAACTTTGAAAATTCGGAATGGAACTGCACCAGAGCAATGAAATTCAAAGGAAAAAATCCTCCATTCTTTTCTATTTTTTCGATAAAATTACCTTACTGCAATACCTTGAAAGATGCGGAATTGAATATTGTATTTGGAAATGATAATAGTTGCGATATACAGAGTGAGACAAAAAAAATCCCAAGAAATAATTTTATTTCTTCAATAATTTCTTGTCGCTAGTTAATCTAGGACCACCCTGTTGGTATTTCGAAAGAGATCAGAATTATCCACATTTGTAGATACAAAATGAGGTATCAATCAGCTCTGTACTTGAAAAATTGTGGAAGATATACCGGATGGGAGTTTTAGCTGACGGACCCTGTATAGATACTAGCTTAATTACATCGAGTAGTGGGGTGAAATAAATAGCTAGCTGGCTATTGAGGGTGATTTTTTTGGGTTTTCCTATTGTTTATTGATTTCCAAACATTCCAACACATTCGTTTTCTTTTGTCTTTTGTCTTATGAAGAATTCTGGTATTATCTAATATTATTGAATATTTTATATGTTCACATATTGAAGAATTATTATCAGAGGTTGAGTGTTCTTCAAATCTGGTTTCGAAATTCCAACCAGTCTGCCCAAGATATGCTACCGTACACTCACTGCAAAAAATTTTGTAAACTCCTGATATTTTTCAAATTTATCTGTTTTTATGAACCATTCTTCATAATTGCGACAACAAAGAAAATGAATCTACTGGAATGTTTTGAAATCAATAAACTTTTCAAAAACCCAAATGAAATCACACTTAATAGCCAGCTAGACATTAATACCTCTCCTCTACTTTGTTTTTGATTAGGCTAGATCTATAATTTAAGTAAGTTCATTTCATGTAGTTGACCACTTGAAAATGACTTGACGGTCGAAACCGGTCGTGCTTGTGGAAATAAAATTGTGGAGAGTATAAAATATATTTTACTTCATCTTCGTTGAAAATGAAGTTCCATAAAATAAATGAATCGTCAATATTACTAAAGCGAAACTGTTGACTGGTGTAGTCCTTCAATGCCAAATACAAAAACCAACTTGCCGTGATATTCTTGGTGAGACAATTGCTTTGAAAAATGCTTACGGTTTGTTTCGATTTTTAACTAACTTGTCAACTTTGACAGTTTGTTGTGGCTACACACAGTACTCATAACTGAACTCATATAAGCAAATCATAAAGGTTCACTTTAGTACCAGTATGCTCCCAGCATGCAAAACATAAAAGACATCCCTAGTATGTTCATAAATTTACAGCAGTTACGTTTATATTAGAAAGAACGTAATTCGACTGTTGTACTGAATAGTTTAAAGAAGCCGTCATACACCCAATACACATTTAATATTTGTACTTTTGATATAAAAGAAATGTAACTTTTGTATAATAAAATATATTTAGTTTTACTCATTGGTACATAATATATATCCGAGGAAAGCATCCAAAGTTTTTGGTGGGTGAAAAGTGATTTAATAAGAAATTATATTTTTTTTCTGTCAACAAAGATGAAATGACAAACGTTTTTTCCGCTACAGAAACTTTTTTTTATTTGTCGGTTTTCCGTTGAAATTTTGTCGTTTTTTTAATTCCTCATCAAAAGTTTTCCTTAGGATAATCAACCATATTCCGTTATAAATTCGCTGACAAAACAATTATAGGCGAAAACCCACCCTGAATATCTGCTGAATAAGGTGCAGCGGTGGGCCCTAATTTGCATCCTATAAGATAATACGCTCATGTTTTTACAAAATTACTCCCAAACTCTGTATAAGTACACCCCGAATGTGCTCATATATCTCCATCATATAATGAGCAGGGCAACATAACGTATGGCGAGAATAACCCTGCTAGACACAAGGGGTGCCAAGTGGAATGAGACTGCATGTAATAATATGTTCGTGGCAACCTGGATTCTGTTCAAACTTTCCCTTAGTGGCCTGTATCGCGAGGGGTGTTGAACTCTTCCGTTATATTTCATACGATAACGCAGCAAGAATAAAATGGAATTGAAAAAAGGTTATAGAATTATACATTCTGTCAAAAAATACCAGGAAATATCTATATTTCATCCAAATTTATTACATTGCCTTCAAATTAGGCCTCTTCTGAAATAATACATTTATGCCAACGAATAATTCAATTTTCAAAACATTTCTTAAACGCTTTTTCCATAATCGACTTCATTTTTTGCCGCGAATCTTCTATTATGTCTTATATCGATTAGAAACGATTGCCTCGAAGTGGTAATTTGTGATGCAAAATCCATGTGTTTTCAAATCACACAAATCTGGGCTCTTTCGACGAATTTACTCTCACAAACGCCGCATAACGCTCAGATAATATTCTTTATTTACCGTCTGGCTTTTTGGCAAGAAATACAAGACAGTCAACGTTACCTTTACCTTTGATCGACTTCGACGTGGATTTTTCGATATGTTGACTAGCATTCATGTCAAACTCATAAACTTATGTCTCATCACCAGTTATAATGCGTTTCATGGTTAGAATTGACTAGCATTAGCATATCCTTAGCGACTTTTAAACGATTTTAATTTTGAAGAAAATTCGCGAAAAAACATTTAAAATGGTGTGAATTGATTCATGTTACACAATAAGTCCATTGCGTTTCCCTCTCAAGCTTAAATGACGATTTTCAATGACCATTTCCTTCTCTCTAGTCGAAGATTTTTACGGTCGACCAGAACGAGACAAATCTTTCACCACGTCTCAGCCGCTGTTGAATGCACTGTACCGTTCATATGCATGTGTTTTTGATAAAGTCGATTCACCGTAAGCCTTCTGTAACATATTCAGCGATTCAGCATACGAAATTCCATTTGTAATACAAAATTATCTGTTCGATATTTTAATCTATTGTAAAAATCGCAAAACACACTTGTGGGAACAGACAAAATAGAGCACTGTAAGCAAAGTTAATGATATATCGCGTTCAAGCTTCGTGTCAGTATAGAAATCAGTTGTGTCAACTTTGCAACAACAAAATTTTGAAATTCGTGTTAAGCAGATTTATTTAATAATCAATTCCCGGTACTTTCTTGACAAAATGTATATTATTGCTGAAATGATTAAACTTGTTGGGAGTATGAAAATATTGAAAAACAAGGTTTTAGTTGCATCAATAATTATAGCCAATGTTCAAATGGACTGTCGTTATGAGCAATATAAAACTTCAATATTATTTTTATGCACTTGTGCATTTTGCACAAGTATTGCTATAACAAATTGTACAACACAAAAGTACCCTGCATAAGCTGCTCAGGCTTCAGAATCTCGGCCGAATGCTTCAAGTCTTTCAAACAAACACGATACGAAATCAGGTGTCACGAGACCGGAAATGCGGATTTTCATTGGCCCAAAAATGTTGATTGTACAGGTTAACAATTCCGCCGCATGCTGTCAAATTTTTATGTAGAATAAGACATCCCTATAAAAGATAAATTTATTTCTTCGTAATATTCGCCATGCCATTGCATTTTTGTGGAATCCGTACTTCACGTTGAATATATATATATATATATATATATATATATATATATATATATATATATATATATATATATATATATATATATATATATATATATATATAAAATATATATATAAAAATGATTATATTGATGAAATCGCATCGCATAAATGGTTAGTATCTGGAGAATTGTTTGCTGAAACAGAAGGCTTGGCAATTGCGATCCAGGATCAGGTTGTTTTCACGAGGAATTATAGAAAACACATCATCAAACAAAATATAGATGATTCTTGCCGTAGATGTTTCTGTTCTTCAGAAACAGTTTCTCATATATTATCATCTTGCTCAGTCCTTGCTTCAACAGATTATTTAGAAAGACATAATACCGTCGCTAATATTATTCATTTTAATCTAGGAATTAAACATGACCTAATTCCCAAAAGAAAAATTTCACAACTATGAACCTGAGATTATTTGTGAAAATGACAAATATAAACTTTATTTTGATAAAACAATTTTTGCAACAGAGCTGTAAAACACAATAGACCAGATATCATTCTTAATGATAAACAGAATCAAATAACATATATAATTGATATTGCTATACCCGCCACACATAATATACAAAATAAATACAATGAAAAAATTTCTAAATATATGATGCTTGGCGACGAGATTAAAAAATGTGGAAAATGAAGAAAATATTTATACTACTGATTATTATTTCCACAACAGGTGTTATTCCTAGAAATCTTCACAGAAGTATTGAGATTTTGGGTCTGAAGAAAATTTGTTTGAACAGTTACAAAAGATAACAGTCATCAAATCTTGTAATATTCTTCGTAGGTTTCTTTCCGAAAATAATAATGAGGTAGAGTCATAGGTTTTCTCTTTAGTTTATACTGCTCAGAATCTCATTTCATATTTTATTTATTTGTTTATATAAATGTAATATAATTAACTGACAATTTTGTCATATTTATATTCAGAGCAGTATTTTATTCGATCGTTCACCACTTCACACAAAGGAAACTATTAATGAGTAACATTCAGTGTTACTTGACTAAGGTCCGTACACTGGATTTTTCTGGGAGAAAGCCTCTTACACTACTCGTTGGTACATTGATATCATTGTCTGATGATGCTATAGTATGTATATATTCTGGTAGATTGATATATTCTCATAACATTTAACGTTATCCTAATATATAATTATTCCAGGATATGTATATGTTTTGATTATAATCATTGACTGGCAATGGTATTAATTACCGGGTGGTGGATTTATATTTTTCATGAAATCAGTTTGATTGCATGAACATGAAATCAGTTTGATTGCATGAACAGATATATGGGCAACTCGTCGGGGTAAAACTCCTATATATATATATATATATATATATATATATATATATATATATATATATATATATATATATATATATATATATATATATATATATATATATATATATATATATATATATATATATATATATATATATATATATATATATATATATATATATATATATATATATATATATATTCATATAGTCCTTCGAACTCCTATTAGGAACATAGGGCCTTCAGAAAGGTTTTCCACCTCGGCCTTTTTTGGCTAGCCCTTTTATTTGGTTCCATTTCTGCGAGAATTGTTCTTCTCCAAGTGCTTCGGGATCTTCCGCGTTAATTTGTCCCCTGTAGGTTCGATTCTAGTACTTGTCAGGTGGTGTTCGTTGTTTCTCTCGGCAAGATGTGGCCGATCCATTTCCATTTTCGCAGCTTTATTTCATTGTTGATTTTTCTGTGATGGGTGATGTAAAGTTCTTCGTTTGTAATCCGTTCTGTTAGATTCGATGGATTTTACGGAGGCATTTGTTTACACAGACCTGTATGCTCTGCTCGATTGTTCTTGTTGGTTTTCCAGGTCTCGCACCCATATAAGAGGACTAATTTGACGTTCTAATTGAAGATGCGTATCTACGTTGCGTTCGTAATGACGTTTGATCTCCACACAGTTCTTAGCATTGCGGAAGCCTGATTTGCCTTAGAAATTATGCTTCTGACGTCTGCTTCTAACCCTCCCTCGATCGTAATTAGCCTGCCCAGGTAACAAAAAGAGTCGACGTTAAATTTGCCTAGTGGATAATTTTGGGTTAACAGCCTCTGTTCGAATAGTATCCCAAACATTATCTCCTTTTCCATCATTATGGTACATCTTCGGTCTTTCTTTTAGTTGACGAGATTACGGATAACCTTTTACAAATATCTGAAGCAGAATGTCTGCCTTAATAATAAAATTTTTGGTTATTCTGCATTACAACAGGAGCATTTATATTGCCACGAATCATTCACAAGTAGTTTTCACTTTTACAACATCTTCTCTACTCACAATACATTAGGAGGTTGAGATTATACTATTATTATTGCACGAAAATAATTTTACAGATCTCTCTTCATTACAACCAATTCATCATGCTTTGTAGATAATATCACTTTAAAGTAATCATTTCTTTTCCCACAAGTCGCGACAGTCTTTTGTGATTAGTTAATTTAATTTCCGACCTAGATTGCTACTTATTACCGATGATTAAGATAATTACACCGCAAAATACCAATTCAGATGATTGAGTTATGGTATATGATATTAACTTAACTTTTACGATTTCAAATCCGTGATTAAAACTTCTGTGGCAGATCTAGTTTAGAAAATATGTAACATTGACCACGTTTCAATGAAACACAGCTTCTTCAAAATTGATCTCATTTATTTGAGTTCTTAAATTGAAAAAACTATCTTCTGTAAGATTTTCTAGCAGATGTTGTAGTCAGTGAGTAGATCTGAATGCTCCAACAATAGTCAACCATCATGAGAATAGCAGGAAAATAGTCTAGGTTGTTGTGAAGAAAGTGTAGCTTGATATTAATGTAGTATCCAAGCAATTGAAAGTAACTCATTAGGTATTCAACGTGTTGAGAATATTTGGAACTTTTCTTATTTCCCTAAAAATTCTGAACAAGATGAACAAACTTAGTCCATTCATTTTCCTAAGTCTCCGCCGTAGCGAAACTTGTATCTTTTAGTAGCGATCTAATCAATGGCCCATCAAAGATGCCCACTTTTATCTTTTTTCCACTCAGTTTTGGAAATTTTTGAGACAAGAAAAGGAAACAATTTTCTTTATTGTTAAGAGTTTTACAAAGTGTTGTGTCATGAGCCCCAAAATCAGATGCAACTGAGGTATTATTATGCGATTCGTTAATACTAAAGGTGGATTTATCACGTTTTGTAGTCCTGGGATCAGAGCTTCCCGAGTAGGCCAATCCTTTTAAACCCAGTGTTGTTTTTTAGCTCTTCTATCCCACAAGCATAGAAAGTAGGCATACTTTGTGTAACCACTTTGTTGGCCTTAAAGAAAGTTGACCATTTTCAAATCAACACATGTAAGCCAGATGTTTTAGGTTTACTCAATTTTGTCTAAGACCAAAGCAATAGTATATTCTTCTATTACTTAAGAAAAAGAAAAATGTGTAATCGGCAACGACTTCGATTTATTCCCGTTGTATAGGAGAACGCCATTCATTCTAAACTTGAATCCCATTGCAGCCCTGTATTGTATACAAATTCAACTTCTTCATCAAAATATTCCAGGAAAATCTATTCTCAGGTGCAGTTATAAGAAATTTCAGTTCTATTTGATACTATGTTCCTTCCTTCAGTCTAGAAGCCAGAATTTCTGGAACAGACTTTGACAGTCATTCAAATCATTTAGATTGAATAATTTAGGTGATTTCAGATAACATTCAAAGTCACTATGAATACTATCGCTTTTCATCCCATTGTCAATTAACTTCTGCTATGAAACATAAGCTTGAGATACAGGAGAAGTTTGTATGAAAGGATATTCCCATTTGGCTCGATTCTTTCGGTTAATGCCAGGTATGTTCATGA
The DNA here is from genome assembly GCA_013387265.2 of Cryptolaemus montrouzieri. Taxonomy (NCBI): domain Eukaryota; kingdom Metazoa; phylum Arthropoda; class Insecta; order Coleoptera; family Coccinellidae; genus Cryptolaemus; species Cryptolaemus montrouzieri. The sequence continues at coordinate 55,670,792 of JABFTP020000001.1, forward strand.
AACAAAAATAGCATTAATCATGGTGGTCAACGGGTTCTTTCCAGATCGTAGCATTTCCGGAAAGTTTCTCTTTTCTCATTTGTCCATAGAATTTCAACGCACATTTTACAAATCTTTTGAGAAACCCAAAGCTTAGCACGCATTTTCAGCGGACGCCAGTAATTTTTGTAAGCTTCACTTACTAACTCTATCGCATTTGAATAGTATTCTTCAAATATATTTCCTCCGTAAATGAAACAACAATAATTTGTATCATTCACACAAACTCTTCTTGAAAGTGTAGCAAGTTAAATCAAGTTTTTTTTAATTATTCATTTAAAAATTTAATATTTATTAATTTTATTAATTCATTCAGTTAATAATTTATCATCTTTTAATTTAATCAGTTTATTCATTCAATAATTTATTATTCATTTATTTAATTAGTTTATTTGTATTTTGAGTTATTACGGTAATTAAGTTTTTTTAAGGAAAGCTATAACTCGTGAATAGTTGCTGTTAGAGAACAAACGAAAAAACATTTACCATCAGCGACATGAAACTTGTAATCACCAAGTGATACAAGTCATTCATCAGACGAATAGTGCAATTTTGTTGTCCCGTATTATGTCTAATAGGTATAATGAAACTTAAATAACTTCATCCTCTCCTTATTCGAGTACTTTTTCAACAAATGGGATTTCTTTACTCATCATTGATAATTAAGATACCCATGTCTGGTAAAAAGAACTCAAAAAACTTCATCCACTTCTTTTGTAGGTATTTTTTCTTCAAATTGATTCATTGCCTCGAGCGTAGCTATGATTTCAAAAATTAAAACATAAATATGAAACCTTCCACATATCATAACAACTTGTCTGAAATGACAGGTTAAACCAGCCAGCCGTCAAAGGGAACAATTTTCTCGTATGTCAAACACATTGAGACGGCCTTTTAAAATCTAGAGTTACAAAAATTTTAATGATGTTTTCAAATATTGAATTTTAAATTTAAGATTTTTGAACAATAATTTAATTACAGTTTATTCTTATAATGAATTGATCAAAATTATAACTTTTACAAATAAATTACAATTAAATTTGCAAGAATGATTAAGTAACTAATTGAACAACAAATTTTATTCAGAAGAAATAATGTCAATACAAAATTTATTATTATAAGGTGATAAAATCGAAAATTAAATTTTAAGAGTCGAGTAGAAATTCAAACAATAAATTTTATTATTTATTATTTTGTAAATTTGAAAAGATTTTCCGAACGAAGAATTTTATGAAAAAATTTTCTAAGTTGTTTCAAACGAGGATTCATTTAGCAGAACCTCTTACAATCGCACCATGAAAAAACAACCTTACGAAGCAGAGGATTTCACGAATGAGTCACTATCTTCGATGAGTGAACCCGTGGAGGTTCAAGATGCTGTAGCATCTAATTCAGCAACGCCATTCGCGTAGCCAATAATCGCTGCTTCAAAATCGAAAGCACGAAAACAACGAGAGTAGAGACAGCGTATCGCAGCATCTCTCCTGCTCCTGCTCAAGACACATTACACTCGAGATACTCCATTTCATTTCCTACTTTTCCTATCATCGTCCTATTCTCAACAGAATAACACAAATTGTGAGAAGTTAAATATCACACATGTTCAAAAGTTGTAAAAAATTGCTCAAAGCACTTTCATACTTGTGAAAACTATGTACATTGCAAAAAAAATTGATATAATTGTATTTATTCGTACAAATAAATGTAACTTGATCAATTCTATTCTGATTTCCATTTACCTCCTCTGCATCCATACAAAATATCTATCAAACGAAAAAAATTTAAATTTTCTCTTGAAAAGTGCAACCATTCCATTAATATTTTTTTATGACGTTGTCACGTTCAACTATCGTCAGTAAACCGACTTTACAGTCAACCGATTTCTTTATTTGTGATTCAAACATATTACGCAAAAGTACATCTATATGTACGGTACGGTTCACCGTACTATGAAGTGATTGCGCTACAAAAAATTATTTTATATACGATATAAATAAATTAATGAACAAATCAGATCGATAGACATCCTTTTTATTGTAGAAAGTCAATTTTTGACGTTCGCGACCCGGATACGGTCACTTGTACATATACATCTTTTGCTGATAGGGTATAGGTAACACGATATTCTTGATTAATTTTTCAAAGCAATTTGAATTGATGTGCGGAGTGAAGGAATAGTAGGCATATTTCTGTAATTTAAATATTGAATGATAATTTTGTCAATTTAAATAATAAAAAATTCGTATTAATCAATGGGGGGATATAATTCGTTCAGGTTGTGATTCTCTTGAATTTTATTTAGCATATGGGGATGCCCGAAGTATGAGGGCATCAACTTTTGGGGATGATAACTTATGGAGGTACCTGGAATGTAGCAGGGAGATAGCTTTTAGAGGGGACTTGGTTATTGAAGGATAACTTCGGAGGAGATCGAAAGATTTCAATATAATTTTTAGAAGAGACTGACTTTGTGCAGTTCTGGCTGAGTCTATCTTCTGGAGAAGACTGGGCTACTTAAGCTGATACAGGAATAAAACAGACTTTCAAATTTACCTCTCGGATGATCTTGAAGTCAACCTGAAATATAGTTCCAGTATTCTGCAGCAGAACTCTTTCAACTCCTGGACGCATCCAACCTCTTGGCAAAAAAACCAGTCAGGTGGTGTAAATCTTTTATAGAATTTTTCAATATTTGTAAAATCATGGAGCATTTTGTTTTTGGTGGAATTTCTAGAAAGATTTTTCATCAATATCCAATTAATCGTTTTGATATTCTGTGAGTATAAATTACTTAGACATTAACAGTTCTAACTGAGATACTCACAATCCCCTAGGAACGCCGAGGTGCGTAATAAAAAATACAAATTTATTTAGTGAAAAATATTCTGCTGAAACAATGACTTGATCTTGTTATATATTTTTGGAATGAAAAAACTGAGGCAATTTAAATGAACAATGTTGTGTATTAATTCAAACAGTGAAGAAAATTGTACTTGCTTTCATCTCATTCTACATAAGAAATGAGAACCTTTGAGTTGAGAAGCTCTAGCTGAAAATTTTTTGAACTCGTTGATAGTTTGAAGGAAATATCAGCAAAGAATTGAGGTTTCACTTGTCTTATTTTCTCATAAACAGAGAGAAAACTTACCACGTAGTTTTTTACAGCTTTAACGGTTACCGAGATGGCTTCAGTATACATCGAATAGTATATTAGTATATTATGATCAAAAAACCCTGTTTTATAGTGTCATATGTAGTGAACTTCTGTATTTCTCATAATAACGTTGTAAACTATTTAAGAAGTACGACATAAAAATATAAATGCTAAATGAAATGGCGACTGTAATATATCAGCATACGAATTGCACCGTAACATAGGCTAAGTAGAGCGTAATAACGTCTTCTAGGATCATATTGACCAATATTTCAAGATAGAAGTCACAATAGCGCTTCGTATCACAACGTTTTGCCATAACTCAACCCTGTAATTGCAACGAAAATATTAAGGGGGCTCACATACCACAATTTATTATTATGCTTGTAAAGTAGGCCGCACCCCGTTGTGTCGGTAATTTATTAAGCTTTTCAGAAACATGGCTTTGCGGGCACTTGTGAAAAATACCGCTGAATTACTCTACGGAAAAACAAATATGTGTAATTTATTTTATTTGCTTTAACACATCAGCTTGGCATTGTTTTGCTGAGTTGCATGTCTGTGATAATAATTTATACTTAGATGAAGGCAGAAACAAATGAATAATTAACACAGAAATGAATATTTTCAATTTTTAAAGTTTCATGTGTACCAGAATATTTTGGTTTTTGAAACTTGTCGAGCAATTAAAGTTTCACCAGCGTTACGAAAAATACAACTAAAGAAATGTTTTTCCCATTACAACAATTAGCTGTTCATACACTAGTCCAAGAAATTATCGCACAACATGAAAACTGTTGAACTTCAGTATTTCCATCAAGACAGCAGATATCTTTTCAGATTTGATATGCTTTCACAAAATGATTTGGTTGAAGCACAACAGATGATATCTTCTTTCTTCCTTTCATTGTATTCACTCGTTTTTCATTATTTTCATCTAATTATATTGTTGATGGACTTAATTCACGGATATTCATCTTAATATAAATAAAATGAAACATTTCTGTCAGATTTCCACAATATTTATTTTCAATACATGATCAGATACGTTGATGATTTTCTTGTGAGTTTTCAATATTGTAACAGACAAACAGACCAGCTAAATGAAATGCATTACAAAATAAGTTTATCTGCTGGAATTGAACGTAGCAATTCAATAAATTTCTTAGACATAACCATTACTCAACTCAATAATCATCTCAACTAAAACTTATATCGAAAATGAACATTCACGGACCCAACAAACCCTTTGGAGTTTTTCAGCACATAACACAAAAATCAGCACCTTATACTTCAATTTGTAATCGACCCTATTCCGTTGCCCTATCCATAACAGACATTAATATGGAAATCAATATCATTAAGAAAATTTCATCAAAAGATAATATTTCAGTCTCCCACATAAGCAGTATCATTTAACCCAAAGGTCAAAAGCAAATTTCTCAACTACTGTATTCTATTATGGAAAAACCAGGAAACTAATATATATAATATATATAATATATTTGTCTAATTTACAATGGTAATCAGCAATTATCTTTACAGATTTTATGCAAAGAATCCCCATCATCATACGTAGAACAATAATGAAAACGAATAATGATTTTGGAGGAATTTTACTCAATAATTGTGATTCGTAACGCGTTTCACTATACCGTAGCTTCTTCAGACAAATGAATGTACAGAAATTATGACAACTATATATAGATACAACTGAGAATATAAATACAATGTTAAACAAGATGTTAAATCGATTTGATCATTAATGAGTCTACCTGAGTGTTTGTGTTTGTTGATTTTAAAGTTTCCCAAAGATTTACTTTCCAATATTTATCATCAGTATGCAAAATTTCAAACTGTGGGTCGAAATACAAATTATTTTCTGAGAGATGATTCGCGTAATTTGAGTCTGATTATTTATTTGAAAAACTGCGTTTATGTTCGGATATTCTAATATTGGAAATTTTATGTCTTTCACCAATATCAAATTATTACAGAAATTGCAATTCAATCTATAAACACCTTTTTTCTTTTATCTGATTTGGTTTTATTGTTTTTATATATTTGCTTAAGCCATTATTAGTTCAGAAAGTTATGTTGAAATTATTTCTACTCAAGAATGATTTCAGTTTTTTCCTTGTAAGGCCAGGTTAAGGTAGGTTGCGGTATTGAAATCTTATTTCAATTTATCGACAGGGTAAACTTCATTCAATGCGATTCTACTTTGTTCTTTATTCAAAATATTATTTTTTATTTTGGGATTATAACCATCAGGTTTTGCAATTTTTTTAATTGAATTCAGTTCTCTGTTGAAATTTTCTGGTGTTAACGAAATCCTAATCAATCTATGAATAAAACTGATGAATGCTGACATTTTATGTTGATACGGATGACATGACAAGTTATCTATTATATTATCGGTATGTGATAGCTTATGGTAGATTGCGGGAACATGTTTTACATTTTCATTCGAAATTGTCACGTCTAAGAAATTTATTGAATTTTCGCTTGCTATTTCGGTTGTGAATTCAATTTTTGGATGTAATGAATTTATATAATTTTCGATTAAATATAAAAAATTGCAACTGTCTACCTGTTCTTTGTTATTGACAAGAATCATGTCAATATGATCATCCAATCAGATATTCTTTCATTATTACAAATTTGTTCAGATCAAAATTATTTCCACTTCAATAACAAATATTATACTAGTGAAGACGGCTTGATTATGTATAATCCGTTATGTCCTTTGTTAGCAGAAATATTCATGAATAATTTAGAGAAATTTATGCATAATCATCTATTTCGTGAATATTGTTCATACAGGCTCGCTAATTCAATAAATTTCTCAGACGTAACAATTTCGAATGAAAATGGAAAACATGTTTTCGCAATCTACCATAAGCCGTCACATACAGATATTATAATATTATAACAACTTGTCATGTCATCCGTATCAACATAAAATGTCAGCATTCAACAGTTTTATTCATAGATTGATTAACATTCCGTTGTCACGAGAAATTTTCAATAAAAGAATTAAATTCAATTAAACAATTGCTGAAAATAATGGTTATATTCAGAAAATATGAATAATATTTTGAATAAAAACAAAGTAGAATCGCGTTGAATGAAGTTTAGCCTGTCGATAAATCGAAACAAAAATTCAATACCTTAACCTGGCATTAAAAATGAAAAGCTGAAATCAATCTTGAGTAGAAATAATTTCAACATAGCTTTCCAAACTAATAATCGCTTAGGTAAATATATAAAAACAATTAAACCAAATGAAGAATAAGAAATAAATCAAGTGTTTATAGATTGAATTGCATACTGTAATCATTTCTTTATCGGTGAAACACATAGCAATTTTATATTAGAATATCGGAACATAAACGCAGTTCTTCAAATAAAAATAAGAATCATCTCCTAGAATATAATCACTCTTTGGACCCACAGTTTGAAATTTTGCATACAGATAATAAATATTGGAGAGTAGATCTTTGGGAAACTTTATAAATTAACAAACACAAACACTCGGTAATGAATAAGTCGATTTAAGCCCTTCACCTCTATTGAATCTCTTCAGGGAGCAAACTTTTCCTTAATTTTATTGGATATTCCTGTCATCAATAAGCACTTAAGAAGAAGCAACTCCATAAGCTTTCAATTACTCAAGTACATTTGTATTTATATTCTCATTCTTATTTTCTGTACATTCATTCGTCTGAAGAAGCTACGGTGTAGTGAAACGCGTCACGAATCACAATTATTCAATAAAATTACTCAGAAAACATTACTTGCTTTTATTATTGATAATGGAATTCTACCAAGTAAAAGCCTCTCAAATTCATGTTAAATAGAAAAACAAGGATAGACGCCATTTTGTGATTTTTTTTTCGGCCAAGGTCTAAGAAATAACCACATTTTTACTCATTAAAGATTTTTTTTATTCCATTTAGATCACTACACCACCGTATGACTGGCAACCCCCACTTCACTGGCAGGCTACTGAATTAATTTTCGACTTTTTCTTCAATTTTTTATATACTTTAAAAATCAGTAAATATTGTTTGAAAAAATGAATAGTCAAAATGTTTCTAATTTTTTTTATCCTAGTTTGAAAAATACCAAAAATAGGGCTCTTGACCAGAATACCCCCTTGAGATCGATGTGTTCCTTCATAGTTGAAGCAACAGTCATATTATTTTAATATTGTAATAATTTTTGCGTTTTGTGATGAAATCAGACATTAAATAGACCATATCTTCTGGTTTAATGTCGGCTGCCAAATACTAAAATTACAAAGCTTTCTTCGCTATATAACGAATATGAAAAATGGCAAAACATGGCGACTATTTTACTCTGTTGATTATTTGTAACTTTACGTCTTCTGTAATAGTATCGATCCAACGTTTGTTTCTGTTTTTCGGTTGCGTTTTTTGTTCTGACCTTTCTCTTGAAATTATCTCGCTATGAAACTTTGAGATGCTGTGATAGACCTTTGTTAAAAAACTTTCTCGTCTTCAGAATCACAGTCCGTATCAGAAAAATTTCATAAGAAGGATAAAGCGTTCCAGGCTGAAATTTCAGGGGTTGTCTCTGCGACCATAAAAATTTCCAAATACCTTTTCCAAACAACAGAACCTTTAAATATCTAAGTTATAGCATTATTACAATGGGCGATAATTCGTACCCGCCAGCAAGTAAAAGGAGAAAGAAACATTAATTTGAACCGTTGAAATGTTAATATTCTCGTTCTTCGAATGTTCATCGTGGAAAAACTTAGATGGAATTTTATTAAAATCAATCTGAACGAGCAGTTTTACGGCGGTGCCATGAAACGTTTATGAGAAATTCAGTTTACTTGCGCTCCTTAATTACCATTATGAATTCAATTTTCTGGATTTAGCATTTTAGTGATACTCTTTCTAACTTCCCTTCCTCCTTATGTGTTCGTCTACGACTCGGGGTTTTCAGTGCAAAAATTAAATATCTATTTTATGCAAACAGTATTTAGAACTCCCTTCAGAGTTTTCCGTAATGCAATTCATGTTTTCTCTGGAAACTAAAGTAGTCTATTCTTCATATTTAATAATGCATAGAGAACTGACTGTACGAGGTGGATCTCTTTTTTGAATCAATCGATGAAACGTGTTATTTTGAAATCTATGTAAGCAAAGATCTGCCAACATTCCGTTTTGGAGATACAAGGTCATCATGTAAATAACATTTTTTTTTGTTATCAACTTTTATAATTTTCGAGATGTCAAATTTTTTTTGCAGTGCGCCAGTGAATACTTCAAATAACATTAGTTGATTTCTTAAGGGGTTTAATTAGTTTCAAATTGTAAACATTTTTGTAATTATTTTTAAAACGAACGACATGAATTTCCTTCCTAATCTACAAAATTGATACTGAAACATTTTTACGTTCTTCTTTTATCCAAGGTTGAAAACCATTGAGCATTTCGGTGGTATTTTGAGAGCTAAATTAGGTTGAAATCAAACCATTTCCTCAAATTTTGCATCCATTTAGTTCTTCTTCTTTTTTCTCTACTTCTATTTCCACAAATTTTGACTTCTAGAATCCATACTTTCGTTTACAAATGTACGTATTTTTCAATTGCGTTTACTTCATTTCTTTTAGAGATTAATGATATTGCAGATCTGATTGACACTATACTGCTCCTTGCCAAATTTCATGTTTCTAGGTTAACAGGAAATAACATTGAGAGTGTATATTGCAAAAATAAACGGAACTATTTTTCAATTGCGATGACTTAGAAGTGTGATTTTTTCTTAGTTACAAAAGGTTACTGACTTGAGAATTCTTTATCATTTTCAGGTAGACAGACGGTAAACCAGGTTAAGATTATTGAAGGAGCTCCTTTTTTTTGGAGTACGTAATTCTCAAATAACAAATAAAACTAAGAACAGAAGAATAGATCATAAAAGATACGTTCGACTATCGCAATAAGATTTGTTAAAATCAAAAGTAATTGAATTTTTAACTCTACAGTTGAAAAAACTCATTTATAATTTTTTATAGCTGAAGATGATGGCAGAATGCAGTTCAAAACAGGTCTAACTAATCTATTGTATAAAGTCCTGAGTGACTGACTGACTGATTCATCGACGCCGAGGCAAACTTACTGAAGCTAGATAAGTGATATTTGGAACTTGACTTGCTTTTGTGGCCTATAGGTCCATCAAGGAGGGATTTTGCGAAAGGGGTATCAACGTTTGTATGCAATTTTTGTTTGTGCTGAGATCTTTTTGGAAATTCGTGAAGAGGTTTTCAGTAAATATCTCATTCGATCTAAAATTCTATCTCTGAAGGGGTAACAGAGGTATTGAACTTAGTATGGGGAAAAAATTTAATTTCGGCTTGGAACTTCGTCAATGTAGTCCGGAAAGAGAATAAATGAACACGCCTTTCATTATTTTTCGATAGTCAACCAATAAAGGGGTGTCCTGGGTTTGAATGCCATTTTACACAGTCAGACGCATGCATAACTATTCAGTTTTGACACGTACTTTTTTTTCTGATCCTTTAACGTGCTCTATTTCTGCCTTTCAGCTAATGACTCGCCGAGGAATTCTGTCACCTCACTAACCCGAGAATGTTGCCGAACCCCTCTCATGTCGACTAAAGGGATCTTTAGTGTCCAACACATCTCTGTTAGACAGGACCGACGGCTTTACATCTCCTCCGAAAGATGGACACTCAATTGATTTCCAGAGTCCGAAAAATCGCACCGACTTTGTGAGGATTGAACCCAGATAGCTCAGCGCAGGAAACGAGCATCATGTCGTCTACGCCACCGAACCGGCTGACACGTACTTTCGCTGTCCATATTAACATAGAATATTATAGTTCTATGAAATCCATTGAACATATTTGTAAATGATGGCAGTAATCAGGCATCATTGAATCCATAAAATAACAGGGATGAGATTAAAGTGTAAGAAAGTGGTCGCTGCATTAGTAATTCCGAAGTTGTTCGGAAAATTATAGCTTTTCCCATACACGAAATATTACAGACGATTATTCATCTGTTTGTCCATCTAGAAATTGGACAGAAAATATATTTCAATCCGAACGACCATAACCAAGCTATTAAGGTCAACAATCCGAAGAAAACTACCCTATTAGCATATTTTGATCTTCGCAGTAGAGAAGATTTCGCAGAAAATCTTCTTTACGTTGAAGTTCCCTCATACTATGAGTGGAAAAAGAACAGGATTGAAAAACGGGAATCCATGTCAATGGAATGCCGACAGTAAAGAAATATCCAGCTTAAGGTAGGGTGTTTCACACAAATAACGCCAAATATTATTATTTTCGCGTACTTATTCATAGAGTGCGAGGGCCAACATCCATTTTAGATTAAAAATTATTAATTATATTATTTATCACACAAATCAATCAGAGTATCTCTTGGTTTATTAGAGGACGACCAGCAATGGGACCTTTCTTCCATATTATTGGACAATATTAGAATGAGGTTCACCAAAACTTCAAATGGCACCTTGAAAAACTGTGCCTTTTTTTTCACCACTGAAACCCAAGGATAATCAGACCCTAAAGGAGTTGATAGCATATTCGAAGAAGCGGTCAATATCGCCAAACAATTAAATCTAGAGGTCGATAGTGATGATGTTCAAGAATAGCTAGATTCGCACAATCAAGAGCTAATAATTGACGAGGTAATAGAAATGCGTGAGCATGAGCAAGATATTGAACAAACTGATTCGCTGACTCAATTGAATTGGAAAATCAAATGACAATTGCAAACTTAATTGAAGACCTCAATTCAATTGGAACGATATTACGAATTTTAGAAAAAATAGTTTCTAATGGAGAACGCGTTTCTATTACAAAACACGGAATGAAAGAATTACTAAAATGCTACGAGAAAATTTTGCGTGAGGAGAATAAAACTCAACTCCCCAGGCAACAATATATGAAGTCTTTGATATCAAAATAATTTCTGTATACGTTACTTTATTCATAACAATGTAAATTGTTTCATCATTTTACATTTTCTTAAACATTTTTCTTCAAACATACTGTTCTCTTTGGACTCTGGTCCCGATTCAACATAATTTATATGTATTTCTATGCAAAGTTGAGCCCCGACTGACGCGAATTCGACTTAGATGGCAATATGACTGTATATGAAGGGCTCAAAAGCCAATCAGTGTAAGTCAGTTTTTTTCCGGAAACGACAAACTGCACAAGATTCTAGGTTATTAAAACTTTCATTTGACAGTACATTCAAGTTACTAGTTTAACTATTAAGCGAGAGATGGCGCCACTAGTATTGTCTTCCAAAAATTATCCAAAAATATTCAGAGGCTAACTGGTCAGTCATACGTCAGTTTGCTTGCTGTTTCTTTCAGTTAAGTTTATTCAGTGACTGCTGAGTGACGTCCAAGAACATAATTACTCTCACTTGGTACTGTCCTTAATATGAACGTTTCAGAGAGTGAAAGGGATTCATTTTCTGATAGTGAATCTGAGTATTCTCCTGAAGATGAGCCTCATTCATCCGATTTCGGTAAGTGAAATTAGCTCAAAAGAATTGTTTAAAAAAAACATGCTAATTCTCAGTAAGGACTTCATGTTTTCTATTGAAATGCTGAATATGAGCAATGAGTCAGTTACAAGTGAACTCAATATAATTCTTTCATTGTTTTTTGACTTACGCTGATAGCCTCTGAATATCTTGTTCTATTTCTCAAACTACCATCTGAGACAGCATGATGGTAATAACAATGACAACGATAATAATGACAGAGGAAACAATGGCGGAGTTAATAATGATAAGGATCAAATACAGGGAAGAGAACGTAAACGAAACAAAGCAAAATGGAAAAGAATAGTCAATTCCGCTAAAAGAAATTCAAGGAAAGCGTACGTAAATCGAACTGGCAGAAATATAATTGAGAAAAGTTTCAGAAATGTAGATTGTGGATGTTCTAGGAACTGCTCTGTTCTGTATATCCGCGACAAATAATTTTTGAGTTGTTTTATGACTTGGGAGATAATACTAATCAAAATGTTCATCTTCGTGCATTGATCCAAAACTATGAAAACGTTGGCCAAGCAGCGCATCGAGGCAACCACAAATCAAATCAATAAAATACTATTCAACGACATCAACACTGTCAACTCGTGATGTAAAAAATTTTTCATTGATAGTTTCCAGATGTGATGGTCGAATCTATAAAATATCTTGTAGCCATGAGCTGTTCTCTTGCATCGATAGGAGAGGTCATCGGGAATCTTCCAACAAGATAGATGTTACAAAAGTCAAGGAACATATTCAGTCATTTCCTGCTTATAAAAGCCATTACACGTTGTGAATCCTAATCTAACCATTAGAAAAATTTGAAAACCTTACATTGAAAAAGGTCGGGAAGAAGGTACAGAACCTGTGAAGGACAAAATAAATTATCACTCCTTTAATTAACATTTCAAGCCTCCAGCAAAATACACTAGTCAATTATGGGACTAATTACAGAATATTCTGAATTTCAGCCTCATTGACGGAGAGAAATATAGAGCAGATATTTATAAAAAAAATCATCTTTAAAAAGCCGAAAGTGCTAAAACTTCAATGAACAATGATAAGATGTCATCAGGAGAAAATACATACGTACTCACATTTGATCCTGAAAAAGCCTTGGGCTTTCCCAAACTCAGCACTTCGGCTGCTTATTATAAACCTACATGCTAAGTTTATAATAAGCAGCCGAAATGCTGAGTTTGGGAAAGGCCAAACTTAGCATGTACGTTTATAATTTGGGGATCCATAGCTTCAAAGATGAGAAGGGATACATGTTCATGTGGGATGAGATGGTTGGATCTCGGGGATCGCAAAAAATTGGGGCCTGTTTGGGAAGCACCGGAAAGCTCATGCTATCAATCATGATAAGATTATTATGTACTCAGATTGCTGCACTGGGCAGAACAGAAACATAAAATTGAATTCAGTATTACAAAAGCTGGTTCAAGGCCCAGAAATTAACAATCAAATCATTGATCACAAATTTTTGGTGTCTGGGCACAGTTATTTGCCCAACGACGCCGATTTTGGTGTCTTTGGATCAGAACCTCGCAAAAAGGATTTTTTTTATAGCCCTAAAAAACCCATCCATTTCAGGTCGAAGTAATGAATAGAGAGGGATTTCTCTCAATAGAAAAATCAATACTGAGGGTGGCAAAGTGAATTGTTCAAGAATAAAGTAGTTGAGATACTTCAAAAATAATCCTCATTCCATATTCTATGAAACCATACAAAAAGACTTTTCTTCCTTTCGAAATTGAAATAAAAAGACGGCTTCAAAAGGAAGACATCCTAATTTATGTAATATTGTTCAGGATTCATTATATTCAGAGCGAAGACCTGTGAAAGCTGTGAAAAAAATCACATGTTAGACCTCTTACTCTATATTCTTCCGACCTATTACGCATATTTCAACTGTTTACCTTCCATAAATAACCGAACACGTGCTTCCACTTCTCAATGACAATGATACAGGAAATGAGTGTGAGAGTGATGAATTCGTTGACTAAGTTTCTGAAAATCTTCAGTGGACAACTAATTTAGGTCAATTTTGCTCTATTTTACCAAATTTATTTTCATGGGAGTTACAAATTAGGTTTAGATCACATCAATTATAGTAATGACTTAATTATCTCTGTTGAATGTTCGATTTACTTACACTGATTGGCTTCGGAGAGCTGCATATATTATTTAAATAAAATAACTTTTCGATTTTGAATTGTTTGAATTTAAACCGTGGTATACACCAGCCGATACATTCTCTTCAAAGGTTCCAATATCTTTATTCAATACAATTAATGTTGGATATCAATAGCATAATACACTCTAATTAAATACTCTATTCAACAACAATTTGACCATTTAATTTATTTTATCTAATTAAGCCTTCGAAGCAGAAAGATTCTTTAAAAATTATAGAAAATTACTCAACCTCCAAACGTACGACGTCGCGAGCGAAAGCTAGTTAAATAATACAACGTCATTACCAGATCATTTTATATTTTCCATGGCACATATGATCTTTTATGTCTCAACGTTTTGTCATGAGTTTATCACCATCGCATAATAATATTCAACAATACGTTAATTTTCTTTTCTTCCATTTCACGATTCTTGAGTGAAAAACCTTGTTTTTGTTCCGACCGCTTCTGACACGTCCAATATCATCAATGTACAAATCAGAAAAAATCTCAGCGGAAATATAGCGAACGAGAAAATGATATTTAAGTTACTGGACAGGCGAAGAAACCAAGCGACAGACGTAACATCGGACTTCAAAATCGAGACGATTAACGAAATAAAGTGGTAGAAAATGAAACGCCTGAAAAGCAATCTCTGTCCCGTCACTTTTATATTCCGACGGGACGTACTTCCAAGTTTACGATATAAAAATCGGGCGTGTGAGTTCTCGCGAAGAGATGTGTGCCACCAGGGATTTACTATTTGATCGGCAATAGACCGACTCGAAATGTGATACGTCAAATTCTCTAGTGGTGACGGAAAACGGAAACAGGTTCGACCTCCGTTACATGAGGTTTCATGTTGGATTGTGACGCTTCACTTGTCTTATCTTCCAACGATTATAGAGATACATTCTGAGTTGTTCCCAATGGAACAGTTTTGTAACAGAAGCAACAGAGATTTGAGATATTCTAAAATCTGCGATCTTATTGTGTGTTTCTATCTTTTTTGATTTCTTGTTCATATACACATATAGCAAATTTGTAATAATATTATGAAAATTTTCTCTGATTTTCAAACACCACATGAAATCACGCTTTATAAATAATAATGAACAATTACTGTGACCGCTATAGGATATTTATTTAATGGTATTTTTACTTGAATGCTTCAAATATTTGGGATTTACGCTGGTCAGTCTGGTCATTCATTATCTGTGCATTATTATTAAAGAGGGGTTTGTATATTTCAGCTGATTCTAAATAATGGAGTTTTCTACCTTTCGGAACAATATGCAAAATTTCCAAACTATCAATACTAGGAAAGGAGTGTCTGCTTTGAATACAATGGTTGGCTAATGTTGAATCTTGTTTATTAACGAAAGAAGTCTGATGTGCTTTATATTTGATTTAGAAGGATCGACCTGTCTGACCTATGTGAAAATTAACTTATAACTCCTGATTCATTTAAATTTTGAATACTGGATTTGGCATTAAATTGTATTGAAGATAATTTATTTTGAGGTCTAAAGACAATTTTTGATTTTAATATGGAAAGTTTATATGGAAACTTCAACTTTAACCAGTCATTGTATTCAAAACAGACACTCCTTTCCTAGTATTGATAGCTTGGAAAATTTGTATATTGCTCCGAAAGGTAAAAACTCAATTATTTAGAATCAGTTGAAATATACGAATCCCTCTATAATGATAATGCACAGATAATGAATGACTAGATTGACGCGTTAATCCCAAAAATTTGAAGCATTCAAGTAATGATACCATTAAATAAATATCCTTTAGCCTGTATGTATATCTGTACCGCTGAATTTTGTATTTTGTTCTTACACTGTCTGAAGTTCGAAACCGCGGTCACCGTAATTGTTCATTTTTATTTATATTTATTGGTAGTAAAAACATAGTAAATTTTCATTAGAGTTTTATTAATCATGATCAACTACCAACTAGTAACGGCTAAATCTATTTGCTGTCACAAACGCCACATAACACTCTGTTAATATTCTTTGTTTACCGTCTTCACCATCTTCCAAGACTTCAAGACTTCCGAAAGCACAACACCGCAATAATCAAAGAAAACAGTCAACAAGAACCTATTCGACTTTTTATGGATTTTGACGTAGTGTTTTCGGTTTCATCTCAGTTGAAAGACGCCGTTCTGAAGTTTATTGAGTGGTTTGCATGTCATACTCATAAAATCTAAATGTTTATCTAGCAGTTACACAGCGTCTTATGAATGTGAGGTCGGAAATAGACTCGTTCTAGCATGTATTCAGCGACCTTCACGGGATTCAATTCTTGAAGAAAAATCAGGTCCTTTTGAACTAGTACAGCAGCAACGCGTTTCATGTTCAAAATGTTACAAATTGATACTTGCAACACAGAAACTGTATTGCCTATCTTTCTCGAATTTAAATGACGATTTTCAATTACCATTACCCCACTTTATCGATTATAACTTCAGTTGAAGATGCTAATGCCGACTACAGCGAGACAAATCTTTCACCACATCTTGGCCGCTTTTGAATGCACTCAACCACTCAGTTGGACGTGCTTTTGATAAATTCGATTCACCCAAAGCCTTCAGTAACATTTTCAGCGATTCGTCACACGAAATTCGATTCGCAATACCAAATTTGAGACAAAGTCTTTTTACATTAGTTCTATTCATTACAAAAGTCGCAGAATACACTCATGAGAACCGACAAAATGTAGCACACGAAACTAACTGAATGTTAGATCACAACAAAAATATTGACAACATATTTTTTTAAATAATCAAATCTCGGTACTTCTTTGGCAGAATGTACTTTGGAAGCGAATATAATCGGCGGTGAGAGTGTAGCTACAGTGTTAGGCATTTGACACCACAATCAAACAACCTTTGATTTCCATAAGTTTTTGATTGATGCTAGTGTGAATCAATTTATATACTCATTAATTGCTTATTGAACATTGATTTGAAATGAGTTGAATATAATTCAAACGTCACACAATAGTTTGTACTCAAGCTGCTAATTCAAGAGGCTGGATTCTGCTTCAAGAGCAAGACAAAGTCTGCCGGTTCTGCTAGAGAATTCATATTCGTGAATTTTCTTACATGCGTATTGTCACTCTAGGTGTAGCGCAGAGGCGGTTGTTTGATATCGTTAGAATTTCTTTGAATTTTTCGTATAATTAAGAGAGAAATGCATTCTTTTTAGAAATGTTCAATAGTACCCTATCTTAGTAAACGTACTGAGAGACATCACTTAAGTGTTGATGAAATGACAGAGTAGTTGGAATGCTTTAGGGGCGGGAAAACACAGACAGAAGTTTCACAAACAATCGTTACTACTCAAAGCGTAATTTCGCAATTGATATCATAGTAAGAAGAAATAGGCTTTCAACTGTTATGATTTTGTCTTGCCTCAAACTGAACAGCAGCACAAGAGAGGATATGTCAACACAACAGTTATATCTGAGGTATTGCATACTTTTCTATTGTTCTATTTTTGAAATTTTCAGTTTAACTCACTCCATGAATGTTTCCTTTCTATTTTATTTCATGCTATAGCATTTTTTCTATTTTTTTTTTGATTTTTTCTTCTTATTTTTGTCATTTTCTGTACCGAGTAAGTTTCGAATAGCTGCATGCTCATTCACTAATATAAACTCATTATTTATGATAACGCTTTATGATGATTTGTGACATACATATTTAAATTTTTCCTGTAATTGGTAGGAAGTAGTTCGTGTAACCTGTAGGAAATAGAGAACTTATTATTATTATTTTTATATTGATGACCTCAATTTACATGCAGTCAACTTCAGGGGGAGCTTAGAACAATATATGAGAAATATGCCGTTATCAATATAAACAGAGGTGAACTGGATGCCCTAAAAAATAACATTTCAAAATCAACTTTGACCGAGAATGAGATTTATGCTTACCTAGAAATGACGCAAAAGAGATATGAACTCAAATGAATTAAATTTCGGGAAAAAGCTCTATCGAATCAGAAAGCGGAACCTACATGCCATAAATGCATGGTCAACTGAAAGTGTGACCTACTCAATTCGGTTTCTGTATCCTCTCTGCCAGTAGAGGTGAAGAGATATTGTTAGTATAGACTGGAAATATGAGAAGATATCTTGAAAAAACCTCAAGTGAAAATTGAAAAATACACGAAGCCCTATGCAACAGAGACGACTTCATGGCTATACAATTCACGAGAAAGGAAACAACTCAGCAGAGTTTTCCGTTATCTCAAACACAGTGGAAATCAGAGGTCTTACACAGAAAGTATGCTTATATTCGCACGGCGCTTCTGCCACAGAGTAGTTTAACCTATCTGAAATTGAGACGCCTTCACTCCCAAAACTGAAGGCTCCGTTCAATGTCAAGTGATTCTAGATCTCAAACACGTTGATCGAGCTAACATAACAATTCCACAAATTACAACCTGCGAAATTTTCGTTATATGTGTGAAAACATGTAAATGTTATTGCGTTCCCCAACTAAATGACACAGAGGCCACTCATCATTGCCACCGGGAAAACATGAGCGATTGTGAGTAGCCTCTGTGTCAGTTCGTTGAAACGCTAAATAACATTTACATGTTTTTTTACACTCCAACGGATTGAGACGAGTAGTTGGCAGTCTAGCCTGATATAGTGAAAGGGTATGCATAGTGATGAGGTAAAATCAGACCAAAACTGCAGCCTATTGCTCCTATTCATGACATCCGACTGAGCTTTACCACTGGTGTGTGGCCTTGGTAAATGATGATTATTAAAGTTGGATCGGAAAACCAGCTCCTTCAAAAAAGGATATTTAACATTCTACGGAAGGTGGAATATTGTTCCTTGAAAAAAATTCTTCAATGCGTCCAGCTAATATATTTACAGATAAGTACGGGAAATATTCTAGAGCATAAGAAAATATAGAGCCTGCATTTGTGCATTCTCATGCCCTGCATCTTGCTCATCATGGTCTATTTAGAGAGAACGTCATCACATTTAAATATTCTCACTCTTCATTGATAGTGAAAAGATTCAATTCTCATGGGACACCACGGCAGAGGAATAGCTCATACTATTCTAGACGTTTTTATACATGAGAAAAAAGGGCCACGGTATTACTGCGTTCAGGTGTTTCACTCGATAATAATCAGGAAAAATAGATAAGTCGCCCAATTGAAGGATATGAATCAAATGAAGTCGAATAACGTCTTATCAATTCTAATGTCGTGAACGGAGTAGTGAAGGCGCATCCAACAGAGCAAAAAATTGGGACTGAATACAGCTCTAATTCACGATGCGCCGATGGACGTCAATTTGGTGAAGACCAGAGGAGTCAGAAAATTTATATTATTCTGAAGATCGATTAGTGATAACAATGTGGCAACGTCTTCGCATAAACAATATTAAATTATCGATGAAATTTTGCGTAACTCATTAAAAGCTTCTTGAAATGCCAAACAAAAACCCTGTTCGTTAAGGAAAAAGCTTTGTCCCTTTCTGGGGTGACCTATGCATTCTTGATGTGATTCAGATGTGGGTAGCAATAAATATAAAAATTCAGTTAACTTGACTAATCAATGACCTATCTTCCTTGATTCCAATGCACGTGCTGTTGGCATCAAGCTAAAAGAGTCGTTCCCCAGTATCAGTCGGGGCATTCTCAAAAGTAGTTTGGTGTGGCGTAGACTTTCATGCAACCAATTTTTGATAACTTGAATAAAAAAAAAGTTTTACATTTATTCTGATAGTTCATGAATCAATTGAGCTGATATCGTGGTACGATATTTTTTGACTAAAGACAATCTTGAATCCTTCGGCATTACACTGGTTCACAGTTTCTCTGATAGCATGAAAGAACAGAACTACAACTAACTCGTAACTTTTGAGTTAACTAATACCTTGGATACCTCCCTTTCTCAGTTTCCTGCTCGAAACATACGAATGGCTCATCTTTTATCTGTTCGTATATCGTCCCCCTACAACCTTTTCACAAAATTGAAATATTTTTCTAGATTACTCAAAGAAATGGAAGATAAAAAAATTAATTTAAAGATGAGATTTCTTTTGAAAGTTATGAAGTTCAATCCAATGCATTTGGCTCAACTTGATAACGAAGTGATGCAGGTATTCGTTTCTGTAAAGACACTATCTAATATCAATTGTTTTTGACATGATGTATCGATATTTGCAGGTGTTCACTATTTTGACGCATTTTTATGTTAATGTTAATGTTAATGTTAACATCCTCGCGGACATAGTGTCCCAGTTTCTTTATCAAATTTTTGATCTGTCGTTTTTGTGTTTCATTGTCACAAGAACCAATTGTGTTGCAAATTACAGCAGTGCCACCAAGACGATACACAAGTTTATAGCGCTCGGTATAGTGTATTCGGTTAATTGCAGTAGATTGATTCATACCACTTCGTAATGGCAGAAGAGGTACAGCTGTAAGGCAGCGACAAAGCAACTGATTCTTGCTAGAACCAAACACCAGCACTGAAAACCTGGCAATAACGTATCGATGCGGATTATGTAGTTCAAATAAAGCAAAAAAAAACGATTCTTGCATCGGCTAGAATTAGAAAGAGGCCTACAGAGCCCAAAGATAGGGTAAGCGGTCGCCTTCAGGAGTTTCCTGTCCATTCTTTTTCGAAAACCGACGTACAGTCACTGAATAGTGACTGTAAGTGTGCTTTGCGTAAGAAATCTTTTTTGGTACACCAATTGAAATAAATTCGGTGAATACGAAATTTCGCAAAAGATAGAACCACAGCTCGAGCTTCTCTCGAAATTGTTCGAAATTTATTCTTGGCAAAATCTACATCCGCTTGAGATCTAGACTGGGAATGGCTAGCACCATCTCCCACTTTCATTTCATGATAAACATTAAACCAGAAGATTGTTTTGAGGCCAAGAGAGCATACTTCAAGATTAAGCCTTTTTGCAGCTCTGTTGGGTTTATTGCCTTCAATCTATGAGATTCTAAGTAAAGTAATGGCACTGCAACGTCGCTTCTGATCCAACTTCGAGCATTGTCAGGTTGTGTTACGCCCCCAGTATAAGTTTGAACTAACTATAGTCATTTGTTTGACCATAGCGTTAGTTTACGTGAAACAATTTTTTCTTGTGCATCCTTTGAATGAGTGGCACCCATTTCTCTTCAAACTTGTACACATTGCAACACAAACATTCAAAAAACTTGGGCAGGCCTACGGAAGAACTGTTCTGTTGAGAGCCCAAGTTTTTTGTCGGTTTCAGGCAATTTCAGAAGGGAGAGAGTCGATTGAAGATGAACCACGAAACGGAAGTTCGAGCACCGAGGGAATTTTTTGTGTTCAGATCCACGGTTGACAATCAGAATCTGCGCGGTTAAATTTGAATCACGGTCATCAGATTTGGACTAATGAATTCGAGATGAGCAAAATTTGTGCAGAGTTGGTAACAAAAAACGTTTCTCAAGACCAAGAGTATCTCAGAAGGAAAAAGAGTCTTTACTCTTTGGGATCCATTTGAAATCTCGTTTGTTCGGTATGGAGTGGCACACTTCAACCTTTATGAGACCCAGAAAAGCCAGATCAAATTAATGCTGATTTTGATATGATTTTGATTTTTTGATAGCCACGGAATCGTCCACGAAGATCTTGCGCCTCCAGCCCTAACGGTTGATCAACACTTTAACCGAGAGGTCCTTGAAAGATTTCGAAGAGAGTCTATCGTGCGCGACTACACATCAAAAACCGAGTGTTGCATCACGACAATGCGCCATGTCGAACTGCAATCTCAATTCTCTTCCCGAGAAATAAAAACAACACGTCAAGGACTCATTTTGGAATACTTGAAAACATCCAAATAGCTGCAACCGACCAGCTGAAAGCTATTCCAGTATCATATGCTATGATAATTGGAAGGATCGTCTCCACCGCTGTGTAGTTCCCCAAGGAAACTAATTTGAAGGAGACAATATTGCATAGTAATTATATTTGAATGAAAAAATCAGTCTGAATACTTTATTCAGTACTCTTAGTACATGGAATTCCTGAAAAAACGAGGTTCATTGATCAATAAAAAATCCCCTCCTTAAACTCATCTTAGTCGCTTTATAAGCTGGCATCTCCAAGGCTATTAAATGCGTTACCCCCTCTGAAATATTTGTAAATGCAATGTTAGAAACAGTGACATTCTGAGTTATAAGTATTGGTCAATCAAAGGAATTGCCATATGTTGCCCTTCAAATACCTTTCCGGTACACTTACAGTTTCTCGATAATGATAAGCGCGAGGGGTTCAGATACACAGCAAATCATGGTAATAGTGTGCCATCAATTAACACTATCAAAGTTAAACTTACTTTGTATACCTTCAGATAAATCCGCTTTTTTCTGTTAAATCCTGAAAAGTCATTTTATATATTTACTCAAAAACATGTTGCAACGCTCACGATATCAATTAAAGGGAAATGAAATAGTTAACATCTCTAGATTTTGAGTATGTATGTATATAACAGAAAAGTTATATTTCCATCTAAATAAAATATAATCCTATCCTGCTTCTGCTTTGTATGTCACTTCGTGTGGATCGATTCCCAACGTAATCAACAGATGACACCGAGTTTGCCCTAAGGCTTTCTCCAACATCTTTTATTAATCGATATTTCTACTGGAGTTTTGGGAATTGTTACATTTTCGTCGATGTTCGCAACTTATTTTCGTTTTAGACAACGTAATTACTTTTAGCAGTTTTCCGATATTTATGGTGCCTTCCGTTATATCATAATTCTCCAGTATCCCTAGAGCATTTTTCAAATGAAGTAAATGAGGAGTAATATACACAGAAAATAAACTTGTGCAAGAAATATATGAAATATCTTGGAAATAACAAAATAAATGCAACAAATATATCGACTACGCCTCTATGAAGTTAAAGGAGAGACATTTATTGACTGAAACTGGAAACGCTCTGAAGACTAGTTTTCAGGAGGGATTGAAATTTGGTGCAGTTACAGAAAAAAGTGCGAGTAGATCCCACCCAAGAACAAAATGTATTATTTTGTAATGCTAAAAATTCACAGTTCTATTTATGTAGTGCAATGCGACATTAGCGACCGTCAGAGTTGACTCAAATTCTGATTCCAAGAAATAGCAGCCTCGAGAGTTTGGTATTTCAAGATGATAGCTTCTTATTTTTCGTAGAAGAAACGAACCAGTTCATTATCACTAAATTGTTTTCGTGATGTTACTAGAGATATTCAGTTTTCGGATTTAATTGTGCTAAAAGACATTGCTTCTCTTCAATTTTAATTTTTCAAGAAATTGGCCTATAAATTCAGATCATCTTCCGATTGTCAATATATTATACTGTGAATATCTGATTAATACAAGGTTTCAGTGACTGTTAACAAAAAAATACAATATTATATTAAAAATGAAAATATGGAAATTTATAATAAATCATCCACTAAATGAGAAGCCAGCCTTTCACGCACGATTTGCTTAGGTACTCAACGACAACTCTACATTAATAAATCGATCAACAGGGTGAAAACCAATATACTCTGAGAAGGTTGAGTGAAAATAAATTGTATTTCTCAAAGGATCACTCTTTCGGCAAATTATATTCAATTTTTCAATTGAATAAAACGATGATGATTAAATTTTCATTACATTTATGAACTAATTTTGCGTTTCACCACTTTATGGCTTCTTCAGATAAGTAGTACATTTGATGTGCCTTGTATATTACATTGGTAGTAGCAGGTATATAGCTCAACACGAGGAAAATTCAAACAGGAGAGCTTGTAAATCCTAAAAGATTTAGTAAAACTAGGTCTAATTGACTATTTAGTAAGTTTCTAGAATATTTCTGTTTTCTGACTTACAATTTTCCATCGGTTCAGATTGAAATTATTATCGAAAGTATGGATTTTTCAGAGAATAATATTCATAGTGAGAATCTGATTTTTGTTTGTGAAAACTGCGTTTGTGTTCTGAGAACCAAATATTGAAGTTTCTTAGGTTTCTATCTATACAAATTTAATTAAAACTTCCACAATACAGCATATAACAAGCAGCTTTGCCCCTTTATGAATTTCGGATTTACAGTTTTTAATGTACCTGCTCAGAGAGTTATCCGTTCTGCATCTATATTTAAATAATGAGATGGTAGAATAATATATTCCCTAACTAAATTAAAATGAAAAGATTCGATACTAGTGGAGAACTACAAGTATAGAATGTTTTCATTCTTACCGAGTAACAGACTGTATTTTCGCCACCGTCGCAAAGTATAAATCAAAAACGAATGAATTGTATCTGAAAAACAATAAAACAAGTTATTTATTGAGACATTGGTGTCCACATTTTATTCACATTAATATTTATAGTATCTGAACAATAATTGAAATTAAAAATTGGCGCATTGGTGACACGGTAAGTTATATATTTCAAGACGAACTGATTACTTGAGGTAGATTGAACAGTTGTGCAACATGAAGAACTGCAAGGAACGTTTGCTGTCGAATTAGCTACACTTATTGTCGAGAATTATTAATTTGCAATATTTATTCGATTTTGCGGAGAAGTTTCTTTGTATCCTTCTGCCACTTGAGAAGATTTCCAGCTTCCACGCATTATTATTGTTGTAATATCCTCACCTGCATTTACTAACGTAGTCACAAAACCAAAATTATATGAAAGCACCCGATCTTTTGAATATTACCTCAGGGATTTTGGAAGTTTCGAAGGATTGTTAGCAAAGATCATTTTGAGATTTAAATTCAAAACAGAAATAAATCAAGGTTTATTTTAAGAAAGAAACAAATAAAACAAAATAAGAGAACCCTTTCCGCATGTAGTAAAAAAATTGAAGATTGTTTTCTCACTAGTAGGCCTGAAACGTCTACGCATGTTCTGGATTAGGTTGTCGACCTCCTCTGGGGTGATATTCTGACACTCTTCTGCGGCGGCTTGGATAAACTGTTGTGGGCTTCTTGGATTATCCTAGCGCGATCTAATTTTCCTATTGAGATTGTCCCATGAATGTTCAATAGGATTTAGGTTGGAAATGAAATCTGTTTTGCCTCCCAGCATAATGCCATCCCAAAACATCACACTGCCCCTTGGTCTTTCGGAATTTGTCTTGCTGCTCGGAGTCTTACTTGTCTTTTACGACACCTTAAAATCCGAATTCAGCGGTCATCTGGTCGAACTACAATTCTGGTCCCATCCGAAAAAAGAACATTTCGCCAATTCTCAATATTCCAATTTTGGTGCTCGATACGCCAATTGAGTCTGTTGATTTTTTGTTGTCTGGTTAGCTCTTGAACTCTTAAGGGCCTTCTGCTATATAAACTCCTTGAACGAAGTATTTGACGTATCGTCTCGACTGATACACTGATGCCTGTTGCTTCCAGAAATTGCAATTTGGCACAAAAAGCGGTCTTGTTTTCAGGAGTGATCTTCCTACGACTTCTTCTTGGCCGATTTCGCAGAGATTGTGGGTCAACGCATCGGGCGAAGGTTTTTGAAATCATCATCTGTCATACCCCCATTGTGACCGCTATATCCCTCTGTGTCACCTCTTCTTCAACGAGAGCAATTATTCGACCCCTCTGCACATCGGAGAATCCAATGTGAGGCATTTTCAATTATGATTATAGGCTTTTCTGAATTTTGAAATTCACAGTAGTAACAAGTAGTCAGAGATCCATGGTTAAAACAATCAATAATGTGAAATACCGAGTGATTATATATCAATTTGGTTATATGTACGGCGGAAACAGTGGCCAGTATATTCTTCTGGATTCTTTAGATTCAGAAATGTGGCAATTTTTATAGGCATATAATCAAGTTTATTTGTCCTAAATACTTGCCATGTACATTTATTTTTTTTGGAAATTAATGAAAAATTATCAGAGAAATTATTATTAGTTCTCAAAGCCCAATATTCCTTCAAGATATTATGAAAATAACCCGAGATTGTAAACTGTCTTGTCTTCTCAGTTTTTATATCAGGAATTGCAATAAGCGTTGTGGAACCCAAATCTTTAATGTCGACAATTTTAAAGTTCATTCTTGCGACAAGCCTCTAGAACGTCATTGACAAGGACGACCTACAAATATCAACCAAATTTGATTAAATTTGTCATTTAAATTATAAGTTTTCTACTTTTGTAGCTAAATATATCTCATCCGGAGCACTTTCAGAATATTGTTTTATATTTTCTTCTGTAAACATTTCGACTTCTCAGCTGTATCATTTTCAGAAGATATAAACATTTATTGTTGCTTTTCGGATTGAATAAATTTTTCATAGAGTTGAGGATTTTTTTAATGAATCGCCAAAAATTGAAAATAAAACATTTTCAGAAAAAGACTTCGTTTTCTCTTCCCGTTGCCAATCTCTGAACAGTGCATAAAACTTTCGCATTCATATTTTGATTTTTGCGGCAGTAGGTTCTCGTTTCTATTATTTGCATAATTTGTAATTTTAGATGGAATATTCATGTTCAAGTTTAAGTTGTATATCTAATGCACTCGATTTTTCACCCATAAACTTAGTAAAAATATTTGTTCTCGAAGATGCTTATTATGATGTTGACAGTTACATGTGCTGTTTTGAAATTCATGTCAATCGATAATGGTTGGTTCAATTCGGAATATTCACTCAGTATCTAGTTATAGAATGAAAATACATGAATAACACATAAGATTCAAGTGATTTAGAATAAATATTCAAAATGAGAATGTTCAAATTCTATTATTAATAATGATTTAGGAATTATTACATTCAGTGATAATCGTGGAGAAAATACTTTATACTGGTATTATCAATTTATATCATATTTTCGTTTGATCTCTTAGATAATAGCAAAAATCTCATGCATTGCTTATTGCTGTCAACCATATTAGAATTATAACCATTATAGATCGCTATTCGTTTTATAATATTCTTCTTTGATTAGAAATTATTTTCTGACTTTGGTGTCGTTGTGAATTTACATAACATACTGTTGTTAGCAGTTGATAGATGCGGAAGATAATGAAGGATATGGTGAATTGTAATATCAGAATGAAATAGTTTATGGAAAATAGTGGAATCAAATATGGGATTCATTAAGGTTATAGTTTAATTCAAAACGTTAATGAAATCTCAGCATCCAACTCCAAAGTGAACTTAAGGGTAATTCCGCGGTAGATGGCCCTAGTAACTTTAAGACTCTATTGTCGCCCCTGTAAATCTCGAACGTGAGTTTTCAACAGAATTCGTCTGATGGATCGAATCCGAATGACAGTGACAATGAAAATTTGACAGACCAGTCGGTTGAATCTGTTTCTAAAACAAAGATTGATGATGGGAATGATAGTTTTCTGACTGTTAAACATAGGATAAACAGGAAAAATAGGTACTGTATCACTGGTGCTGTTGAGGGGCTGTCGGTGAAAACATCCTTACAAAATTATGCTTTTTATGACCAGAATAAGTCCTAATACTTGCCTCAAGGACTTCTGTACAAATATTAGTGATAGCACAACTTGTGAAAAGTTGGTATCCAAGCACCCTGATAGTCAGCATCCTTTTTTTGATACCGCAGTGAGAACACATTTCCCCAAACTCATTTCAATTTTCATGCACCCAGAGCTTGCAAATATGGCACTGTATCCAATCTTCAACTGTGTCATGTGATAATTCTCACCACAAGCTCTGCAGTTATCTTGCTGTCCCTCTTAATATTCACCTTCAGAGGTATCATTGAAAACGATGAGAATTTCTCCGCAACTGCTATCAGACAACTTACGAATTGCCTTCTGTCTCTTAACAGTATTTACTCTATTAGGTCTATCAGTCTTAGTTTACTTTTTTATTATTTTTGTTTTTTTCGAACTTTTCATATTCTTTCATTTTTCGATTTTCAATATGATCTTCCGATGTCAAAAGAATACTTACTTGTTTCGCTCGCTTCTGAACTTCGTTTAGTTTTACGGACAGTGGAGATACATCCTTCAGTAATCTGGTCGGTGTTGGCTGGTCCACCGTTTGATGTTTCTTTCAACAGGTTGCTCAAAGTTCTCACTGGTGGCATACTCCGGAAAGGCACCTGGATTTAATGGAAAAACTCCTGCTGCCTTGAATCCTGATATTGCATTTCCACTCGTCGCTGATTTTTCCCAGGCTTGGTTCAATTAGAAGCCAAACGCTTATTTGTCAAACGGCGTCCAGGGTTCTGTTTCATCCATGACCTGCTGGATTCATAGAAGAATATTTTAAGACACTTGAAAACCGCTAAGTCAACCGGCTGTAGATAGTGGGATGTGTGTGATGGCATCGACGGTGAGATTATTTCATTCTCTTTAATGAACTTTAGCATTTTAGTCAAACTGCAGTGTGTAGAATGACCGTCCAGCTAAAGAAACACTTTTCCATCTGGTTTTCGAGTCGAAAAATGCATTTTCATCCATGCTAGAAATATATCAGACGTTATATAGGCGGAACTTTGTTACATATAAACCACTGAACCTAGAGGTAGGCCATCTTCAAGTTGAGGTTTCTTCCTTTGCTTTTTCATAATGCACGCAGGAGGCACAAAATTACCTTCAGCCATGCCGCATTACCGTGATAGTTTTTCCTTTTTCTGTAGACTCTGATATAGCTACAGATTTGGAATCTTTTATAGCCAAAACATGACCTGGTCGATCATTCAATCGCAATCCAGACTCGTCCATGTTGTGAATATCGAGGTTCATTTATTAGGTCATTATCTCCTTCATTTCAAAATAGGCGTTTACATCTGCTTTATTCATTTCTCAACTTCTAGAGTATGACACTGTTTCTGATTTTTGTGATGAAATATCGGGATTCCTTTTCAAAAACATTTGCAGCCAATCATAACCTTCCTTCTCAAATTTCATATTGAATCTGTGTTTAATTCCTAATTCCTCAGCAAACTTAAATGAAATTCTTCTCGAATCATCGGTAGTCAATGAAAAGCCTCTCGACTGCATATCTTTTATGTGCTTGCTCAGTATTTTTTCGTTGTTTGCACCAAAAGTTGAAGACGGTCTCATATCTAACCTAACCTTTTGTCTGGTGTTTTTCTTGGAATATGGTAGATCTTCTTAAGTCTTTTTCGCTCTAGGCACCTCGCTCAGCCACTGCCTTGCGAACGTATTGGTTAGGCAAGTGGAGACAATACTGATATTGAAAATAAATTTGAATTTGGAAGATAAATTTTATGGCTATCTCTTCCATAAATACTATGGCCATTCTTCCCGATTGGCCGGGTGAGATGGCCACATTACGTAATAAAAGTAACCTCTCTTCTTTCGTTGTTAATTTTGACGGTAGAACCCGAGAATGTTGCCTGCTCCACAAAGAAAACACGAAAACGGACAAAACTTCCAAAACTATTTT
Organism: Cryptolaemus montrouzieri; assembly: GCA_013387265.2. NCBI lineage: Eukaryota > Metazoa > Arthropoda > Insecta > Coleoptera > Coccinellidae > Cryptolaemus > Cryptolaemus montrouzieri. The sequence continues at coordinate 55,700,172 of JABFTP020000001.1, forward strand.
GTGACCACTTAATATGTCAACCCCTCAGTTTAAGTTGAAGTTAGTAAAAAACAAAGTGAAATTGCTCACTATTTCATATTTTTTTGCAAAAAAATTCACTCACACTTGTCTGTACCGAAACGAATTGAACTAAAATCAAAAGTAATGCCATCCAGGATTATTACATTAACATTTTTTCATTGGCCGTCTCTCCCGCACAGCTATCTTTCCCGAAATTACCTTTTATAAGGATGAATTGAATTTATGAAGACGTGAATGGAATCCAATTGTCTATTTGTGGCTGTAAAACAACAGATTTATGTCATCCACATATCTAAACCAACAAATACAGTGTTTCGACAGCCGATGATTATGAATTACTTCCTCACTGTTATACATGAAAATTTCGGCTAGTAAGTGACTGAAGAAATAATTGAACCGAAATAGCTCATATAAATTTCATCATTGGACTTGAAATAATTTAATTTTGAACATACTTCTAAAAATTGATTTTCTGCAGAGCTTGGTTTATCAATTTCAATAAATCGTAAGGTGGAACATTCAGGTAGAGATAAACTATATCCTATGACATGATTTCAGCATTAAATGGTAGTATAGTATGTTTCCTTTCTTAAATTAGAACTGAAGAGTCCTTAGATGAAAATTTTATACTGAAACTACAAGAATGTTCAATTATGTCTCTTTGATAATGTGAAAGTTTGGATGCTGGGGCTATTACGACAACTGGTTTGATGGAATGTCCCTTTTTATGAAGTTTCACGAAAAGATAAAGTTTTGGTCACTACAGATTATCAACTAGAATTGTTTGTTGAAGATTTGGCATTCTCTAATGCGTGTTTAATATTGGATTGAAGTATATGAGTGCGATATTTCTTGATTTTTTCATAAATTTTAGAATCAATAAATTTTTTTGTTTTGAGTAAAGAAACTGGCCTTTTGTAGCTATAACATGACCTTCATTTGCTTTTGTGAATATGATATTGTCTGATTCACACTTTGATTAAATTGATTTCAAGTTTATATTATCAAATTCTTTCGGTATGAAGGAATAAACTCTCCTTTTAGAAATGATGCAGTTAATATTTCAAATATTTGGATTGCAGTGAATAGTTAATGCCAATAATTGTATTTGAAACCCTTCTGAACAAGTGCGATTAGATCTCTAGAAACATCGATTTCTAAATATTAACTGAATCTGGTCGAAACTAATTATTTGAGAATTCTGTCTTGATTTTCAAAGCTTTGCGTTTATCACTTAGTTTGATTGTTTGATGATGTTTGAAACTGAGAGCCATATACACTCTTATATTCAACTTTTATCACAAGCAATCCATAAACTAACTCTGAATGGATTACCTTTACAGAGATGTTGATATTCGGATAATATTGAATCAAAATATACAGTGCGATCTAGTGCAATGAACTATTTTTATGCTTGCTAATTTGATTCTGATATTATGAATAGCTGTTGCTGAATACTTGATGTTTCAACATCAGAATTGAAAAATAATACGACTGACGTACATCAACTAAATTCTGGACTAATTTCATCACTCTTCAATAATATTTCACTGAGTCGAATAGTAATAGGGTAAGTAATTGTGACGTAGATATTTTTTTCCTTTAGGAATGAAATAGAATTGAAATAATATGAGGCACATCCTGATCCGAATGGCAAAATACGCTGAAACTCAACTTAGGCGATAATATTTCCATAAAGCATGGGATATGGAAAGGGATAAAATTTAATGGTAGTGACATTAAATTAATACCGTGTTTATGAAGGGAAGACCCAGAGCTAGCAATTTGAAAATGCTTCTTCTCAGTTCCCTTTTCCGGAATATCTTCCGTTCAGATGTTTGACAGAAAATTAATTCACAAATATAATATGTGTATATGTGTAACGTCAGTACGATGCTGGAAACAGACGTATTTGTTTTCCGAGAATTATTAATTTGGATAATATACCTTCCGCATTTCTGTATTTCAATTTATGATTTTATATTCGGAATGAGTATTTAATGGATGATATTGATATTTGAACAGCGGCTCTGCATATACATTACCTCATTTATTATTCTAATTGACGTTTTGGTTTGTTGATTGCACTTAGTCGAATGTGATAATTCTTGATAAATGTTTCTTATCAAAATTTAATTTACGCCCTTATCAGAGTTGAAATCGATACTGAATATTAATCAGAATGGTCATGAGTTATGACTGGGGAATTAACGCTGAATACAAAATAGATATGGATTTCATAAAAAAATTCTTTCATGACCAGGTAACGAGTTCTGATTCAAAAATAAACAAGATTGTATAAATTCCATTCTTTTCTCAGGTGATTCATAGCTATAACAACTTGGGATTCCCTAATATAGACAAACTACCTAACAAAACTTATACAATCCATTCCTATGAAAACGAACCATTTTAGATAACTCGGAAGTCTTAGTTGAAGTGTCGAATGATTCGAACGGAAAGTTCTTCTCGGAGCATATATATATATATATATATATATATATATATATATATATATATATATATATATATATATATATATATATATATATATATTCTTTGAAAATATAGGCTTTACAAAATTCGAATAATTGTATTTACAATAAAAGCTTATAGCTATAATTTTGGTGTGTGTCAGAAAAATTCAATCTTGAAAAAGAAGCAGATAAATAGAATACCAGCAGAAAAAAAACAGACCATGTCCGTTCCTTGATCAGACATCTAAACTCGCATCATGCCTCCTAGGATCGACCTAAGTGAGCACAGAAAATGTAACAGGGGAACCATACTACTACTACCATACAGCTTCATTCTCTCATTGTCATCTTGCACTCCATGATTTCCAGGACTTCTTCACGAAGACAAGGGTGAAAAGAAAGGGGGATTGGGACAGGAAAAATCTGTAACAATGGAAAAAGACAACCAGCAGAAAAATATTTCATCAAAACATACCTAACTCTTATATGTCTAAACTCACTTGAATCTAAGAACGTAACTAATGCTCCTCTGTTTTTCAACAGGGAACATCTCATACACCATGGTTGTAGCCCTTGCCTTATCAACATACACCATAGGAAAAAAACACTAAGGGGAGCAAAAAATAATTTCCTAAATAGACTAAAAGTTATCTACCCAGTTAATGAAATTATTTGAAACGGAATGAATTTCTTGAAAACCACCCGTAAAATGGTAAAAAGGACAATCGAGGACTAAATGTCTTTTTGTTTCTTCAGCTGCGCCACATTCACATGCCGGACTTTCTACAGTTTTCCATTTGAACAACATACTATTATTACGACCATGTCCTGTCATGAGACGATTTAATGCACACCAATTTTTCCTACTTATATCGAAACCTGCAACCCTTTTTGAAGGATGCTCTATGAGAACTTTATTGAAAACATCAACTTCCTGCCATTCAGTTTTTCGAAGATCAACAGGTTTCCTAGATTGCAACCTCAGGTTAGGTGGATTCTGAAGATCGTGTATTATCGGAAAAACTTCTGGAAATGAGTGATACATATCCCAAGACGCTTTGAGAGCTAATTTCCTGCGAATATGGGAAGGAACTATATTGCCAATAACCGGAAGCCAGGGGTAGCAGTTGAACTGATATATCCACTTATAACTCTCATAGAACAGTTCAACTGAGAATCAATCTTATTGACATGAGCACTATTCAACCACACCTGACAGCAATATTCTGCTGCTGAATATAGTAAAGCTAAAACAGTAGTTCTCAAAGTAGAGTTTCCGGCGCCCCAATTAGATCCAGTTAGTTTATGTAGTATATTGTTTCTTGTTTTCAACTTCTGACACAATTTATCAATATGAAATTTGAAAGTCAAAGGAGGATCAAGCTTTACACCAAGATATGTTGGAGTGAAATTATGAGTTAATAGTGATTGATTGAAGAATGCTCTTAGTTGCCTATCCTTCTCATGATTATTCAGATGAAAACAAGAAACCTCAGTTTTCGGAGGATTTGGACATGGAAATCTGCCACCAGAAATTTTAGCCAACTTGAAATATTGTCTATATTATAAAATCAGTTGATGTTCCATAAACAGTGTGTTCCAACTAGAATTTGTAGCCCCGTCTATCTCATGACGGACTGATTTTGGCTGAAAAGCTGAGACAGGTCAATTTTTCGATGTAAGTTATGTAATTTGAGATATTGATGAACATCAATGTTTTGTGGGGAATACACAATTGTTTTTATCACAACCTTCTGGTAATCATAAATCTGTTTCACATTCGTCTTTTATTTTCGCAATATTTTTAATCACAGTTGCCGATTGCTAGACAAACGTTTGAAATGGTTTACTCAACTGATGAGCGGGTTGAAATTGTTTCAATTTGTTATCGAATAATATTTGTGCTAGAGGAACGGCAAGGATTTTTAATGTGAACCATCCAGAAAAATAAGTAGGACTCAGTATGTTTTGTTTTTGATGGATAAATTTTTAATTACAGGTTCGGTGGCTAAGAAAAATGAAGTTCAGCATAGGCCTTCACGCAACGAAGTGGCAGTTTTGGGTTACATATAAATGGAGAACACTTATTCCATCAGAAAATCATCACGTGTGTCTGGTGCATCAGCTTCAACCGTCCACAGGGAACATCACCAATTTTACCCTTACAAGGTGAAACTAGTTCATGAAATGAACGAAGACTAGCTACCCAGATCGCCGCTTGATATTTTGTGAAGTTTTGGGTGGGTTTTGGGAATAATAATAATCCCTGTATTCTGTTTTTCTGAAGAAAGTGCCTTTTCCTCAATGATCATAATATCTCAACAGCCTGTCAACATGGCTTTCGAAGGGATAAGTCGACTCAATCAGCCATTATGAGTTTAGTCAATTTCCTCCTTGCTTGAATGGGAATGAAAAATATATTGGGGTCTTTATGGATTTCACTAAAGCTTTCAACTTGGTGGTGCACGCTATATTGCTGATTAAAATGTATTCTCTAGGATTTAGAGGAGCAATACATGATTTATTAAAATCATACTTATCTAATCGGATGCAGCTTGTTGAGATTCATGGAGTTGAATCCTCTTTGCTCGACATAAAATGTGGTGTTCAGCAGGGCTCCGTTTTAGGGCCTCTGTTATTTCTTTTATTAGTCAACGCCATGCCGACGACACTACATTGCTAGGTGCGGGTCTTAACCTTGCCAGCACACTCAAAAACGTTCAAAACTTACTCAATAAATTTTCTATCTGGTTTGATGCCAACAAATTACGTTTGAACAAACTAAAAACTTTTTTTTTCAATATTCCGCCGTTTCAATTGCTGACTCAGCATGTGTAATAGCAAGATATGAAGTTATTTCAATTCTTCCAAAAAAAAAATAAATTATTTGAACATGGCTCGGTGATCTGTGTCGAATTGTGGATGAATTTTTCATTGGATCAATAAAATGGTTATAGTAAATACCCATGCTTGATTAGTATCTGGCTCCACTGTCAGATCAAATTACATCATTGGACTAAAATAATTGTTAATATGAGAGATGCTCTTCTGGTTGGAAAATGAAATGATATAAATGAACCCTTAGTTTCAATGGAAAAAGTCATTCTTCCGCCATATGAAATTATGGCTAATGAAACGATCTGTTGAGGTTCTCGGAAGAGACTGCCAACGTTTTCAGTTTATTTCACTAAACCTGCTTTAAGTACTGAAAAACTGAAAGCAGGTATCTTTGGATGGCTTTAAATACATCAATTGAAAGACACGAATAGTAAGTGTAAATAATCTGGAAAGGCTTCCATGACAAACTTTTTTATCATTCGCACAAAATTTCCTCGGAAATCATTAGGCTGTTAACTATGCATAATTAGCGGAGGAAATGCAGGTTCATCTTAAAGGTTTGAGCTGTAATATGAATATAAAATTACACTACCCCAATAGTCATCTACATCAGTTTCATAACAAATTAGGAGATCTAAGCGAAGATCAAGAAGAACGTTTCCATCAAGACATAAAGGCAATGGAAGATAGGTACCATGGAAGGTGGAACACTCATAAGCTGGTCGACTATTAATGGAGAATCATGCGAGATTACCCAAGTCTATTTCATTCGAGAAAATCACACAAAAAGCAATTTCTTGATGTTCAATGCCAATAAAATATTATTTATTTGTAAAGTGTATTTTATTATTTCGGGAACTAGAGCTGCAAAAAACCGGTAACATTCCTGATACCGCCATGTAAGATTTACTCAAAATCCTCGGCACCAAAATTGTTGTAGGACTACGTATAGTATGACACGTATAGCACTGAGTCTGAAAAGTTATTCTTTGAATGCTACCTGTGGATTAATGATCAATTATCTTTTTATCAATGAAAATTATTCCTTATTTTTGATGGGAGTATATCCCAAAACCATAATATTTCATTCTTTTGTTATACATTCAGAGAAATGAGGCATTTATTTGTTCGATTAATCAACCTGATCGTCTGGATATTCCGTTTATTGGGACGCTACCAATTTCAGTAGGCGATGGAAATTCACAGGAACCGCATTGTTTTAGTTGTATTCGATCGAAGAATCTTCCTTGCGTTGCTCTCGAAGGAGAATAGATAAACAGAAACGACGAACGTGGTTTGCCAATCCCGCATCGAGGATAAGGGCCGGAGAGAGGTGAGAACCATTCAAACCGACAACTTATTCAATCAGGGTATTCGTGAGGGGCCTCGTCGAAATGGCGCTTACGAGGCCGTTTTCCGAGTTGTAGTGGACGCCCGGACGATGCAGGGAATAATTAAATACAGGAGTGAACAGGAAAACGTTTAGATAAGCATTATATTCTTCGCAACCCTATCCTTAGAGGTTTCTCGGAGGTTCATCGATTTCGCTTCAGATAAATTCTCAACTAAAATTTATGGCGGAGTAAATACCCAATTAGTATGAGACTTTAATGAGCAGTTGGTATTTAATTTGGTGCACTCGAAAGTATTTGTATATGTGGGGTAGGTATATTATGAATGTTCGAATACAAATCTCACTCATTCCGGCTAATTGTTCACTGCAATAAGCTATTCAGTACTAATCTTGTTTTGGAAGGCATAGTTTTGATCATTTCTATGTAACTAGTGGGTCCCAAAGTAAACACGAACAGAAACGGTGAAATCGCAGGATGAGAACTGTTTCTATCCCTATTGACGTAAATTGAAAAACTCGTGAAATATTATTAATTAGAATAATTCTTGAAGCTTTGCGTAATGTCTAAGAAATTCGATATACTCAAATAGTGGTGAAATTCCGAACAAGTAAATCAAAAATCCAGTTTATTTCGAGAACCAGTTAAACTTGAAATTGCATTGAAATTTTATTCAAATTCAACTATTCAATACTATATGAGTCATTTGAATTGAGGAAAAGAATATATATATATGTATATATATATATATATATATATATATATATATATATATATATATATATATATATATATATATATATATATATATATATTTATATTATACTTGAATTTAAATGGAAAGAGGCTAAAATGTAACTATATATATATATATATATATATATATATATATATATATATATATATATATATATTTAAAATTTACTTCAAGTTGAATGGCACTGACAGTTCATCTGAAACGCTTCCGGTTTCACTGGCAATGAGCCAAAGTTTCAATTTTTAAATGGCTCACCTTGTATATTTTTTGGGAAATCGAATGAAACTCTCTTTGTCTCTACATTCAGTATAATTAAAGATGTATTTGCCGAACTTTTAAATCATTCTTGATAAATTTGTTCTCAAGTCTAGGTGGCTATGACGACTCAGCTGGTTCTAAAATTGTAATGCACACAAAACATAAACGCAAAATCTTAGCTTTATTTTGGCATGGCGCACATACTCATCATCGTACATTCTAGATGAATAAAAATTTAACAAAATACATAAATAACGCAAAATACACAAATGGACCATAGATGGAATGTCATCAAATCAATTAAGCATAACTTCACAACAGGTTTTCGAAGAGGCCCCCATTCTGTGCCTGACACAGCCTATTGGCTGTGTCGGGCCGTTGGTGCCTATACACCTCTCATTTAAATTATTATTTAGGTATTGAACAACTTCCCTGCAGTTATGCGCTGGTTCTCCATCTTGTTGGAAAATTAAGTTATTAGCAACAGCCAGTGGTAAACCATCAGATCGCTTATTTCGTTTTGTAAAAATCCTATATATCTTTCCCCTGTTAATGGTCCATCAAAAATGATTGGACCTATGAGATGTCGCCCTACCATTGCCATCCATACATTAAACCCAAATCGCTTCTGGAAATTACCCTCACGTACTAAATGCTCGTTTTCGTGGGCCCAATAGCGCGTATTGTTTCTATCGAACATTCCGTTGTTAGTAAATCGGGATTCATCTGAATATAAAATTCTATAAGGATACCTCCATTTCCATCTTTTGAAGAAACTGGTTGCAATATTCTAATCTTCGGCCATTATCATTTTCATAAAGGTGTTGATGAAGATTGTATTTGAACGAGCGAAATTTATGCTTCTTAAGAATTCTCCAAACACTCTGATGTCTTATCCCTATTTCTTGTGCGATTTCTCTGGTAGATGCTGTACAATTCAAATTAATGTACGCTAATACATCAATTTAAGAATTTTCGCTTACTATGAAATTTTGATTATCTGCAACAACCGGTTGCTGACGAAACTTCACTTCCAGTTTTGGAAAATAGTGCCATGAAGGATGTTGCAGTTCTGAATAGCGTTCAGCGTATAAAATTTCCTGGTTGTAGGCAGATTTCTTAAACGAAGTACAAACACATCACACAAGCTCCTAGAACCAGGTTTTTTTATGGTACATATGGACTGACATTTTATTTCGCTTGAAATGTTTGATTGGGAATACTTACGTGATGTGCAACCCATAATTTTCGTGAAACTGGTACCAGATGCATGTTGATAAAGAGAGACTAAACTCGACTATCTCCATGCAACGAGGGTTGCAAGATTTTGGCGATTTCTTTACCGAAGCCTGGGAATCAATGTTGATGATAGGATTTTATTCATTGGAAAATGCCATTTTTCTCAAAACCTTCAGGCCGCCTCTCCTATTCGTCCTTTCTCAGTCTTTGCAACAGTTACTATCATACGTATGAGGCAATAGTTTGTCTGAACGAAGAAATTTCGGACTTATTTCGCTGTATTATATCTTTGTGAGCTTTGTCGAAAGGCAGAAATTTTTACGTAAAAAAAATTGTCACATGATAGATTTGTGTAACATTTATCTCCATCTTAACATCTTTAGTTTAAAGAGTGATAACTTAACCACGAGGACATAATAAATTCCCAAATGTTCAAAAGATTCCACTTCATTTTCATTTTCTCTAATGGCTCAGATGGCTTTTTGATGGTCTTGCTCACACCATTGATATCTGTTCTTCCTAGAAATATGTTTTGGTCCACTTCTAGTCATCTTTCAACTGAAACATCAAATATTAGCATTTGTCCAAAACCTTTTGAAACTTTGAGTTTAAGTACGCTATAGAAAAGAGGCAATGACTTCGAAAGGTTAGCTCGTGCCTAACACAATGACGACAACTTCACAGCAAGTAAAAAAATTCTACAAGTAAAATGTTTTGGAGTTGGTTAAAATAAAGTTTTTAGTAGTACACTGCTATGAGTGAAAAACTGAAGAATTAAGAATTCTTCACTAAAGATGTCGATTAAGCAGTTCATCCTGTATTTCGTCATCAGCTGTGAGATTACTCATTATTTCAACGGAACAAAATTTTCTTTCCGTAGACTACCTTATTATTTAGGTATGTTTATACCTAATACAGGATTTTGTCCTGATAAGTTATCCTGACAGAAATTGTGGTTGAAGCTGTATTTAAAAAGTAAAGATCTATTGTCTGGAAACTTCTGGTATGTTACAATATTACTCAAGTCAATTATAGCCGATTTCCATATTGAGCTCTCTGATCTCATATTTCTTCAGCAAAGGGCGTTATTTATCGGTAAATTAGTTTTGTATGAGTTGTACGTCAGCCAACAACAACGTGCTTCATTTCTACTCGAGACAGAACAATGAGCTTGGAGCGAAATCACACATTTCCACTGTGGTAAGTTGCTCATGTTCTGCTGTTATTAGTGCACCTAACCTTTTTCGAATTTTCTATAGACCATAAAGTATTGACTTTGTTAGACGTTTTTCGACGCGACGTGAATATTTTTCTGTTACTGACAGCACAATCATTTGCTCTAATATATGAAATAACGAGTTCGGTAAAATGAATACGTTCAACCGTTTTCCCCGACCCATCGTTAGTTTTCAAATAAAATGCAAATTCTACCGGAGATAATGTATGTTTAGAGAAAACGGGAAACTTTTTATGGTTTAGCATCTAAGTTTCTTATTAAACTTTCTCAGGAAATTCTTATATAGTAACTTTACAGTGGCCGAGCATATCCCAATTAAATAATGTCTATAATAGATCTAAACTCATACCAGAAGTTTCCAGACAATAGATCGTTGCTTTTAAATACAGTTTCAACCAGAATTTCTGTCAGGATAACTTTCCAGGACAAAATCCTCAAAGTTAAGGAAATGTATATTGGCAATCACGAGAGCTCGTCAAAGAAACGAGTGAATTCATTTTAATAATTGACATTCTAATCAGGGTTTATTACACTGTATCCCCTATACGATATGGAAAGAAGTATAATAAATGCTTTTTTATACGTTTTTCGTTCCGCTCACCCAGAAAAAAAATATATTCGGAATTTCGACGGATGGATTCTTGTTAGAGGTATGATTTTCTACAAAAAAGCCCATTGTGTCGAGTTTGTAACTCTGACAGTTTCGGCGAAAAATGTCTTTTGAGCTGAATTTTCGTAAAAATAGCAGTAAATCGTATTTATCTGCTCAACTATCGAATATAGAAGAAATATGTACATGACAAATTTATAGGGGGGCTTACGCCCTACAATTTTGTCATTAGATATATTCTCGTAGCTTTCGTGGTTTAGCAGTTAAAGCCTCTTAACACATAAAATTAACGATAAAATATATTATTGACGTCAGTAACATCTAATTTTCAGAATCTAGGTTGAGAAATTTGTTTTTCATTGTATTTTTGAAATTTTATTGCAGCAAAAAGTTTTTAAATCAGTATGTCACAGCTATAACTACTTTTAGGAGTTCATAATATCCAAAAAAAATTTATAAAATTTTCACGGGTAAATTATTTATGTTAGATATTTAATTTATGAGCAGTTTCGTGAGTTTGTCTATAATTTTTCTCCGATTTATGTTTTTAGAAAAATGGCATTTTCCAATGAATAAAATCCTATCATCGACATTGATTCTCAGGATTCAGTAAAGGAATCGCCAAAATCTTGCAATCCTCGTTGCATGGAAATGGTCCAGTTTCTCTTCATCTCTTCATCAACCATCATCTGGTACCTTAATCACGAGAATTATGGGTTACAGATCACGTAAGTCTTTCCAATCAAACACTTCAAGCGAAATGAAATATTCAGTCCATATGTACCATTAAGAAACCAGGTTCTAGGAGCTTGTGTGATGTCTTTGTACCTCGGGTAAAATGGAAATATAAATGAATCCAAAGTGAAACGTAATATAAGAAACCAGAGGAAGAAAATGATACCACGTTTGATGATAGCAGTTTCTGATGGTGCAGGAAAGTTGACAACAATTTCAGTGATTGCGAGTTTCCTACAAAAGAGGGCAAATAATAAAGATGCAATTTGTTTCCTCTGCCACTAAGTACAGGAAAGAATTGTGGTTATGTTTGTCATAAACACCTCAAGAAAGTCTAGGGAACACTTCCGAATATCGATATATCGTATCCAGAACGATCAATATGGATGGTTTTTTTAAGAAATGAACACTTGCATCAATTTCTCACCAAATTATGTAGAGTGCCGCAACAGATTTTCAGTTTTTTTTTATTAAAAACTGAAAATGCAGCAGATGCGAAGCTGCTTTATAATCATTTCATGTATTCAGTGTTTGAAATCAGTTAGTTGGCACTTTGTTTCTGTTGTAAGCACAAATAAAAGTTTCAAGTTTTGTGATTCGACCATGGAAAGACGACATTTGACTAGAAAAGAGATGTTACGAGCCGTTGGCATGCTCCAAGCTGGGAGCTCACAACGGGAAGTATCCAGGGTTCTGGGAAGTAGCCCAAGTGTCATAAACCGTTTATGATCGCGTTTCAATGAAACAGGTAGCGTAGAAGAACGCCATACAGGTCGTTTCAGGATTACTACAGTCGCCCAAGACCGATTTTTGGTTTTACAAACCAGAAGAGATCGTACTACCACAGCATCTCAATTAGCTATCACGAGTTCATAATGTACAAATTTCCGACCGAACTGTGAGAAATCGACTGCACGAAGGTCAACTCCACTCCAGACGTCCTTTAAGAGTTCCACAACTGACCCATGGAAATCGCGCTGCTCGTTTAACTTGGTGCCAAGAACACGTAAACTGGGATCAAGAAAGGTGGGCCAAAGTTCTCTTCTGTGATGAATCTAGATTTAGTTATTATCCCGATTCGGGAAGAATTCGAATATGGAGGGAACCTGGAAAGCAAAACCGTCTCCAGCATGCTCGAGAAGTTGTTAAACAGGGAGGCGGATCAGTGATGTTTTGAGGAGGTTTACGCCTTGGTGGAAGAACTGACCTCGTTTTCATACAGAACAACTTCACGGGAAATTCTTACGCAAATGAGATAGTTTTACCTGTAGTGGTACCGTACCTCCAAACAATGGGTCAAAATCCACTCTTCCAGCAAGATAATGCCCCTCCTCATCATGCAAGAGTTGTCTTGAACGTTCTTGAAGAGAATGATATCGATCTTCTACCGCGGCCATCCTGCTCCCCAGATCTGAATCCCATTGAGCATGTGTGGGACACCCTAAAAAGAAATCTCCTGCGTCAAAACGTCTTCCATCATGAACAGGAGCTTCGATTAGCAGTTCAAGGGGTTTAGTATGACTTAAGCCAAAATGTAATAGACAATTTATTATTGAGCATGCAGCGACGATGCCAAGGTGTCATTAATAACAGAGGTGGACCTTCTGGGTACTGAAAAATATAAGTGCTTCCATATCGTTACGAAAATATTAGTTCAGGATTTTTTTTTGTGTTTTACCAAATTTCGTCATTTTCAAATCTCAAATTCTTTTTTATAATAGGTGCTTTGGAGAAGTCAAATATTATTTTCTTTTCTGGAGAATACATTATATACAATACATCCTAACAAAAACCGGAAGATTTTTATAAATTCGAATCATCAAATTCATATTTTAAAGATATTGGTAAGTGTTCCCTAGACTTTTTTGAGGTGCTCATGATTACACATAACACTTAATGCAAGTGCTGGAGTCTACAAATACATTCATTTATGCGATCATTGTAAATGAAGAATAGTTCGTTAACTACTTGCAAATAATCTGAGAGTAATATACAAGTCAATTTTCTGACGATGTTGAATCTCTTAGAGGAACAAAGTTTAAAACCATGAAATGTGTTTTTGTTTCATAAAATAAATTTAAAAATATTCATATTTTCACACGTAACTACATAGGTTCAATGTCCAACTCTTTCAAGTATTTATGTATTATATTTCATTTGTGAAAGTGAAAAAGAGAAACTACTCGAAATTTGAATTTTCTGCTCTGCTCATTAAACATAAGCATCTTTTTTTTGCAGCCTGATCTTGAACTTACGTTTCGAGAACAGATGAACAAATGAAAATAAACAATTAATGTGTAGATGGAGACTCTGAGTACTATAAGGACCAATAAACAGGTAAGAGCATCACCGAAAGAAGAGTATAACTATAGAAGAAGTAGAAAAATGAAAACAAATTCTAACCAAATTGCTAAACTCAGTTTTCCCTTCAGGGTTGAGCAATACTTCATGTCATCACAGCTTATGATCTCATACAAGCCTACTTCCATGGCAAATGTTCTGAAGAATGGAAAGGTTTCAGAGAAAAACTAGGCTCGCAAAAAACTCTCATCAGCGGACGGTCCACTTAGCTACGCCACGTACCTCACTTGTTGAAAATTCTTTTGTTTGCAGGGTAAGTGTGCTGTGGAACTCACTTCCATCGAACAACTGACAACCTGGCTCACTTCAAGAAGCGAGGGAAAGCTTATATTGAATCATCTTGTACAGCCCCATCTGTGGCATGACAGGCATTGTCATGCCACCCTTTCTTTTTTGCCGCTGGAGCAGTTGTTCAGAGGCAAAAAAACAACGCTTCTTGGCTTCAAATCATAAGAAACCTAAAATCCTTGCTTTTAAATCATTCACAACGCATGCAATCGCTTGGAAATGGTCTGGCGGATAACTACTAAGGCTGAAGCAAACTCTTTTTGCGTTTGGCACGGATCCTCATCGAGAAATGCCTTCAATTCAGCGTCTTCGAAGATTTTTGGCCCTCCTTCACGTCGTCCACATCGGAATCACCGTTTTCGAAGTGACGCAACCAATACAGCACGCTGTTTCACTCAGAGCAGCATCTTTGTAAACTTTTTGGAGCTCTCTGTGAGCTTCAGCCGCCGTTTTTTTCGAATGAGAGAAGAAAATCAACACTTTCCGCAAATGACGATTATTTGGCACAAAATCAGACATTTTCTCACAACTGAAAGTATATGAAGCAGAAACAAAATCATTAATGTGTCACAGTGGTTTGTTTACCAAATATTTAAGCTTTGTTCAAGACGTTCTTGATATGTAACAACCGACCAGCACTTACTGCTGGAGCCATCTATTGACGAATAGCGAGAACTTAGTTGCGCACCTAATACTTTGGAACAAATTCGACTAGATATATCTTAACATATAATGAAAGTTGCTCGATCGTAAATCAATCAAAAGAGAGGCGATAAATTGAACAACATTTCAAAGAGGTTTCACACAATCTCTTCTTCATTTGGAAAATTTCGGGGTGGTAGTTGACAGGGATATGGGGATGATGCGCAAACGCTCAAATGAGAGAGAAAAAGTTTTCTGAACCAACAAAATCATTTAGTTAAATGTTATTTCAGAAAGTAAATAAATAAGTGCTCATATAGAGAATGGATCGCATTTTCAGAAAGGTATCACACAATCCCTTTTTCCCATTCAAAATCTTGAGTTTGTAGTTACCAGTTTTAGGAGGTTAAAAGGGGGATAATGAAACATGTAACAAAAATGTACCTCTCCAATAAAAAATCGAGTTATTCAGGGTGATTCATTTTCATTGGAACTCATTGAATATTGTTTCATTATCTTCCTAAGTTTGTGAATGGTCTTGGTTCTTATATTAAGTTTTCTTATTCTCATTCGTACGAAATTATATTTCTTACTTACACCATGTGTTTCAGATTGTTGGTTTCCTACTACCAATCTTCCCATTTTCCTGAGCCAAAATTTTGTGGGCAGTCGTAAGGGGCATGGTGTGGTTTGAGTGTTGAATGTTAGCCATTGTGTATACTGTTTTTTCCGATCGTATTTTGACTCATATGGATGGAATAATTCATGTAGCCTTCAAAATTTGTTAACCCTTCTTTTCAATACTTTGGATCGAAATAAATAAATAGCTAAATACGCAACAATATACACATGGTTCCATTCATTTTGCACAATTTGATATCTTGATCAATATTCGATTTTTAGTTGATTGACTCGTATTCCATACTGCTTTTCTCTGAAATTCATTTAAAATGAATCGTGTAGAATCCATTCCTGTTGTGCTGTTCTATTTCGAATACAACGCGAACTGTATTCGAGATTAGCTTTATCACCCGAACTGGAAACAAAGTTTTCCTTCATTTCAAAAATATTGGTGTTGTAAACTAGTTGGCTAGATGACTGGCCGAACACGTTCACAATTTACATCACAACTTGGGTCGGAATAGCTAAACGAGCTCTCACTTTGAAATGAATTTTCTCGATCTCTTGTGAGGTCAACTCTATTTACAGCAATGTATATGAATTGTCTTATTCAGCGTAATTTTGATAGAATAGGTCTCTTATAAATAAAAAATTCAAAAGGTGTCGAATATATTTTCTACACGAAAACTTGAGAACGAAAGTTTTTAACGCGATATCCAATGAAAGTGTCATGAGAATAAGGAAATAGCGTTATGCTTTCTCAATGCTTCTATAATATAGGAATACCCGTAGTTATACTATTTATGTGCTTATTATAAGCATATACATTCTGACAGGAGGGTAGCGGGAATCGATTATTTAAATAATCGACCCAAAACGATTGTCAAAATTTTTGTTGTTGCTAAGTTGGTATAACTGTTTTCTACATTGACACGAAGTTTGAACACGATCTGTCATTTAGTTTGTATACAGTGCTCGGTTTTGTCAGTTCTCACAAGTGTGTTTAATGTGTACCGAATCGCAGAATGTGGGAAAAAAATCATGGATTTTGCACCACGATCGGTTATTTTTGTGAAAGAATTTCTGACCAAAAACTCAAGAAATGCCATCGAATAATCACCGTATTCACCTGATATGGTTCCTGAACTCAAATTACTATCAAAGTACCCGTTTCTGATCGATAGAAGACAAAAAAATTCACGGAAAGAAGTGACGTCGGTTCCGGAAAAAGAGTTTGAAAATGTTTTAATGATTGGATTATTTGGAATTATTAATAAATAAATTAATAATTATTATTTGGGAAGGGGCCTACTTTGAAGACGAATAAATTTGGATGGAAAATAAAAATTTTATGTTTCATTTACCAAATCCCGGTGCTTTTTCGACATTATGTACGATTCAAAAGAGTGAATTGAGTAGCAATACACATCAAAATACTTCCATTCAGTTGATGCTGATAGCCTTTTTAAGATTCTATAAAATGAATTCTCTCACACAAAAAATTTCATTCAACCTTTTCAGATCATTCGTGACACTTAAACATTGTTTTGCAGAACATTGTTTTTAGGGTTGTGCGGTTGCGATATTAGAGATTTTTCTTTAGAATTTTCAGAATTTTTAATCTACGAGGTCTGGCTATTAAATAACGAGACTGGTTACGAAGAAGGGCCTCACGGAAGAGTTTACATCACTCAACAACACGCACACGAGATAGAGATTTATCTCCGTAGGCCTCAGTCGTTTTATTCAATCCAACGAGAAATTTGAGATTGATACGTTGCTTCTGGTTTTTGTCACACATGTTTTTCGGCACGAGAAAAAAACACCATCGTTTCAAACCGCTACTGTTCAATTACTATAATAGTAACGGAAACGTGTTTTGGAACGTGCATAGAGAAGATATCTAGATACCCATCTTTCTACTCGTTTTTATCCCTACTACTCTAGGGCGTCCTCAAAGAGCACAGTCTCGTTATTTGATATCCAGACCTCGTATATATATATATATATATATATATATATATATATATATATATATATATATATATATATATATATATATATATATATATATATATATATATATATATATATATATATATATATATATATATATATATATATATATATATATATATATATATATATATATATATATATATATATATATATATATATATATATATATATATATATATATATATATATATATATATATATATATATATATATATATATATATGCTGTTGCTGGAACTCGAGAACAGCTGAACGGATTTATCTTATATTGGTCTTGAAATGATCGTTGAGGTCTAGGGAAGATTTAAAAGGTGAGAAAAATTCGAATAACCAACATGGAAAACCATGAAAATAGCCAACAATCAACTTTCCCAAGAAACAACGAGCTTCTTTTTCTTTAAAACATTCGTTTCGACACCAGATATGTGTCTTCTTCGCGGAACTACAAATGAAACCCAAAATGGAACGAATAACATAAAAATAAACGAATAACATACAAATATGACCATAAAATAGCCCTTTTTCATTTACCGAACGTTTCCTTAATAAAATGTACAGTAAATTTGAACTTACTTGAACCTTGGCATTAGGAGAAAAATCCAACTGGCGCAGAATGCCAGTATACGTTTTGCTTTCTGTGACCCCAGTCTATAGGAGGCATAACATACTAAAATATGAGAGAAGGGCTGAACTTCATCTTGGTCAACTCGTCCAGAAAATTTGGAAATCGAAGTGGCCAGAATATCTTCCTGATATGATGTTCATTAGACGGGAAGTTCATGGGTTAAACCTTAGAGGTTCTATTTTCAAGTACCAAGATTCTACATCTCTGGATTCCAAAGTGCTTTCTCGTATCTGTGTATCAAGATGATTAATAATCCCCACTTCTTTGAACTGGCAAGTTTTTCAAAAAAAACCTTCAGGAAGAAATACAAAGAATATCTCCTCATACTCCAGTCTACTGAATGACAGAAGTCGTCTTCAGGTCTCAATGTGTTTTTGATGATTTATGTATGAATCAAATAATAAACTATGTTTGTTCAATCTTGTATCACAGTGAGTGGTGTTTATATATATATATATATATATATATATATATATATATATATATATATATATATATATATATATATATATATATATATATATATATATATATATATATGACATATTTATTCTTCAGAAATAGAAAATTTTAGCTGACTACAGTTGATAAAGTTATAAATCTTTAATCTTAAGTCATTTGTTGTGATATTTTGTCACAAATTAAATTCAAACCAACTAATATAATATGTCGATCCATTCTCTATGTTGATCGATATCTCAGACAGAGATTGCATCCTTGTGAGTGACGATTGCCTCTACGTGCGCGAGAACTTTTTACTTCGGTGAAAGACAATGAAGAAAATAGGCTTAGAATGCAACGAGTTCGTGCACATCAAACAGAACAACAGCGACCACGCCATAATGAAATTGAGCAATTCTGCAGACGCAGTGCTCATATGATTTTGGAACGAGCTGAATTCCACGATGATCAGGCAATATATCATTGTGCCGACAAATCGTTAACAATTGGGGAAATGATAATTTTGTGAATATTGTAAGGCTCATAAAGGGGCCCCAACCAAAGAAGAGGGTATATGAACTATTGCCCCTCGATGAGAAGTCTGTTGGGATGGCAGTTGGCCTATTGACGAGACATCAACTCAACAAACACCTATACATCATGAGACTATCGGAAACCACACGGTGCCGTGGTTACCTATAAAATGAAACAACGGAACACAAACTCTTCGAATGTCCCGCTCATAATGTGACCAGACTGAACACCTTGGGCACTGAAACACCCAGCGCCCGGATGATTCAGGAGACCAGCTACAACAGTCTTGCAAGCTACATAAAAGAGTTCTTCCAAGACACAAAACAAAATAATACAGAACGGCAAGCAGACTTGGCCAAACCGGTCTGAGTGCTGCCCATAAAGGCGTCGTGCTAGAAAGAAGAAATAAATGGTGAATCTACTGGTAAAGTAATATTGCTACAATTGATCCCATCACCAGATCCTTTACGCACTTTACTTCTGGGATTGGAAATGATTCTATGCACTTCTTGGGCGAACTTTGCGAAATATAACAGCTGTTTCCCGATGACATCGTTTGGCACTACACATATTATACAGGACTATTTCATGCCCACTTTCAAGGTATTATACCATAATATTTTTTTTTTAATATTCAAGTTTGTATTAAAATATATATCGGAAATAATTATTGGACAAATCTTCAAAAATTACAGATACAAAGACCAATTTATCACTTACTGGATGCGCTGTTACCACTACCAGATGCGTATCATCAATTTTCACAAATTTATTTTATGTGCAATTCAGATGGGTAAGTTGATATGCGTTGTGCTGACAATCCAACAATGAAGAGAACCATTGTCCAAGAATTACGAATGTTATTTCATCAGAACAACAATCTAGTAAACATGTTCAAAATAGAATTGAATCTTAATAATAAGTGATTGCTTTTGTTTGTTTTAAGTTTATTTTATACACAAGTTTGGGTGTTTTATTTATCGATTGAGGCAGTAAGAAGTCAACCGGGTCAGCTAGTGAAATATAAAATAATCGAGACGCGTTTCACTACACCGTAGTTTCATCATACGATTGAACAGCAATGCTGGTAATATTTTTTTATGTGAACAGGAAATAAAAAAGAATTAACCTTGTCCTTGAAGACATTCAATAAAGGTGACGAATTCAATTTTAGTTATTTGTTGATAACATTTCGTGTGTGCTTGTGTTCGATAATCTCTTAAATTTCCCAAAGATCTATTTTCCATTAAGTATAATCTGTGTAAGATCCTAATGATTCGATTCCAAAGTATTGAATTCTAAAGCATTGTTCGTCAAATTCGAATTCGATTTCCGATCTGAATATTTTTTAGTGTTTTATTATTCTAATATTGAAATTTCTATACGTTCTTACAATGTAAAATTTATTATAGTCGCTGCAGTTCAACTTGTTCATCAGAGACTTGAGCTTCTTGCCAAAGTACATTATCATATTGAATTTCTTTTTTGTTTTACTGTAGGATAAATCTCATTCATCCCCTGGCTGAAGAAATTGAATTTCCCCAATTTATGAGGAAAAAATTATTTATTCTGAAGAATCACAAAACCATAGAATCTGGTATCGCACAGTCGGCC
Organism: Cryptolaemus montrouzieri; assembly: GCA_013387265.2. NCBI lineage: Eukaryota > Metazoa > Arthropoda > Insecta > Coleoptera > Coccinellidae > Cryptolaemus > Cryptolaemus montrouzieri. The sequence goes on from JABFTP020000001.1 coordinate 55,720,840, forward strand.
TCAAGTTCCCTACATAAAATTGGGGGAATCGCAGTAACATTTCCTATACCTCGATTGCAACTATTTTATTTTCAAATTTATTGTTTTTTTCACTGAGTGATTTGAAAATACTAATGTTTAGGAGATTTTCTCAAATTTTTGGAATATAGACTTATGAGATCACCTTCTGTAAGGAAAACGAACAGAATGATTTTCAAAGCTAAACTCCAATATCTCTAATTTTCCAAAGTTTCAAAAGTCACGAACATTTTCAATAGATAAACTTTCAGTTAATCATTTGTGAATTAACAATGATTTATTTCGACATTTTTGGTTGTGATCATAAAATTGAAAACGTTTGAGATGTTCATAGAGTTTCAATTTCTGAAAAAATTCGCATTGTCAAGGAAATTCGACAGGCATTATATATATGTGGAAGGAGGAAATATACCCTTTCTTATCATTCAAAATCACAAGTTTACATTATATTCATTAAACACATTCTCCTAACTTTGATAGCAACCAAGATATTGGTAAATACCACTCGAAACAAAAGAAAATAGTTGCACAAATGAATTTTCCTCGAACATCGAGGACGGAAATGGGAGATCATTTTTCTCTATCTGCAGTACTTTACACAGCTGCTGTATTAAAATATCAAAAATGGAACATTCTGTACTATAAGAAGAAATTTGAATCAGATTTGATGTTCAACCAATATTTTTTTTAAATTTTCATGAAGATTTTCACTAAGCCTGCGCTGGATTTCAATTTTATAGGGACGACGAATTTCGACGTTTCTAGAACAGAAGTGAAGTTCGCTATGCCTTTTACATTTTAAACATCAGCCTATGCCGTTAAAATATGAAGAGTTCCCGTCTCAGAAACGTTTCCAAATTATTCAACTTTTTTATCAAAGTTATCGCGGCCATTCGAGAAAGTGTGCGTGAGCACTGAAGGTTAGGTTCGACAAAATCAAAAGCATTAAACGTCAGTATGACCTATATAAAATTGCGTCGATTCAATTTTTGACGTCTACCGACCATGTTAGGCATCGAACATGCAGCAACTGACTCTGAACCAGATTCAAACTGACACATTTTCCTGAGAAAATCTTTTTTACGGATGAAATTCGCAGCAGGATGGATGAGTTTGATGACAAACAAAATTGCCGTATTTGGTCGAGTCAGTAGCCTAAAGTGATGCATTATGCAGAAAGATATTGAAAAAATGATGTGTTCGGTGCGGTTGTATTGCCGTCGGCGCCATTGGCCTATTTTTCTTCTTTGGCAAAAAAAGCGCGCCATGAACAGTCAACTGCAAACGCTACAGGGCTATGACTCTTTGACACACGCGGTACCTGTCAAAGAGAAGCCGCGTTTTTTATTCTTGCCTATTTTCTAGACATTTCGGGCGGCGCGTTTGATGGAAACATTCGAGACTTTCGTTCACGCCGATATAAAAGTTGCGCCTGCAGGAATTGGTGTCATTCTGAATTGTAATTTTGAGGCAATGCTACGTCGATACAAAGTTTATTATTAAATAGTAAAAATTAGTGCAACGAAGAAATCTAAAACATATCATTTTAATAACGGTTCAGAGAAAGAATTTTTCTCTTGTATGGTGAAGAATGAGTGCATTTGTCTTATTTGTCGTGCGTCAATTGCAATACCTAAGCGTTGTAACTTAGAGAGGCATCATAAAACGGTTCATGAAAATTATGAAAAGGATTTCCACCACAAAATGAATTAAAAAAACGAAAAGTACGTGATTTAATATCTTGTTTGAAAAAAGAACAAACCATGTCCACAAGACCAGCCAAACAATCAAAAGCTGCTACGATCGCGTCATTTAAAATATCCCATATATTGGCGAAACACAAGAAACCATTCGAAGATGGATCCGTTATGAAAGAGGTATTTGTTGAAGCGGAAGAGACTACAATTGGAGATTTTGATAATAAAACAAAAACCATGTCTGCTATTAGAGAACCCCTGGCGTAAGAGAATCGAATTATTAAAGATCGAGTCCAGTGATCGTGATTCGACTACTCTGAATTTTTTCTTTAGAGTTACATTCAATCGCAGGTCTATACAAATAAGCCTGAATCGTTAAAAGAGCTACAAAACATTATCGAATGTGGAATTCAAGGTATTCAAACTGATTTGTGTGCTCGTGTTAGGGAAGATACGCTCCAGCATATTCACTCGTACCAGCACTTTCGCGGTAGACACTTAAAAGATGAATTTTATTCAAAATGAAAAACCCTATACCTGATGATTATTCGGGGTAATGCTCGAGATGGAGAGAGAGGCCAAATATCTCAGTAGAAACTCGATTTTCGTTTATATATTATATCCCAAGTTTATTCGAAATTCTTGATGCTTTTCTCGTCTATGTAAATTCAAAAGTATAAAGAGTCATCGATAAATGTGTAACATTGGTACTTACATGAAGCAGGCTGAGTCTCAGAAAACAAAATGGCACATACCTGAAATAAGAAAGACAGTTTAGGGCATAATTTTACAACAGATGAGATAAAAATTAATGTAGACGTGTAACTATACAAATTCAAAAATTTGCTTTCGATTTACATCTAATGTTGAATAGTTCTACCTGAATACAAAAAGTAGGGGAATTTAAGTTGTTGTATGAAAATTTAATTAAGACCTATGATCAATCATTGAAGAAATAATTCATTTCACATATTTATGTTTTCTTGGGGACATGTAAATTCCCCTGCCAGGTGATGAAGGTCAGAAATTATGATCAGTTCGGTCTCGAATTTTTTAGGGTCCGTTAATCCTACAGGTGAATTCAGTCCCGCCGTATAAGCACAAGAAGTTGATTATTAAATGCAAAGAACGAATTGAAACAGTTACACAGATTTATTGGTAATGCTAGATATAAAATTTGGCGACCAAATGAATGTATTGCAATATTTAAATAACAGCTTATATTTTAAATACTACCGCAATTGAATGATAAACATTTAATTGAAAGAAAACGACTATTATAAAATAACTATCAATCATTTCTGAAATAAATTTTTGACGATTCTTCGAATTTTTATTATAAATCTCATTTGGTTAGTCAATAATTTCAATCTTAATGTAAGAAACTGTCTGAAATTTTTTCTGTTCATGAATAAACTCATGAACATTAGAATGCAAACTATAAAATGAACCAATAAAACTTTGATGGAATGATTCACAAGTATTTGTGGTATTTGTGGTTCTTTTGGCCTATATTTGCAGTGATGTAATCGTCGGTTAAATAATCAGCGTATTTCGGAGTCATGGTAATATTGCGGGATATCGCTGGTCATTGATTTATTGGTATCAACTGGGCCTCATGACAGATCGAATGTCTCACACTTTTTATGGTCACACGTTCATTGTTGTTCGCGGTCTATTTTCAAGAATTTTCGAAAAGAATATTATTATTCATAATCATCAACTGATTCATCATCTTCACTCAACGTAATTTCAGTGCAAGTATGCTTGTAAAATCTTGTGTTACAACGTAAGGGGAAAAACTATTTTATAATTACTTGGAACGGTAAAAAGACTTGAATACACACACCACAAAAATTGTCGCTTCACCTGGTATTCTGAATTCCACAATTGATTAAGCAGCTCGATCGCAGTTTCTTTGTCGACATATGTTCTTGGACATATGAAGATGTAGTAACATTTGTTTCCATATGATGTCAAATACGTCTAAAAGATGAGTTTATTTGACTATCAGTATTCATTCAATTTCTCTTCAGTTTTCACACTAAATTAATGCAAGTTTTCTGTGTTTCTTGTTGATTTTCGAATCTTTGAATTCATTTTAATGACTGCTGAACGTTCTGGGCGCTATTTGAGTGATCATGAAGTGGTAAGAATTGTAACACTTCTATAGGAGGGTTGGATCCAACGTTACGTGGCTAACTTGTTGAATGTTAACCAAAGCACTATTTCAAGAGCAGTTAATCGGTACCACGAAACAGGGGAATATGGAAGAAGAGCCGGACAGGGAAGAAATCGGATAACAACACCAATTGATGATCGTTGGCTTCGTTTAACTGCACTGAGAGTTCGGCACTGTACGGCTAGAATGCTACAAAATGAACTTGAACTTTCAGAAATGTGCATATTTCATTGAAAATTGTTAAGAACAGGCTCAGAGAAGACGATATCAGACCAAGGGTGGCTTCTACCGGCCGGCGTCTCACCAGAGAGCATCGAGTTGCAAGACTTCACTTTGCGAGGAAACATGCAAATTGGGGTATTCCAGAATGGTCGAATCTTCTCTTTTCCGACGAATCCAGGTTCTGTCTAGTATCCAATGATAGACGCATGCCTGTAAACAGATGAACTGGGACACTGTATCAGCAATGCGATATCCGGAAAACCGAAAACTTCAAAGGGGGCTCAATAATGGTGTGGGGAGGCATTTCTTTCCATGATCGAACTAACTCGAAGTTAGTCCTAGTGAATAATGGAAGAATGACAGCGGTCAGATATATCGCAGATATCCTTGAACCCCATTTTGTACCATTTGGCTCATTGATTGGCGAAAACTTCATTTATATACATGATAATGCTCAGCCTCATGCAGCTGAGTAGTTACACAATTTCTGAAAAATGCCGAAATTGATATTTTAAGATGGTCAGCCAGAAGTCCCGACTTGAATCCCATAGAACATGTTTGGGACAACATGGAGTGGCAAATTCAGCAACGTAGAATTCCTTGTAGAACACAACTAGGAAATCTGCTTCCTGAAATTTGGAACTCAGTGACTCAAAAGTACATCCAAAATTTGTTTGAGGGGATTCCGAGACGTATGCTGGCAGTAATTAGGGCCCGGAGGGAAACACTCTATTTTGAAAATGATTAGTAACCATTCGATGCTAGTTGATTGGTCTCTTCGCCACTGTTTGAAGATGGTAGAATTTTTAAAGTTTTCATTAACTCGAAAATTGTTGATATTTTCCATCATAAACTCATCTCTTTTGAATAATATCTTCTTATCTTACACTTCCAAAAGTTACCAAGCGACTCTTGAAAGACCAACCTAAAAGTTTATATAGTATTGTCGTAAAAGTAGGTTGATGCGACAATTTTTGTGGGGAGTGTATGTATTATTGCTTTTAATGGACCATCATACAATATCCATTGTATTGCGTTGACTTCAAGAAGAGACTTTACAGGGTATTATTCAATTCCAAAAAATCTTAACTCTTAAAGAATCGACAATCACAGTGTCTCCCAACGAAAATTGGTCACCCCCCGCTAACATTAGATTTCGGCTGAAAAAGCTGACTTATGTTTCTGATTAGAGGGGACCAATTTCTGAGTTGGTTCGATGTACGTAAAATCAACCCCCTACCCTCAGCAGCACCTGAGTCAAAATTCATGATAGGGATAGTGGGTTGAGTGACATCTATGCAGGAAGGTCTCCCAATTCTCTTTTCGTAAATATATCTTTACGAACATTTAATATCACACGGAAAAATCCAAACACTATGAAAGTTTGTATTCCAGCAAAAGTTACTACCTCCTTCATAAGAAATATTTATTGTAACGGAAAAAATCTGATAGGGGAGGACTTAATTCGGAATATATGAAATCAACCCCCTATCCTCAGTAGCTCTTAAGTTAAAATTAATTACTGAAAAAGTGAATCCACTGTCATATTTTTGGAAGGAACATTTCATTTTCTACTCCAAAATTTCATCTTTATCAACGTTCAATATTGAACAAATAGTCCAAAAACATTTGAGTTTGTTATCCAACGAAAATTTGACAGTACGTTCTCCAAATAACCTCATCGGACATCCATTCAATGATACCCTGATGAAATTTCAAGTGACCATTCTTGTCCTCAGCAGTTCCAAGTTTTTCATTCTCAAAAAAATGTAAAAATTTAAGATATTGATGAACATCGATGTTTTGAAGGGCACGCATAGTTGTTTTTACCACAACCATCTGGTAACGATAAGTCTGTTTCACATTTGTCTTTCATTTTCACAATACCTTTAGTCACTGTTGTCATTTATTAGACAAATGATGAAAAAGGTTTACCAAACTGATGGGCGGGTCAAAATTGTTTCAATTTCTTATCGAAAGAATAGTTGTGAGAGAAAAACGGTAGGAGTTTTCAATGTGAACCATCCAGAAAAACAGGTAGGTAAATTTGATGAATAACTTTTTAACTACGGGTTCGGCCTATATAGGACAAAGCAACTGAAGTGGCAGTTTTGGACCACTTATAAATTGAAAAAACTACATACATACGAAAATTATCACGGGTGTTTGGTGTATCAGCTTCAGAAGCCTACCGGCACGTGAGACATTACCAATTTTCCCCTCGTAAAGATGAACCAGTTCATGAAATAAACGAAGACGATCACTGCTTGCAATTTTGTGTTAAAGTGAAAAAATATATGTTCTCATAACGAGAGTACCTTTCCTATCTATGTTAAAGTGAAAAAGTATAATTGTCGATATTGGGATACCCAAAATCTACTTTGGTTCACACAGGCGTACACACAAACGACTCAGAAATTGAATGTTTGGGCTGAAATTTATGGAAACCGTATTGAAGGATCTTTTCTCATGGAAAGTTATTTCAATGGAGACACTTATTTGCAGTTCTTGGTAGAATTGATGAATCCCACAGAAATCTTGAAAAATGATAAAATTCTTTTAGATAATGTAATATGTTTGCAGCAGGATGGTGCTCCTGCACATCTCGATTTTCGTGTGCAACAATATTTGGATGAAAATTTCCCTGGACGGTGGATTGGCATAAGAGGTCTAGTTGTGTGGCCAGCCAGGCCAATGGTTTGAGTCCTTCAGATTTTTTTTATGAGTTCATTTCGAATAGAGAGTTCATGCTACACAATCTGAAAAAACATGGAAGATCTGTGGAGAAGAAACGTCACCGTATTCACACTTTTGTCACCAGAAATTCTTCGAAATATTAAAAGAGAATTCGAAGATCATTTGTATCATTGTATGGAGGTAGGAGGACGTTATTTTGAGCATTGCATTTGGTTTTTATCATTGTCAAATTTTCATTTAAATACAAACTTTCGTTGTGTTTGAACTATCTGTATGATATCGAATCCTCATAAAGATACTATTTTGTAATAGAGAATTGAAAGAAAACTCCAAAGACATGCCACTTGGCATAATTTCCCTATAATCAGTTTCGACTTAGGTGCTGCTGTGAGTAGCGGGTTGATTTTACATGCTTCGAACCAACTCAGAAATTGATCTCCCTTCTATCAAAAATAGACGTGTCACAGATTCTTTTGCTACAATCAGACTTTCTCGACATAGAGCTGAGAGGAAATTTTCGTTGTGTTTAGACTTTATGTATGATACTATATGTTCATTAGGATAATATTTTTGTATAGATAATTGTGAGACTTTTCTAAAGATGTGTCACTTGACACACTCTCCATTCAAAGAATTTTTACTTAAGTGCTGCGAAAGTAGGGGGTTCATTTTACATGCTCCAAACCAACTCAGAAATTGTTCCCTCTCCAATCAAAAACTGACGTATCTCAGTTCTTACTGCCAAAATCAGTGTATCTTAAGATAGAGGGGTCGGCAAATTTTCGTAGGACACACTGTACATTTCTATAGCATGGCACATAATCTCATTGAAGTTCATTGGGCATGAATGATTTCCTTCTCAAGTAAATAAGTTGGTCGGTTCAGGTACCTGAAAAGCTCAGGGGTGAATTCGAATGTTTATTGTTACAACGAGACATAAACCATTCTGGTCGCTACCTGCCGAAACGGAATTTACCACCGCCATTTTTTTTGAAGAGGTCCATATTCATTGACAATCGTAGTATATTACCTCGATTTTCAATTTCTGATAAACAATTTACCAAACAAGCAATCTGATCTCTTTGAATGCCATCGCAAAGCAGAAAATGTCATGTCTCTTATTTCCTGAAGTCTAGACTGAGCATTCAACCAAACCAAATATATCAACTATATATCGCAGTTTCTTGAAAGGATATTGAAAGTACATTCATCATCAAACTTCAAGAACAAGTGAGCTTGGGAATATCTGTGACACATGGTGTTCAAGAATGAAATAACTTCAGTTAGTTTCAATCATGTACGAAACGGATGAAACAATCGCGGAACAAACAACTCAAAACAGTTGCAGATCCAATTGGAGTAATATATATTTCTCGAATACTTCATTCCAAATGGTTGAATGTATGAAATATAAAATCTCTGTGAATAACTATACCAGGCGTTCATTCATGAAGACTATAGAAGGAAGAGATCCTTGACGGATTAAATGAGCAAAAATGTGGTAGCTATTGTTCACCGAAAAATTATAGAAGAGAGTTATAAAGGAAGCTAAATTTAAAGCCAATATTAAATGACCAATCCTCTCAAGAATATAAGGAAATAATTCAATTAAATTATTTATTGATACAAAATAAAATGATCTAATAAAATAAATGATCTAGACGATTTATTACCTACAGTTTCGAATTCTTGGTTTGAAGCATTTAAATTTTCATTAAAGAATAATGAAGATTCAGAATTAATATTAATAAAAATATTATAGGTATTGAGATGATTCTAAGTACCAATTTGAAGAAAATAAAAATTAATTGATATATCAAAAGAAGAATGAATTTCTTAATTAACTATTTGCTTAGGTAATATTTGAACATGACTTATAATATACCAGCAACGCGGTTACTTTACAGAGAAGAAATATTTAGAAAAATCCATATAAGTACCTACAGTTCCTACTGTTTAATCTTTTGTTCTGTTACCCCAAATTGCAATATTCACATAATAAATTCATGTGCTCTAGGAATAGAAAGATAAGGTAAGGAAAGATAAGGTAGATATTAAGCATTTTGCTACATCTACTGAAGATGAGATAAGAGAAAAATAGCACATGAGGTATATAATAGATTCAACCTACATGAAAAGATATCTTAATGAGAGATTCAAGTTATGAAAAAAAATCAAGGAACGGTAAGAACAGTTGAAGTCAAAGAAATTTAAGGAAAATTGAAGAAACAAAAACTTAGAAAAGATAAAAGATAAGGAAATAAAAAAACATTGAAGATACGAAAACTTAGAAAGATCAAACATAAAAAAAAAAAAAAAACATTGAAGATACGAAAACTTAGAAAGATCAAACATAAAAAATTTAAGAAAAATATTTCAACTCAATATATAGCTTTCGAGTTAAAATGACTTATGAAAATATCACAGACAAGTAGCATTTGTTTTTGACAATTTATCTATTTCATCCAAGTTCAGAGACAAATATTGAATTGAAGGGTGCAGTTCGGCTTGACCTACGAAACAAGTACTAAGGTAAATGAAATTCGAAGCCTTACGTTGGCCGCGCCAGTATGACAAAATTGAATTTTACTGGTTAAGCCCAGAGAAAAATGAGCAATGAGACTCGAATTCTATAATTGTCACTGAAATCTTGGAAAAAAGTCGGTGTAGTTCTACTTAGAAATTTAACAACATATTATAATTATGGTAAACAATGTCAACAAATGCTTCTCTATCTATATATACACTCAATAAGACTTAACTTGGTGAAATAGATGAGGAAGAGGTCGTCTATGATAGAGTCCCCAATCACTTAGGAAGTTCAAATTGCAAATAGTTCTTGTATTTTACTGCTGCATCTATTTCAGCTTCGGAACTCCTCAGCTCGGATTCATCTAAATTTCTGGGCTTCAGGTATAAATTATATCCCAACCTCTCAGCTCCACCTACGACTCTCCATCTACGACTCTCCACCTACGACTCTCTACGTAGGACCTATATTTTTGATATAGGTCACTACACACAGTATTCAAGATGAAGTTATATCTCTATTTTTCACTAAAGAATTTTCATATAATTTAATTATTTCAAATACACCTAAAGAGGATTTTCAAGAACTAATTAGCTTGAAGGTCTGCGGCAGAAAGGAAGTCTAGGAAGAAGATTCAGAAGCCGGTAAGCATACTATCTGATTATGCTCATCAGACTCATCCAGTGGCGTGATACAGATAAAGGGTTGACTGGAATCAAGTGTTTCACTTAAAATTGTTGTGACGTGATTTTAGCACGTTACAAAAGATGAAATTGAATTGTTTGAGTAGAATCAATAAAGAATGATTTAGAAATAGAATATTTTGTTTTAACTGCTTTTACTGAAAGAGCTTACATTCCTTCTCCTTCTTGATTGTCAGCAGCCATAGCCCTACTCCTGTTTCAGCTTTAGTTCATTGTTATTATCAAGTTACCTCAGGGGTCCCCTTTTATTTCGATTCAATTTACTGATACTTGAAAATTTCAGAATTACGGAAAGCATGATTAACTAAATAGGTATATAATTGATCGATGAAGCCTCAACTACGTGATAGTTGATATTCATAATGAATAATAAAATAAAACAAAATACTATGTTTTCACTATCACTAAATTATTGATGTAAAGAGTGACAAAATTTTTACATTGGTTGGACCGGTTTCGGACATACGTCCATTATCAACACCAAGCCAATGAAAACTGAATACTTATGTACAATACAGGAATTACCATCAATAAAATGCTAGTACAGGTTATAGTAAATTGAACAATGGCTATTGGTAGGTAATTAAGTCTACCTGGTCGTTAAGGAGCTTAATCCTTTCTACCCTAGATGCGTTGAAAATTTCCATCGATTCAAAGAAATTGAGTTTATAAACTTTATCACAGAAATGAAGAATTTTTAGCTGTTGAAGTTCAGGAAAGGGATAACATTCATTCAGACAATGTGCAGCTAAAGCTGAGTCATATTTCTGATGTAGGAATGACCAGAAATGTTCTTTGTATCTAGCCTTAAAAGAGCGTGCTGTTTGACCTATATGAAAGGAATTGCACTCAGAACATGTTAATTGGTATACTCCTGATTTTTCAAATTAATCGGTTTTATCTTTTGTGTTGAAAAGCAGGCCTGACAATTTGCTAACTGGTTTGAATGCAATATGAACTTTTTCACTATCAGACAAAACTCTAGCAACCTGTTCTGACGTCTTCCCAAAATATGTTAGAGACATAAATTTTTAGGGCTTTTCTCTCTTGGATAGGGGATATATCATGTTGAAAGTGTTGTTGCGTATTTTTCGATTAATTAAACTCTCTATGGCTTTTATATCGAAGCCGTTGTTCTCTGCTATTAACATAATGGTGTTGAATTCTGATTTTCGGTCCATGTCCGATAAAGGCAAAGAAATCGCTCTGTGAATCATGGACTTGAAGGCTGCTTTTTTTTGAGAATACGGGTGAAATGAATCTATGGGTATGACATTATCCGTGTACGATGGTTTTCTGAAAATATTAATTGATAAACGGTTATTATTCTCCCGGATAATTGTTAGATCTGAGAAATTGATTTTACTATCGACTTCTGCTTCTACTTTGAACTTAATGTTGTAATTCTAGGATGAATGTTACTAATGAAAATTCAGGAAGATTTCTAGTTGTCTTTCTGAATTTCATTAATAACATTCATCCTAAAACTTCAACAGCTGAAAATTCTTCATTCCTGTGATAAATCTTATAAATTCAATTTCTTTGAATCGATGGAAATTTTCAAGTCTTCTAGGGTAGAAAGGGTTAAGCTCCTTAACGACCAGGTAGACTTAATTACCTACCAATCACCATTGTTCAATTTACTTTAACCTCTACTAGCATTTTATTGATGGTAATTCCTGTATTGTACATGAGTATTCAGTTTTCATTAGCTTGTTGTTGATAATGAACGCATGTCTGATACCGGTCCAACCAATGTGAAAATTTTGTCTGTCACTCCTTAAATCAATAAATTAGTGATAGTTAAAGCATAGTAACTTGTTTTATTTTATTATTCATAATAAATAGATATATCATGATAATAAGAAATTAAACTATGTATTATACTATCACAAGATTTCATTGAAGAGGGTCGAGAGACCGAAATATTAATCCTACTTTTCAATAAACTCTTGTGATAGTATAACACATAATTTAATACCTAATTATGATCATAATCAACTATTTTATAGAAATGACGGAGACAATTAAATATTTGAAAATCTTCAACTCATTTTTTAATTAGAAAATTATATGAACTACCTCTTTTCTGGATTTCATTCAAAAGATTTAGTAGAAGAATTTTTATCTTTCTCTAATTTTAATATGTTAGTTCGAATAGATGTCACTGGTGGCTAGATATGGCGGATACGATTCCATTTTGAATTCCATGATTCACGCAATTGAAACAGCGCAGATTTGAAATAAAGTTGCATGTCATGTCTAGGTAGTGTTTTGAGTAAATATTTTCCATGAACAAAATTCTTTTTGTCTTGAAGAAGCGCATCTTGAAAGTTACCGCCCTTTTGAAAAATATTGAAGAACGAAAGAGATATGACATTTTCTCAACATCCGTGAAACCTCAGTTTCAATATCCCACAAATAAAGATTCAGGAATTCCGCACCTACTGGAAAAACAAATTTGGAGAAGAATCGAATTTCGACATTTCAGTGTAAGCTAAAAATTTAACACACGAAAGGAACAGGTTTGGAATATGCAGCAAAAAATTCAATAAAATAACTATCCTACTTATGAAGGTATAATCAAATAAACTTTCTGAGCTATGACCTTAGAGGGAAAGTTTAGAAATCCGTAGGTTCAAACAGGATTTGCCAAAGAAAGTTACATCCGACGTCGTGTCTGGTGTAAAATGGCCCAGCTCCGGAGGTATAAGCTTACCAATGATCAATCCAATCCAATTTCAATTAAGTTAGATTACCCGCTATCCAATCAGTGGTGGGTGCAACAACAGACACCGGCAAATCCCTTGCCGTTTCTTAATGTACTGGGCTTATTGCGGAGTAGCCATCGTTGGCGAATCCCGAGTCCCTGCTAATGCCATTAAAGAGTTTTTATGCCGTCGTCGTTTCTATGTCTCGGAATTCGATATCGTATTGGAACGGTTGTGAAAAATCGGCAATGAAGTAAAAAAATGTGAAAAAATCTGATAAACTCCGCTATTTATAAAGAGGATAAGATATTTTGCGAGAAAATTTTCCTACAATTTTTCGAGGAGAATCCTTGTCGAAAATTTTTATATAACCATTGCTAAAATGTAGGAATATTTGAAATTTCTTGGTTTTTTAACTATTTGTGATGGCTGAATCACTGCAAATGATAAATCAAAGTGACATTTCTATAAATGTGCAACATAAACAAATACCAGATACACTTTCTTCTAGAAAAATTCATTAAAACTTCTATAATTTTTTCTTAATAATATTGAAACAGAAAGGTTCAATAAAGTGAATTCTTAGATGGCCTGAGTTAGATATAAATTTCATTTATGCAATCATACAGTACACAACTTCAGTTTGTATTTGCACAAGTCACAAAATAATGAGACACATAAATTTACGATTAAGAAATTCCGACTCTGACTAAATGTTAAATTTGCAAAGAGAAAACAACCGAAGACATACAAACAATTCATAAAAATCCGCTTATATTACAATTCAACAGCTTCTGTACACTAAAAAATGCACTGTGGCACAATTATTGTCTTGGTATTGACTTAAATTCACTTTGAGAATATTTTCTGACATTCAACAAACTTCATATCTGCTCTGGCATATTTTCAACCTTCAATAAGCAGGTACCAAATAACTGACCTGTCGAGTCTCATACATAGGTAATTGTCCACATGTACCAAAGAGGCACTCGTGTATCCATACGTGTACAAGACTCTCCAGGACATTTACTTATGAGAGAATCACTCAAGATCACCTATAATCATCCCTATCACCCAAAGCTGCCAAAATCCTAGCCGCTCTCCTATGTATCCTAAATACTCTCCCTGTAGAGGACGTCTCCTCAAGAAAGACCTCTCCCTCGAAATACTGTTTGACAGCTTAATCAGACGACTGATTATTAAATTTTATGAATATTATCCATTCCACTATTAATTCATTTACGTCCGAGGTCTACTGTGGGGCCGCCTGGGTCTTGAAATAGCAGGATCATCTCGTGATTCTAGTAAATGGTTTAGTATATCGTGAGCCATTTTGGTAAAAAATTCATTCGGGTCAATGTTTTTACTTTTGTTTTAACCCTTTTGATTTTGCAATTTATAATATACCACATGGCCTTTGCAGGATTGCTAGCAGAAGCAATTATTTCATCATATGCTAACTTTTTTGCCTATGAGATTGATTTTTAGGAAACTTTTCATATTTTTCAAAATCAGCTAGTTCTGGCGGAGAATGGAACTTTCGGCATACATCACCTTCAAAAACCAGGCGCCCTTTATGCACCTCAGCTCTTCTCCGAATCAAAGTACCATATGTAGTATATTTCTTTGCCCACAATATGTCACAATTTCAGGGTACGACCTCACCAGAATCTTACTAAGAACACGAAATTTGTTCTCTATATCCATTGTTTCTTCATCAATAACACCTCACGCAGCTCAGCAATTGACGAACATAGGCAGACAACTTGAAACCTACAATTTCAACCAGACCCAAAATAGATACATAATTCACAACCTCATTGTTCAAACAAACACTTTCTCGAGTACCGTTTGTAATTGTGCCTTCAAAGTCATAACCCTTCAACAAGTCACATAGTTTTTCCACTTACTTTTGTGGAGTACACATTGAAATCACTGGTATTAACAGTTATCCAGTTGGTATCAATCCAACGCAAATGTATGTTTGTCAAAATCATATCAAAATTACCAGAAGGAAACGCATGTATGTCAATGATGAGTATATTTTGAGGTTTAACCAGAACAGAGTATCTCTCAATACATCTTTCCATATTCAGATTACTTCTGTTACGTAACTGTACTTTATCCCACCAAGATCAGAAAACCTAACCCCTTCCAATTTGATGTCTGTATTAGGAGCCCCCATTCCAAAACCTGTCACATGACAGGAAGATTCATCCTCTTGTTTTAACCAAAGTTCGAATGGTATAACAACAATGTCTTTGCCAAATCAATTGGAGAGCATTCAGTAATTGGCACTGATACTGAAGATCATGTTGATTTTGTGAAACGCCTTCAATGGATCCCAAGCATGCTCAATCTCTTTCACTACAGGTCATTGGAAAGTCGAGGTAGAGATTTGCTTTCATGCAGACATGAAAAATCCGCCATAGTAGTTTCACTACTAAGTTTTTCCTATTAGTTGGAAGTTGTTGAAGGATCTGATTCATGTTTGCATTCAAAGAGTTTGTAACCAAAACAAAATCACTTCTGCAATTGGAAGATATTCTACCCCAAATCAACACAGATCTTCTGCTCTGTCTGTGGACGTCCTAGAAGTATCCACAGTCGCACCTATCTAATCTCAAGTCCTCATTCTACATGATTTCGAACCAATTCTAATCGATCTGCATGATTTCTTCATTGAGGTGATCCATAAAGTCTACCTCTTTGTCGTTCCCTTACATTCTATATTATCTGTTCCGGGACGTCTATTGCGAAATAACGCTGTGAATAAAGCTTACTGTTTGTGCAACTTTTGTCAGTATTGCCCCACCCGCAAGTACCCCAACGGATTTTCCTCACTTCATCTTACTTAAATAATGGAGTTTCATAGTTTCACTAGTAGAAAAAATGGGAAGGAACGAAATTGTGTACTGGATGTACAAAAAATTCAAAGCAACTGAATTTCAAATTCATATTTAAGAACTGCCTTCGCGCTAAGCGCTAAGAAAGTAAGTAAAGTGCAAACATATTCATTAGAAGGTGGCTGAATGTTATACAAATTCTTAAAAAAAAATTGGTTTCATTCCTTATGGTGTTTCAAAATTAGAGAGAAGTTTAATAATATTCTTACATTTTTGTTCTGTTTCTATTTGTAGAAAGAAGATTTAAGTACAGAACCACGCAAACTTTAATTTCACGCAACAAGCAGTTTAATATTACCCTGCTGTTCAGCCTGAGTGAGAATAATTTTGTGTTATAGAAAAGAATCATGAAATAATCTTAAGAAATTTTAATACCTGATGAGTGTATAAACTTTGTTGTTGCATTCTGTATTGGTTTACTATCATAATTTCTGATTACTCACCGTCCTTGGACACTTTAACCCAATTTTTAGTATTTGAATTTGGGAGGCTTTTACTTGGTGTAATTCCATTAGCAATAATAAAAAACAAGTACTGTGTTTTAAGGAATTTTACTTAATAATGGCGATTCGTAACGCGTTTCACTACACCGTAGCTTCTTCAGACGAATAAATGCACAGAAAATATAAATATAAATGTTCTTGAGTAATTAAAAGCTTATTGGGTTGCTTCTTCTTAAGTGGTTATTTATGACAGGTATATTCAATAAAATTAAGGAATAGATTGCTCCCCGAAGAGATTCAATAGAGGCGAAGGGCTTAAATCGACTTGTTCATTGATGAGTCTACCTGAGTGTTTGTATTTATTGATTTCTAAAGTTTCCCAAAGATCTACCCTCCAATATTTATTATCTGTATGCAAAATTTCAAACTGTGGGTCGAAAGAATGATTATTTTCTAAGAGATGATTCGCGTAATTTGAATCTGATTTTTATTTGAAAAACTGCGTTTATGTTCCGATATTCTAATATTAAAATTTCTGTGTTCTACCAATGTAGAAATTATCACAGTCATTGCAATTCAATCTATAAACACCTGATTTACTGTTTTTACCTGGTTTGGTTTTATTATTTTTATATATTTGCCTAAATTATTATTAGTTTGGAAAGCTATGTTGAAATTATTGCTACTTAAGAATGATTTCAGTTTCTCACTCGTAATGCCAATGTAGGTTAAGGTGTTGAATTTTGTTTCAATTTATCGACAGGGTAAACTTCATTCAATGCGATTCTACTTTGTTTTTCATTTAAATATTGATTATTAGTTTGGTATTGTAACCATTATTTTTGGCTATTTGTTTAATCAAATTTAGTTCTTTGTTGAAATTTTCTGGTGATAACGAGATGTTAATCAATCTATGAATAAAATTATTGAATGCTGACATTCTATGTTGATATGGATGACACGACGAGTTATGTATTATAATATCTGTATGTGACGAGAAATAGATTCTTAACATCGAAAGAAATGAGTTAGGAATTAGGTGGTATAATGGTATGTTTGATATTGGCAATAAGTTCGTATGAAATTTTGACCGAAAATTTAGATTTGAAATTGCAATGTTTTATTAGCAAGTCGTTGAGGAATTTTGAAAGTTTGAACGAAGGTGCCGTTACATAGAAACAACAGGTCTAATAGGGTAATTAGTTTATGAAGTTTATCAACGAATATAATTCGGGGTTGTGGATTGGAGTTAATGAATTTATATTTTCGTGGTCTGTAATTAATGATTTCGCAGTCGAAATTATGTTTTTAACCACTTTCTGAAATTTTGCGGTAGGATCCTTAGTTGATGTTACATAGCGAAAGAAGTTAAAACATAATTTCGGCAGCAAAATCATTAATTACAGACCACGAAAATATAAATATATTAACTCCAATCCACAATCCCCGAATTATATTCGTTGATAAAACTTCATAAACCTAATTACCCTATTAGACCTGTTGTTTCTTATGTAACGGCACCTTCGTTCAAACTTTCAAAATTCTTCAACGACTTGCTAATAAAACATTGCAATTTTAAATCTAAATTTTCGGCCAAAATTCATACGATTTTATTGCCAATATCAAACATACCATTATACCACCTAATTCCAAACTCATTTCTCTCGATGTTTAGAATCTATTTCCAACATTCCCCGAAAGTTATGTATTATTTAGTTGAAGAATTATTAGAAAAGAATGATGTCAATACTATCATTAAATCAGATATTCTTTCATTATTACAAATTTGTTTAGATCAAAATTATTTCCATTTCAATAACAAATATTATACTATCGAAGACGGTTTGATTATGGGCAATCCGTTAAGTCCTTTGTTAGCAGAAATAACTTAGAGAAATTAATTCATAATCATCCACTGAGTATATATTGTTTATACTGGTATCGCTATGTAGACGATATCATTATTTGCTTCACAGGAAAACATAGACAGTTGCAAATTTTCGAAAATCATATAAATTCATTACATCCAAAATTGCATTCACAACCGAAATAGAAAGCAATAATTCGATAAATTTCTTAGACGTAACAATTTCGAATGAAAATGGAGAACATGTTTTCGCAATTTACCATAAGCCGTCACATACAGATATTATAATACATAACTCGTCGTGTCATCCATATCAACATAAAATGTCAGCATTCAATAGTTTTATTCATAGATTGATTGACATCCCGTTATCACCAGAAAATTTCAACAAAGAACTAAATTTGATTAAACAAATAGCCAAAAATAATGGTTACAATCCCAAACTAATAAATAATATTTTAAATAAAAACAAAGTAGAATCGCATTGAATGAAGTTTACCCTGTCGATAAATTGAAACAAAAATTCAACACCTTAACCAACGTTGGCATTACAAGTGAGAAACTGAAATCATTTTAGGTAGCAATAATTTCAACATAGCTTTCAAACTAATAATAATTTACGCAAATATATAAAAATAATAAAACCAAACCAGGTAAAACAATAATCATTCTTTCGACCCACAGTTTGAAATTTTGCATACAAATAAATATTGGAAGGTAGATCTTTGGGAAACTTTAGAAATCAATAATTACAAACACTAAGGTAGACTCATCAATGAACAAGTCGATTTAAGCCCTTCACCTCTATTGAATCTCTTCGGGGAGCAATCTATTCCTTAATTTTATTGGATATACCTGTCATGAATAACCACTTAAGAAGAAGCAACCCAATAAGCTTTCAATTACTCAAGAACATTCATAGTTATATTCTCATTTATATTTTCTGTATATTCATTCGTCTGAAGAAGCTACGGTGTAGTGAAACGCGTTACGAATCGCAATTATTAAGTAAAATTCCTTAAAACACAGTACTTGTTTTTTATTACCAATTTTTAGTATCAAATCAAACTAATGTGAATAATTTTTCATAAAATTGGACTCTGTTCATTGTTAAGGTCTTCTGATCACAACTATTAATCGGTTAGAGTATTTGAAAGTGAGTGTCTTATGAGTATACGGACCTATTTCAGTTGCTGATTTCTCAACTGAAATGGGCAGCATTTTTTCTTGTGGACATTCCTTTTGAGGTAAAGGTGCAAAAGAGATTACATATGAGGTGGTTTTTGATAATGTATTCCTAACACCTTTCGGTTCATTCATTAGAACTTTTCGGGAAACAACAAGTGATCTTTGAAATGTTCTCGCAATCCTCGTTTTAATAGAAAACCTTTAGTTTGGTGGGTTTTTCTCGAAGATGCATTGATTTTCGACGAAAAAAGTGATTAATGTTAGCACCTGCAACAAAAACTCCATGAAAATCGAAATGGGAAAAAATCCAAGTAGTCACCTATAATCCATAACGATTTTTTGTCAAATGAATTATTCATTTATTTTAATAATATTTATTTTCTGATATAACAGTTGAGAAATGATGACTTCATGGAGAATAGTGGTATTTTATTCAATTTCATATAAACAAATGAGAAAATTATATTAATTGTTGATATTGCCACTCGCATTCATGCCTCACATCTCAGAACGAAAAAAAAATAAGGGGTTGAAACCTGTGATCTGGCTGGTCATAGCTGTGGTCAATCTATCTATTGATAAGGAAAATTTTCATCGAAATATTGATTAACCATCAGACTAAAATGGTCAGCTGTGCCGTAATGCGTGTACTAAATATTACGGCCTAGCGAAGTAGAAATAATATGTATATGTTTTCAAAAGTTACCGTAAATGCACTCATAAAAAACCTTTTTCTGTTGAAAGTCAATGTTAACAGAAGGTTCTTTTGAGAAATTATCGATCATTTATAATTAAATTAAAACAAATGATTTTATTTCTTATTATTATACATAGTTTGAAGAATTTTTCTTATCAAACGAGACAGAATTGCAATTCATATAAAACAATAAAATCGTTGTAGTTTGTGGGAAGGGCTTTCGAAAAACATTGCAACAAAATTTACTCTCCTTATCGTCTAAAACGAGTAGGTGAATAAATTTCCTGATTAATAAAAGCATACGTGGAATTGTTGTGCTTTCTTCTCGACTTGTTTGAGATGAAGACGAATTTCTGAGACAATATTTATCATAATTACTGTTCTCATATACAATTCTAAGGAGGAATCGCTTTCAAATAAGGTATCGCTATTCACCGTTTTTATTGAATTTTGAAGGGTACCCCATCTTAGGAGGTTGTTTGTTAAAGCCTTAAATTTACATAAATAGGTTCCTCAAATAAAAACATTCGACGTGTTCAGGCAAATTTTTTTGATCTCCACGAAAATAGAGTAACGTCAAAATATTCTAGGAAATGGATTATTTATGAATACTGATTACAATAGTGATCGGTTGAAATGTAAAGAAGTTCATGCGTTGCATCATTGCGTAATAATGCGGGACCAATTCAACGTTTATTGCGAAATATTCTTTTCAAATGTTGAATACAATCCAGTAACTTTTAGCATCCGCTTAACCCGCAAACCTCAATTAAGTAGATTAATATCTGACTAGAGATGGCGTTGGAAATACACTTGAAACAAGTTCCGAAACGAAATGAAGTTTGACGACTCATTTCCACCTCAATAGTTCCCAAGCTCCCCCTAATCTTCTACTAATCGATCTTATCAATTCCGCTCCAGAGCCGCGAGAATAATATAAATTTTGGGGTATTAAGGGTCGAAACTTAAGTAACAGAAGTAAATCTAAATGTGGGGCCGTAAACTATGACCGGGATCTTTCCGTACGACAAACGTCCACTCGACTGGTTGATCTCCTTTAATCCTTCTTGTCGTTTAACAAATCCATTCGCAGTTTTCAAAGAGCCCAAATGCCACACGGAAATGTCACGAGCCATGCCTTGATATTTAGGGAGAAGCTTTAGTTGGATAGAATGGATATCTGTGATACTATATTGAACGGGATTATCCTGGAAAACTTTGGAAGAAGTTATACAATTCCTGCCTATCAAGTATTCCTATTATTCCCCTATTAGTCTAGTTCATAAGATTTAATCGATGTGTTCATTCTTGATGAAATTACTGAAAATATGAACGGCACCTCTATAAATTCAAAGAAATTCTTCAACAAATTTTGATGAATTAATCAACTTATCGGTAAAAATGAAATAAACATATCGCCGTTGCACTACAAACAAATTAGTAGGTCGCCAAAGATATGGTTAACAAATTAGAAGAGTCAGGTGTGTACCAACAAATTTTTTATATACTAGAGAATGGTATTCCTTTTACACTAGATAAAGATGAAGATGAGGGCAATGTCAACAATAGACACTACCTACCTCTGTTTCAATGACTATAAATTGCAGCTCAAAGTTTCGATCTAAGGGAGGGATTTGCGATTTTGCCAGATAGGACGGCGCATTCCAAAGATACGATACATTTGAGGATGAACCTTTCGACGTGGTAAGGTCCAAAATCAATTTATATAACAAAAGCATGTTTTTATATTGTCTGTATCGATCTCCTAACGAAAACAACTACCCTATATTATATCAGTATCTAGGCAACAAGGTAGACGCGATCCAAATATAGCATCCGCCAGCTGACATGATCATATTGGGAGCCTTCAAAATCCAAAATATCAACTATCTGCAACACTCAAATACGACCGATCAAGCAAGAAGACAAGCGGTGGCCTTTGCGGTTAGCTGAGGCTTCACGAAGAGCCGACATGAATTCTTTCTCGTTTCGGATCTAGGTGATTTCCGTTTACAGATCTCAGCACCTTGAGGGTGCTCTGATCACAACCTTGTTTCTGCCACATTCAATAAAGATCCCATGCCTTTCAGGGAGATAAGGTATTTCAACCGAGTCAGCTTTCTGTAGATCACTATAGTTTTGTTGCGGGTACTTTTCAAAAGAAGCATCTGAACAAAACCACTCAAAAGGCTGCCACAATTGAAAACAGAGCTTATCAGAACATGAAACAAAGTCCAACAGATGAAACTAAAACTGAATAAGTGGATTAATTATAGCGTCATCGACTTTGGTCAAAAAAATGACTCAAGATTTGAGTGAGATTATAGCTTCTTATTAAGTTTCCAAATGTCTAACTGAGGCCACAATTCATAGAACCTTACATGGAACATTGTAAAACATAGAAACTGGCATCAGATATAATCCACTTTGTCTGTTTCTATGTTTCATTGCCTAATGATTTAATTTTTTAAAGAAACTGCATGTTTTTAAAATAGTCGCGAATAAAATGTAAGCCGTTTTAGATATAGGAAAATCCAATTCGAATCATCAATAATTTTAAATACGGTTCTAATAAAAAAATTTCATAAGCAAAATGATAGCCCAATAGTGGTTATATTCAGATAGGACAAATCTTTACAAAAGGTGCTTGAAAAAGGATGCCTTTTAATGAAAAAAATCAAAAAGTACACCATTCCATTTGAAACAGCAAAGTTTTATTCGATGACTGGTACAAGCGGAAGGGGTACCGCTCTGAAAAGAATTGAAAATTGTAGATCAGTATCGTTTTACTCTCATACCAAAATTTGAAATTGATCGTTAAACCCATTTCATAGATACTTCTGATAGGCCCCTTTAGTGCGGATACTCTGTATTATATTGATATGCCTTCATGCTCCTACAGAATCCTCGTTGGACGAGGATGGATTTTTTCAAAAATTTAGGCAAATGTTAACAAACGAATACTTTTCAAACATTATCAAAACCAGAAAAATAATAAATTTTCGTATTTGTGTTAATTTTAAAAAGTATACATTTGAATATGTTTATGCCGTAATGTTATCGAATTTGAATGAGCCAAGGGCATCATAATATTGAAGATATATTCATTTGATATCCCCAAGCAATAAAATGCATATCGTTGCAGTAATCGATAAAAGTTTCATCCATAATTCAATAAGCTATGCAAAGTTTGAGGTGAGTCAAGGAAACTGGATTGTTTTATCTGATCAGAATAATTTATAAGCATACCCTTCTTTTGTTCCTTGAATAAACATTGTTCTCATGAAACTGAATTCAGTCAGGTAACTCATATTGAATTCGAAATAATCACCTCAAAAAAAGTGGAAGAGAACCTTCAATAAATATCACTTTATAATAACTTAGACAATGATTATGGATATTATGGTTTATAAAATAAGTTAACTCAGTTAAATTTGGTATCAAACAATGTTAAATATAGCAATATCCCAGAGTTTCTGATAAAAAACAAAATCCATCATGTGATATTTTACAATTATCTCACAATTTATTTCAGTTTAGTGTCTTTATTTTCGATTCAAATACAAGGAAATACTTATGGATAATTATGGAGGCAGGATATTTGAGCAGGGAACACATACAATCGGTTTACTATGAGCTAGGAGCTCACAGCGGGAGGTATTCAGGGTTCTGATAGTAGCCCAAGAAATATCAGTCGAGTTCAATGAAACTGATAGCCGTCGAGACTGATTTTGGTTGGTACAAACCAGAAGAGATAACACCAGCACATCACGTTAATTAGTTTAAGTGCTGTAGCGAGTACATGATGTGAACAACTATTTGACGAAGCTGTAAAGAATCAGCCTCTATTGACTATTATTAATTCCCGGTGCCAAAGGTAGTGAAACTTTGTGCTAAGAATACGTAAATTGGGATCGAGAAAGATGGATCACAGTTCACAGTTCTTTTTAGTGATCAATCGCGATTCTACCTGGAAACTCAATCCATTCCTAACATGTTAGATAGGTATGGATCTTTTGAGGAGGCAACCTTTCAGGGATGAAAGATTGTATCTACATCCATCCAATAGGAAGGATGGTAGTGTACAAATATTTTCATTATTACAGTTGAGTATGCTGAAGCTTCACTAGGGGTATACCCATTGAATACAGTCTAACTATTTCGATATCACTCTGAAAATGCTGAAAATAAATGTAAGAATTTTCGAGTATATTTTTCGGCATTCAGCAGAAGTGAACTAACCCTCCGAACTGGGATTAGTTACCAAATTCGAGGAACCTGGCATGAAACTGGTTTCACGTTTGCTGACCAAGCAATCAATCAAATAAATTGTTTTCAATAATTCTCAGTGACATGCAAAATGTTTCATCAAACCGAATTATTTTACCCAAATTTGGAGCTATTCATACTGACGAGTTATATTGAATATTGTAGTTAAGCTGGGGGTACTTGACTGAACAAGTTCATATCGAAGTGTAATATGAATATTCCTTTAACTGAGTAATTACCCGCTACTAAAGTCACCTGCGTTAATTTATTATTCGTGATCATTCATTTATGTTCATCATAGGACGTGTGCACAATATCACAAAGCAAATTACAACATTCGAAAACCATCAATCAGTTCGATGGATCATGAAATAACAGAGGTTTGTTCGAATTGTTCGACTCTTTGCTCATTAAAGCCGGTATCTAACAAAACAGCAAAATAACGGAAAGGCTCTAATTTCTGGATGAAGCTGTTCAAATACGACGATTTAACACAACAGTGGCGTATCGTTATTTCGAAAATAAACGAAATTTTTGTTTAGGGGTGAATCGGAGTTTTTAAAGTGAAACTACATCGGTGGCGATAATCGATAAGTGAATGAGAATGAGAATAAAATTTTGAGAATGTGTCATTTTTAGGCAGAGTACCGAAGGAATAGATCCAGTAGAGATATATTTCGAAGCCTATAAAGTAGAACACTAAACTATAAAGCAAAAGAAAAAGAAGTTGCACATACACACTATGGAGATCTACGTCTCAAATACTACCTTTGTACCGATGATTGTTATTGATATTTGTCACGGTGTTTTTAATTTATTGAGTACTGTTATCCTTTCATTATATCCCTGAAGAGTTACTATACCAAACAATATATCTCAAACTAAATTCTTTACTGATTAACAGTTATAAAAATGGAAGTGACGATAACATCCCGACGAGAATTATTAGTTTGGTCGCTGCTTACTAATTTCATTCGAGAATTTTTCAAATTGAATAGAGCAATAGTGTTCAAATTTTCTTTATATTCACAATTTATGAAGAGTTTCACCACACTGTGGCTTCATCAGAGAAGTAGTACATTTAAATGGAAGATGTGACATATTACACTACATTAGTAAAAGCTGGTAATTTGCACAATAGGAGGAAAAATACGAACAGGTTTGATTTGAGAAGTGAAATCCTTTGGTAATGCTGATACTCGTAGGTCTACCAGACGGTTGAGTGTGTTTCCTCAATTCTTCCATTTATTGATTTGCAAGGCTATCTATTATTTTTACAGTAGAATATTAAAATGATTATTAGTAGTATGGTTTGCTTCCAGTAAATGATTTGAAGAGGAAGAATCTTATTTTTGTTTTCAAAAACTGCGTTTATTTTTTGATAAGTTACTATTGGAATTTTATAAAGTTCCAATAAAATAAATTTTCTTTCAACTTCCACAAGTCTGCTTATAAACAACTAAATTTCATATATTTTGGGTTTACAGTTTTCAATGTGCCTAGAGAGTTATCCGTTGTGAAGCTTTATTCAAATGATGCCAGGAGGAAAGTCTTCAGACTGGGTTAACCAATATACATAAGTTAATATATTATATTTTCGATTGGTCTAACGCCTCATGGATTGCAAGTTGAAATTGTTTACGATAAAGCATACTGTCAATCAGACTCGAATTTACTGAGCTCCTCCGAAAAATTATTTCCTGACATTGGTATCATGGTAAGTCCATGTATCATTATATAGTTATGAGCAACGATCTTCTGTTGATAGGGATATGCGGAAGAATTATGAATAGTAATTTCAGTATGAGATGGTTTATGGAAAATAGAAAAATCGTGTATGTGGTCAATTTAGGTTATAGTTGAATCCAAAATGTTGATGGAATCCTCAGTTTTCATTTTCAAAGTGAACTTTCAGGGTGCATTGAATTCATTGAGGTATTAAAGGAATGTAATTGTCAATTCGTCTTTGTAAACCATTAGATTATATAATTCACATATCTGAACCAATATGTACAGTGTTTCGGATGAATATGAATTATTTTCTCAGTGAAAATTTCAGTTAGTAAAGGACTTAGAGAATTACACATCATTAATTTTCATCATTGAAGATGAAATGGTTTTGTTCCAAAGATATTTCTAAAAGATGCATAGATTCTGATTGTATAATGAGATTCAGATTATCATTCTGCAGAGCTTGTTTAATCAATTGTGATGGATAGATAGGTGGAACACTTGAGTTGAGATTGAATACAATAGTTTAGCATTATATGTCAGTAGAGTATATTGAATGTTTTCTATTAGATTTGAAAAATTCTTGATTGAAATCTTTCGACTGAAATTACATGAATGTTCAATGACGTCAATGTTTTGCTACTGGAGCTGGATTATCTACAAACAGTTTGTTTTTTCGATTGCTCGTTATTGAAGATTTAGCGTTTACGAAGTTTAATGTTGTATTAAAATTCGTTGAAGCGATCGTTCTTGATTTTCTGAAAATTTCCTGATTCTGTTAAAGTTTTTGTTTCAAGTAAATAATCTGCCTTGTTGAAAGCTATAACAGTATCCTTTATCTGTCTTAGTAAATACGATATTGTCTGATTCGTACTTTGATTGGATAGATTTCATAGTTATATCATCTAATAATTATTAGGTTCCTTTAATACGGGGTAGGCGATCTAGCGTTTGAACCCTTACTTATTTTGAAAATAAGGGGCCGATTTGACACATTTTCAGGAAAAGATTTGAAATTCACGAAATGGGTCGCTTTTCGCTTCGATAAAGTTGGGAAATATTAAAAACATATTTCCGAAGTTCTGAGTCTTTGACTCAAACTGCAGGAAATCTGCGAAAAATTTTCGATAAAAATAAAGTGCACAGTTTGTGGATCAATTTGTGAATTAAATTTATCAAAGTGGCTTGTTATTGGACAAAACAACTCACGTACGTTCTCGTCCAGTGCGTTCAGAGGAAAATATTGCAGCTGTTGATGAAAGCGTAGTCGACCAGCCATCAACATCAACTCCTCACCGTTTGCAATAATTGAACATTTCACGCACGTTTTTACGCTTAATTTCGCATAAAGACCTCGGTATGAAGGTTTATAAAGTTCAATTGGTTCAAGAAATGAAGCCTCATGATCATCCAATGCGATTTCGCTTAGCACAATGAGCTGAAGATCGTTTGGCGGAAGATAAGCATTTTTACCGAAAAATCATCTTTCCCTATGAGACTCATTTTTATTTCGGAGGGTATGTTAACAAGCAAAATTGCCGCAATTGTCATCGAAGAGAAGCGCATGCATTCTCAACAAGTGACGGTTTGGTGCGGTTCTTGGTCCGCAGGCATCATAGGCTCATTTTTCTTTGAAAATGAGCAAGGAGCCGCCATAACCGTCAATGGTGAACGTTACCGTGACATTCTAAGTGGCTTTTTATTCCTGAAAGTTAAGGAGGATGATATGGAGGACATATGATTTCAACAGGATGGCGCTACGTGTCACACAGCCAACGATACACTTGATCTTTGGGCACTGTGTAAGAAAACCGCATAATCAGCTGAAATTAGAATGTTAATTGGCCACCACACCGCTGCGATTTGACACCGTTAGATTATTATTTCTGGGGCGCATTGAAAGATATGTGTCACACAAACAATTCCGAGTCTACTGCGGCCACAAAATGAGAAATCAAAACTGCCATTGAAGAAATAGAGAGGTAGATCGAATGAGGTACTGAAAGGCCAGCCGGGGCAGCCATTTTAACGATGTTGTGTTTCATTCATAAATGTCGATGAAGGGTCTTACCAATAAAAAAATAATTTCGATAAAATATCTACTAGTATTCACTTCATAGCGAAATGATATTTCCAATTCTAAATGACCCACCGTTTACCATCAAAAATTCAATTTATTCTCAAATTGAATTCACTTTGCCAATGGAATATTGACCACAGATATGATATTTCTATATTCCATTAAACATCGCTTACAGACATTATTATTTATAATTCTTCCGTACATTCACATCAACATGAAATAGCTCCTTACAACAGTATGTTACATATACTCTTCGGGATACCAATGTCAGAAAACAATTTCTTCAATGAGCTCAATACTATAAAACAAAAAGCGGTCAAGAATGGTTATAATTCTAGTATGATTGATGATGAACGATTTCATCATGCATTCCCTAAGTTTCTTTGTATTAGAAAAACCAATTAACAATAAATTATAATACCTTTTATCGATGAACCTAGTCTAAATTTAAAGTCTTTCGTTTCATTGCATAATTTTAATATAGATTTTAGAAGTGATAACTCATTGATTGCTATAAAAATATTAAAAATAAAACCGTAAATCTGAACTTAATAAAAGGAATAGAGCAGCTATTTATAAGCGCTCTTGTGGAAGCTGAAATATAATTTGTATCGAAAGACCTTTCAGAAATTCTTATTTTATATTATCAGAACACCAACGCAGTGAAGAAAAACGAAAATCAGATTTTCACTATGGCAATCATTTACAGAAAGAAAGTCACACTATGAATTATCTTGTTGATACTTTACTTATTGACAATAATTGATTGAAATTGAACTAAGGTAAGCATTGGAAATCTATTAACAGAGAAATTTCAGAAATTGACTTAGTCAATTAGACCATTACTAAATCTTAAATTCTCAAAGCAATCCTCTTTAGATTCACCTGTTTTTACCAATGTAATATAAAATGACATTTCCTCTTTGGATATACTATTTATCTGTATATATATTCAAAATATGAAAAACTGTTTCATATAATTGAAAAATGTATAACAATTTTCATCAGGTAACAGCGTTATCAATGAAATAAAAATATACTTCAAATAAATTTTTCAAGGACTCAGGCAACTGTCAATAAACGAGTTGTTTTCAATGAAGACCTCGAAAAATATATGAAATAATCTATCTACAAATTTCACAACGTAAAAGTATAATGTCATAAATATACATTATGTGAAAAGAATACCGGTAATTGATTATCTAAAAAATCTGCTTAAAACGATTGTCAAAATATTTGTTGTGACGCGGAGGTTGAACGCGATCTGCCATTTAGTTTGTTCACAGTGCTCGATTTTGTCAGTTTACACAAGTATGTGTTTTGTGTTATGTATTTTTACAATAGATTAAAATATTGAACAAAAAATTTGTCACAAATCTTGTATTGCAAATAGAATTTCGTGTGCCCAATCGCTGACAGTCTCACAGAAGGTATGCAATGAGTGGTACAGTGCATTCAACAGCGGCCGAGATCTGGTGGAATATTTGTCTCACTCTGGCGACATCAACATCTTCAACTGAAGTTAACATTGATTAAGTTTGGAAAATGGTAATTTAAAACAGTCATGTGAGTTTCAGAGAGATAAGCAATAAACTTTATGTCTCTCACAGATCAATTCGTACCATTTTAAACGATTGTTCGGTCATGAAACGCGTTGCCGCTCGACTAGTTTCAAATGACCTGAATTTTCTTCAAGACCTGAATCTCGTTAATGTAGCTGAAAACATGCTACAATGAGTCAATTCCCAACCCCACATTCATAAAATGCATAATTACTGGTGTTGAAATATGGGTTTATGAGTTTGACATGAAAACCAGTCAACATGCATCAGAATGGAGCCTTCCAACTGAACCAAGATCGAAAAGAACTACGTCAAAGTCGATCCGAATCAAAGTAATGTGGACTATTTTCTTTGACTATCGCGGTGTTGTTCACGCGGAATTTTTGCCAGAAGGTCTGACGGTAAATGAAGAATATTACCAGAGCGTTATGCGGCGCCTGAGAAAGCAAATTTGTCGCAAAAGGCCAGATTTGTAGAAAGAAATCTCATGGATTTTGCACCAGGATAATGCACCATCATACAAGGCGATCATTGTGAATGAATTTCTGACCAAAAACTCAACATATAGTTACTATCGTATAACCACCTTATTCACCTGATATGGCTACGGCTGACTTTTTTTTTCC
Organism: Cryptolaemus montrouzieri; assembly: GCA_013387265.2. Lineage (NCBI taxonomy): Eukaryota > Metazoa > Arthropoda > Insecta > Coleoptera > Coccinellidae > Cryptolaemus > Cryptolaemus montrouzieri. Next base: position 55,750,973 of record JABFTP020000001.1, read on the forward strand.
AATACCCAACTTACCAATTCTATACAGGACATTAAGGAGGATTCGCGGCGAGAACTGTAGTGGATTCCTTGAAGAGCCTTTCAAAATTGTTGTGATGATTGTATTATTCGTTGGCGTAAATATATTATTCTGGAAGGGGCCTTCTTTGAGGGCGATATATTCGATTTCGAATTTTGTTTCTCATTGGCCAATTTCTGGTACTTTTATTATAAAACCAGCTGACCCGGCGAACCCTGTTCCGCCATGAAGGCAATAAATAAGCAGATTTGGGAATGTATTAATTTTTTTTTTATTAGACAACAAAGAAAAATTAAGTATTTACATTGATCATTTTTTTTATTTCTGTATTTTAGTACATGGGTTGCTCTTCACTTAAGTACCTAGTGATAGACGACATTTCTGTTTTATTATCAGGCGTAAAAACAAACAACGCAGATGTTCTTCTGACCCGTGAACATCCACATATAATTGACTATGAGAAAAACATGGATGTTCTAGATTCAAACCAAAAACTTTCAAGAATTGGCCTTGTGATTTGTTAATGGCCATGGCAAATGCAAGACGGATCAGAAATTGAAGTCTTGAATTCAAACGGCATATCGCTTGGGATCATCTGGATCCTCGGAGTGAGAATTCCTCAGCTTTGAATTTTCCTTTCAGAATGGTCACGTAAATTACATTGTTCATCAATTTTTTAACTACCAAACGCTTACCGTTGCACAGTTCTGGTTGGTTAATGTTTCGAAGCATGATTACTACGGAGCCAACCTTTAAGCGTAAATTGTGCGGTGGTAATCGAGGCACATCCAAGGAGTCTGAAAATTCAATTAGATAGTTGATAGCTTCATCTCCATTTGTGACCCAGTCAATAGATTTGAATGAATACATTGTTCCAATGATCTTATTTTGAATTATGTAGTTTAGGTCATCTACATCTTTATTCTTAGTCGCCAAAATTGCGCGCTCACTCAACCATTCATTATTTTTATAGTTGGAAATAATGTTTGTTGATAAGTTCGTCTTTTGATGAGACACAATTACAGAAATTATTTGGAAATGATATCAATCCGCTCGATTCATCGATAGGTACTTGACCATTACCGATAGTCAGCAATTACTCCGAGAAATCTTCAGCAGATGTATCATTGAGCAATGTAACTCTCATGTTTGTTATCAGCTGCAGTTTCTTCACATAGCGCCATAGATTCGATGATTTGAGGCAAGCGGTTAATTCGTCGGCAGCCGTAGTACTTAGAATTACTGGCAGTGTTTGGCGGAAATCGCCAGACAGTAAAATCATTTCTCTATCTCGAGTCATTGCGTAAATCTTTCAATGTTCGGTTGAGTGCTTCTAATGCACGTTTATGCGCCATTGAGCATTCGTCCCAGATGATGATTTTCGATGCCGATAAAACTGCCATTGCTGAGTGTTTTGCAATATTACACGTTGGTTCTTCAACAGTTTGAAGATTTAACGGTAATTTCAATGCTGAATGAGCATCCTTTTAACAATGTGGCTGCTATTCCGGTAAACACGATGTCGGATCTCGCAAGAACAGTGGCTAAAACTACTGACATGAGGAATGTCTTACCAGTTCCACCAGGGGCATCTAGGAAATATAAATTACCATTTTCATTGTCGACTGCCTTCATTAAAGCATCATAAACTTTCCTTTTTTTCCTTTATTCTTTCGTTTTAGAGTTCACTTCACTTTTTTTATATTGATTTCTTACAAAAATGTAATTATCATCCATACGTCCAAGTCACACGGGAACGCTGTCGAACGGGATAAACAGTATCCTATGTCCGTCTCCAGGCTCTAAGCTACCTACCCACCAATTTTTAGCCATATCTGTACAGCCGTTCTCGAGTTTTTAATAGTGAAACTAACTCCACTTTTATATATATAGATGTATATAAATGTTGTTCGATTTGTTTACAATGATGCTTTAAATTATCAAAAGACTTTATGAATAAATTGGAAAACTCTGAAATAATTCATTCGAACAATTTTTAAGGTGAACTAAAACTAAAGGACATTTATTAATGAGCAAATTACATGTCTCAATTCGTTAGAAGAAAAATTAGAAGGAGTAAAGAACTAGATAAAACATTTTTACTACCGACTTATGAACTCCTTAAAGATATTCAAAACGTAGTTAGCGCTTATCATGCTGATTGTCTCGTGTAACACCTGAAATAGTGGAAGGATATTAATCAAAATGTCTACTTTAATTAACTGCTAACTTGCAATTATGAGTGTGGGACAGGTTTTCCCACTGCATAATTACATGAATGAAAAGATAATCATCTACAAAAAATAATTCCATAAAAATTATTTAAATTAATGAAGCTGCAGTCTGAATTTAGCGTAATGAATCTTTCATGAATTCTCATTCGGTTTCATGAAAAATTCAAGAAATTCGTGTAATTAAATGAAATGCTGTATTTTGCTAGCCAGTCATTTGCACATGCCTTTACCGATCCAGTTTTTCTTTGATTGAAAAAATTCGTTTCATTCCGAATTAAGGTTTTTTGTGGAAAATCAAGGAAGAGTCAACCGCGAATAACAATCAACTTTCTCAACAAACAACGGACTTCTCATAAATAAAGCAACGAATAGATCTCTAAGCTTCTATTTCTTTTCTTTAAAATATTCATTTGGAGAGGGACAAACCGATAATGGGACGAATAACATACAAATATTGCTCATATTGGGTACTTACATACAACTTCAAGTTAAAATTATAAAAAGCTTTCGCTCAACAAGAGAAAATGAAGAACTACATGTAGGTAACAAAACTTCAAGTTAAAATTATTAAAATATTTCTTTCAACATCGAATATAAAAACTACATGTAGGTTCACAAGTGACTATCACAACAGGTTGAAACACAAATGAAATTGGTCGAGCAAAGAATTTCAGTTTTGCAAAAAACCCATGTTAATTGACATATTATCTGTCATATAAACTTCAAAATACACTGTTACATAAAAAGAAGTATATTCTATGTCAGTACAGAGTTCATACGCAAGAAAAAGAAGAAAAACCAATGCGTACAACGTGACCTCAAACACTATCCAACCTATAAAATTACGATACGTCGAGCAAAATATAAACAAAACAATCATGAAATTAAGGAGACCTGTCACATCAACCTAGAATGTTGAACAACTATGTTGGAGTGCCATATGACACATATATGGAGGAACATATGAAAAACATTTTGAAGCCTGTTTTGTTGTGCCTACTTGGTATACAATGCATTTCACTCAATCTATTGTTTTCAAACTCAAGTCTATTGATCCCCTGGATCAATCAGAGCTATGCATGCGAGAGTGTCTATGTGGGAGAAACTCAACAATATTTACGAAGGAGATTATACCAACATAACTATCATTTTAAAAACATGAATTCGGATCATTCTTCATTGTGTCAACATTCTTTAGATACTGGTCATTCTTTTAAATTCGAAGAAGCAAAAATTTTACATAAGAGCCCACGTAGGGACAATCGTCTTGCCCTTGAAACCTTGTATACTTATACTACTGAGAATTGTGTCAATTCACTTACGGGAGTGAAGGGTATGAACATTTTAAAAAACCTGTTGTAGGTAATTATATTCGGGTAATTGTTGACTGGTCTCCTTAATTTCATCATTCTTTTGTTTATATTTTGCTTGACGTATCGTAATTTTATAGGATATATAGTGTTTGAGGTCACGTTGTATGCATTGATTTTTCTTCTTCTTCTTGCGTATGAACTTTGTATTGACAAAGAATATACTATACTATTGTGTTAGTCACTTGTGAACGAGAGATTTTCAATGTTCATAACTTTGAGATTTATGACCAATATGTAGCTTTTTATTTGCTCTTGTTGAGCGAACGATTTTTATAATTTTAACTTGAAGTTTTATTCTAATGTTTTAATCAATGTAAGTACCCAATATGAGAAATATTTGTACGTTATTCGTCCCATTTTCGGTTTGTCTCTCTCCAAATGTAAATTTATTTGTAGTTCCCTGAGGAAGACACATATCTGTTGTCGAAAAGTTGGAAAGTCTGTTGCATATTGGTGGACTTGGAACTGATTACATAACTCAACCGCAAATGAAACAATTCGGGCAGGAATTTATTGGGCGTCTCAGATCATCAACGACGATTATTTCATTTATTGAGGCTCTAGAAAATGTTGAAGGGAGAGACACTTATTTAGGACAAAAAGAAAAATCATAATTTCTGCATAAGGTTTTTATCATAACCAAGAATGAAGTATTTGCTTAGTTCTATTTTCATTTTGCTCGTTATGACCTCAGAATTTTTTCAGTTGGAAATCGGGATGTATTTACTTATTGAATTAAAAGAATATTTTATGTCATATTGACGAATGTAGATGTGAGTAAAAACACGATAAGAGGAAAGAATAGTATTCAGAATGGATAAATACTCGAATAACAGAAAACAAATTGGAACAAAACCCATTTGACACATCAGTTTCCTCTGTGAGTCTGTGAAAGTGTAAACGAAAATTGGAAATGAAATCAATGTTTTCACGATTCATTCAACATACATCTTTCTTCGAGCAAAAGCTGCAAATCCTTTTTTTTCCACAAATGAAAGTGGAAAAGGCCAATTTCTTGGTCATTGTATGATAACGTATCTTGAATGAACAGGTGTAGTAAAAAACCAACGATCTGTTGAAGGTGTCCCATTTTCAATAGTTCATTACGGCAGACATGTGAAATACCGCAAATAAAGAAAAATGACACCTCATCTCGTTCTTCGATTTCGAGAAAAATTCACTAGAGAAAACAGATCTTCCGTTTTCGTATTAATCAGAATTATTCCCGATTTCTAGATTTTCCGGAATTTCGGCATATGCCAACATCAGGGTTGCTATCAAACATTGGTGAAAATATTTTGACATTCTTGGGGCACTTTTTCGAGTAGTATGCAACTACGAATAGTTAAACAGTTTGCGAATTATAATTTAATTGATTTTTTGAATATAAACCATAAGTAAATTTGGACAGAATAGGAAAAGTATTTTTTCTCTTTCTGAATCTATATAACGTGTCGAAAAAATTTCCTCAAAATTGTGAATTCTACATGGAATGCAAATTTTTTAGTTTCATCAAGTATCCTGGTGCGAATGTACGCAAAAAAAGATCCCAAATGTTTTGAATTATATGATCGTAACAATGGAGTCTACATATAATAAGAACAAACGAGAATTATTTATTATTCATGAGTAAGGAAATATAGAAATCAATAAGTGATAGAAGACCAAAAACTATCTTAAATAATCAAAAGTATTTCCATTATTAATAATTCAAATTTCACAACATCCAGAAACATTTCTGCATGCGTTTTGAGTTTGTACATCCCCCCGAGGAAAATATCCGCCAGGGTTGAATCTGCTGAATGAAATCATTAGTCCTTTTGTTCTCATCTAGTTAACACCGAAAGGTTTGTTTAAAAATGCAATTTTGTTTATTGTGGGGTTGCATTGTCATGTTGAAAAAAGGCTAATTTTTTCGAGCCAAAAGGATTTCATCTTGGAAAACCTGACTATGCTCTCATTTGTTGCATATATATAGCGCCAACACACGGTGGTTCAATGAAACACACCAAACATTAGAACCAAATCGCTTCCCGATGGGGATGAACATCGGACCGATGCTCATTATTAAGATTGAATAAACCGTCACTGGTCGCTCTCACCTCATCAGTCCATACGGTGTGCTGGTAGCGTTCGAGATTTTCTCTTGACTTTTCATGATAACGTCGGCAAAGCTCTAGCTATCGCTCATAATTCCTTGGCTGTAGAAAATGAGATTTTTACATCTCAAAAGGTTAAAATATCTCTTTTCTGACGATTCGCAAAAAACTTAATTTCGGTATCGCACTCTCTGCTTCAAGTTGCATACATGAAATAAGTGGATTTTCAGGAACAGCTCATAAAACTTCTACTGTAAATTCTTTATTGTCTAATTTGGTGTGATTTTATTCTCTGAGTGCTTTGAAAGAACCAGTGTTCATGCGATTCTCTTCCTATCTTTGGAATATAGACTTGTGACATTGTCTTCTGTCAGAAAAACAAACAGAATTCTGAACATTCTGAGCTTAGCATTCCAATACGTCGATTTTCCAAAATTTCCAAAATTCACATCTTCATACAAAAGTGTAAGCTAAGTATTTTTGAACTAACGAAGGGAATTGAATAATGGGCTTATTCGAACAGTTTTCGTTGTGAACATTGATTATTTGAAATGTTTTGAATGAATATATACCAGCGTACTAGATGGTACCATAGAATGTTCATAGAATTTTAATTCTTGAAAAAAAAAATTTCCAGGCAATCTACATATATTCGAGGATCCAGGAAAATCCTGAGTAACTCGAAAACAAAAGAAGATAGCAGCGATATAAACACCTCAAAAAAGTCTAGGGAACACTTCTGAATATCGATATATCGTATCCAGAACGATTAATATGGGCAATTTCAAATCAAATTATGTAGAGTGCCGCTACAGATTTCAGTTTTTTTTTATAAAAAACTAAAAATGCAGCAGATGCGACGCTGTTTTATAATCATTTCATGTATTCAGTGTTTGAAATCAGTTAGTCGGCACTTTGTTTCTGTTTTAAGCACAAATAAAAGATTCAAGTTTTGTGATTCGGCCCAAGGAAATACGACATTTGACAAGAGAAGAGATGTTACGAGCTGTTGGCATGCTCCAAACTGGGAGCTCAAAACGGGAAGTATTCAGGGTTCTGGGAAGTAGCCCAAGTGTCATAAACCGTTTATGGTCGCGTTTCAATGAAACAGGTGGCGTAGAAGAACGCCATACAGGTTGTTTCAGGATTACTACAGTCGCCCAAGACCGATTCTTGGTTTTACAAGCCAGAAGAGATCGTACTACCACAGCATCTCAATTAGCTCAAGAGCTATCACGAGTTCCTAATGTACAAATTTCCGACGAAACTGTGAGAAATCGATTGCACGAAGGTCAACTCCACTCCAGACGTCCTTTAAGAGTTCCACTACTGACCCATAGAAATCGCGCTGCTCGTTTAGCTTGGTACCAAGAACACGTAAACTGGGATCAAGAGAGGTGGGCCACAGTTCTCTTCAGTGATGAATCTAGATTTAGTTATTATCCCGATTCGGGAAGAATTCGAATATGGAGGGAACCTGAAAAGCAAAACCGTCTCCAGCATGCTCGAGAAGTTGTTAGACAGGGAGGCGGATCAGTGATGTTTAGGGGAGGTATACGCCTTGGTGGAAGAACTGACGTCGTTTTCATACAGAAAAATCTCGCGGGAAATTCTTACGCAAGTGAGATAGTTTTACCTGTAGTGGTACCGCATCTCCAAACAATGGGTCAAAATCCACTCTTCCAACAAGATAATGCCCCTCCCCATCGTGCAAGAGTTGTCTTGAACGTTCTTGAAGATAATGATATCGATCTTCTACCGTGGCAATCCTGATCCGCAGATCTGAATCCCATCGAACATGTTTGGGACACCCTAAAAAAAATCTTCTGCGCAAAACGTCTTCCATCATGAACAGGAGCTTCGATTAGCAGTTCAGGGGGCTTGGAATGACTTAGGCCAAAATGTAATAGACAATTTAATATCGAGCATGCCACGACGTTGCCAAAGTGTCCTTAATAACAGAGGTGGACCTTCTGGGTACTGAAAAATATAAGTGCTTCTATATCGTTTCGAAAATATTAGTTCAGGATTTTTTTTGCGTTTTATCAAATTTCGTCATTTTCAAATTTCAAATTTTTTTTTTATAATAGGTGCTTTGAAGAAGTCAAATATTATTTTGTTTTCTTGAGAATACATTATATACAATTAATCCTAACAAAAACCGAAAGATTTCTATAAATTCGAATCATCAAATTCATATTTTAAAGATATTGGTAAGTGTTCCCTAGACTTTTTTAAGGTGTTTATTTTCATTATCGAAGTCTCCTCGAAAATCGAGGAAAGAAATGGGGCAATTTATTTTTTCTATTTGAAGTATTTGACATAGCTGCCGTACTAAAACATAGAAAATGGGACACGCTGTTCAACAGGTTTATTCTGAATAGGGGACTCTTTAATGGTTTTGGTTGGCAAATTTCTATTATATTAATGTAAGTATGAGCTTTATATATGAAGGATACCATAGACACACCCACGTCGAGTTGATATGCCATAGAAGAACAGAAAATCATGGAGTTAGCTGCTTACAGCTTCCAGAAAGATATGCAAACTCAACTTGCCAATTGTATATACCTGTGATATATTGAAACAACGGTTTCATGACCACTGATCAGTATGAGACACATCAGACGAGGTAAACCACTTACTATTGCACTAAACTACCGTAAATGGTGGACATACCTCTTATAAGGATCATAAATACCTACACTAATATCAAGTATTATAGTGTAATCTCATTTACCAGTTATCACCCTTACTATGTCGGTGCAGTTAATTCAATAATCACTAACCGATGTAATCACCTTCGTTCATTCATTATTCTTGATCATTCATTCATATTTATCAAAGGACGTGTGCACAATGTTACAATGCAAAATAGAGCATTCACTAATCATCAATCAGTTGTAATATATAATGGAATAACACCGGTCGTCTCTTTGCTCATTAGAGCGGTAACAAAACAAAATAACGGAAAGGTTTCGATTCCTGGATATAGATGTTCAGCTAATTCGATCCACTCACTGTAGACATAACAGTGGCGTAGCATGAAAGTTGAAATTACATGATAAAAAAATAATCTTCATAACATTTGCATTTGAAAGATTCCTCAGACTATACATATCCTCAGAACAATACTTATAACCTAATAGAAATACTCGAAATAGAACATCCATAATCATCACACCCTTATTTTAAAAAATATAGATGTTCTTAGAGAAGAAAATCCAAACATACGTTATGATATAAAACATTTTTTTTCATTTTCAGTTTATGGATTTTATGCAGTTTAAATAGAGATTAAAGAATTGAAAATTATACAAAATGTGCTCCAACGAAAATTTGACTTCCCCTTTTAACAATTTAACTGATACTAGCAGAAAAAGCTAAAACATTTTATGCTTTTTATGCAAGCAGGACCTCTTTCAAGGTTGATTCGATTGTTGAATCACATCTTCATCATCCTTCAACTCAAAATGATTATACGGAAATTAGATCGAATGGCTTTTCGCATCAAAGACCTTCCAATTTTCATCACGCATATATTTGAAGAATCAAACTATTGTACAGAATGGAACGTCGGAACGAAATTTATTATTCACTAAACTTGAAATACTTTAAAAAACTGATATATTTCGGGAAAATATTAGGATAGATTCAAGTCTCTTTCAGAGGAAGGATTTCCACATGTTATTTTGGAACTAGGGGAACCAAAACCCATCCTAAAATACGTTAAATTGCACCTCGGAAAGTATATCCAATTCAAGGAAACTTTCAGCTTGGCTTCTTCATTACAGAGTTACCCTATTGAGCTATTAATTCAAAATGACCAACTAGGTTGATTCGGAACAACTTGAATTTTTCTGGTGAAAGAATAGAGGGAATTGAGGGAACGCTTGGTCTGTTTCTTCTTCTTCTTCTTTAACAAGCAAACAAAAACAAACTATTATGAATTTCTCTTCATTATTTACAAAGTGGATCAAAAGGACACCCCGCAAAAAGGAACCAATCTACGAGTTATGTAATAATTCCTCAGAAAATTGTATTCCTTTCAGATGTGGGGTAATTCGACTTTTTTTTGCCATATGATTTTCAAGGCAAGTAAATTAAGAGAGCTGTTTGCTTTGAACACTAGAATAACTTTTTCTCAGAATTAGACTGGTGTTGAATTTTCATCGGAACACAGTGTATATGAAACTTCTCAGAAATCTCTTGAAGATGGTCTGGTAAATCTAGCAATGATAGCGATTAAGGTGAAATTAGCTTGTTGTTTTTTAAATAGTTATTTTGATGATTCAGTAATCTTGCAAGTGCTTTGAGATCGATTTTTGAAGTTTTGAAGTAATTATCAAGTTCTGGAGGATAAATTCCTTCAGATGTAGATGGAATTTTTGTGTATATTTGAGAATCGGAGAAGTTGAAAGTTGTAGGAATTCAGTTCTTCACACGTTGGTGTTAGATTGAATTCATAGAATCGCTCAAAGCTTCATTACGCAGGAGTACATTGATTTTGGTGCTGGGTATTACCTCTTGAGTGATTTTCAAGAATGAAAGAGACTTGAGCAAGCTGACGCTATTCCTCAGCAATATTCGTTCATCATATGAGTGTTCTACCTTCATTCGTATTTATTCCCTATCGATTCTATATGTTAGTAACCTAAATTGTATGGAATTGATCTAATTAACTATTGATCCAGATCGTTCATAGAAGTCTCAAAATTAGTTGTACTTGAGGTCCATTAAAGATATCTGCTTTTAGTTTTTCAGTACTTGAACCATGAAATTTCTGTGAAATAAACTGTCAACATTGACCACTTCTATCGACAGCCTCAACAAATTGCTTTAATTCTCAATGTTAACTGTAATAGAGGAAAAATGAACGGAGGTTTCGTTTATAAAAATTTCTTCCTAATGATGAGATTCAACTCGATTGTCTCAGAGACAAATGAAGAATATGTATTCAGCATAACCACTCTATTGACCCAATAAAAAATAATGTGTTATTTCCTGTGAAAGAATTGAAATCATCACGTATTTTCCTTTCACAAGTGTTGGAATGGGAGCATATTTATTTCTATTATGTAAAAGATTTTCTTTAAGAATTCATTCGATTACTCCTATCAACAACTAGTTGCCATTATTATGCTGATAGATCGTGAAACCTATGAAAATCAGCAGACCACTCACATTACAGTAATGAACAAAATTTTAGTCAGATGAAAACAACTGCAATAACCTTCGTTCTCTCGCGCGATATGTAAACCCTGGAACGTCTGAGGAAGGGCAATTTATTTTCATTAATATTGACGCTAGTAGCTCAGCACGCTCCTTAGAAAAGAATGAGTCTCTGATGAGGTCTTTAAGCTCATTCTGCAAAAATGGCTAAGGATCTGATGATTTTTTCGCAGTTTCAAAGTCATCTTTCTTTATCTCCTGAGATTGCTGCACTACTGGTGAAAAGCTGGTATTGGCACTTTTTCTGAATAAAGAATAGATCTTTGTGCTGAAGAATTAGAATATTTTCATTTTTGGGAATTGCTTTTGTTGATGCTTACTATATCAGTCATGCGAAAGTAACAGTCGTCATAATGATTTTTTTGTTCTCACCATATCATAGGCATTCCAAATTTCTCCCATTGTAGCAAATGTTCAACGCATAGTTTACGTATACCATGGAGTACGCACACTCTATTTTTGTACGTAATTTCAATTCCAAGGTAAATAAAATAAAAACGACTCAAAGTATTTGTAATCGATTTACGCTGTGGTGAATATATACGCAAGAAATAATACAATACAAAATATAGTAGCATCGTTAACACATCTGGACATTCTAGCCATAATGAAATTATAATAAAAACTTCATATGTGTTATTGTAAAAATGGTCATTTGCAAACAAGACTAGCAACAATTTGAAATGAGAGTAGTAGGTGAACTAGAACTGATGAGTTTTAATTAAGTACGGCAATATACTGTACATTACCTATTTTATCGATTATTGACACAAACAGAGCTGCACTAAACAAAAAATTTTTTGAGGCCTCTTTAATCATCAGATTCATGTTAATACTCAGATTCTTCTGATGTAAACCTCCAAGGAAGTCACTATGTAAGTGAATGAAAATATCTTAGATACCATTTGCTCACTTCCAGAACACGCCACTGACGAGATCCTGATATTATTTATCGTGAAACTTCCGGCGACATCAGAATTACCTTCCGGTAACTGGTACTAAATAATAACGAACGACTAGGAACAACGAATGTCCGCTGCACCAGTATCTTTTATATTTGTTCTCGTAGAGGGTTGAACACAATGCGTCCCATGGATAACTAAGCGACGGATTTACATGATTTACGTGATCGGTCGTGCAGAAAACACAATCATAACGTAAAAATGTAAATTAACAAATGCTTTGTGGACTACATCGCAAAGCCAAATGGAAAAAATCCACTACAGAAGGGTTTTTGTTCAAATATTTATACTTTCTATAGTATGGTGTTTTATCTTTTAAATCCTTTAACGAATATAGTACCCTCTTCGTTGTTAATATAATTGCAATGCCGTTGAATGAACTTGACTTGATATTTTTACTGAAGAGGAAATAAGTTTCTTTTCTTACGCTCCTAAGTGTTTAGATATGATTAATTAAGATTGGTGGCTCCTGGCATATGAGTATGGAACACTGCAGAAAGAAATATCCGAAAAAGATTTTATGGTCGAGATAGCTGCAGATGAAGATGAATTACATTGGGCAACAATAGAATTTTTTCACGTTGGAAATAACTAATTCTTATAAATGTTCACCTACTGAGCACTTCTTCGGAGATACAGACATGTCAAAGTCTTACTTGGTGGTGAATTTAATTTCAGCAAATTGCTTCACCCGTCAGCTGCCATAATCAAATACTCTACAGCTAATAATGGAGGTTATAAACTTTATTATCTTATTATTTGACTCATTATCTCATGTAATTTTTAATGTTTTATTTTCAGAATTTATTGTTTGAGAATGTGTTTAAAATGTGCACAGTACTCTCTATGTTCATGAATAAATAACACTGGGACTCATACTGCACTGATAGCGTCATCAAAAAATTTGCCGCTACAAGATTCTCTGAACTTCAAGTTCAACTCGGTAGGCAATGTCAGCTTTTACGTAATGTAAAACTCTTCTGGCATGCGAGCTGTTTCCCCATAATATTATTTCATAATAATGAGTGAATTAATTTCCAAACAACAGCGCCAACGTGAGACTTCCAGACTTAAAATAGAGGAGTTAAATCCTTATCCAGAAATGTCGTAGGGGATTTCTTCTCTAGTTGAAAGTCAATATAAACATCTAAAAACATATTATAATTTTTACTTATATGTTTGAAATGCACTTTCTGGGAGAGCTAAACGTCAATACTCCCAAACAGAAGACCGTACTCTCAGCCTTACCAATATTCATCCAAATGCTGTTTTCACACCATCTCCAATAATCCCTAAAAGCACTGGCTTAACTAATCGAGGAGAATTATTCTTCAGGGTAGACAATCGTTTGCATAGAAAAATGTTTTTTTTTCCTGGTTCTATAGCCACATCATTTATATATACAAAGAAAAAACTAGTAGTCCAAGTTTTTATCTTGAGGAACACCCGCTTTCATGGTTCATTCATCTGATAAAAACCTTTCTTCGTAAGTTATAATTGGCAACTTCTGTTTTCTATTTTCTGAATAGCTGTATACCAGAAGGAGCGTTTTTCTCATTATTTCACATGCAAATGACTATGGTTGACTGACATCTGAAAATAACATAAGAGATTTTTCATTCTACCTTTCTTCCTACATTAAGAAGATAGTTCGTTCAGCCTGTAGCTGGAAGAGAGCCTATAAACCATAAATTACTTCTATTCGTTCTTGAATCAAGCTTAAAATTTGGATTATCAATGGAGATAAGAGGAACAATTCCTTCTACTACTCAACCTTTTCCACATTCAAATGTTTACTAATACCTACTCCATCCCATAATTATTAAGTTGAAGTAGGAAAGGAAGATAAAGGCGAAAAGAACTCAACAAGACATGCACATGCCACGAACCGGATCTTGAAGCATCAATAAGAATTAAGTGATCAAATTCGAGACCTTCATTTATTGAAAGATAAGGATTGTAGTATCAATACTACAGTCATGGAATCTTTCCGAATATAATGACAGGATATTACAACACCGACGGCTTCTTTTCTTGTGAAGAAAAGCAGTCGTGTTTTATATGACTTTTCGAAATTTTTTGAATTTGAAGCATCATTCATATGGATAGTTCTAACCTCAATACAAAAGGTGTATTTCTTCATAAAGGAAACCATCTTCCTTCTTTTATTGTTTGCCATGAAATTTGCATGATGAAATATTCATAAACAAGAAAGCTCTCCTTACCCCCTACACTTCTGAAAGAAGATAACTACATAGAAAATTTCATCAATAGTGCATGGTTCATTTACAGAGCAAATATAGTTGTGTTGACACTGATTCGATCCAGCCAATCCAAGTTGAAACAAAGGATACCCAAGAATGAAGTCACGCCGTATGAACTGAAATTTGAATACCGAATAATTTTCAATTTGACCTTTCCCATTAATTTTTCTGACAATACGAAGGGCAATCGGAATTTCATCAAAAATATATTTGGTTCGATGAAGTTCGAATAACGCCGAATGGGATTTTCAATTATCACAATGAACACTGGTGACAGAAATCAACCCACACGCACCATCAACGTCAATTTCGCTACTGTTACAATGTTTGTTGTGCTTTAATGTCGATTATTGGTGATGGGTATTTCTGATAGAAACCTGTGTGACTTCCTGTGTCACTAAAAATGATTGGTACAGAAGAATTTCTTCGATGAATTCGATAGAAAAATATGATAATCGTTGAAGGAATCGTTAATTTATCATCTTTGAAATAAGTTCATTTTTTGTTATTTACACACATGGCAAGAATGTAAGGATATAAGTAAAACTATCTCTATCATGAGTTTGCACAATTTTGAATCACATATTATTCCATAAATGTTATCAAAACAGATGTATTTTATTATCGGTTAAGCGTTCGTGCAGTAGTTTATTTGTCACAAATTAAGTTTGTTATATTTTTCGTATATCTAAGACTATTTATTCTTCTTCAATTCTGTTAAAAGTGAGGTACCGTAATGAAGTGATGATGCACAGTTTGAGTTCGGTTTTAGAGAGAAGTTATCAACATAAATGGCTTTGAAACTATTTCATATGAAGGTAGTTGCGATGAAGAATCATTTGAAATCTGTAAGGCAATCGACTATGTCCATTATCGTGGACTTCAATCTTGTTCATAACAATTTTCCTGCAAGATTCTAGTCTGTCGAGGTCAGAGATTCTGAGTCGAGGATTGCTGTTGAGTCGGAGAGAACACCACAGGGCTCAGTTTTAGGACTTGTGTTATTTATACTGTACGTAATAATCTTCAAGCACCATTAGGAAGTATTTTTTAACGATATATGCCGACGACACATCGGCTTGATTTCTGTTTCCCCCACCTCCCTCAAAGATTCTCTTAGGTAAACATAACATCGTTATAAATCAACTTCCTCTTAGTGTTTGTAACACGATAGAACTCGAAACATTTGTCGAAGGTATTTCTATTCATATTTTGTGACACTTAGGTTAGGTTAGATTTATATATATATATATATATATATATATATATATATATATATATATATATATATATATATATATATATATATATATATATATATATATATATATATATATATATATATATATATATATATATATATATATATATATATATATATATATATATATATATATTTATAATAAAGAACCCATCAGCTACTCCTTTATTTTTCACACAAGGAATTACTTATTTAAAACCGAAAAGTGATAATACTATTGATCCGTCTCAATATAGACCAATTACTTGCCTTCCAACAATATATAGAATTCTAACTGCATGTATTACCCAAAAAATTTATGCACATTTGGAGAATTATAATATTCTTTCCGAACATCAAAAAGATGTAGAAAAAACACCTTGGTACTAAAGAGCAACTTGTAATTGATTCTGTTGCTTTGAATCAAGCTCAAACTAAGAGGAGAAATATTCATACAGCCTTCATTGATTACCAAAAGGCTTTTGATAGTTCTCCCATTCATGGCTTCAAGAAATTTTGGAAATTTATAAAATTGATAAGACACTTCGTCATTTTCTTGAATTGGTAATGAAAAATTGGAGAACCAATCTTCATTTAAATATTTCAAAACAATCGTTAAAATCCGAAGTAATTCCAATCAAAAGAGGCATTTTCAAGGTGATTCTTTAAGTGCTCTTTGGTTTTGTCTTTGCCTCAATCCATTATCTCATGAATTAAATGCTACTAGTTTCGACTTCAAAATAAAGAGTCTATTAACTGAATTCAAATTAAGTCACTTAATTTATTTAGATGATATTAAATTATATGCCGGAACCAGATCTCATTTAAAAAGTCTACTTGAGATTACTTTTAACTATTCAAATGATATTCATATGACATTTGGGCTTCCAAAATGTAAAAATCTTTCTATTGAAAAAGGAAAGATCACCTCTGATTATATAAAGATTTCCAATATCGAAATCGAGCAAATGCATCAAGGAGATACATATAAATATCTTGGATTTTGTCAAGAGAAGACAATTAACCATAGCAGCACTAAAGAAAATATTAGAAGTTCATATTACAAAAGACTTAGAATTATCATCAAGAGTTATTTAACTAGTAAAAACCTTTTCAGAGCTATCAACTCCTATGCTGTTCCTATTCTTACATCTTCTTTTGGAATTATTAAATGGTCTAAAACTGATCTAAAAGAATTACAATGTCAAAAGAGGAAAATGCTCTGTAAATATCACCACCCAAAGTCAGCTGTTCAGAGAGTTACACTACCTAGACATCTTGGAGGTCGTGGATTAATTGATTTGAATAATCTTCATAGTAAACAGATTTTTCATCTACGTTCCCATTTTCATGATAAACAGAGAACGTCTAAATTACATGATATTGTTGTTGCTTCATATTATAATCTTACACCGCTGAACTTGACAATGCAAAAGGTAGATTTTGATATATTTGATGATAATTCTGAAAGAGAAAGTTGGATGCAGAAGGAATTACACGGAAAGCACCTAAAGAATTAAAAATGATTATATTGATGAAATTGCATCGAATAAATGGTTAGTATCTGGAGAATTGTTTGCTGAAACAGAAGGCTTGGCAATTGCGATCCAGGATCAGGTTGTTTTCACAAGGAATTATAGAAAACACATCATCAAACAAAATATAGATGATTCTTGCCGTAGATGTTTCTGTTCTTCAGAAACAGTTTTTCATATATTATCATCTTGCTCAGTCCTTGCTTCAACAGATTATTTAGAAAGACATAATGCCGTCGCTAATATTATTCACTTCAATCTAGGAATTGAACATAACCTAATTCCCAAAAGAAAAAAATTTCACAAATATGAACCTGAGATTATTTGTGAAAATGACAAATATAAACTTTATTTTGATGAAACAATTCTTTGCAACAGAGCTGTAAAACATAATAGACCAGATATCGTTCTTAATGATAAACAGAATCAAATAACATATATAATTGATATTGCTATACCCGACACACATAATATACAAAATAAATACAATGAAAAAATTTCTAAATATATGATGCTTGGCGACGAGATTAAAAAATGTGGAAAATGAAGAAAATATTTATTCTACCGATTATTATTTCTACAACAGGCGTTATTCCTAGAAATCTTCACAAAAGTATTGAGATTTTGGGTCTGAAGAAAAATTTGTTTGAACAGTTACAAAAGATAACAGTCATCAAATCTTGTAATATTCTTCGTAGGTTTCTTTCCGAAAATAATAATGAGGTAGACTCATAGGTTTTCTCTTTAGTTTATACTGCTCAGAATCTCATTTCATATTTTATTTATTTGTTTATATAAATGTAATATAATTAACTGACAATTTTGTCATATTTATATTCAGAGTAGTAACATTCAGTGTTACTTGACTAAGGTCCGTACACTGGATTTTTCCGGGGAGAAAGTCTCTGACACTACTCGTTGGTACATTGATATCATTGTCTGATGATGCTATAGTATGTATATATTCTGGTAGATTGATATATCCTCATAACATTTAACGTTATCCTAATATATAATTACTCCAGGATATGTTTTGATTATAATCATTGCCTGGCAATGGTATTAATTACCGGGTGGTGGATTTATGTTTTTTCATGAAATCAGTTTGATTGCATGAACAGATATATGGGCAACTCGTCGGGGTAAAACCCCCTATATATATATATATATATATATATATATATATATATATATATATATATATATATATATATATATATATATATATATATATATATATATATATATATATATAGAAGAGACGGAAATATACCCACATTTTGCCATGTATTAAGGTCAGAAAACCGAATATATAGAATTGCAAAAACAAATTCCATACAAGATTTCGACGAAAACAGAGTGTTTTCGACATTTCAACCCTTTTGTTTCAAAAGAAAACACCTGCAGATTCACGTTGAGATGAAATTTGTGAAAATATTTACATTAACATTCACGTTTTGCTTCTATTATATTATTTTCGTAAAACTCTTCATCGAATGAATATGACAAGCCATCATTAATATTCAATTTCGAATATTGTTTCACTAAATGCCCTAATCATTGAAATTGCTACAGGACATCGGCATTGGCATATTGTAAATCATACTCAATTAACGTTCGTCAATTGGGTGCATGGAACTGAAAGGCTTTGACACATCCGCTAATTTCAGGGTTCAGTTAATTAACTTCTTCGCTTTTCTACTTGGATTATTCAAGTCATTTACGATAGAAACAGTTCATCAATGTTGCAAATTTAAATTAGAAAAATTGAAAAATCTGAAATCGTATTCGCAAAAATGAATATTTATTGCAGTATTCTTATTTATGCGAAAGGAAATCCATAAACTCTCCAGTGCGTTAGTCCATTGGACTAGGCATTTTAATATTTAACCAGCGAGGAACTGTTGATTAACGTGTGCAATTTCTCCGTTGAATATTTCATCGGGTTACAAATTATAGTCGTTATTATTGCTTCCACCAGTAGAGGGCACAAGAGTAGCGGCGACGTGTTTACTAATTGGCTTAACAAACCCGGATTTATTTCCTTCCTAACAACACTTGTCACTGATTATTTTTTCGACCGTGTACGTCGGGCCATATTTTTCATTATTAAGTTTTCCGCAATGTCAGCGCATAGAATATGTAGCCACGTTGTCAGGAAACAAAATTGTGAGTTTCAGTCGGAAACACCTGTTTTTTCCAGTTTAGTTAACGTCACTGAGATTGAAATTTAACCATCTACGAATTCTACTAGTATGTAATTTGGAATTATGTTGTATTAATGACGGCTGTTATTAAGTGCTGTAGCACTGCGGAATTAAATGAATACTAAACGAAAATACTAAGTCCAAGTCAACATGATACTAGCGTCCTGTAGAAAAATTCTGATTCAGTTTACAAAATATTACTTGTATTTTGTTCTCTCCTGAAAAATACACTCGCTTCTTTTAAATATTCGCACCTCTTCCTTTATTCTATGTACTTCAATGAACCGTCGGAACAACGCTCTCCTCTAACAATCTGAACCAGATGCTTCATACCTAACAGGGATGTTTATTATATCGTCTAGCGGCATCTATACTCTAGTATTACACTAAATTTCTGACATTTTTTAACGGTTTCATTTTTCGTCCGAACGCACGCAAATTCGATATTAAAAGAAGATTGATGTGTTGGGTGAGAATGCTTCTTCAACACAATGGTGGACAAGTGGACTTAGGTATTTCAAAGTGGGCGTATATGCCTTGATGATGACCTCCGTTCAGGATATCCAAAAAGTGTTACTACAGCAGACATAATTAATTCTCTAGATTATATGGTTACGATTGCTTGGCGATTGACCAAGTGAGTCTATGAGCATGTCAGCTGAACGGGTGTTACATATCTTGAACAATGACTTAGGATTGATAAAGCTTTTCACAACTTTTGAATAGTTAGAATAAAAGATGGACTTAAGCATATTTGATTCGAGGGAGATTTTCTCAAGATCATTTGGACAGTGTTCAAAAGCATTAAATTGATTTTGTGCATCGATTTATAATTGTGTATGAGATTCGGGCTCACCAGTACGATCCTTTACTGCGAGAACCAATCGCAAGATAGACTGAACCCGGTTGCACCAAAACAAGTGAAGGGGTCAAAATAGCGAGAGAAACTTATGACGCCTGTTTATTGCGATGCTAGAGCAGTTTTGTTTGTTGATTTTCTTTGAATAGGTGAAACCATAGCAGCAGAATGTTATGCCATGCTTTTGAATCAGCAAGACGCAATACATCAGCGATAGAGTAAAAGCGAATCTACCCTATTCACTAGATCTGGCACCCTCCAATTTCTATTAGTTCCCAAACCTCAGGAAATATATTATGTGGACAGTGTTTCTAATCAAATGAAGAAGGTACTGCAGCTGTTGACTGAGATTTTCATTGTCTTCCGAAATCGCTCTTCAGGGATGGTTTACATGAATTGAAAATCGTTGGAAGAAGTGTTTCTAACTTCAGAGAGATACTGGAGAATAGAGTTTCATTTTGACTGCAAACATTTGTACCAACTAAGTAAGTCTTTCCTAAAGTATAAAGATACCAAGATGTTTTGAATCCTCTGAAAAAAACTCCTTGCTGGTTATGTCTAGGAACCTTGAAGTCCATGTTTTGGTTGCCTGCACGTCCAAGTAAGTGATCAGTTTGTTATATATATCACTAAAATTACCCAGGGCTAGTACATGAACTGAAGACATTGTCTTAGTGGAAGTTGCACCATAAAATCTCTTCTAAAAACTGTCAGTTGGTTCGTTCATTCTGCTTTTATAATAAAAGGCGGTATCCAGTCGAGTGTGTAAGTATATAGGGTCGAAAATCAAAAGTGCGGGAATGGCACTACACCTGGGCCTTAAAATAACCTCTGTGTATCCTCCCTTTACTCCTGCAATCTATCAAACTTTCACCCATTCTAATTTTTCAAAGAAGGTGCCTCTATTGTCCAGTATGGTCCTACGCAGAAGGACAAGGGTTGCTCTTTTTTACCCGGGGTGGCTGTTTTAGTATCTCGGACGATCATATATTTGCATTTGAATAGAATTTATTTGATCGTTTCGTCCTTTTATACACACCTTCTGCAGCGAGGTGTGTCACTCTTATCCATGAAATATTGGTGCTTCAGGCCCAGGGTCCGTGATCGGGATCTCAGCATGTGTTGTTAATGCGAGGCTAGGGGATAGGCTAGTGGTACAACATAGTAACTCATAGTTCGAGGTTGTCATTTAAGGTTATGCTGGGTACATTACCTAGAAACACCTGGACATACCTGGACAAGGTTAGCACTTAAAGGCAGTCGAATGAATGCACAGCTTCTGGCACCTATAGTGAAGGAGCATGGTGAGTTTAGATCTCAGATGTGCAAGATAGGAGTGGAGAATAATCTTGAGTGCTGGTAGTGTGAAATTGGCGCCGAGACACCAATTCATTTGATCACCATATGCCCGGCGTAACAAACTGGGTTAGATTAGTTAGTGCACTGCCGAAAATACTTCTTCGTAAATATCGAGCTGAGAATGTGGTTGCAAGAATGATTCCTTGATGTAATCCCTACTATAAGGTTGGTTCTTATAGAAGAAAATTTCAATTATTATTAATGATTATTATAGACGTGTTCCTTCGATAGACAATATCCAGTCAGAATGTTTGTTTCTTCACTACTCCAGAAGTTATCTGGCGAACCTACAACTATCCGTTTTATACAATATCGTTGCATAAGAGCGTCCTCAAGTAGACGCCCTTATGGCTAGCCGCTGAAATGTTGCCTCTACAATGTTTGTGGCCTTCATTCAACAAACATGAAATGGTTGATGCAGCTGCTTCTTTCAGTGCATAGAGGCATTCCAATAATATTTTGGACGAGATTTCATGTCTCTGTAGATGTAGTATTGAATATTTATATTGCAGCGAACCTGTCAGCTTTGTATAAATAAGATTGCTGTCATGCAGGATAAGAAAAGTCATCTATAAGAGAGATATTAGCAAAAGTAGATATTTCTAGAAATGTCAACGCTTGTGCATCATATGGGAAGCCCCTAAAGTACCCATGTTCATAGAAACATTTCTGTGAAAATTATCTGAGACGTCAGTATAAACACCTCAAAAAAGTCTAAGGAGCACTTACCAACATCTTTTAAATATGAATTTGATGATTCGAATTTATAGAAATCTTTCGGTTTTTGTTAGGATGTATTGTATATAATGTATTCTCAAGAAAACAAAGAAAATATTTGACTTCTTCAAAGCACCTATTATAAAAAAAAATTTAGAAATGACGAATTTTGGTGAAACAAGAAAAATCCTGTACTAATATTTTCGAAACGATATGGAAGCACTTATATTTTTCAGTACCCAGAAGGTCCACCTCTGTTATCAATGACACTTTGGCATCGTCGCGGCATGCTCAATATTAAATTGTCTATTACATTTTGGCCTAAGTCATTTCAAGCCCCCTGAACTGCTAATCTAAGCTCCTGTTCATAATGAAAGACATTTTGACGCAGGAGGTTTCTTTTAAGGGGATCCCACACATGCTCGATGGGATTCAGATCTGGGGAGCAGGATGGCCACGGTAGAAGATCGATATCATTCTCTTGAAGAACATTCAAAACAACTCCCGCACGATGAGGAGGGGCATGATCTTGTTGGAAGATTGGATTTTGACCCATTGTTTGGAGATACGGAACCACTACAGGTAAAACTATCTCATTTGCGTAAGAATTTCCCGTGAGGTTGTTCTGTATGAAAACAAGGTCAGTTCTTCCACCAAGCCGTATACCTCCCCAAAACATCACTGATCCGCCTTCCTGTCTAACAACTTCTCGAGCATGCTGGAGAAGGTTTTGCTTTCCAGGTTACCAACTGTGGCCCACCTCTCTTGATCCCAGTCATCGTGTTCTTGGCACCAAGCTAAACGAGCAGCGCGATTTCCATGGGTCAGTTGTGAAACTCTCAAAGGACGTCTCGAGTGGAGTTGACCTTCGTGCAGTCGATTTCTCACAGTTTGGTCGGAAATTTGTACATTATGAACTCGTGATAGCTCTTGAGCTAATTCAGATGCTGTGGTAGTACGATCTCTTCTGGCTTGTAAAACCAAAAATCGGTCTTGGGCGACTGTAGTAATCCTGAAACAACCTGTATGGCGTTCTTCTACGCTACCTGTTTCATTGAAATGCGACCATAAACGGATTATGAGACTTGGGCTGCTTCCCAGAACCCTGGATACTTCCCGTTGTGAGCATCTCTTCTCTAGTCAAATGTCGTCTTTCCATGGTCGAATCACAAAACTTGAATCTTTCATTTGTGCTTACAACAGAAACAAAGTGCCAACCAACTGATTTCAAACACAGAATACATGAATGATTATAAAGCAGCGTCGCATCTGCTACATTTTAAGTTTTTAAAAAAAAACTGAAATCTGTTGCGGCACTCTACATAATTTGGTGAGAAATTGATGCAGGTATTCATTTCTTTAAAAAAATCAGCCATATTGATCGTTCTGGATACGATATATCGATATTCAGACGTGTTCCCTAGACTTTTTTGAGGTGTTTATTATGAAACACTTTGTTTATTTTAATATCCTACTCAACAAATTTCTGGAAGGCTTCTTACTCATGGATGAATGGCGCCGAAACTTTTTCCCTTCATTGTTTAGTTTTGGAAAGAGTCAAAAGTTCGATGGAGCTGGATAAGTTGAATGTGGATGGATAAAAATAATTTCTACGTCTAAAATTCGCAGATCAAAAGGTACATGTGGAACAGCGCATTGTCTGTCGTATTGAAAAAAAACTGTTATCGTCTTATTCAGGCCTCTTTTTTGTGAACATCCTTTTGAGAAGTTTCAGAACCTCTTGTATGATCGAAGATTAAAGCTGAAAGAGTTGAATACTCAGTTCGAATCTAAATGAAAAAATGCTTCAGTACAAAATGAAATATAATTTTCGTTAGTTCACTAATCAAAAGTCTGATGATAAATTCGAAAATCACTCATCTCATCTGCAAATCATCGATTAGAACGTCTTGAGTTGGCTCTACGAGGTACTACGTTCTTTGGCGAGCTCTCGTAGTGTTATTCACCAATTCGATCGATTGAGATATGATTGGTTATATATAATATAGGGTGCGCCAGAGAAAACCAGACGTTTTTCTTCCGTTATAACTTTCGCAATTTTAGAGCTATATTATTCGTTTTTGCTTCATTGGAAAGACAAAGGACTAGGTTTTCCAGAAATTGTATCGAAATTTCACTTTCGGTGAAATCCAATATGGCTGACTCATTCGAAAATGAGCAATGTTTCAAGATCGCTGGAACGTTTTTTTTCACTCAAAAATTCAAATGGGACGTTCAGTTAATAATATAGTATTTTCTGAACAATTTGACATATCAATATCAAGAATATTTCAAGAATTGGTAAAAAAGTAGCGTGAAGAATTTTTTTCATTCTGATTTTCAGCTGAAATCGAAATATTTTTTTCACCTCATGGCGTTGGAACTCCTGAAATTGTAGTGTTTTTCATGGATGTTCTAGGAAGGCTAATAACCATTTATCACTAAAACCAACCTAAAATCTGATTTCCGTTCGAATTCAAAATGGCCGAATTCCTCAAAATTAACAATTTTCATTGCGCATTCAAAAAGTTTTCACGGTCGTAATGAATCAACAGCGCAATTCAATCACTAGATTGAACCTTTCCCATTATTTTGAGGGGTCGAACTCGATTATTAATTTAGAATTGTGCCAATTGTCGTCAATAATGTTTCTCTTTTCCACCATCATATTCACCTTCCATTGTGAAACCTCTGAACATAGACTGCATGCACTAACGCTATGATAAACAAACAATAATGAAATGTCATCGTGTTTTAGAGGACATCTGGTTTCAACTCGAATTTAATCTTGGTGTTGCTTGTTTTTAACGTTTGAAATTGTTAACAATGGTTTTAACAAATTAGGATAAGCGTTTCATTGAATGATTATTTGTGCGTGGCTATACCCCTAATTACGAAAGAAGTACAATCTATGATCTTTAGGAAATATTTCGGACAACAGGGTCATTAGGAAGAAGACCAGGTTCTGGTGCAGCTAGAACTGTTGGAACACAGTTACTCGCCTTTTTCATAATCCAATACCATGAGGTGAAAAGAATATTTCGATTTCAGCTGAAAATTAGAATGAAAAATTCTTCACTCTACTTTTTCACCCATTCTTGAAATATTTTTAAGATCAATATGTCAAATTGTTCAAAAAAGACTGACTTAACGACAGAATTTTGACATTCCAAGTTTTAGTGAAAAAAAACTTTCCAGCGATCTCGAAATATTGCTCATTCTCGAATGAGTCAGCTATATTGTATTTCACCGAAAGTGAAATTTCGATACAATTTCTGAAAAACCTAGTCCTTTGAATTTCCAATGAAGCAAAAACGAATGATCTAGCACTAAAATTGCGAAAATTATAACGGAATGGTTTTCACTTTTAAATCACTCATTCCACTGATGAAGAGTCGTCAAGGTCATATCATACATCGATTTTAGCATTTAATGAGCTTCTTAGATTTTTTAACTAAAAACTGAACTTAATATTTATGCATGTTTTATGACAGACACGACACGACACGACCTTACCGTAGCGGTTCTTGGAGCAGACTGATAAACTGTAATGTATTCTAGTATGTCACAATTTATTTTAACTCATAAGGATATAAAATTTACTAGTTGGAATAAAGGTGACGTTATTAGATGCTGTTATAGAGAATCATTCAACGAATTTTCTGCTCGTACCTCGTATATGTTGATACACTTAGGATCCAATTTTAAATTCCCTGTTGTTTTTACATGGTAAAACCGCTTTAGGCACCCAATCTTCGGAATAGCTGTAAAGCAAAAGATCCTGTACCACAGTGAGGTATATATGAATGATAAAGATCTTCTTGCCATGCACAAGGATATAGTAGTAAATCTGGGTAACTGGGGTGAGAACAAAATTCTCTGTTGTGCCATTGCTTCAAAAAAAAGTAGACTAAATGATAAGAAAGAGCAACTATACATTCATGCATGTTAAAATCCCTATTTCCGTATGAAATACGATTCGAGTATTATATCAGTAGATCTAAACGCTCATTCGTATTCTGAAATATCATAATACCTAGCGTGCCTTTCAACTCTTATGTCGACATTTATGTGAAAATCTGTTTCGGTTGAGTTTATTGAAGAAGATGTAAAAATTGACATAGTGGAAATATATTCGGCCATCGAACATTTTCATTAGAAAGTGCATAACACTTCAGTTAAAGGGTATACCTTATTGTGTTCCATTCTGAATTTAATACTCGGGTTACGCTGTAAATTTTGAGAAACGATAGGTGTGAGATCTGGTTAGCATTGCATTATTTAGAGCTCTGATCCTTCTTTAGTAAAGGTCTGATTTCAGTTGGGTCGTTGCTCCCACAGACTGAACTTAATAACGACCATTTCTGAGCAATAGTAGTTGTCCGGAGAACATGTGCGCGATAGTATATTATGATTATGAATTTTTTTAACTGAAAAACAAAGCCTTGAACAGTTGCATTGCTTATTTGGTGAGGAAAGCACATTACAGCAAATGTGTTTCGATTATATAGTGAATATAAAAGAGGTCTAATATCGCTTGGTGATGAACCACGTCATGGTAGGCCCTGTTTCAATATCGAGCGAGTGAGACGTAAGACTGAAGAAGATCCTAGATACACTTATCAAATGATTGAGGCATTGCGCAACATGTAATTCAGTTTAACATGACTATATCCAAAGGGAAATTGTAAGTTTGGAAAGTAGAGCGAAAATTTACGAAAATCGGCCGATAACCCTCCGTTCGATGAAAGATTTTTCCGTTTTCCCGTGGTTTTATGAGAATCTAACTATCGCGGCGCAAAATGCGAAACTCCAAGCTTTTTCGTCGTCCAGGTTTCGTAGTGATCGAAGGCGATAGAAATATTTTGTATAGCTGCAAAAGTCCATAGAAATTATCCCCTCCATCCCGGAGAATTCAGAGACGTATTTTATTTTCGCTTTTTCGGAACTTTTTCCGGAATTTTCGCCCGATCGGCCTCTCCGAACCCCCTTCAAAAGATCCGAGTTATCGATTCTGAAGAAATCTCGCCGTTTCGACGTTCCGTTCGCCCGGGGCGACGTTTCGGCGAAATTTTTCGAAAAATCGTCGCGCCTCCGTCGTTCGAGCTAGGGACTCTGAATTTCGCTCGGATCTTCCTCAGACGTTTCTCTACTGGAAAAAAATTATTCGCGGGGGCCTAGGGACCCCGCTTTTCCGCGCCGACCCTTTCTTCCCGACTGGTTCAAACTCCAACCGTCTCCTCCACTTTCCTCGAAATAAGGCTTACTGCTTTAGTATTATATGGACCACATTTCTGCAGGCAGAAATCTCAAAATATCATCCAACAAATCCGGCAAAGTTTCTCGCAAAAAATTCAAATATGCCTTCATGATTCGATTTGGAATCACTATCGGACCAAGAAATTGTCAATTACTGAAATCCATTCGTTAATTTTGAATTGATTCTGATGATGTGTACTTGTAAAAGCATGTTGATTTTCGACACTGTACACGTGTTCATTGTGAAGGTTAGTGATACCAGACCTTATAAAGGTACATTCGTCAGTAAATAGAATTTTCCTACTTAAGTGGAGATCCTGAGTTCTCTTCTCTTGGATAAATCGGCAGAAAGTTAGGAGATTGTCAGGATGGTTGGAAAGTAAGGATGATATAATGAAAACCCAAACGCCACATGCTTAATTGTGGGTTTTCCTCAACCATGTCCAAAATTTGTTCTTCGCGTTCTAGCGTCCTTACTGGTTGTTGTCGTCCTCTATCCAAATTCCTGTGCTTGAAGCA
The DNA here is from genome assembly GCA_013387265.2 of Cryptolaemus montrouzieri. Classification (NCBI taxonomy): domain Eukaryota; kingdom Metazoa; phylum Arthropoda; class Insecta; order Coleoptera; family Coccinellidae; genus Cryptolaemus; species Cryptolaemus montrouzieri. The sequence goes on from JABFTP020000001.1 coordinate 55,778,850, forward strand.
ATCATTCTTGCTTCTCTAGATTTCCAAACGTTTGGTGGTTCGGCACTATGCGATCTGGAAATCTTTCAACATATACTCTCGCGCTTTCATGTATATTGCCTTGACAAAATCCGTACACCATAACCATATCAACCATTTCAGAGTTACTGTACATCTCCGTGCCTAATAGTGATAAAAAAATCACCAAAATACCTAGTCAAGAACTTAAGGAACACTGTTGTGTCAACAATTGGTTGTCAAGCCTAATCAAATTACAATCGGCCAGACAACAGAAATGAATCCAAAGCCAATATGCTCAAACATATGATATTTTTGACTCGCAGGATGGTTGAAGAAATGAAATCATAAAATTAAAGAACTGTTTTTTTGATTGAACCGCTCATCATATCAAAATTTCTATAGAGACAAAAAAATTTGACAATTAGTCTAGTGTTTCAATGTTTACACCAGTTTTGCTCAAACTCAGACAGTTGAAAAATTATGGTTGATTTAAAACACGTTTGAGTTTTCAGGAACACTTGTAAAACGTGCAGTGGATCACTCAAAAGCGTGAATAGCGCGCCCGATTACGCATACCAAATTTGGTTTCTATCGATCGAGTCGTTCCCGAATTATTTCAAGAATAAGAAAATAAATCTTTGGATTTGGCGACCTCTAGCAGCCAAACGAAGAAACTTTTCATATAGGTAAGTTGGCCTAAATCGACTTATTTCGCGCTGAAAAATCTGTGGTACAACAATGTACACGCAATTCACGGACAGCCTGTACATTGTGCTTTCTACCGATCATGTTTTGCCTCATAACAAAATTTTTCAACATTAAGGAATGTAGTTTTTCAATTTTCTACAGCTGTTTATTTGAATCGAATAAATGAATAAAAATCTTGAAGCAATCATTCTAAAAGGTTAACGATAGCAAACATTTCAGTCCCATTTTCCATGTTTCAGGAATTGTGAAAAGGAAAAAATATCGTTTAATATATCAAAATCCGAGTACAATCTAACGAATAAAATGGAAAGGAATCACATGAAAAAGAAACGAATGAATTTATAGTATTTGCTTCATGATATAAGCCATCATGTCACATAGATTTGTTAGATCACTATCCTTAATACAAATATATTTCTCTTCGAAACAGGGTGACAGGGGAATATCGAGGCATGCGAGCTTAGCCTGACATATATTCCTTTTCGAAATAAATGGTTTAACATAGATTACGAACGACAAGCTCTTTCCCTTCTTTTCATTATTAATCCTTATATTCCGAGAATTGGCATCAGAAATCTAGATTCTTTCTATTGAGTTGGATTGAATGAAATAATGAAAAATCAAAGCAGGATCCTTTCAGTTCTACATCCGGATGGTAATAATTCCCTTCATGCTCAAGGAATTGGTGAAAGCATATCGTGAAATAAAATAGGGATAATATAAATTTCCAGGTTTTTCATAGTGTTTCTGCTCCCGAACTTGAGCATATTACCATTACCAGGAAAATCGGACGTGGTCATTTAGGGCCTCCCGATCGAAAGGACAGGAAATTGTGTCGTGCTAATTAAAGATATTTGAGAGAACGAAAATGACTGTGTTCCTAATCGGCAAGATAATATACGGCAGAAGTGTTAACCTTATGATAAGCATAAGCTGCGATCGAGGATAATCATGCAGATAAGGAAATTGAGCAGATTGAATATTGTTTGTTCATCTTCTTACTCCTGTGTTTTGTCTTGATTCTCACTTATTTCTCTTTTATTTATGAGCAGTCGGTCATCATCATTATCATCATTCAGCTAACCTAACCTGAACTGTCCATTGCTGAACATAGGCCTCCCTAAGGCATGTCCATCTTCCTCTATTATGTGCGGTTGCCATTCAATTAGTGTGGATTCTTTTCAGGTCATCGGTCCATCTGGTTGGAGATCGGCCTCGGCTTTGCTTGTCTGCTCTTGGTCGCTATTCCAGAATTTTTCTCGTCCCCCTTTCGACGTTCGATCTTGCAATATGTCCTGCCCACCTCCACTTAGCTCCTGTCACTCTCTTCAAAACATCATCCACACCTGTCCTTCTGCGAATCTCCTCGTTTCGAATTCTGTCTCTTAGACTTATTCCCAGCATAGATCATTCCATCTTGCGTTGTGTTTTTTGTGATTTTCGTGCCGATTCTTCGGTCAGAGTTTTGGTCTCTGCACTGTAGGTTACAACAGGTAGAACACACATGTTGAAAGAACCTCCCTTCAGTTTGATCAAGTTTGCCATTTGCTGACCATTCTAATGTTGTGCTTCTGAGCAGTTCTGCTGTTTGGTTGTCTCTATCGATCCACCCCAGATATATGTAGTTATATTTTTGTATATGTTTGTATATGATTGTTGTTAACACTAGCAATAGCTTATTGGGGACTCGATTGATCATCATCTTTGTTTTTTCGAAATTTTCCTCAGTCCGACCGCTTGTATTGCGTATTTTAGTTCTTGGATCATAATAGCGGCTTCTCTATGATTGTCAGAGATGAGTACGATATCAACGGCGAATCTAAGATCATTGAGTCTTTCTCCATCGATACTGATGCCCTTGTTTTCCCATTCTAACGTTTTGAGAGCATACTCTAGGACAATGTTGAATAGTTTAGGCGATAAAGTATCACCTGGTCTTACGCCTCTCCCTATTTCGATTTTCTTTGTCTGGGGGTGAAGGTTGATCGTTTTTGTGGCGTTGTTGTATATATCTTTTATTACATTTGTGTATCGATGGTCGATTCGGCGGTCGGTACAGAAGAATATTCTCTTTTTCATTCTCCAGATTGCTGACGTCGTACTATCGATGAAACATCTGGTTAGAATAAAGAATGATAAGGAACACATTAACGCTGATTACACATTTTGTCCACGAAAACTCGCGTACTATCTATTACAGATGATGACAAATAGGTGGAACTATTTCTTAGGTTTTTTCTCCTTATTCTCTTGAATCAGATGAAAGATTGAATATGGATTGATCGTTTCTTCTCATTCAACTAATCATACAGTCTAGCGGCGATCGTAGGAAACTTGTGTGTTGTGTTTCGAAATTCTATCCAGTCATACTCTGCATTCCTCGAATCGTGTTATGAATCATATCGAAATTTGGCACTATGGTATAATCCATGTACTCATTCGAATAAATGAATCAATAGATGCAGGTTTCATCGACTAGTAGTGATTTATGTTAGGGGGAAAATAATTATCGAATAATTGTTTCAGTTTAGATCGATTACATCAGCATTACGAGTATGAATAAAATTTTCATCCATAAGGAAACTGGGATACTTCAGAAGCTTATCTACTGCCACAAAATGTTTAAAAAGTGAGGTAAGAATGCTTTTGAGTAAAAAGTTAAAATTAGAATTGAGAGAATTGTTAAATTTCTGGTCGAATTTTTCGAGGAGTTTTGAGTGCCCAAACATCGATAACATGGTAATCCGTCACTCCACGTCTTGTGAAAGAGCTTTCTTCTTCGTTCAGTTCACTAGCAGAAAAACTGATTGTCTCTTCAGCATCCCTAGCGTATAAATTCTTAATTAATCCTTAATTCGTCTAGTGGAATAGCGTCTAAGATATTCACGAACGATTGTGTTTCCAACAGAACAATAATAAAATGAACTATAACCAAAATTGGTTATTAGTCATCACTAAAACGACTTTTTTTTTTGAATAATACTAAGAACACTAATAATAACGATAACAATAACAATAATTAATTATAACAATAAAAGCAATGAGAACAAATTAAATTACTAGAGAGCTAATTAATTTTTACTCAGGCTTTGTCTTTGTCAATTTTGACAAATGCATTTTTCAATTGTTTTCCTGAGATCACTTATACAAGTTTCCAATTCATTATTTTCACTAAAATTTATTACGGAAATATTCATTTTTGTTGCAGTAGTTGATGGAAATCAAATACGTTATCAAACTAGAAGAATCGAGATTTGATTAAGGATTTACACTCTGGTGATGTTGAAAGGGAATAAGATTTTGCCAAGAAAACTGAGAGGAAGAAAATTCTAAATTTTTGGACAAAATTCTTTTTACAGATAAACGCGCCTTTCAAGAGACGTGTAGTGACGAATAACAATAATATCCATGTTTGGACACACAGAAATCGTCGAGAAATGCGACCAAAAATTTGAAAAAAAAACAAAAATTCTATCAATTCGAATTTCAATTTTTCACTTGAATATGCTGAGTCGTACAAAGAAATCGAAATGTGCTTTTCTATTCGAAATTGAAACGAATGTCTTATTTTTATTTTGTTAAGAAACAGTGGCGTACCAATTTCTGCATCAATAATATCCGGTAACGTGTTATTACGGACACCACTGGTAAAATTGAAAATAATATTTTCATTGTAGAACCAACTCCCTGGACGGCAGTTAACGCCTGAAAATTTTCATTCATATATAACAATGTATTTATTTAACGAAGCATTTTTCGAAAATAGCTTCCATAGCAAACTCATATTATTTTTCGATTCTCTATCGCCTCTAAATTTTCCGCTATAGAAACTGGATGACCTTTTATAGGATTCTGATCCATGTCATTCCAAATTTCGATCAGTCTGTTCCGATCTTCATTCAAGGTAGCTGGCTGGTTCTGGTAGCTACTCAATCTTCTATTGAGAATATCCCAGACATGTTCGAATGAGATTCAAGCTACTCCATTGAAGTTATTCCGTGATCTTGAAGGCTGTTCGTAAAGACAGGAGCATGCTGAGGTCGAGCGTTATCATGCGAAAGGTTGCACCCACTCTTGCCACAAATGATGAAACATGAGCTTCTGAAATATCTGTAACGTAGCACTCTAGGCTCCATTATTAACGATGGTCAGATCAGTGCGGGTGTTCTAAGAAATTTCTCCCAACACCATTTTTGAAGCTCCACCAAAACCATAGGCAGGAACAGAGTTGCACTGGGCATATCTCTCATTTCGACGTCTGTATACTAGAAAATGTCGATTGCAATGAAAAAAATAAAATATCGAGTCATCTGCAAACAAAACTCTTTCCCAGTCAGCTTCTACCCGATTGACTTTTCTCTCGCAGAATTCAATCTGGCTCTTTGACGTGTTGCGGTTAGAGCTATGCTGTCGAAGCTGCACTTGAAGGTACCTAGCAGTAGCGAACCGTCGTCTCCATTCTTCATAACGGTCGTTTCCCGTAGATGCTCAAGATCGTCCTTGCCCAGGTCTCCCTTCATGACTCCCTGTACCTGCGGACAATTCGGGAAACAATTGGAAGAGACACCCCAAACCTTTGGCTTATACTTGTGTGAGTTCAGTCTAGGTCGTTCACCTCTACTGCTGCAGCACATCCTGCCAAACTGAAATTTCGTGATTTGCCTTGCATTATTAGCGAAAATCAAAATTTCTAAGAAGATGATAGAAGGCTACCAAAAATGAAATTTGAAATATTGAAATTGTGCGTTAATGTATTGGAGTGGTGTAGTTATAGCTTCTAACAAATTTAATTATGAATCTAGAACTGAAGACTTCCTCCTCGTTCTACGAAAAAATTCCAAAGTTAAATGAAATATACATTAAAAGCTTGAATGGACAACACATCTACTGAAAATTTACTTTTATTCTCATTCAAGTTCAACTGGAAATCCGAGCAACGTTCTTTGCGGTCAATATAGCTCATTCTCGGCAATTGTTGGAATCTGATAATAGATATCAAGATGGTTGCCAATTTGTCAACTACTGTTGTATTGCATTTGTACTGAAGATTTAGCATTGAGGAAAGTGCACACTAAACTCGAGCCCAAAGTGACGTTATACCATCAAAAATCCAACCGAGTGGAAATTTCAAATGAACTTTTGCAATGTATCGAAATAGAACCAGATTTTTTTCGGATAGCGTCATCTCTAGTGATGAAACCTATGTTTTTCAACAGGATTAAGAAATGAAATGCCAAGCTTTGGGCAGTCCACCTAGACCAAAAAAGCAAGCTTGAGATAATCAAGAATGAGAAAATGATCATTGTCTTTTTCAACGGAAAATAAATATTTCATAAAGCTTTTCCAAAAAAAAAGGGTGGTCAGAATGCAAAAGTCATCTCAATGCGATATGAATCCACGAGTTTGTGGTCAAACACATGGTGCCAATGCTGCTCCGCTCTCGCTTTAGTCTGACGTCGCCTCAGAATACTTCTTTTTATCCCTCAGATTAAGATAACCCGTTATTGTTGATCCATAAAAGAGATCCAATCAGCTGTGACGAAGGCCTTGTGAGTGGTCCACTAGAACGCTTTCTAGGATATGTACTGGTTATGGCAGAAGACAATACCTTGAAAAACTTTGAGTATTCATGTAAATCTGTTCAATTAATGAATTAACAAAGATAGTTGCACTACTTTCTGAATGCACCCTATATTTTCAGCAGGTGTTAGTATAAAGATTTGTATTTTATTTCAGGAGAAATGGGTAGTAGAATTGAAAAAAGCATTGAACCCTCACTTTCATTCTTGAACATAATGACGAGAATGCTTTTATTCTATACTAAACAAGTTTAATTAAGTTTGCAAGACAAAAATACATCTTCCAACACACCAAGAAGTAAATTTTTTCTGTAAAAACTAACGAAGCATGTAGAGCGGAGAAGTTAATGGGTTGACGGACTAAAAGCACCTACAAATCCATGTCGGTGCTAATAATAAGGTATTTATTGCAGAAGTGTAGTGGAGAGGATTATTAGTGAGATGGGAAACGAAGGTGGTTTTTGTCATCTTAACAGCTCAAATACGCCAGGCTTTTTGTTTCCGCAACTTCTGTCCTACTGATTAAGCTCATTTCTCGCAACAACGGAAACGAAATCTTGGAACGATGCTGACTCTCCTTCAAACTCAATTTCGTCATGGATCATTCCAGAGAAAATTAGGAAAATTGTATTTCGAATTCGCTTGTTTTGGAATAGTAATTAACAGCATTATATTAACGGTTTCTTGCGTATTATTTTTGTTGGAAGGACTACTATAGATAATGATTAAGATTTTGGGAGATATTTGATTTATACAGGGATATCCACCGGGACCGTCCGTTGAAAACTATTTGAGTTCCAATTACAATATCAAGCTGAAATTTGATACGCGGCCATAACTAGCGATTTCCAATTGAAGTGAAATATTTTCGAAGTGATACCATTTCCGGTTATAGCGGAAGTGGGTCATCACTTTGTTATTTCAAATTGCAATCTACCTTTTTTATTATACATCTAGAACCGACATTTGAGCAAGGCAAATTTTTTAGATGGATTACCCTTTAACATTTTGAGGGATTGCTATTACCAAATAGATGGTGCACCAGCACATAAAACACGAGATGTAGATCGGCAGCTAACAGAAATGTTCGAGGATAGATGGTGGGGTAATCAAGGACCAAATTTATGGCCTCCGCGTTCTTCGGACCTGACGCCCCTTGATTTTTATTTATGGGGCAAAATCAAGAATGAAGTGTATCTTATTCCTGTAAGAAGTAAAGAAGAGTTACTAGACCGCATTCATAATGCTTTTCAAAATATTGATCCTGAGGAAAATAGGAGGGCAACTCATCATGTTCGTATACGAGCTGTCATATTGATCATTTATTCAGATCATAAATTGGTTTTCTCCTATGATGTTTGCTATCATTTATTCATATTAAAGTAATAATCTTCGATGATTGGTTTTGGCTTAGTTCCTACAATTTTTATTCATCCGAATTGTAGAAAATTGCTTCTAATGCTTCGAAATTTTATTTTACTCATGGACGGTGAATTCGGAAATTGGTTATTGAATTGCCTGCAATTTCTACCCACTGCTTTTTGAATAACCAGTGGTTGTATTCCAAACGTGTTGTATTTTTTGGATATTTTCAATCTGAAATAACGACAATTCTTATTGAAATATCAAATTCGAATGAACGAAGTGACAAGCACGTTAATTTTAGGCACCTGTCAGGTGAGCGTAGCCAGTTCAGCTACTTGATTCAAATATTTCAAAGCATTATCTGTTAGTTCTCACAAAATCATCAAAATTCAATATATTCCCAAATTATTTCGGAACTATAAGAGATGTTTGCTGTTTGAAAAAGTCCGAATTGAAAAAATCATACAAAACAACGCAATAAATATTCGACATGTGTAAATTGCTCAAAAGATTCCTTGATCTTTCTTCTATCCACCCAAGCAAAAATTGTGTCTGTAGAGCAAAAGATCTACGAGCTACAATTTCTTTAAATGTTCCTCAAAAATCGAGTTTATAACAAAAATAATTAAATCTGTCAAAAGTTTTGGCAGATAAGTGCAACAACTTGGGTATTTTATGGCTTGCTCAAATGTCGGTTCTAGATGTATAATAAAAAAGGTAGATTGTCATTTGAAATAACAAAGGGATGACCCACTTCCGGTATAACCGGAAATGGTTTCATTTCGAAAATATTTCACTCCAATCGGAAATCGCTAGTTATGGCCGCGTATCAAATTTCAGCTTGATATTTTAATTGGAACTTAAAAAGTTTCTAACGGACGGTCCCGGTGGATATCCCTGTATATGAAACCTGAATAGACTATGAATAGGTCGCGATGATGATGAAGTTACTGTCAACCTGATTATTGATATATTTTTCTTATTCAAACATTTAAATGAGAATTTTTAATAATTTGAATGAGGTGGTCGTCACTTGATGAAAAATGATATACATTTTTTGAGGACATAAAACAATGATGTTCAAATTTTCTATATTGACAAATTAATGATGCGTTTCACCACCATGTGGCTTCTTTCTGAAGGAGTCACAGTGGGGTGAATAGTACATTTGAAAGGATGATGCGTCTTATATGAATGATTTTATATTTTTAGTCTCTTTAACACCGAAGAAAACATTATAGATTGCATGTTGAAATTGCTTGAAAGGAGGCATACTGCCAATCATATTAGAATTATAACCATTGTTTACCGTAATTTGTTTCATAATATAGAACTCCTTCAAGAAATTATTATCAATCATTATCAATATTAGGATATCGGAGCATAAACGCAGTTCTGACAACCAAAAATCAGATTCTCACTACGCAAATCATCTACAAAAAGAAACCATACTTTTAGTAATAATCTGGGAGTTACAAAATGAAAATAATAGATTGAAATTGAAGCTTTGGGAGCATTGAAAATTTTAAATGACAAACCTCCTCTGCAATGACAGAACGAAGAAAAACCACCAGAACCTCATCTAGTGCAGTGTAATTAATGTTCATGAAGTTAAAGGTAGCAGTTCCAGTTGATTTTACCAGACCATTATATGATACTTCATGAATAATTGGAATTAGTGAATGCACGTAAGTAGATTGTTCTTGGTTTGCCTCTAAACTGCAGCTACACTTAATTGAAAATTGTACCTATGAAAACTTCTGCTATAGACCTCTAATATTTGCAAGGCTCTATAAGACGTCTGAAACGTCAAAAACTCTGAGGTAGGTATGAAGATGATTATAACAAACTATTATCGCAAGATTTGCTATCGAAAAATCAAAAATCAGTATTACGAATTCGAACAAAAATTTTTTGTTAGATCAAGACGGACTTTTCGAACGTCTGTGGACCCTCGCACAAATGGTAAACATGTTCATCCTAAGAAAATATGTTGCCCAAGTAGCCGCAAAAAAGGCTTCCACTTTTATATGTACCCCAAGACAATATCACGTTTCGTTTGCGTGAAAATTTCATTTCTGGCAGTTGATATTTATATACCTGCAGGAGCATTGGTAAAAATGGAGAGCATTTAAATATTCATTTCGAACCAATAAAAGGAGCAAAGGTCAACCCGACTGTGCCTTTCCGGAGAAGCGACAATAAAAATTTAGTACCCGACAGCGTTATACACATAAAATCATGAAGCAGGGCTTTTTCAAGTCGGAAAAACACGCAAACCCCAGGGTCAGACGTGCCTAACTGGCTGACGTATGTCGGAAGTGGCCTTTACAAAGTATGAGCTGATGATAGGAATTATTTATGGGCTTCTTTGTCTGAAACTACGGTATAAAGATAAAAATATCGTCAATCTCCTTTTGATAAACGTAACTATTACGAAGATTTAATGGATGTCCTTACAGATGAACTTCCTTTTCGACGTTTTTTTATTATTTTCCTTAAATATCAATCAAAACCTGAAAATTTGAAACCGGTCAAAATTTATAGAAGAAAGTGCTGAATTGGTAGACAAATTTGGGTGTAGTACCGATGTAAATTAATTGACAAATGTTATTTTTTTACTACCAAAGAATAAATTGAATTTATCACTGTTACACTCATTCATTGTCAGACTGTATGAAAACCAAGTACAAAGTAATATGAAATATATATGAATACGGCGTTGTTTCGACATATTAGGTGACTAGTTAACCGTTATTGAAAGGAAGTCGAATGACTACATCGAAAATTTGGGATTTCGATAGATCAGTCTGGTCGTTCAACATCTGAAATTTGTCATTAAACAGTGATATGAAAATTGCCACTGATGCTTGGAGCAATGTTCAGAACTTTCGTTTTATCAATACTTCGAAAAAGTGGCCATTTTGGATTCACTTGTTAGCTTAGAATGACCAGTCTGGCCAATGAAGAAATATTTGCAGTCTTGATAAGAAAACTTAGAAAATCCTAATGTTCTTAAATTTCCTATAGGATTTTTAGCATTCAATAAAAGTGATTACAAGCTATTTTGGTTTGAAAATACGATTTTAGTTATCAATTTGGAAATGTTCTGTGAGGCATTTTCACTTATCAGAATATGTTGAAAGGAGGAATTTTTCAGAGTTGTTGGTATTTATAATAAGATATATTTGGCAAATAGCTGAAGGTTATTGTTATATATATATATATATATATATATATATATATATATATATATATATATATATATATATATATATATATATATATATATATATATATTCAATTCAATTTCAATTTCTGTTTCAAGAATTTTAATGCTAAAGGTAACGAAAATGCTGACTATATATATACTCAGCATTTTCGTTACCTTTAGCATTAAAAATTCTTGAAACAGAAATTGAAATTGAATTGAATGAAAATTCCAATTTTTCGTTCCACTATTTTGTCAATTAGGCCACCGTTGCTATGTCCTTTAGTTTGAATTGTTTCAATTCCTGTTTCAAGAACTTTTAATGCTGAAGGTAACGTATATATATATATATATATATATATATATATATATATATATATATATATATATATATATATATATATATATATGAAAATATTTCTGGAAATGGGGTTCCTAAAATTGATATTTTAACTGATTATTGGTCTTCAATTTGGGCAGTGCCAAGGCAACACAATTCCAATGCAAGTTGGATTTTAAATGAAAGGTCTCGATTTTCTAAAATAGAATGCATGCAATTTGAAAAATTTTCAAACGAAGATATAACATCAGTTATTAAACACACAAAAATTGGAAATCTCCAGGTGTTGATGGTATTCATAACTTTTGGTTCAAGAAATTCTCTTGCGTTCATGAAAAATTGGCTGAATATTTTTCATTTATAATAAAGAACCCCTCAGCTACTCCTTTATTTTTCACACAAGGAATTACTTATTTAAAACCGAAAAGTGATAATACTATTGATCCGTCTCAATATAGACCAATTACTTGCCTTCCAACAATATATAAAATTCTAACTGCATGTATTACCCAAAAATTTATGCACATTTGGAGAATTATAATATTCTTTCCGAACATCAAAAGGATGTAGAAAAAACACCTTGATACTAAAGAGCAACTTGTAATTGATTCTGTTGCTTTGAATCAAGCTCAAACTAAGAAGAGAAATATTCATACAACCTTCATTGATTACCAAAAGGCTTTTGATAGTTCTCCCCATTCATGGCTTCAAGAAATTTTGGAAATTTATAAAATTGATAAGACACTTCGTCATTTTCTTGAATTTGTAATGAAAAATTTAAATATTTCAAAACAATCGTTAAAATCCGAAGTAATTCCAATCAAAAGAGGCATTTTTCAAGGTGATTCTTTAAGTGCTCTTTGGTTTTGTCTTTGCCTCAATCCATTATCTCATGAATTAAATGCTACTAGTTTCGGCTTCAAAATAAAGAGTTTATTAACTGAATTCAAATTAAGTCACTTAATTTATTTAGATGATATTAAATTATATGCCGGAACCAGATCTCATTTAAAAAGTCTACTTGAGATTACTTTCAACTATTCCAATGATATTCATATGAAATTTGGGCTTCCAAAATGTAAAAATATTTCTATTGAAAAGGAAAGATCACCTCTGATTATATAAAGATTTCCAATATCGAAATCGAGCCAATGCATCAAGGAGATACATATAAATATCTTGGATTTTGTCAAGAGAAGACAATAAACCATAGCAGCACTAAAGAAAATATTAGAAGTTCATATTACAAAAGACTCTATGCCGTTCCTATTCTTACATCTTCTTTTGGAATTATTAAATGGTCTAAAACTGATCTAAATGAGTTACAATGTCAAACGAGGAAAATGCTCTGTAAATATCATAAGCACCACCCAAAGTCAGCTGTTCAGAGAGTTACACTACCTAGACATCTTGGAGGTCGTGGATTAATTGATTTGAATAATCTTCATAGTAAACAGATTTTTCATCTACGTTCCCATTTTCATGATAAACAGAGAACGTCTAAATTACATGATATTGTTGTTGCTTCAGATTATAATTTTACACCTCTGAACTTGACAATGCAAAAGGTAGATTTTGATATATTTGATGATAATTCTAAAAGAGAAAGTTGGATGCAGAAGGAATTACACGGAAAACACCCTAAAGAATTGAAAAATGATTATATTGATGAAATTGCATCGAATGAATGGTTAGTATCTGGAGAATTGTTTGCTGAAACAGAAGGCTTGGCAATTGCGATCCAGGACCAGGTTGTTTTCACAAGGAATTATAGAAAACATATCATCAAACAAAATATAGATGATTCTTGCCGTAGATGTTTCTGTTCTTCAGAAACAGTTTTTCATATATTATCATCTTGCTCAGTCCTTGCTTCAACAGATTATTTAGAGACATAATGCCGTCGCTAATATTATTCACTTCAATCTAGGAATTAAACATGACCTAATTCCAAAAGAAAAAATTTCAAAAATATGAACCTGAGATTATTTGTGAAAATGACAAATATAAACTTTATTTTGATAAAACAATTCTGTGCAACAGAGCTGTAAAACACAATAGACCAGATATCGTTCTTAATGATAAACAGAATCAAATAACATATATAATTGATATTACTATACCCGACACACATAATATACAAAATAAATACAATGAAAAATTTCTAAATATATGATGCTTGGCGACGAGATTAAAAAATGTGGAAAATGAAGAGAATATTTATTCTACCGATTATTATTTCTACAACAGGAGTTATTCCTAGAAATCTTCACAAAAGTATTGAGATTTTGGGTCTCAAGAAAAATTTGTTTGAACAGTTACAAAAGATAACAGTCATCAAATCTTGTAATATTCTTCGTAGGTTTCTTTCCGAAAATAAAAATGAGGTAGAGTCATAGGTTTTCTTTAGTTTATACTGCTCAGAATCTCATTTCATATTTTATTTATTTGTTTATATAAATGTAATATAATTAACTGACAATTTTGTCATATTTATATTCAGAGCAGTATTCTATTCGATCGTTCACCACTTCACACAAAGGAAACTATTAATGAGTAACATTCAGTGTTACTTGACTAAGGTCCGTACACTGGATTTTTCCGGGGAGAAAGCCTCTGACACTACTCGTTGGTACATTGATATCATTGTCTGATGATGCTATAGTATGTATATATTCTGGTAGATTGATATATTCTCATAACATTTAACGTTATCCTAATATATAATTACTCCAGGATATGTTTTGATTATAATCATTGCCTGGCAATGGTATTAATTACCGGGTGGTGGATTTATATTTTTTCATGAAATCAGTTTGATTGCATGAACAGATATATGGGCAACTCGTCGGGTTAAAACCCCCTATATATGTATATATGTATATATGCATAAAGAGGGGTACACGAAAAACCAGAATTGATTTCATAACCTATGACTTCCACAATTATTACGTTAAAGCTTTTATTTTAGATTTTTTGGAAAGCCAAATCAATCAATATCATTTTCGGTACAATTCAAAATGGCCGACAGGCTCTTTGAATTGAATGAAAATTCCAATTTTAAGACGATATTCTTATGTTTTAACTTTTGTACTCCCGATTGAGTCTCGAAAACAGATGATTACCCTAGGATATCGGAAATTATAGAATGAATCAAAAATTCCAAAATGCGCTTCGCATACAAAACTGAATTTTCTTCGCTTTACAGTTTCATCATTCTTTATGGATTTTCATGTTTAACCCCTCCCTCATAATAATCAGAAATAATTGAGTTTTTGATTTCATGGATCATATTCAATAATCCATGAAAACATTAGTTTCCAGCGAATTGAAGGTGTAGTGTACCTTAAAACCTGTCGGCCATTTTGAACTGTACCGAAATTAAATGAATTGATGACAATTCTTTCTATGAAGTGCGAAATCTTAGTTGGAAAGGGGATTTCAGTTTTGTGATTGATAATGAGGTGAAAACTGCATATGGTGATAAATTACAAGTGTGCACAAGTTGAGTCGCAAGTTTAAAAACGGCCGCAAGTCTGTGCATGATCAGGGAAGCGGACGATATTGAATTGTGTTTGACGAAATAGTGAAAATAATGGAAAATGATTGACTGTGGATGAACTTCATTTCCGCAAACCCCAAGATCTCTACTACACGAAACAATCACAAAAACCTTCGGATATCGGACACTGTTCGCGAGGTGGGTCCCAAAACAACCGAAAGACCATCACAAATTGAATCGATTAGAGCTGGCAACATTGAGGTGCTGTAGACTGTAGAATGGAAACTCTCAGCAGTGGCGTCGAACCTCTTCACCTTTCGCAAGTAAGTTCAACGCCTCAATCCTTTCCATGAAAATCATGCGTGTTTTGGGACTGTCAAGGCATACGAATATCTGCCTCAAATAGAGACCATCAACTCTGCAAGAAACTGTTAGACCCTAAAAATAATGCAGATAGCGATTCAGAACAAGAGGAGAAGAATGATGATAAAGGGAGTCTGCCGGACCACACACCGCCAATGCTCCAAAGTAATTGCTTGCATTTTTCTGATCTAGCACCTTCAGATTACTGTCTCTCTGCCCCTCTGAAGCTGCATAAGGGGAGGGTGGAAAAAGATTTTCAACCGACGAGGAGGTGAAGGACGAGGTGGAGAAATAGACGAAGAGATTGGAGAGCAACAATTTCGAAGAAAGCATCGAAAAATTGATACCACGATAGAGACACCATGAATGAAACATTCTGTACTAAAATATCACGAAATTTTTGTTGAAATATAAGTTTTCAAAAATAAGTATTCGGTTCATTTACTTTCTGGATGTGCCCCGTATCTGATAAGACCAAAAATAATAAAAAAAATTGTCAATTACCATTATCCTTGTTTCATCGATAAAAACCTAATCTCATTTACGCGAAGCATTTATTTGAAGAAAATCATTAATTTTACATGAATTTTGAAAACTTTTTCTGATGAAAATCTCGCTAATTATATTTTGAAAATCCTCAAAATTAAGATATAAATTTTCCAATATATTTATTGGATTTATCGGATAAACAGGTAGCTTAGTTCAGTGCCGGCTGAGTGATTTAGATAATATTTTTGTGAGTTCGGTATTTTTACTCACTTTTTATCCAATCCATATTGTATATCTTATACAATATGTTCTAACGAAAATTAGCCACTCTTCTATCACAAGATGGACTAATTCAGGCGGAAAAAGCTGGGACACGTCAAATTTTGATTGGAGGTAGAACAACTTTTGAATTGGTTCGGACATATAAAATCAACTCCCTATCCTCATACGTACCTCGGTCGAAATTAATTACATGAAAATTGGGTCGAGTGACATATCCTTTAATTCTCTATTAAAATAGTTGCTTTATGGACATTTACTTTCACACAAATAGTCCAAAAGCAACGTAAATTTGCCCCCCCTATGTCGAGAAAGAATGATTGTGGTAGAAGTAGATGACAAACATCACGTCTTGATTGGAGGAGGATCCATTTCTGAATTCTAATTTCTAAACTCTACCTTCAGCATATCTTTTGACAGGTCTTTTATTTTTATTTTCGGAAATTTTATTCTTATGAATGTTTTATATCATACAACGAAAATTTGACTTTGCTTAAAATCAACTAAGATCTCAAAATGACCTTATCCGACATCCATTCAATGATGCATATTTAATAATCTGCTATCCTTCTCATGTGAGGATTCTTTTTTGAAGCACTTCCCAGTTTTGAATCTTCAAGGAAATGTAATAATTTCAGATATTGATAAACATCAGTGTTTCGTAGCGAATGCAGCAAACAACGATCTGGTAATGATAAATCTGTGTCACATTTGTTTTTCATTTTCGCAATACTTAATCACAGTAGTCCTTGGTAGACAAAGATTGAAAAAAGTTCACTCGACTGATGAGCGGATGGAAATTGTTTCTATTTCTTCTCGAAATAATAATAGTATCAGAGAAACGGCGAAGCAGTGTGAACCATCAAGAAAAATAGATAGGTGCTGCTGAGAGGAAGGGGTTGATTTTACATGGTTCGATCCAACTCAAAAGTATGTCCCTCTCCAGAAATTGACGTGTCTCAGCTTTTTCTGCTATAATCAGTCTTTCTTGACATAGAGAGGGTAACAAATTTTCGTTTGAATACAAGCTTTCGTTGTGTTCGGACTTTCTTTGGATAGAGAACTAAGAGATCTTTCCAAAGATATGTCACTTCACCCACTTTCCTTCAAAATATTTCAACTTACTGCTAAGGGTAGGTGCCGAACCAACTCAGAAATTGGTCACCCTCTAATTGAATATGCAATTTCGAAAAGGGCACATCTCGAATATTTCGTCAAATTCCTTTTTTCATGTTATTACGTTCTAAAAACTTGTATGCACCTATTATGTTAAAAAAAGTATATCTCCGATATTCGTTCTATGGTAGATGCTATGGCGCGCACAGAAATAATTTCGAGAAGGGAACAACTCTGAGAGATGTATCTTTTCGAATTTATTGCTTAGACATAAGATCGATAACCGCCACAATAGTTCTATCTCTTCTATTCTTTGTGATATTAACAACAAACTTTTTGCGTCATCCATCAGTCACTGAGTAGTCTAAAAATTGTAAATACGTGCGGTTAAGCATCCACAATGAGTGATTCTGATAATGACATTCCGAAAAAAAAAAGGAGAGGGGTGTAAGAAATGCCGAAAAATATAATCACGTAGGTATAAAATCGCTAAAATAAAAAGGTTTACCTCATGTAAGCTATAGAGGAAAACAATTACAAGGACCCCGAACAGGAGAGACTTGCAGGTAGGTTTCATTGATTATTATTTAAGTAGTTTTAATTCGTTAGAAAACTGGGAGGGTATTTTCTCATTTATATAAGTATTCAACTTATTAGTGGGTTTGTATTTGAAACTTATTTACATATTGTTTCAATATATGTCTAATAATATGTGTCGGTGACGACTGATTTTATTATTCTATTCTAGATGTCTTCTAAAGTGTTTCGATGGTTTGTCTAAAGACGATATGGCTGGCTTCATTGAATAAATCAATTTCTTTGGAACGAAAAATGAACAAGATGATTTATTATTATGATGATCATTTTATCTCGGCACATCCTTACCAACATAAAGTTGCAGCATTTAACAGCTATATACATAGACTCTTGGACATACCGAAGTCTAATGATAATTATTTCAAAGAATTGAATTTGATAAAACAGATCGCAATAAATAATGGTTATGATGCAAATTTAGTTAGCAGTATACTATATGAGTAACAACAAAAATTAGCTTTACAACATATATATCCAATCGGTGAACACCAAGACAAGAAATTCAATAGTTCAACATATATAGGCAATATTGGCAATAATGTGAAATCCCTTGTTAAAAATTCAAACCTAAATATAGTGTTCAAGACATCAACAAATTTAGGTTCATTTATCAGGAATTATAAATCTTCAATCAAGAAAACAATTCAGGTGTTTAAAGATTGGATTGTGTAGATTGCAATTGTTTCTATATAGGTAGAACAGGAAGAAATTTTAATGTTAGTATCTCTGAACATAATCGCAGTTTCAACAATGGAAAAACTGATTCGAATCATTCAAATCATCTTAGGGAAAATCATCACTCCTTCAATTCAGAATTTCAAATCCTACATTCTGAGAATAGATGTATAAAACTCATCCTTCTGGAAGCACTTGAAATTAACAGATTTAGGAATTCACCGGAAATTCTTAATGATCAGGTAGACATAAATAACTCACCCTTATTAAATTTGTTTCCTAAACATTAGTTCAAGTACGGATAGCTCTGAGTGGATTGCCTCTTTAGTATATATAAAAATTTGTTAGTGAGATATATTTGTAGTATTTTTCGCTCCTGATGAAGATCGAAACGCGTCAAGCATTTAATAATATATTTTAGTAGAAATCATCATTTACTTATATTTGTGAAAATGGATTTCTATCACGTAAAAGCCTCGTCATTTGATTGAATATTTATATTTTAATAGTTCTTTTATAAAATAAAATAAATAAAATCAGTAATGTTATATACACTATCGAAGAAATATATCGTGTATTTGAATTCGTTTAGTTTTTTCATCTATCTTCTTCTTCTTTTTCAGCCCTTCTCTGTCCACTCCTGAACATTGGCTTCCCCTTCTAGCTTCCATCTCTCTCTGTCCTGTGCTATATTATACCATCCTCTTCCTACTTTTTCCTTTATGTCATCCAGACACCTTCTCTGGGGGCGCCCCACTCCCCTTTTGTATAAGCGTGGTCTCCATTGAGTTATTCGCTTAGTCCATTTTACATCCTGTTGTCTTGCTACATGTCCAACCCATCTCCACTTCAATGCAGCTATTCTCGTGATTACGTCCTCTACGCCTGTTCTCCTTCTTATTTCTTCATTACGTATGTGATTCCGCAGGCTCACTCCAAGCATAGTTCTTTCACTTGCGCGTTGTGTGGTTCTAAGTTTGTTAGCAGATCTTATTGTGAGAGTCATGGTTTCCATGCCATACGTTAACACTGGGAGAACGCACATATTAAAAACTTTTCTTTTGAGGTTAATGGGGATTTGTTTGTTTTTCAAGACAAATCCTAGTTTTCCAACAGCAGCCCAAGTCATTCCTATTCTTCTTGACAATTCTGCAGTTTGATTGTCTTCACCTATCTTTATAGTGTGTCCAAGGTATAGATATTCATTCACTTTCTCTATAACATTGCCGTCGACTTCCAATATTGCGTCCTCCGTTGTCATTATTTCAGTTTTTGTCAGATTCATTTCCAATCCTACTTCTTCCGATGTTCTTTTGAGTTCTAGCATCATTTCGTGGAGTTGTTCTAGGTTATCGCTTATTAGAACTATATCATCTGCAAACCAGAGATGGTTCAGGAATTTTCCATCCACATTTATACCTTTTCTATCCCATTCCAACTTCTTAAACACGTCCTCCATTGCAAGTGTGAACAATTTTGGCGATATCACATCGCCTTGTCCCACGCCCCTATTTATCGGGATTTTTTTGGTTTGCATGTTATCGTCTAGTCTCACCTGAATAGTCGCTCGTTCATATATATTCTGTAGGATGTTTCTATATCTCGAATCTATTCTAGCATTATCGAGGGCTTGAAATACTGCCCACAGTTCTATAGAATCGAAGGCTTTGTTATAGTCTACAAAGGCTAGGTGTATTGGCACTTTGTATTCGTGACATTTTTCAATAAGTGTACGAAGAGTTTGTAGGTGTTCTGTTGTGCTATATCCTCTGCGAAACCCTGCTTGTTCTGACGGTTGATAGCTGTCAAATTTGTTTGTCAATCTGTTTGTGATAATTTTTGATAACAATTTATAAGGGTGTGGTAAAAGGCTAATTGGTCGGTAATTATCTATCTTAAATTTGTCACCTTTTTTGTACAACAACACAACGTGTGCATTGTTCCATCCTTCCGGAACACTACCTTCTGTTAGGCACTTATTTAGTAATATTTTTATTGCTTCCAAAGTGACCTGTCCTCCCTCTGGTTGAGGGCTAGTTGTATTTCATCAATGTTTCCGTGTTTTCATATTTTATTTCACCTTGGTTGTTTTTCAATTGATGTATTTTGGGTCTACCGGTGTTAGTAATTCTCTTTAAGACTTTCATGTTACTGTTGTTTTCTATGACTCGTTGTATATATCATCATATATTGTTCTCATCTATATTCCTCATAAATTCAATTATATGATCGATCTGGTCTTTAGGGAGTCTGGAGGATCTTTTCCAGACTACTTCTAAAAATTCAATTCGTCTTCAATGATCACGAACACATTTCTGTCGAATTTTTGTCAGATTTTGTACATAATTAATAAATTATCCAAATTGAATATTTTTAATTAATCGAATTATTCAAACTAACTACAACACTTCTTTAACCAGCCCGTCGAAGAGCATCAATATCAACGCAAAACTGGAAGTCAATTAATTTCTAGGAGATCGGAGGTTAGTTCAATTTCTAGCTATTACACTTACGTCACAGTGGTCTTCGCTAAACGATAAAGTAGATTTCTCAGATATAAACTTCGAGTGTCGACGTGACAACTGTAACTGCTGCTCTAGACGTTTAGGAACAAATATAGAACAATTTGTTGGGAAATATAATTTTGTCGTATAAGTAGGGTGAGGTTAGGTTAGACAATTTTTTCTGGGGAGTGTATTTAATATTTAAAGTGATGATCAAATTTTCTTCTATTTATTAACATAAAAAAGATGTATCACTATGAAACATCTCACTTTCTGAAAAATATGTTAATCGTCAGCTTTATATTATTATTAATATGCATAGACCCAAATAAAACAATTTGGAATGGATACACTCCTTGAAAAGAGATGTTTCCACTGTATTATCCTGGTTCTAATCAAATTGAATTGATTTAAGCTTCATTGAAACAATATGTCGCAACAGGTTTATTTCGTTGAAAGATATATTAATTTAGTAGCCTCCTTGCAATAGCCTCTTCCGTGAATTGCCGAAATTTGTAACATTCTGAGTATATCATAAAATGTGTTAATAAATGCCCCGTCCAACGAAAACTATTTGAGAGAACACATACGTAAGCACGGAACGGAGTCTTCTGGGAAATAAAGGGTCCGCAAGTAATGCGTGTCAGTGCTGTAATATGGAAACTATTATTCAATGTTACGTCTATAATACCGCTCTCGTAATTCATGGAGTCCAACGATCCCCAGAGATGAGTTGGGCTTAGGATGGTTTTTCTCATTGGTCACTGTTGAAATGTTTGTTCATTAAAAGGATTCGCCCGTTTCCTCAAAATAAGAAATGTTCGTCATTTTCTATCCAGATTAGTGGAGGATTTAGTTTACGAGGGTCCTTTCAGCACAAATATTGATGCAGCTTGAGGGGATTATCAGTTAACGCAAAAAGTAATGTTCGCATTTCAATGTTACGATCGTCTTTCTTCCTATAGACACCTCGATATTTTGAAATAGACAATGGGATATTAAGCTTCATGAGACTTTTTATGACAAAAATAGGTTAATAAAACACTAATGAAATTTTAGTATGTTTTCAATTCCAAAAATATAAATAAAAATGAATAATTACAGCGACGAGTGCGATGAGTACAAGACAGCGGTCTCGCACTCATCTTCATCTTCGGACAGTGTAAGACTAAAATACAAAGTTCAGTAGAGCAGCTATCAATACAGACTATATGATATTTATTTGATGGTATTATTACTTGAATGCTTCAAATATTTGGGGTTTACGCACGTCAGTCAGTCTGGTCATTCATTATCTGTGCATTATCATTAGAGAGGGATTTGTATAAACACCTCAAAAAGTCTAGGGAACACTTCTGAATATCGATATATCGTATCCAGAACGATCAAAATGAATAATATTTTTTAAGAAATGAACACCTGCATCAATTTCTCACCAAATTATGTAGTGCCACAACAGATTCCAGTTTTTTTATATAAAAAACTAAAAATGTAGCAGATGCGACGCTGCTTTATAATCATTCATGTATTCAGTGTTTGAAATCAGTTAGTTGGCACTTTGTTTCTTGTAAGCACCAACAAAAGATTCAAGTTTTGTGATTCGACCATGGAAAGACGACAATTGACTAGAGAAGAGATGTTACGAGCCGTTGGCATGCTCCAAGCTGGGAGCTCACAAGTATCCAGGGTTCTGGGAAGTAGCCCAAGTGTCATAAACCGTGTATGGTAACGTTTCATTGAAACAGGTAGCGTAGAAGAACGCCAAACAGGTCGTTTCAGGATTACTACAGTCGCCGAAGACCGATTTTTGGTTTTACAAGCCAGAAGATATCGTACTACCACAGCATCTCAATTGGCTCAAGAGCTATCACGAGTTCATAATGTACAAATTTCCGACGAAACTGTAAGAAATCGACTGCACGAAGGTCAACTCCACTCCAGACGTCCTTTAAGAGTCCCACAACTGACCCATGTAAATCGCGCTGCTCGTTTAGCTTGGTGCCACGAACACGTAAACTGGGATCAAGAGAGGTGGGCCACAGTTCTCTTCAGTGATGAATCTAGATTAAGTTATTATCCCAATTCGGGAAGAATTCGAATATGGAGGGAACCTGGAAAGCAAAACCGTCTCCAGCATGCTCGAGAAGTTGTTAGACAGGGAGGCGGATCAGTGATGTTTCGGGGAGGTATACGCCTTGGTGAAAGAACTGACCTCACGGGAAATTCTTACGCAAATGAGACAGTTTTACCTGTAGTGGTAGCGTATCTCCAAACAATGGGTCAAAATCTACTCTTCCAACGAGATAATGCCCCTCCTCATCGTGCAAGAGTTGTCTTGAACGTCTTCTACTTTAATATTCCAAATGCTAATTTGGAATCTGCATATGTGGTTATAGGTTATATATAGGAAGTTAACGGCCGAAGCAAAAAACTTATTTGAATATGCCTAGGGATACATGGATCCTTGTTATTACCGGAAATATGGCAAATTAAGAACTTTCTACCAGTCCTTTCCGATTGGAAAGATGAGTTTCGTATCAAAAAAAATTTCAAACAACAATTTTTTTGAAAATAACAGGTACTGGGATAATATGGAAACCCAATAGGTTTATTCTGGTTTTTACCGGAGATATGGTGATTTGACAAATTTCAACTCGTACTTACCGATACGAATCGAATGAAAAAACTTCTTGGCCAGAAGTCTTTCATGATAATATGTCAAAGGATAATATGAAAACCGAATAGATGTATCATAGGTATTACCAGAGATATGGTGATTTGAAAATTTTACATCTCGCCTTCCCGATTTCAAGATAATGGTCGTATTCAAAAACGTTCCGAACTGAAGTTTTTAAAAATAACATGCCTATGAATTATCACCAAAGTTATGGTGAATTGAAAATCTTCCACTTCTCACGTTTTCCACCTACAGGTGTAAGTGCTACTGTGCCCAATAGTACTTATCCCTTCCGAGATTTTGACTCCTTGAATGATACTGTTTGGTGGCGGTCAGATCAAAACAAAGGTAGTTTTCGAGGAAACAAAATCGATACATCATATCTGCATATGCTTCAAATCTGAAGGCATACATTTTCAAATCGAAGTTCCGCAACAATAATTATCTATCGAAATAGAATATTCTGTAACCAGGTTTAAACGGAAAAATTGAATACGAGTTAAAAAAAAGTTTAGAGTTATTTCATTCTTATCAAGTACCAGACTGTATTTTGTTCACAACGACAATTGCCAATTGTCACAGTCTCTGAACAGTGCATAAAACTTTTGATTTTGGCGGCAGCAGGTTCTCGATTCTATCGTTTGCATAACTTTTAATTTCAAGTGGAATATTTTCTCATTCTATTTCTAATACACACGATTTGGCACTCTTATCTAAGCAATAACTTTTTCGAAGGTAATCATCATGATGTTGACATTCACATCTGACACTGTATTGTGTTTTGTGTTTTGAAATTCATGGGAGTAGACAATAATTGGTTCAATTACGGAATGTTCATTTCGTATCTAGTTATATAATGAAAATATACACATAAGAGTCTACTGTTTCAGAATAAATTTTTCAACCTGAATAGTGAGAATTTTAAAATTTAATTCTTAAAAATAATTTCAGGATTCATACATTCAGTGATGATGAAAAGTACATTCTTGAGAATCAGTCCATTGAAATGTTACAATTCAAGGGCAAAGTAAGGCATTTTTCAGAGGACGCAATGTTATTGTTGGGGGGTGAATAGAAGCTTAACTCCAAATTTGTGGGGTTGCAGCCTTTGTCCCCAGCCACCATCTTGAAAAAGGGGTGCAAATATATTTTCCTCGATATCTCGGAAACTATACTTTCAGTCAAAAAAATTTTGCAACCTAATTTATAACAAATCGCTTTATCTACAAATGAGTCTCTATCACTTTTTGCCGTAAATAAAAAATTTCAGAAGTTATAAGCAAAAAGGTTAAAAAATGAAATCCTTGAAAATTCGATCGAATGATGTTAGTCATTGAACCTTCTCCTATTTCAAAAGCTCGATGACTTAGCTAAACATTCTCGAAAATATACACTCCTGTACGAAATTATTTAAAAATAGTAATTCTGTAAGATGTATAGTAAAGGAAAAGTTTTATTAATAAATAAGTTGAGTTGTAGTTATTGATGTATTAAAAATTATAAGCATATAGGGATTGTAAAAGAAATGATCAAACGAAGAGAAGTGACGAACCCGGTCAAATTTAGAGCGCTGTAACAACGTTAAAAATGAATAAAATTGAGAAAAATGCAAACATGTTCCTAACCTAACCTAACCTAACCCCTTTTTCAAGATGGCTGCTGGGGGACAAGGCTGAAACTCCCCCCATATATCCCAACAATAAAATTGCGTCCTCTCAAAAATTCAAAGCAAATGTAACATTTAAATGGACTAAATAATTTTACTATAGTTACGAATGTCACCTTCGATACAAGAAGATATGTATTTCATTCCATCTTAGATAACACCACAGAATTGCTCTTGTATGACGGAAATCCCCATTTCAGGACCCGTGAGGATCAAATTTTCGAAACCAAATATATACAAATTTGAAAAGATAAGTACCGTGCTGTTCTCAATTATTTATCTCAGAATTGCTTCAGAAATCACCTTTCCAAGTTTATTATAAGACTTGAGGGACTGTTATTTTCTTCAAATCCTCAGAAGTCTTTCAGATAAATACTTTCGAATATATTCATATTTACTCCCGCAATTTTCATGCTTTAGGGAAAAAAGGATACCAGTGAATCAATACTCCCACTTTTAATTCACTAAATTAACAATGCAGATATTCTCCCTTCATTTCAAGTTATAATAGATCTGATGAAACTGAAAATGTACGATACTGAAAAAAAATATTGGGTGTGTTGATTTCTTGAAGTTAAATTTCGGAATAATTCTGTGTTTTGAAATTAAAAACTTTTAATAGAAACTTTCTCTTAAGGAGTTTGGCAAACTCTTCCACAGACTCCCGTATTGTAAAACTTTGGAGAACTTAAGTCAAGCGATAATGATCAGATACTTCGGAAATGTTTGCCAATGAATAATTTCGAAGTGCGCTCGATCATGCAGAAGCATTGAAATCAGTTGAAGGACCAGACAACGTGGATTTTCACTGCTGCCTCTAGTGAACGCGATGAAAATTGTCAATTCTACTTCGCATTAGTATAGAAAAAAAATTTGTGTTCATTACTATTTAAATTCAAAATTTCTAAGTTAATGTTCCGAGAGAGGTTATTCGCTAAAACTTGATTTGAATATTGACGCGCAATTTTACTCAAAATTGTTAGGAAAATTATTTCAGAATAATGAGCGCAAATTTATTGTTGTTAAATTTTTCATGAAATATGTTATACCTGGTGGGGCACCTAGAACGAAAAAAACTCAATAACTGCTAAAATATTCGTTTCTGGATAAAAACAGAAACAGGTCAATTTTTTTTCTGAAGAGGGGCAGCATTTAACACACAGTGATTTAATTTTACATCAATCCTCTAAGCAGGGGTACACAAAACTCAATTTTTCGAATACGGAAGATAGATCAATGATACCTCATTGAAAATCTCATTTGATTCTCAACACGAATGTGTAATAATTTTTGAGTTTTAACATATTCGTAAGGAGAAACAGGCTGGTTCATCCAAAGACGAGTTATTTTCAGTGATTGCGAATGAACATTCACCGAAATACTGTTGTATTTTGGGGAAAAATATTCTTGAGCAGTGGTGCTTCCACTACACCCCCTCTGACACCCACACAGATGCGGGTGTCATCCCATCAAATCTTCGAATTGATCAGTAAGTCCGAGTTATAGCTCATTGGATAGGTATTTAAAATTATCTGATTACAGTGAACGAATTTTCAAATCCGATTACATTTCAATGAGGATACAGGGTGGATCATGGAGAAATTCATACATAGTATAAGAGCCCTTTCACAAAGAAGCGATGATCGCTCCTTGTAGTCGGTAAAATTGCAAAAAATGTTCCCCATCGGTGGATGATGGAAGACAACCACTAGAGTAATGGCCCGCCCGCCTCACGACCGCATACGCAACCGATCATCGTCTGTGAAAAGTCTCTAACAGCATGATATCCAAAATTGAAATGAAACGAACTCAAGTGAAGTTTTCGTTACAGAAAAATATTCATCCGAAATCACACAGGTGTGATGCAGATTTCTCAACAACAAATGCGGCAGTTTTTGTTTTTTTTCCAGAATGAATGAAATTCGAATTAGTTTGTTGGATTATCTAGCTGCTTTTCTCACTCGCGGGTTGCATCCAAACCAGTATAATGGTTTATTCAATAGCTGAAAGAGTAGAAATTATTGAAATTTATTTCAGCAATAAGACTTATGCAAATAGGGCAGCTGCTATTTTCAATGAACGTCATGACGACAAACATGTAAGTACATTTTGGTGTTGCTAGAAAAGTTCAGAGAAACTGGCTCTGTTCAGAAAAGGAAGAGAGAGCATGTCTAAAGACCCATACGAAATGAGGAAATGGAAGTCGAAGAACCATTGGACGAGTTTTCAAATAATACAAGTTCCATCCGTATGAAATAGAGATGGTCCAGGAATTGAAAGAGGATGACTTCGACCGCTGAGTGCGATTATGTGAAATAATGAGTGAGCGAATAGCAAATAATCCCCACTTTCTCTACAATACTTGGTTCTCAGATGAATGTAGTTTTATTTTGAATGGCACTATAAATCGTCATAACTGTCAATTCTGGTCGAACTCTAATCCCAGAATCTTTCATGGAGTACATACCCAATACCCTGAAAAATTGAATTTTTGGGTTGGCATCCATGGAAATTACCTGATTGAGCCATTTTTTTACGAGAAAATCTGACGGGAGAAATGTATCTCCAACCACTTGAAGAACTAATCAATCCGGCCATAAATGGAATTTTGGAAAATGATCCTAGCCATTCAAAAGAGGATGTTGTGTTTCAGCAGGATGGCTCCCCCTGCATTTTGAACTTTCTGTTCGACAATATCTAGATCGAGAATTTCCTGATTGATGGATCGGTAGAGGAAGCCCTACAGAATGGCCCCCACGTTCTCCCGACTTGTCACCTTTCGATTTTTTTATAGGGCCACTCAAAGCGTCAAAGTTCAATCCAGCAGATTTGGTGGATTTACGACAACGGATTGTAGTCGAGTGTAATCGTATAACCCCTTGAATGCTACGTAATGTCCGGGAACGTTTGAAGTTAGCAGAGAACCCTACTCACCAAAATGTAGGTTATTCTGTGAATAAACTCCATTATTTCAAAACCAAACAAACGTGTTCTGAATCTCCATTCAAAATCTGCAGACCTCACTAACACTGTATAGCTCTCTGTTAATTCACCTTGTATCTTCATCATAATGCAGATGAAGCAAAAATTTTGTCTACAATATTTTAGAAGTTCTAAAACATTTATAATGAAATATTAATCAAAATGATCGAAGATTTGAGGTGTTGGTATTCTCATCTGAGGAGGTGTATGAAAACACCATTACGTAAAGATATTTTTCCCCAAAATACAACAGTATTTCGGTGAATGTTCATTCGAAATCGACAGATTTTGCAATCACTGACAATAATTCGTCTTTTGACGAAACAGCCTCTATCTTCTTCCTAATAAGTGAAAACTCAAAAATTACTACACATTCGTGTTGAGAATCAAAAGAGCTTTTCAATGAGGTATCACTCGATCTATCTTCCCTATTAAAGAAATTGGGTTTTGAGTTTTGAGTTTTGTTAATGCAAAATAAAATCACCGTGTACTAAAAGATGTCCCCCCTCAGACAAAAATCGACCTTATCCTGCTTTTTGTCCACAAACGAATAGTTTAGCAGTTATTGAGTCTTTTTCGTTTTAGTTGCCCCACCCGGTATGTTAGTGTGATACTAACTAAACATTTTTTTTTGGGAAAAAAGGCAATTGGCACTTCTTTGAGAATTATCGTAAATACTCTACTCGAAAGTTCTACACACGCAACAAAAATTCGCGCATCACCTGGTATTCTGAATTCCACAATCGATGAAGCAGCTCGATCGCAGTTTCTTTGTCAACATATGTTTTTGGACTTATGCAAGTTTTCTGTGTTTCTTGTTGATTCTCGAGTCTTTGAATTTATTGTAATGGCTGCTGAACGTCTAGGACGCTATTTGAGTGATCATAAAGTGGTAAGAATTGTAACACTTCTAGAGGAGGGGCGTAGAAAACGTTACGTGGCTAACTTGTTGAATGTTAAGCAAAGCACTAATTCAAGAGCAATCAATCGGTACGAAAGCGATATCAGACCAGAGATGGCTTCTACCGGCCCGCGTCTCACCAGAGAGCATCGAATTGCAATGCTTCAGTTTGCGAGGGAACATGCAATTTGGGGTATTCCAGAATGGTCGAATGTTCTGTTTTCCGACGAGTCCAGGTTCTGTATAGTATCAAATGATAGACGCATGCCTATATATAGACGACCAGGGGAACGGTATCAGCAATGCAATTACCGGCAAACCGAAAACTTCAGTAATGGTGTTAGTCCTAGGGAATAATGGAAGAATGACAGGGGCCAGATACATCGCTGATATCCTTGAACCTAATGTTGTACCCTTTGGCCCATTTATTGGCAAAAACTTCATTTATATGCATGATAATGCTTGGCCTCATGCAGCCAGAGTAGTTACAGAATTTCTGTATGATGCTGAAATTGATATTTTGAGATGGCCAGCCAGAAGTCCCCACTTGAAACCCATAGAGCATATTTGGGACTACATGGGGTGGCAAATTCAGCAACGTTGGATGCCTTGTAGAACACTCGAACAACTAGAAAATCTGCTTCCTGAAATTTGGAACTTAGTGACTCAAGATTACGTCCAAAATTTGTTTTAGGGGCTTCCGAGACGTATACTGGC
This sequence comes from Cryptolaemus montrouzieri, assembly GCA_013387265.2. NCBI lineage: Eukaryota > Metazoa > Arthropoda > Insecta > Coleoptera > Coccinellidae > Cryptolaemus > Cryptolaemus montrouzieri. The sequence continues at coordinate 55,808,521 of JABFTP020000001.1, forward strand.
AATAATTAGGGCCTGGGGAGGAAACACTCGATTTTGAAAATGATTAGTAACCATTCGATGCTAGTTGATTGGTCTCTTCGCGACTGTTTGAAGATGGTATGATTTTTTTAATTTTTCAATAAATCGAAAATTGTTGATATTTTCCGTCATAAACTCATCTCTTTTGAATGATATCTGCGTATCTTACACTTCTGAAAGTTACCAAGCGACTCTTGAATTACCAACCTTAAAGTGTATATATTATTGTCGTAAAAGTAGGGGGATGCAACTATCTTTGTTTGGAGTGCATTTTTGAAAAAATAAATTATTTACAGGGCAGGACAAGATATTTTTCATTCAAAATACTCGTACTCAATAAATATTCTGGATAAACTCAAGTCAGCGAAGTAATTTCTCATGACAATCTTTTGACAGAAGGGATTGTTCCTTTTCAGAGTTTTAAGAAACAGACAAAACTTACTCTTGTTTTTGCTTTATTTTCGTCCTTTCGTCAGAATATTGCCAAGTTGTTTAGAATCTGAATAATAAGTAAAAGCACAAGATTCAACCAATAAGCATTCAGGTCGCAGTGTTAGACCACAAAGAATACAAGCGAAAAAGGGAAATAGTTCGTTACCCTAAAGCATATCAAAATTAAAAAATGTTTTCCTAAAATAATAGCTAATATGTTATAGAAACAATGCCTTGAAATTAACTAAAAAATTGAAAAATTGCCTACTGTAGCAGAAATAACCAGAGACATAAATTTATGATACACTAGGCAGTTGCCATAAGATAATATTTCCAACAAAAACATTTCCTGATTACCTCTGGCCAGCCCTGAACCCATTATTCAACTTTTCGGGACATGAATCAGGTGCAACTAATTTCGCAAACAACATGTTCCACGGCTGTGGACTGAAAACTATTATAACGACTCTTGGATAGAAAAATGCCCCGCATATATATCTTTTCTTTTTGGCAATTCAGAAGAGTCGGGCGGAATGAAATTAGGAAGTAATGTACAGCAGCATTGCTGAGTTGGACAACTCGAAAATATATGATTATGGAAATATTTGCATACTCTCGAAGTTCAATTCCGAAAAAAATTCATATTTAAATTATAGTTTTCTAATAAAATTCTTTAGAGCATCGTTGGAGTATATTATTTTATATCTGTGAACATCTGTGCAGTCATACTGTTTGTTATTGAATCCAATAGAGAGTTTAAGACTATGACTTCGTTGATAAGATATCGATGAAATTAATTGCTGTGATGGAATCTGTGAAAAAACTCGTTGTAATCTTTGGCTGCCTTTTCAGGCTTATATTTCCCAGTCGATAGAAAACAATTTATGGGATCATAATGGCACTATATCTGGTGTTCGGTTGAAAACGCCCCAAACAAAAACCTAACTGCATTTCGAGTGATATTCTATCAGCCTGAACATTTTCGTTGGTCTGTTTATGCTGGAAATACCGGAACATGATCGTCACTCGGACTTTCCGAATGATAACCTCATATTTTCACTATTTTTCGATTTATCATTCAATTCAGAGTACCTTTTGCCCAAAAAGTATCATCTTAGAAGCTGAAATTTCCGAGAAAAAAGAAACAAAAATTTTCGGAAGAAAGTTCATATTTGCAATTTATGGATGTAACTAGTAAAATGGATAGCTGTTTGAGTTTGTGATGAAATTTTTGAAGCCTATAAAGTGTTTCGGCCATTATTTTAGTTCTGTTAAATAACATCATCTATATTTTGAGTACAATGACTCAAAACTTCACAGAAGAATGAAGAATGAATCGTGAAGTGAGATCACAGTCGGAATACCATTAAAAAGAAACAGTAATCTTCAACGAATTATAATGGAAATCATTCCTAATTATTAACAAAAAATTCTGACGAGTAGTTAGGCATTATGCAAGTTCATTTTCAATCCAACAGAAGCAATGCTTGAGCATTTCGACCTTATCATGAACGATTTCCAGATCGTTATGAACAGAGCGCTGCAAGTTCACCATATTTGAACAAAAATTTATGAAATTCGAGACATTTGTTTCAATAAACTGAAAATATCGAAATAGAATAACGCCTGGCACAGATGCCATCGATTATAAGATGGTATGGATGATACCTTTGAAATACAAGCTGATTCTAATAGACGAATATGATGAAATAGACTTTCCAGCTGTTTTGGGGGTATCGTTTATGCACTTTATCTACAAACCAAACAATGAAGGCGTTACAGAAATTAGTTTGACACCTTGTCCCTGCAAAAGTTTCGTAAAGATGCTAAAATCATAAATTAATACCAAAAAAACAAAGAACAAAACTCACGAAAGACAAATATTCACTGAGATGAATGACAAACCTAGGCTCGTAGGATAGGTGTGCCTCAAGGAGGGGTCTTGAGCCCAATATTCGTTTTATCGAAAGTACTGAATGACATCCCGTTGAATGTCAAGTCATCGTTATTTGCTGATGACAAAGGTCTCTATTCCACTGGTTTAGAAATATTAAATGAAGCTTTAGCAGTAGCTGAGAGGAACCTGGACTTGATAGGACTGACAATAGCAACAGAAATATCAAACCTGGCAACACTGAAATTCGGGTTGATGATATTACTGTCAAATCAACAGAACAAGCTAACTTACTCGGAATTACATTTGATTACACTTTCTCGTTCACTCCTCATTAACCTTATTCAAAATAAAACCCAGAAAGCCTTCAACATAATCCAATTTCTATGTGGCACGTGGTGGGGTGCTCACCCCGAAACACTTTTAATCCTATATAAAAGCTACATTTGTTCAACTATAGACTACGATATCTTCATATATTTTCCCAAAACCCAGAAAGGAGTAGAAAAAATCGAGTAATCAAAAATGCTCTTGGTTATAGGAATTCAACTCCAATAAATGTAATATTTGCAGAAGCTAACCTGACAACTCTTAAAGATCGAGCTAAACTCCTGTGTAATCGTTTTCTGCAAAGATCCTTTCTAATACCGGCTCCCAAATATGTCAAACCGTTCATAGATTTCATAAACTCACTCGTACACTAAGTCTAACCCAAGCATGCTCTAACATTGTATCCAGCACTTGATACCTACAATACATATTACTGACCAATGTGACAATTATCTGCCCTTTACCGTAGATTACAATTTCCTGACTCTAGCACTGCCAATCAATTTTGACATAAGTGAAAAAATTACCAGTTCGGACTTACCCATCTAATACATTAACGAAAACACCGCTGAAAATAAAGCCATTGCTATTTTCACGGACGGAAGTAAAATCTCGAACAACAGTGCTGATGGATTCGCTTGTTTCTGTCGTGAGCTGAAAACTGAGATTTCTAAAAGCTACCGAAAATGGCTAGCTTTTCCACCGCTAAATGTGCTGCAATAAATGAGGCTTTAAATGTAACCTTGGAAAACAGAAATACAAACTTCAATATTTATTCAGATTCCCAAAGCACTTTACTTAGTTTGAGAAGCTCTAACTTTGACGTCGAATATAACCGATATATACTTGAAATAAAAAATAAATTTTATCAATTTCACCAAAATAATGAATTCAATACTCGCATTCTATTTTACTGGATACCGGCTCATAAATGTATAATTGGTAACGAAGAAGCAGACCGTTTGGCCAAATTGGCTACCTCGACCACACCGTTAATACACAAAATTACATATTCTGATCTCTTCCAAAAATTTAAAGCCAACTCCTATGCACAAACAGAACACAGTATTCTACACGCTAGTCGTAATAAAGGAAAATATTACTTTGAGTCATTTTATAAGAATGAATAATGGTGTGAATGATTGGATATCTGTTAACGGGCAATTGATTAATAACGTAAGATAAGCTGACGACACTGTCCTAATTGCGTCATCAGCAGAAGGGCTGCAACTACTCTTGGATAAGGTGCAAGAGGCCAGCCGTAACTATGGCATAAATATCAATTTCAGAAAAACTAAGCTGATGGTGATCAGTAAAAAGGAGGGTATGCATGCATGTTGCAGTTGGCTGGCCAGCAGATTGATAGATGCACTAGCTTCAAGTACCTTGGCTGCATACTGAACAGCAAGTGAGAGATGAGGCGGGAAATACAGTCCAGAATTGAACAAGCCAGGAGTGTGATCATCAAAATGAAAAAACTGCTAACTAATCGCAACTTCAGCATAGAAGTGCGAACAAGAATGGTTAAATGCTGTGTATTTCCAACAGTACCCTACAGCATGGAAGGCTGGACTCTCACGCAACGTCTTGAGAATAAAATCGCCTTCTCTGAAATGTGGGTGTACCGCCAAATGTTGCATATCTCATGGCAAGATCATGTAACCAACGCAGAGGTTCTCCGAAGAATTGGCAGTAGGGCGCATTCGCTGACAACAGTGAAGACGCGAAAACTGCATTATTTCGGTCACGTGATGAGGAATAACAAGTACCAACTTCTCCAGCTGATCATTCGAGGACGAATCGAGGGGAGATGTGCTTCAGGCCGACGAAGAACATCATGGCTAAAGAATCTGCGCCAGTGGTTCGGAAGGAGTACGCGTTCATTGTTCCGGGTAGCCGTGTTCAAAATTCAGATTTCCAGGATGATCGCCGATCTTCGGTAGAATCGGCACTTTAGGAAGAAGAAGAATGATAAAAATAAAGCACCCTGGTTTGCAAAGCTTGGATTGGATAGGAATTTTATTGTGACATTAAATCGACTGAGATCAAATCACTACAATCTGAATGCGTCACTGTGTCATATCAATATTGTTACCGACCCAAATTGTGAAAGCGAGGAGAACCAAGAAACGATTGACCATATACTCTGGCAATGTAAGTTATTAGAACAACACAGGAAAGAGTTCTATAATGAAATATTGGAAGCCAAGCTTCAATTTCCTATAAAGGTTGACATGCTCATGCAAGGACTTTATATTCAGGTTAGCGTTGCAATTATGAAATTTCTCAGTAAATGTAATAAAAGTGAGATAAAATAATTTGCAAAATTGGAACATGTGTTAGATAAAGACTGTTTTTATTGAATGATTCAATCATAAATTTGGATATAGTTATATTTAAGAACATAATGTGAAATTTCTGTATGCCGAATAAACCTTAGTTGGTTTGAAGACAAAAAAAAAGTGAATAAAGGCATTATGCAAGTTTATTTTCAATCCAACAGAAACAATGCTTGAGCATTTCGACTTTATCTTGAACGATTTCTAGATCATGATGAACAGAGCACTGCAAGTTCACCATGTGTTCGGACAAAAACTTATGGAGTTAGAGACATTTGATTCAATATACTGAAAATATCGGAATAGAAAAACTCAACCTATTTGAAAAATATTTTCTAGAAAACGGTTGAAAATGCCTACAATGCTGTTGAATGCACGATTGGGATCTCCTGAATACGGTCGGTGTTGCCTTCAGAATAGTATCTGAAGAAATTTCTAGAATGACAGTTCTTGTCGTTTTTTTACACAATTTTCTTGTGGTTTGTGATTTACTAGATCCTGTAGGTAACTGAAGAGCCAAAAATCAGGAGGAGTCAAATCTAGGTAGAGGACTGGCCACCTAACAGGGCAATTTCTACCTATCTAACTATCAAATTTATTGATCAGCCAGATCACGTTCAAATCTGCTTTACCACGAGGGGCATCACTTCGTTGGAAGTAAATTTTTCCGCGTTTTTTCAGAGGAAGATCATCCAGGAAATGTTCGAATGAGAATTTCATTATGATTGTTGAGTTTCAAGTTTCCTTCAATGAAAGCTAGTTTTATCAAACGATTCGAATGAAAAGCTCACCAGACTTTCACAACACTGAAAATGTTGAAGAGATTCTGCAGGGCATAATGTCCAAAATTATTTCTATTAAGCTGACAATTGTTCTGAAAAGTACACTCATCTGACCTAACTGTGGTTCTGAAAAAAGTGTAATCTAAATGCATGCTATCAGTGAAAAAACTCAAAACATTAGGCATCTAACAAAGTCATGCTCTTCAAGAGCTTTAAATTTATTATAATTTCGGTAACAGATCAGTCATTGCTGACGTCCCTGTATCTTAGAAATTTGTAGCGCAGATGTTTCTCGGTTCGGTTCTACACTCAATTCTGTTTTTTCAATAATATTCCAGTAATTTGAATGAACCGTATTTGCTCAAGTTTTTTCGTGTCTATGAAATTTACTACGCTCTGGTTCATCATGTCCTGAAAATCGTTATTGCTAGGATCGACATTCTCAAGCATTGTTTCTGTTAGATTGAAGAAAAGCTTGTGTCACGTCTGTATTTACTTGATTTTCATCTTCCATTTTTATCAATTCTGTGTGCAAACGACTCGAAACTAAACAATAACAAGAATTAGAAAGTAGATACCTAATTTGTCATAATTTCCCATTAAAAATTGTGGATGACATTCATTACAATTCTGTGAAGATTCTTCTGTGATTTCCAATGATATTCCGCCACGGAGCTTACTTTAAGATTCATTGGAATCTTCTGTGTGAGTTAACCAAATTGAAATAATGATCACTTTCTAGGACAGAAAAATTTCATCCCAAACTTAAACAGTCGCCCATGGATTAAATTGGAATCGCAGAGCATGTCTGAATTGGGAAACACCTGTTAATGAAACAATTAGAATATTTTTTCAAGAGAAAACTATTCAAGATAATGGACTGTTCAACTCAATGAAAAAAAATTTAACAGTGACTGATTTTTCTTCGTCTGCAACAGATGAGCCGCCAGTTTTTGTTTCCTGAGGTTATCTCCTGGGAGAAAAGGATGTGTTACATATTTCGTGCCACATCGCTTAAGGCGTGCTCTGGTATGATGTAGTTATTTATGGCGTTAGCGATAAGCAAGAATCTCAGTTTTCAAGTATGCTCTAAGAACTTGGTGACTAGAAATAAACAATGTTCCTTTAAACAGCATATAGGCAGTCGCTGTCAATTTCAACAATAATAAAGATTAGCATATAAGCCACCAAGCAACATCTTGAAGCGTGCAATTCAAGCTTAAACTATGCATAAACGCGCAAGCGAAAGATCAGAGTTCGATGAGGTAATCGAAGCGATGATGAGCAGGAAACTATAATACAGTTCTAACTACGGAAATCAAACTGACGGTCTGTACTCCTACCAATAAAGAGGTTTATACTGATTCATGTTGTGGAGTTGAAAAAAATATAACAATTCAACTTATTACGTGCTGCTATCACTGGCTATCACGTACAGGGAAAAATACAGGGTAGAGGAAGTATATAAAGAAGACGCATCTCCTGGTTGAACATTCTAAGACAGTGGTACAACAGTAGCTCTGTTGATTTGTTCATATCCGCAACTTCAAAGATGAAAATCGCCATGATGATAGCCAACCTTCTTAAAGGAGACGGCACGTGAATCACTGGCTCAAAATAATCTTAATGGTAAGTATTCGAAAATACTCTATTCAACGAGAAAATCGTATAATAGGACTTCTATAAACCACAGCAGCACCGAATCGACGACAGCCTTGAAAATCACTGAACGAACTCTCTGCAAAATCTATGAATTAGTCAGTATGGAGTTGTCGCCTTACTACGAATACCACTGTTGCATGTACAGGGGGAACAGCACTACAAGACGCATTAGGCACTTTTAGATCCTTGTAATACCAGTATGGGAGTAATAGCACAGCACAGAATCGAAGGAAGCCTCTGAAATAACTGAGCAAATACAACAGGATGAAAAACAATACTATTAGTAAATTAATCAAAAAAATAATTATCGTTAGTAAGTGAATTTCTTCAAGAATTAACAATAGCAAACACAGAATAGAGTGGTAAAATGTCTATTTAACAAACACTTAAATGACAATATACTTTGCCAATAAATACTATCGATTTGAATCATTATAAATAATCTATTACTTTTAGGACTCCCCATATGTTCTTCATTTCCATTTCATCACAAATTTCTACATTTGAATTTGGGAGGCTTTCACTTGGTAAAATTCCATTATCAATAATAAAAAACCAGTACTGTGTTTTAAGGAATTTTACTAAATAATTGTGATTCGTAACGCGTTTCACTACACCGAAGCTTCTTCAGACCAATGAATGTACAGAAAATAAGAATGAGAATATAAATATAAATGTTCTTAAGTAATTAAAAGCTTATTCGGTTGATTCTTCTAAAGTGGTTATTTATGACAGGTATATCCAATAAAATTAAAGAAAATATTGCTCCCCGAAGAGATTCAATAGAGGTGAAGGGCTTAAATCGGCTTGTTCATTGATGAGTCTACCTGAGTGTTTGTATTTGTTGATTTCTAAAGTTTTCCAACGATCTACCTTCCAATATTTATTATCTGTATGCAAAATTTCAAACTGTGGGTCGAAAGAGTGATTATTTTATAAGAGCTGATTCGCGTGATTGGAATCTGGTTTTTTATTCGAAAAACTGCGTTTATGTTCCGATATTCTAATATTAAAATTTCTCTGTGTTCTACCAATGTAGAAATTATCTTAGTCATTGCAATTCAATCTATAAACACCTGATTTATTGTTTTACCTGATTTGGTTTTATTTTTTTTATATATTTGTCTAAATTATTATTAGTTTGTAAAGCTATGTTGAAATTATTGCTACTCAAGAATGATTTCAGTTTCATATTCGTAATGCCAACGTAGGTTATGGTGTTGAATTATTGTTCAATTTATCGACAGAGTAAACTTCATTCAATGCGATTTTACTTTGTTTTTATTTAAAATATTATTCATTAGTTCGGGATTGTAACCATTATTTTTTGCTATTTGTTTAATCAAATTTAATTCTTTGTTGGAATTTTCTGGTGATAATGGGATGTTTATCAATCTATGACTAAAACTATTGAATGCTGACATTTTATGTTGATACGGATGACACGACGAGTAATGTATTATAATCAATAAGCTTTTAATTACTTAAGAACATTTATATTTATATTCTCATCCTTATTTTCTGTACATTCATTCGTCTAAAGAAGCTACGGTGTAGTGAAACGCGTTACGAATCGCAATTATTAAGTAAAATTCCTTAAAACACAGTACTTGTTTTCCATTACAAATTTCTACCACAGATAGCGGTAAATAATTCATAATAACAAGCGAAAATAACGAATATATTTTCGAAATATAGCGACACAAATATTACTAAAATTTCTACTAAAATGGCGGGGAATACTTTATAATAACAAACGAAATCAACGAAAATTACAATGTATGTAGAAAGGCATCAGACCCACAGTTCTTCTTTCAGAGTTTGCGATTAGATGACAAGCTGTGACCGGTGACTCCGCTTCAGCAACTGTTTCCAGTATTATTTACTTCATGCTTATTAAGCGAGTATACCCATGAAAAATGGAGAGCAAGCCTGATGAAAAAAAAATTAAATATAAGGAAACAAGTTTCGAACGAAAAACGAAAATTTCAAGTATTTCAAATTAAAGAAAATTATTTCGCTACAATACATCACGTCCAAAAGATTATTTGAACGATTGGATCTTCTTCCCTTTCACCGGAGTATTCTATCAGAGATTCAAACCTAGAGTAGCAAGAGATTAAAATAACAAAATCGAGATATCTGTTCCGTACCTATATGATAAATATTTATCAGCATTCTGCCTTTTATCAGACGAAAAAGGGTAAGAAGGAAAAGTCGAAAATAATCTAATGTAAAAACAATTGTGAGTTTGTGAAAAAGGGCTTGCCTTCTCCATCCTTCGGCAATTCAGCGCCTAAATCCCAGTTGAAAATACCCAAGAAAATTCTGGAAATAAATCCAAAGCTTGGGAACGGACAAACGCTAAGTGTTCTCGGAATCCCTGCAGTTTCATAAAGCTTCAGAGAAACATACATATACCACCATGGGACTTGCGCATCCTAGAAGCAACACCGTACGGTATCCTCGTCATCCGTGGAAATTGCTGATTTATAGATTCATTATTTCGACATTTTTCGCTGCAGGACCGTAATGCAATAAGTGAAAAGCTTTAAAGTCTCACATATTGCTCTCTTAAAGTAAAACGATCATATTTTTGGAATGAAGCATTAGGTGTGGCAAGCGGGTTCTTGAAATTGAAAAGTTTGTTAAACGAGATTCATATTATACTAGGTGACCGAGCGGATAAATTGCATTCAACTTTTTTATTTGAAGAGTGAATTGAATAAAATTTTGTGCATTTGTTCATTCTATGATTCCTCTTGTGTCAAGAAAAAAACTCGACTTTCGGTTCAACCAGAAGTATAACAATATCATTTGAATGACACTCTGTAAATTTCATATCAAAGGCATTTGAATTTCGTTTTTATGGTGCATCACAATATTTGTCCCAATAATCAAGTACAGGGACCGTTTTATTGTTCTTTCCTATAGTGACTGTGATGCTTTTCACAGCAAAATACATGCAGTTTTACTCGTTCGTCATGCATTTTTCGATATCATTCGGTTCAGTTTCATAATGACAGGTTATTCACGAAATTCGAAAATCACCCAGTAAAATTTTTGACCTCAAAAATAAACATAGAAACATGATATTTCTATTCAATTCAATATTGGCATGTGGAGTTTACTCAGTTATTCGTTTCGCTAAAAATCTACATTTCCGATCAAAACTCCCATCCCGAATTGTTATCAATTGACTAAGCATTTTCAAATAAAACTGGTTTTATTCTTGAGGTCTTTCCTTGAAGAAATTGATATACATTTCTTAATCAATGTTTTATTTAATTTTCTTTAAGTGAAGACCTTATCAAACTATTTTTATTTGAAAATAAGTTTGTGACTATTTGATCATCAAATAAAACATTGATGCGTTTCCACCACACTTCATCTGATGAGTAGTTCATTTATAAAGAATTTTGTCTGATTTCCACAAAGTTAATTTTGGGAATACGACCGGTTTCGACAATTTCGTTATTTTCTAGACTCTAGAAAGAACAGTTTTGGGAAATAATGTGTTGTCTATGCCTATTTTAAATGTTGAGTATTGAGGAGCGATTCAATTTCGAGAGTGGTGAATTGTGGGTTTCTACAAAGTTTGTTTATATCCAAAATTTCCAACAGATTAATTTTCATTTCTTTATTACATTTGTGAACTTTAAAATTACCTGATGTAATTATGTGATTTGTAGATGAGGTTCGAAAACTGTGAATTTGAATCTAGATTCAAAATTTCGTCCTGTTTGTTCTATATAAGCTATTGGGCATACATTGCATTCAATTCTGTATATTATAGATTGTTTGAATCGATTAGTTTTTGTTTAGCATTTAATAGTATTTTATTTATATTGGAATAACTGGAAAATCAGATTATTGAATTAAATTTAGAAAGATATTTGCTAATGTCATTAGAGAGGAGCCAATAAAAGTTGAATACGCGTAATTATTTTCTAGTTTTCCTATAAAAGAATATAGTAAATGAAAAATTTGTGTTTGTTCGGTGCGTATAATGATACTGGTTATGTGGGAGACTAGAATATTATTATGTGATGCAGTTTTTAATGAAACTAATTTCTGTATCAAATTATGTTAAGGAAATGAAAAATCTAGATGAATCATTATGAACCCACTGATTTATGTGTAATGTAGTTAAAACAATCCATTGGGATTGTTGGGTCAGAAAATGTTACTTTTCTTTATATGTTGTAGATGAGATAATTATTGAGTTCAGCGGTGGTTATGCCTACTGAATTTACTGAATTGATGCGTGCAATTTTAGCAGTAAAGTTTATTGTTTTATGCATTTTGTTTAGTTAATGTAAAAACTGGTCTATTTTTCTGTATGAGCCTTGAAAACCCACAAGAATACCATCAAAGTATCTGTCCCAGAGGATGATATGTTTTTGTGTTTACTTGTTATTCTCTGCAGATTTTTCAAGAATGTTCATTTGAATATCTGCTAATAAGGGATTGAGTAGGGATCCCATGCGTAGCGCTGAGGTTTGTTTGAAATAATTTTGAATCAAATTGGAAATACTTTAGTGACAAATAGGTCTCTGAAAGATTACAAAACACACCTATAAACTTTGGTGAAGTGTTACTCATTCTGGTTAAGGATTCCTTTAATTAGAGGCAGACATTTATCTGTTGGAATGTTTGGGTACATATTTTTTATATCAAGAGACACAATTTGAAACTGATATTTATAAGTATTCAAAAATTATTCATCTGGTCTACAGAATTTGAAATGGTGTATTACAGATGAAAGTTGGTGAGTTGAGATGTAAGTGTGTTATGTATGATACTTCTTGCCTGGTGATATCTTCCTTTTTGTGTAGTTTTATTGACCCGTATCTTTTTGGAGCTTGAGAATTTACTGGAATAAGATTCATTTGAATGTGCTAGATAATTCAATTGTTTCAATTCTTGTTTCATTTCTTTGATGAATTATTTTGTGGGTTCTCTTGAGATTTCAGTTACGTCCAAACCATCAATAGGAGGAGAATCCTATTAGGGTTTCTTTAAGCGTGAGAACATTTAGAAATGTTGACGGACACGGGTGTAATTGACTATCATATAAATTTCCAGAAGTTTTCTGGTGTAGATTCCCAATTCTTTCATAGATTCAGTTTCAATCTACTGTTTGTGAAATATTGAGATTGAAATTAAAATCATGGTTTTCTTCTAGTGAATGATTTGCATTGTGAGAATCTGATTTTTGGTTGTCAAAACTGCATTTCTATTTTGATAAGTTAATACTGAAATTTCAAAAAGTTCCACAACGAGCTTCTAAACACCTGATTTGTTTCCATTTTGGATAACCAAATAAATCAGGTGCTTATAAGCTTTCTTGTGGTTGTTGTGATAAAATTTATATCGTTGGAATTTTTAGAGATTTCCATATTAGGTCATCAGAAGACAAACGAAGCATTGACAAACAAGAATCAGATTTTCAGTATGCGAATCATTTACTGAAAATAAACCATTCTTTCAATAATCATTTTGTATTTTAAATAATGACGATAATTATTCATAATCTAGAGGAAGCAATCAAATCAATAAACAGAGAAATTCGGGAAACTTACCCAGTAACCAGTGAGATCTAATCTCGTTATTAGTACTGAATCTTTTCAGTATGGGAAGTACGTCCAAAATGACATATATGGAAAAAACGACACATTGGCGATATATAAAAATTGGCGCGGTTTAGACCGTCAAAAATAAGCCAATTAGGCAGTGCCTACAATGGAAATATACCATTGGATTTCTGAGAGACGTTTGAAATACACAACAGACGCCATGTTGACATTTGTGTTCCGAGCTTAGTGAAAAACTTGTTAGTAGTCGTTAGTTTTTTGTTTTTCGGTAAGTTTTCTTTTGTTAAGTTCTGTTTTATAGTTTTATAATTTCAAGCATTTTGTGTTTGAGATGAACGTGTCAAATTTACTATATTATTGTCACTATAACAAGAATATTCATCGAATCGTAATATTTTTGAGGTTAACTACAAAATGACATACATCCACTATGGATAAAATAACAAAATGTTACGCTTTATCCATAGTGATAGCGAAAAATAAAAATATCTAAATCTGCATGAATCTCTTCATTTTACAGGATGACAATATGCTACGGAATTATAAGAGGACAAGTAATAGGCAATCATGGAGTCCACAAGCGATGAACAAAGCTATTGAAGCTGTAAGGGAGAAAAAAATGGGTTCCACGTTCTCAAAGTGCCACAAGCTTCACTAAAGCGTCATGCTTCCGAACAAAATAAAACACTGCACCTGAGCCATGATTAAATCGACCCCATGTATCTACAATGTTGACGAATCGGTAATGTTTACTGTCCAAAGACCTCAAAAAATCTTGGCTACCGCTGGCAGAAAGCAAGTAGGTGACATTATGAGCGCTGAGCGGGGATCCAATGTAACAGTAGTGTGTTGCTTGAACGCAGCTCGGTCGAACATCCTTTCATATTTTTTTCGTTTATAAAAAACGAGCTCGTGCATGAAGTCGCTCCAGCATTTACAAAGCTTTGTAAAAACTAGTCATGATGATCATGATTACCTGCTTATTGTCGATTGCCATTCCAGCCATAAATGATTCGAAGCTTTGAATTTTTCGGAAGACAATGGAATCGAAATTGTTTGTCTTCCCCCTCACTGCACCCATCGTATGCAGCCTCTCGACATGTGCTTTTGTGGACCGCTCAAGACTTATTTTAACCAATAGATTTCTGCCTGGCTAAGAAATCATCCAGGAAGAGTGGTGACAGCTCTTCAGATCGGATATTTATTCAATCAAGCTTATGGAAAAACTGCATCTCTTCAAAATGCATGCAGTGGTTTCAAAAGCACTAGACTGTGGCAAGTTAATCCAGACATATTTCCAAATCACTTTTTTGAACCAGCTGAAACAACAAATATGCCAATAGCTTTCGCAGCTGAGAACGCAGACTCCATTCGGGATCAGAACCTTCTTCCATCGTTGCCAATTGACCCAGCGGCTGGCGAGACACAGAAACAGAATGAGGCCCCCTGACTATTTATTAAAGTCATCCACTAGTTCATGTAAATAATCTAATTCATTGGATTCTTCTGTCGCTATAGCAGTTACTAAAGATATTCATAACACACTGGCCACTCAGACATTTCTCAAACATCTACAAGTTCCTTTCCAGCAATAAATACTTTAGCAGTTCCAGTTAATGTCATTTATCCAGTTCGCAGTCATATATTTGTAAGTGGAGGGTAAACGAAAACCAAAAAAACGAACGACAATATTCCTACTGACGTCATCACCAAATATGTCAGAGTTAAACCTCAAACGAAAGACTGAAGCTAAAAAACGAACTCTTAAAAGACGACAGGCAGTTACTAGATCGCTTTATATGAATGATGACTTGGATGAAGATGGCCTTGATCAAGAAGGCGAAGAAGATGATAGTGCCTGTATATACTCACGTTCAAAACCTGGTGAGGGGTGGGTGAGGTGCATGCAGTCGTTGGGTTCACGCGATCTGTGCTGATTTTCCAAAGCGTACCAAATTATTTGTTTGCGAATTGTGCATTTAATTTCTGTCATTATCTATTTTATACATGTTGATGGTTGTGAATGTCATTCAGTCCATAGGGTTGGTGGATTTATCTTGATTTTTATTTAATAATAAATGTTTTTGTAAGTGTTGATCTTTTCAGAGAAAACCTTTGAGATGTGAATAACCAATTAATATAAGCAAAGTTGTAAGGAAAAATATGTTCCTAATACGAATAGTATAATAGTTATTGATAAGTAATAACACGCTATGTCATTTTGGAAGTATTTCCCTACTTAAAGCAACCCTGATTGGATTTTCCATCAATTTAGAAAAGTAGCTACTTCTAACTTTGTAATATATTTTCAAATCAAAAATAAGAAAATATAAGTATTCTGATGAAGTCTCAGTTTGCAGAAATGCTTCATTAGTTTGGGAAAATTTGATAATTCTACTATACAATTTGTCATATATTTGGGAATATAAAATAGTATAAAATAATCGAATTAAAATATTCATGCTCAAAATATAATTAGTTGAAATGAATATCCAATTCAACGAGCAATAGTCCATGAAGTGCGGTGAATATTCAATGTGCCTGAACGAATTTCACCTTCGAATAAACCTCAAATGAAATATTTTTTCAGCTATGTAAAAGATATTCGTTATTTGATATGACGGGCGAAATATTCAATATTTTATTTACCCTGAAAAATGTTATGAACTGATTTGAATTATTTTCGAAGCACGTCAGAAGAGAGATTTGTTGAATAAAAATAATTCATTGCCACAATGAGTAGAGTTGAACATACAGTATGAATGGAATATTATTATTCTTTTCACAAAAATACTACTCATCAGAGCCCAAAAGGACCATGAGGAAAAACTTCCGTTCACAAATTACATTGAATTTTAACAATAATGTTTAAGATGTAGCAGCAACATGATATTGAAATCAAAATACACACACACACATAAAAAAATTGAAATTAACATATTTTTGACATTTTATTTAAACCCATTCTCAAAATAATCATCAAAATTTTATCGTGAAAAATTCCGCAAGGGAATAAAACACATTTTTAACGAGAAAACTCTTAAGCTGTCTCTTGAAGACTAGTAGGGAGTTGACTGACTGTAAGTGTTTGGGCAGATGATTGAAAACTGTTATGCCTGCATAAAGAGGTCCTTTACTGTTCACGTTCAGTCTATAATCTGGCCAAATATAGTTATTATGCCGGGTGTAATAAGAATGTGTTGACTCAGAGAAAATTAATTTATGTTTGTTCCTGAATGAGATCAGAGACAGTTTGTAAATATATAAATTAGTCAAAGTGAATAGTTTTGCTTTCTCGAAGTATTCTCCACAAGAGTCGGATTGATTGCTAGCTTCTGAATAATAAAAGTATCTTTAGCGCCGGTGGAGTCACCCCAAAATTCCACACCATATTGCGAAATGCTCTGGAAGTAGGCGTAATACACGGTTTTGGCAGTTTCAAAGTTAAAGTTCTGTCTGATTGTATGACAAATGCTGTACTGCCCTATTTTTAATTAAGACAGAAAAGTGAGTCTTCCAATCCAAGTTTTGATCGATAATAATGCCAAGAAATTTGCTACAAGAAACCTGAATTCATACTGTAATCTCTCTGAAGGGCTAATTGCTAACTTATGGATCTTTTGCATATTTGAGACTAGTCTGTTTGCGCGAAACCAGTCAGACATACTTGAAAAAAGGTCAATAGATTTTTGGGGGAGATTACCAAGAAGGTAATTTTTCAGAATATAATTAGTGACATCCGCAAATAGGACGAAGAATGTCTCTGGAAAATTTACTACGATGTCGTTGATATATACTAGAAAGAGAAGGGGGCCCAAACACTCTCTCTAGGATAGAAAAATTTAATCACAAACTCAAGCAGTCGCCCATTTTACGAATTACATTTCGATGAGTTCAAAATACACTAGTTTCAACTATGCTGGTCCTCTTTCCAATAACTTGAGCAAATATTTTTCCAAATTCAAAATAACCACATGTTTCTCAAATGGTTTGGACTTGAGCAAATTATTATTTGATGCTAAATAACAAACAGACAAGTTCAAAAAATCAGGAGTTTATAAAATTGTTTGCAATGAGTGTACAGCAGCTTATGTTGGGCAGACTGGTAGGAATTTCGGAACCAGATTAAAAGAAAATGTATCCTCTGATAATAATTGTTCAATACACACAACCAAATTTACATGAAATCACACGAAATTTTGAATATTACCTCAGGAGTTTTGAAAATTTTAAGGATAGTTAAAACTATTCCTTTTGAGATATTATAATTAAGAAAAGAAATAAATTGAGTTTTATTTTAAGAAAGAAACAAAGAAAGGAGAGACTCTTTCCGAATGTAGTAAAATGATAATATAAATGGGTCATACCTATACAAAATGAATAGGTAATATGCAAATTTTCAAAAATATCCAAACACCATAAGGTAGTCTCAGTGGCACAGTGGTGAGAACTTGTAACGCGGCATCTCCCGGTTCGATTCCGGCAAATACCTGGGTGTTGTGTTTGTTCCTCATCTGATTTTCACATATGATTAATTGATAGAACAATGTCGAAAAGACAAGTCCAACCTTGAAGGTCGAGGAAGGACGGACGAGCGCCAATTTGCCCGCGCCCCTCCTTTCTTCAAAAAAAAATTAACACCAAAACACCATATGCAATGATGTCCAGTTTTTCGAGAATTTGCTCATAATTCAACCATGTATAATATGCCATTGAAAACATGTTATTCTTCTTCAGAAACAGTCTTCATATATTATTATATCGATGAATACTTGCCTCAACAGATTATTAGGAACTACATAATGCCGTCGCTAGTATTATGCATTTCAAGTTAGCAATAAAGTATGACCTCATTCCTAAGGAAAGAAATATTCCAAATATGAACCTGACAATATTTGTGAAAATCGTTAAAATAAACTAATATAGTGAAAATCTAAATACCATGGTTTCATTTCATTGAAAATATGTATATCGATTTTCATCAAGTAACGACGTGCTCTATAAAATTATGGAAAGAAGCTGAGACAGGTTTTTTGGTCATTTGGTATTTCAAACTAATTCTAAGATGTGCAACCAACACACAAAATATCTGGTTCTTATCCAGTTGTTTGAAGAACGAAGTATCCGAAATATATAAAAATGAAGACACATAATATCAGCCCTGCAGCCCGAAATGGAGTACTACAAGGCGAGAAGAAATGGTTGAAGTTAGACATCAAGTTTCAATACAGCCAACGATACAACTACAACATAACGGTAATCCATTCGGAGTTGCTTCATAGATTGCATTCAGTAGAATTTGATATTATAGCTTCAGTAGCAAGATTAAAAGTTCATTCATTAATTCACAAAAAGTATGAAATGCAGTTGTGAAAATTAAATAAATTATTGAGTAATAAACCTGAAACTTCAAAAATTAAGTCCAAATTCGAAAATACAACTTTGAAGCCCATTAAATCTAAGTTCGCATCTGAAGATATCATATTCACCAAAGCAGAGAAAGGTCATACAGTCATAGCCTCAAATGAAGCAGATTATTTATTGAAAACCCAAAATTTCATTGAATCAGGTAGAAAAATTTGACAAAGATCCAACGAATAAATTTCAATCCATAGTAAAAAACGAGTATGCCAAGTCTATAATACCTATCAACCAAAAATATAAACTTTTCATTGACAACCCGCAATCACCGAAACTTTACTCCCTCGTCAAACTCCATAAAACAAGGCATCCCATTAGACCAGTAGTTTCATATTTTCAAGCGCCAGCTGCAAAACTTTCACTCTTTCTCATAGACATCATTCAACAGCACGCTAATTTTGAACATAAATTCTCAATAAAAAACTCTTCGGTCCTAATAAATAAAATTCAGCATACGATACTTCCAACGAACGCTTAACTTATGTCATGGAATGTAGTAAATTTCTTCCCTAGTGTTCCACCTATTGATACAGTGAAACTCATCAACAACGCCCTGCCCTTCAAACTAAAGAAGTAAATCGGGTAATTCGATCAGAAATCTTACACCTTTTAGAAATTTGTTTAGAACAGATTTATTTTAACTTCAATGGCGTATTATATAGTAGTTAAAGAGGTTTAATCATGGGTTTTCCTCTGAGACCTCTACTCGCTGAAATTTTCATGGATAGTATTGAAAAACCATCGAGGAACATCCGTTATTTAAACACTTTATTTATTGGTTTAGATATGTCGACGATATCATTTGTTGTTTCACTGGCACAAACAGACAATTAGATTCATTCAAAACATGCATTAACAAAATTCACGATTATATTAACTTCACGTTAGAGATAGGAAGAGAAAACTCCATTAACTTTCTGGATTTAACTATTACTAAAATTAACAGCAAACATTATTTTTCTATTTTTCAAAAGCCATCGTATACTACAGACATTATTTTACACAGCTCATCTACACATCCTTATCCACATAAATTAGCTGCTTACAATAGTATGGTACATAGACTCATTAATATTCCAATGTCACAAAATAATCTTATAAAAGAGCCAAATATAATTGAACAAATAGCAGTCAATAACGGTTACAGTCCAAAATGATTGAGAACATGATTTGACGCAAAAAATTTTAAAAAGCAATCCAGGAAGTACTCCAAGTATAAAAAGTTCTAATACAAAATACAACACCTTTTTATACTGGTAATCCTAGTCCAAAATTAAAAGCATTCCTCTCACATTATAATTTGAATATAGCATTCCAAACTGATAATTCTTTAGGCCCACATATCATAAACTAAAAATCTAAAATTGATAAATGTGAGAGATCCGGAGTCTTGCGGGGATTGTAATAAAATTTATATTGTAGAACTTTCAGAAATTTTAAAGTTAGATCATCCGAGCACTAACGTAGTTTTAATTATCATAAATCAGATTCCCATTATTCTAATCACTCACTCGAAGAAAACCTTAACTTTAATGATAATTTCAAAATTTTACACAATGAAAATAATAGACAAAAACTCAATCTATGGGAAATTTTAGAAATTAACAAAGAAAAGAATTCAGGTAGGTTACTCAATAGTCAATTAAATCTAAATCCTTCTCCTTTACTCAATCCTTTCACTCCATAAAGTAAGCAACTCCCATGGGTTTTCCAACATACCCTTTGTACTTGTACCTATTGTAATATTATAGGAAATAAGACTAATATATAAGGAACAACTCTGTTCATTACTTTGTATCTATCTGATGAAGCCACAGTGTGGTGAAACCGGTCATAGTTTTGTTAATATAGTGAAAATCTAAATACCATAGCTTTATTTCATTGAAAAAATATAAACTTCATTCGATAGAACAATTTTTGTGACAGAACTGTAAATCATAATAGACCAGATATTCTCTTACGGACAAAAAAATTAAATGACATATATCATTGATATTGCCATACCCGATGAGCTGATATACGAAATAAATACAATTAAAAATCTGAATATATAATGCTAGGCTACGAGATATATGTGCAATGAAAAAAACA
Source organism: Cryptolaemus montrouzieri (assembly GCA_013387265.2). NCBI lineage: Eukaryota > Metazoa > Arthropoda > Insecta > Coleoptera > Coccinellidae > Cryptolaemus > Cryptolaemus montrouzieri. Next base: position 55,829,087 of record JABFTP020000001.1, read on the forward strand.
TTTATTTTATCGATTGTTATTTCTACAACTGGACTTATTCCTTGGAATCTTGTCAAAAATGTTGAGATTTCAGGCCTGAAGAAGAATGTATTCGAATACTAAACTGCCAGCAAAGGATGACAGTCATCAAATCATGAAATATTCTTCGTAGGTTGCTTTCCGAAAGAAATAATAAGGTAGTCATAGGTTTTCTTTTAGCTATTACAGCTCAGAATCTTATTTCATATTTTAGTTATCTATATATATGAATTTTATATAATTTGCTAAAAATCATATCATTTATTTGTTGAGCAGTATGTGATACGAGAATTAGTCACTTCACACAAAAAAATATTGTATGCAGTAGACTGGATTTCTCCAGGGAGAAATCAGGAGAAATGTCTGACACCATTGATATTATTGGCAAATAATGCTATTTGTGTATATTCTGGTAGATTCATATATATTATATATATATATATATATATATATATATATATATATATATATATATATATATATATATATATATATATATATATATATATATATATATATATATATATTTTCATAACATTTGAAATTATCTTACGAGACAATCATTTCAGGAAACGTTTTGATCATAATTATTGCCTGGAATAATAATTACCAGGTGTTGGATTTATATTTTTTCATGAAATCGATTGAATGAACAGATCTACAGGTAACTCGTCAGGGCTGAACCCTTTTATTATACATACAGGGTGTTTCCGGAGTAAATTGAAATACTTTCGTCTTAATGAAGGATCGAGAAGCAAACTCAACATTGGCAATTATTTGTTCCATTGCTTTCTCTTCCCGATATTCAGACAATTTTCTGAATTTTCATATCCTTCAAACCATTGCTCGGATTTTGTTCAAATTTTATGAGCGAGTTACCTAGGCAGACCCCAATCAAACCTATTCGTATCTGTATATCGACACTCAAAGTCTGATTTAATTTTTCACGAATGTCTACATGAATTAATACACAGAATCATCTCAAAATATTGTTTGGGACCATTTCAGAGACCCAAGAATTAGCCAATAGCCGCTTTCAAATCATTAATTCAGAAAATAACAATGCCTGTTCTTTCTTTGAAATAATGTTCGTTGAAAATATCTGAAAAGTGATTTTTAAAGTTATTACAGGGGCCGGCAAAAAAGATTAACACATGGTACCCTTCTCTTCCTAACTGTTTTATGAAATTCTGAATGAAACATATTTCTTCAATGTATTGGCAAATTATAAAGTAGTTCAAACCATAACAAAGTCAAAATTTTCACAGAAAAGGATTATTAGCAAAGATTATTGAGATTATGAATTGCAATCTGCAGAAGTACATGCAATTTAGAGGCTAAATACATAGATGCTCAAGATGACTACCACCAATCTCTATGGATTTGATTCATCGGTGAATAATATTTCGTGTCGAATTTCGAATCATTTCCGATTGGCGTTGATGGGACGAGTTACTTCAAGAAGTTTTTGCATTAGCTGTTCTATCTAATTATTTATTAGCTATAAACGCGCACCTTCATAAAACGACATGAAGAATAGCCAAGAGGGTCCAAATATGGTGATCTGGAAGGCCAGTTGACAGGTCCGCTTCGGCCTTTCCAGCGATTTTGGTATTCTGTATTCGAGTTATTTCCAACAATCGAAGAAGAATGTAGTGTTGCACCATCATACAGCAACCACATTCCTCTCGCATCAATATCATCACTTTTCATACCATTCGGTAAAATATTTCTCAAAAGATGTGAATTCACTGCTTTGGTTGTATCAGTTCATCATTGTACATGCCGTAGTATACATTCACAGAAATTTTGTTGTACGAACGTTTTTGTTGGGTGTTCTCTGCCGCCAAAATGTGGGAATTTCTGGAATTATTTATTCATCCCGGATAACCTGCAATTCGTCAAAACAAAATTGTACTGTGGTTTCTAATCCACATTCCAAAAGTAATACCAGGTATTTAGTCAACTATTTCCAAACGCTGAACTGTATGCGGGTGATAGGAATATACGTCTTTGATATTCTATTGCTGTCAGTATTCAGTAACTCCCGTCACAGAAACCACAAATGTATATGATGTCGACATCTTTCACGTTTGAATATTGAGAAGGCCTACTATGAAGTTCCGAAATTCGATAAAATAACGAACAAAATGCGAACACAATGGTGTGGTTTCATTTATCTCGGAATGTCATTCGTCAACTTCAGATTGGGTGACAATCACAGAAACCATAATATTCTGCAACCATAAATACTTTCATAGAAAATTGGCTGGTTAAATTAATGCGGTCATAATCTATGGTTGCAAAATATCGATTATGGTATCAAATGCCAAGAGATTGGAAGTGGTCATTTTGAGCTTCAAAATTACATATATTTCTGCAGATTGAAATTCTCAATCATCATCATCTTTGTCATTAATCGTTTTCTATGAAAATTTTGAGTTTGTCAGGGTTTGCACTACTTTATAATCAACTTTGCCAATACATTGAAGAAATATGTTTATCAGAAAACTGTTTGGAAAATTCAAGTTTTCAGTTGGGTCCTGTGATAACCTTGGAAATTTATATTTCTCTTTTTTTTTCAAGATATTCAATAGCACTCGTTATTTCATTGTATTTTCTGAAATAATCAAACTTGGAAACGCCTATTTATATGAAGCTTTTATGGAAAAAACCTTAAGTAGACGGTCGAAACGATTGCTAGTTCTTGAGTCCCTGATATAATACCAAAAAATATTTTTGTTTATTAGAGCAGGTTTCCATTTAAACTTCTGAATTTGAATATCAATATACAGGGTGGAATAATGAGTATAGTCCAGAAAACATTAAATTTATCATACACGGCTCCGCATTTTTCTCGATACAGAAAACTTTGATTGAAATCTTCCTACGATTTTACGCACAAAAGTTGAACAAAATCAGATCCATTTCTTGAAAGATATGGCTGATTGAAATATTGATAAACTTCAGAGAACAACCTGTATATCGTAAACCAAAAATCAATAGAACGAATAATTGCCCTTTTAGAGTTAGTCTCTTGATTCTTTATCACTTTCTAAAGTGTATCCGTTCACTCCAAAAACACCCTGTATAAAAACTTTCAAACGGGTGGTGCGTTCGGGGTCTGAGAGGTCATGATCAGTGGACAGCTGCAAGAAGAAATCTTAGTGAGAGCATATTGAATTCAGTCTTTCCATCTCACGCGAATTTTTCAAATTTCATTCCGCAACTCTGATTTGGCATTTTGAGATTTAACTTGATACCGACACTTCCAAATGGTAATTATTACTTATAGTATCGCAAAGCTTTCTTCATTCTCCTAATGATCTAACTGCTAAATAGATATCGATACATTTTATACAAACTCCTCAGAAACCACATACGTGAGGCTACCACATATTACGTATTCCTCTTGCTGAGCTACAATTTGCATTCATCCACCTCTTCTATCCCGGGAAACAAATCGCACATTTTTGCTGTAATCGAAATACAAAATGTATACCCACAGGTAAACTGTTTTTAAGTCATTGATTTTGCATTAACCCAGTTCGAGGATTGTTTTAAACCGCTTTTCCGGGAATAGATTGAATCTTTCTTTCCATAAAATATCGTCCCCTAGTATATTTTCCGTTTACCTAAATTTTCGAACCGGTGCGATTTTCATGCGAAAGTTGCATTGTCCGGAAACGAAATACCGTTGCACATTAACCGCCCTATATTTAAATCAGGGTGCATTTTTAGATGCAATGAAATGGGGCAATTTCGAAACTCGAATGAAATGACAACATAAATACTGCATGCCACTGTTCGTCATTCGGAAGTTATTATCGTTGCGGAGCAGGTTTTGACTGGAACTGCTTAGCGAAAAACGATTTTATATATGTGCATAAACCGTTTATGAAACATTTAAGCCCATAGTTTTGTTTTAAAGGACTAGTAATATGATTTATTGAAGCTTATGAAAATTATCTTGTGCTTAAAACCAGCGAAACACAACATGATCCCAAAAAACCAAATTTGTCTGAAAATCTCAGTGAATTGATAGGAAAAATTTTTCATTGTGTTTTTTTATGCGTTCGTCGTATTTTGTCTTTACAAATAATGACAGTTTGTGTCACACTTTGCTTCAACTGTGAATACGATGAAGGCAGCATGTTGGAAATAGTGTATAGGAAGAATAATAATAAAAAAATGTATTATCAATTCAAGAGGAGTCACTCATCTGTTGATAGCGACTATCACTCTGGATGGCCCATGATGACAAAAACATTAACTGTTTGTCGTGTTCGTTTCACATTTGGCTTCAACTGTGAATACGATGAATACTGTATTTAGGAAAGAGTGTATAGGCAAAATATAAATAAAAAAATTGTAATATTGATTCAAAAGGAGTCACACATTGGTAGATAGCGACTCTCACTCTGGATGGCCATTGATCACAAAAATATTAATTGTGCCAGAACAAGGATTTGATCGTCTAAAAATGTTATTTGAAGTAATTGAAATGAAAATTTTTCTATGGTTGGCGTGTGTGCAGAATAAGTGCCAAATATTCTGATGAAGTAGCACATAAAAATCGTTCAGAACTACTAGGAAACTACGATGATGATGGAAAACTGCTTATAAGGATAGTCTCTGAAATTTTGCATATAGATATAAAATGAAACAATTGAGAATTGATACATTTGAAATGCCTTCTTTCGAAAGCATTAACATCTGAAGACAATCCATTCTCGATATTTGGGAAGCTAACTGAATTGTTGTGATTTTAATCATAATGATGTAACAATTCAAGGTATCTTGCGTTAAATTATTCAATTGTTTTTCGGACTTGCATTGTCTTGAGTAAGGAGGTTTCGCCATTTGGGGATGGTTTCCCGAAGCTTATTAACAATCGCTTGTGCACTAATCGGCAGTAGATGTTCCTTTGCAGGAAATGTTTGTGAAACAAACGTTGCGACTATCATTTGGAGATGCTAAGCATGATTGTTCTCCGTTTTTCTTGCCCTCCGAACACTCATATAATAAATTGGAGCATATTTTTGGGCTCCTAAATCCAAGATTCATCACCACTGACAATGTAAACGCTTTTTGACTTTCCGAAGTTGAAACTGTCATGAACAATTCTTCGTGATTATCTTACGGACAGCATATATATTTTCCTGGGTGACCATAGTATTTGGTGCACCTATACTCGCTAAACCTTTCGCGTATAAACTCACCATATCGACGAAAATCTATTGACTGGTGAGGTGTTTCAATGCCGAAAGTAGAGACCAACTCATATGAGATAATTGTCTTCGAAAACTGTAGGCAGTTATTAAGTGAAAATGCTCACAGTTTAATTCCGTTTCTCTACTAACTTATCAAGTTTGACAATTTGTTGTGGCGGAAACACAGTTCGCATAGATCTGAAACTTCGGATTTATATTAACAAATTATAGATCATTTTCAGTGGTGACAGTTGACTAATAGTGACCTTTATGTTCCAGCATGTAGAACATTGAAGACATTCCTCGTATTTGAAGCAATATTGACTGATTTTTAAAGTTCCGTACTTCAAGAGGAAAAAACTTTACATGGCCATTTCGTGGTTCGTATGTCTCTCTGTCTGTTTGTCTAACATTTTCCTGAAAATGTTGAAGTTATAGAGTTGGAATTCATACCGAATACTCAGATCAAAAATCTCTTGCAGGTGTGGGAAAATTAACATAACCGGAAAAATTGCTGCTAATATCGCATCCTGCTGCATATTTTGACAGCAAGGAAATCGAATGCTACTGAGCATTTCCTGGTAACCTAGAGCCATGAAATTTTGAAAAAATAAATGTCGTTTATCAACAGTGAAACGAAAAATACGAAAACTATAGTTTTCTAATAGCATCGCAAAAAATATGGGATAATGATCTTATTTGCATTTTTTCAGTAACGTAGCCTGGGCGTTGAAATTGAATTTAATCAATCAATCCTGTTATATCAAATTCATTTAATTCTGCAAGAATAAATATTTTGAAATATACCACGATAGGTGGTAATCATGAGCATAATAATCGAAAAGTAGCGACAAATTTTGAATTGAAACAATTAAACAAACACGGTCAGCAGACGTCAGCAGATATGTGATGACATATATGCTATACTTTCGATTGTCGTAATATCAGAAATATTCAATGTTTTGAAGTCTTACACTTCTATGATGGATATTTCTCTATTGTGATAACTCATGCAACATGAGTAAGCTTCTGAATTTTTAACAATCACAAAGGAATATTATGAGAACTGTCATGAGGTACTTTATCATGATAACTTGCCAGAACAATCATTGAATCTCGTGCAGTAGTATTCGATGAAGCACAAAGTCTTATAGCTATGTAATCCTCTGTGGAGTTTCGATATAGCTACGGCTTTTGGAGCAGTCTTCTTATGTAGTCCTAAGTGGTGTAGCAGCCAAGATCCATATCATCGCTATGATCAGTATTGTCCCCAAATGGAATACCGCGAGAGGCTCAATGCGGTTGCTAGAATTTACCAGAAAAAGTTAAACCGGTTTAAGAGCCACTACAATATCACTATATTCCTAAAACAACCCCACAGGGATATTACTATTGGTAGGATAGTAGCAAATAACAGATAAACTAAAGCGTAGTTCAATTAGACTAAAGAGGCTACTGTAATTATTGTTATAGCTACGTTAGTGCGTACATTTGAACATCATGGAGAAGCTGAATAAAGTGGCAATTTCATCCAGAAAGTCTTCAGCTCAACTGATGTAAAACAATTTGGTAATAGATTCTGGTGGATGAAAGAAAAAAATGAATTTCCTTGTCTTTTTTTTATTACAGAATCAAAGATGTCTAATGTTGTTTAGATCCCAAAAATCATCTAATTAGGTACCAATTAGGCAAGAGTTTGTTTAGTAGGTTCTTCCATGTATACTAACTGAACGAATTGCTTACTTCAATTCCCAAAATGAATTTGAGGTTTGTATATTCGCTAGGATTTTTTTCTGAATTTGGGTGATCGGTGACAAAAGCAAGGAACTTCGAATAGCAATCTTCCGTGAATTACTAGATTTGATAGAAAGTGGATCTTCAATTGATCAGTCAGATAAAAATGAAACAAGAAGTTAGTCATCGTTCGAACATTATTTCGTTTTGCGGCTATACATTTTTTAGTATATGCTGGTGGTTTTTGATGCCATCTTTGTCATGATTCTTGATATACGTCTTCGTTTCGGAGATGCCTATTGAATCTGTTCTCCGAGCCATTATTTCATGTTCAGAAACAAAAAGAGACCACAGGGAGCCAGATCAGTAGAACATGATTGATGAGGTAAGCATTTCATATCTCCACCAGCTTGTTGTTGCAGTGGTGGAAGAATGGCCAAGGAAATTGTAGTAGGGATTTTTTTATTGGCAGGATATGGCCGCTGTGTTTCCATTAGTTGATGTGTGATGTGTAGTACCACCCATTTCTGGAGAAATACAAGGAATATAATTCTTCGTAGGTTCAAGAAAGCTGGTTTTCGTTCTATGTGGATGAATCCGTGGCAATCATAAAACAAAATAGCAATTGTGCTTTTCTGGGTCTTGGAGAGGTTGCTGTGTGGTATCCCATGATCTGTCGTATAGCTTCTTGAACCTTCTCAAATACCTAAGAGTCGTCCCCAGATCCCAAAAAGTCAAGACTCTCTTCCTTCCTGAGATCCTTCTGATATTGGAGAGGGTTTATCGGAACAATTTTTGCACCAATTTTTGTCATCTCCAATTCATTGCTCAAAATCAGATTAACGGAGGTGTGTTTCAAATTTAACTCTTTTAGGATCACTCTGACTGTCAACATTCGATCTGAACGCACAGATCCGGGATTCTGTTCACATTTTCTCTGTTGGTTGCACTTAAAAGTCTTTGGCTTCTTGGTTCTTTTCAATCGACTCTCTTTCTTCTGAAAATGCCTTAAACTCAACCGGGGTTCTTGCTAAAGTCCTTAATCTATAAGCTTGTCGAAGTTCCTTAAATGTTTCTGTTGCATTGTGCTCAGATTTGAAGCAAAACTCCATTACACGCCTAGGTTCAAAATTGATGCCACTCATTTTTGAAAGCACCAAAAGAACTGTTTCACGAAAACTTATGCTCCAGACAAATAAATGACTGCTGTGAGTGCTGTCATACTGAAGGCAAATCACATATGCACTTGATGCTGCTCGAAGCCTCTCGTTTCAAGCGTTACCAGATCAGAAGCGACTGTGCCAGTCTCATTACTCGTATTAAAATAAAACTGAAATAGAAGAAAAGAAAATCTGAAGTTTCATCCAGATATTTTCCTGCCCTTTATAAAAATATATACATTCGAAGAATTTTATCAGCTAATATATTACGTACACGTCAAGAAAAATGGATCCTAATGTAACAGCTACAGTTTCAGCGCCCTTCTATAGATTGCTTTATTCCTTTAACCTTCCCTTTTCACGGAGAATTAGAAATGGTTTTTCTTATTCAACCAGAACATAATATTTCGTTTATGCTTTCAACGCACGTTTCTGCTGATAATATTCCCAAAGATGAATTTCATTCTTCCACCGCTTTATCGAATGATTGTTACCGCAACTGGTGCTTAGCTCCTATTCGAAACCAAATAGCGGAAGCAATTTTCCCCCAAATTTTCGAATTCATTACTCATTTCGGGATTCTATTATTCATTGAAGTAACTTCCTCATACCTTGAGGTTTATCAACGTAATAGGAAGAGACCAGATTTTAGAAAATTATGCATTTGATGAAACTGAATATTTTGGCAGCATAATCACATAATTTACTTTTTCGAATGTTAATAAAGTATTAAAATCTGATATATCAAAATATCGTACCATAATTTAAATGAAATTATCACGAATGACAAATTTTTTGGTTAATTATTCATTGATTCAATTTGGGCAATAACATTTATTTTGGGACCCATAGGCCCGGATGTATAAAGCGATGGTAAGTTCTATGTAGTGAACAACGAATTAAGTAAACATAGTACTTACACACATAGTCACATAGTGACTTTTCCTTCACCAACGTGAGGTTGATACTAATATTTGGTTACAGAATGTCAATGTCATTTATATGTCGTTTCAAAACCTCACATTTTAATATCTAGTGGGAATTGTTTTGAAAATCCATATAATACTAAAGCAGTAAGCCTTATTTCGAGGAAAGTGGAGGGGACGGTTGGAGTTTGAACCGGGCGGGAAGAAAGGGTCCGCGCGGAAAAGCGGGGTCCGTAGGCCACCGCGAATAATTTTTTTCCGGTATAGAAACGTCTGAGGAAGATCCGAGCGAAATTCGGAGTCCCTAGCTCGAACGACGGAGGCGCGACGATTTTTCGAAAAATTTCGCCGAAACGTCGCCCCGGGCGAACGTCGAAACGACGAGATTTCGTCGGAATCGATAACTCGGATCTTTCGGAGGGCGACCGGAGAGGTCGATCGGGCGAAAATTCCGGGAAAAAGTTCCGAAAAAGCAAAAATAAAATACGTCTCCGAAATCTCCGAGATGAAGGGGATAATTTCTATGGACTTTTGCAGCTATACAAAGTATTTCTATCGCCTTCGATCGCTACGAAACCTGGACGATGAAAAAGCCTCGAGTTTCGCATTTTGCGCCGCCATAGTTAGATTCTCATAAAACCACGGGAAAACGGAAAAATCTTCCATCGAACGGAGGGCTATCGGCCGACTTTCGCAAATTTTCGCTCTACTTTCCATATTCCGAAAATCTCCGACGGCCCGAAATTCGCGAAATAAACAAACCTCGAGCTGTCAAAATACGGGTTTTTGTTTTAACCTTCCTACTTAAACGGGGTCACCGGGAGAAAGGATTCGACCTTCGAACGATTCCTACATATCTCGAGATCGGGTCCCCAACGAGAAATCGTCATGTCACGACTTAATTTTCGAATTTGGGACGGTTTTTGAGACCTACATTTTCGAAGAATAGAACGGAAATACAGGGGTGGAGCCAGTCACCGCTCCTTCTGCCCCTTAGATCTCTATTCAATGTCGGAAGTGAGCGTTACCAACGTGTAAAATGTAATGCTCTCTCTCTCTTCCGAACGAAAATAGTGAGATGGAAATAGTTAGTAACTTTGATTTTCACCAACATAATTTCGGTACTAACAACATCTAGAATATAGTGCTCTCTCTCTTCTGAGTGACATTCGAATCTAACCTTATTTCATTGAACCTTATTTAAATTAGACTTATATTCGGTCTGTCAAAACAAGTGATTCCGAATTTTATTTGTATGAAAAGTTTGACGAAACTTGAAATAAACTTTCAGAGGTAAGTGATCGTAGTTTGATGTTTATTTTATCCATGTTAATGTATAATTTGTTTAAGGAAAGAAACAATAGACTTTCAAAATTCATAAATTTAACATTCTGTGGTTATTCTAACCTAAACAATATGATTCAAACGAAATGTTATAATACAAAGGAATTAAGGAGACTTACAATAATGTTTGAAAGGTAAGTGAATGTAATTTGAGGTTTATTCATGTAACTTAATGTATATTTTTTAGGCATGCTCAAGAAATGTACTCAGAATTCACATATTTCATTTTTATTTCATGGTTATTTTAACCTCTATGCATTGAAAAATGTCCTGGAATTACTAGGATTCTTTAACGAATCAATTGGAGGATCTTACAAAATGATGGGAGATATCCTTCAGGTTGCATAGGTATTGAGCTCTTTTATATAATAATATTTTTCTGAAAGGAATTGAATAAAGTTTTCGTTAGGTCATTCAGAGTATGTACCATATGAATATTGAAAGCTATCCACTTAAGGCTATATGTGTATTAAAATATTTCAAGCTGGATGTCAATATGACCGTGCCATTTCAAATTGAATTTTCGTTTCAGTTTATTCAAGTGGAAGTAAGTTTATATTCTACAATTATTCCAATGTAAAAGTTAATGAGATTCAATGTGTTTGACAATGTTCAAGTTTGAACCAAAGAAAATAAGATCTCAAATTTGCACAAAAGGTAATTATTGTGAGTTCCTTCCATTCATAACTCATAGTTACTGTTTCTCAGCAAATTTTATCAAGGTTGTTGAATGAATGACAGGAATTCCTCATTGATTTGAAGCTGAAAGTTTCTCTGTTATAGGTGTCTGATAGTGGGAAACATGATGTTCAAAAATGTAGAAGTAGCATATGAAGTTTCATTTTGTACAACTACAACTTTCAATCCGAGATTTATGAAAGTCACAGGAAACATGCTGCTACTTATGCGACTCATATTTTGTAAAGAATTCAACTACTACTTGGAGAATGCTAAGCAATTTGACAATTTTTGTAAAGGGTAGTTGTACTACAGGTATTTCATATAATTGTGTAAAATGAGTATGCTTATCACGTAATATGGAAATATGAAGTTGTTTTAATGCAATTTTTTCCTTTCATTTTCATTTCATAGTATATTATAAAGATTCACAAGAAAATGAATTGAAGAGAAGTAATATTGAAGAATAGAAATTTCAATTATCAAAGAGCAAGTTTATAAGAAGCTGACTGCTCGAAACTAACTGCCAATTCGACAGTTAAGGATCTAGAAAATTGACAGTTACAAGAAACAGTGAAACTGATATACAGTTAATATCATTGTATTGTATATGAGGGTCCATAATGTAATTTACAAATTTGTGGATCTCATTTCTGCTTTTCATAAGATCACTTCAATTCAGAAGATGATTGATCTTTCTGGTAAGCAAATTGTGTGAATTTTGGTCAATTTGAATTTATACAAAATAGTTACATATAGGGCAATCACATAAGGTGAAATTTCTATGTGTTCAGTAGTGAACACTCAAATTTTAATTTGAGAAGAACTTTCATTCTCTATTTCATTAATATACTTCAGAAGTCATTCTTCCATCTTGCTGTTTCAAGCTCAAATTTGTTGTTTATTATAATTCATGAATCTTATTGGATTCTTATCTGATCTAATACGAATCAGAACTATTGAGTAAAAATTAAAAATTTGAAACTATAAATCTGCTTATATTGATCTTTCTGAAGTATATATTTAATACCTTTGGAACTAGAAATTTGGAATATTGTGAATTAATATTAGAGTTGTTGATGAATGAATTTCTATGCCTAAAGGGTGATTGAACAATTCGCTTTTTTGAATCAATGTTGAAATGTTTTTAATTTCATCTTATGCTAGCTCAATTGGCGAAAGTTGAGATTTTCAAATTTAATGTATGCCTTTGAAATGGGATAGTAGTGATAGTGTTGAAATTTGTGTGGTTGATGATATCCATAAAACCATACTGGAAGCTGCGTTACCCTAAGGAAGACTGAGGTAATATATGACAGATTTCCATGTAACATAAAGAACTATTGAGTAAATATATGAATAATGAAGTGAAAATAATAAGACGTTTAGTATAGATAGAGTTGGGTATAAAAAGGCGTTTACTATATTACACGTTCAGTATATTGGCTATTTAGATATAAAAGGCAATCTTAATGGGCTCACTAGTATATTCTAAATTCAGGAGAAAATAAGTTTAATAAAGAGATCCACAAATTTAATTCTAAGAGAGAAGCAAATCTAAATTAGTTTTTCACAGAAGTAAGTATGTTTTTATAGGTTTATCGAACTTAGTACTGCTCATTTTTTGATAATGAGAAAACTGCCACTTTCAGTTGAGACGTTGCCAATTTTTCATGATTCCTCTTCCAATATTTTTCTTTCTGCTCTATTCCTAGTGTTTATCTATGCTTCCATCTCGTCTTATTTATAAGAATACTATGGAATGCAAGAATACATGTTGCCCAAAAACCGATGAAAAACAATTTGGGAGATGATAGTTGAAGACTTCATTGCAGAATCCGTGAATTCGAGGACTTCCAATCATGGTCGCATGCTTTAGGCAAATTTGAAAACGAAAACGAGAAAAGATGTTGCTGAGGAAAACAAGGAAATTGATTGGGATTGTTCCATTTCTCTACTCATACTTTAAATTTTATTTGAAAAAAAACGAAACTCGCAAAAGTGGCAGCAGATGAAGGTGAAAGAGAGTTTGAGAAAATTGGGGTGATAGTCCCAAAGTGGACGTCACTGTGGCCCAAATTTTTTGAATTTTAGGGGATTACATTGATCCTTTACCAAATGAATTGGTTGTCAAAGTCAGCTTTTTAAACGTTTCTGTTTATTTCAGTACCATCTCTTGTGCATGCTGATCATATCCTGAAATTCCTGTAGAAGTTTTGCATGAATTTCATCTCAAATGTCTAGGTCTATTCCTAACCTAGACATGATAAGCCAGCGTAGCCCTAAAACCAAATCTTTTTTCGAACCATACGTCAATAGATTTAGATCACCAGCACAGATAAGATTATTTTTTAACTTATTACTATTTATTTTCTCTTGATTTTAAGTTCGCAGCTCATTTTATGTGCGCATTTAGTGATCACATATTATCATTTTCTCTTTTAGTGAAGTGTCTAAGATCTACTTTGCCTTTTCAAATATTTATCGAAAAAGATATCCGTCGTGGCTTGATTTTCGGAATTTAAATACTTGAATTAATGTTGAACTGATTAATTAGGTATAAACTGTAGCTTGGCTAGTATATTCCCACACCCTCTCCACATGAGCTTAACTGGTGGCACATACACTTTCATTAGAGGTTTGTTGCCGATTGATAATAGTTAATCAATTTTGTTCACTTTCTTATACTAAAGTGTGCTCTCGGGTTAATGCTATTAAATCTTTGAAATAATCAAATTTCCTGGGTCACGGGATACACGAACTGAGCAATGAACCCGGAATATGTACTATACGAAATGAGAAGGATATCAGAAATAAGTCGGATATGAGGAATGAAGTAGGATGACAAGAGAAGAAGATACAAATCATAAAGATCGATCATTAAGACAGATAAGATTAATTTTTAAATTATTACCTTTCTTCTTATTATGAAATATTGAGTTTACAGTTCACATTTAATATGAGCATTCATTGATAACGAACTGACGTTTCCTTTCTTGCTACAATACCTGAGATGTAAATTGCCTTTTTGAATATTTTGAAACAGTTATCCGTATGTGGTTTGTTTTTCAAATTCAAATAACTTATATTGAAGTAGCTTATTTCTCAAAGCGTCACTGACAGCTTCATTGGAGGCTCATAACCGATTGTTCACATTTTATTTGTTTTGTTCACTTTTCATATACCGAATTAGTCGCCTAAGGTACTCCCGTTTCAACTTAGAAACATTTATACTTTTTCGGTCACATTCTCCCGGAATATTTCATGACTATGGAACTAATTTATGAATTATAGCTCTTTTGTTGAATATTATTTTTCATGAGCCTAAGTTTTTTTTTCATTCGTGAAGAACCAATATTCTCCACAAATTTGCGGATTTTTTCAGATAATGAAAAGCATTATGAAATATCATTCTTCTCATGACCATATTTTCGATTTCCGATAAAATTCAACGAAATTACTTACATGGCAATGCATAATTTTCTTAAAAATACAAATCTCCAAATTTTCATCACAAACAGCTAACAACTTTATCGGTTTTGACTAATCCTTAATTGAAAATATTTACTTCGGTTTTGAATACATCCTCTGATGTTTGCTACATTCTACCCCGGAGCAGAAAGTAAACATAATAGTTTGAAAAAAAATCAATACGCTCAACTGTGATGCGATCAGATACCCTCAATCTTGCAAAGGCGCCAAAAGGACACGCCGACACAAAGCGTATGTCAGTTTGATACAGAACATGAGGAGAAAAGGCAGCGGGAGAGCGAAAGCAAGTGACCCTTTTCAGGCGGAACCATCTGTAACGAAGACGTCAGTGTAGTTTTCACTTCAACAATAACAGTAGTCACCTAATCAGCCACCTTTGTTTCCGTGTGACACGTTCAACCTTAATTAACATGAAAACGACCGTGCAGGTAGCGATGCTCATAAAGAGTGCCATTTTGCCCGGCAAATATTATCTCATTCACTGCTAAATGATTACATTTACTCTGTAAGCTTTTCAAATAAGTTGCATTCGTTTATTGTATTGTACAATTCATTGTTATTTATTCTAATAAAATATTCATGAGAGATTTTATACATATTTACCGAAGAGAAATACAAATAGTCAAATAAACATTTAAATCCATGGATAAATTCTGAAAACAAAAAGTTGGAATTCTGATAAAGTAGAATGGATGATTGTGAGTAAATAAATTAAAAAAGATAGATTTGCTATCTTTTGATAATATAAAACTGAGGACAATTTCTGTCAAATCTTCCTCTGTTTTAAACTGAATTGAGAACATTACATACCACGCAAAGAAAATACATTTTACTTGTTGTGAAAATCTCGCAAAGCAGTCCTTTCGCCACAAAAAAAAACTCATATGTCATGAACCAAGTCGGTTATTTCAGTAGGTATCAAAGCACATACCAACAATTTTTGTCATAAATTGTGATCTAATTTGTTACACAACAAGATTTGTAGTGTTCCTTTCAAAATAAGACATCTTTATGACTATAACAAATATAATGACGATCGTTTGGCAATATATTTATAATAAGAATTCATGAGTTTCCATTGTAGATAAGGCTAAATAGTTTCTAATAATGAAACACTTCAAGTATTGAAATAAGTTACCGTCCATTTAGTCATTAGTTTCATTATAGAAATAATACTAATGATAGTAATAATAATAATTATTATTACTATTATTTCGTAGCGGACAGTATAAAATTAGATAACAATTTATCACAAGTTATTGAATATATGATTTCATAGATACTTATGTAAACAGACAAATAGGTACATGGCATATGACAGAATTTTGCGGTGAAATGATTGCGTTGAGGGACTTGGCAAATTTTTATCATATGCAATTTCCGAACAACGCATGAGAAAACAGAAAAGCTTGAAAAATTAATTATTTTATGCTCAAATAAGCAGGGTGTACCATTTTCGATGTTTTAGTACGGGAGCTATGTGAAATACTTCAAATAGAGAAATTTATACCCCATCTCCGTCCTCGATTTTCGTGGAAAATTCATTGTTGAAATCAAATTGCAGGTGTCTGCTTTTGTTTTAGAGTTATTCTGGATTTCTCGAATTTCTGGGATTTCGGCATATGCCAACATCTAGGTTGCTATAGAAATTAGATGAAAATTATTTTGACATTCTTAGGGCATTTTTTTGAGTAGAATGCAGGAACGTAGTCGAATTTTTTTGTTGGATATTTTAATATAAATTTGATTTTTTTTAATGTGAACCTTTAGTCAATTTGGCTGAAATAGAGAAAACATTCTTTCTCTTTCTGAAAATACAAAGTGGTCGGAATTTCCAGTCGAAAAATGATGAAAGAGTTATTTTAGCATATATACATCTTTAACAGATAGCTTTTCGCCGGTCAGGCTATCATTTTCTGTCTCAACTTGTTGGAGGAACAAAATTGAACAGGTCAGCTATTTTTCGAACTTTTTGATGATTGCTTTTTTTCCGTATCTGTCACTACTTCTGAGATAATAATTATTGAAAATAAATCGACGGTTTTACTCATATCGTCAGAATGAAGATATTACCTCAATATTTCCTACGATTTTTGTTATTCCAAACTCAAATTCGACACAGGAGTCACTTTGGCCTGTTCACACATGTATATTTCGGAAAACAAAATGTGAAATTTTCTGGAAGTTAAAATTCCTTTACTAATTTAGTACGCTGGTGTGAGCATAATATCTCCCAAATGTTAACATTTCTTCTGGCACATCTAAAAATGTCAAAAAGTAATATTGTTGCTTCATAAATAATTACCTGAAAACTTTTGATTGAAAATGTGAATTTTGAAAAATTCGATATGTTAAAATGCATCATTCAAAATGATTCTGATACAGCATCAGATAATAATTCTGTTCGTTTTCCAAGCAGGAAGCATCCACATGAGTCCATATACATTTAAACTGAATCACATAAACACTGGTTAGATCAAAAACAAAAAAGTTACAGACAGAATGAAAATTAAAAAGTTTCAATAAAAGTTTAGAGAACATCGAGTTCTTCACTTTCATGTTGGTAACTTGAAGCAGAGAGTGCGATACCAAATTCTATCGTGTCGTGAATTTTCGGAATCTCAATCATATAAGATGAGAAAATCTATGTTTCCTCAGAAAAGAGATTACTAGCGACCGTTTTGCCGATGATATAGGAAAACTCGAGAGAAAGTTCCAAATCTGATAAAAAAAGGGCGACCTTGATGAACTATCATGTTTTGGCGTACGTCATTTTAGGCGAAAATCTTAGTGGAGGGGAACTTAATTCTGATATATAACCAGAAAAGAAATATCTTAGAACCTAACTTTTAAATGAGTCTTTCAGTTAAACATGATGGGTATGAGAGGAATAATGAGATGGCCTCCTTTTCCACCAGATTTAACTTCGACAGAAAGTGAAGGATTTATTATACAGGGTGCTTCAACGAAAACTAAACAGAGGCTATATCTACCAAGATATTCATTCCTGATCAAACCGCAGGAACAGGTCAATGTTTGTTTCAAGGAGGACATCTTTTGAGGTCCAAAACTTGCCTGAAATATCAACCCCCTAAGCGGGGGTTGTAATCCTTGAACGTTTTGTATAGGGAAGATGGGTCGAGTGATGACTGAGAAGAAAGATGGTATTTTTGTCTACATCGCCTTGAACAAGTTTCCATTTTTAATTGAAAACTGTAAAAGATACAGGGTGAGCAACTGAAAGATAGGGAAGAATATTCTCCTGAGACTATTCAAGTTTCAGTGAAGTAAAATGGAACAGATCCATGCTGATCAATAGCAGTCATCATCAAGTACCATCCTCACCTCGAATTTCAACCCCTAGAGTAGAGGTGACCACTCTTGAAAATTTGGAAGAGGATAGATGGGTCGAGCGATACCTCGAAGGAAAGGTATTATCTTTGTCTGCATCCCCGTGAACGAATTTTCATTTTTGATTGAAAACTGTAGAAGATACAGAGTGAGCTACTCTAACTCCTATGGAACTGAATGAGAATAGAATTATTGCGAGCAGTCATGAAAGCAATCGAAATCCTTTACTTGAAATGTATCACTGGATCTAAATATTACCACTGCTCTAGGGGTTGAAATTCGAGATGAGGGTGATTTCGGAAGATGACAACATTTGATCTATTCCAGTTTTTCGCAATGATACTCCAATAGTCTTGGGGTGTCCAATAGTCCTCTCTATTTTTCAGTGGCTCACTCTGTATCTTCTACAGTTTTCAATCAAAAATGAAAATTCTTTCACGGGAATGCAGACAAAGATAACCCAACCTTGCTTTCCAGGTATCGCTCGACCCATGTACCCTCTTCCAAATTTTCAAGGGTGGTCACCCCTGCTCTAGGGGTTGAAATTCGAGATGTGGATGGTACTTGATGATGACTGCCATTGATCAGCATGGATCTGTTCTAATTTACTTCACTAAAACTTGAATATTCTCAGGGAAATAGTCTTCCCTATCTTTCATCTTCCCTGTTCAAAATGTCCAAGGATTGCAACCCCCGCTTAGGGGGTTGATATTTCAGGCAAGTTTTGTACCCCAAAAATGTCCCCCTTGAAACAAAAATTGACCTGTTTTTGCGTTTTCATCAGAAATTAATATCTTGGTAGTTATAGCTTCTGTTTAGTTTTCGTTGGAGCACCCTGTATAGACAAATTCATAGTGATGTAGGAGAGCTGAAAAATATTTTTAGAAATTATTCAAGCTGGAGTAACCATTATTCAAATTCAAAATGTCTGCAGAAATGAATTGAATAATGAATATACTTCTGATTTTTATAATTGTTTTGTTTGTTTTTGTTAACAATTATTTTGTTGATATTTCTTCACTTATGAGTAATGAACAAATTTCGTTTGTTATTAATATATGTAGGATTCATTGTTGTGTTCTGGACAAATTCACAGTTTTGAAGAGAATTGGCCAATATGTTATATATATTTAGAAAGCAAAACAAATATTCTTCCTATTGTATCCAAATTCACCTATGGTTTATACTTATGAAGAAACACAAGTTAATATTGATATTTGAAAACCATTGACATAGGATACACTCAAGAGGATATTCAGTAATGAATATGTCTGTTTTTTGTGTTGTTGTTTTCACACGTTATAGAGAAAGTTCAGCATTATATTATGGAATGCATCTAAATGAGATAAAAACACAAGGTTTAACTTTGATCTACACTTTATTTGAAAAAATTCGACGACGTTTCGCTGACACAGCAGCTTTATCAAGAATGAAAAATAGAATGAAGAGTATGGTATTATAAACAAATCGTAGAACAAGTTGGATGAATAACAGGAAAATCCACACCGAACCATTGTACAGTTAGTATGAAAGGTAATAAAAACTAATTGAACAAGTTAAGTAGGGGTGAGTAATTCAAATCTACCTGTTCATTCAAAAGCTTGTCCGAATGTTTGTATCTATTTATTTCTAATGCTTCTAGGAGATCTAATTTTGAACTTTTTGATTTTATATGTAATATGTCAAAGTTTTTATTGAATGAATGGTTTTCTTATTAATTGGTTTGAATAATTTGAATCAGATTTATGTTTATCGAAGCTACATTTAAGTTCAGATGTTCTTATGCCAAAACTCCTATAGGTCCTACCGATATAAATTTTATCACAAGAACCGCAATTGAGTTTATAGATTCCTGATTTACTTGATTTTTCAACACGAGATTTATTATTTTTAATATGTTTACCTAAGTTATTAGAAGTTTTGAAAGCTATATTAAGATTTTGTTTGACGAGAAAGGATTTAATATTTGTACTTGCAGAACCGCAGAATGTTAAACTGTTGAATATTTTATAGTCTTTATGAATAGGATATACTTCATTTATTGCTTTTTGATAGAGTTTTTACGAATGATTAGATCTATCATATCCGGATTATATGAATTATTAATGGCTATCTGTTTGATGATGTTTAACTCTTTATTATAATCTTCTACTGATAAAGGTAAATTGAGTAACCGATGTACCATGCTGTTCAAAGCTGCAACTTTGTGTTGAATGGGATGTAATGAGTAGTTATGTATAATTGTATCAGTATGTGTTGGTTTACGAAAGACCAAAAAACATGATTATTATTTTGTTTAGTGATTTTAAGTCCAAAAATTTATGGAATCGTTCTGTTCAATTTCTATCGTGAATTTAATGTTCAAATGGATGGAATTAATGAAATTAACAAATAAGTCTAATTGACGAGTAGTTCCAATGAAACATACTAAGATGTCGTCAACATATCTATACCAATAAAGAAATTTGGAAATGAGTGGATGTGTATGAATTTTCTGTTCAATATTATTCATAAAAATCTCTGCTAAAAGTGGACTCAAAGGATTTCCCATGATCAAACCATTTTCACTACTGTAATAGATGTTGTTGAAAGAAAAATAATTTTGTTCAATGCAAACGTCCAACAGATTCAATATTTCTGATTTGATTATGTGGTTAACATGATTCGAATTCAACATGTTTTCGATTAATATTCTGACATCACCTGGAGGAACACTTGGGTATAAATTCTCAACATCAAACGAAATAAGTTTTGGGTTAGGTGGTAGGTTAACGTTTTTATGTTATTTATCAATTCGAATGAATTTTTATAGAAAATTTTGATTTGAATGAACAATAATTTTAATAATATCTATAAGGTAGTGCGACAATTTCACGGCTGGGGCTGTAACGTAAGATACGACTGGTCTAACGGGGTTATTTACTTTATGCAATTTAATGAGTGAATACAGTTGAGGTGGTTGAGGTTTGGTAAAATTAATTTGTATTTATCTATTGCTTTAATTAAAGATTTTGCGTCATTTATTGCAATTTTAATATTTTTCTGGAATTTAATAGTTGGATCTTTGTTTAAAATTGTATAGTTTCCGGACGAAATGAAATTTAGAGTTTTAAATAGGTAGTCATTTTTATTTAACGCAATAACAGTATTACCCTTATCTGCTTTTGTAGAAATAACTTCATTTAGTTGAGATTTTTGTTTGATGGCCTTTAAAATATTTTGTTCTTTACTCGGTTTAAAGTCAGCTAATGATTCATTTTTATAATGTTAGATGCTAAATATTTAAGGTGAGTGTTATTAGGAATATTTTTCAGAGAAATTTCAGTATCTATGCCAAGTTCCTCTAAATCAGATTTTATCTTGTTTGATTTAATATTGTGTTTGAAACCTTTCTCCAAGAGATTAGTTTCATCAGTTGTGAAATTAGTATCAGAAAGGTTAACGAATCTATCAAAAATTGATGGTCAGAAAATTTAGTTTTACGTGGAGTAGGTTTCGGTTTTTGTGACACGAGAAACTTTAATTTGCGGTATTGGATGGTATATTTATTATGTATTATTGATCTAATTTAGAATCTATTATTGTAATCTAATGAATCGAATTCAAGTGGATGAAGTCTGTACAATAACTCGGTATGAATTACCTTGAGATAAATATTGTAGATGTCTCGCTTGTGGAACAAAATCTTGCATTCTGATTTGATCCATATCTTCTGTCCAGAGATAACTGCTCTTCGAGCTGCATAACTGTTGTTGTTGGTCTTGAGTTTGATGTACTTAGGACACACTTCACTCTTCAAACACGTGGTTAAAAACCACAGGTTTTGGGATGTTATAGCATTTTTAAGTAACAACTTAAAATACCAAAGAGCCAAAAAGCTTGTATTCGCTTTCTTCAACATTTGAATTGTGGAGGCCGTTACTTGATGTAGATCCATGATATAAATGAGATAAAAACACAAGGTTTAACTTTGATCTACACTTTATTTGAAAAATTCGACGACGTTGTCGAATTTTTTCAAATAAAGTGTAGATCAAAGTTAAACCTTGTGTTTTTATCTCATTTATATCATGGATCTACATCAAGTAACGGCCTCCACAATTCAAATGTCAAAATATGGAATGCATCTGCAATTCTCCAAATCAAATTATTTCTTCCTCTAATTTCAAGTGAAGAAAAATTACAGACTTGAAAGCCCTTGATATACAGATGATTCTGGCAGGTAAAGCCCCATTTATTATCTTCACTGTGAGCAGCGATATTTCAGAAAGAAGGGCCTTAAAAATTTATTCGATAAATCTTACTCATTGTAGAAATCACCAACTGAAGTAGAACTAAGTACTTGGGGAAATACCATGTTTATCATCATTGTTTTTTCAAAATATCAAGTTTTCCAATCAACTTCTATAAATTTCATTTCTATAAAAACTCAGAAAATTAAGGACATGGAATCCGTTTACAGCAATTTCCTAAAAGCATTTGATAAACTAGGTAATTTCATTATACATAGAAGACTTGCACAGGTAGGTATCAGCGGCGTGATCCTGATTTGTTCTGGATCTCATCTGGTGGGAAGGTCACAATTTGTTCAACTGGAAGGAACGTCCTCCAGAATATACTTCAATTCTTTAGGAGTCCTCCAAGGTTCTCGGAACCACTACTATTTATAATATATTTGAATGATATAAGTGAATATTTTCCAAATTCGAAATCCTTATTATATGCGGATGATATTTTGGAATGCAGATGATCTCAGTAGCTTCTTAGAATTTTGCTCTGAAAACAATTTATTTTTGAATCATCAGATATGCTACAAAAAAACTTTCACCAGGAATATCAAGTGCATTAAAAATTGTTACTCGATCGGCGATTAGCAGCTCCAAATGTGGATACCATTCTAGATCTGGAAGTTACATTCGATTCGAAGTTACTATTTTATCAGCATACTGAGAGCATTCTGAATAGCAGAAATTAGATGTTCGGCTTTATTCTTCGACCCTGTAGGCTTTTTAGAGATGACGCAACCTATTCAACTTCATATTATTCATTTGTCTTCAGTTGATGAAACTTAGCTTCTTTAATCAATTAATTAATTTGAGCACATATAATGAGAAATTTTAAGGAGTTGACATATTTTTCATGTCGTTACACAATTTCAAGAATACATTCAAGAATAGTAATCTTTAGACACATTCTTTGCTTATTTCTTTAGTTTTAGTTTTTCTTTATACTTGCCTAATAAATTGTGTACTGAAATCATGATAATGATTCTGTTTGTTTTCTTATTTCTCAGTAAATAAATATATAAATTGATAAATAAGCGAACATTTTAAAACTGGAAGATAGGAAAAACGGTCTATCCTATTTCAGATGATGCTTTCCACTAACAAATTGCATTCAATATTTATTAATAAAGGTTAATTAAAATTTGTCAATGATTACCGAATTATCTCTCTGTCGATTAACTCCCACGTAGCATCCATTTTGCATGGAAAATTTGCCAGATGTACTTGGGAGAACAGTATAGCGTAAGTTAATTACTTTGGTGCGTCTAATTTCGTGGGGTGCAAGTCCAAATTGTGAGAGAATAAAATCTGAGCACTATAATGAATTTCTGCGAAATGATGCTTCCTGCAGTAGAGAAACTACTTACATTTCAAATAAAATAATCGAAATTCATTTAGCGAAACTAGTTCTAGGGAATATATAAATCTCAAGATGAAATGGAGTTAATTAAGGCGTTCGAGAAGACCACTTCTTCGAACTTGGCGTATTTCCAGTCTATTGAATTCGGTTCTAGTGTTCTCCG
The DNA here is from genome assembly GCA_013387265.2 of Cryptolaemus montrouzieri. Taxonomy (NCBI): domain Eukaryota; kingdom Metazoa; phylum Arthropoda; class Insecta; order Coleoptera; family Coccinellidae; genus Cryptolaemus; species Cryptolaemus montrouzieri. Next base: position 55,852,812 of record JABFTP020000001.1, read on the forward strand.
ATATTTATAAAAGTAACAGATTTTGAAACTTCTGTTAATTTCTCACCGATATATTGTTATTTAAATGAGTAGAGATTACTGACACTTTATTCAATTTGCTCGATCACTTTGACGATGTGTATGATATAATTTTTGTAGAAAAAATCTACGAGATATATCGGATGTTTCATGATAAACACGGAAAAATTGAAGCGCTTACAATTGTGAATCGATTTCAATCCAACAAAAAACGAATTGCTCCCCTGCTCTAGGGGTTGAGATGAGGATGGTACTTGATGATGACTGCCATTGATTAGCATGGATCTGTTACATTTCACTTCACTGAAACTGGAATAGTCTCAGGGAAACAGTCTTCCCTATTTTTCAGTTGCTCACCCTGTATCTTTTACAGTTTTCAATTAAAAATGGAAATTCGTTCAAGGCGATGAAGACAAACTTGGCGTATTTCCAGTCTATTGAATTCGGTTCTAGTGTTCTCCGATATTTATGAAAGTAACAGATTTTGAAACTTCTGTTAATTTCTCACCGATATATTGTTATGTAAATGAGTGGAGATTACTGAAACTTTATTCAATTTGCTCGATCACTTTGCCGATGTGTATGATATAATTTTTGTAGACAAAATCTACGAGATATATCGGATGTTTCATGATGAACACGGAAAAATTGAAGCGCTTACAATTGTGAATCGATTTCAATCGAACAAAAAACGAATTGCATCATGAATTACATCATATATTTTTTATTGACCTGTCACTTTCACAAATACCGGAAATTCAACTTGAATTTTCAAATTGGTAACTCTATATATTTGAATTATTTTTCATAACTTATCTAGTTTTGAGTAGTTTCTGCCGAAAAGTAACTCTTAAAACGCTGTTTCGTCGACAAAAAAAGAAATTATAGACAAATTTCGGAAGAAACTAACATTTCCAATTCATCGATGAAATTTGTAGAACGATCGACTATTGGTGATAGAATTTTTCTGTCCTTACCAGCATTTAGTAATGATTTCTATTTTGGGTGATGAAAGACTCAAAAAAACACAAGTTTCCTACAAATCGTTAAGTACGCTCTGTGGCAGAATACAATTGAAAATTACAGAGCAATCTTCATAGAAATATAAAGGATGTCATTCCCAATTATTGACGAGAAACTATAACCAATTAGGAAGCTACCCGCTAAGTTTTGTTATTGATTCTTTTAAGTCCTTTTCACGGAGAATTACTTAAGTGAATACAGACAAAATACAACCCCATATTCAATCTAATAGAAATAGTGCGAGAGCATTTCGACTCTATCGGAAACGATTTTCAGATCTTGATGGACCAGAACAACGCAAGTTTTCCAGACTCGAAAAACATCTGCAAAGTGGAAAAATCGGTGTCAGTTAACCGAAAACATTGAAATGAAAAACTGAGTTTTTAATAAAAATTGTTGAAAGTACTCTCTGGTGTTGAATGCACAATTGGCAACTTTGAATGCGGCACGTGTTGTCGATGAATTTCTAGAAAAGCGTTCTTATTCTTTCAATTGTTTTAGTATATTGGTGCCCCCTCTCCTGGAACTTTAGATGTTCAACGCTTTTCAACTGAGACATATGGAACTTATAATGAGCGGCAAAAGGGGCATATAAAATGGCGAGCCATATTTTGAGATTTTTGTTGATGAGGGCTTTTCAAGAATATCATTTTTTGTTCTGCTTTGTATAACGTTATCGGCCGAAAAAAGAAAATCGGGAATGCCTGTTAAGAGATTCGTTCTGGAATATTAAGAAAGGCTACACAATTCGAAGAAAAACGCCGATTTGACATATGTTTTATGAAGGAGCAATTCATATACACTGCTACAAGAAACTAACACACAAAATCGAAAATTCAAATATATTCAGAAGAAGATTAGATATGTTGGAGAATTATTTTTCCAGTAATTCACCCGCATTAAGAAATGCTTGCAAATAATTAAATTAATGCTAAGAAAGTTGAAACAATTCGAATAAATCAAAGTCCCTAAGAACCTTCAAATATAGGATATTTCCACCTCTAAAAACCTTCAAATATTGGATATTTACACCCCCTGGTAAGAAAAACAGTATGACATCTACGATTCATAGTTAAATTCAATGACCTTATACCATTCTGATCCATTAAGTTTCAAATTTCGAATAGTCTGTTCCTAATCTCATTCATCGTAGCTGACTGATTTTGCTGGTTTCTTAGTCATCTGTTGAGAAAGTTCCAGGCATGTTCAATGGGATTGAGGTCTGAATCCGCGCAGGCTACTCCATTGAAGTTTCGTGATCTTGAAGACAGTTCCTAACGATATAAGATTGGTGAGATCCACTGCGAAGGATATAAGTTCCTCTTAAATGTCTGTAACGTACATCGAACCTTCAGAGTACCATTATTTAGGATGAGAAGGTCAGTTCCTTCCGACCCCAACGAAGGGAAATAAGTCCTTACCCCAAAACTACCGCCCTGTTGCACTTATTCCCATTATGTCCAAAGTGATGGAGAGTGTCATAAATGATGATCTCATCAAATATCTTGAGTTGCAGGGAATTATTAACGACCGTCAGTATGGTTTACGCAGGCAAAGATCGACAGGAGATCTGCTCGCCTACGTCACTCATGTTTGTAGATCAACGATGGAAAAGCATGAGGAATCTAGAGCAACAGCTCTCGACATCTCTAAAGCCTTCGATAGGGTTTGGCATGCAGCCTTGTTGAATAAACTTGCTGATGGGTTGGATAATTTGCTTTCTTTCAAAAAGATCAATACAAGTTGTTGTCGACGGTATAACATCTGATTGTTTCCAGTTGCAAGCAGGAGTACCTCAGGGATCCATTCTTTCGCCAACCTTGTTTCTGTTGCAGATGAACGATATTTTGTCGTCTACAGAGAACAAGAGTTTCAGACGTTTTGCAGACGATTGTACCCTGGTTTCGTCTTTCAGTTGTCTGCGGCCGATTACAGCTGCGGAATCTCAGCGTCAGAGATGTCAACAAATTAATAACTTAAACTCTGAGTGACAGAGGATATATGAGTGGGGTCAGTTGAACCTGGCGAGCTTCAATGCGAGCAAGACGCAAGAAAATACGTTTTCTAGAAAGGTCCCCGCTGGAGAACTTATTTTAATGATGCAACGCCAACAAATAGCATTCTAAGATTCGATGAACCTGCTCAGAATCACCGTCAACTCCAGGTTTTGCTGGCATGAACATTTATCAGCAAAAGCTGAGTCGGCATTAGCTAAACATAGTTCTCTTTTCAGAGCAAAGCGATACTTCACGTCATCTCAACTGTTGCTTCTATATAAGGTGCAGATTCGACCTGCTTTGGAATATTGTTTCCGTGTATGGGGATCTGCGCCCAAGCATTCGTTGCGGATGTTGAATAGTGAGCAAAAACGGGCTGTGCGCCTCATCGACCACCCGGAGATCACCCGCGATCTCCAACCGCTTGCTCTCAGAAGACAAGTAGCTGACCTTTCTCTGTTTTACAGATACTTCCACGGAAGATGTTCCAAGGAGCTAAGAGACCTCGTTCCGGGAAAACTCATGTTTTTCCGCAACACTACGCTGGCAAGGAGTTCTCATCATATGGAAGTACATTTAACGACCATTCGAACCACTTTCTATAAGAATTCCTTCGTTTACAGGGCCAGTGAGATGTGGAATTCGCTTCCGTTCAACATCATCCCAATATTCTACACTTTGGCCCTCTTCAAGAGGCGAGTAAACAGACACCTCAATTCTTCCCAGGCGCCCACTCATGTGCTGTAACAGGTTCGCCTATTCCTGGAAGCGCGCATAAAAAAATTGAAGCATCATCAAAACGATACGTACGTGGAAAGTTGTACTGGGCACATCTCCCACTACGACGTCTGTACGCTAGAGAATGTTGATCGATCTGATCATTATTTTCAGTCAGTTGTAGAATCTCATTCACCGTAGCTGGCTGAAACTGCTGGCTTCTTAATTATCTATTGAGAAGGTTCTAGAAATATCTATGGGATTGGACTACGTGGAGGATACTCCATTGCAGTGATTTCGTGATCTTGAAGGTAGTTCCTTACGATATGAGCTTCGTGAGGGTCTGGCGTTATCATGCTCCAACAAAAAGTTTTCACCAATAGTTGCGCAAATAGACAAAATTTTTCTCTAAAATATCTATAACGTACATCTAAGCAGTCTGGGTTCATTAATAACGATGACCAGATCAGTGCAGTCGTTCAAAGAAAGTCCTTCCCACATCATCATTGAATCTCCACCAAAACCATAGTTTGGTTAGATAAAAAGTTGCAATGGACATATCTCTTATTTTGATGTTTGTACACTAGAGAAAGTCGATCGAAATGAAAAGAGACAATATATCAATTCATCTGTGAACAAAACTCTCTCCCACTCAGCTTCTGACTAATTGTTATCTGGCAAAATTCTCTTCGAGTTGCTGCGGTTAGAGCTGGATCTCGAGCTGCGACAAGACACCTCAAGTCAAATTTTTCTGTATCGTTTCAGTGCTAATCTTCACTCCGGTGTTCTATCGAAGCTGCATTTGAAGGAGACTAGCAATAGCGTTGTTACAACGAGGAAATTCTTAAATAAATTCTGAAAGAGTATTGTTGCTCGTTTTTGCTTTCATAACTACTAGTCTCACTGAACCTGTAACTTAGAGCGTCCCATGTAATTGTTTCCAGAGTGGTCCACAGGTACGAGGAAACTGGTAGTCATGAAAGGTGACTTGGGCAAGGACAACGCCGAGCACAGCTGGGATCCATGACCGTTATTTAATAATTTTTTATGAAACAACGGTTTGCTACTGCTAGGAACCTACAAATGCAGCTGCAACTGGAGTCCAAATTAGCGCTGACATGATACGGAATTTGATTTGAGGTGTCGTGTTTCAGCTCCAGGCTCAGCTCTAACAGTATTACATCGAAGAGCCTGATTGCCACAGATTATGGCTATTGGTTAGTGCACAGACATCGCAACTAGAGTTAGGCCAAGTGTAACTTTATATCTAACAGAACTATGATTCTGGTGACGATTCAATAATGTTGTGGGGAGGGAATTCTTTGAACGACTTCACTGATCTATTCATCGTAAATATTGGAACCCTGAATTCTCAGAGATACTCTACAAACTTTTTAGGAGTTGTTCATTTGCGCAAATGAAAACTTTTTGTTTATACATGATAACGCCAGACCCTCACCAAGCTCATAATGTTAGGAACTACCCTCAAGATCACGAAATCGCTGCAATGGAGCATTCTCCAAGTCCAATCCCCTCGAACATATTTGGGACATTCTTAATAGACTATAAAAAAACACGCTAGTCGAAATTTGAAACAAAATGGATCGGAATGCTATAAAGTCATAGATTTTGAATATGAATCGTAGATGTCATGCAGTTATTCTCGCCAGGGGGAAAAATATTCGGCATTAACCGTTATTTGAGGACTTTGATTTTTTCGATAAGTTTTATTTCAATTTCTATGAGTACAATGTTCATTTAGATTGTTCTCAAGTATTCCTTAGTGCTGGAGGATTAATGAAAAATTAATTCTTCAACATATCTAAGCTTCTGAATAAACTTGATTTTTCGATTTTGTGCCTTAACTTTTTGGCGCAGTGTAGAATAATATTCAAGTGTTTCAATAAATAATTACTCAAGATGGCAATCAATACAGATTCATTTAATTATTCAGAGATGATCTGATTATATATAATTTTGTACTTGACTAGTTTTGATACATTATTCAAGTTGGGAAAACGGAACCGCGTCTTTCGCTTCTACAAAGATCCTTCTTGATGAAAATAAAATTAGACACTTCCTCGAAATCCTGAAGCTTCGATGTAATCTCAGTAAGTGAGTCTTTGCCACATTTTCTGTTAGCAGTAACGTGCTATAGGTGAATAGTTCATGGGGAAATAAGAAACAGTTCCGTTCAATATTACATGAATTACATGAGATAACAAAGGCTCAAATCTGCTACGAGAATATGAAGAGGAAACTTGAGATTTCTCCTTCGGTGGGAAGCATTGAATTGCATAGAAAGATTTGAGTAAAAATATGATGAAATCTATCCTTCCTAGTAGCAATAAGTCATTTTAATTTTAAAATCTTTTAATATTTATTTTGCACCTTCAAACTAAATCCTCTAGCTTATGATATACTCATGCCAAAGTTTTCTGCCTATTCTTGAAGCATTGCATCACTTTTTCGTGATTTTGTTCAGTTAACCTTGGGCGACCACAGGGGTGCCATAACAGGTATCACATCATCCCAGGAGTTGAAAATAAAAAAAGTTCTCGTTTCGAAAATATCTTTCGCGCCATAGTCGTAGCGTAGCGTCATTCTTTCATGAACCTACTCAATTTTGGGTACAAAAGAATATCACATGCAGGTCAGGAAAATATGGTGGCCGCGGCAGCATTAGTATATTTTTACAGTTTAAGTTAATTTTGCTATTCGAGTGAGAAATTGATATTTGAAAATTTTCCTTTTTTCTGAATAGAAATTTTATTTTCATTAACAGTATTCATCTAAAATGAAATTTAGATTTGAAAAAGAGGAAAATATCAAATATCAATTTCAGATCTCCCAGTTTTCTACTAAAACTGCCAAATTTATCGAATCTACTTCAGAAAACCTCCTAGAACAGATAAATGTATTTCCAGATTCATGCACATAAATTCACATAAAATTTCGGCATAAAATTCAATGGTCCACCGAGAATTTTCGTTACCCTTATCATTAGAAAATCTCGATATTAAATTTGACACCATTCAAACTATGGCTCACAACAACAATTTTCATGGTGCCTTCATTGACAAAGAAATGAAACGGAAAAAAATATATAATATATAAGTATAAGTCAATCATATCTGATTATAAGTACGAGCAAATCAGAAGATTCATTCCTTTAACGTATTCTGAGTGAAAATGTCGTTAACAACCTCTCCAAATTAAAATCCAAAATCGCATTCAGACCTCAAAATCAATTGTCATCACTACTATTGACTGCTTTTAATCCTATAGATCAGGAGTGCTCAAACGGTCGATCGCGATCGACCAGTCCATCGCGAGTGCTTTTTGAGTAGATCTCGAAAAGAAACAAATTTCTAATAAGTAGGTAACTAGACTACAAAAATTCACTACGAAATAAAATAACACTCTGGTAGCGGCAAGAGGCGGCTTTATCAAAGGAACGCGCGCTATTAGTCAAAGAACAGCTGCTTTTTTTGCCGCTTTTCTAGAAACTGTGGGCGGCGCGTTTGACGCGAACATTTAACTTGAATGCAATACTACGTCGATACAAAGTTTATTATTAAATAGTACAAAATGATTGTAGCGAAGAAATCTAAAAGTATCATTTCAATAACGATTGGTAGGAAGAATTTTTCTTTCGTATGGTGGAGGATAGGTGCATTTGTCTTATTTGTCTTGCGTCAGTTGCAAAACCTAAGCATGGTAACTCAGAGTGGCATCATGAAACGGTTCATAAAAACTATGGAAAGGATTTTCCGCTATAGAGTGATCTAAAAAAACGAAAAGTACGTGATTTGATATCTTGTTTGAAAAACGAACAAACCATGTTCACAAGACCAGCCAAACAATCAAAAGCTGTTAGGATCGCGTCATTTAAATTATCTCATATTTTGGCGAAACACGAGGAACCATTCGAAGATGGATCGGTTGTGAAGGAAGCATTTATTGAAGCGGGTAAGACTTTATTTGGAGATTTTGAAAATGAAAAAGAAATCATGTTTACTATTAAAGAACTTCAGTTATCTCGTTTTGATGACTTCTATCTCTTGAGAGTATCCCAGAATGCTCAATGGGATTGATGTCTGGACTTCGTGCAGGCCGCTTAATTGAATTGGTTTCATGGCATTGAAGTAGTTTCTAACGATATGAGCTTGGTGAGGTCTGATGTTATCATGCATAAAGGAACAGTTTTCACCGATGTTTGCTGCAAAAGGTAGAAATTCCTCCCCACGCGTTTATTGAACCTCCACCAAAACTTCAGGTATATAAAAAGTGTCATAGGGCATATTTCTCATTTCGACATGTTTTCGTGATGTTGAAAACAAAATCTCGACCCATCTGTAAACAAAACTCTCTACCAGTCTGCTCTTAACCATTTGACATGTTCCCTGGCAAAATTCATTCGGTCTCCTCGATATGCTGCGACACGAGGCCTCAAACCAAATTCCCTGATACATTATGATATCATTGAAGGCTCATTTTCAATCCACTCTTCTGTCGAAGCTGCACTTGAAGATGCTTAGCAGTAGCGAAGCAATGTCTCAACGAGGAAATTCCTAAATAACGTCCATTGTTCACCGTTGTTACTCAAGTTCGTCCTTGTCCTGGTCTTATTTCATGACTACAAGTCTCCCCGTATCTGCCGATCATTCTGGAAACAGTTGACTGGGACACCCCAAGACTTTGGCTATTCTTGTATAAGTCGAACCTAGGTCATTTGATGCAACTGCTTCACAGTACATTGAACTAGGATCAAATTTTATGACTTGCGTTGCATTATTGCCGAAAATCAAAATTTGCAAAAACTAACTTTACTGGCACAAATAATCAACAATTGCTGTTGTTAATATGTGGTAGTTTCTTGCAAAATCTCAATTTATGTCTTTCATTTCATTTCTCATGAGAAGAAGAAAATATATCGCATTTTTTAGCATATTTCTAGACCTCTGTGTTTATAATTACTTGTCTAACAAAAGAAAAATTGGATAGGTTGATATTGTGCGTTAATTTCTTGGCGCAGTGTATGATACTTCGATTTATCGTTCAAAGTTATTCTTCAAAATATTCGTAAATATTCTCCAAGCGTATGTATAACATTTCGAAACGTTATATCATACTGGTATTGTGTAAGCGAATAATACTAAAACTATTGAGACGACAGAAACTAAAGAAAATGAATCTTGTAGGTGTGTCCACAAGCATGTCACCCGCCTGTGATAGATTGTTGTCTACATCGAACGTACAATGCTTGATGAACTTTATTCATTTTATTTTCGTTGCTAGCCTTTTGTGATTATGTTGCTCTTTTATTCGAGGCAGCCCGATATCATTAGAGGAAAATAACGGCAGATTTTACTTTCAGCATTTTAGAGGTTTCCATTCAATGTGAAACGACCCCAAACGGCTTCTGTCTTTTTTCTTACCCATTGATGTATTCAAATTGATTTCTCCAGCGATATAGATTCGAGACGAAATCTCGAATTTATAAAATGAATAGAACATTTGCAACTGGAATTTCTTGAATTATTTTATATATACTGAGATAAAAGAAGAAATTCTACTCGTCATGATTTGTTGAACTCACTTGTAAACATTTTTTCTCGAATAAAATAATTTCGAAAATTTCTAGTGATGATTCCAATCAGAGAAGCTATTCTTCAAGGTAATTCCCTGAGAGCTCTGGTTTTTGTCTTGATTCCTTAACTCATGAATTAAATGCTACAATTTCGGCTTTAAATTGAAAAATAAATTTGGAAAGCTCAAGTTAACTGATTCAATTTATTTAGACAATATCGACTAATATTCTAGAACAAAATCACTCTGAGTGACACTGTCAGACGTAATTCAATAATCCTAAATAAATAACGAAAATTAAATAAAAATAAATAAAAATACAGTGGCACTTGCCACTGTATTTTTATTTTTATCAAGGATGCATCCTTGAATCTGACTCATAAAACCCTGGTGGGTCGAGTCACTTTCCGAAAAGGCTCCACCAGTGACTCATAGTCAGACTGAAAACTCAAAGTGCAGAATCAAGTGAACGCAAAAAGATATGCTAAGCGGTCTAACTACCCGAAAGGGGAACAACGAATCATCATCGATTCTATAAATGGTGTACAAGTTCGCGAATACATGGTGGCAATCAGTAAAACATTTGATGTAACTGAAGTAGGGTGGATCTCTAAAATTTGAAATTCTATGTATTTGTATGTTCCCAGATTCAAAAGAGAATGCAAATCGATGAAGGAATCACTGTTCAAGGCCAGTCCCTCTCGATGAGACCGTAGCTAGCCAGAAACAAGAGAATTGCACTATCAAACGTTTTTCCTATCGTACCTAACTAAGTCATTGAAGGAGGTTTAGACAAACTTGGTATCAGAAAAACCTCAACGATTACATTTATGAGAGCTGGATTCAATGATGCAGATCATGGGTCACGTTAAAAGTTTTCGGCCTCAGGTCTACATCCATCCTGAAGACGTGGAAAAGCTTCCCGAAAACTTGAAATTGGAAATTAATGGCTTCGCCTTCTGGATTTATATATCATCAGACAATGGAACCTGTTTTCAATGTAAGGAGGCAGGTCAAACTGCCGAGAATTGCCCCTCTGCCTCCACCGTTTTCCCCATGGAGGCACTAGTAAACAACGACTAACAGAATCAAGGGATGATAACGGAGGATTCAGAAATCGAAAATAATTCACTGAATTCATGTATAATGAACACAGTATCACCGAGCCTAAATGAGTTGTCTCAACCTGCAAAGATTTCCAAAGCAGTCGTCAAGCGGCCATTTTCGTCTTCCAGTTCAACAAATAGATCTTATGTTAGGTAAAGTTATGGCCGAACGCTTAAACAATAACTTGAATGTCTTATATCACGCTTGCTTCTCTGACAAATACACTTTTTACTTCATGAAGAGGTTAACCAGCAAAACCGCAGATTTTAGAGCGATACTCACACCAATATCCAGAATAACTGAATGTTTGGATTGTAATTTCGGGAGACCACCTAATTTGACCTCTGTTTATTTCTGAGTATTTAAACGGCAAAATTTTTCTCGATATTATGGAAAATGCAACAGATCTATTGATAACCGAAAATTTGAAAAACAAGACCCTATTACTTAAACAGCAATCGCATTTTCAACAAGACGGTGGTCCTCCTCATTACGCCGCACCGCCGGTCTGCCCGATGTCATGAGCCGAATCCTTCAGACTTTTTCTTTTCGGAACACAACGAGAGAATTTGGTCAGACGAGTATCGTCGTGTAACAGCATATAATGCTGAACCATGTTGAAAACAGCTTTCAGTTAAGGTAACATTTATTTATGGAGGTAAATGTAGGATAGTTTGAGTATTTGATTTATGATCATTGGATTCCAGTTTTTCCACTCTATACATGATAAAAGAATAGAATCTTTTCAAGATTATTGTAGTTGGTAAATAGTGCTTTTAGTAGACATCAAAACAGAACTTATTTTCCTTATTAAAAACCTCAAGATAAGTGAATTAACTGGTTTTTGCACCTAGGCTAACTACCCTCGGAGGGTTTTCCTTAAAAACAAAATTTGGTTTGTTTTCTTATTTTTCAATAATCTTGAGAGTAAACAAAATATTCAAGGTAGCTCGTAGGAGATCTACGATTTCAAATATTTGGTCTTTGCAGATGATTGTAAACTTTTAAATATGGTCGTACTAGCAGAGATCTTATTATTGTCCAAGAGAATTCAAATTTTTCTTATAGATAGTGTAATACAAATGGATTGAACCTAAATATATCTAAGTGCAAACATGTTGAAATTTCAAGGCAATTACGGCCTTCTAGTTTCTAGTTTTACGCATATGATCGTCGGTGTTCTTTTGGAAACGGTTGGTTTCGTCAAGGATTTGGGTATTTATCTAGACTCAAATTTATCTTCTACTGTGCAGATCCTCGAGTGAGCAAATTAATTGCTTTCATTTTCGATCAACCAGATCTTTGCCTAATATACGCTCTCTCATTAGTGAAGAGCGGATTATATGTAATTACATATTTTACAAATTTTACATATTTTTACCGAATTTGATCCATATTTCACAATATTGTTACATATTTTTGAATTGTGGAGGCCGTTACTTGATGTAGATCCATATATATATATATATATATATATATATATATATATATATATATATATATATTTTTAGCGAAACGTCGTCGAATTTTTCAAATATTAGATCAAAGTTAAACCTTGTGTTTTTATCTCATTTTACATATTTTTACTTATTACTGTCATTTACCCAGAGTCCAGAGATGTTCCTTACAAGAGTTGTGAATCAAATTAAACAATTGAAAGTCAGATCATCATCGAATCCCTTAAAGAGGTAAACGGTGAAAACACCCACTAGGACATCTGTGTCGTAAGTAGGAATGACTGTTAAACCATAATTCGATTACCTGCTATACCTCCTCCTTCAATTCAAATGACTTGATAAGTAGTAATAGATTAGCGGCATATTGAAGCCTTTTCTACAAATATTTCCAATCATTCTGTGATGAAATCAAGTAGTGTAACGACAATTTGAAAATGCCGAAAGGGAAGTTCAAAGCAAATGGATCAAAACATATCCAGAGATGACCATCATAAGTACAGCGTATTCAAAAATATATTTTTCATCTTTTTCCCTATATACAGGGTGATTCAGGAGGAGAGGGAGATATTTTCGGTAGTGGTAACTTTCCTGGTGAGTCGGAATGATATATCTTTCTGACTTACGCGACTCCATTTCGCATATACAGGCTGATTAGTGTGAACTGCCTAAATTTTCCAGACATCATAACTCTGAAATCGCTAGTCCGATTTTAATGAAAAATTCAGAAGTGTCAGCCACCTAGTAGAACAACTATTCGCAGTGAAAATTTGTTCTCTCGTACACACGAAAGACAATTAAATTCAATATTATGAATAGATAATATTTTCAAATTGAAACAATCTAAATATTTTTCTTTATTTTTATGTCAAGAAATGAATTGTATTTCCATAATGTAGTAACCATAAACGTGATAACTCTCTTATCCAGGAATATAAGTAATGTTTCCAAATTCAGTGGTCACATAATAAATACGAAATGCCAGTTATTTAGTCTGATACTTTTGTTTTCTCTCAGTGATAATATTATTTGAATTCCTCTTCTTATATTATGAGTATTTATTGATGCTAATAGTTGGAACTATTGCTGAAAAACTGTTTTACCAGCTGACAGATTATGCCTTTTCCATTTTCGAATCAAGAATATGCAGATTTGGTATTCATTTAAGGGTTATGGAACGGAAGTGGCAATGCAGCTAGATTAGATTACCGAAGGCGTTTTCCTCCATGCGCACATCCGAACAGTAAGACTTTTTCTCGAACTTCTCTGTTTCTACAACTTTCCAAGCAGTATGAACCTAGAAAAAGCAAATATTCAGCCTTCTAATCAGGATCTCCAAGTTACTGGAAATGACCCGCAAACGAGTACAAAAAAATCACTCGTGATCTGGGGTTGACGCAAACAACAACTTGGCGAGTTTTGATTAATGAGAAACACCATCCATATCATTATCAAAAAGTGCAGGAACTCCGACAAAATGACTACAACCTCTGTCTGACCTTTAGCCGTTGGATCGTTGCAGATTATGCACATGTATATAGAATATTATTCAGCGATAAGGCCACTCTTACGAAAAGCGGTGTATTCAATTGGCGCAATTCACATGAATGGGCACAGGAAAATCCTAGACTAACATACCAAAACCATATTCAACATAGGTTTTCGGTGATTATTTGGTTGGGAATGGTGCATGGTTTTTTGGTTGGTCCTCACTCCTTCGACGATAGACTAAATGAAGACATTTACCTAGAATTCCTTCAGAATACGCTACGAAACTTCATGAATGGAATTGAAATACGAGGAATCTATGGGGCTCCCCATCACTTTACTAATAATGTAATCAATTTTTTGAATAACACTTATCCTAATAGGTGGATTGTTTGAGGTCGACCGATAAGTTGGCCACCTCGATCACCGGATTTGAATCCGCTTATCCGCTTGATTTTTTCTTATGGAGCTATTTGAAAGATAATGTTTATCAAGTTGAAATACTGTCACGAGAACGTTTAATACAAAAAATTACGGATAGTTGTGAAATTCTAAGAAATAATATGAATCTAATTCGAAGATCCAACGGTAGCATCGTAGAAAGAGCAAGAAAATACATTGAGCAGATAGGAAACCATCTCGAGAACCTGATTTGCACCGACTATCGCTGAGTTTAGGTACCCGAGTTCCTTTTTCGTTCTAATGTTCTAGACGTGTTTTTTCCATGCGTTACGGAATAAAGTTGCAACATTCGTTTCTTAATGAAAACTATGTGATAAAAAAACTATAATTCACCCGAATTATCGTTATGTTCTTGGATTCCGCTGAAGTGTTGTTAAAATGGTTTCTTTTATGTCTTGAATTTTCTCCTGAACCTTCGAGTAGTTGTTACAGCGAATTGACCCAAAAGTATTCAGTATTAAAAAATCAACACTTCTTCACAAAATTCTCAAGATGTGATAAGAATGTATTTTATACGGTCTTAAACGATCTTTTAAGATTTCACACTGAACCGACTGGATATTTTGTCTGAGCGCTATACTGAATGATGTTTTTCGATTTTATCCCTACGCTCCGAAGAGTTAGAGGACAAATTGAACCAAAACATGTTTTCGCGAAATATCAAACTTTTTCCACACAATACACAAGGTGTGGTAAAAATGTGTTTTATGTTATTTGGATCATCCATATTTCTAGGTCACAAATATTCATTAATTTTCTTATTCCAGTTATATACAGAGTGTCATTTGGACATTTAACTGAAAATACAATTTTTCCAATCCAGTCCTGGTTCGGGATGAAATCAAAAATCTCGTATGTTAGATCTCATCAATTGAATTCAACGTTGAAATTTTCATCCAAATCGATCAAGTCGTATAAGAGTTATGAGGCAAGAAAAATCTACCACTTTCATGATAAACACCCGGCATAGTCCGAAGGAGAGCGCGATGATTGACAAAAAGTATGATTCCGATATAACGAGAGCGATTCCTATCACCCCACAACGTTTCTTCCTCTCCTCCTGAATCACCCTGTATAAGTAGGGTGAAAGAATACTCTCCATTACATCTCATTTCTTTTTTCCTTAATTGTGGAGGTGAAAAGCGCTTTTGATTGCTACGATTAATTTTCAATCGTTGCATGATGTACTGGAATATTCAAGAATCACGAGAAATATCACGTGAAATTTTTGTAGCTAATGAAAAGTCCTTCAACTAATTTGAATTTATTGTTTCAGATTGAAGCTGATACCTTTCACGTTGATTTGTTTGTCAGAACAGCCAACCAGGTTTCCAGTATTGTAATATTGAGGAGAGTACGAAAAGTTAAGTTAAGCGTTGGTAGCCTCTAATATTCATTGAAGAAGTTAAACAACAATAATCTCAAATCTTTCTTGAAAAATTATCGCAAACTCAATATCCCGGACGAATATACATCAAGAAAAAGAAGCGTCGAATGTATCTTCAGAACAACAATGAATGAGATCAGAGAAACAATAGGTGAAAATCCCTTTTATATTATTGTGGACGAAACAACATATTGTGAGAGATACATAGTTCATTCGCTCATTGGAGCACTGGAAGAAAATATTTCAAGGATTTCATTCCTTTCAGCCTCTAAGCTTCTTGAGAAAGCGAATAATGTAACTGTTACAAGATTCGTACGAGATGCATTGACAAATGTTTTCCTACAAAATGCAGATCCATTAAACAAATTTATATATTTTTGGAAAGATGCTGCACTTTATATATTACAGTCAGGACAAAATTTAAGAATATTTCATGAAAATGTAGTTCACATCATGCTTGGCTCATTGAGTTAGCAGAGTTGCCGAAATTTTTCCAGAAAAATTTCCTCTTTGGAATGACTTAAATAACAAACATGAAAAATAATTTTCTCGAAGCTTCCCTTCGAATACAGTTATGTGAAGAAAGTTTGCCTAATCTTCAGCCATCATCACAACCAGTATAGACCGGATGAGAAACATTGCTCAGTGCGGCAGTTTTTACGCTGAAAATTTCGAAAATATCAAAAAATTATCAACGAAATATCAAATTCATCCTCCTCTGCTGTATCGACGGAAACTTTCTAAGGAACTAAAGAACTGCATAGAAGTCTAGTATTCATTCCTAGTCAAATTATATCTTTACCAACCGTTAATCAGTCCTTTAGGAACAACTGAAAATTTAAAAAATGAATGCAAAAAAATGATATAAGAATTGGGCAAAATTACGTTCGGCAAATAAAACCGGTATAAGAAAATGATAAAGATTTTGAAGAAATTCGGAACGTTCGAAAATTTCCAAGGAAATTTCAACCTGGAATCCAAACTGGCCGAAAACGTACTGCCAAAATTCAAACATTCTCCTTTCACCACAGTAGATATAAAACGAAGTTTCTCTTTTTAGAAACATATGTTTAGCGATAAGCGTCATCATTTCACTTCAGAAAATTTTGAAAAAAAGTAAGTTTTTAATTAGTGCTATAATAAAGAATATAATAATCTTAACTCTAAATTATTAGTTGAGAGCTCTTGTTGTTTTTGTTGTGCTTAGAATACCCTTCCAATGATATTTATATTTTACACATTATTCAAAATTTTTCACATATTTTTGAAGAGTCAATACATATATATGAACATATTTTCACATTTCGGCCTTACATATAATCAGCTATTTACTTATTATACTGTTGTACTGTATGGTTATCTCTGTATGCCATTAAGATAAGTAGGATATAGAAAATACACACAACTTTCATTGAGCTATTGTGATTCCGAAGTAGAATTGTTTTGACACCAAAAGCTATGAGCATCACCTAGGTCATTTCTCCCTACCACACATTCTTTTTCGTAGATTCAATTTTGATGTCTTATCAAGGTAATAAACTTTCACATAAATTGACGAAATATTAAAAACTTTTTTTCTCTTCGTGTCCCTCCAAGAGCTATTAGAAATAATATTTTAAATATTGAATTCCATCGAACAAACTATGGTTAATAATCGCTTCTATGGAGAAATTTGTGGAATTATGAATTCTGTGAGGGATGTTGATCTCTTTACAGGCAGCATCAAAGCTTTTAGATCGACCTTAAAAAGATTAATTCCGAATGCAAATTGATTACTATAATGTATTCATCTATTGCTAATTTATACATTTTTAAATGATTATTTTCATTGTAGAGTGTGGGAATACTTATCTACTATACCTATATGTACATTCAAAGGTTTTCTTCAGCTGATTTTCGGCAAAAAAGATTCGTCAAAATTATGTCTACCATAAACCGTTCTAGAAAGGCTCTGAAGGGCTTTCAAATGAGGTATCGCTCGACCTGTTTGCCCCATTCAATTTGAGGGGTTGAAGCACGACTTCTCGGTGGTTGCTCTTTAAAGCCTCAAATATACGTCAGAAGATATATCCGAAGAAAATCATTCGACGTGTTTCGGCAAATTATTTCAATCCGTACAAGATAAGTAATGTGTATGGCTTGTTTGACATGGAAACAGGGTATTCCTTCCAATCGTATTTTCGACTCACATAAAAATGGATATTAGGGCATAATGTAGTGCTTGAATTTTTTGTTACTCACTCCCTTTTTCATTCGAATAGATGAATAAATAATATATATCAATCCATCTGGCGATGAACGTTAGTTTAAAACTGTAGTTATAGTATTGAGGTTTTATAACTAATTCTCGGTAGAAACATAATACAATTCAATATTTTTTTCATTTATTTATGAATATATTGGATTCAACCAAGAGGAGACAATTATCCAGACCACAATTAAATAGCTTCCCATCGAAAGTTACATCGATACATCTTAAGCCAATGCGGTTCCTATTGTACCATCCTTTTTTGGTCTCAAATTAATTTCAATGTGCTGTTAAGCAAACCAAGGAAAATGCTCTGCGAATTTAAATCGGCAATTCAAAGAGTTACATTACCTCCTTACTTAGAGGTCGTGAACTGAAAGATCTGAACAATCCACATACGAAGTAGATAATGCTTTTACCTTCTCATTTTAAATTGAGAAAAAGAAGTTTGAATAACTTTGAATCGTTACTACCATATATAGTAGTCTTACAACCGTGGATTTGATTTCATGAAAAATGAATTGTTACAATTACGACATAGACTAATACTTTGAAAATTTGAAAATTGATTTCAAGATTGTCCTGAAATATAAATATAATTATCAAGCTGAAAAACACTTGACTTCAGAATCTAGTTCGGTATTATAATTTCAATTGATTTTATATCCAATTCTTGAATGAACTTAAATTTTGGCTATATAAAAGTTCAAGGTATTCTTTGGATACGAATTCTCTAAACTCATATCCCAAACGAAGTGTTTCTAATTCAGTGTTACTTTCACCATTGGCAGACCAATAAAATAACACATCCGACTCTATGAACCAAAGTGCGGAAGTAAGTGGAAGTAGGATAAAGAAAAATCCTCGAAAATTCTGAGACAATCAAGGAAACCTGCAGTTCACAGGACCTAGCCTGATAAAAGTATATAATAATGGGCTTGTTGACCCGTAAAACGAGTAGCCGAGGTAGTGAGCCATGACTCCAGGCCTGCCTTGATCCGGAAGGGGCCGTCAATAGTCCGTTATCGAAACTGCTAGAGTTGAAATAAATGAAATCCTTATGGATACAAAAGCCTGACGCTTGATTTTATATCAACACCTACTTTCCTGAAAATCCTCCGTATATTGAAGTATTGATATTTCGAAAATAATGATTTAAGAAGTATTTTTCAACTTATGGCAGGATGAAAATTGATTTTCTTCCATCACTTTCATTATTTTCAATCCTTCTTATTCTGAGTACCTCTTTCACCGAAATAATGATTCGGTTTTAATTTTGGGTGTCAATGAATATTACGATCTTTTTCCACTACTTCTCAGAAATAATCCAGAAAATTTATCTTTTCGAATTTTATCATTTATTATAGTAGCTCTGTTGCGAAATTGATTTAATAAATAATATTACCTTATAAGCTTATTTATTCCGAATACTCATCAAGTAGTTGCTGTTATTGTTCTTTAAATCATTGGTTAAATGACAAATTCTTCGTCAAATACCTTTTTTGCCCTACTGCCCAACTGTTTGAGATACGGCTGCTGAAAGTGGAACACTTTTATGGAAATGGGTGGAATTCGCAACCCCTTCTTCTATTGAAATTAGATTAGTTTTCGAAAGTATTATTCAACCATGAATGTATTGATTTCTCAAACCTTATTTTAATACAAACTTTTTTGATACAAAAAATTTCATAAAAGCGCCTGCAAACAAATGTTCAAGGAACTGGGAAAAGATTTTGCCATGATCCAATTTTTCTCAGAAAAGTTTAACGAAAAAAGGAGGAGGGAACGTGGATCTCAGCCATTTCTAGAAAGGTTTGTAAGATTGAGAAAATATTGTCAGCTTTTACTAAGCTGAGGATTTTCTGCAAAATTTCAAATTAAAAACCCAATAGTGTCTCCGCTATGAGAAGCCATCTCTCGAGAAGAAATGCCTAGAAAAAAAATTTTGATAAATTTTCCTCATATTTAGCTGAGAAGTTACCACTTGGAATAGGCTGCGTACTTAATATGCAGTCTATATACAGGATATCCTTGTTGAAGGGCCATTAAAAATATCTTTTTAATTTTTTTAATAAAGGGCGTCCTTTTTCGAGCATCTTCTGTTTAGAGTTGTTATATCTAAAATAAACCCCCATTGAGGTATAATTGTTTTATTAAAATTTTCTAGATGATAGTGTCATCGTGTTTGCCGAAAAAATTGGCTCAGATTTTAGTAGAACAAAAACTAATTTTTAGTTCAATGAGAAAATGTTATACTAAAGGGCTATTTTCTACAGGGTAATCAAAGAACCACGTGTTTACTATATAAATCTGAATTGTCAAAAACACGTTTTTCCACAAATATGAATACATATTTTTTTAATTCATTAGAACCAATTTTACATAAGTATTGACTGGTTTTAGTTATTACTATACCTAAATGGCTCTTCTTGAATCGATATGCGAATTTAGCAGAAAAGTAAATCATAAGGCCGTGGAACACTGAAACAGAGTAGATTAAATGCCAATGTCACTTTCTATGTTTTACAATGTTCTATGTGAAGTCGACATTTGCAAATTAATCGAAAATAGCAATAACACGAGTTTTGTTTGTGTATAGCTTCTCCGTTGAATAAAATGGCAAATTAATACTCAATCGAGGATATTATGAATCGATCCATATTTTATGGTCAATGTCTACAAATAATAAGTCAAACTTGCAAATCATATAACAAATACCTGTAAACGATGATTTCTACTAAAATACATTATTAAATGCTCGACGCGTTTCGATACACAGTATCTTTGTCAAGAGCGAATGAATATTACAAATATATCTTACTAACAAATTTTTATATATACTTAAGAGGCAATCCACTCAGAGCTATCCATATTTGAACTAATGTTATGAAATAAATTTAATAATTGTGAGTTATTTATGTCTACCTGATCATTGAGAATTTCCGGTGAATACCTAGATCTGTTCATTTTAAGTACTTCCGGAAGGTTGAGTTTTATACCTCTATTCTCAGAATGTAGGATTTTAAATTCAGAATTGAAAGAGTGACTGTTTTCCCTAAGATGATTTGAATAATTTGAATCGGTTTTTCCATTGATGAAACTGCATTTATGTTCAGAGATTCTAACATTAAAATTTCTTCCTATTCTACCTATATAAAAACAATTGCAATCTGCTTAATCAAATCATTGAACACCTGATTGATTTTCTTTATTAATGGGAGATTTATAATTTCTGATGAATGAACCTAAATTTGTTGATGTTCTGAACGCTATATTTAAATTTGAATTGTTAAGAAGGATTTCTCATTATTGCTAATATTGCCAATATTATTAAACTATTGAATTTCTTGTTTTGGTGTTCCCCGATTGGATATATATGTTGTAAAGCTAATTTTTGTATTTTCTTATATAATATGCTGCTAACTAAATTTGCATCATAATCATTATTTATTGCGATCTGTTTTATCAAATTCAATTCTTTGAAATAATTATCATTAGACATCGTGTGCTCAATAATCTATGTATATAGCTATTAAATGCTCCAACTTTATGTAAGGATGTGCTGATGTATAATGAATTGTGATATCTGTATGAGAAGGTTTATGATGAATTGAAAACTGGTGTTTATTATTTGATCTTGTTATTGTCTAGGAAATTGATCGAATTGTTTTGTTCTATTTCAGAAGTGAATTTCACTTTTGGGTGAAGGTTGTTGATGAAATTTTCGAATACAGTGAACTGCCTCTTTGTTCCTGTGAAACACTCAATAATGTCATCGATATATCGATACCAACATAGGAAATGTTTACTAAGCGGGTGGTTATGAATAGTTTTTTCTATGTTATCCATGAAGATTTCTGCTAAAAGAGGGCTTTATAAGTCCCTCATCACTTTTATAAAAACAATGGTTAAAAAGAAAATAATTTTGAGATCTGCCAACATCTAATAAAGCCATAATGTCGTATTTAATTCGTGAATACAAGTATTCCACCGAAGGATGCGAATAATATAATCAGTAATTTGTTAACACAAAATATGATATAATCAATTGAATTTGATTAAACAGATCGTAATAAATATTGGTTATGATGCAAATTTAGTTAGCAGGTTCATTTATCAGGAATTATAAATCTACAATTAATAAAGAAAATAAACCAGGTGTTTATAGATTGGATTGTACAGATTGAAATTGTTTTCATATAGGTAGAACAGGAAGAAATTTTAATGTTAGAATCTCTGAACTTAAACGCAGTTTCATCAATGAAAAAACCGATTCAAATTATTCAAATCATCTTAGGGAAAACAGTCACTCTTTCAATTCAGAATTTAAAATCCTACATTCTGAGAGTAGAAGTATAAAACTCAACCTTCTGGAGGTACTTGAAGTTAACAGACTTTAGTATATATAATATTTGTTAGTAAGATTTATTTGTAGTATTCATTAGCTCTCGACAAAAGATACTGTGTATCGAAACGCGTCGAGCATTCAATAATATATTTTAGTAGAAATCTTCGTTTACTTGTATTTGTGAAAATGGATTTCTATCACGTTAAAGCTTCGTCAATTGAATTTCAAAACATTTTACTGAAAGTACGCAAATTCACGACAAAAATAGATTGCAATTTTCTAAATTGTTTTCTGCAAAGGTAGTAAATTCGGGTACTTTTCGTTGTGTGTTTTGCAAGTTCGACCTATTATTTATTGATGTTTACCATAAATAATGAATGAATTCATATCCTCGTTTGAATACTTGTTTGCCATTTTATTAAACGAAAAACTATACACAAACAGAACTAGTGTTATTGCTATTTTTCAAGGTTCCAAACGACAAACTGAGATCGAAATTCATAGAACCTTGCATGAAACATAGTGAAACAAAGAAACTCGCATCTGAATCAAATACACTCAGTATATTTCTATGTTCTGCAGTACAGAATTTTTCATAAAATCGCGAATGAAATGAAAACGTGTCATTTAAGGTAAAGGTAAACTTAATACCAGTCAATACTTATTGAAAATACGATTCTAATAAAGTTAAAAAATTGGTAATCGTTTTGAAAAAAAAACCGTTATTTGACAGTTAAGTTTTATCAAATTCACAAGTTATTTTTCAGCATCCTGTAGATTACTCAGCATCGGAAAGTACGTTGTCCTGAGAAATAATACTTTTCCGTTAAACTTGATAAAGTTATAATCTTACTTAAATCTGACTCGATTTTTTGGGACGAAAAAATGACACTATATTTACGAAAATATTGATGAAAGAAATCAAAGAAAACCCCTTAATAAAAAAATTGCATCATCCCATTATAAATAGAGTTGCAGTCGATGTCCGCTATAAGTGTTACCGCTTTGAAAATTATTGCAAATTGTGGATCAGTATCCATTTACTCAAATGCCAAAATTTGAAATTAATCGATTAAGCTGGTTCTTCAAATATTTCTAATGGATCCCTTAGCGCAGACACCCTGTATTTCTTATAATTTTTGTTAGTGGCGCTCAGTTTTAGCATTCATCTAACATATTGCCTCTCATTTTGTTTTGTATCCTCATCGATGTAAGTTGTGTTAATAATGTTCTCAAAGAAGTGAAGTTATAAGCTCTAATTGAATGAAAGCTCAATTTCCTCTACACACACTTTATATCAGGTTGTTCCATGGAAATAATGAACATGTTTGAACTAAGCGATTCTAAGCGATTATCAACGATTTGCTCCTAACCTGTAAGCAGCTTCATGTTGTTCATCCTGACAGAATTATGATTTTCTTGGAGATGCTGCTTTCACTGTAGCCTACTTATCGAATTTCCGCGAAACCCAATATACACTAAGCTTATATTATCTCCTCGCATTTTCTATTATATCCTGCACCAATGTAAGCTACATTTATAACATCCCATAAAAATGGTGACTGAGAGATCTTCCATGTATGGAAAGAATGAACCTGTGCGACCAAATGATTTCCAGAGTTTAAATTTGAATTTTTTGCATTATTCTCGAGGTCTGACACTAATGAATTGTAGCACATAGATATGAACATTGTACAGGGTGTCTCATTGTCGTAGATTTTGTGTAGTATCTGAGTTATGAATAGAAATAGATCCATTTCTGCAACATCGTGCAACGTTTCAAAGAAACCATAGTTTCTGTGATACAAGAGGATTTTCAAAACATTGTATTTTCAGACACAGTCTGCATCAAGGTTATGGCGACATATATTAAAAAAAATTAAAGGAACTTTTATGTATGTGTTTGAGCAGAATACAGTGGAGTACTCAATTTTAGTTTCTAATATATCAATATAACTTTCTTGTTTTTAAGCGGAATATTCTCAAGTTTTTTTCAGTATTTGCTTCTCAACTCAATTTTCAGAATTATGACATAATTTATACTCATCTCTAATGATAAAGATACATTAACGATAGGGTCATTATTAGCGTTTGTATTGTTGAATTAGTTCCATATTTAGTTATAGATTCTATGATCTATTCCAGTGACGCCTTTCTATTCAGCAGTGAAATTTACTGCAAATCATTTTTGAGTCGTGTAGGGATGAAATACACTAGTTACACGTGAAGAGGAAACTTCTCAAGGTAATATAATACGCAATTTTCTTTCATGTTTATTCATCGGATAATTTCCTTAAAAAATAAAAACAAAGACTTGGACAAAGCAGAAGTAATTAAGATGTATCAGTGATGAAAAATGCTTTATATGAAAACGATAAGGGAAAATCTATTAAAGATGTTGCTTTGGAATGTGGTTTTGAACAAGAAAAGTATGATCTTATTATTATTAATGATGAGCTAAAGGATAAGAAAAAGTAACTGAAACCAGAAGAAAGTGAACCATATGTAAAGGCAAGTTTTTGTATAATCAAGGGACTGGGCTCGAAAGAGAGACCAAATATGACAATAACACCGATGGCCTATCCGAAGATGATTAGTTTTGTTTCTTATAAGAGAGCGGCGAAAAGAAATCTTTGCTACTGTGTATTGTTTCTGGTTAATATGTCCATGAAATGTGTTTCGGGCTAACAAAACACGATAGGAACGAGTTTATTTGCCCGCTTTGATCTATATAAGAAAAAGGAAACAGATTAAGTACCATATATAATAAGTTACAACTTGAGTCTCTTGTTTTGAATTTTAAATTCTTGTTTCGAATTTTGACTTTATGTTTTTATTGCGATATAGTTAATACGGTGGTTTTGTTAATTGATTGGATACTGTCGTAGACGAACTCAAGTATATGTTTTTCATTTCACCAAATATTAGATAGAAGGTACTCTATCTCTATACTAGAGCTTAACCTATATTAGAATATTTTTGTAAGCCCAATTCTGTCTTGGAAAAATTGGTGAATAACTAATAAACTGTGAAACCTGAAATTCTTGAGAATAATGATGTAGAATAGTACACCTTGATATATAATTCATAAAAAATAGCAAAAGTTACCTTGAAGTAAAATTTAATTCTTTTAGTGGGGAGCTGGTATACTCTACAGACTACCCATACTGTTTACGAATATTGTTTATTATTGTGCTTTATTCTTCAAATTTTGTGTTCATTTTAATTTTTTCGTCAATATCACTGAGAAATGTGATAGGAATGAGAACTTTGCACTTTCCAATAAAAGCCGATCATCAAAAATGAAATTGAAGAATCTACTTCAAATATTTCAGCTTCTTTTCCAAGCAAATCCTGAATCCTCGGACAAAAAGATAGAAGAAGAGATAGCGATGCCTAGAACAGGTGTGCACAAGATCCACATCTGTTTGTTATTGTTAGTATCTTTCTCGAAGCCCAGTAGCGGGTTCACCGTGTCGGTCCATAGAGGGCGACTCTCGTACGTATGTACGAGGTGCGTCCCTTCTGGAATCGATAGGGTAACCCGATGTAGCTTGATAGGATGCTGGTAAGCGATATGCGACACTGATTAGCTCCTCATAAGGGCGAAACTGCAGTCTGCCGCTTCGTTCCTCGATATCCTGCTTATTTGCACTATTGTGGCTCTTGGGGGCTGCGTACATAGCAGGCAGATTTGGGAACTAGTTCTTGTCAGAAAGGATCATTCATTGATCTACAGATTTTGAATAGTTCTTCTTGTCTCAAGTATATATATATATATATATATATATATATATATATATATATATATATATATATATATATATATATATATATATATATATATATATATATATATATATAAACTTGAGACAAGAAGAACTATTCAAAAGAACAAAATATATATATATATATAAACTTGAGACAAGAAGAACTATTCAAAAAAAAATATATATATATATATATATATATATATATATATATATATATATATATATATATATATATATATATATATATATATTTTGATCCTTTAACGTATGATTTATTTATGCTGTTCGGCTAATGACACGCCGGGGAATTCTGTCACCTCACTGACCCGGGAATTAGGCGGACTCCCTCTCGTGTCGAGGGAAGATATCTTTAATGTCCAACACATCTGTTAGACAGGACTGACGGCTTTTCATCTCCTCCGAAAGTTGGACACTCGGGCGATTCCCAGAATCCGAAAAATCACATCGACTTCGTAGGGATTGAACCCCGATGACTGCAGGGGACGAGCATCATATCCTCTACGCCACCGAGCCGGCACAAGTATAAATTATGACGGTTACAAACTCTTCCAAATTTTTGAATCGTTATATCTCATAAAGAGGGGCTCTGAGGAAGAAAGTATTTTAAGACATTTCTAAAGACAATTATCTGGTCTAGAATTTTTGCCTGAACTAATTTTGGAGTAAAACTAAAAGACATTTTTGTCATCTCTGACCCCCAGTAATTTTTTTCAAGTATTTGATCGATGAGGACATTTCTGATTTCATTTATGATGGAGTCTTGAACAATCCCTCTAACTTCGAGGAAGTTTTGTACCTTCAGATATCAAAATTGCACAAATTATAATATAACTACAATAATTATTACTCGTTATAATTCCTGAATCATCGAAATTATTTTCATCAAGCACACGTACAATAATTGGTTATTTATCTTCCGATTGAGATAGTGAACCGAATGCCACTCGCAATGGAAAGAGATGGAGGTTATCAGGCATTACATATCCGCTAAACTAGAGGAGAGGCAATTATTCAACTGGTTCACGTGGTATATCTCGTATCGTATATCGGCACCCCTAGGGTATACATAATAATGAATTCCTCCTTGGCGTTGACAAATCGCATGATAGGACAAACGGTCGACATCCGACAGAGTATCGGAACCTTGTTGCCAAGTGGCTGTTCAACAGAAATCTATTGGTGAGGTTTTTGCCGATATATGAAAACCTTAAGCTGAGTATTCGGATGATATATTGGATGCCACTTTTGAAACCGTATCTCTTTTGATTGATAGACAAATATGTATCCGTCTTGATGTGTGCGTCAGTTCATTGTAAGGGATGAACTTGAGCATGCATCTACCCACATGTGAATAAACCAATGCAGAAGTTTAAACATATATGATGAATAGGAAAAATTTGATCCACACTGAACTACTATATTCATAACGCATTCCAACGACACTGTTCCTTCATCAGACAAATACAAAATAATAATTAAACTAAGGTACAAAAATTTATATATGATCTACAACGATAGATTGAATGTGAGTAAAACTACCTTAGTCAAATTCATAGAGCCCCAAAATTGTTGTCGAGATTTCTTTGTTCAGATCATTTTTTTCCTTCATCAGTTCCCTTTTTTCATTTTTGATTGGTTCGGAACGAAATATGTGATGATAACTTTTCCTCTGAATGTTTTAAATCATGGTTAACGTTCTCACCTTATGTGAGGCTACCATATCAGTGTTGGTCTTTATATCGATTATTAAATCTAAATTTTATCTTCAAATAAAGAGAATTAATGAACTTTAGCTGACGGTCAGTATCAATAAAACATACAACGATATCATCCACATACTAAAACCGAGAAAAGAACTGTTTAGCTCAAGGGTTGTTGAGTATTATAGTCTCTAAGTTATCGATGAAAAAATCTGCCTTTAGGGAACTGAGTGAATTCCTCATAATAACACCGTCGCACGAACAGTAAAATGAAGATTCTAAAACGGAAACGAAATCTGGTTTTATACACTTATCTAATAACATCAATATTTCGTGTTAACTTATAGGAGTCACGTTATCAAGTTCTACACTCATTTCAATAATACCGTTTGAACCGTTTGAGCCATTATAAAGGATACTTGGAAATAAGTAATTTACTTCAAAAGAAGGTAAATTGGCAGTATGGGGATGATGAATTCTACGTATTTTGTTCGTGAGTTCGAAGGAACTTATAATGATGTAATTGGGTTTAAGGCGACAGTTTTGTCAAATCAATTAACAAGCGAGATATCTTAACCATAGGACAGGTCTTATAGGGTATCTCGGCTTATGTAGTTTAATGAGAGAGTAAAATAGAATAAGATTAGATTAGATTTATTGCGTGCTTGCACTGGTTTCACAAAGTAGTTTGCACATATCATAAGCTACAAATAATTAATTAAAAATAAAAATAAAGTATAGACAACACAAAAAAAAATTAAAAATTACAATTCAAAAGAGCTTACTGTAAGCGGACAATTTAAAAATTCAACAGTGGAGTGAAAGGGGTTCATAAGCAAAAATTTCTTTAAGGTTTTTTTAAAATTATCGAATGAAATAGATCTTATAGTCACCGGCAACTTGTTAAAAGATATCTCATCATAATATTTTCTACTAAAACTACTCGAATCCAGGCGTAGAAAGTCTCCACGTATTTCACAGCCTCTCGTGGTAGGATAATCATGAAAATCTCTATTTAGTGAATGGCTATTATCTATTTTTCCCTCCAATGAACATTGTAATATATGCAATGAAGGAAATGTCATGATCTTGAGAGAGACAAAAGTGTCTCTAACACCGTCTCGGTATTGTTTATTTGAAATAATTCGTATGACTTTGCGTTGTAAACCAAAAACTCTACTAGCATGTGTTGAATGGCCCCAGCTTGTCAAAGCATAACATATGTGGGATTGAATAAGTGAAAAATAGGCAGAACGAATCACATCTCCCGGGAGTATCTTACTCAGGTTTCGAAGCAGAAAAAGGCCTCCAGAAATCCGAGCCGCTAAGCAATCGACATGCTGCTCCCAGCTCCATTTAGAATCGAGTCTTACCCCAAGGAACTTACCGCTGGGTGGACTAACAAAATTGACTTTACTGTGGGTAAATATAATCTTAGAGTTCTTATCAAAGTTAACACTTAGTTCGTTAGCATAAAACCAATCAAAGAGAGCGGCTTGAGTGGTTTTCATTTTAGATGAAAGTTCTATCTCACTAGAGTCTTCCTCGATCACGGTAGTGTCATCCGCGAACAACAGGAGATCTGCAGCGGCCACAGATTCTACTAAGTCATTTATAAAAATAATGAATAAAGAGGGACCCAATACAGATCCCTGCGGGACGCCGATGACGACCTCACCGAGCTCGGATGCGACCCCATTAACCAACGTGTACTGTACTCTGTTAGTTAGAAAAGAATAAATTAGATCGGAACTGGATGTACTAAAATTGTAGTGACCCAGTTTTATGGTAAGAATGGATATGCTCATTAGATCAAAGGCCTTTCTCATGTAAAAGAAGTAACTACCCACAACGAACCCCTTTCCAATGCTGCGCACTATGTACTCAAGTAGCCTGTTTATTGCATTACACGTAGATTTAGACTTCCGAAAACCAAACTGATTCACAAAAAAGAGCCCAGATGATTCGAAACATTCAGTAATTTGAATCTCGAGTTATGTTTTAAATATTTTGGAAAACACAGGAACCAACGCAATTGGTCTGGAGTTATTCATATCGGTTGTTGGGTCCCCTTTGTGAATCGGAATGATCCTCGGAATCCTTCGTCAATGCAATAATTAATCAACTTTGTTATCGGATATATGATGAAATTCAGAACAAGTTTGGTCAAACTTATATTCAAGTTGTAATGATCTGTGCTACTCTTATTTTTCATTTGTTTAATAATATCTTAAGCCTGAATATACGAAACGTGATTGAATGAGAATTGAGGTCCATCGGGAATGTTGAAGTCACCCGAATAATCTGAAAATTTCTTACCGCAAGTTGGAATTTCTTTCCTAATTTTTGTGGGAATTTCAAGAAAGAAAGAATTGATCGAATTAGGGTCAAGTTTGGGTTTAAATGGCTTTTTATTTCTTCTATACGCGTTGAGTATGTCCCAACAAGCATCATTTTTAATACCACTGTTTACAATGTGTTCATCATCAAACCAGCCAAAGCGCAAGTTGGAATTCAAATTGGAAACTTTTTTATTTTTTCCGGAAAAGACACAACAACTGCCCTGGCAAAGACGTCTAGAAACACGCGAAACTTGGAAGCAACATCCAGGTTTGGTAGATTTACGAAACCCCAATCCACCACGCTGATAACACCAAAAAATTTTTGCTTCCCAGAAAGAGAAATAGGCCAGCTTGAAATATTTGATTTGAATCAACCACGATGTCCACTGCCTCATGATCCGACAAGCCGGAGTCAACCACACAGCTATTATAACCTCGAAAATTCTTGAAATTGATCAAAATATTGTCTAAGCAATCGGTACCACGAGTAGGCTAAGAAATAGTAGGTTCGAATCCAAATGACATAATAAGGTCCTTGAACTCTACCTATAAATTGTTGTTTGAATAGAACAATACATTGAAATCACCATTGATTACAACATCTTCATTTGTTGTGGACAGATAGTTCAAAATTTGCACAAAAACATCAGTAAAAAAACATAATTGCCCTTTGGTGGCGATAAACAGTTACGACAATCAACCCTGAAACATCGATCGCTAAAACTTCACAGTGAAGTGGTAACGAAAAATTCAGCAAAACCTCTACTTCATGACAAGTCAGGTTATTCCTGGCCTTAATAATACTACCTCGTCTTTTGGTAGATCTTGAGAATGATGATACAGTGTGAAAGTTCTCAACAATGAAGTTATCCACTTCATTTTGTAGAAGGAAGTGCTCAGTAATACATAATATATTCACCAAGTTGAGATGCTCTGCAAGTTCATTCACATGAGCGTTGAGCAGAATGATTTTATTTCTAACAGATTGAGCATCGAGGTGCAAAATCCTTAGTCGGTTTATGTTAGTTCGTTCACCAGTTGTCACTGATTCCGGCTCTGCACTTTAGGTCTTTGAAAAAACTACCTAACGCAAATTCCCTCAGGCCAAAATGAAGAACTCAATAGTTTTTCATTATCGTTCTCGTAAACACCGATCTTAGAAGACGAGTAAATTTCAGAATTTCTTGAATTCAATTTCTCGCAGCTGATTTTACTTGGTTTCACGTAATCGTGAAGGAAAGGTAGTAGGTTGTTAACTATCAGTTTGATTTTGGTTTTATCATCTAGTAAAAGATCTATATTCCCTAATAAATTTTCAATTTTATTTTGGAATTGATTGAGTGAATCGAAATCAATTTTGGATAGCTTTTGAGAGTCAATAAAATTTTCTGTTCAAAGAAAATAGTCAGTTTTTTCAATGCTACTACTATGTTACCTCTTTCATACTCGATTCATTGAGTTTTCATGATATGGTAACCTCGATATAATCGTAAGAAACCCATGAGTTATTTTTTGAGTAATTTGGGAGTTTAACAGTAAATAAGCTGTTCGTTATCCTGAAAATTCTGCGAAATACTAAAATTGTCCTCAGAAATGTTTAGTGAAATTGACAGCTTCTTTAATGTAAAACTTGCAAACTATTCAAGGGTTCCCGAGGGCTAAGTGATCACAATATCATAAAAACCATCAAAACCAAATCTATTGAAGATGGAAATACAGTTGTAGCACTAAGCAAAACTGATTATATTGTATTGCGGGTACAAGAGTTTGTGTGAAATTGATTTGAACATAATAGCTCTTCAAAACCAGTACATCGAAATAGACCAGACATCATAATACTCTTGTTCAAAAGCTCAACCAAGTACGACATCTTAATGAAATTTCAATACAAGAAACAGAAGTAAATATAGAAAAACATTTTTGGATATTTCAACGCTTAAATACGAAGCCTACATTTCGATTTTTCCAGAAAGATTACATTATTGGACACCAAATTCGGTATTTATATTATGTTTCGGTATTTACTTTGATCTTGAAGATTTCCTAATTCCCACCATTGATACAGTTCTCATTGACTATTCAGTTATATGGAAACCACGTTGATCACTTGTTTGCGTGAAGCTTTACTTATATTCTATTCATGACTGAAATTCATGTTTATATAAATTTGAAGCATAATGAGTAACTTTTCTTTTTCAATAAATAAGCCTTGTGAAAAATACTACATAATATGATAACGAGAATCGTAATGGAGTTTACTGAAATATGTCAACGTTGAATGATATTAAAGCAATCATATAATTTAATTTTCACATAAAAATCTGATTTTACTGAAGGAACATTTCTTATATTCTCTTTCAGTCCTTTTACAAAGTGGTTTCAACAGGATGACGGTCTATAAATTCAATGATAGGTTTGATGATTATCTGATATAAAGGCACACTTCAATGGCCGGCGACATACCCTGATCACATCCGCTTAAACTTTTCATTGTAAAAGTTTGTGAAGACGTGTACGGTGAGTAGATAACAGAGATTTCAGAATATTGTAAGACAAATTGGAGTAATTCAACAACTGAATGTTAACAATTCTGTGAGAATAAATCTGCATATCGAATTTAGAAGCACGATCTTCCATGAATTTGTTCTATTTTATAAATTTTTCGAAATTTTTCTCAATGATTTGTCTTCATAAAAGACTCCATAGAAGAATTTTATAACTAGTGTCATGGAGAATTATTTCTATGATTGCATATCCAGAATTCTAAGAGAAACAATTAACAAATAGAAACATACATATTTCTGGAGAGCTAAATATTTCTTGTTCTCTTCCTAATCATAATTCTCCTAAAATAGGAAAATTGTGAGTATGTTCTCGAGAATTTCGCGAGTGAAACTTTTCTCATGAACAGTCTTTCATTAGCCTCGAAGAAGTGTCTGTAGTTTTTTCCTTTTTGAAAAATATTCAATAACTGAAGAAGGTCGACAGCTTTCTATCAATTGGTGGAATATCAATTTTTCCCCATGATTTAAGAACGGATAAGAAGTGAAGAGTACGTGAGAAACCATAAGAGTGCTTATCGAATTAAAATGAAAATAATAGGATTAAGTTTTACGAAAATAACTCGGTTCAACGTTCAATATATAGCTCCGCGAGGATTCAGATCCAGGGTGAGCACAGCAAAAACCTAAGCAATTTTTCAAAAGAATTGAATACGAGTTCGAAAATTAGAAGACATTATGGTGTTTTTCCTTGCACGATTCCATACCGTTCTGCAAGAACAGTAACTACTGGAGAAATTACTTTAATCATGCAAGGATATGATTATTCCCAGGAACGAACATGCATCTATTCATCATCACTATCAATACTCGCATGACCATATGTGAGCTATTGCCAAATCTTCTTATGCTGAATTCTGTTCTCTTTTCAGGACTAAGCAGTATCGTAGCTGATGTTTCATACAAAGCACAAATGGGACCTGGTCACGGAAAATCTTTCCATGTGTAGAGCTCCGAAGTCAATTATTCATTGCATCTATTGGATAGTGTCCAGAAGAGAACAGTAAGCCTTATCGACACTCCAGAGAACTCACATGATCTCTAGGATCTCGCTCAGAGGCGGCAGATTGCTCTCATTTCCGAAGATAGTAACAGCTCTAAAGAACTGATAGGCTTGGATCCAGAAATAATCCAGTTTCAGAGAAGAACTAGGCTCGTGGAAACCTCTCATCAGTGGGCGGTCCAATTTACAACTCCACTTACCTCTCCTCATTAAATTTTTTTGTTTAGAGGGATAGTGTGCTCTGAAACTCGCTTTCATCGAACATCTTCACGATAAATCACAATTTGGCCCTTTTCAAGAAGCGAATTCAATGGTCTTGAACGGCCACAGCTGTGGCATGACTTGCATCGTCTCCTCCTCAAGAGTTGAGAAAAAAACTTGAGAGATATTTTTTCAATTAGTTTCAGGCAATTACTAACGAACGAAATGTTTGCGAATCACATAAGAAGCACAAAATGCTTGATTAATTGGTCATGAGATGTTTCGCTTCCAGTACTTGTCCTCACGTATAAAATTAACAATCTTAACTCAGAAAAGATGTTTAATGCTGTATATCTTGCCGATTACTAATTTTCAAAATTAACTGAAGGCAGAGCTGTTACATCTACGTCACCATAGATCCTTCATTCCAGCAGTCTACTACAATTTCAACTGTCCAAATTCTTCAAAAAAGGTGACTTTATTGTCCGGTGTGGTCTAGAGTTGGTAATTTTTGTGTGTTACTTTTATCCATGACATGGAGATCCTACACACCCTAGTAATTAGAACGGACGGAGCCTTCATTCGAGCAGTGTGATACACCTCCAAGAATCCAAATTTTCGCATCGAAGGTGGTGATATTGTCCAGTCTGTACCTCTGAAGGTGACTAAGGGTTGTCCATTTTTCTCGGATCGTGTTCTGCTTTAATGGATATTGTCCAGTCAGAATGCTTGTCATCTGTCATCTCTCGTAGTTTCTGTCTTGACACTGAAAGATATTTCCGGATTTTTTTTTCTGTAGGATACTCCAGAAGTTCTCTCTGGCGAATCTACAGCTTTCCGCACCATTCAATAACATTTTGAACTGTACTGTGGCCTTCGAGCATTTTTGTCCAGATTTGCAATGATCGTAGACCCAAAGTTTTCATTATCATCTGCCTGAACTGTCATTCAATTAATGTTTGCGCTTGAATGTTACCTCTGTACTGTGAGAAGCTATTTATCCAACAAAAATAGGTACTGCCGGTGACAGAAGATTGTTTACTGTCTTTGTAAAATATTATAGTTTTTTCCTTCTGATTCCTTCAGAATATTTTTGCTGCGGCTAGAGTTAGACCTGTCAGAGCTATGCCAGTGATATTTCTGTCTTTGTCTATAGCAATGGAAGACCTGTCAGAGCTGTGCCAGTATTATTGCTGTCTTTGTTTATAGTCCCAGCTGTTTTTGGTAAAGGCTTCCCGAATGAACTCACCGCGTTCCTTCTTCATTCTTTGAAGTTCCATGTAGATTTCAATATTTTCTTTGGAAACAAAAGTAGGATGTGTGATGTGTCGAAATCCAATTGGAGTAACATTTTGCCAGCAGTGGTATCTCAGTGTTCTCTCAGATCCACAGGCGCTGCCTCGTTTCCTCCAGCTGGAATACGGTATTTTATCCACAGGGGCGAATTGCGTCATATTTTCCATAGCCGTGTTCTGTCAAAAGAAGTCAAGTGGTGGCAGGCACTGCATGATCTCCAGAGCTAATATGAAAATCATGTGCTCAGATCTAGTAACGATTAAGCAAGCTATTGTCTGCAACTGATTGAACTTCATTTGGGTTTCATTCTCCAGGTTTTGTTTGTTCTGAGGTCCTGTTCGTAAGGTATTTACGCTTTCTTGAGTCTTCGCTCTAAGTATACTCTCCAGTCAAAATTTGTGTAGTGAAAGACAAAGTTCTCCTCATCACCATCTCTTTCTAGGTTTTCAGGGGGGCCATATTCTCTTTACGAGTTTTCTTTTATTTGAAAACCATCTGCACCCTATTTCAGAGAATTCCGTCAAACTTTCGACTAAGCATTGTGAATATGTCATCTGCACATGCCATTCTGTCAAAACTTTCGTGTTGAAGCTGCGAAGAAGACAATATCAAAACTTTTTGAAGAATTAAGTAAATCATTTTGGTCCAACAAGACTTGGTTCTTTCAAATACTCAAATGATAGAATATCAGATTCATAAATTAGGAAGAAGCACAATTAGAAAAGAAGATTCTGTACCCACTCTGGAGGATATACGCCCGTGTTTCAAGGATCTAGTAGTTTCATATTAGAAATTTCATCTCCTTTGAGATTGGTACTGAAAATTTGTTAGTTGTTGAATGTCTCTGAATTATTCGTAAGAAACTCAATGTCTTTTTTATAATTTATTGATAATTATATAAATGTTCAGATGATAGTGAAACATTTTAATGTGTTATTCTGAGCGTAATTCTGAATTCAATCAACTATCACTCGTAATTTTTAAACTTTTATCGAAAATGAATTTCTGTTTGAACTCGTGAACTATACAAGTCAATATTGATGATTCAACAACTGTGTTCTGTGTTTGAATGAGAGAGGTATGAACTTTTACAGCTGCATCGAGGTTTTTTATTGTTTATATAAAACCTGTGATTCTTGTATAAATTATTATGCCAAGCATTTCGAACCACTGTTTTAATCGGGAAACGTTAATGATACAAATAATTTCCAATTATATCCTACAGCATGTCCACGCCACAACCATAAAGTTTCCAATGTTCAATAAAAATTTCCTAAACCACATCACATATATTAGAAAACCAATTTCCTGTGAAATATAGCTATTAGTGGCGTTTAAACGAGTGTCCAGCTGGCGTCCGTCGCTGCTATAGCTATCCAAGGTCCACTTCCATATACAAACATACTCGTTTCATGTTTTACAGATGCGAACTTGTTTGTACGAAGTAAGAACGATACCCGAGAGACCTGGAGCAACGTGCTTCAAATCACTTTAATGGCTCTTTATTAGTTTACATTCAAACATTAACGATCCTAACAGGATTTGCCCCGAATGTATTGTACCTACCTTTCAGCGTATATTTTCGTTAAAATTTTTGCAAAATACCTTTCCTTTAGATACGTGGACTGATTTTATAATTATCCAACATTTTGTGTACGGTGAGTTGAAATTACAGTTAGATGATATTTTTGATAGTGAATTCTGTTTTAAGCGCTTGTTATTTTTCCTGAATTTCACAAAAATAGAAATGTATATTTCATAATAAATAAAAAAAGCCCTGACTACTGAAATTTAACGAAAGGAGAAAACATTGTACACAATTAAGTTTTGGATTGTAGAAAAAATTCCACAATTTTTTCGTTTCATTTTATATATATGACATTGATTCTTGCCAACTTTCATGATTCCAAGTACCGGGAGATAATTGAATAACAAATAGAGTTTTTACCATGTTTGTACTACTAACAAACAAATTAAATTGATAGATCACTGATACCGCGGTTTTGAACTCTCGTTCATAATCAAACAGTATGAAAACCAAATACAAAATTGCATGACATACATGAATGGCTCCTTATTCCGATTTCGAAAAACCAGATATCAGATATGATGTTCACAAACTATTGAAAGTGAGTTATTCAAATATTTCCAAAATTTGGGATTTACTTAAATCAATTCGGCTCTTCATTATATGATAGTTGTCATTAAAAAGTGATTTAAAAATTTCAAGTGATTCTAGGTAATTGAGTTTAGTGAAGAGTTATGAATAGTAAAAGCGCCAGGGTGTAAAAAAAGGATTTTATGTTGTAGCATGTATATACGTATCTTCGTCAATTGCTCAAGGTGAATGATGGCCACGAGAAACTCTTCCTGGTAAAATCATGATGTGTTATGCGATTTGAATCTGTAGAGATTCATTATTAATTCCTTGATCCTTCAAGACCTTCAATACTTGCGGAGTACAATAGAGGCGTTGTTGTCAAATTAATTTAAGCTTTGAACTAAGAAATTGCGGTTTGAAACTTCTTCAAAATAGTTAGCATCATGTATGTAATGTACATCTACTTAGACATTGTCTATCTGCAATAAATTCTTTCTATACGTTTCACAAAAAATTAAAGCGTAATCAATTTGAGAGCAATCGTATTTTTAATCCTGTTTCAAACACCTCTCTCCCCTCTACCTCCAGACAGGAATACGTCGACAATCACTATACGAATACAAATCTTGATTTGTCTTCAGAAAGCACTTAATTCAATTCTTGTGGCCAATCTTATAGAGTAACCATGGGCTGCATGTGAGGCACTCCTCAGTCAGAAATCCAGATGATAAGGATTTTATACAATGCTTAGTTAATGCAGTGACTGTTTTATGTTTTTATAAATCAAGAGTGATTATCTTTGAGAAACTATTTGTATTCCAAGAAATGATTTTAGAGCCAAACTATCAAACTTGAACTAAAAGCAAGCTTTTCTTT
This sequence comes from Cryptolaemus montrouzieri, assembly GCA_013387265.2. Lineage (NCBI taxonomy): Eukaryota > Metazoa > Arthropoda > Insecta > Coleoptera > Coccinellidae > Cryptolaemus > Cryptolaemus montrouzieri. The sequence continues at coordinate 55,890,527 of JABFTP020000001.1, forward strand.
CCATTTTAATTTGATTTACCTAATATATTCTATTATTATCGTTCTAATAATAAATGACAAATTAATTTTCGAAACAGTAACTTGTAATAAGTATTCCATAAAATTTGAACAACAGTGACCAATTTCTTGATGCAAATCTGTTCCAAATGATTAATGAAAGACCAGTGTATTATAGAACTAATAGCTCTTAATAAGGGTTAAAATCCAAATATTATAACTGAATTACTTAAAATGTCATGAAGCCTAACAGACTAAACGGTACCGCTTATCGGCAATTTCTTGAGGAGAAGTTACCTTTATTGCTCGAGGATGTGCCACTTTTGGTGAAAAACATAATGTGGTTCATGCATGACGGGGCACCAGCACATTTTTGTGGAGAAGCTAGGGAATTCTTGAGTAATACATTTAACAACCGATGTATAGGTTGGGGTGGGCCAAAACCGAGGCTTCCTAGGTCCCCAGACTTAAATAGTTTAGACTTCTTCTTATCAGAATATCTCAAAAGTTTAGCTTATACCACTCCAGTAAACACTGTAGAAGAATTGAATAACCTCTTGTGACACGATAGGAAATACCCCAGGAATATTTCAAATAGTGCGTAATAATATGCGAAGAAGGACAGAGGGCTGTATTCTTGCAGGTGGAGGAAATTTCCAGCAATTTATTTAGTTTTCAATTGTTCTGCTTTTTACTTTGATATTTAATGAGTATAAGTTGTGCCTCAGAAAACGAGCTATCTAAATAAAAGCAAATTTTGGGCCTACCTATCGAGTATTTCTACTTTTTTTTATTTAGCCAATAACATACAATTCGAATAATTCAAATTCAATAATTTTTCACTCGAAAACGGTTGGAGATACGAGAAAATTACAGGTGTCATAATACTTTCTAAATTCAACGAAAATGACGATAATTGATTGTATGCTGATCAGTTGCGTACTGCAAAAAAGTTTGAAAGGGCAAAAGGAGGTATGGTCTCGGAAAATAAAACACCTTGTGAATTTCATTTAAAATCTAAGACGTGTAATGATGGTGGCTGTGAAAAATAGCTTGCATTCCAAGTTGGGGCTGAATATCTCAAAATCTGAAGAAGTTTCGAAGAGAAAACCAATTTTTCAGGAAATTTCAACACCCGACAGCTCCGTTACGAAGCTTTTGCGGACCTATGTTTATGTAAACTTTTTTTCTTAAAATTGCACGTAGACTAAAACTTTCAAGTTCTGACATACTATTATGTGACACCCTGTATACAAACGGGGATCACATTGATTATGATTAAATATAAAACATTTTTCCTAACATGCAAAAGTTTTCGGACTTAGTACAGCACAACTTAGAAATCTACAAATATGCCTCAATAAGAACAAACCAAGAAAATTTTTCGAATCAATCTTATTCGCGTCAAATTACTCGATTTTCTGTATTTTATAGGTACGTTAGATTTTTATATTCCACCCACACGTTCTTCATTGTGCCGAGAATGTACAAGCAACCCTTCGTCAACTCGATTCTATTGGATCAGAACCCTTAAGAGTGCTGCTTCACAGTATGAAAATTCTATTCAACGACACTCCGCTTAGACAAAGTGTCTTTTGCAACAAGGAAGAAGGCGCCTAAGGATACTTCCAGTTTAAAATTAAAATCAGCATAATCTACAACAAGGGTGTGCGAGATATTGTACTATTATAAGCGATATGAAAATGCATGTAGCTGTTCCCGTTTTTTACTACAAGTTGCAGTTTCCAGAAGTTCCCAAGTTCATTGTTCCCGAGCTCTCATTAAGTCTTGCGAAATGACGTTCTGTTCATTTGAATAGAGAATGCAGACAAGCATCCAATTCATTTCTCATTAGGTGATAAGTACAATTCCACTTAAGTTGATTTGTAGGTGAGTTTACAAGAATAAACCCACTTTTAACTACAAAAATTTTATTTTGGACTGAATCAAATTGACAACAATATCATATCTACATTGTAGTAGATTTTTATTGAAAACTGTTATGTTCGAAATATCTCTAATGTAGATAATCCAAAACCATCTGGAAAATGAGAACTATTGAAAAAAGAATTTGTACATTTTATGGTCTTCTTAATGTATGAATTATAATGTTTTCGATTCATATCAATATTATGGGCTGTGGAGAATTCAGACATGAAAAGAAAAACTTCATTCATTCATCCAAGTCTATTACATAACATTTAAAGAAACATCTCTTTGATAAAATTGAGTTACACCGATTTCTTTTTTCTATGTGAATACACTTCTTAGAAACAGTAGATATACATTGAACTAATTCAATCTAGTTAAGACGGTGTCCTTGGAGCAGTTTCGTAGTTTCGGGAATAGCCAAAAGTCACACAGAGTTAAATCAGATGAAGATGGTGGTTGCAGAACGATATGCGTTGAGACAAAAATAATAAATCCGGTATCTACAAGGTGACCTACAACGAGTTCAATAAATTTTACACTGGTGAGTCATATAAAAAACCATCAGTACAGTAACACAAGGCCTAACAGATCATCCACTGCGGTATTCTGTACCATACCGGATAATTCCGTATTTAAAATCAATGGCTTTATAGCATTCTATCCCATTTCGCTCGATATTTTGATCATATTGTTCCAAACTTCATCCACGGTGGCTGGCTGGTTTTAATGCCTTCTTAATGTTCTATTGAGAATGTCCCAGACATGTTTGATGGAAAAGAGGTCTGGACTTCGTAGGCCACTCGATTGAAGTGTTTTCGGGGTCTTGGTTTTCATCTGTATTTACTACAAATAGTACATCTTCCTCTAAATTATCTGTTAAGTACCTCTGTGTATTTAGTGATGCATTATTTATGAAGATGCGTGCGGGCATTCGAAGAAATTCCTCCCCAAACCATTATTGGACCTGCACCGAAGCCAGAGGTAAGTAAAACGTTGCACTAGGTATAGCCCTGAGTTCAACATCTTTACACTAGAGGCGCTCTCTAGTGTAAAGATGCAACGAAAAAGACAAAATCTCGACTTATCTGTTTACAAAACCGTCCCTCGGTAAGCTTCAAACGAATTGACATGTTATCTGGCAAAATTCAATCAGGCTCTTCAATGTGCTGCGGTTAAAGCAGGGCCTCGAACCAAATATCCTGAGACATTGGCGTATCCTTCCAATGCTAATTTGCAGTCCACTGTTTTGTCGAAGATGCAATTTCAGGAGCTTAGCAGTAGCGAAACGCGATCAATGCAATGCATAGTGTTCTAGATTATCAAATCTGGGATTTTTGGAAGGTAGCAATTTGAGATAGAATAAGGCTTCAGATATGCTTCATAATGGATTCTCCCACTCTCTTTTGCCATTTCTTCTTGAAAAATAAAAGAGAAAAGGCAGTGGCTCTGACCGTTCACGGATATTGTTGTACTCTGCTGTACTCCAGTAAATGAGAGAACAGTTGCGACTTGTTGATGATCTATATAAACAATTAAGTACGGTACATTAAAGCCTGTTCAGGAACAAGTTACAGTATTCCTATAGACTCGAAGTGAGGAAAGAAAAAGTTGCATATAATAATGCTCTGATCAACAGGGCTGTGAACGAATCTGAAGTGTCTTGGAAAATTGCAATGAGCTTCATACTGACAAGTTCAACGAGTATTTCACAACAATGGCTGTACTTTTCGTACTTTTGCGTAATATTCCAACATTTAATAAGGATCTAGATGAAACTTTCAAAAAACAGGTACAGCCTGATATAGAGTTTGCTTTCGAAGAAGTGGGGTACACCGTTGTTCATGTTTAGGCGTTCTGGGTCTACTGACTGCTCTGGCTTTTCTAAAATTATCAATACAAAAAAATAATTGATCGATGAAGCCTGAACTACGTGATAGTTGATATTCATAATGAATAATAAAATGAAACAAGTTACTATGTTTTAATTATCACTAATTTATTGATGTTAAGAATGACCAAATTTTACATTGGTTGGACCGGTTTCGGACATACGTCCATTATCAACAACAAGCTGATGAAAACTGAATACTCATGTACAATACAGGAATGACCATCAATAAAGTGCTAGTAGAGGTCACAGTAACTTGAATAGTGGTGAGTAGTAGGTAATCAAGTCTACCTGGTCGTTAAGGAGCTTAACCCTTTCTACCGTAGATGCCTTGAAAATTTCCATAGATTCGAAGAGATTGAGTTTATAAGATATATCATAGGAATGAAGAATTTTTAGCTGTTGAAGTTCTGGAAAAGGACGACATTCATTCAGACAATGTGCAGCTAAAGCTGAATCATATTTCTGATGTAGGAATGACCGAAAATATTCTTTGTATCTAGCCTTGAAACAGCGTCCTGTTTGATAGGAATTGCACGGAGAACATGTTAATTGGTATACTCTTGATTTTTCAAATTTATCGGTTTTATCTTTTGTGTTGAAAAGCAGGCTTGACAATTTGCTAACTGGTTTGAATGCAATATGACTTTTTTATTATCAGACAAAACTCTGTTTTGTCAGTTCAATAATAAGGTATGTTCACAAAATGATGGTTCAGCTATGGGTTCACCCCTCAGTCCCTTCCATCTGAAATTTTCATGTCTAATTTGGAAAACACTAAAATTATGATTTCACCTTTGACGAAAAGGCATATTCTATTTTGGTACCGATATGTTGATGACATTTTAGCCTGTTTAATTGGAACGAATAGACATTTGGAAATATTCCGGAATTTCATTAATAACATTCATCCTAAAATTAAGTTCAAAGGAGAAACGGAAGTCGATAGTAAAATTAATTTCTTAGATCTATCAATTACCCGCGAGAATAATAACCGTTTATTATTTAATATCTTCAGAAAACCATCGTACACAGATAATGTCATACCCATAGATTAATTTCACCCGTATTCTCGAAAAATAGCAGCCTTCAAATCCATGATTCACAGAGCAATTTCTTTGCCTTTATCGGACATGGACCGAAAAACAGAATTTAACACGATTATGTTAATAGCAGAGAACAACGGCTTCGATATAAAAGCAATAGAGAGTTTAATCAATCGAAAAATACGCAACAACACATTCAACATGATATATTCCCAATCCAAGAGGGAAATGTCCGAAAAATTTATGTCTCTAACATATTTTGGGAAGACGTCAGAACAGGTTGCTAGAATTTTGTCTGATAGTTTATTTTGCATTCAAGCCAGTTAGCAAATTGTGAGGCCTGCTTTTCAACACAAAAGATAAAACCGATAATTCGAAATATCAAGAGTATACTTTTCAACATGTTCTGAGTGCAATTCCTTTTATGTAGGTCAAACAGGACAGTCTTTCAAGGCTAAATACAAAGAATATTTCCGGTCATTCCTACATCAGAAATATGATTCAGCTTTAGCTGCACATCGTCTGAATGAATGCCATCCTTTTCCAGAACTTCAACAGCTAAAACTTCTTCATTCCTGTGATAAATCTTATAAACTCAATTTCTTTGAATCGATGGACATTTTCAAGGCATCTAGGGTAGAAAGGGTTAAGCTCCTTAACGACCAACCAGGTAGACTTAGTTACCTACCAATCACCATTATTCAAGTTACTGTGATCTCTACTAGCATTTTATTGATGGTAATTCCTGTATTGTACATGAGTATACAGTTTTCATTAGCTTGTTGTTGATAATGGACGTATGTCCGAAACCGGTCCAACCAATATAAGATTTTGTCATTCTTTACATCAATAAATTAGTGATAGTTAGAACATAGTAACTTGTTCTATTTTATTATGCATTATCAATACAAAAAACATTAACATTATAATCCACCCAGCAGCCATATTTGTTAATGAATGTATTCATACGGGTGTCTTCGCGCAATGCCTGAAAATCTCTAAAATGATTCATATGTTCAAAAAAGTGGATATAGCCGATATGAAAAACTTCAGTGAAATTATCGAGAAGATATTGTGCAACCAAATGGTTAACTATTTGGGAAGTACAGGAGCATATGCAATGGGTTTTTGTTTTTCATCTTATCTAGGGATATATCTATATAAGGATATACTTTTATATGAGTTGAATGGGTGTGGATTCAGTGACTTGAATAGTCGAATCATATGCTCGTAACATGTATCTGTTAATGGCAAATACTCGAAAAATAGGTGTTTAAATACTGGTGTTCCTCAAGGGTCCATATTGGGACCAGTCTTCTATATTTGTGAACTACTCCTGTTAGATCGATCAGATTGGTCGCTGACGATGCGACTTTGTCTGCCAAAAGTGGAGAGCTTGCATTGTACCCACAGAAAAATCGCCGAATTTTATGGCTCCAGAGCTATGAAATTTCTTGATATTTTCCTTGATCTAAGATTAGTAGAAACTTGTTTGTATTGCCACAGTTAGCAACAGTCATTCCATCGACGGTCTTAAGAACAGTTTGTTTTGCCACAGTTGCGTCTCACTTGAGATCGTGCATTGTATTATAAGGAAATTGTGGCTTTCGTGAGTTGCTCTTTCTACTACAACTTCGAGCAGCCAGGGTGGTAGCTCCACTGGGCTGTAGATCAACTGTCAAGGACCTACGAATTCACATGCTTCCTTCTCTATATGTCCTGGAATATTTAGTATTAGCTCATAAATACAGAGAAAGTATCCTTACTAACTCAGATGTTCATAGTTATCACACAAGATACGACTGACCTTAGAATCGATTATTTCAGACCAAATCACTCTCTACATGGGATGAGCTTCTATTCTAGATAATCTTCAATAGATTGCCTATTTAAGTAATAAATTATTTTATTTGTTTATTATTTTATTTATTAAAATTCGAATTCTTGTGAACATTCGATATTTCTAACGTAATAATCAATGTATCTACTTTTTTACTATATCAAAAATATTCATTTCTTCAATGAGGTGATGTTATGTATGTCAGCATCGATTATATGTATGTTCTTTGCTGATTATTCTAATCTAACCTAGGCAAACGAAGAATATTTTGAACTTCCCAATGTATATTTCATATTGTACTTTTAGCTCAATTCTACTGGGGATTCTACATTGTGAAGAAACACTTGGAGATGCTCAACTGAGAATTAATAATATGCAACATTATAAAACTGAGTCACATTTAAATTAATCAACACATGACCATTTTGCATGTCTAGATATCCCTCCTATCTATTAATAAAGCATAATAATGTAATTTTGTTTGAATGCAAGAGCATAATAATAAAAAAGTGAAATAATGAAATACTGTATTTTAATTATGAGGTACTATTTCGATATATTGCTAGGTAATTTTATCACGCAATCACGCAATAAAATTCCTTGAGTGTTTTGAATTTGCAAAGTTGAGATGACGGATATATGTTTACACGACATAAAGAGGTCATTTCAATTAAAGTTATGTTGGTTTCACTGAGTAGAATGTTCATAAAATATATAAATAGATGATTCTTGGATATAACCATAGAGAAACTGGACTTTTTAACTGTCAGTCTGCCATATAAACAATAGATTTGTTCCTTGGATTCTAAAAAAGTGCATTTTGTTAACTGAAATATGATATCGGGATATTTTTCATAATGACTAATACATGAAGGAAAGGGTTGCTCAAAAGTGGGAATCTTATTCCATACTGGTGTATCCAAGTTTGACCCCGGCTATATATATAAGATAATGAGGTGTTTCTAAATTAATCGCAGTGTGATTTTTCGAAGACATTTTACATTCTAAAAATATTCAGTCGTAGATGGAAAGTTGATGTAAACTTTCTAATTTCGAATAGATCTCCCTACTTATGATGATTTGAGAAATGTACCACTTTCGGGTACACATTGAACGGTATAGAAAATTCACTTTTCGTAATACTACTTAAACTTGAGATGTCGTAAACGAAGTATAACTTAAAAATTAGAAAAGTTATGGAGAAAATTTGGACAGTTTCAAAGACCAAAAATGTTTGTGTTTTAACAACATCAGCAAAAAAATCTTAAGAATATACAGGGTCTTTAAAAATCAGTAGTGAAATTCGAAACAAGAACCGTGAGAATGCTCTTGTTTTTTTTTTGTGAAAAATAAAAAACACATCATATTGCGATAATACTTTTGAAATTTGATTATTGGCGAAATACTTTAATGGAATGCACAAGTCAATAAATTATTGATATACTAGTGATATATGGTCAGTATCATAGCAATATTAGTAAGATCCATAGAACATTCAGTGAAAGTAAGCAAAATTCAAGGCCCTTGAATAAGCTCCTCTGAATATCCGAACATTTCTTTCCACTAACCGCAAACCGTAAACATGATTCACGAATATTTCAACGAATACATAATTCCACTCTCCATGATTTGAAATAAATTAGAATTATTTTTGTTAATTAAAAAAAAATTCCAGGTCTGTTATCGCTATTCAGTGTTTCGGTACAGAAAATATTCATACTCATTTTTCGATTATATGTGATTTCGAAATGTCGTAGTATTCGACGACGCTTAATCTGGTTCGTTTTCAATGGTTGTTCTGGAGATTGGATATTTTTAAGACAATGTATATTAGCAACCAATGAAATCATAATTGCTACTTGCTTCAAATTATTGAAAGCACTATCACACTTTTCTCCATCCTTGTCCAGAAGAAAATCAAATTCTGTTTCACTCAATATTACAATCCAAACAACATACTCAAAATTCAAAATGGAAACAGTTGTAATAATAAATTCCACGGTTTTCATTTAAACAATTTTAATCCTCGCTCATCGGTCATTTTGTATAAGAAGAAAAGATTAGAACGAAGTGATAAAATCACAGTAAAATCTTCTTCTCAAAAAGTGGAATATTTCATAACCCGTACGATTAATACTTCAGAAAGTTTACATTTTTGAATCGGCATCTATCGCTAAAATTATTCTTTTTTTCGAGTTCTCAATATATATATATATATATATATATATATATATATATATATATATATATATATATATATATATATATATATATATATATATATTCTTTTAAAAAGTGAGGATTTACAAAATTCGAATAATTGTATTTACAATAAATGCTTATTTCTATGATTTTGGGAATATACCCTGAGGGGTGAGTTCTCAATAACACCGCAGAACAGCAATTCTGATAATTGAGTTATGGCACACTGTATAGGCCTTATTTCTCATGACGATTTAAAATCAGTGATGAAAGCTTCTGTATTTCTGTGGTCTTTTAATTTTGACGAGCACCTTTAGCCTCATCGTCTTTCCTTAATCTTCTTTCTACTGTTTTCTTTTTATTGTATTATTTTAGGAAGTTTAACTCTTTCCTACTTATGGTATTAGGTCACCAGCCTCTCTTTGAGGTTTAGATCGAGTGAAGATAGCTCTGTTATCCCCCCTCGTTTGTTCTGTTTTCTTTGTATTCGTGTTCTCTTTTCCACTGGAGCAGGAAAATGTGTTTGTCTGTTTTTTTGTGTTTGTATTATCTTTTTTATGTTTTCGTTTTCGTGTTCCTTCATTCTTCCTGAGAATTTTTTCCTTTTCTTGACAATCATTTCCTCTAGCGTCGTAATTTTGACTTCTCGTCTTATTTGTTAATTTAATATGTACCTGGGACTCCCAATTGCATTTCGGTATCAGCTTTTGTTTAGGAAATATATTTAACTGGAATTGAAAAAAACTTTCTTCTGTAAGATATTCTTGCAAATTTAAAAGTCAGTGAGCTATTCTGAATACTCCAATAATAGTCAGCCATTATATTGGGTTCCACCATCATTCAAAGGGCCTGGTGGAAATGCTCGCCCAGTTCTTCACATAGATATTCAAGATTAGCAGGAAAATAGCCTCGGTGGTAGTGAAAAAAGTGTAGCTTGATGAACATGTTACATAATTACAATTTGAAAGTGACTTAATAGTTGTTCATCTTCCTTACTTACTTCAAAAACATTTCTGAACAAGCCAAACAAATTCTTTCCATGCATTTATCTCAATCTGTATCATAGATCCAGTAAAACTTTAGTCTTTTGTTTTCTCAGTTTGTTGTTTGTTGATCTTATATGTGGACTGCTTTTATTTGTTTTGCCAACATGAGTTTTGGGAACTTTTGGGATAAGAAAAAGAAACAATTTCCATTATTGGTTAGAGCTTTAACAGGTCGTTTCATGAGCTCTACTTTTAGATGCAATCGTAGCAATATTATGCTATTCCTTGACACTAAATGTGGATTTAGCACGTTTTGCTGTCCTGGAATTAGCCCTTTCCAAGTAGGCTCTACCAGATCACAAGCAGACTAAACAGGTGTAACCACTTTGTTAACCTGAAGGAAAGTTAACCATTTCTAAATCAACATATATGAGCTAATTGTTTTCTGTATACTTTATTTTGTCCAGAACCCAAGCAATATTCTAATTTTTCTTGAGTAGAATGTGCAATGCAAGCATTTTGACTCCATTTCGACGGATACATGAACACTTATATGCAATTTCGTAATCTTGTTGCAGCCATTTAACGAGGCACATCATTACAAAATACAAAATCATCTTCTCCATTAGAATATTTGAATAAATTCTGTTCTTTGGTGAGGAAATAAAAACTTTAGTTTCTAGCTATTATGGGACAAACTGAATCAAATAAGAAATCAGAGGATCAGGTGAAAATTATTATTAAAATGTTGATAGAACAAGTTTGATCGGGTGGTTAGATTATTTCTAGGCTAAATCACTCAAACATAGCACCATTATAGTGGTACATAATCATTTCAGGAGCTCGGAATTTACTTCGAAGAGAAACAAAGAAAACCAACGCTCGTCCAAAGCTAAAAAAAAGAATGGTTAAAATATTTACAATTACTAGTGAATCAATTTTCATCCTGACTCATCCGCAATTTTTTGTAGTTGAAATGTTCAAGGCTAATTGTAAATTCGAAGAACAGAAATTAAAAATTCTTGGAGAGGACTTGGTTTTCAGGGATGAATTTATACAATTTGGTAGTAGCAAATCTGTAACAAGTTTTGATTTAGATTAAATCAATGATTAGTTTTATCTATTTATCATATCATTATCAGTTGTAGTGGTTGCAATTTGAATTAGCTTTTGTACCATTTTTTACTTGATTAGATCGAAGTGATAAATAACGTGTATGTCCGAGACGCCGATATCAAATGAGATTGTACATAAATATCCAGAAAAGTTTTGCCACATTTTTTGGTTCGTGTTTCACCACTGACTGACCCTGTACATTTTCACGATTTCTTCCGCTGATATTTTGAAAACGCCGATATATTCTCCAAGTATTTTACCATATTTTCTATAATTTTCAAGTTTAAATTTTTTCCCAGAAATGCGATGAGTATCTACCACTAGAAATATCCTGTTTGACAATGAGAATAGTAAATTCTGTCGATTCGTTGTTTTTTAGTTGAGTTTATTTGTTTTTGTGATGAGAGTAACTGAATCGAAAGAGAATTGAATCATCATTAGGCCAAATCGCTCATGTATCACACCACCTTGGTGAAACCATGTCAAAATCTGTAAATATACTTCGAAGAGAAATAAAAAACCAACGCTCATATCCAAATTCAACATAAACTTCAATTGAATGATCCACAATTTTCAGTATAACGAATTTGACCCTGGCTCATCCGCCATATTGTATCGCATAACTTTTCAGAAGGAAGAGATGGATTTTCAGGGATACATTTATGCAATATACTTGAAATAAATCCTAAGATAGTTTACATGAATTAAAAAAAAAATAATATTCATTTATTTGTGAACAACAATAATGGTTGTAATTGCAGTGTAGAAACTTTACAGCTTTCCTAAAATTTTTAATTTAATTAGTAAAACGTGATGAAATCACGAGTGTGCCTGTGGCGCAGACATCAAGTGGGACTGCACATAAATATTCCGGGGAGATTTTACGACTGGAATTGGTGATAATGTAACGAAAGAAGTTGAAACGTTATTTTCAGGATTATATTTCCACTGGCGTGATTAAAGCAGCTTATTTTTTCTAGATTTTCGAAGAACTACAATTTCTATTTGTCTATCACTTAGATCTTCGAAATTTTTTCCAATAAAAAATCATTTGTTACTTCACTGATACGATCTCTCAAATTTGATCAATCGTTCATGTATATTAGCTATTTACTCCTTTCACATGGTAATATTGATTTTCCATTGCTTTCCTGATTCACTTATTATTCTGACATTTTATAAAGTAAGTTTGTATTAACACAAATTTAGCGAAGTCAATTTCAAATTTTGCACAGTCCACTAAGGACAAACAAAAATAATAATCTAACCCCCTAACACGCAACTGATTTCACAACAAAACCGAATAATAGCTTCAAATTCCACACTTTTCAGAGAACAGTAGATTTGTTTTTTTTTCCAAGACTGAAATAAAAAATTCTGATTCCAACTAAGGAAATTATAATTTCATCCTTCAATTGGAACGTTAAACAATAGCACATGATATTCTGTTCATATTTGTGATGTCATATTTCTCACAGAAAATCAAATCCCTACTTCGCACTTATTTCAGAGTAAAGTTTGAAAATGTATAAAAATCTTTTTTCACGGAATTATAAGGCATCTAGCATAACCTAACCTATCAGATGTGAGCCGTGCTAATATGAAAAAGTACAAATAATTATATTTCCCAACAAATTGTTTATATTTGTTCCTAAACGTCTAAAACAGCAGTTACAGTTGTCACGTCGACACTCGAAGTTTAATCTGAGAAATCTACTTTATCGTTTAGCGAAGACCACTGTGAAATAAGTGTTATAGTTAGAACTTGAACTAACCTCAGATCTCCTAGAAATTAATTGACTTCCAGTTTTGCGTTGACATGGATGCTCTTCGACAGGCTGGTGAAAGAAGTTTTGTAGTTAGTATAAATAATTCGATTAATTAAAAATCTTCAATTTGAATAATTAATTAATTATGTACAATCAATCTGACAAAGATTCGACAGAAATATGTTCGTGATCATTAAAGTAAAATTGAGTTTTTAGAATTAGTCTGCAAAAGGTCCTCCAGACCAGCTAAAGACCTGATCAACCTTCAAGTTGAATTTATGTGTAATATAGATAAAGAAATTACACGAATTTAAATACACGCTATATTTCGTCGATGCTGCATATAACATAAATAATTTAATCGATCTTATTCTACAAAAGACTTATAAAATATAAATATTTCATCTCTTTTATCATGTGAGTGAAAAAACTCCAATCACAGCGAATAATGTCAGAATCTTCTAAATATTAGGACATTTGACTCAAAAATAAAATTTTTGTGAACAGTATGATCTTGTTATTATGACGAAATAAATAGAATTTGTGATTACTTGTCCATGAATGCATTTACTGACAATGCTCACTTCGCCGAAATAGAAATATTGATTGATCTAAAATACTTCGCGAGCGATAAAAATATCTGTGTATCGAAATCTGAGAAAGTGAAAACATATAAACATGATGTATATCGTTTTATTTTGATTCAAGAATTCACGGCTATTCTTAATTCAAGTCGATTTACTCAGTATATTCAAATTACAATTCATTGCAGTATAGGTTAACATAAAGAATCTAAAGGAAAGTGAGAAATAAAGAAAAGGTACCTAGGCTCCCACTAGGCAATCCTTTATATCTTCGTTTCGAAATATTAGTCTAGGTTTTTATCTTTTTCTTTAATTAAAGATTTTCTTCACCCGTTAACTGTAGTAGAACTGGTAACAAAAACGAGGTGTTTTGATTGCTATATTTCAATACAACGGTATTGTTAATACCTTCACGATTTGAAATTCATTTTTGTTCAATTTATAGTAGACTAGCACCAGAAAAAAACGTTTGCCTTTATAAAAATATTGTTCAGAAGGTCGTAACGTCATAGTGATACTATGTCAGAACTAAGAAATTCAGCGAGTTATTATAACACGAAATGTATTTACTATATTTTTCTGATATTTTATGAGTTTTTATAAGTAAATTGCATTGAATCTATGTACTTTGTCCTTTTTTATGAACCACAAAAATATGGAAGAAAATATTTTGAAATAATGCTGACAGATTCTTATTGTAATGTGTCACACATTACGATGCTCAAAGCAAAATTTAAAATAATGATAAAAGTTTCACCGAAATCTTCAATCAATTCTCTCAGTTCATAAGCGTTTAAGTATATAAAAACATAATTGTAAGTTAGCATCAGGAGAAACTGAATAGACGTGCACTAAAGATAAATGTCCAGCATTTTTTCCGAAAGTTGGTGCATCTGAGAGCCCTATTTGAATTCGAATAAACACCGTAACCACTAACCAGAAGAGTAACACATACTGCAACGACAAAAATATAAGCTCCTTTTTTGACTGAAAGGAAGATCAAGATATATGTGAAAAACATTCGAAAATTATCAAACAAGTTATGTGCCAAATTAGACATGTTCAACGACGAATGATCTCAAAATTTTATGGGATTACACAATCATTTCTACAGAAGAGACATACTCAAACTTGAGTTTCTAAAAAAATGTGTACTTTTCATGGATTTTTCAACGTCTATTACGTTCCTTTGGATTTTTATCTATCAACTGACAAATCAAGTAAAACATATCATTGTGCTTATCAAATATCAAAAACTACTGTTCAAGATCAGAAATGGTATTGTCTCCAACAGTAATAGTGATTGATTTTTGAATTGCTGTTCATCGTGTCTCGCTAAATATTTAACCAAACACAAAAATAAAGATAACAACTCACACAAGAAGTTTAGTACCGCCAAATTCAAAGATTAGGTTTGACTTACAAACATAGATACAATTTCCCAGAAAAAAGTAAATGGTTCCTATATTGTTTTTGGATATTGATTTTGAAACCAGAGAGGGAAAAAGATTTTCATTCGTTGAAATGTACGAGATCAAATCACAAGATGAAAGGCTAAAGCAATCCTCAGATTACTTGTTTGAAAATTATTTAATGAATTATTCTAAATTTCCTCCATCTGCTGCCTCGGATTAAACAACAGTTGCATGTGAATCAGTAGTCCCTTTCACATTTTAATGATTCTATTCATTATACACACCTCTCGCTTGTCGAATTTTTCCACTTCATTCTCAGCATTCAACATACACACAAATAAATTTATATTAAATCACTCGGCATTTCACAATATTGATTGTTTCCAACCATGGCTCTTCTACTACTTGGGAAGAAAGAAGTTTTTTGTTGTAAAAAACTGGATAGTATGACAAGAAATGTTGAACTATCACAACATGTTCGGGATATTGTAGTCATTGTCAGTAGTCACTGAGATTTGAAACTGTGAATTTCAAAAATTAAAAAAGCCTATAATTATAATTGAAAATACCTTATGTTGGATAGTCCGATGTGCAGAGGGGTCGAATAATTGTTCTTGTTTAAGACGGGGTGAAACAGAGGGATATAGCGGCTACAATTATTATTACAAGGTATTACAAGGGGTAATTTTAAAAACCTACGCCCGAAACGTGAAGCTACAATCTTTGCAAAATAAGCCTATAAGAAGCTGTAGAAAGATCACTTCTGTAGACCAAGACCGCTTTTTGTGCCAAATTGCAAGGAGAGACCCTAATGTGTCGCACCCCATACTCCAAAGACAATTTTAGGAAGCATCAGTGTTTCAGTCGAAACGATACGTCAAAAAATACGTGAAATGTAGTACTATCCACCATTCTCATAAATTCAAAAAAATCGAAGCTAAAAGAAAACATGCCTTCTTAAAATGAAAAGCAGAGGCTTATGAAAATAGTGCATTATCTAAGATAGATCACATTTGAATGCAATGTTGTATTATTGTATTGTAAGGTTATTAATAGGATTATTAAATAGGATACAGCAAAAGCTCCTTATTCGCGCTTCCTACATTCGCGTTTTCACTATTCGCGGATAGAAAAAATTTTGACTCAATTCATACATTCGTTGCTAAAGATTTCTTTATTCGAGGACATACATTTCTATCAATAAATAGGATTAGGTATCCTTTGTAAACGCGTCAGTATTGCTACTACGCCTGAAGTTTGCTTTTAAATGATATTGCCGCTGCATTGGTACCACTGTTCCTGTGACATAATAAGCATTCGCCGCGGTCGGTGTTTTTGAGAATAAAACAAACAAAATATTAATCAAGCGACCATATTACTTTATGTATAAGGTAAATTGTTAAATGCCACTTATTAGATATTCCGTCCGTTGGGCAAAGCCACTTCGCGTTTTTTATTGTTTAATTTTTCCATTCGTTACTCAAAATTGTGATTAAGTAATACGACTCTACCGTTGCCTTCCTAATTTATAATGTCACCAGTGAACGAGTTTCGATACGAAAACAATCTGTGTTAACGTTCAAAGTAAATATAGAAATGCTTGATCGTTTATCTCTTGAAAAGTCGTTTGCATCTATATCACGTTCATTCAATGTAAATGAATCAACTGTACAATCGATGAAATATAGGATAAGATAAAGTTGTTTATAGCTTAAACTTCACTGTCAGCAAAATTCCTTCATTATCCAGCAATACCAAAAATAGAAAAGTGTCCCGGTGTGGTCCAATTATCCAAGAGAAGGAGAATCGTCTTCAAACACATTTCAAAAAACCACAACTACCATAGTTGTAGTAGTAGAAGATTTCAAACATCGGAGGTTGGTTCAATAAACTCGAGGCGCCACAATGATTGCAAAGCATTTAAATCGTTGGAGAAACTGCATCTTTAGACACTGCTACAGCAGAAAGATATCCAAAATTATTTGCAAACCTAGTAGTGGAACAAAACTGAGCAAGTATTTAATGCAGATGAAACTACACTGTATTGGAAAGAATGCCAAACAAATCATTCATCTGAGGCAGCAAAGGAAACAGTTACTATTACTTTATTCTAATGCATCTGAAGACCGTGTCATTAAAGCACTGATGCTTTAGATAGATAGATATTATCATTTGAGTGAGGGCTGCCTAGCAGCCCAGCCACTGCGACCCAGTGGTCTATTGTGGCACACTCTGTTCTAAATTTCATCCAAGAGCTCCATCCTTTTCTTAAATGATACGAGTTTAGAGGGTGAGAGCTTATTGAGCTCAGTCAGCTTCAGTTTGCAAGATCCAAGTTCTACCATCCTGTCCCTGTCCCCAGCTGGGCACTCGCACTTAACATGTTTCATTGATTCTATATCTTCTTCACATAGTCTGAATCAAGGCTCCTCAATCAATCCTAATTTATTTAGGTGTTTCCTGAGACAACAGTGCCCCGTTTGTTTGGCAGTTGAAACTCTCAGTTTCAACCTAGAAAGTTTACTTTTGCAGTGGAAGGTCCACTGATAATACGTCCAGCATGTCCGAAACCTGGATGGCTCATCTATTGCTCACATACCCTCAAGTCCAGACATCGGTTGTTTTCCATCAATGCAGTTTCCAGAGGAATTCCGAGCTTAGGCTTCGGTCTATGAACACCAGGTTAAATCCTCGAGCGGCCAATGAGTCCGCCTTCTCATGTCCCTCAGTACCCGAGTGACCAGAAACCCATATTAGACGGAGCCTGCTCCGCTCTCCTAGTTTGGCAGGAGTGGAGCAACATTTCTGCACCATAAGTGACGTAGAGGTATCAGATGCCAATGCTTACAGTGCAGCTTAGCTATCGGTGAGGATTTTAATTAACCTATATGTTAATATCCCCGCAAGCAAGAGGTTAGCACAGTAGTCAACGGAAAATATTTGTGCTTTGAAGACAGTCACATGCCCACCAAGACAGATTGACCGTTTCTTGGCGGCACCACGACCGTAGATACCAGCTCCAATTCCTTTTTCAGTTTTTGAGCCATCTGTGGACCAACAGGGACCCTCAAGTAGACGATCCTTGGGGCTGATCCATTCCTGTCTATCGGTAATGATGATCTAGAATGGCTTCACCATGTTGGTTTTAGGTGTTGCTATGTCCGACCTCATATTCACCACTTCATTGTCCTCGATTTTAGACTGTAATCACCAGGCACAAAGCAGAAGTTACCCGCTTAATTACGGGAAAGATGATGGAATCTGTAGAAAGCCATTCTAGTCACTCCTCTTATCACCAGACGAAGAGGGGCAAGGCCCAATATCAGTTTCATGGCCGCAGTGGGTGTAGATAGAAAGGCTCCAGTAATCATCATGCAGGCTGTTCTCTGTAATTTAGAGAGGTTGAGTTGGCATTGCTTCTTAAGACTGCATTCCCACCAAGCAATGCAGCCGTACGTTATACGTGGTCGAACCACCATCACATATAGCCACTGAAGTTGTTTTGGGGCAAGACCCCACTTTTTTCCACAGGTCGTTTGACATGCCCATAGGGAATGTCTAGCCTTGTGTATTGTGTTTTCCAGGGCGAATTCCACGTGAGTTTGCTATTCAGGGTAATCCCCAAATATTTTTCTTCTTCCACAACAGGAATAAACACCCCGTCCAGGGTCGGGGGGTAAGACAAATATCCTCCTCTTCCTGGTAAATGGTACCATGAGAATTTTGTAGGGGTTCCTGCTAAGTTTCTCTCCTTCACACCACCCCTGAATTGCAGACATATCCTCCTGAAGTCTGTTGGAAACATCGTTATCATCTCCGACAGCCAGAATAACTATATCATCAGCGTATGCTTTTACATAAACATCCATTGCGCCAATTATTGCCAGAAAGTCATCAACTAGCAGGAACCACAACAGTGGCGATAGAACTCCTCCCTGTGGGCAGCTCCTACCAGCCGCAAAAGTGAATACTTCCCCACTGATGCTTTACAGATCGTTAAATGCTTTGAAACCTGCCAGTGTTTTGGCGTACTAATAAGAAAGCGTGGGTTACAAGCGCATTTTTTGCGGCGGATTCCAGAATTGTTTTGTTTCTGAAGTTGAAACTTATTTAGAAGAGAAGAATTCAGATTTTAAAGCTGTTCTTGTTTCAGACAATTCACCAGGTAATCCCTGCTGACTTATAACTGCGCATCCAAATATAAAGCGGACATTTCATCTTCCAATCTATGAACCAAGAAATAATCCAGGCCCTTGAGCTTTATTACATTTGACGGACCTTCAAAATCATAATGGATAATATTGAATTTGATTCTGATATGAATGTTAGACTACTGGAAAAAATATTACATAGTAAAATGTATCTTCAGCATAGGAGAATCAGTGGAAGAACTGTACATTGAAGTCATGCTGGAAACTTTGGCCTGTTTTGACTGTGGAAAATTACGAAGAATCTGTGCAAATTCAAGCTTTAACTGCAAACATATCCAAAATTGTGAATGAAATAGGGAGAGATGGGTTCAAACAAATAGAATCAACCAACATTCAGGAGTTGCTTGAGTAGCAAGATGAAGAGTTGACTTAAACGGACTTGGAGGAAATGTAGGATTCATAGCCTATTGAAAACTAGACTTCAACAAGCACTGGAAACAAGAAATTAAATTGGAAATATCTTAATGAAGGTTTAAGAATGGCAAATAAGCTTTGTGATTTGTTTATAAAAATTGATCCGTCTATGGAACGAAGTTTAATTTTTAAGAGGCAAATTGCTAACGCCGCTGTTGAATGTCAGTCAGAATTGAAGCAGCTTTAAAACTGCCAAGCAGGATAAATTCTTTGAACCATTTCCTTGGCCTACATATAATAGTTAATCAATATGGTCGAAAACTTCAATTGAATTGATTTTGTTATATATTTATTTCTTATTCTGTGAACTAGGAACGTATCCTATAACACAATGTATATTAATATTTCATATTCATGTTTTCTCTATTCGTGATATATTTACAGAACATATACCCCTCGAATGAAGAGCTTACATTCTAGAATAATTAATAAATATCACTTAAATCCTTTGATGTGTACTTTTCCTGAACCTACGATAGGAAGAATTTTATATTCATGAATAAATTGCGGATGTAGGCTGAGATGGACATACATATATATTTGAAATTTACCTGGGATCTGAGCCAACATGTGCACCACCGATAATCTGCAGATCAAAAATACAAAATAAATTTTCAAGGATGAAGTATATACCAATCAACTCAATAGGACAATATTCAATAGATATTGTTTACCTATAAATTACTATATTCTATATACTCATTATTACAACTAACTAATAGCCGAATATGATTTTATCAGCATACTACGGTATCGAATTCGAACAATTTGCAGGTTCCTTCGCAGAAAGGAACTTCAGCTCAATGAATTTCAATTTTGAAATAAAGCTATTTCATGTTCTTCACAGTTGGATATTATATCACAGAAGACTGTGCGAGTCACCCCTACCGACCGAACGTTCCAAAGATTGAATGTTAACACAAAACCGCAAATTTCAATTATTTCCAAAGTGGAGTTAGTTAGTGCCCAGGCTTGGAATGGCAGTGAATATTAAACAGATGGAACCAAAGGAGAGAACTATGTAATAGAGGGATAGTGTGTAAAAGGGTAGTGCCACTTTCGATTCATGGCGCGGTCATTACCGCAGAATTACACATAAATGTTTATATGGCGATAGGCGACAGGGATGGAGTATGGGTTGTTTTGACTGAAAATTGCTGGAAAGTTATGGATGTAGTGGAGTAATGTTGTGATAATATGATTAGTAAGAATGACCAATAAATAATGAAAGCAAGCACTTACATCAAGAAATGATTCATGTATACGCCAAATTAATATAGAATCATAAAGTGTTGGATGAAACCATGTGTTACGAGTTTCATAATTCTTAAATGAAATCTGTCTTTGAGACAGATAATTAATCATTGTTTCCATTTATTTGACTTTCAATAAATTTTCTCCACGTCATATATTTATATGTAGGTGTTGGATTTCCTATTTCAGTGAAAATCATTCATCGCTACAGATTTGCAGTTCATAAAAGTTTGTGTTCCTTTTCTACTAATCATATATTAGCGTGGAGAGTGAAATTGATATTTGTATGATTTTGGAAAAAAGTTTTTTCATGCATAGTTCCCGAAATTCGTGGAAGATCTAGTTGTCATTCATGATTTATATTGAGTATTCCTTCTGTCAAATGTCTGAATAAGTTCGCTAAAATTGCTTACAAATTAGAACCTCGAAGAAGTATTTACAATTTAGTTGTGCGAGTTCCTAAGCGTGAAATAATCAACATTTTTCGAGGTCAGAATATTTCTAAGACAACCATTTATCGGGTAATAAGTGAAAGTGAGCAAGGAATAGCATGCTTGAATTTGTCAAAAAGTGGTCGTCAGAAGGCTCTGAATGAAATCCGTAGAAACAGGCTCTTTGAAAGAGCAAGAGACAGTAGAATATCATTACGAAAATTATCCAGAAGATTTCGTACTTCTCATGAGACAATAAGGCGAGAATTACTGAATGCGTAATGTAAAAAAATTACAGAACCATAATTTTGGATGATGAAAAATATTTTCCATTATCCCATTCTGAAATCAACTGTAATGATGGTTTCTATACAAATAACATAGAAGACTGTCCAAACGAAGTAAAATTCTAAACAAAGAAAAAATTTGAAGACAAGGTTTTGGTTTGGTGTGCTATTTCTGAAGCTGGGGTTTTCAAGACCATATGTAGGGCATGTGAAAGGCGAAACTATTGATGCAAACCTATATACTGGAAAATGTCTCCCAAAATTGTTAGATTTCATCATTATCTATCACGGTGAAGACGAAATAATGTTTTGGCCAGACGAGTTACGAGAAATTGGTTAGAGGCTAATAACATCCCATTTGTACCTCGCGGAGATAACCCCCCAAACGTTCCACAAGCAAGACCAATCGAAGATTTTTGGGGTTAACTGACAAGGAAAGTCTATGACAATGGATGGAATGCCCAAAACAAAGAATGTTTGAGACAGAGAATCTTTCAGAAGATACGAGAAATCGATGTGGATGTCGTCCAAAGACTGATGGGAGGTGTTCGGAGAAAATGGCGCGCCGTTGAGCAGAACAGGCCCCTAGCAATCCTTTAAATACGATTTTGTAGAGTTTAGATATGAGGTGAAATCCTAATGTTATCATCCATAAAGTTTTTTTCAGTAATTAATTTATGTATTCGAATTTTTCCCAAGACTTGTGACATACGATATTAACAAATATTATGTTGGATTTATGACCAAATATAACTAGTCGAGATCTAGAAGATAAGTAATTTCCTACTGCCTGAAAAAAAGCTTGCCATAAAGAAAAAGTTTCAGTGGCGGTAACTAAAAACCTAGGAAGCTCTATCCCAACTCTGGCTCTACCAGTTCAATACTAAATCGTGGTAGTTTTGTAACATTCTGAACTAATAATAAGACTAAATAACAGTACGGAATGGCATCGTACCAATATACCAAAGACAAATCTTCACTTAATTCAATTTAGAATAGTGAGGGAACGTAAGGTATATTTTCCACTCCTTTGGAAACTTGCTAACGCAATTCCAAGTTGAAAATCTGTTCCAAATTCTGGAATTGCCGATTATCAACCAATACCTATCAATAGTTTTCTCCTAAATGTTTTTATATCTGAATTACTGTTGTTCCATATTGGGTCTGCAATTGTAGATGAATAGCATGGTTCTATGCTTCGTAAGTTCGCTGAGACAAGTCTTTTATACATTAATATATTAGTTCTTCAATTGAGGATAACGAACATATAATCTGCTCATGCAATCAAAGCGATTTGGATTTCATGAAAAAATATAAATCCACCACGCGGTAATTAATACCCCTGCCAGGCAATGATTATAACCAAAACATAACTAGATTACATATTAGGATAAGGCTAAATGTTACGAAAATATATCAATCTACCAGAATATACGTAAACTAAAGCATTATCAGCCAAAGACATCAGGGTTCCAATGAGTAGTGTCAAAGGCTTTCTCCCCAGAAAAATCCAGTGTACGGACCTTAGTTAAGTAATACTGAATGTTATTCATGCATACTTTTATTTGTGTAAACTGATGAACCAAAGGAATACGGCTGTGAATAGAAATGATAAAAATTGTCAGCTAATTATATTCCCTAAATATTATAATTCTCCTTTTGTTGTAGAAATTCCCCACAATTTTGAATCATATAATTTCGATTTACATCTACATCGAATATTGTTATCCTCTTGTCGGCAATTTCATTACAGTAAAGTTCTTGTCCCTTTTAGGCACGTTCCGGTCGTAAACAATACATACCTGCCCATTGATCCTATCTTATTCTTAGAATCTTCAAATTTTAGAATCCAAACTCTCTCCCCTTCTCTGCAGTATTTAAGAAAATGTACAGACCTAAGAGATATCACTTTACTATCTATCAACATTTTTCTATCGTCTATCTATCATAACTTTACTTTTCTATCATTCTTCTATCATCTATCTTTCATCATCGATCTATCATTCAGTATCTAACATTCAGTTTGTAACACTCAAACTGTAACTTCACTCTGTATCGTTAAATGTATATATGTGTAAATGAATAGTGTTAAACAAAGAATCAGTCTCAATCAACAAAAATTACTTACAGTCAGGTAAAAGTCACTGTATATATATATATATATATATATATATATATATATATATATATATATATATATATATATATATATATATATATATATATATATATATATATATATATATATATATATATATATATATATATATATATATATATATATATATATATATATATATATATATATATATATATATATATATATATATATATATATATATATATATATATATATATATATATATATATATATATATATATATATATATATATATATATATGGAAAATATATATATGAAGTCTTTCTACATAACTAAGTTCTTATATCTAATCCTCCATAGATATATATATATATATATATATATATATATATATATATATATATATATATATATATATATATATATATATATATATATCCTAGCTAAAAATTACAGCGAATATAAAACAATTCAAATTCAATTGAAAATTATGTAACATTCAATTTGCACAAATAAAAGAAGAATTCATCACATGATCAAAAAGTAAAAATTTCAACCGTTCAATATACGCACACCTATCAACAGCCAGTAGCTAAGTAGGTAATAATTGTTCAAATATGACACTCGTTTCAGATGATTGATATTTATTATATTACCCGCGAACGAACGCGGTTGTTCTGGTAAAATTTGTTTGCAACTCTAATCGTTCTCAGCGTGTAACGTGCAACGATTTTTCCTTTGATTCCTTTGATGTTTCGTCCGGTATAGGCCAGGGTACCCACCTAGGTCTGATGTCATTTATTTTATTAATTAAGGATAAGTGAGAAGCTTTCAGCAATTGCAAATATTTGGTGTTTGAGGCTAATTGTGATATTATTCTCCAAGAGAATTAAAATCCTTTTGATAGACGGTGTAATACAAATGGATTGAGTCGAAATATTTCTAACAGCGAACATGTTAAATTTTTTAGGCAATCACGATCCCTTAGATTTACGTATATGATCGACGGTGTTCCCTTGAAAACGGTTGGTTCCGTCAAGAATTTGTTTGTTTAGCTAGACTCGAAGTAAATCTTTTACTGTGCACATTGATTCTACAGTTGCTCTCGGGAACAAATTGCTTCGTTTTATTTTCAGATCAACCAGATCTATTTCTAATATGAGCTCACTTATCATGTACGTTTCTATTGTTTATTCTATTATATATTCACACTGTTGTATTCGTGTTGTTTGACGCCGCTAGCTATGAGCATCACCTAGGCCATTTCTCGCTGCCATATATTCTTTCTCGTAGATCCCATTTTAATGTCATAGTTACCTTCAAGATATTAAACTCTAACATATATTGTTAGATAGTTTAAAACTGTTTTTGCTTTTCGTCCGTCCAAGAACTATAAGAAATAACTACGTTTTCAATCACAGAAGCTGTGGCAGGCTGATTTCTGTGAGATTTTGATCTCTTTACAGACGGCATCTACGATTTTAGATCCACATTAAAATGTGTACTGTGGCTTAAGTGAATATTTATTATTGCTTTTGTAATTTATACACTTTCAAATGATCTTTTTCATTGAAGAACGTCTGACTACTTGTCCACTGTACCTATACGTTATATATTCAAAGGTTTCGGTTAATAAATTATTATTAATACAAGTACTACTTAACATTTTGATTTTGATGGTCTCTCCAACCGCTAATGGCATTTCAACCTCAGATATTCATAGCCTTACAGAATGATGAACATCATGGATGATATACAGACTTTTTCTTACAAAATCTGTAGGAATGATTATATATTCCAATAATCTATCTTAGATATACTTCAGATATGTGGTAACCCGTAGCTATTCCTATCGCCAGTTTCAGATCTTTTTATTCATTTGAGGAAAGTTTTTTAATTATTGTTATGGAATCCGTAACCAAGTTCATGAACATGTCTTATTTTCACCCTTTATCTAGGTTGGTGCAGTTTTTCGAAGAATCAAGTATCACATGGCAATATAAGCCTCAACTGACGTTAACAGGGTGTTATCATTATGGATGTTCATGTCACATGGCGCAACATTAATGCGTATCCAAAAATGCGGACTAGTAAACATAAACTCGCATTTCAAGCGGTACGGTAATCACACACTTATCGTATCTTCATCCACTCTCCCAAATCTTCCAAATAATATTCTCGGTTTCTTGTATTATTTTTGTGGTTTTATCTCTATTTTCACCCACATTGCTTTTAGATTTCTTCTTCTCTTCTAATCCGTTTCATGCGAATAATTTGGCGTAGTTATACGAGCATAGTAAAAAATCATTTCACGATCCCTGATGTTGATGATGGAAAACCTGATAATACACAATATAATTATATTTAATACACTTCACATGTACTCAAGTGATTCAATGTGTACTTTTAGTGTCATGAATAATTTCATTCCTCAGTATTATTGAGAAAGTTTTCTGCTATATCTTACTTTGTAACTTAATATCTGCTAAGACTATAGGGTAGACACGTGAGCCATATTTTCTTGGAAAAAAAACTTGGTTAATCAGAAAATTTAGCCCAAGTTCATTATTTGTTATAATCTTTATATAAACGTGAATCAACGTACGTACTGCATTCCAACTTTTTATCTCATCTTCGTTTGGAAATCATGAAATGCAAGAGGGAATGAAGCGGCTAAGCAGAAAAATCTTTGGTACTCTTTATGTATACACGACACTAACACAACATTAACAGACAAGCTATTGCTAGTGCAATAGCGACAGGGAAACTAGTTTTTTCCTCAGGTTTTTTCACTCGTTTGTTGAATCATATGCAAGATAGTAAGTATGGTTCCCCTGTTACATTTCCTGAGCTCACACTTGTGTTTTTCCTGACACACACCACAATTATAGATATAAGCATTTATTGTAAATAAAATTATTCAAATTTTTGTAAATCCTCTATTTTCTTCCTCTTTTTCTATATATATATATATATATATATATATATATATATATATATATATATATATATATATATATATATATATATATCTCATCGTTGACTTATAATTCTATTTCTATCGTAATCGTTGAAATTCGTTCTTATATTCTCTATACTATCACGAATGTATATTCATACATCGTGATAAGGCCGGCTAGATTACTGAGGAACGTAAGTTTACATGTGTAATCAATAATAGAATGTAATTTGATTGAGGATGTTAATACTTGATGACGTTTTTTATTTGAAAAGAACAATGATGATGTTCATAAGATTCTTTTTCTCTAACACTTGGGAGGATGCTTGTCATACCATAGGTGTGGCAGCCCAAGATGATATAATGTGTGTGTTCACTCGCTTCTTGAAGAAGGCCTAATAGGGAGTTATTGGAATGATGTTCGAGGCAAGCGAGTTTTACAGCGCACTAGACTTGTGAACAAAAAAACTTATATAATTCAATGAAAAAAAGAGCTACCTAGCTCAATACAAGGAATATCGAAACAGGGTTGCTCCTCTGCAACAAATAAAAAGATTGAAGAGTAAAATCTCTTTGATTTTTTCCGGAGTCGAAACGAAAAAAAGTGTACATTTCAAAGATATGAAGAATCTCTATAAAATGAAAATCATAGTGCTACAGCACTCTATGCATTTTCCATCCAAGCATTGGCGTTGGAAGTACAATTATGGGCAGATCAGGGAATATTTCTCATCATCACGAACCTCATTCAATTTAAATTATCCTTCTTTTTTCCGCATAGACCAGAATGGAGAGTGAAATATTAAGGAAGTAACACATTACAGGAGTCAAAAGATGATATGACGTATGCAGAAAGAGATATACTCGGACGCCACGGAAGTAGAGAGAGAGAAAAAAAGGAATATAAATACAGAATGATACAATAGAGACTCTAGGGATTATGCGGAGCGATTATACAACATTCCTGCAGAAATCAATCGATTTTTGAGTTGTCCCTTAAGCTCACGAACACAAAACAATGACGAAAACAATTTAGTCTATCTTACTCGTCGTAGAAAGAAAAAATTTTTCAAAATTCGTATGTTTTCAGTTAGTCACAATAAAAATTGATTTGGGAAAAGCCTATTCGTTGAATGGTTTATTCTTATAGGAGATGGTTTTGGATCGTGCGTTTTCTCGAAATGATAAATTTTGTGTTGTACTTCTATTTCAAGACCAGTTTTATTTGTTCAGCATCATATATTATTGGTGCCACTTCTTATTGTTCCGCTCTTGTTCAAGGCTTTCTAGGAGCATAAATTGGCATGAACAGTGTTTTTTACCACTATATACCGGCTATTATATTATGGCCACGCTTTCTTCAGAAGAATTGGGCATCAAACTAGTTCACCTGACGTTGCAATCTAGTAGATATAATGAAATATTCACCTTTTCTTTCGAGAATGATGCTGAAATTAATTTCTATTAATTCAATGTCACTACAATTTGTCTATCAAAACTATATTAGACTTCGATTCAATTAATAATGTTCGAAATTGTCCAACTTAATGCTCGAGATTCTATAATGCGACACCAGAAATCGGCTTGTATATATAAGGAATATTTATCGATGGAGGAAATCGACTATCTAAGGCACCCAACGATAGAGCCGTGTCATATTACAAGTATTAATAGGCGCTAAAACCTAGTGGCCACTATTTCAACACACTCTGCGAATGGCAGGTTGGTCAGCAAGGACTCGTATTATATGGTCGATAAAGCCACACAGAGTGGAATGGTCCTTTCCTGACTGCTATAATGACATCACTGCTGATTTCCGACCAGGACCGGATACACTTATAATATACTGAGATATTATTACACCAGTTGCACTTTGAACTCAAATGGATTATATCAAATTTACAGCTTCATGGATTTGTGTCGTATTCGTGTAATAATATAAATTTTCTATGAAGGACTCCCGTAATATAAAGCTTTTTCTTCTGGGTTATATTTCTGCTTCTTCGGGAGGAATATTAAATTTGAGAATATACTGCATACAGTAATTGATCAGAAATATTACAGGAAACAAGATTATGATGCGTTTATATCTCATATATAACGTTCTCAATGAAAGCTACAAAAAAGATTCAAAATTGTATTGTGCAAGAGCACCAAAGAGGTTTCCCTTACACGCAAGTAAAAAATTTGATTTTAAGTATTTCTTGGTCCTTCACTCAACAAACGAGTAATGGAAAATTCAATACCTTCTTCTTGAAATGAGACTGAAATAAAAAAGTTCCATTTATTGATCATAACTCTGGATCACCTAGGCATACTCAGAGTTAAGTCACTGAGCGATTGTTGGGCTATGGTAAGAAAATTAGAGAGAAAATCAAACAGTTGTATTATAAAACCCCTTCGCAATGTAAATAAGTTCAAGAAATAAAATTTTCATAGATATGTTAAGTGTCTTCTACCTTCACACTCATCAGGTAGACAACAATGTGTCACTTTCAATGGCATACAATCTGAAAAAAATGTTTATCCCTCATGGGTCGGTTTGGGAATCTTACTAAGTTTCATTTATTTAAACGAACTTTCTACTTTACTTTATGTCTAAGGTGAATTTAGGTATCATTATAAATGTTTCATCATAGAAACGTCAATAAATCGAATGAAATAAAATCAAACGATTGAGCATTCAACTGGGTTGTGAGAAAGGGCATTTTCATGCAAGATTGAAAAGTTGTTAACCAAAATGAGATCAGTCCTGCGATTGAAAAGGATTCAACCAAAAACCATCGCAGTACGTCCTCAAGAGCTGTGTTCGTCCAGGATTTTTTCAGACCTTTTTAGGTTATCTCCATTTTAGCCCACATAAAGATTTCTGAGAATATGACATTCGATTTTTCTCTTTTTAAAGACTGACTCCAAGGTCTCCTGGGAAAAAGATTGAATTTATGCTATTTACTGCAAGCAGTTCCTCTTGAAACATTCAAGGTTTAATCACTAATAACGCCATTTAATACTCATTATAGTGGAATTCTGGAGAATGGTTAGTTAATGATGATGGCATTATTAATGTAAAACGGGGTGGGAGCCCAAGAAATGAAGATGACGGCGTTATTTTGGATGATGTAACTGAAAAATTTGTATCTTCAAAACGAAATATTTGGCAATGGACTGATGTCCAAAGGATATTGAGACGCAGAGTTTTGATAGAATGTATGGGTACCACCATATTCCATAAAAAACTAGGACACAGTAGGCTGATGGTTTTGAAAAAAACTGACAGGAAAAATAAAACAAGACCCCTATTGTTTTATAGATTGATGAATGAGAAAGCCAAGACTACAATATCGACAGCTTTCAAATAGTACTCCTGAGCCATTGCTGACAGGATCGCTATCAGCATAAATTCTAAAAAAATTCTTTGGGTTGGAGATTTTTGCAGTCCTAAGAGATATAGAGCTATCTCCTACGTTAAATGGGCAGAACAATTTCTGAGTCTTACCAAACGAAAAATTTTCTTTTCCAATTGAATATCTGTTTCCATGACGCTTAGGTATTTCACTGAAGCTGTTTACCGAAAAACCAAATAGATTTATTCAGGGACTATTAGAATAATCTCTTGGAATTCAGGTTGCTCTTGGTTGTTGGTTGTTGGCACTTATTTGTCAAAACTTTCCACAGATTTGATTATTTTTGTTATATACTCGATTTTTGAGGAACATTTAAAAAAATTGTAGCTCGTAGATATTTTGCACTACAGACACAATTTTTGCTTGGGTGGATAGAAGAAGGATCAAGGAATTTTTTAAGCAGTCTACACATGACAAATGTTTATTTCGTTGTTTTGTATAATTTTTTCCATTTGGCCTCTTTCAAACAGCAATAACTCAATTTTTTCAAATGGCACGTGCCAATTTTTATATCGCCATCAGATGAAGCGTCAAATTTCAGATGGAATTGTATCAGCATGTACTATACCCATCTCTTATAGTTCCGAAATAATTTGGGAATATATTGAATTTTGATGATTTTGCAAGAACTAACAGAGAATGCTTCAAAATATTTGAATCAGGTAGCTGAACTGGCTACGCTCACCTGACAGGTGCCTAAAATTAATGTACTTGTCACTTCATCAACAGCGATATACCTAGCTAGCTAACGGAATGAATTCCTCGCTTTGAACATCCTCTGGAAACAGCTAATACAAAGTGTTGACCAAATCAGTTCAGAGCCTCAAAATATCTTTCCAATAAGGTGTCACATAAAAGATACTCCTCGCAATTGAAACTATTAAGTTTGGATGTTGAGGGTAAGAGACTGAGCCCATTTTCTTCAAATTGATATGCCAAAACACCTTCTTCAATACTTTATCAATCTGTACTACCATTTATTCAGAATACATCAGGTCAAAGGGTGATTCAATTATCCAATGATCATTACTTTTTGTGGTTAGAACACCCTGTACTGAAAATTCGACTCAAAGAGATCATTGACTCATGCAGATAATCGAAAAATTTTTCTAACTATTTGACACTCATATTTCGTATGATGATTTGTTAAGTAGATGACGGTGGAGTTAGGGGGTTCATCTAATATGCTCAAAGTCGGCATAAACAATGATCTCCTCGAAACGAAATCGGCCAGTTTCAGCAATTTCCGCTGATTCTGCAATTTTTTGAGTTCGAAGGGGACGATCAAATTTTCGTTGGAACACCCTGTATTGTCAACTTCTTTGAAGATATTCATAAATACGTGTCTTGTATTTCTGATTACGAAAATGGTTCGGTAAATCTTATAATACATGTAAAACTTAATTTTTGCATTTCATCCAGTAGACGGTTTAGGATTTTTTGATATTGCAACATTCGGCAATTTTGAAAGGTTAGAGTACCATATAATCCCATCGGTTTTTCTCCATTTGGGAAATTTCACAGTTCATATTTCAGTAGTTTATTCAATGGATCAAATTCGATATACCTTTGTTACAGAATAATTCCAGGTTATACATCAATGTAATTAGGGAGGGAATATAACGATTAAACAATACATCCAATGAGGGGAATTTAATTCTGCTCTTGTATCTCAATCGAATGACGCAGGCAACATGATAAATGAGACAAGAGATTTTCTGTTATGAAAATTTAGCCGAATTCAAGCGGATTTCAGGAATTTGAATGGCAGATGATATGTGTAGATTCGAAGGTGGTTTTTTAGTATGAACATTGATTTTATATCAATTTACAGTAAAAAAGATGGATAGTGATTACGTGGGTGATTTGAAAAGCAGATTTCGAATTCCAAAAAATTAATTCTTCATCTCAATATGACTCTGATGATGAATATAATCCTTGCGGTTCATATAATAGATATTTCTTGAAGAAAAACTTCAAAATCTGCAGTCAAAATTGTTTGAATGCAGGACCATCTGATTCTCACACATTCATATCTATCATATCTATCGATAACAAAGATATAGAAAATTTATTTCTCAATTAATTGAATTTATTTGAAATTTTGACCCAACTATGAGACCTAAACATCCTAAAATTCATTATTCAAAGAAAATTTTTGATTGCATGAATGAGCTTAATGAGAATGTCCTTTCAAAGCAACTTGTTAAAGTAATGAATATTTATACACTTCATCTGATTATATATTGTGCCGCCATTACAGTAGTTAAACATTGTGGATATAAATTAGAGAATTTTGATATAATTATAATACCAAGAAAAAACCCTTATGGCAAAAAAGACCAGAAGGTAAAATTTCTCGTATCCGAAGTGATTTAGGAATATTGACTCAATATTCCAAAGATAAACGATCAAGAAAACTGATATTGAAAAATATTCCTCAGAAATAAAACACATAAACTTAATGAGATAAATAATTGACAACTGATAAAATGCATCGATAATTTCAAACAAAAACTTTCCGTATACTCCATTAGACTACGTGAATATAAAATCAATTCAGATAGAAAATTCCAGAACAAACTATTCAGAAATAATGAAAAACATTTCTACTGAGTTATTTCAGGTTCAAATGAAAATATTTCTGGAAATGGAGTTCCTAAAATTGATATTCAAACTGATTATTGGTCTTCTATTTGAGTGCCTAGGCAACACAATTCCAGTGCAAGTTGGATTTTAAATGAAAGGTCTCGATTTTCTAAAATAGAATACATAAGATTCGAAAAATTTTCAAACGAAGATATAAAAACAGTTAATAAACACACAAAATATTGAAAAACTCCAAGTGTTGATGCTATTCATAACTTTTGGTTAAAAAAATTCTCTTGCGTTCATGAAAAATTGGCTGAATATTTTTCATTTATAATAAAGAACCCCTCAGCTACTCCTTTACAGAATTTACGAAAGATAACACTCATCAAATCTTGTGATATTTTTCGTAGGTTTTTTCCGAAAAAATAATGAGATAGAGTCACAGGTTTTCTCTTTAGTTTATACAGCTTAGAATATAATTTCATATTTTGTTTATTTGTGTATATAAATCTAATATAATTAGCTGACAATTTTATCATATTTATATTCAAAGCAATATTCTACTATCTATTGGTATATATTCTGAATAACCCGAAATGTTCATACTGCATCTGTACTGATTTACTCAACTCAATTTAGAAGCTATCAGACTTATATTCAAACTATAAACCAACGGAGACATCAGATTCACCTGCTCGATATGTCATTACATTTCGTATTCACGCCCTTTCATGTTGGAATTACTGGAAATGAAAAACCCGATATTGCCGCAAAGAATGCCTCTAATGGAATACCTAGTCTCCAATTATTAACTCCAGGTGATTTCAAGTGTATGGCCAAGAAGAAAGTCCGAGAAATTTGGCAAACTCAATGTTCCCAATCAGGGACATTTTTGAAACTGATTAAACCAAGGAGCTACGAAATTATTGATTCACCAAAGAAAAGGAAAGATCAAGTTAAAATATCGATACTTCGATTAGGCCATACTCGTCTAACCCACCAACACCTAATGGGGAAGGAGCCTCCTCCAAATAGTGAGCTATGCAACGTAAGGTTAGATATCAGGCATATCATTGTAGAATGTCCGAAATATGACCAGGAGAGACTTGCATCAAGCTTAATGCCGACACTACAAGATGCTCTTGGGAACAATGTCACCAATATATATGATACTCTCAATTATTTCAAACTCATCAATTTATATATTATATTATATTCTACTCGATCGTTTTTCCGGGAAGAAAGCCTCTGACACTACTCGTTGGTACATTGATGTAATTGTCTGATGATGCTATATATTCTGGTATATATATATATATATATATATATATATATATATATATATATATATATATATATATATATATATATATATATATATATACCGGGTGTAACTGGAAAGAGGCTCGCCCTAAAACTTTTTCCTATCCAATATTTTTCAATGAAATTTTTGAAGTATAATTTTTGGGAAATCGAATGAAACTCTCTTTGTCTATACATTCAGTATATTTGAAGATGTATTTGCCGAATTTTTAAATCATTCTTGATAAACTTGTTCTCAAGTGAAGGTGGCTATGACGACTGAGCTGGTTCAAAAATTATAATGCACACTAAGCATAAACGCAAAACCTTAGCTTTATTTTGGCATAGCGCACATACTCATCATCGTACATTCCAGATGAATAAAAATTTAACAAAACACATAAATAAAGCAAAATATACAAATGGACCATAGATGGAATGTCATCAAATCAATTGAGCATAACTTCACAACAGGTTTTCGAAGAGACCCTCATTCTGTGCCTGAAACAGCCTATTGCGGCGAATGGTAGCCCGTACTACATTATCCATTTGATTTGGAAAATTTTCATTTATTGCTCCCCAAACTCCTTTCTCTAAATCCTCTCGATTTTCTGAAGCAGTTCTATAAACACAATTTTTCACATGGGCCCACAAAAGAAAATCTAATGGGGACAAGTCGGGCGATCGAGCTGGCCATCTTGTCGGGCCGTTGGTACCTATCCACCTTTCATTTAAATTATTATTTAGGTATTGAACAACTTCGCTGCAGTTATGCGCTAGTGCTCCATCTTGTTGGAAAATTAAGTTATTAGCAACAGCCAGTGGTAAACCATCAATCAGATATTATTTCGTTATTTCGTTTTGTAAATATCCTAAATATCTTTCCCTTGTTAATGGTCCATCAAAAATGATTGGACCTATGAGATGTCGCCCAACCATTGCCACCCATACATTTAACCCAAATCGCTCCTGGAAATTACCCCCACGTACTAAATGCTCGTTTTCGTGGGCCCAATAGCGCGTATTGTTTCTATTGAACGTTCCGTTGTTAGTAGATCGGGATTCATCTGAATATAAAATTTTATAAGGATACCTTGTATTCATTTCCATCTTTTGAAGAAACCGGTTGCAATATTCTAATCTTCGGCCACTATCATTTTCATAAAGGTGTTGATGAAGATTGTATCTGAACGCGCGAAATTTATGCTTCTTAAGAATTCTCCAAACACTGTGATAACTTATACCTATTTCTTGTGCGATTTCTCTGGTAGATGCCGTTCAATTCAAATTAATGTACGCTAATATATCAATTTCAGAATTTTCGCTTACTATGAAATTTTGATCATCTGTAACAACCGGTTGCTGACGAAACTTCACTTCCAGTTTTGGAAAATAGTGCCTTGAAGGATGTCGCTGTTCTGAATAGCGTTCAGCGTATAAAATTGCTGATGCTGTAGAGTTTTTTCGGCATTCGTCATAAACGAGTAGCATATCTACTTTTTCATTCAGTGTGTACAGCATTTCGTCTGTTTTTCTGCCGTGAAAATTCAAAAACTCTGAACAATTTATACCAACTCACCGATTCAGATGCAACACAATCTTATCTTATGACATTTAAGATTGAATACAAAAAATTCTATTATCTGTGATCTATCTGTGATAGGAGTTTGATGCATTTCCAAAGCACTTCAGATAATGACTTGAAAAACGAAAAATTATCAATTTGGTATCAAAATATTCGTAAAAATATTCTGCGTATTATAGTGCTAATGAGCCTCTATTATACCTTGCGGAAATAAGATTTTTTTAAAGAAACAATGTTTGGAATGTTACGAAGCCAATAACAGAAGGAATTCTACAGTTTCAGTGATGTATCCAAATGTACTCGATTTCGGTCGATAAATCACGCAGTTTTTTGTCGTCATAGCCACCTTGACTTGGAAACAAATTTATCAAAGAAAAATTGAAAATTCGGCAAATTCATCTTAAAATATGCTGAATGTATATACAAAGAGAGTTTGGATCGAAACTTTGAAACTTTAGCTAATTCCGTTGATAATATATATATATATATATATATATATATATATATATATATATATATATATATATATATATATATATATATATATATATATATATATATATATATATATATATATATATATATATATATATATATATATATATATATATATATATATATAATTCTATGTAGTTTTGATGAGTTCATTCCACAAACTGGAAAATGAAATCTACCTTTGACTTTAGGCTGTGCCGATAGGGTTTTTTTTTGTTCAACAAATGGGTTCACATGAATTTGCAAAACGTCAAAGTTAAATAGTTATCACTTCAAATACATACAAACAATGGCGGTGTCCCAGCTTCAATATCATCTAATTCATCATATTTCAAAAGAATTTTAAAAATGACATGATTTACGTGATGTCCGACAAAAATTAATTCACCTATCTCTTGTCCACGAGTTGCCAAATTATCAATCGGTACATGTGATTGGGATGCGAACTGTGAATCTGTTTCCAGTATTCTGATGTATGGACGTTCAATTGTTCCCCTATATCCGATAATGGTAATTTGATTTATCTTTTTGGATGCAATATTCGCGGTATAACTGCAGAATTTACAGTGCTAACAGTTTTGAACTGTGGTAACGAGTGCCCATAATTATTACATTTTGAACAGAGATCGTGAATTAAATCTGAATTTATCGGTTTTTTCCTGTCAACAGGTTCGAATTTACGTGGTGCTCCATGTTGAAGCGCCTCATGGGATTTTTATCTTGACATTAGCATCCATACTTATCTATCTAAGATATCTGGGATTCTGTTTTCCATGAGTTACAAAATTAGAATATATTCTCTTGAAATTTCGTCTATTAGTTGATGGTAAATTTAGAAATTTGAAAGTTAAAATGAAGAGCTAGGTGGTGGGTTTCATCAAGATATTCGAATACTGGAAGAACGTTAGCAAGGGAGATGAGACGCCTATTTGGTATCTGGCTGGCATCTCATTCAAGAAAATCTTATAAGAAAATTTTTTCCCCAGCCATAATAGCTGCTTCAAATAGTGTACAAAAACGCAGTTATTTCAATCTGTGTGTAAATTTCAAACTATAACTACTTGAAGAAAAAACAGTATTTATTTTGTAGCTATTTGACCGCAAATATAATAAACATATTCTTGAAAGTTTTTCGGTGTTAAGCTTTGAAACAACAGAAATGTGAATATTTCAAACAGTTCAAATCATATAAAGGAATGCTTTCTCAAAACCACGTCATTTAGAAATATACTTGCAATTATGAAATGTTCTATTTTCTTTCACGAATATTCCGAGAAACATAGGAAAGCTTTGGATTCTACCTTTATGAATATTTTTTCAATCAGCATCATTAAAGAGTTTTCCTTTGAAGGTGAAGAGATGAATAAAGAACATATGAAACGTCTAGATCTTCACGAAAGTAGGTATTCGAATGATTCCGCTGAAAGAAAACTTCATTTAATTTTTTATTTCGACTCGTAGATACATTTAGAGATAAATCTTCTCAAAAATGACTTTCCAGCCACAGAACTCATAAATGAGCCTCGACATCAGAGATATTGAAGTGACTATAAATAGAGATTCTTATTGAAACTCGAGCTTCTCGATTTTTTAATAAGCAATTAAGTGGCTCAGAAAACTTTGATAAGGAATTTTACCTAAAAAATCGAAGAAGGTAATATTTGGTCCACATTTTGAAAAGAAAAGTTTGCATTCCGCTTCGGTTTCATTGGCAGAATATTTGAAAACTCAGCTGCGAAATTCCATTTTCTGAAATTTCTAAGAAACGAGAAAAGTGTAAGATACTGCTTACTTAAAATAATTTTTTATGAATTGAAATTCCTTCATGAAGAACTACGATTACAAAACATACAGTGTCCAAGCTAAATGGTTCATTGAAGTATCTTGGGAACGGGTTCATCGCTCAATTTCGAATTTCGGAATTGGAGTAAATCAAATTTGATCTACCATTTACAAACATTTTCCAACCAGTTGGATTTCTGATTATACG
The DNA here is from genome assembly GCA_013387265.2 of Cryptolaemus montrouzieri. Taxonomy (NCBI): domain Eukaryota; kingdom Metazoa; phylum Arthropoda; class Insecta; order Coleoptera; family Coccinellidae; genus Cryptolaemus; species Cryptolaemus montrouzieri. Next base: position 55,928,328 of record JABFTP020000001.1, read on the forward strand.
GGATATCGACTACAACTTTGCTATTTCCAATGGCATGGTGAATATTTTTTTTTCTTTTAAAGGATATCATTTTCCAAACATCTTTTCTCAAGATTTGTCCTATCTAAAATCAAGCACCATTGAACTATGACTTCAACAATCAAAATTTTCCGAATTATATTGTCATCTTCGTTGCCTAGACAAATTAACTCAGATTTGGGTAAGATTAAAATTTTCTTTTAAAGTTCAACGAGAGAGGGGCAACGTGATTTCCATATTATTTTATGTACAGGGTGCTCAAAAATCACGAGTCAACGCAATAATACTGAATTATCGAATGAAACAATTTTTTCAAATACGAGCACCCATCTTATTTTACTTTATTTGAACCGTATTTCAAATTAGTATCTGTTGGTTTTAAGTTTCGCTATACCTAAAATGGCTCGTTTTTTATTTCATTCAAGATTTCATCAAAAACCTGCATTTCCTTACGGAAAAAGTAATCATTAGGCCGTTAAAATTTCCAGGAACTGTAGGTTTTTGATGAAATCGCAAATAAAATGAAAAAAATTCTGGGTATATAGAAATCTAGTAACAATCAACACTAATTCAAAGTGCGGGTCTATTGAAATTGAAAAAAATGGAAACTAGTATTTGAAAGAACGTTTTTTTCCATTTAATTTTATTGATTTGGCAAGTGATTCTTGAGCACTCTGTACATAAAATTGCATCGAAAGGTACGCTTTTCTCAAAAGTATCACTTTTTTCGTGAAATTGTAAAAATTACCCAAATCGGAGTAAATTGTTTAGGGCAAATAAGATGACACTAAGCCACCAAAAATGATGATAAAAGAATCATAGCGCAATGGTGGTTAGTTTTGGATAAGATAAATCTTAACAGAAGTACGACAAAAAAGATGCCTTATATTGAAAAAAAAATTAAATTATTAATAATGTCATTTGAAATAGCAATGTTGAAGTCAATGTCCGGTATAATCAGATGCAAGGCCGCTGAAAAGGATGAATATCAGCTAAACGATTTAAACCCTAGATTTTGCAAAATTTAAAATTTCTGAAAGTTCTACCAATATAAATTTTATTGCAATTACAATATATTAGTAGAACTTTTAGAAATTTCAAAGTTAGATTATCCGAGGACAAACGTAGTTTTTATTATCATAAATGAGATTCCCATTATTCTAATCACTTACTCGAAGAAAATCATAACTGTACTTGTACTTATACCTATTGTAATATCAAGTAGGAAATAAGACTCATATATAAGGAATAATTCTGTTCATTAGTTTGTATCTATCTGATGAAGCCACAGTGTGTTGAGATCGGTCATAGTTTTATTAATATAGTGAAAATCTGAATACCATAGTTTTATTTCATTGAAAATATGTATATCGATTTTCATCAAGTAACGACCTCGTCAATCAAATTATTGAAACATATTTCTTAGGTTTTTCTTCTTGAGAACGAGTCTTATGATATAATAAATGAGAAAATAGACGAAGGTTTTTTGGATAGAGTTCTCTATGCTCAGAGAAGGTTTGTACATTTCCAGCATGATGGTGCGCCCGCACACCAGACAAAAAATACCTCATAACATTCAAACTAGTGTGTGATAATTGAAGGGGAACGAGAGGTTCAGTCAGATGAAACCTCGTTCACCAAAAACAAATTCTGTTGAAATTCCTTTTGATGGCAATAACAAGGATTTATTACAAAGATAAATCCATAATGATTTAGAAGAGTTTAAACATAACTCAATAAATTATTTGGCTTCATTTTTTGCATTTTGAATAACGAAAATACTTAATACATACAGTTTTTGTTTATTTTGTTAATCATCATTTTAGAAATTTGAGTTGCTCCTTAGTATATAAATATTATTCATTTATTAATATTATAAATGGGCTTCATTATTATGAGCATAAAATTCAAAACATTTGGGCAGTTTAGTGTGAGTTCGCACGAGCATACCTGATGAAAAGGATTATTATATCTGGTAAAATGTACATCATTGAGGAAGTTTGTCAGGTATGTTATGTTCATTTGGAAAAAGAAAAAAAGGTTTTCCTATTTGATCCAATTATACGTATGGTTCGCTTTCAAACGACACAAGTTCATATTATAATTCGGGAACCAATCATGAACAAGACACTTTGAATGTCTGCATTCTACTCGAACGTCAAAATCGGTTTCAATGGAATGATTCACAAGTATTAGTGATACAGGGAAGTGTTACCGAACTGTCGTCCCATAATTAGGGAGGAAATAATGAATTTTCAGAGGAGAATATTTGCTGAATATTCGATCCAGGAGGTCGATTGCAGCTGATTTTGCAATTACCAGCAAGACACTTATACGGTTTTGTACAAAAGTATCAACCGAGGATCTGATGAGTTAAGGCAATTCATTTCCAGATAACAGTGTAGGCTACGGTCAGCCGCAACATATTTTCAAAGAGGCAAGAGGTACGACTAGAGAAATATCTTACCAAAGCGTCAGATTTCTACTTCGGGTTACAGCCAAAATATGTGTGGGAGCTTGTTTTGAATGTAGTTGCAACAGTTTTCACTTCGTGGAGCGCAAATCAGACGGCAGATGACAACTGGTTCACATTCGCAACTTCTATAGACACAATGTCGACACTTGTTTTGACAACCTGAAGCATATTTCTGACACTATGGTCCAGAAGACGTTTGGAACATGGACGAGACTGACAAAATCCAAACAGAGTCTCAATTTGAACCCTGCCAAAGAGAATGGCATTTTTTTATTAACATTTACGCCCCATTGTTCTCACGAACTCCAAACGCATAGATGTTTCTGCTTTAGCGCGTTTGGAGGAACAGTGCTTGCAACTGCTGGTTCCCACAACATTCTGGAGATTCCATGAATAAAATCGAAATTTCTTGAATTGTTAAAATTGTCTTGCCTTTGGTTCTAACCACAAACAATATAATGGCTGGCTCCAAGAGAATTGGTATTCATAAATTCGTTTTCAACGGTTTTGACTTTCTGCCAAGTTTTGCTACAGACAGGACAGCAACAGATTCAGTTTCACTCGATAAGGAACGAAATGATATATCTTACGACGTATCTATAAACGTAATATATAATATAGTAATGATGGAAGTCCATAGTCTGGTTGCAAACCAGAAAAAAATTACTTGAAAAAGATGAAGCGCCAAGAAACTAACATCAAACTTTTGATGACAATATATTAGAGGAAATCACAAACCTTTTTCAAACTTTAGGAAAGGCAAAAACAGAAGGGGAGGCAAAATTTAAGTGAAAACATAGATCTCTGAAGAGCACAGAAGAACAGACGGATAGGAATTCATCTGATGATGAGAATTATTTTTTCTTGGGGACAATGTTCGACATGCAAATTTTGGGCACACGAAGAATGTGTTTTATCTGGGATAGCAGATATTTATGTATGTCACAGTTGCTATTCAGATTGATTTTACTGAAAGCCTGGTGACTCTTTATACTTTTTGCATATGTTACTGTTTTTGTATTTCATATTATTGAATTATTTTTGTTATTTGCCATATCAATTATTGAGCTGAAATACTCTGTTGATGAGTCAATCTGTCCCAATGGCGATGCAATCCAAATTTGTAGGAAAAGTAAGCTAAAATTACGAAACAATATTATCACAAATTGTGCACCGATATTTAAAGAAGCCGTGAAATATTTGAAATACACTCAGAGTAAAATTATCAAATGAATAAATTTCGCTACTGAGCTCCGGTCCCACCTACATCCGATAACCAAACATGTTCAATTGCTTTCTGAATACCACTACTTTAGAAATATTCACTACTATTGCTTTAATTTATACCTTTTTCAGTAAAAAAAAAACGATATATTTTATGTGTCTGCTTACTTAATTAGTTACAAACAAAATAAGATTTCTACGTAATATGCGTTGTAAAAACCATATATCGTGGGAAAACTTTTATATTGTCCTCTTCACTAGATATGCATGAAAATTCCTCAGCTCTGTTTGTTTGAATGTTTATTTGCTTAGTGCAGCAAAGGTTTCCTTCATACTAGTTGATAACGTTGACTGGAATTTAGTCTAGCGTTAAATGAATTTCTTCTTACTGCGCAAATTGTTTATGTATATACATGAATTGAAAAAAGAGGAAAAACCGATTTTATAATTACTTGGAACAGTCTATTGTAGGTGAGAATAAATACTGAGATTATTTCAATTACACCAATGTACAATATCTTTGCTTTCGAGAGGAAACCTAACAGGGTTTTTCAATACTAAAATTTAATAATCCTTGAATCCTCTATAACTAATTTTTTTGTAGGGCTTAGCACAAAATATCATTGAAATTCATTCAACATGTATTATTTCCTTCTCAAGACGATAATTGAGTTCAGATAACCAAAAAGCTAGGGTGGGAATTTACAAAGTCGATAGTTGCAATAAGATATAAACTTTTCTGGTCGCTTTCTGTCGGAAAGGAAGTTACCATCTCCCAAAATGAGTTGCTATTGTTGAAGTTTTCGTGAAAAAAAATTTCGGAAGTCCGATTGCTGGAATCAAAATGTGAAAAATAAGCTAAATGAAAAAATTAAGGTTTCTACCTTCAACCCCTTCAGTGTAGTACGCTCCTAATTGCGAAATTATGTCCTGAATTTCCATCAAGCACAACTTTAGTAGGAACAGGAAATTTGGTATTAACAGACGAAATAGTATTAAGAAACGAAATAAACTTTACAAACTTTGCGAAAGAAATAGAAACGCTTACATTTGAAACACTTTTACAAATTACGGAAATAAACTTCATTATGTAATTAAATAAGTTAAGAGTAATAATTAGAGTGGGGTGCATATACGATAAAATAGTCCGGCTCAGATGTAGTCTATGGTAAAGAAGTTGTGTCCACGCCTAATCCAACCAATCTCACTTGTTTCTAATTTGTGAAAGATTATTGAAAAAATATTAAAGGACAGGCTTGACAATTTCTTAAATGATATATATACTATCAATATACTATCAAAAAGACCGTATGGCTTTCAGGGACAAAATGTCTACGCAGGATGCCATGGTTTCATTGAAACACAAAATTTATAAAACGGTCGATGAGAGCAAACTTTCTTTCTGTGTTTTTGTTGCTCAATCAAAGCATTATGTTAAGTATTTTGGAGGAGATCGGGATTCGAGACTGGGCATTAAATTCGATGCGTAACTATCTTATGAATAGAAAACAAGTAGTTGAATCAAGTGGGGACATAATTAGTAATATGTGAGCAATTGAATGTGGAGTGCCTCTATGCACCGTCCTGGGCTCCATTCTTTCCCTTTATATATTAATTTGTTTTTGGTTCTCACTACAGGTGATATTGTTAGTTCTGCAGATAACAGCACCATATTTCATTCAGGATATAATCGGAAAGATCTCGAAAAACCAATGAGATAGATTTCATTAATAAAAGAAATGGTTAAGTGCATATTTACTAACATCAAATTTCAATTAGACAAAGTGTATATCTTTCTTCATAAATAGCCGTAATTGACCGTCAGGTCCCTTTTCAATTCGTGGAGGTAATGAAATCTTTGAGATTTCCAGACCAGAGTGATTATTTATGAATTTCTTTAGATAGTTACTTGAATTGGAAAGCACATATATACAAGTTTATCAGAAAACTCTGAGGTCTGGTATCAAAATTTGAATATCTTCCGAAAGTAATTGGTATAAATTACTTAAACATGATATTTATGGCTAGTTGGATCTCAATTAAGGTATGGGATAGTAGCATGCGAAGGTATCTATATTAATGTGGTCAATAAACTAATTGTTCAACAAAAATAGTTACTGAAAATAATATACGAAAAGATATTACCTGCCCCACAAGTAAATTCTTTCAAATTTCAGGAGTGGTTCTTGTTATAGGAGGATTTAAATGAATCAGTCAAAATCATTGAATAAAAATTGTATTTAGTATATTTTCTTTGGATTGAATTGCTTTTTCTTTCTGTACTTTTGAATAATGATTCAATGATGGAAAATATGTAAGCTCTTATTGATGTACAATAGCGTCGGTTTGTGAAGACTTGTGAATGAAATAAAAAAATTCGGCCACAGGTTAATAATTTCTACTGGTTCTGTTTTTTGCTTCGTTCTTTAGTTTCTTTTAGTCGTAGGAAATATTTTATAAACTTTTGAGAGGTGAAAACTATTTTCTTTTATTTGTTCATAAGTATATAGAGTACATTTATTGTAAAGTATTCTACCGAAATAAAGCGCTATTATTTTTTCTTCTTGAACAGATGAGAAATCATCTTCTGGAGTTTAGTCTCATGTTTATGAAGCATTCCATATGTTCAGTCATCTGCTTATTCAGTTACTCAATCCTAATTTCCTTGAAATATCTAGATTTTTTATAGTGTTTTAGTTTCCATGTTCATTCACTACAATGCTGTGTCCAAATATAAAACACTCAAAACAAACGATCACGAAACGTACTTATACAGCTTTGATGATTCTTAAAATTCGCTCTGCAAGTGTATTGACACACGTCTCGATACCCTATACCATTTATCGACTCACGTGAATGCGGGGGCGAAGCCAGACACCCCAAAACTGACCTTCGGACCGCCCGTCTGTCGTTAGATTCGTAAGCCGCGTGATACAACTGCTTTAATTCGATAGACAGCTGTATTCCTTTCCTAACCACCTGGTAAGGATATTATGACTGACTCGTGGCTGACCCTTCTAATGGGTATTGCTGAAGCATTTATGAGTTTAATATAATACATAGTTCAGTCCACAAGTTAAAATTTGTGTCGATTGTTGATGAAGATCCTAAAAATATTAGTGATAGTTCATTGGATTCGAAATTACGTCTCTAGAATAATGTATTGAAATATTTTACCGGATTAAATAAAGTACATGAAGTATTGACACATTAGGATGATCACAGTTTTCTGCAAATAAATCGAAACCTATTAATAATTTGGAAAATAACCAAAAACTGTTAAGGAGATCTAAGTTATCTATGAAAAGTCTCAACCCCGAATCTCTATCCTTATTATTTAAAATTTTAATTCAACATTGAAAATAGGGTTTCATAGTAGTATAACAATTCAATCTTTTTTTTTACCAGAAAGTTAGGCAACAAGATATTTTCGCACTTCCATTAAACATCGAAAGAATGTTTGAATAATCGGTCGGGTGTTTCTGGACCTTTCAGGAATGGTCTATGGAAGTTATCAGAGGTTCCGGGTTTTCAAGATACAGGGTGATTACTTTATGGTCCAATATTTCATCATTCATAGCTCGAGAACTCATGGAACGAAATTGATGAAATTTTATATATTTATTAGGCTTGCTTTGTTTAATCGACCTACGAAGGAAAAACAATGCAGGTCCCTACTCAGCCCAAAATGTTATTTATTCGGAAAATATATGTCTGTATATGAATGATCTGAACTTTTGTTGTAGTCCGGAGCTATGGATCGACCAACACGCGAAAAAAAATTTTGGCTCCATTCAATTATCACTGAAATCAACAATGAAATTATGATCGTGTGCAGTTTGCAGGTCATACCGAAAAACTCTTGTTAGATACGATGTTGAGTTACTGTTTTTCGAACGGGTTTTCGGTAGTTTTCATGAAAAATGCTAAACACTACGTTTACTAGTGCTTAGTGAAATTAAGATAAACAAAAAAAGAAACAAGGCTTTCGGTATCATTTTCTGTATCATATGTAAAACAAAATCAAAGCTTCATTATTACTAGCAATGGAATCTAGAATTAAAATATGATGATCGGCAATTCATACAGTCATACAGAAGAACTAATATAAAAATTTTTTTTAATCTATTTTTCAATAAGTTTCATTGATTTTTGCGAATAATTCAAATTGACACGTACCGTTTTTCAGATAATCAGATAGAAGAACATACAAAAAAGTGAAAATTCCAAACATCTCTTTTAGCATAAACGAAAAATAGGAGAGAAAAATATGGGACATATTTTGATGATCACTGAAATCCATCATGGAAATGGCCACAGACAAGTAGAAAGCATCTTCTGGATTGTAGAAACACATCATTGATACTACTATGACCATCTGCTAGTCATTTTGTATATCCGCACAGGCGTCTACTATGCAATTTACTTTCTGTTTTCTGAAAAAAAATACCTACTTCGTACTCACTGAATTTCATTTAACCCCACAGAAAAAATCTAGGAGGGTGAGACCTGATGACCTTGAGGGCCATGCAAGAGACTCACCACGACCAATCCATTTATGTGCATAGTTTCGGCTCAGAAAATTTCTCACACTATTTGAGAAATGTTTGTCAATCGAACTGGAACCAAATGCCTCTCATGTTTATTTATTATAACTGATTTAGCAGAGTATTCACCAAAAAATTCAAATACTTTTTACCTGTCAATACTACCTTAGTGAGGTCCAACCGGATAGCCATCATACATACCCCATCAAACATTGACGGAAAATCTTCGTCATGATTGTTTATACCTGAGTTCATGAAGGTTTTCGATAGTCCAAAAGTGCTCAGTTCTGCTATTGTATATTCCTTTCCTCAAATTTGACGGTTTAAGCATTTTTCAAACTACCTCAAGTGGGACATTCAAACTCGTACTGATTTCTGGGGTTTGCTTCGCTATGCTCAGGATATTTTGTTCCTCCTGAATATTCTGCCTAGCGAGACGTTCATGTCAAGAAGCAGATTGTAGACTCCCTGATTTCGATATATTAGTAAACACCTCATGAAATGTCCTAATATTTGTAATCTCCCGATTTCTAAGCGTCGCTCAAATTCTCACCTAGCAGCTCGTGGATTACCTTTGCAAAATCCATTACAAAACACTAGATTGGCTTATTATCTATCTGTACATGGATGAGGCATGGATTTTTCTCTTGATTACACTGAAAAGATTCTGATCCCAAACTTGAACGAATTTCATGAAATAATCTTCTGATAGATTTTAGAATTGATCGCAAGTAGGATTGTTTCTCTGTGCAATTACCTTTGGTATTCTGATGCAATTTCTATGAATTTGGCCTTGGCAGTGAAAATAGGGCTCCTTCATTGAGAGTGAAAAGAGATTTTTTGTGAATGGTTAATATATTAGAAATTCACACTATTGCGAATGAAGATTACCCACTGAAAAATAATAGTAATAATTCAATTGATCAGAAAATAATACCGGAAGCCTTGTTCTATTTTTCCGTTCATTCTTCATTTCATTGATGCTCGATAGCTTTTTTCATAAAAGTAACCGTAAACGTAACAACGCATCTAACATGAGTTTTTTGTATGTTGTATGACCAGAAAACTGCTGACCATCGTATTTTCGTTGTTAATTTCATTGAAAGAAAAAGGGTGCCATAGTTTTTTCTTCACGTGTTGGAACGCTATTAATCATAGCTCCGGAGTTCAAGAAAAAAGATCATCCACAAACAAGGTGTCTATATTATCCGTTTTCCGAGAATATTAGATTTGGGCTGAGTACGGACCTGAAATTAAAATACTGGAGTTACTTTATGAACTATGAAAGTATTGCCCTATCGTCCAAACACACCCTGTATTTCATGAAACTTAAACCTAGTGTTTTTCTTCAATTGTTTAATTACTTAAGTCTGGAAATGTTTGGTGTTTTAAACTCAAAAGATGAACATATGCAAATATTATTTATCCTATTGCTTATCAAGTTTTGAAATGAACGAAAATTAATAGTTTTCTGTGAATTTATAATCTCTAATAAAAGAAGTTGAGTTTCAGAATGAAAGATTTTTGAATCGAACAGTTTGTAGTCATCAAGAACCTTCTTGAATAAGTTCGCCCTCATGAATGATTTCTGAATAACTTGCAATAAACTTTCTTATCCAAATTTTACATCTTGTTATGTAAAGAAAGATAATTTCACTACAATGAGTTATCATTCATATTTTTGTTGATAAATAGAAATGTCTGAAAGTGTAATTAAGTAAACAATTCAAGAACGCCTGGATCAATTCAGATAATTATTTCCAAAGGTTCTTATGGAGAGAAGAACTGGAAAAACTATCGAGAAAAATTTAAACTTCGCGGAAAACTTCGCGTCCTGTTTTTGTATAAACTTAAGGTAAATTTTGACACCCTCAACAAGACAATGACGTTTCTCCATTGATGTTCCTCTTGACAGTTTTCGTTTTTCCGAATGAACCGTATTTGGATAAGTTTTTTTTGAGTCTTTGAAACTTGCAGGGCACTTCATCACGAACTGGAAATCGTTTCCGATGAAGTCGAAATGCTCCAGCATTATTTCTGTTTGATTTATGATAAGCTTGTATCATGCCTGTATTCACTGGAGTTTTTGGATATGCGTTGGTGCCGCATATCCCGAAATGGACGAGGCATATGTCATTTTGTGTGATGATAATAATAACCGACAACCGATAATGATAATGATGATGACAACAAAATATTTACTTTTTTGAAATTCATTTTTGGTACACACAAGTCGATGACACATATTTGTCTGAACGGTACAGCTAGATAGATTTATATTTCTCAAATTTATAAACGCTACATATCAGAGACTAAAATTTGAATTTTAAAAATCGTTAAACCATGTAATACTATTTGTAGATCTCTAAATTTGCTAGTCAAAAATCAAAATTAACTTGAACATCTATAGTAGACCCAACAGAGATAAATGTATTACCAAGGATTCCAATCATTCAAATTCACATACTATTTTGGCATACGATTCAATGCTCCATAGAGCATTTTTGGAACATTTATCATAAGAAAATCTTGAGAAAAAAATTGAAACCATCAAAATTGACCATTCATCCCTATAACATATTGTGGACAGATCAGTGAACAAGTTGTAGAGAATCTTAACAAATTGAAAGTAAAATAATTGATTCAGACATCAAATTTAATTGTTATCACCCTTAGTTACAGCTAAAGATCAAAAGAAAGGAATTTAAATGAATGAATCTCGTCCAGACTACAAAAATGTCTACATACTTCTTTCTTTCAAAATTAAATATAAAGAACATCAATCTTCATTCATTAAAAATGAACAAGATTCAACATTAAGTAATCATTGCATCCAAAATGGGCACTCTTTTTCTGGGATTACTTAATTGAGCGTTCTCAAGCGTGAGAAGCTCCATTCCCTATAATCAGTTGATATTTTCGTATCAATTTTTAGTAACAACTTTTCTATGATTAACGTTCTGATCTATGGGAATTTTGAATGTGTTCAAATGAAAACTCCCTTCCAATAGTCAGGTTTTTCCAAATCGAAATCATATTCCAAAATATTCTATTTGTGTTTAACTGCCCAATATAATGGCTGAATCATTGGTTCTCATCAAACGAGGAGGTAATGGCTCAACCAGAGCCTATTGGAAGGGATCTTCACAACCTTTAAACAAAATGTTTTGTCTTCTGAAAGGAACAGACATCAAAAAAAATCCAATCCAAAGTAATATTTTTGTCGGGTGTTACAAACGACCCTCGTATCTATCTGTCTAACTTATTGTTCTCTTATATTTTAGCAGAGTATTAAATCACCAAACCAATGACAGTTTCAGAAATATACCCGGTTGTGAATGGGGTGAAGAGTATGAAGATAATTAAAATGCTTGCGTTTCCCACTAGTATGATACCTGAAGCGAATAATTCATCGCAATCAAATATTACCGCTTCACACATAGGGCTATTCTGATTACTTGTGTGAAAAACTATGTTGAATTACTGAAAGGCTTAACAATTAAATAACTATATGAACACGTCGGAATGTTTAGAGAATACACACCAATATCAAGGAATTGTAGTTAAAAGTACCAGTTTGATGAAAACGATTTGGTTAGATATTTAAAGAATAAAATTCAATCCCTCTCTACTCAATGAAGAACTGAAACTTCCTACACAAATATGTATTTAGAGGTCGAAAATGCGACAAGGCTGCTGAACCTAGGTTTCATTAGACCCATCAAGCATCATCTCCTCATTCCTGCAGTCTACCACCGCTATAAACATTTATCTATAATAAGGTGACGATATTGTCTAGTGTGATCCTACGCAAGTGGCTCAGAGTTGGCCATTTCTCTCCAAGCGTATGTACCCTATAGTATTCAATATTCGTATTAGAGCAGATCAAGTTCGTTCGTTTCAGCCTCTTGTTCACACTTCAACAGCTGGGTGAGACATTTTACCCATGATATGAAGGTACATACTTAATGAAAAATGTCCAGTCAATCTTCCTATCATCTGAAATGATTCTTGTCCTAGCATTGCCAAATACTTAATTGCTGTTTTGACACTGAGTACTTCAGAAGTTCTCTAGCTAACTCATAGTTTTGTTCCATCCCATGTTTTTAACTATTTAAACAACCGAGAAACTTATTCTCAAACTTGAATATACGAAGTATTAAAGTTATTTTCACTTTGAACATTTGATGTGAAGGACCTAATTTTTGCTTGCTACAATACCCATGTCCTTATCTGATCAAGAGTTGGTGGAATATCATCGTTTATAACCTATTTTAACATCATACTCAAAAAATAGCTTGGTCCATTAATTCCTGAAATTGTGAAAAACATCTCCTCAACTGAAGAAAGTTTTTTCCTGCTTGATTTTCAAGGAAATTTGCTTATACACTGTCTTCACCATTATTGAAGATTGTGACTGCCTCATTTTATAAGTCAAAAGCTTCTTCGACCCAAAAAAATCATCTGCTACAACTATCTTTGAAAAGATCTATAAACTCAATCCCTCTCAATTACAGACTCATCAGCTTTCTCTTAGTGCGTTCTAAACTAAGCAATCGTTGCAAACACAATATTGATATTTCTATCTAACAATTTAATTTTTATCCACTGAGCAGCATGGTTTTGAAAAGGAAAGATCAACTACTACCATTCTGTTGACTTGTTGGAACCACTGCATACAAGCCCATGGCTACGAAATAACACACAAAAATAACACTTTGCTTGTTAAATTGAAAAGAAAATCATAATCTTACTCAATTCTCAGTCAATATTTTTCGGAAAAGAAGATGACACTTTAATTCAGCAAATTTTGATAGATACTTCTAAGTAAACCCTTAACACGGATACCATTTATTTTAATGAAAACATCGAAATGTTGGACTTTAGGTCCATTTCAATTAACAAAATCAATCAATTATCATCAATAAGTATAATTCTGTTGATAAATAAGTGAACAGATAAAGCCACTTATAGAGATGCATTCAGAAAATCACTTGCATTTTAATCAAAGAAATTGAACTGCATACTCGCCCACTTTTGTGATACTGCCTTCCTCGCAATTTATATTGACTATTTCGTGTGTTTGTTTGTCTGTTTTTCTCTTCCATCTGACTGGTTTACCTGTTTCTTTATTTCCACATACCTGAAACAAAAAGAAAGTTCATTAAGGGGAAATTGAGTGTTTCTCTTTTCTTATTACTTCTTTATGTGTGCCCAAGTTACATTCTTGGATCTATTTATTAACCTTTACGAGGTTGTGTGCAGTTTTTTCTCGGATATCTCAGTCAAAATTGGTACATTGTTCGTTATATAACGTTTGCATTACTACAAGGAATCTTGTTGAATCATTGGGTTTATTGGTTTGTGTTTTTTAAACTTTTCTGAAGCTTCATTTTCACTACAACCCTTTCCGCATAACATGGTTTGAATGAATTTGGTTGAGGAGGTCCTCAATTGGTGAAAATTGATATACATTTTATAATTAAATAAAACCATGATGTTCAACTTTTCACTATATTGTGAAACAACATAGTGAAAACTTGAATATCATTGATTTATTTAATTGAAAAAACTAGTTTGAATTGGCTCTCCTTTCATTTGTGTCCAGTTGATTACTAGGTTACAGTTGAACTTGATAGTGTACCCTATGACTATGTTGATGCGCTGATGAAAATACAATTAAGACAATATGCATCAAAAAAGTTGAATATACAGGGTGTATACTAAGTAAGCGACCAGGAGGTCATTCCTCAGCTAAAATGAGACAATTATTTGATTGATGAAATCGTAGCTGGATGATAATTCATATACATTTTTCAATTCATAAAACCATGATGTTCAAATTTTCACTATATCGTGAAACAACATAGTGAAAACATGAACATCATTGATTTATTCAATTGAAAAAATAGTTTGAATTGGCTCTCCTTTCATTTGCGTCCAGTTGATTACTTTATTACATTACAACTTGATAGTGTACCCGATGACAATGTTGATGGGTTGGTGAAAATACTGAATTAAGACAAGACGCACCAAAAAGAGTAAATATACAGGGTGTATACTAAGTAAACGACCAGGTGATCATTTCCCAGCTAAAATGAGATGATCATTTGATTGATGAAATCGTAACTGGATGATAATTGATATACATTTTTCAATTCGATAAAACCATGATGTTCAAATATTCACTATATTATGAAACAACATAGTGAAAACTTGAACATCATTGAATTATTCAAATGAAAAAAATAGTTTGAATTGGCTCTCCTTTCATTTGTGTCCAGCTGATAACTAAGTAACAGTTGAACTTGATAGTGTACCCGATGACAATATTGATGGGTTGATGAAAATACTGAATTAAGACAAGGCGCACAAAAAGAGTTAAATATACAGGGTTGGTACTAGGTAAACTTAGGTGGCCATTCCTCAGCTACAATAAGACAATTATTTGATTGAGGAAACCGTAACTATATGATAATTGATATACATTTTTTGACATGAGACGAGAAGAATGTTTAAATTTTCAATATATTGACAAATTTATGATGTATTTTTTTGAGAAACAAAGAGAAACATTTGTCGAGAAAGGTGAAAGTGGAGAGAACAATATGGCCACTTATTTAAATATTTTCAGACAAAAGGAGCAACAAGCTTGAAATTCTACAAAAATCAAATAATTGATCGATGGAGCCTGAACTACGTGATAGTTGATATTCATAATGAATAATAAAATAAAACAAGCTACTGTGTTTTAACTATCACTAATTTATTAATGTAAAGAATAAAAAAATGTTTACATTCGTTGGACCGGTTTCGGACATGGACCGAAAATCAGAATTTAACACCATTATGTTAATACCAGAGAACAACGGCTTCGATATAGAAGCAATAAAGAGTTTCATTAATCGAAAAATACGCAACAACACATTCAACATGATATATCTCCAATCGAAGAGAGGAAAGCCTGAAAAATTTATGTCTCTAACATATTTTGGGAAGATGTCAGAACAGGTTGCTAGAGTTTTGTCTGATAGTGAAAACGTTCATATTGCATTCAAACCAGTTAGCAAATTGTCAGGCCTGCTTTCTAACACAAAAGATAAGACCGATAAATTCGAAAAATCAGGAGTATACCAATTAATATGTTCTGAGTGCAATTTCTTTTATACAGGTCAAACAGGACGCTCTTTCAAGGCTAGATACAAAGAACATTTCCGGTCATTCTTTCATCAGAAATATGATTCAGCTTTAGCTGCACATTGTCTGAATGAATGTCATCCTTTTCCAGAACTTCAACGGCTAAAAATTCTTAATTCCTGTGATGAATCTTATAAACTCAATTTCTTCGAATCGATGGAAATTTTCAAGGCATCTAGGGTAGAAAGGGTTGAGCTCCTTAACGACCAGGTAGACTTAATTACCTACCAATCACCATTATTCAAGTTACTGTGACCTCTACTAGGATTTCATTGATGTCGATTCCTGTATTGTACATGAGTATTTAGTTTTCATTAGCTTGTTGTTGATAATGGACGTATGTCCGAAACCGATACAACCAATGAAAATTTTTTCATTCTTTACATCAATCAGTTAGTGATAGTGAAAACAGAGTAACTTGTTCTATTTTATTATTCACCTTAAAAAAATCATTTATTCATCAAGAGCTTCAATATCAGTACTCTAGCATTCATTCTGACCTTACCTGGTCTGAATGTGGGTTAAATAGAAAAATTGTTTTTTATTATAACCTTTCGAAATCTTTTGACCATCAAAAATTCATTTTTTCAAGTCCAATTTTGACAGACATTGCTGAAAAGAGGACGCAGCAGTCTTTACTTTATCTTAGATGGATATTTAGATTTCCGAGATTCCGGCATAAATACCAATATTCCGATTGCTGTCAGAGTTGAAAACTATTTTGACATTCGAATGTAGCTTTTTTGAGTAGAAAGCTGACAGTATTCTTCAAGATTTTTTGTGTTGAATAGTTTTCGAATTATGAGATAATTTTTTTGTCTAAATGTAAACCATTGAACAATTTAAATAAAAATATTCATTCAACATTCTGTGATTTCATCTAATATGCTGGTGCGAGTTCACGTAAAACATCATAAACGTTTTCGGTTATAGGTTCACACATGGACCCTACTTATAATTAGGAAAACAAAATTTATTTATAATTCATGACTCAAAACTTATCTCAAATACTAAACAATTATTCCGTTTTTCAAAATGTAAGAATTGCAACGTTCAGAAATACTACATGTATTTTGAATTTGAATATTGGTCACTGAATATAAAAAATTTCTAAAGTTCAGTTTCTGTTTTTCTATATCATTTGTGCATATAATGCATCCCTATTATAGCCCTTGGAAGAAAT
This sequence comes from Cryptolaemus montrouzieri, assembly GCA_013387265.2. Taxonomy (NCBI): domain Eukaryota; kingdom Metazoa; phylum Arthropoda; class Insecta; order Coleoptera; family Coccinellidae; genus Cryptolaemus; species Cryptolaemus montrouzieri. Next base: position 55,944,973 of record JABFTP020000001.1, read on the forward strand.
TCGACTGTATTGTATATGGAGAACAAGGTGACCAACTTATTCCTTTCGTTCTCATTTAGATATCATCGAAAGACTGGTTAAAAAGTTCTGACATTTCTTGTCTGCTGGAAATAAACTAACCTTCTTTGAGCTAAGGGAATTTCATTCAGAAAACCTTCGACTATATTGTCATTGATTATATTACAATAAAATCCACACAGTGGTTGATTAATCGGTACCAAACATAATAACCGAATTGCCCTTGGTGTTATTGACTTCCCAATGATGATTGACATCAGATATATACCATAATCTGCATAAATAACTGCAGATATAGTAAAGATAAACTTTGGATATACTTCAACAATATCCTATATAGTTTACTGATGAACAATCAGATTTTTATTTCTGCCCTAGAACGAAAATGTGGAAAGTTAAGTCTGACACATCTAAATAGCATCAATCCTCATCATTTTCATTTGAATTAATCATCAAACTAAATCAGATCCGGTTCGAATTAATTTTCATAAAAATCGATAAATGCAGTGAAACTGGGATTGAGATTTTCTTCAGCAGTAGTCCATGTAGATTACGGATATGAGTTAGGACTTTTTTTCAGGATTGATACAGGGTAATGTTTCAATATTCGACAGTACAATGAGATTTTTGGAATTTGGCCCTAAAGTAGAAAAATATTGTAAATTGGAACTCCTTAATTTAAACAAATCATCAAATTGACTCATCCGTTTCAGGGTTATCACGTACATAATGTTTTCTATGTGCACAAAACAGACAAATTATAAAAAGATTACCATGCCAACACCCTATGGATAACTTCTACTACCAGTGAGAATGTTTTCTTTTTCCACAAAATCACTTGTATAGCTATAGTAAAATTCATAAATTTCGGAAAACCTAACGATTTTCACTAATGTGGCTATAACTTGAGAGCAAAAGGTTTTTGTTTAAAATTCAGTCACCATATGGGATTTTCCGCTTCCGCTTTGATGTTCAACTATAGTTTTCATGGAATATCTGACGTTTATTTGAGACTCTAATGATAAATCCTCTAGCATGGCGAATTTCAACCCTTTAAAATTAAATAGGGCAAAGGAGTCGAAGCCTCTTTACAATGGTAGAAATGTAGTGTTGACAAATCTTTATGGCAAAAAATCATTCTTTAACTAAAACGACACCTTGAATATTCATTTTCATTTCCATTCTCAACAAATCAATTTTTGCATTGAAGAGAAATCTCTCAAGGACAGTTAGCGCTTGCGTGCATTAACCAGTTAATTCACTCAATTCGTGAGCGTAGATTGTCCAAACACTCTTGCTGAGCCGCAAAATATTTGAATTTAACATTTTTCCACGTAAATAAGCCTAGAGGTTTCAGACTAGGAGATCGGGCAAATTTCTCCATGGGACTTCTTCATGCAATCCAACGACCGGGATGTTGCAAATACAGGTATTGACATAGGTAGGAAGAGCGTTATATTGTTGGAAATGCAATTGTTGATCAAATAGTAGAAGATCGTTTCCTAGTTTTTCTGTTGTCAATGGATCAATTGAAATTTCTAGAATGCCGAGTTAAATTTTGCCGTTCAAACTACCAGGAATAAATATAGGTCCTATTAGGTAGTCTCCCTGAATACCTACCTACATTTAATTCTTCGGGATATTGGGTGAGTTTTACGGAAAACATGATGATAATTCAATTCATAAATTAATTCAATTTTGTACAAATGGAACTTTCATTCACGTAAAATTCTAAAAACAGTAACAATTGGGTACAAATTTTGGTATAGATTGCGTCTTTAATATGAGTTTCAAATTTTCCAATACCGCCACAGCTGCTGTTTCATCATTCACAAAATCAATGGGCGCCCTTTTCTTATCCATTACTAAACCCGTCTCAATACATTTTGATATCAATTCCATTATGTACTTTGGCGGAAACTACAGTCAAGATGGTTTTGGTTAAATGTTATTGCAGCCCATTATGTCGAATGTCATGAAAAGAGTGATGATCGAGGAGCTTCTAGTGGTCAAAAATAGAGCCATTGCTTTTGATGTCTAAAAGGCCTTCGACATGGCTAGGCACGTCTCTTGATGAATGAACTGATCGCATATGGACTTTCTGAAAAATTTTACGCTTGGACTAGTATCTTTCTTTTCAGTAGATCGATTCAGATGGAGGTTGAAGGTGTAACCAGTGAAAAATTCAGGAATACCCCAGGGCTACGTACGCTGGTCTACTCTTTTTCTGTTGCAGAATAATGATCTGCACCAATCCATCTGATTTTACTTTTGTAATATATAGGGCATCATCCATTTAAATGTACTGCTTATCTGATGAAGCCACAATGTATTGAAACGCATCATAAGTTTGTGGAATAGGTTAATGTAGGAGTTCCCAGGGCTCCATACTTTCGCCAACTCGTTTTCTGTTGCCGATTACTGATCTGCTCCACTCCACCGAAAACAGGATATTTGCGTTTGAGGACGACTGAACTGTCAGGTCCTATAACTCTTGAGTAGGCACACCGACGAAGATACCAACAGAGCATGTCACTGAATTCAAACTTAGAGAAGATATCAAGAAGGAGATAGTTGATTTTGGTCAATTCTAACAATCACAATAAACAACGTTCTCCAAAAATCTCACTTCTGGAGAACGTTCTTTCATCACGCAAGGACATCACAGCTGATGATTTTTTACAGATACAGGAGCGATCTGATCTACAATACTGTTGTGTGTCCAAAAGCGAGCAGAGCGTCTCACTGACGGCCCAGATATCAGGCGTGATCTTCAACCTCCCTCAAAGGCGGCAGGTTGCTGATCTTTCTCTTCTCCACCGATACTTCCATGGTAAATGCTCTGAAGGACTGAAAGCCTTGGGCCTGAGAGAATTTAGTTTCAATGAAAACAGGCTTGCGGAAAACTATCATCAGCGAACGGTCCAACATTCACGTACCCCTCTCTATAAAAATTCCTTTGTTTGAAAGGCTAGTATGATATGGAACCCGCTTTCATCGAATATCTTTCCCATAACTTACAATTTGTCTATCTTCTAGAAACGAGTGAACACTTACATCAAATCATCATGGCAGGCAACAGCTGTGGTATGACATTTATCACCTCGCCTACGAGTTGAGAAGTTGAGAAAAAAATAGAGCCACTTAGGTACAATTTCGATTTTGGTAATAAAGTCCAACAAGCTGAACCCGTTCTTGAAGTTTTAACATCAGCAAAGTAGTACCTTTCTTAATGAATGAGACGAAATTGCAATTCATATAAAACAATAATATATTTTCAATATTGTTGTAGTTTGAAAGGAGGGCTTTCATAAGACATCACAACAGAATCTACTTTCGCTTTATCTAAAACATCAAGATAAGATAATTTACTGGATAATGCTCGCAGGTGATAACTATCACCGAGAAGTTTCATTCAAAACAAAAACTGATTTTTTCCTTTTCTCAATAATCTTGAAAACAGTCAAAACATTCGAGATGGCTTCTTCGTCAGAATTTTTCTTCTCCTACACCATTGTGATGAGGCTTTTAAAAGCTCTCAAATGTGGTATCGCTCGACCCCTTTGCCCTATTCAAATTTGAAAGGGTTGCTCATTAAAGCCTCAAAAATAATGTCCTTCCAACAAAATTTTTCTACTTATTTCAGTGAATTTTTCAATTCACAACGGAATAGGAAATATACAGGGTGACCCGTTTGATATGAATATGATATGAACTTCTAATGAATAGATATTTGCAATTAAAGTCCACCAGGTATTTAGAAGTTACCATTTTTGTTTATCTAATTTGACTGGACTAAAATGAAGAAGAACCCAATTGAGTTGGTTGTAATATCTGTTACTTATAATAAAACTCGATATTACCAAGATATTCAATATGGAAGTTGTGTCCTCAGGAGTCATTACGAATGTTCCTCGTTAGGACTAAATTATACAACCTGCTTCCATATTGTTCGAGTGCTAGGCCTACTACTTATTCCAAATAGTTTACTCTATTCCCATGAGTTAATCCGTTATCTCGGTATAACTTGTGCAACAAGGGATAATGACTGAAGCGTGACCTCACAAAGTTTCAGATCCCGAAGGTACTCCGAAGACAATTTGCCTGAAAATTTTCAGCATCACTTGTATGAATTGAATCGATTTCATATCTCCACAAGACTCGAAAATAAAGTGCAAAATCTATCCAGCTTTCGAATTTCTCATTCTAAACAGTGAATTGAAATTATTATGAAAAACGAAAAATGAGAAATGTCAGGGCAAATGCATTTCGGTATGGAAATCTGATGGAGCTAGATAAGCCGGAATTTCTGGAATTCCTGCTTCGACGAAGTTTGATATGAATTTATCACCAGGAATTATTTAATCTAGAAAGATATGCAATTTATTTCTATAGTGAAATTTCATCTTTGTTTGTAGATTTTATTGAATTCCTTCCAGTTCTATCAGTATTTCTGATTTTGAAATAAACTTTTTCATGTTTATTGGTGACGTTCGACTACGGTATAGCAAAAATTATGAAAATTCATGACAAGTATTGAGTATTTCTTCCTCTTACATTGGTAACATCTTGAAGTCGGCGAAGCATTCTGTTGATCTAGTTAGAAATCCCATTTATTTGGATATTGTTCCCCTCATCCTGTAGCAGTTCTCTTAAATGCTGAACATTTGTTTGGACTAGTTCATGTGTACGAATACGTTTTTCTAATGGAACTTAGATAAGGATTAATTATGGTCGAACAAAACATCCTATTAGACTTCCATTCATTTCGTTACAATTCTAGGTGTATGCAAATAGTCTTCATGAATTGCATTGCACAATCTTTCAAAACCTCACGAACACAGTAATTATTACCAAATCGACACAAAGGCAATCTATTATGGAGCTTAGAGAGGAGAACCACATTTCAATTTATCAGATTTTGATCAATACAGTTGTCGGCTGTGAAAATGTACAGGATAGTACAGTTTTCATAGCAGAGAATGTAGAGACGAATATATAATTAAAAAATGATATGAGTTTGCTATATAACCTTTATACGAGAAACGCTTCATTCAAAAAACAAAAAATCAACTTTACTCATTGTTGCCAAACAACTGCAGATATTTGAATGATATTTTGTAGGCGTTAACTGCCATCCAGGGAGTTTTCTAATGGAAATATTATTTTCAACTTAACCACAGGTGTCCGTACTAACACATAAATGGATAATTTTAGAGAAAAAATTGGTACACCACTGTTTCTCGAAATAAAAATCAGTTTTGGATTGTCCATTCAATTCTGAAGAGAAAAGTACTGTTTCAATTTTTCTTTAGTCCTCAACATCTGCGAGTAAACTATTGAAATTAGAAACGAAAGAATTTTTATGTTCATTTTCAACTTTTTGGTCGAATTTCTTGAGCATTCTCGTGTGCCCTAACATGGAGATTATTTATATTCGTTACTCCATTTCTAGTGAGAGCGGATTCATCTGTCCAGAGAATTTCAAAAATATTAGAATTTCCTTCCGTTCAGTTTACTGGTAAAAACCTCATTTTTTTAGCATCCCCAGGGCGTGGATCCTCAATTAATCCTTAATTATTCTAGTTGGATAGTGCCTTCGATATTAACGAACTACGGCATTTCCATCAGGAAATCCATAACGAAAATGAATATCTGCGTATTTATTTTCACTAAAAATGAAGTGACAAATAAAAAGAGTGATCTTTGGAAAACAATTGAACAAATTTATTTATCAAAATCGACAGAGGCAAAGAGTGAGTAGAAATTAGTTAGTTCTCCAGTAATTGAATTTGTTTTAATTGTTATTGCTTTATTTTGGTTTGTTGCTCAGTTATAGTCCGTTTTAGTAACAATGGATGCTCAGATATTAAGTTATGTTATGAATTTTCTGATCGGAATATGGAAACGGTAGTTCGTGAATATCGAAGACGCTATCCATCTAGAAACATTCCAGATGCTCGAGTCTTTAGTAGAATACATCAGAATTTTCGTTACTTTGGTCTGCTTTTTGATATAGAGAAACACAGAAACCGTCGAAATTCCTGTCGCAACCGCATACTTCTTTTCTTTGATAATGAACCGAGGTTCAGCTCTCGCAAGGCAACTCAGCAATTACAAATACCTAAGTCTCAAATACTACGAACAGGACAAAACGACAGGCACGCATCATTCAGGATTAACGCCCTGGAGATGCTGCAAAAAGAATGAGATTTTGACAGTGGCTTTTAAATTTTTTGCGTACAATTCTTACGACTAATGAATCTTTCTTCACTAGACATCGAGTAACGAATAACCATATTAACCATGTTTGGGCATCAGAATATCCTCGGGGTTAATGTTTGGTTAGGAGTTTTTGATAACAATTTTTGTGGTCTACATATTCAAGCCTCAAAAATTGCCTCAGAATCATTTATCTGAGTGTTTCATGATTAACTCTCAGGTTTACATCCAAAATGTTCCTATCGGTTTAAGATAAGAAAATTGCTTTAAAATGGATGGAACCACCCCGCACCTTGGAGTAACAGTAAGGAAATGGTTAAATACGTAACGTTGGGTTGGTCGACTAAGGAGCATTGATGTGCATCCTGACGTATTAATGACATTAGACAAGTGGCTTGGCCACCCTGATAGCAGATCTTAATCCACTGGACAAGAGACGACTTAGTTTTCAGGATTCAGCGACTTAGCAATGATATGCGTCAAAATCTTCTGCAATAAATTTATTAATTAGGCGCTATCACAAACGTATCGACATTGGTTGACTACCATTCGAGCAATTTCTTAATTTTGTTGTTGACCGCCAATAATTGAATCTGTTCTCATTGTTTTCATAAACATAAAATTTCTTTTATTTCTAATTTTAATTTCTTACATGCAAATGCGTCGTAAAGAAAAATCGAAAGTGTGTTTGTCTCTTCCAAATTGAATGGACAACCCAGTACTGATTCATTTCTGTGAAAATATAGTGGCGTACTAACTTTTTCTTCAAAATATCTAGTTATCTGTTAGATCGGACACCGCTGGTGATATAAAAAATAATATTATCATTTCACAACATAATCCTCAGACGGCAGTTACTTGGTTCAAAATTTCATTCAACGATCTGAAGTCGTTTTGAACAATTAACATTTGATTTTGTTTCACTGAACTTGAATACCCTGTATTTTTTCAACGGAGGATTTTTCAGTGTATATAGCAGATTCATACTTTTTTTCGTGTGCTTGTCTCTTCCAAATTGAATGGACAACCCAGTACTGATTCATTTCGGTGAAAATATAGTGGCTACTAACTTTTTCTTCAAAATATCTAGTTATCTGTTAGATCGGACACCGCTGGTGATATAAAAAATAATATTATCATTTCACAACATAATTCTTAGACGGCAGTTTTCAAAATTTCATTCAACGATCTGCAGTCGTTTTGAACAATTAACATTTGATTTTGTTTCACTGAACTTGAACACCCTGTATTTTTTCAACCGAGGATTTTTTAGTGTTTATAGCAGATTCATACTTTTTTCGATTCTATATTGGTTTCCAAATTTTCCGCTGTAGAAACTGGACTACCCTGTATATTATACCAAACGGCCTCAAGTTCAAATGTCGGAGTGGATCGTCAATTTTCGATTCGATAGTTCTGCAGGCGACACATATTTCAAATATTTCACTTAGTATACTGATATGTAACCAGGATATAGGATCAAGGCCTGTGGTCGGGATCTTACCCTGTGTTGTTAAGGCAAGGCTAGAGGACTGACTAGCAGAACTATATGTGGACACCTGGTTGAATGCTCGATGTTGGGTTCAAAGATAGAAAATAGTTTTTTTCAATATTTGACAAAATTTCTTTTCTCATACACAGTTGCGGAACGGATTCGAAGAGCTTTCGAATGAGGTGTCACTCGACCTTGGCCTATTTGGTTTTGGGGGGTTGAATCGCCTACTCTTAGGGGGTTACTCATTAAAGCTTCAAAAATAATTCGAAAGATGTCCACCAAACGAAATCATTTGACGTGTTTCGGCCATTTTTCACAATCCCTACGGGATAAGAAATATACAGTGTGGCTCAATTGAGGTTGAACACGCTGTATACAACAGGTTAAGACAAAAGTTATTAGAAAATATGCTTGAATCTTTGTACACAGACATTAGTGGAATGTTATCAGCAAAATATCTATGGGCAGAAAATGATATTCAAATAACAGCCAAGTAAAAGTATCTACCATTCTCTAATGTTTCCACAAATTGAATTATATTTTGTCCTTTTCTATCCTCAGGGTATTGAAATTTCGATTGAATTTATCAACTGGAACGGTGAAATATGAATAACGAATTATTTCTCATATTCTATTCGATGAAAACTGACATAAACATCATGAAACAATGTTGTCAGCTATTTTTTATGGAAAAAGTATTACCGTTCCTCCAAATCATTATTGTTGTTGTAGATTACCTTTTATTGTCATATATTTAATGATTGCTTTCTTTTAATTTCTGAATAGTTTCAAAGGGTTTAAGTGATTATATTTGCCGAATAACTTTTCCTCTTTATATAACCTCGAATTTTTTTTCTGCTTGCCGAGTGACACTCGTTGATTATGTGTAAATAGCTTTTAACCATTTAAACATTGAATGTGCTTTTCTCTGGTTCACTAATCCAATGAATCAGATTTTTCAGTGGAAGCTACAAAGTTCGATTTGAACGTTTTTCTAATGGAGATGATTAGACATGCCGGACGAAAGCTTCAAACATTTTATGGCAGTCAGTAAATAATATCGAAGGCTGCATCGTATTTCGCGTTTGAAACTGCTGATTTCGCGAAGCTCGGATTTCCGCGTATCGAATTCTTAGAAGCTGTAACTCAAGAAATGGCCACACCAGACGAGACTAATTCCGAATTCATTTTATGAAGGATACAATACCGCGAAATCTGTAACATAGTAGAATGTACAAGCTATTCAAATAAGATAACGTAACCGAAAATATTGCGAAAGCTTTCGTAATGATAGAACAGATAGATATGAAGGACACAAGAAAAGAAGGCGCACTGTCGATCCGATAAACTTTTTCACAAATCACAGTTTTTGTTGGAATTTGTGTGTAAAAAAGGTTATTTCAAAGATATTTTCTTGTGGGAATAAAAGTGGAATGTTTGTGAGTTTTCCTGAAAACATTGCTTATTTGAAAATTGAACTGCAAGAAAAAAAGTAATAAATACTTGCAAATAACGAAAATCGGAAATTGAGGGTCTCACTTTAAAAGTAATATATTAATTCATGACGAATAAAAAATATTGTTTAGCCTCATTCGAACAAAATTTGATCAGGTCCTGTATATCCTCACATATTTCCTTCAAAATGGGTATGAACTAGTTGTAGGAAGAATGTGAAGGCCTGTCATCCATTGGTGTTCCTCCTATTTTAAGGATGACTATATCAGAAAAGTACACCCTGTAGTAAGTGAAACGGTGGAAAACGAGAAAGAGTTTCTTTTGATCAGATTTCAAAACTTACAGGGACGAGTCTGAAAAGGGCATTTTGGTTTGAAATATTCCGAAAGGAAAAGTTTCTTTCGCGAGTTTTGAATAACTTCAGCCCATTCGGTTAGCAGTTTCACTCTCAACTTTTGGTTGATTGCTTCCGTATTTTTGCCAGTTCCCATGTACAAGTACCCTCTCATTGGAAAAACTATATGAACAGTTTTGAATCTTTTCTCAATATGAAGGCGAGAACGTGAATATTGAAAGCATACACAGAGAACTGTATTTTGTAATACATGTCATTAGTACTTACATTGGGAACAAGTAGAGCTTTTCAGTTGTTCATACAGAGAGCGCCTGACGTATATATCAATTTTGTAGAATTTCTTGAGTTGTTCTTTTTTCCTATAAAAAGTTTCAACTTGTGGAGTTTGTTGGCGTCAGAAAGATCCCTCATCGTTTTTTCTAGTGACAATGTTGAAGGTTGGTCAAAAAGTGATGACATACTTGATTTTCCTCTTTCCAAGGATTTAATTCTCACTAAGAATTCATCACATATACTGCATGTATACATTCTTGAATAGTAGCAAGATCCAAGATGTTGAAATTTGTTCTGATTATTGCTCTGTAACTCTCATATGACAAGATTGTTTTCAAATTTCTTTTTGTATATTTTATGCATCTTTTTCATATTCAAACCTTCAGATAGGTATAATTTACAGGAATCCTTTAAACTTCAATACGACTCTCTCCCTTCAAATGAATGAATGTGCCCAACTACAGATTCGCTTGTCTCTCGAGACAGTTTTTTGAACGATTTTCATGCTTCTCCTTTAAACTTTTCGGTGCTGCTTCAGTCAACTTCATTGAACGTTGAAGAATCTCCAACTTCTTCCTCCCTATTCCATAAACTGACAAAAAAGCTTTGGAACACACTGAAATCTCTGTAACTGCGTTATCTCATTTGAAACACACGCGGTATAAACAAGCAGAATCATGCAGTTCTAAGGATTAGTCATTAGGCTTGGCGATACCGGCGTTGTTTGATAGGTAGTACGAATATTAAACCACAAAGGTAAACATTTTGTTGGTCTATTGATTCGAGAAGATTGAAATGGCGGATTATCGACAGTCGCGCTTCCAAAGGAACTATATCAAAACAACGGGATTGTTTACACTTACAGTCTGCTCCAGTCGCATGCCCTTGTAAATGGATCTTTTCGAGCATTTCGGTTATACAGCCAGTTTTTTTTTTATTTCGATGAACGTTCCACATTTTTCATCACTATTCACATTGAAACTTTTTATCATATAGCATAATTATTGAAAGTATTTAGGTACTTCTGTCAGTGAAATTCACTTCAATAACACAAGAAAACATAATAAGAATAAGAAATTTGAAATTGTGCCTTCTTTCCATAACCAGAACTGATGAACTGATGTTGATGTTGTTCTTCCCCGGTAGGCCAAAATTTCGTTCAAGATTTTGTCTGCACCTAACGCTCTCTTCCCCTGAATGAGGAGGTACGATTGAAATTCTCTACTAGATGGCACTATAAAGTTATGTTTTCCATGGGTTTACACAGTGCCTTCTTCTCCTGGACATTTCGAACAGAAGCCACCATTTATTTGCATCAAGATAGCGTCTTCAACAAGAACATTCGTCATGTACGAATAAAACTCGCGCCCAGTGGGTTTAGTAGGTGCTTGAAAGTATATCAATAATTTCATACTTGCTGAAGAATTTGATAAACATTATTGTTGTCAACCGTGAAATTCGATACCTCACATATTACTGATAAAACCACCAATCAATAGCACTGCACATCGTTCTAAATCATCAAATATCTGAAAAAATTCGTACAGACCCATTTAGTATAATTGCTCCAACTCGTAATTCATCGCATTTTTTGATTATGGTACATAAAGTTTCCTACCATGATATGCAATTCTTGAGTTTCTTTCTCGATCTACTTTCCAAATTCATAGTTTATAATTGCGTCATAAGTTGGAACATTATCATCTCCAGCAACTGAGGAATTTTTATTTGAATACAATCAGTTTTTTTGTTTAGTAACTGCAAGAATGTATATTCCTCTTAACTTACTTTATGTCATAACTGAATGCAGAAATTCATGATAGAAAATTTACAGTAAATCAATTTCAGTTTTATATGTCTACGCGATCCTGAGAAAATACGAATAAGTTCATTACTCCAATTTTTTTTTATGCAACTACAAATCTCCTTTTACCTAGGATGGAAAATATTGATTCTTATGAAAATTCATGATTTGGGTATACGAAATATACGCTATTGCTTTTAATTTCCACGCGAGAGTCAAAATATGCACCAGAAAGCAAAAGAATAAGCAATAAAAATCGTAATTTCCTACTGGGAAAACCAATTAGCTCATTTATAGCAGGAATTATATCAAGAGGTCTGGCATTGATATCGACACCTGGCCCTATGGCTGTTTGTGTCCCCCTTCTTTGTAACAACATCCCCTTATCAATCCTTATATAGAAGCCTCTAATAAAGCGAGAGGTACCTGCGGTAGATCACTCACTTCTAGCATTTCCACACCCAGTCAGTTACGCCTAAGGCGGATCTATTCCGAGCTCCAAATGAATTGGTGTTTCGATACCAATCTCACACCATCCATGATTATCCTCCAGTTTCAACTTGCCCAGGTGAGATTTGATCTAACCTTACATAAACTTATCGAAGTTTTATTAGGTGATGTAACTATCATCGCCTTGGACTAGCGACAACCTCGAGCATTCAACCAAGTTGAATGTTGTTGTTGTTCCACATGCCCAGCTTTGTCTTAACAACACAGTTTAAGATCCCTATCGCGGGCTCTTAGCTTCAAGACAAGCCAGCCTATCCGCAATCTTATTTCGTCTGATCCCGGTGTGATCCGGAATCCAAAGGAGACGGATATGGTTGTTTTTATTCCTGAGCAACACGCCCAAATCACCTTGGAAGTAATCCTGTGTGCGACCAAGAGTTAAAAACCCCTCTCATTTCTCTGGCAGTAATCTTCACTTTCTGATTTCTATTTCGTCTTCGAGCCATTTGTGTACCAGATAAACCCTCCACCTGGCAAAGAATCCTTCCTTCCTCCGACTTTTGTCTGGATGGAACTTTAACCTCTATCTTATCACCGAAGTGGCACTTCGGCGTTGTTCTATCCGAGTTCATCCGTAGGAAGTTGTCGCTTCAAGAAACAGGGTATTTTTTGCAACCGAACACTAGCGTGCACCCAGATCCTAGCCTATAAGCAGTCGAAACTGTCCTGCTAATGATTCTTAGAGGAAGTAGTTCGATCCATAACAGTGTACTGCGTATTACTTTGAGCATGCACCAGATTCCCCACCATCAGTACTCAAAGCCCCTCCTTAATTTTTGCAGTAGAAAGCCTCTGCCTTAAATTGAGTTTCAATTTGCTACTGTAACCAAATATCTTGGTGCTAACGTCGACTCTCATCTGTCTTGGGATGAACATATCCACTTTGTATGTAAACAATTGAACAAAGGATTTTTTGCACTTCTACAACTGAAGTCGAGAGTTGATCGTGATGGGCACAAAAGTGCCTACTATTTTATAGTTCATAGCTATTTAGAATATAATTTTTTGCTTTTAGGCAATTCTGTTCATTGGACCAGAGTCTTCATATTACAGAAGAGAATTCTTCGTTTAATGTTTGGCCTGGCTCCATTAGAAAGTTTCAGAACTGCTATAAAAAAATTTTATTTTTTGATTAGAAGACCACTCTACTTATTCGATGAGTTCTAAAGTATGGATGAGTTATTGTAATTTTTATCACTTTTGCAATGATATTGATGTTTTTCCTTGTATATTGATGTTTTTATTTTGTAAACAAACTGTACCGAGTATCTATTTCAAATGACATGTACACCCTTATGGGTCAAAAGTACGAAATGAATTATTCTATTCTTCAACCGAACCCTTTGTATATAAAAAAATAACTAAAGAACATGCAGGAAAGAAGCGTCCATCTTTTTCTTATATTCTCCCAATATATTCAGAAGATCAAAGTTATGGACCAATTATGCACTTAATGAACACCCAGTATAAGCAGAATCCTCTATTCTCTATATATTGATTCTTGGCTATCGCTGTCTCAAACAAAACGAGTTGTTTGACTTAAATCAGATAATTTAATTTTCTAATCGTTGAAACTTTCTGTCAAAAATTTTGAATTCACGAACTGGTTCCAATATAGGAATCGATGGATAAATATTCCGCACGCCACTGACTACTGAACCGAAGATGTATGGGTGAAATCGGAAAAAGGACGCCAGAGAATGAACACACAGGACATAGTGGCTTTTATCCCGACGAGATTTCTAAATAATTTAGAATATCGACGACGTAGAATTGCCGACTGCAATTTCAGCAACTTTGAGAATAATTGATTTCGTGCTACGCGAAGAAAACTCAGCAGCTTTTCCCATATAGAATGAGTATACTTGCTTGCGGTCTTATTTCCATTATTTCTACATTATTTATACTTTCGATTTTCAGCGTACTTTTTACGGAAATTGTATTCTGAAATGAAATCTTTATTTTATATAGCGAAATTTTACTATCAGTCATATTGAATTATTTTTATAATTGAATTCGATGGTTGATTTTTGCTGTTAATTACAACTTGTCGCAATATTGACCAATGACCTACGATGAATCATAACTCAATTAATTCGTAAGATGACTGAAAAACAGAAACAGAACGAGATTGAATTTTCCGGACACCATGTTCTTTCAGAACTTGAAAATAAATACATTCGGGGGACACTTTCTCCTACACAATGCGGAAAAGACGGTAGATATTTTTTTCGGTTTTCTTTATGAGGTCCTCTATTGTAATGGCTGGGATTTATCTATTAATAAACGTCCTCGCGACTATATACCATACATGCTCGATGGGGTTCATGTCTGGCAACTTGGCAGGCCACTGCATACTTCGTAGATTTTTTCAGGAGACTGCTAGTCATTCTTGTATCCCTGGTCCCCTCAATACACTTTATCAACAACAGTCACTCACCAATGCAAATCTGTACTAGTCTGAAAAAGCACATTTTTCCATTATGGTAAGAGCTAATTCCTATACTCCCGAGTCCATTATAGACGCACTGCAATTTGCATCAAAAGCAGTCTTGGGATTTTTAGAGGCCTTCTGGAACTAAGATTAGTAGTAGGAAGTCTTCTGTTGGGAGTGATCCGATAGTTAACTCCCCGGTACGTTCTCAAGAAATGGTTTCGACGTAACAGAACAGAAGTTCTTGTTTTCCGGCGACCACAATTAACGATGTAGCGGTACTCCAGTTCAGTAGTGACTCTTGGTCTACCAGTTCTTCGCCCGACATCAATGTTGCCATTCTGTACGTCCAGATTTACTATCCTTCTCACAGAAGTTTTGTTATATCAGTGCACTGTGTAATTTGATGTCAGGATAATTCCAGTTCAGAAATGACTTTTGGTCTACCAGTTCATCATCAATGTTGCCATTCTGTACGTTCAGATTTACTTTACTTCTCACAGAAGTGACTCTTGGTCTACCAGTTCATCGCCTGACATCCATGTTGCCATTCTGTACGTTCAGATTTGCTATCCTTCTCATAGAAGTTCTCGCTATATCAGTGCACTGTGTAATTTGATGTCAGAATGATCCCATGTCATGGAAAGCCACTATTAAATTGTCAGAGAATATTTCTTGGCATTGTAATCAACAGCTGAAATCAGTTCTTTCACTCTAACGAAACTAAGCAATACTGACTTTGTTAATGTAGAAACGCATAAGGATAATCAGTTTTGGGTATTTAACAACTGTTTTTTTCTGTGATGTTATAACAAGAGAGAATTTGTTCAACCATAAATGGCCGTTTAACCAAAGGGGACTTTTTATGAGACTACAGAAAGTAAATAAATGACCGAAGAGGGATGTCCCATTCAACTTAATCCCAAATGAGACACAGGTACAAGAAGACTGGTAGTTATGAAACGAGACTTGGGTAAGAACGACCTCGAGCAATAACGGCGATCCACGACTGCTATTCAAGAATTTCCTCGTTGAGACAAAGGTTCGCTACAGCTAGGCACCTTCAAATGAAGCTTGGAGAGAACGATGGAATGCAAATTAGCACTGAACTGATACGACAACGTCTCAAGAAATTGGATTGAGCCTTGTGTAGCCCTCTGAGTGTAGTACATCGAAGAGCTCGATTGAATTTTGCCAGAGAACTTGTCAATTGGTTAGAAGTTAAATGAAAGACAGTTCTGTTTACAGGTGGATCGTAAATTTGTTTCTGCATTGTGATCTAAGTTCTCTAGTGAAATGAGAGAAATGTCCACTTCAATGTTTTACCTACAAATGGTTTGAGTGTAGGTTCTATAATGGTGTGGGGTGAGTTTTTTCAAACGAACGCACGAATCTGGTAAATAATGGAACCCTGAATGGTCAGAGGTGTGTCACATACATTTTAGAAGAATATGTTGTACCATTTTGCGGCAAACAATGGGTGACAATTTTTTGTTTTTTCATGATATTGTCAGACCTCGCCAAGGTCATATAGTTAGGAACTACAGTCAAAACCGATTACAACGACATCGTTTACAACGACCGATCGGTTATTGCGACCAGACTGTGAGGTCCCGGCCAAATCTTTAGGTAAACTATTCAGTAAACATACCGCCTATAACAACATCGGATATAGCAACATATCGCTCATAAAGACGAAACTTCATTGATATTCATCGACTATAACGACCAACCGCATTGAGTCCCACCAAAACAAAACAATACGATTGTTCAGTGCGATAACTGACTGCGTGAGTGACAGCTTGATTTATGAGTTTTGCCTTTGATAAGACTGTGTATTTATGCGTTAGCATGTCGCAAAAAAAAAAAGGAAAGTGTTTACTGTTGAAGAAAAATCTCATATCTATGGAGATTAGAAAATGTCGAGTCAAATAGTGAAATTGCAAAGGAGTATGGAGTTTCACATTCTACAATATGTACGATTTGCAGGAATAGAGATAAAATAAAAGTTCTTTTCGACAACAACTGTTTAAAACTTAAACGATCGAGAACAAGTGAACATCAAGTTATGGAAGATGCTTAATTAACATGGTTTTAACATCAGAGGGCAAACAACATCCCAATAAGTGGTCCAATTCTGCAAAAAAAGCCAACGACTTTGCTCGTATTATAGGTCAGGAAAATTTCGAGTGTTCATCGTCTTGGGTACAACGTTTTCGTGCTCGTTATATTGTGGCACGAAAAGTTTGCGGTGAAGCGACTGGCGTTCCTGAAGGAGTGAGTGAAGAGTGGCTGTCTCATAAGTGGCCTGCACTTTGCGAAGGATAAACACCAGAGGAAATCTTCAATGCTGATGAAACCGGATTGTTTTACAATTTAACTCCTGACAAAACACCAAATTCAAAGGCGAGGAATGCAAAACAAGAATTACAGTATTGGTTACGGCAAACAAGGCTGGATCTTGCAAAAGAAAGCATTTTTTGATAGGAAAAGATAAAAAACCGCACTGCTTTGAAAACATTCACTCTTTGCCTGTAACTTATGAAAACAACACTAGGTCCTGGATGACATCTCAAATTTCTGAAAAATGGCTGCATAGCTGGGATGCAGAAGAGAAGTCTGGAGGAAAAAAATTCTTCTCCTAGTAGACAACTGTCCCGTTCACCCTGCAGTCTCCAATCTAAAATGCATAAAGCTTATGTTTTTACCGCCCAATGTCACCTCTGTTTCACAGCCCATGGACCAAGGTGTGATAAAAGCTTTAAAACACAATACAGTAAACTTCAAATGGCACAGAATATTGAAAAGGGAAGAAATACAAAAAGTCTTTGCGTTTTGGATGCAATTCTAATGATATCGGAAACTTGGGAAAATGTCACACAGACCACTATAGCCAACTGCTTTCGTAATACAGGTTTCAAAGATCTCTCGCGGAGGACGATGATGGTATTCCGCTAGCGAGAATGATACGATCTCCCACAGATGAAGACGATAACGTACCATTTGCTCAATTGGTTGTTCAGTTGATCTGCTGGTACAGAACAAAGAATTGAGATAGAGGAATTTATTGGAATATATGACAGTGCCGCTGTGTGCGCCTTAGCTATTGAGGAAGAAATTCTTGCAGAAGCTGAAGGTAACAATCATAACACCGATGAAGAAAACGAAGACCAGCAAGACCCTGAAGAACAATTTAAGCCAACAACAATTTCCGAGGCTCTTATGGCTATAACAGTCTTGCAAAAATTTGTTACCTTTAACGACCAGTTTAATACTGATGATACTCATAATTTGAGGAGTATGAAACGTAAAATGCAAAGCATATTTGAGAGTGGGCTTATAAAAAACAGACTAATATGACTGATTACTATAAAAACTAGTGTAAGTCTTATAGTTCAGCTAAGTACATCTGGTATCTCCAATTATTTCTTGATGAACATTTTTATTTCTTTTTTTGATATTTCATTTGAAAACAATATTTTATTGTATATTAGATATATATGTACTTATGATAATTTAACTACATACTTATGCTATGTATTGCTTATAACAACTATCGTATATAACGTCGGACACTATAAGGTCCCATCAATGACGCTATATCCGGTTTTGAATGTACCTTCAAGATCACGAAATTACTTCAATAGAGTGGCTTGCACAAAATCCGGACTTCAATCCGATCAACCATATCTTGTACATTCTCAATATTAAATCATAACATCATTTAAGAATACAGTTCAAAATTAATATTCTTAAAATATCCTTCCTTTCTATAAAATGTCATGATCAGTTAAATATAGAAAATCCAGAGCTGAAGCCTATACTGACTGAATATTATAGTATATTATAGTTATGTGTTCATGTTCCATTTACTGCTACTTTCTGCATAAAGAAATTATTTTTGTGATAGCGAAACAACTCAAAATAGAACTTTTAGTTTTCTTAACATTGTTTTTTTGATATATTGTGCTATCCTTTTCAGACAGGGCTCACTGATATGGAATCTTCAATAGTTTGAAATTATTTAACTTATTGCTTCTGTTCCGATTTTGTATAATCAGAGTATCCAATATTGATCTATGAACAGGGTTGACAGATTTTTACGTTCTAGTATTGCAGCTATGTGAAATATTGCGAATGGAGGAACAAGATTTTTTGTCATCAAATTACAGCTACTGTGTAAATACGACAAGGTTTGTAATAACGGAGCAACCAAGCTGTACCAAAATTTTGAACCCATATGGATCTTAACATTGAATATGGAGATGTGGGTTTACACCCGACCACGTTTTGACCATTGAATATTTCATCACTACTGATGTGAACTTCATCAGTCCAAATTATTTCTCGGGTAAACTGCAGATTTTCCTTAGGGTTTTCCAGAAACCAAATGCAAGAATCCAGTCTACGTTGGAATCCTCTGGCAGCCAAAACTAGAATAGTGTCATTCTATAAAGTTGATATTTGTTTTTATTGAAAATACAGAGGTCGACTCTTAGATAACCCTGTTTTTATACCTGTTTGCCTGCTCGAAATCGATGGGTCAGCAGTAACACTAGCTATTACATAAATTGTTGCATCTTCTACATCAACCACTTGATATTTTTATTTCCTCGAGGACGTTGAATGTAACATGATTCATGAGGTTTTCCCGCAATTAATTTAATATACTTTCAAGAAGTTGTCACGACATGAATTCTTCGTCATTCCAAACGATACTATATTCATCTAACTATTGTAACTCGATGAGTGTTAAATAACTCATCTGAATTGTCATTGCATGTAGTTATTTTAGAACTATCATAATCATTGCAGATGATATGCTTAAGCTTTTCAATCTGTCCGTGTGAATTATGTGAATGGACATAGAGTTACAATTTTCATTTTCAACAAAAATTAAGTTCTTTGTGGTTCGCATTAAAAAAAATCAATTCTGCATTAAAACTCAAAAAACCGATGGCCAAAAAATTCCTGCACGTTGTCCGATTCTTCGTGAAAATGAGACTCTAGAATAATGAAACAATCTTTACATAGCTTCGAAAACAATAGAGAAATTGGTGTTTGACTGATTTCGAAATTTTTCAAGATTTTCAAATAACTCGAAAACGAAGAGAGTTACCTTGAATCCGTTTGCTTCAATGAATTCCCCATCCAAAAAGAATACGGGAAAAGAAGTTTCGTTTTCCTCTCTTCACAACATTTCACCTAACTGATTTAAGATTTGTTCACCCTGTATATGTTGAAGATCAAATTGTTTTGATTAATAGAGCTGAAATAACAGTTGCCAGACACTTATTTGGCGCAAATATTATCCTTTAGTTATCAAATATTAGTTTGAACTGTGAATTTTTCCATAGTAATAATCTTTCATTCATCCCGCTAGTTTTTCAAATGATCCTTTGGTTCATATAATTAAATCATTACTTTCTATGAATTCCCAGAATTTATTTGATGTAATTAAAATTCCTCAAACTTGATAAAACTCTAGAAACGTAAAACCGGATATTTATTTTAGTTCTGAAAAGTTAGCACCTTCAAAGGAAGGTTGAAAGGGAAAATCGTTGCTGATGATTTTCTCGAGAAAAAAGAAATAAAAGGACCACAAGATACGCTGAATAAACTATTAACTTCATTTTCTGACTGCGAAACTTTTCGTTGGTTATCTAACCTACTTCAAACATTCAAACTTCGGAATATATTTCAGTTTATAGTTGCTTCGAAATTCAGGTTGGCTTTCAGCTCTCATCATTCATTTATATACTTTTTTTGCAGAAGAAATATGGAAATTGGATTTTAGAAAGGGTGAATGAATGAGAGTCGTTAAAATTTTGCTGCTTTTCCTTCAAAGTTTACCTACTCAAAAATTTTTCGACATGTGTCAAGGGAAGACACCTTCTAAATGAAATTTGACAAATTTGACTTTCTCCCCGGAAAAATCCGGGGAGAATCTCATCACTTGGTATAATAATAATATATAATAATAGTCAATAATAAATTCGAGTTACACTTTTTCTAAATAATGCAAAGTAAAAAGTTCTGTTTATTTCGCAAATACTGAACTTTTGATATGAAATCATAAACATTAAATGAGTTAAGTTACTGATGAAGTTGGAATTGTTTAAGGGCAAACACCGGTTCTACGCACTTCTTCATTTTTTATTCAATATATCTTATATTTCATTCGGTATATGTTCGCGACAGTCGCGTAATAACATCTTCCGTCAGGACATATTCAAACTTCATAATTGAATCTTACGAAACGTATTGTATATTCCTTACTTTTCAGATGAAGATGTGACATGTGACCTGAAAAAGCGGAAACCTGAATAGATTTAATAAAAGCGCAAAGTACATATAAAGGGCAAGAAAGGAACATTTCACCATTTCCAATTATGTTTAGTGAAGGGAGACTTGAGTAAGAAAGGGTTCATAAGGAAAGACGTCTTTATATAAAAGAGGGAGAGTTGTGTTTCTCACTCACAACAGAGATAAGAGAATCGAGTTCTTGATTTGATTACTCAAAGTGAAATGGAGAACTAGTCGAAATGGCCCTGCGAGAAGCCATAGCCAAATTGGTGCCAAACTTGAGGCTTTCAAGTTTGTCGTCGACGATTCTTACTTGAAACTGGTTCAGAGTTGCAACTGTACTGTCTTATATTTGCATAGTGCTTCACGCTATTTTGTTTTATTCACCACAGGGAATTGAAAGGAATGGTGGTAGAGTATATATACGGGGTACACTCACGAAATTTAACATCAAATAAGCATTATGGTAAAAATTCTTTTCCTTTCAGGTTACAGAACTACGAATATGTTCGATAATAATCAAATTAATAATTCTTCATTATTACCTTCCTTATCGATCTTATTATGAATATCTATAGACTATGTGCTTCCTTCCAGCAAAATGACATAAAATATTACATAGATTTCATTCACTGTACTACTGAAAATATAATATAAAAGGATGAAAATATAAGTAATACTCGAATGATTATTAGAGAATGTGAGAAAGAACTAAACCTAAGCATTATGGTTGCAAAACATTATGTACTTACTAGAAATTTCACAATTCAAAATGTAGTCGAACAACTATTTACACCATATTTGAGATATTTAGTAACGAATTCATTAAGTTCATGTGAATATTCATGTATATTAGAATTATTGCATTTGGGACACAGAAATCCAAATACTCTCCCCACAAAACTTGTCACATCACCCTACTTTTACGACAATACTATATAAACTTTTAGGTTGGTCATTCAAGAATCGCTTGGTAATTTTCAGAAGTGTAAAATAAGAAGATATCATTTAAAAGAGATGAGTTTATAATAGAAAATATCAACAATTTTTGAGGTAATGAAAAATTAAAAAATTTTACCATCTTCAAACATCGCGAAGAGACCAATCAATTAGCATCGACTGGTTACTAATCATTTTCAAAATTGAGTGTTTCCTTCCCGGGCCCTAATTACTGCCAGTATATGTCTCGGTAGACCCTCAAACAAATTTTGGATGTACTCTTAAGTCATTGCCAAATTTTCAGGAAGCAGATTTTCTTAATGTTAGAGTGTTCTACGAGACATCCTACGTTGCTGAATTAGCCACCTCATGTTGTCCCAAACATGTTCTATGGAATTCAAGTAGGAACATTTGGCTGGCCATCTTAAAATATCAACTTCGGCATTTTGCAGAAATTCTGTAACTACTCTAGCTGCATAAGGCCGAGCATTATCATGCATATAAATGAAGTTTTCACCAATCAATGGGCCAAAGGGTACAACATGGGGTTCAAGGATATCTGCGATGTATCTGGCCGCTGTCATTCTTCCATTATTCACTAGGACTAACTCAGCTCGACCATGAAAAGACATGCGTCCTCACAACATTACTGAGCCCCCTCCGAAGTTTTTGGTTTGCCGGATATTGCGTTGCTGATTCCGTTCCCCAGGTCGTCTGTATACAGGCATGCGTCTATCATTTGAAACTAGACAGAGCCTTGACTCGTCGGAAAAGAGAACATTCGATCATTCTGGAATACACCAATTTGTATGTTCCCTCGCAAACTGAAGTCTTGCAACTCGATGCTCTCTGGTGAGACGTGGGCCGGTAGAAGCCACCCTTGGTCTGATATCGTCTTCTCTGAGCCTGTTCCTAACAGTTTGCAATGAAAAATGCACATTTCTGGAAAGTGCAAATTCATTTTCATTCTAGCCGAACAGAGCCGAACTCTTAGTGCAGTTAAACGAAGCCAACGATCATCAACTGGTGTTGTTATCCGATTTCTTTCCTATCTGGCCCTTCTTCCATATTCCCCTGTTTCCTGGTACCGATTAATTGCTCATGAAATAGTGCTTTAGTTAACATTCAACAAGTGAGCCACGTAACGTTGGCTTCGCCGCTCCTCTAGAAAAGTTACAACTCTTACCACTTCATGATCACTCAAATAGCGTCCATGACGTTCAGCAGCCATTACAATAAGTTCAAAGATTCGAAAATCAACAATGAACACACAAAACTTGCATAAATTTAGCGTGAAAACTGAAGAGAAATTGAATGACTACTGATAGTCAAATAAAATCATTCTTTTTTCAGACGTGTTTGAGATCATATGGAAACAAATGTTACTACATAGATAAGATTTTTTCTCCTTATATGTCCAAAAACATATGTTAACAAAGAAACTGCGAGCTGCTTTATCGATAGTGAAATTCAGAATACCAGGTGATTTTTGTGGTGTGTGTATGTTATAAAACTTCTCTATCAACAACTTTCAACTGATTGATGCGGATATTGGACAGTAGGGTTAATTAGGCTGTACTTTTTCGAATGTAGCTGGCCGCGACTGAAATAGGCTATCGAACCATGATTACTAAAGTTTTTTATTGTCGGATTGGAATGCAAGTTTAAGTGAATATTCATGAATATTTAGGTTTGAATATATTATGACTACTGTTAGTTTCTCTTTTTCATTAGGAAAAACCTCATAGATTGCATGTTCACATTTACGGGAAACTATACTGTCGATCATACCAGAATTTTAACCATTATCGATTTCTATTTGTTTAATCATATTGAGCTCTTCCATGAAATTATTTGCTGACATTGTTATCGCGGTGAGTCTGTGTGTCATACTGCAACTATTCTATGTTGATGAAGATATTTATAAAAGCAACTTTCAACAGTTATGATACAAAGACACTACGATAGCAATGTTATAGAATAATAATATAATTCCTCGAAAGAGCCGAATGTTGTGAAACAAATTGCGGTCAATAATGGTTATGATTTCAATATGATTGACAGCATGTATCTCGTAAACAGTTTAGGAATGCAAAATCAGGTGAAATGTCAGGGTTCAAATTTTACATCCAGTAGTGAATCTTCTCCGCATTTTCTCTGGTTAATGAGAAAACTGGTTGAACAGATTAACATCATATTTGCCAATTTATATTGGAGGAATTATTTTTATTTTTCTAATACTATCAATTTGATCTTCCCGTATGTTTGATATTTGCGATACAATAATCGATTTATTTTGTTAAATTATCAACTCGAAAATAGCTCACTCGACTAAAGAAAAGGTCGAAATTCTGAAATTCAAAACAATGGTAACTCAATTTCATATCAGCAGAAAATATGAACCAAAATGCTGATATTCAGTATAACATGCTTTTCTGACGAGAACACTTATTCTAAATAGTGAAGTGAATATTTATATACAATTGTCGATATTGGTAAAGGCAGAATCCCCATTCGGTTGATGGAAGATCTATTATATCTTAGGATCACTGAAACTTTGGAGAATGATGAAACACTTTTAAAGAATGAAATGCGTTTCAGCAGGATGGTGCACTCATTTCGACATTCATGAGCGATAATATTCGAACAATAATTTTTCAGGTGAGTTGAATGATAGAAGACCAGATAAATGGCCACCCAGATTACGTAACTTTAAACTCTTGAATGTTTTCTTATGGGGTTATCACAGAACTAAAATTTATGCCACAAACTCTGAAATTTCGAGGAGCTGCAGATGATAATCAATATCTCACCTAACCTATCCTGATATTGCATCAGTTTTAGAAATAATTCAGTATAATAGTTTGAGTTTTCTAAGAGAAAGGACTTCAAGAAATAGCCACTCAATCTTTCTTCCCCTTTTTTGAGCTAAAGAGTGCTGAGGGTAGGTGCTTGATTTGACATGCTTCAAACTAACTTCTGGAACGCTCCCTCTCGCTCGTAAATTGACTGGGTTCAACATTTTTTGCAAGTAGAGGAACGCAGTGTATATGGGAGAGAAGATTTAAGACTCGATTAACAAATTTTCGATTCAGTAGTACTATACTCTGTGAAACAAAACCGAAGCGCTAACCGAATCCAAGCGGTCTTCGCTCAATCTGTGGCTAATTGTTGCTTCATGCAGGATATAAACATTCTTCGAGATTTCATTGTGAATTGGTGGCTGTTTTGTTAGTTGTCGATTTAAAAAATTTGAAAGTGTTCTAGATCAACGTGAAGCACATTTTCGGCCTGCTATCGTTAAGATAATTTGAATCAAGCTGCTAACACAAGTAGGTGATGTAAAGTACCGAACTCTTTTTCGTCATGCAAAAACATAAGCGATCACATCTGTAGCTGATAGAGTGAACAAATAACCTGGTTGCTCCATTACACGGCGTATTCTGGAATAAGCCATTTTGCAAACGACATAACACCGAAGTTTGCATAAGGATTTGTGTTTTAAGCCACAAATTTCAGTTAATGAAAGAACTCAAACCATTTGACCACCAATTTGCGAATTGCGTAATGAAAATGCAAGAAAATGATCCAAAACTTCATGAGAAAATCATTTTGATCAACGAGGCACCTCTTCATCCTGGTGGCTCCATTAATAACCAGAATTTTTGCATTTGGGACACAGAAATTCAAATATGTTAATATGCTATCAACAACTTTCAACTGATTGATGCGGTTTTTGGACGGTAGGGTTAATTAGGCTATACTGTTTCGAAAAAATAGCTGAGGCGACTGTTTCGGTCAATGGAATGCGCTATCAATTCATGATTACTGAAGTTTTTCATTGTCAGATAGGAATGCCCAGTATGATGGATAATTTCATTAAAAGATTATGGTCCTGTAAAAGAAGTGGTGGAGACCATCTGTTGGATTATGTTTTATCATTATAGGCAAATCTTTTTCTTTCGCATGAAAGAACAACAAAAAGATAATTAACAATAACTCAGTGTTTTCTCATGAATCAAAATGAAACCTCCAGTTGGAAAACCGATTATTTCGAAGAAGTAAAAGGTTTTATATCCGCCCTCTGAAATAAATCAATTTATGTAAACGATAGTGGAAATTAAAATTTTCATCAGAATCCACCAAAACTTACATATAATTAATTCATTCGATAATACACTGCACCAACAAA
Source organism: Cryptolaemus montrouzieri (assembly GCA_013387265.2). Taxonomy (NCBI): domain Eukaryota; kingdom Metazoa; phylum Arthropoda; class Insecta; order Coleoptera; family Coccinellidae; genus Cryptolaemus; species Cryptolaemus montrouzieri. Next base: position 55,970,976 of record JABFTP020000001.1, read on the forward strand.
TTAACGCACTAAATTGAAAATTCAAATTTAGTCAGAAGTCTATTGAAGAATTATTTTTCAGTTACCCACCAGCACAAAGGAATAGTTGAGAACAATCGAAATTAAAATGATACTTATAAAATCAATGACCTCAACAACTGTTATGTACCGGATATTTCTATTCATGAAGATAACTACTGTATGACATCTAAGATTCATCTTTGAAATCAATGATCTTATATCATTTTGATCCATTTCAATCCAAACTTCGATTAGTCTGATCAGAACCTCATCTAAGGTAACTGTCTGATTTTGCTGGCTCACTAATGTTTATTTTAGAATGTCTCAGACATGTTCGATGGGATTGACATCACGCCTTCGTGAAACCCACTCTATTGAAGCAATTTCTTGACCTGTAAGGTAGTTCCTAACGATATAAGCTTGGTAAGGTTTGGCACTATCATAAACAAATATTTACTCAAGTTTATCGTAAATAGTACAGCATCTTCTTCTAGAATGCCTGTAAAATACCAATGACCAGATCAATGCGGCGAGTTCAAAAAAATTCGTTCCCACACCAATATTCATCCACCACCTTTATAAGTAGGTAAACAGTTGCACTGGGCATATAACTTATTTAAACATACGTCGATCGTAAAAAAAAAGACAAAATCTTAATCCATCTGTGAAAGAAACTTTTTCCCAGGTTCTAACCCATTGACATATTTCTTGGCAAAATTCAATCGGGCTCTTCGATGTGCTCCGGTTAGAGCTGAAATTGATCAATGCTGTTATCAAAATATGGCGGTTTCCTGCAAAATCTCAAATTATTCTTTCATTTTACTTCTTATCAAAGGAAAATGTACGCCAAGAAAAAAACATGGTTTATTGATGGCATCTGTTAGGACCTAATATTCGAAAAAAACATGTTAATAATTAGTTTCCTCCCAAAAAAGAAATTCGAAATATTGAAATTGTGCATTAATTTCTTGGAGCAGTGTATAAGAGAAATCTGAAAACGGCGACTACAATTCACGCTATGCCTCAGAAGTATTCGATTTCATCCCACGCATTTGTTTACATTGCTACCAATCTAATTTTTAAATCACAAGCCAGCAGCAGTATATCGGAAATTCGAATGAGAATATATTCACGAATTTATATTATCGCATTCAGCTATAGCAAGCAAGCAATCTTGATATTCCTACAAGACAGGAAACAACGCCGTCAGCGAAAATCTATATTGTAGACCATAATATGTTTATGAACTTTTGTCGTGTTTTCGAATCATTTACGCACAGGTATAACAAACAACAGAAGCTGCTAGCAAAACACATCAATTACTAGGAGAAACACTTCCACTGTCTACAAATGAACCTCAATCAATTTGAAAGAACATACAACTATGTACTACTGAAATAGCGATAATATCTTTTTGTGATTACAATTCAGATGTGCATTGTTTTAAACGGAAACAATATTTATATACAGTGGCCCACTTTTTGTAGCAATATTAACAAGTGATAAAACGCTATACTTTTCGACGATTCCTATGAACTATATATAGGATGTTCCATTTTCAAGAAAATTTTAGTTTTTTGACTTCACAATTTTCAAGATAGATGTGACAGATTTGAGACATAGGCCATTCTTTGAGTCGTCCTTCCTGATTCGCTATTCAGCTTTGTTGTGAAAATTTACAGTCTGGTAATTTGTCTTGGTTCATCTTTCCTTTTCCAGAAACTTTTTCATTACTAAAAGCCTGTAATCTCACTATTGAATTTCTGAATTTGTTATAACTGTTGGATTCTTGTCGTAATTATGACCGTCATCAATAAAAGAATGTTCTAGTATATCTGAGAAATTTCAACTTAATTTTTATGGATATTTAACTGAGGAATAACAATGAACGCGAACTTAAACCATCAAAAACAAATACCCTCAAAGTAAATGTTGTGAAAACAACTGCGTGGTTTCTTTAACTAAAGCAGGAGCACCCAGGGGCTAGGAGAATTATGGATAATACAGTTTATGTCTGGAGACGATCGTAAGGTCTACGAGGATGGTGTGAAAACTTAACGACCTCTACGTGAAGATCGCAGTACTCGTGAATAAAAGCTAGTGAATTTTCATTGCTCATCTGTTAACAGTTACTTACCAAAGTTTCAGCCATTTTGGACCCGCTGTTGTTATGGAGCAGTGAGTTAATATGGGTGTTCTTGCGAAAATGGACTAAATCGAGTGTCAAGCAATCATGAAATTTTTATTTTTGGAGGGCAATACGCCTATGCGAATTGAGGATGAGTTTGATTCTGTGTGTGGGACTCTGCATCATCATTTACAACCGAAGATAACATCGCCAAAGGTCACCAAATGGTGCTGAACGACCGCTAAATTAATGTGAGAGAGATAACAGAGGCATTAAATCAACATTTGTAGATGAGAAAGCAGTCCGCGTTTTGGGTTCCGCGTTCGCCCACGTTTGACCAAATGTGTGTTCGAATGAATATTTCTAACGCTCTGTTTGGGCAAATCCGAGTTTTGGTGTCGTTTGATTACTATAAATGGAACGCGGATACACCATTATACGCCGTAAACAAAAATACAGTACAAATAGTGGACAACAGAAAGGAACAAAAACTATTTTTTCGGCTAAGAAAGTGATGGCGACTGTTTTTCGCAATGTTATAGAGTTATTCCAATCGATCATCTTCATAGAGAAAAACCATCACAGAAGCATAAAACGCATTAATATTTGACAAACTTAAAGCAGAGCTTGCGAAAAAGCGGTCACTTTTACAGAAAAAGAAACTCCTGTTTCACCGTCTCATACCTCAGCGGTTGCCATCATTCGCCTTTTTTTCACCAGATCTAGCCCAAAGCGGCTTCTTTTTGTTGGCTCATCCAAAAATTGCGCTCGGAGGACAGGGATTTTTGTCAAATGAAAAGGCAATGAATTGCCAAAAGTTGCAAGCAGACTATGTTGAAAAAAAAATATTCCGAAACAATATCTTTTATCTTTGTTAAATCGAAAAATTTTCAGACCACCCTCGTAACTAGTGTACAAATAAAATATTATACCCATTAGTAAATTTTTGATCAATTCAACTAATATCTTCAGACGAGCTGCAGCAGAGTTTCTCGTATCTTCTCTAAATCGAATTGAAAAGTTCGAGTTAGAGCATATTTAAGTTCATAAATAATCGTGTGTTCATCCCAGAAATTTCAAGAATTTTGGCAAATGTATGGCATGCAGGTTTCAGAAGATGAAGGGCAGTAATCAATTCACAAGGTGGTCACATTCTTTACTTGAGAAACTTCAGAATCAGTTCAATAAGTTTTTTCAGTTTCAATATTATTTTTGAAGAAATTGATCACAAATCAATGTCGCTTTGACTTATCGCCTTCTTTAACCAAAAAACTTATTCGTAACTCATTATTGAGAGATACTAGTAAAATCACTGGAGTAAGCTTAGTATTGAGTCATCTTGATGGTATATTTTATTTTGTTTGCCTTAGGTATCTACAATCTATTATATCTTGATCTCGATTGCTTCAGAATAGATTTTACAAATATTTCAAGAAAATTCAAGTTATTAATAACTTCTTTACTCAAAATTAACAGAGTTAGACTACCCAGAAATAATATAATCACGATTTATACGATAACAATTCCAGAATTCAATTAAGTTTAGAGTCATGAACATATAAAGAGAAATTTGAAGTCTTTGAAATTCTTCGGATGAGTTATTTGCCAGTTTGTTATTCGAAACTGCTTCAGCGCTTTCGAACATGGAATCCGTGTCCTGTTTTCCTTCTCCGAGGAAGCATATACTCGGAATTAATTTTATACTTTCTGAGAAGAGCGCCGCGCCGGTTAATTCGGTTCCGCACGCCAAATGGCTATTCATATTTCAAACGAAGAATATAAGTCTCGAACGATTTACAAAGCGGGGGCAACATGAAGAAAAGAAAACCAATTCAGATTTATTATAACTCAGTTCGGTAATCCCATCAGAAAAATTGCGGAATCTACATTGTTCTCTTCTGGAACAAACTGAAGGATTACCTAGCAGGAAGTTGTTTTTGAGAAATCTCATATGAAATTTTAATAGAGTAAGGAAATTAATGTCATGGAAAAATTATGGAAGGTGTTATTAGTAAAGTTGAGGAAAGTATATAAGAATGAAGAGTTACGAAATATTCTGAAAAACTGAATATTCCTCGAAATCAGTTTTAAATTGTCTCATAGAAATGTTTCATTTGTATTTCACTGAATATGAAACTCGAATAGCATCGAAACTAAGCGAGTTCTTTATCACCATGGCACCCATTCAGCCCCACCTATCTGTCAAATATTCAGATCATGCTTTTGAGATCTTCTCTAGTTCTGCTTTTCTCTGCACTTGGTAAGGCTAGAGTCGGAAATGCTTCAAGTGTCAAGCCTTGACAATCAAACAGAATATTTCATATTCCGTGTCATTTTATCGGCATAGTTCCATTATGGTGGATCCAGATCATACGTAGATCGTGACGCAGCAGACAATGTTCTGTTAGGAGATCAATAATCCTTCTTACATCTTTCTACACTGTGACGGCAAATGCTAAGTTAGTTACTCTAGAGGACTCATTACAAAACAACACTGCCTCAACACTCTCAATTCATATTTTCTTACACGCATTGAGTAATGGCACATAACTCAACCTTGCACACAGTGTAGTTTCAGCCTAGATTTATGCTTATGGGCTTGTCAGGAACAACTCCTTAAGTCCCAACACTATGTTACGGAGCCATTTTTGTTTCATAAATTAACTTCCCCAGTCCATCCTAGCCTTGAGGTATGAATGCCTAGAGGGGGAATCTGAAGTCGAACTACAACCATATAGGTCAGACGGCATGGACCTTTAGTTCAGCAATACAAAATACAGCCAAATGTATGAATTGGTGCCTAAGGCAGGCAGAACTGGATACAACTAATAGGTGAATCATGATCAGCTCCGACAGTCGTGCTTCTCTGGGAGCCTTAGGCGCACATGGGATTACATCTGAGGAGGTCTGGGAGAGCGTTTAGGCACTGAAATAACTGGCGGTAAAGATTCATATCCGTCTCCTCTGAGTTGGGGGTCATACCGGGATCAGAGGAAATGAGAATTCAGATATGCTTGCTTCTCTAGGGGCTAAGAATACTCTAATAGGACTAGGGTCTGCGGTCGAGATCTCCGCCTGTGTGTGTTAAGGCGAGTCTGGGAGAGTGGTAAGTGGAATAACATAGGGACGTCTGACTGAATGATCGAGTTTCTCGTTAGTTCTAGGCAATGCTGCGTACATCATTTACTTAAACATGGACAACGCACTTGAAAGAAGTCGAACTTATGCACGAATCCTGGCACAGATGGTGACTGAGCATGGCAAATTCAGATATCACCTGTCCAAGATAGGACTAGAGAATAATCTGTAGTGTAGGTGTTGTGAAATAAGGGTCAAAACACGAATTTATTCGGATATTATGTATCCGCCTTGGGCGTAACTGACTGGATGTGAGGAAGATGCTGGAAGTGAGGAATCTGCCACAAATATCACCTAGTTCTGTTAGAGGTTTCTTTGTGATGATCGAGCAGGGGATGTGAATACAAGAAAGTCGGGTACAGGAGATCCAGATAACGATAATCATGACGGACCCCTTGATATAATTCTTATGATGAATCAATTGTTTGATTCTTGATATAGGAAATTCCAGTTATTAAAATTATTATTGATATATCAAAGCTGTGATGGACCACATGTCGCGCATGGATCCACCTTGGGAGTAACTGATTGGATGGAGAGATGCTGGAAAAGAGGGATCTGCGAAAAATACTACCTCTTTCTATTAGAGACTTTTTTGTGATGATCGAGCAAGGGATGTAAATATAAGAAAGTTGAGTACAGGAGATCCAGATAACGATAAGCATGACAAACCCTTCGAACAATTCTTACTATGAATTAATTGTTTGGCTCTTGTAGTAGAAAATTCCAATTAGTAAAATTATTATTAATACATCAAAGCTGTAATGGAGCTTGAGATGTTTCAAATGTCTTGTCTGCTTCAATCCGTATGCACATATTTTGGCTTGCTCTGAAATAGGTGAATTTAAAGCTGGCAAGCCGAGTAGGGTGGAAGAGCCGTGGTAGGAATGCAAAACTGCTCATGCACAGCTACGTTAACATCAACAGAGTTTTGGCAAATGTTTGGTTCAATTTGGCTCAACTACCATTGCTACATAAGATATCATAGGCCAGACAATATTTGTAGTACCTATATATCTTTTGGTTCCTGCTATATGTAAACAAGCAGCTCCGTATGATATGGTGTAATCAAAGTATGGAAATTATAAAACGAAGTAAGACAGTTTTGTCCCCTAACCACTGTTTTTTTTCAACCCTTGGAACATTTTCATGTGAATATCTAATAAAAATTGTCCCAAAATTAATACATGGTTTGATTTTTTCGCCATTTGCGCAATAAAGTATTGGTAAAGGAAGAATTTGATAGCTGGAAACTTAAGGTTATAAAAAAACGAACTATATTCGACAACACAATGTGATGAAAGTTGATATTGATGTTTCAGTATCTTAGTTTCGTGAAATGTTAAGAGATTAGTTGATAAATTCAGGAGAATTAATTGGAGACACTAAACTTTCAAAGCAAGCCGTCCAAATGTCAACATAACAACACTGCATTTTGTTTCAAATCCAAGTACAATAATTATGGATAAGAACTGCAAAGTTTAAGCTTTGTACAACGTATATCACCAATGATATGTGTATCCATGCTTATAAAATTCAATTAACACAAAAATATGGAGCATACAAACCATATACAGCAGAGACCATCCATAGAATTGATAACTAAACATTGAAAATTTTTTTCCAGCAAAATCTGCCTAGGCGAGGAAGCACTTTTTCAATTTGATTGCTTTGTGAATCACTGAAATTCCAACATTTGGGGTTTGGAAAACCCTAAAAATTCCAAAAAAAAATGCATCCATAACGTATCACTTTTTCGTATGAATTATAGGATGGATAAGGCATCATCTGACCATACTTTTTCATAGAGGACACAGTTAAACAGTGATTGTTGCTGGTGCTCGATATCGTGGCATTATAACAGTTCTTTCTGCCAAAATAGGATAATTGATGAGGCCAATATGAGGTTTCATCATCTTTATATACTGATATTTCAGTGGAGAGAATATACATTCCTTGTTGGGGTAGTAGATGATTACGGTTTAGCTATCTTAGAAGCCGAAAATAAGATCAAGAGATGGAAGGAGTATATGCGATTACTTTAACGACGAAAACAGAGAGTCTATTGCGGAAAAGGAGGCAATAATAATTATAATTTGAAAAGGAGCTACTGGCTAATGGCCCGGACGGAATTTGTGGAGATTTTCTCAAACTAATTCAGGAAGATAATTTTCACTGACTTTTTCAACTAAGTCTACGATACAGGAAATATTCCTGACGATTGGCTGATTTCATCATTTATTCCAATACCAACAAAATCATCTTCTAAAAAATGTGAGGAATATAGATTTATCAGTCTCACGAGCCAAAGTATTCCTAAAACTAATACATGAACGAATTCACCCAGAACTAGAACAACACAATAGTGATACGCAGTTTGGCTTCAGGAAGGGTCTAGGTACTAGAGAAGCATTGTTCCGTTTGAATGTTTCAATTCAAAGAAAACGTGATGTATCTGACTGCTTCAGTGAGTTCGAAAAAGCATTCGACAGGGTAAAGCATCAGAGGGAAATAGAACCAATGCAGGAGTATCGAATAGACGATAAGGATCTCCGTATCATTTCTAACCTTTATAGGAAGCAGAAGGCGTTTGTTTGAGTGGAGGAAGTGGAATCGCAGAGGTTCCAGATACGTCGGGGTGTCAGACAGGGATGTGTGTTGTCCCCGCTGCTTTTTAATGTTTATTCTGAAAAACTGTTTCGGGAAGCTCTTGGCCAGATCGAGGACGGCATTTCCTCGAATGGTGTTTTGATCATCAATCTGAGATACGTGGACGATACGGTTCTTTCGGCAAGCAAAAGTTACGGATTGAAAGCGTGGTACAAGTTTGCGAAAAATACAAACAAACAAATACAACAAAACGAAAGTTATGATAATAAGCAAACATAACCAACCTCACGTACAATTTTATGCCGGAGGTTCTTCCATTGAAACAGTTACAACCATAAAGTATCTGGGTGATTGTAAGAGGATAGAGGCCTTCGAAATGTGGTCCTACCGTCACATGGTGAGAATATCTTGGGTACACCATTTGACAAATGAAATCGCTCTCGAACGCATGAACAAGGATAAAGAGGTTATGGGAACTCTTAAAGAGAGAAAATTCGCAAACTTTGGGCATATAATGCGGAATATTAAGTATGAAGTCCTCCATCTGGTCATTCAAGGAAAGATGAACGGTAAGAGGGGACCTGGAAGACAACGAATCTCATGGCTAGCCAATCTTACACAATGGACCGGGAAAACATCTCAGGAATTATTTCGAACTGCAGTCCAGTGCGGATAAGGTACAGTAGGAAGAAGGAGAAGTTGGGGGTAGTATAATGATGATTTTAAGTGTATTTCTAACAGATTCATTTTTCCTTCTAAGTTCTATTCATCCAGAATTTGAGATTATCTTACTTCAATGTATTGTTCGCTCCTTTCTATGTTCGAAGTTGGGGTACTTATTTTTAAAAAAAAAATTTTCTTTGAATCTATGTACAGGAAAAACAGATTTTGGCGTTTAAGTACAATTAGAAATATTCGGAATAGACACCTTGAACGTTGAATGTAGCATAGTTCATCACCTTTAAAATTAATTTCCATAAAATAAATAAATCATTAATACTATCAAACAATTCATCAGATTTTCTCTCAAATTATCAAATATAGTTTTGAAGTTATTGCGTTCAAGGAAAATGATTCAAATAAGTAGCACCTGCATTATAATTATTTTGAATATAACACTCAATCATATATATATATTTTTTTTAATTTTCGAAAGATATGGTCGCTTCGTTATCACGATATCATATTCACGCAATAAGCGTTATGATGAGAGATTTAGCTATTTCAATTATTCCGTGTAAATGAACATAAAGTTACTAAATAAAATTAGGGAAAAACAATAAAATTTAGATTCTTCACAAAAGACGTCCAAAAAAAAGGGATATATTTTTGAGAAAGAATAAAAAGAGAATCGAACTATTCAATTTAACTGAAAACTCGTTGGACAACAAAAATTTCCGCATTTATTTCGATTTCTCGAAGTGCTATGAAATATCGAAACTATTTTCACATAACTTCAAAAACAACATATTGGCTTTTTATTGATTCGGATAATTCTGAATTTTTTCAAATAACTCGAAAACGGCAAAAGTAAGCTTGAATCTGTCTGCGGCAATGAATTCCTCACGCAAAAAGAATAATGCAAAGGGCGGGTCATTTTCCTTTATTCACAATATTGCACATAGCTGCAGCACATAAACATAGAAATTTGTACATTTGAATCTTCCAGCTCTAACGTGGGATCAGAATTTGCACGATCCAGCATGATGCGGTATTATTATTATTGGGCGCCGCATGCCCAATTGGTTCACCAAAATTAAACGAGTGGTTTCACGTGAGGTGTTGAAGATCACGAGCTCTAACACTGGCATGACGATTTTTGGGAACTATTTCCTAGATTTTTGGACGTTATCGTAAGTTGAAGAGGTCGAAAGTACTCCGGAACGAGGCAAATCTTCGACGATCCCCCGACCGTCTTTAAAGGCTTTGTTCTAATCGTACACTTGGGTTTTTGATGAAACAAAGTCTCGATAAGCCTTTTGAGCATTCAAAATGATTCAATAGACGGAATTCTGTTCAGAACACAAAATTTGAGACAAACTCTTCGTTCAAAATTTTTTTTCTGATGTAAAATTCGCAGAGTACCAAAGAGATGGACTGGTTTCATCAGCTGTCGTGAACAAACTAGTTGACAGATTGCGCTCATGTTCGGCATTGTAATTTAGAGCAGTCCCGCCAACATATAAAAATTTGAAATAATGAAAAATACTCAACGCGGGTAATTTAAATGAGGATTTTCGGATACTTTTTTGTCACAAGAGTATGTTAAATATTCATTTCAAAATGATCTGTGTCGAAACCAGTCGTTTGGAAAGCTGACGAAATTGTTTCGTTTCGCTCTATAACTGAAATTGACTTCCATGTTATAAACAAATCATGAATACCATTAATCGAAGTATGAAATATAGTTCATTCAATAGACAGAGCTCCGACGATCTCCGTAACCAACCATCATCAGAATTTCAATACGCTTTTTTCACCTCATCACTCTCTTCTTCTTCAGTCATTTGTCATCCAACTCTGGACGTAGGCCTTCCCCAGTTCTCTCCAACGGTCTCTGTTCTGTGCTACCTGATACCAGTTGAGCCATTCAATGTGTTTCAGGTCATCTCTCTATCTCATTGGAGGGTGACTTCTTCCTCTTTTGCTCAAATATGGTCTCCATTTTTGTATTTCGGCATTCCATCTGCCATCTCCTTGTCTTGCATTATGACCCGCAAAGCCCCATTTGAGTCTGGCAATTTCTTTTCGGACATCGCAACTTTAGTGACTTTCCCAATCCATGTGTTTGTTTTCCTGTCTGTTATTCCAAGCATTCTGCGTTCCATTGCTCTTTGTGTTCTGCACATTTTGGCCATAATGGCTCTATTTAGTGTCCTTGTTGGCAGCCGTAAGTGATTACAGGCAGAATACACTGATTGTTGGTTTTAGTTCTAAGGTATTGTGGTATCTTACGACTTTGAAGGACCCAATTTAATTTTCCAAATAAAGTCCAAGCAAGCCGAACTCTTCTTGCAATTTCTCCTGTTTGGTTCTCTCTATTAAGTTTGAGTATTCGATCTAGGTAAACATATTCATCCACCATGCCTAGAGAGTGTACGCCAACTGTAGAAATTTACATCAGTGATGAGGTACAGTTGGCGAACCTCTTCACTCAACTGATATGAATTTTCATCTGTAATTGGTATATTTTAGTCCAATATCTAATGACATTGCGAATATTTATCTTAGAAATGCAGTTATTGCAATCACATTTATTGGTTTTATAGTGTTGTTCTTTCGTTCCATTGATATTATTACGACATGCAGATGCCGAAAAGGAGTGTATTTTTTGCTACGATCTCATCAGGAAGAAATTGCCAAACTATGATGAGTAAAAAACACCTTTGTCAGCTTCCCAAGTTTCAACTATTCGGTCATTTTCAAGTGCTAAATAGTAAGTAAGATACAAAGATGATTACAAGATATATTTCTTTTTGTCCTAAATATTAAGAAGGGGGGAGTTATTGATTTTAAGTTGGCTATTATATTATTATATTGTAGAGTTTTCCTGAGTTTATTATTTTCCAAACTTTCGAACACATTCAATCTTCTTTCCTTATTGCACTTGTGAAGGACTTTAGAGATTGTCAAAAACTAATGCGTGGTTTGATTATTGAATGTGCTCAACTATTGAAGTTTCTTGTTTGATGATATATGTCCTTTGAATCTACTGTCATAATTTCTACCTATTTGACCTTCATAAGCTGAAGGGCATTTGATACATTCGATTTCGTAAATACCAGATTGTTTGAGTTTATCTGTTTTCTGTTCTGCATTAAAAATTAATTTGCTAAGGTTTGGATCGCTTGAGGAAGAAGTGGTTAGTTTTGAAATCTTGAATTGACGGGGCATAGTAGAAGCTCTGTGAATCAAAGAATTGTAGGCGACGAGTTTATGATTCAAATGATGAAATGACTCCATGGGGTTTGTTGCGTCCATAGATATTATAAGTTAGGATATTGTTTATGTTTGTTATAGTTAAATCGAGAGTTATTAATTAAATAAAAGAACCCATAGTTTCTTCCTAAAGATTTATTATGGTTACTAGTTTCGCTCTCTATACATCAGAGCATCATCAGACCAGTGACTACAAGATGATAACGATGTCTGCTATTTTTTGAAAAAGGAGATGACTTACTATTATAAGATCTGTGAAACTTTGTTCTGTAGTTAGCTGACATAACCACACTTTCCCTTTGAATATTATTCGTTATTGTCTAGTCATAAAAATCATTTTTAGCTTGAATTATTCTAAGTTTTAATTCATAATTTTAATAGGTATATTGATCAAATACCATTTTAATTTGCTGTGAAATGTCGGTCCTATTGATTGTTTTTAATTTACTATAATTGACTCTACTTGCTGAGAAAAGATTGGGTAGTTTTTTCAAAAAGCAGAATTTGTTAGGTTATACTTTCAATATTTGTTTTTCTTGTAGTCACTGGTCTGAAGATGCTCTGATGTATAGAGAGGAAACTAGTAACCATAATAAATCTTAGGAAGAAACTATAGGTACTTTCATTTATTACATAAACTTCCTATTAAATGGTTGAATATTCACAAAAATTATTAGTTTAAACTTCAATATTAAATTCTGAAATCGAATTGTCTATTAGAGCCATAAAACCTACCGAAATATTATGAACGTACCAGTACCAGAATTTGATACGTTTTTAGCTAGGTCACTGTTCAGTATTTATGTGTTTTCTAAGTTATTCATTAAAATATCTGGCAAAAGGGATCTGAATGGCGATAGCATAGTTCTGATTTTTGTATTGGGAATTCATTTCGAAAATGTAAATATTTTTGACCTAAACATGTTTTCAATAGGTTGACAAATTCAAAGGAGATAGGTGCAAATATTTTGGTGTTTGTGAAATATCTTAAGCTAGAGGTAGACATTCACGTGTTGGAATGTTTGGTTACATGTTTTTTACATCAAAGGATACAAGTTCAAAGTAATGAATGATTTCAAGTAAGGAAAGTTTTTGTATAATGTTGTTAATATGGAATACTAGAGGCCTAGTTGATTTCTCTCTCTTATGTAAATTGATCAGTCTATACATTTTGGGAATTGGGGGTTCATCGGTAAGTGACTTCGTTTTTCCCTTTCTGTAAGCGCTACTAGATGATATTCGAAGGCATCTTGGAATCCTTTCATGGATGATTTTGTTAGGTCACTTAAAAATTACCTGATCTTCAAGTTTCCAAATATATCTTCCCTTTTGTCATTGTATTGGTCATCAGTGAACTACTATGGTATTGCCTTTACCTGATTTAGTCATTATAAGGTGTTCTTGTATTTTAGTGGCTATGGACGGACCGTTTTCAAATACTTCTTTTCGACTTAACCCGAGTATTTTTAGTTATTTCGGTAAGTTTATGCTTACGAAGAATAGAATTCTCAATGATATTTTCTGTATTTAGACATTTGATTCAGCATTTACGCCAATCAGTTCTTCGTTCTCTTGAATATTGCTTTAGTTTGGGGTTATTCTTCTTCTTCCTTTGTTCAGGAGATCTGTTTTTTCGCCATCGAATGGGACATTTGACAGGTGAACAAATCTTGGCTATAAACTAATACCATGTGTCTTTAAATCAATAGATGAATTTGGTGGTTGTTGAGATAACTGGTGTTCGGGTTTCATACTTTCAAGTATTGTAATATTTCTGTAGAGACGTTCATATGTATCTCCTGACATTCTGCTAATTTGCATTTGAATATTGAACTCTAGGCCATTTCAATGTTGTGTGGTATTTAGACAAGTATGTATTTGATGAACAGTTTCAAATTATCACGTACGTTATGAGAAACGTGGAACACTGACGAAAGTGTATTTTTCTCTTTCACATTCCGAAATGGATTTCCACAAAATAAATATGTCATGAATATCAATAATTAAATTCCAAAAAAGAAATAACACGACAGAGTCACATAGAATCTATAGAGTACTATATGCTATATATCGTTATTAGAAAATACATTCACGACGTCATATTTTCAATCGGTATCATCATGAAAATAAATGAATTTCATCATAACGTGATAAAATGAGAAACTAAATAGACTTGCTCGAGCATTAATTAAACTTGAAATCAGGTTAGGTTAGATTAGGGTCCATATTTTCTCACCCCGTACAAAATTTTCGTATAAATTTGGACTTGAATCAAGAAAGTGACATATATGGACGGAAATCTAAAATTGCTGAAGTATAGAAGTGACAATCGAAAAAATGAGAAGCTTCCAATTTACTAAAATATTTGGATAGATTTGAGATTTTTATGTAGAAATAATAAAAAAAGCTTCCATTCCTTCCAACAATATTCGCAAGCTCGATAGGTTTTGCTGAGAAAATGTACGAACTAATACTCAATGCAGAGTCTAGTTCCGTATCTCCTATTTTTAAAAAGAAAGATCTGCTTGTTATATGAAGTTTTATTACTTCCTAATATCAAGCTCAACAATTTTCTTATTGCTAATTGGATATTATTTTTATGAATAGTATTCCTATGATGCTGTGTTTGCGGAGAATTTTTGTTTGAATTGGAAGGATTTCCGTAGAAACGTAAAACGTAATTGGAATAGCAATTTCAAGTTATTGCCGATAAAGTTGTTCAGAGCTCTTAAAGTCAGAATCATATCTTCCTGAAGTTAACGGTGTTGAAAGGTGAGAAGATATTTTCAGTAATTGTAAGTGATTTTCCAATTCAATGAAACAATGCTGTTCAGATGTCCTCAATATAAACAAACTTATGCCACATTTCGCAACACTGGCAAACCAGAAATATTGATACTTTGGTTATAATAATTTGAATTAATTTTACCACAAACAAATGAATTAAATTGATAGATAACAGCTACTATGGTTTCAAATTCCCATTTTTTTCGGACAGTATGAAAACTGAAAGAAGTGACATGAATTGAATTAGAATAGGTCATTAATTGGAAGAGATTCATTTGAACACATCGAAAATTTGAAATGTACATAGATCATTCTGGTCGATCAATATTTACAAGTTGTCATTGAAAGGTGATTTCTTAATTTTCACTTATTTTGGGTGATAGAGATTCCTATCCTTCAGGGAAATGTGTAGAGTTTTCAATTCATCAACACTCGGAAAAGCCTGGGCATTTTGGATGAACGGTTAGCTTATGTTGAATCTCCTTTATTTTTTTGATGTTTTTCATATTTAATTTTCAAGAAATTATTGTAGTAAGGACAAGATAACGTAAAGAGTCCTGATTTGTCAAAATTCTCTAAACGATTTTCATTTAGCGTTAAATAAGTGCTGATAATTTATTCTGAGGTTTGAATGCAATTTGAGTTTTCAATTTGGAAAGGTTATTCGCGACATTTTCACTTATCTCTTAGAGGAATGATGTTTTCGGATTTGTTGGTTCCTATAATTGGAGATATCTAGCTGATAGCTATATGTATATGTGTTTTTTGCACTATTTTGTTAATTAAGCCACGATCAGAACCGTTGTTGAAAGCTATAGTGTTAATGGTTTCCGTTTCTCTTTCTTAAGATAAAGGTAAAAAATTCCATTTGTGTTTCAATCATGCTACTACCACATAATAGCGGCTAAATTTCAATTGTCTTGGTTTTTCAAGTTAACAAAAATGGAAAACTCTTTATTTAATGTTACACTAAGAAAGTTATAGTGAATTAAATAACAATATTCTTGAAATTTTTATAGCGTAATACCTTTGACTATGCTCTTAAGGACATTTTTTAGGTTTTATATGACGAGAAATTGTGCTAATCAACAATAATCCAACATGTTGAAATATTTACTTCTTAAAGATAAATTTCCAACACGAGCATATTTTATTTTGTTTTCAGAATATACCATTATATTTTCAAATTTTTAAATTAATATTTGAAACCTGAAATAATTATTTAAGCTGATGTGTTAGTTCTTGATGCTGCTCTTGATGCAACGTCAAACTGACGCACGAGGTCCTACCTTAAGCGTTAATTCAAAATTAAAAAACAATGGAAATTAATTTTCAGGAATTGAGAATTTTAGGGAATTTCCTCTTTCAAACTTTTTGTTCTCATTTCCTGAATTTAAAATAATAATTTTTGAGATATCGATCAAAGGCTGAATACATCTTTTCATCTTCAATTGTCTATAACTTCTGCAATTTTTTATGTGTTCATATACGCTTTCGGCAAATGCATCTAGATATCACTCCGGATCCAACAAGCATAATTTTAGGAGCAGTGTCACTATTTTTCACCAATTTTTACTGGAGGAGTAGATTACTGTTATCAGTAATACGTAAAATATAATTATTATTGACGACTATTTACTTTATTACATTGAGTTCTTTTAAAAATTATTTCGTGACATAATTGCCATTAACACATTTTTTTGGTTTACAATGAAGAAGAAAGTTCATGAAAATTATGCTAATTTACTATCGTCCTACATTATGAAAAATTCACTTTAACACAAATAAATTTTCTTAAGTTTTAGAATATACCATAATGTTTTCAAATTTTTGATTAATATTTTATACTAATAATAAATATTTAATGTCATGTACCACTACATGCGCTTCTTCTTTTATCTTTGAGTTTTACAAATAATTTTTTCAGCAAAACGATAAGCTCTATTATGGAATTAGTTCAGACAAAAATAAACAGCAGAACTCTAAAAAATGTATTAATACTTACTTTCCTTAGAGACACCGTTCGAAGATATAATGATTCAAAAGTTCTAATCGTCATATGTCACAATTTGTGGGGTAAATCAACGTGCAATTTTAAGAAAAAGAGTTTGTATAGACATAGGTCCTCAAAAGCTTCGTTTCGGAACTACAGGGTGTTGAAATTTCCGGAAAAAAAGGTTTTTTTCTTCAAAACTCCTGCAGTTTTTGAGATATTCAGCGAAATTTGGAATGCAAGCTATTTTTCACAGCCTGCATCATCACACGTCTTAGATTTTAACGGAAATTCACAAGGTGTTTTCTCTTCTGGGGCCATGTCTCCTTTTGCCCTTTCGAACTTTTTTGCAGTACGCCACTGATCACCGTACAATCAAATTTCGTTCAATTTAGAAACTTTTTTGACGCCTGTAATTTTTTTGTATCTGCAATTGTTTTCGGATGGGAAATTAATGAACTTGAATTATTTGTTATTCGCTAAATAAAAAAAAATAATATAAAAACTTGATAGGTACGCCCAAAATTTGCTTTTATTTTGATAGCTCGTCTTATACTCATTCAATATCAAATTAAAAAAGGACAATTAAAACCTAAATAAATTGCTGGAAGTGTCCTTCACCTGCAAGAATACAGGCCTCAGTCCTTCTTCGCATATTATTACGCACTCTTTGAAATATTCCTGGGGTATTTCTTATCGTGCCACAATAGGTTATTATTCGATTTCTCAATTCTTCTACAGTGTTCACTGAAGTGGTATAAACTAAACTTTTGAGACATCTCTATTAGAAAAAGTCCAAACTATTCGAGTCTGGGGACCTAGGAGGCCATGGTTCTGGCCCACCCCGACCTATCCATCGGTTGTTAAATGTATTATTCAAGAATTCCCTAGCTTTTTCACTAAAATATGCTGGTGCCCCGTCATGCATGAACATTATGTTTCTCACCAAGAGTGGCACATCCTCGAGCAATACAGCTAACTCCTTTTCAAGAAATTTCCGATAAGCGGGACCGTGTAGTCTGTTAGGAAGAAAAATGGCTCAATCAAATAATTTCCAATTATTCCGACCCAGACTTTTAGTGAGAATTGTTCTTGATGATGAGATTTTTCAATCGAATGGGGGTTTTCCTCTGCCCAATAATGATTACGGTGAAAATTTGTGATAGTAGTTCTCGAAAAATTTGCTTCGTCTGTGACCATTATTTCACTATCAAAATGAGGATTTCCTCTAATTTCATCTAAGAACCATCGGCATAAACTCAGTCTTGAAGGAAAATCTCCAGGAAGTAGAGTTTGGACGCGTTGAATATGAAACGGGTACAATAAAAAGTGGTGGAGAATCTTTCGAACTAGAACATGTAAAATATTCAACTGATTTCCAATTTCTCTTGTACTTAGATGAGGAAATCAATACAATTCAAGTTGCTTCCTCAATATCTGGAGTTTTCATAGTTTGAGTTGCACCTTTGAAATGCTCATTTGCAGTAGAAGTACCAGTTTCCCTCAACCTCCTGTGGATATTTGAAAATGTTCGCCTGTCTGGTGTTACTCGATTTGAAGAGCGCATCTGATGTTATCGCTTTGCTTCTGTTGTGTTTCCGTCAGCCAGACCGTACATGTAATGGATATCAGCCAATTCGGCGTTAGTAAAATAAGCCATTTTTTCTTACAGCAATAACTCCAAAAGACTTGAAACAATCGTTAATTTAATGAACAATTCGAGCAGACACTGGTTCAAGTTTAGAAACTGTCAAAATAAATGAATAAATGAATAAAAATCAAAGCCTACTAGTCATTTTTTGAATTAGAAGTGCTTTCAATTCATCGAATGCATACAATCATTTAATAATTTTTTGTTCGAGAACGGTTAGAGATGCGAAAATTTTGCAAGTTAAAGTCAAAATAGTTTCTAAATTGAACGGAGATGATGAAAATTGATTGTACGCTGATCAGTGGCGTACTGCAAAATAGTTTAAAAGGGCAAAAGAAGATATGGCTCCGAAAAAGAAAACATCTTGTAGATTATAGTTAAAATTTACGACGTGTTATAATGACGGCTGTAAAAAAATAGCTGGCATTACAAATTAGAGCTGAATCTCTCATAAACTGCAGGAGTTTTTAAGAGAAAACTAACTTTTTATACTATGTAACACCCTGTTTACATCACTAAAGCTCAATCTAACTAAAAATATTTTTCAATGGGTCAGTGTAACTGTTGAAACTTGGAAACATCTATCAGAAATATACTCACGAAATGTTCTTCTACTTTTACAAAGTGTCATATTTTTACACGCAATAATCAGCTTTGGTACGACATATGTATTTCTCAGAAGGGACAAATTAACAGTTTTTAAAATGTTTAAAAAACAAGGTTTAGTTCAATATCGTGAAGCTTCAAAAAAGAGTAATTCAACTCCACAAAAATTTATCACCATTGAAATTCGCTTTCTTCTTTTATCGTACGGAGTTCTAATAAACCCTTCAACCTCAACATCTTTTTCGGGTATATTACCAAGTTGAAGTGTGGCTCGGTTATCAGCTAGACCCAAATGCCTGAGGCTGGTCGACAATACATTAGAACCAGTTCAGACTTTACTGCCACACAATGTGGAGACATGCGATGCACCACTATTGAGTCAATTGAAATGAACTCGGGATGAAGAAAAAGAAGAACAAAAAGAATAGGAAGAAGAAGTACTAGATAATTATGAATCAAATTTTTTACCTGTATCGGATCGATGAGTACTTTTCAGATTATTTATGATGCTGTTTTGAACAATCCAACCATATCCATACCTTACAACTTTCGAATTAACCGGATTATACATGTTATCTATCATACAAGAATCATAATCATTATTTGCCATAAAATTGAGCACTTTCATGAACTAATTTATGACAAATGCTTTAGTGCTGAGTTAGGTATCATACCGTTATATGCAATTATATTTTTGTATAAGGGTGTGTGTTCACTAATTATGAATAGTAAGATCTTTGTGTTCATTTATGAAAAAGAAAAGTCATATTTATGGTAATGAAGATGTTAGGTAAATCCCATTGAGTACTTGTATCTGTAGACCAACAAATGATTTATCCACAAATATAAACCAATAAGTACAGCGTTTTGACAACGGATGATTATGAATTATTTTCTCATTGTAATCCACGAAAATTTCGACCAGCAAAGGATTAGAAGGGTTACCCACAATGCTCATGTAGTTTTGTTTTAAACTTACTTCTGAAAGTTGTATATATTATAATAGAATTGACAAGTTGAGCAATTTCAATGGATCGTGAGGTGGAACACTCGGACAGAGATTAATCGAATCCTAGGACATAAGTTTAGCGTAATGTTGGAATACCGAATGTTTGTATGTATTTTTGCTACAAGATCTGAGAAATTCTGATTTAGAATTTTGAATTGAAATTATGGGAACGACAATATATGGTATATGTTACATCATTAAAAAGCTAATTGTTTGCTAACAATGCTCCTAGATTTTGTTTTGGTTCTACGAGCCGTTTCAGAATGACGTCCATTTAGTTTAAAAAATGACCCGTCTCAATACTGAGCCATTCTAGAAAAACTTTTATTATTTTGTTGAAGTAAAACATGGTTTCATTATCGAGAATTGCATACAATGAAGGGAAAAACAATAAAAACACATAAAAAACAATCATAAAATGATAATGGCGTGTTGATGATAAAGAGATAATCAAAAATCTAACTCAGTGAAGTTATGACTGTTGTTTCTTCATTTCAATTCATGCTTCATCGTTGATAAAATCCGCTTTCTTTTTTCTAAAAAAATGAAGGTTATTCTATTCAAGTACTGAATTAAGGATAATTTTCACAATAAGACGATTTTCATTCTGAAACATTGTGAATCCCAAAATATAGTCTGTCCTATACATAAGAAATATTACAAATAGGAGAAAATGATTACTGATTTCCGTCACCGAGTCTTCTTTTGTTATTCTGGATTTCACCATTTGCCAGGATTTCAGCATGCGGCAATACCTAGGTTGCTATCAAAGTTAGGAGAAATTAATTAGGTTTTCGAACTATAATATGAGCTTGTGTTCTTTTAAACTTAATATATAGATGAATGTGGATTGAATAGGAAGCGTATTTTTATATTTCCAGATAAAAATACCTGATAAATTTTCTCTAAATTGTGAATTTTCCGGAAATGAAAATTCTGCGAATATTCGTTGATTACATCTAGTATACTGGTGCGAATTTACACAAAGCACCTCCGGTGTTTTCAATTTTATAGTCACCATAGTATTGTCTAATCCTTTTTGTTATTTACATTGTTGATTCACGAACAATTAGATGAAAACCTTAGGATTGAGAAATATTCGTGAATATTGAAATATTTGAATGTTAGGTTCAGAATGTGTATGATTTTGACGCAACTTCAGAAAATTCTATTTCTGTTCCTGTCATTGAATGGAGAAGATCCTTAAAAGAAGCGTCTGTTTGAAAGATGACCTAGTTATCTTACCATCCATCCATTTCTTCAGATTCAACATCACAAATTAATCACTAGAAGCTGAATTTGGAAAATATGCTGTACGGGGAAGCAATTATTAGCCGAATTTATGTATTTTATATGGTAACTAAACCCAGTGTACCATTGTAATATCTCGATAAACTTTGAATATTGAAACTTATGGTCTCGTCATAGTATTTATCCAGTCTTTTCTTGGTTTTGCTTTTAAAAATTAACAATAATGCACCTATATTAACTCTTCCATTTTTATCAAAGTTTGAGACATTGTCTGCAATTAATGGCTGTCAAGCACTAACTGGATGACGCGGCATGTTCAAAATCTTACAGTAGTCTAATAATGGATGATAGTTGAGGCAGCAGTGATGAATTGAAAATTATTACGTGAGAAATTCAAAAACTAACTGACTCATTACAAAAAAGCAAAAATTTTATACATTAATACTGCAAATCACCTAATTGTTAGGGTTGCTTATACTGTATAAGTATGAATATATATGAAACTTCCATTCTAAAATAAAACTGAATGTAATGTAATACTAATGAATATGAATCACATTAGATTACGCGAAATGAGTCAGAATATGTGCGGAAATAAGTCCCCTTTTCATCGTATTGTTCATGACACATGATACATGACTGTGTTTCCTGGACAGTAACTAATAAGTTTTTTCTATAAGCATGAAGAAATTTGTTTTTTCTTAGGGTTGCCCTTAATTTATTCATTAATTTAGTTATTAAACAATAGTATTGAAAATAAATAAATATAATTATTTAACCACAAAAATATATTGAAAATAATTTTTGTGAGCTTTTGCACAGAAGACAATCATCAATTAATCAGTATTCTTCGAAATTTTCTCCACGTTTATACGTTCCAAAAGAATAAAATTTCGCTTCGATGAAATTGTATCTGGTCTCTCAAATGTTCAGACTACTATGTTCTGAAACACAAGTTGATGCCGTTTGATGACATCTCCATACTCAAGTTATTTCCGCTCATTTCAAGATTCATTATTTTCGATTATTCAATGTTCCGTGCGTTTGACTCTCCCAATTCAATCGTTATATATATATATATATATATATATATATATATATATATATATATATATATATATATATATATATATTTATCTTCACCATTATGGGTATTACTTGAACGGCCTGAAGATTTCTCTTCAAGGCAGCCAAGGCAGCTTCACGAACTTCTTTAAAATTTTCTGACCATCCTCGTAGTCTGTAGTATCACCTCCTTCTGGGCAACAGATATAATATCAGTTTTAAGCCCAAGGCGTACAGTAGTTTGAGGAAGATGTGATTCCACCAGTTCGTTAGTCGACATAACGAGCGGGATAACGGCGATCGACTTGAGTTTATGGATTTCCTTCATTTCCACGGCAAGACCCTGGTACTTACTCAGCTCCTCCGCGTTCGCTTTAGATATTTTCTCGTCAGGTGGTATCGTCACATCAATCAGCATTGCAGATTGTTTGTGTTTATCCACTAGAACAATATCAGGTCTATTATGTGCCATAGGCCTGTCCGTGATAACTGTCGAGTCCCAGTATAATTCGAAGGTCTCATTCTCCAGGAAGGTCTTCGCGCGGTATTTGGATGGCTCGACATGGAATTATGCCTTTCGAGGTAATCTTAAGATGCCATCAATGCACACGACGATGTTACGTGTTGTATCGTTTCTAGGCCACGATGGCATTCACAGCATTGATCTGATTCGATGCCCTGGTTGGCAATATTCTTCAAATAGGCCCTAGTGGAGAAAATCTAATCCTGTATGGCGATCAATCTACTCTCCGTTGCAGGAAAGAGATATCCCGAGCGCAGGTAAGCAACCGATTCTACCTTATTCACAGAGCTGTTTTTCAAGTTACCCGGGTATCTTCCGTGCAAAGCTTTGGAGTTCCAGATCTTCAGATATCTGGTCCAGGGTTCGTGATGTGTTCGGTACTTCCTTTCTGCAGAATTGCAGCGCTGAGAGGTTTACGTCTGCTTCACATATATCATGGTAAAAAGGTGAATTTTTGGATTTGAAGTACTTTCTAAGATTTTCCTTCAGTTTCGCCTCAGCCATTTCGAGGTTCAGCAGTCCTCTACTCCCCGTGTGCCTTGCCATATAGAGTTTAGCAACCGAAGCACGTGGGTGATGTACACTGTACTTCATCATCAATGTGCGTATCTTGGTATCTATGGCTTGTAGGTCCGTGACTGACCATCTAATCACCCCTAACGAATATGCAATACTTGGTATAGCCCAAGTGTTAATGGCTGTGAAGAGAACCTTCGCTTTAAAGCCTGATTGCAAAAGACGCCTGACTCTAGTGAACACCTTTTCTCTGAAATAGTTCTTCATTTGTGTTACCCTGATGTCAAGAGCCTGCTGCATACCCAGGTATTTGTAGGTCGTCGATCAAGTGTGGGTACGACTGTGGCGTTTATGAGAGCTACCCCCTCGGATCTCTCCTCAATCTTACCTCTCCTAACATTGATCACGGCACGTTTTTCTAGCCCCATGTCCATCCGGATAGCATCTATATATATATATATATATATATATATATATATATATATATATATATATATATATATATATATATATATATATATATATATATATATATATATATATATATATTCTAAACAATTCTCGGTTTGTCATAAAACCCTTTAGTGCACATGTAATCTCTTTTTGAAAAGGAAAGCCAAAACTCTATTTAAATCAAAGTTGCTTATGGTTGATATTTTAAAATGTGCATGTTTCAATTGTAGCTCAAAAAGCGTTGGTCAAAAAAAATAGTTCCATTCGACGCGTAAGAATGTTCCGATATAATATTAAAACCATTTTTACTTAACTTCAAAAACAATCGAGATATGGCCACTTGACTATATTATATTTCGTTGTATTCGCACGAAATTAATAACAAGTCATTCTACTGATTTCATATTTACTGTATGAGTCTTGATCGAGTAGTTATGATTGCTTACGAAATTATTCTTTTAGCCATCAGAGAATAATATTAAGAAATACTGATTAAACGAAAAATCCTTTGGAAAAGTTTAAATAATTTTCATTAATTCATAGTTATATGAATGAATTCTAAAATTGAATACCATTATTACCTTTTTTTGGCTGGTAGTTCTCTCCTTTCATTAGAATTAATAATTGAACAAATAAAAGAAGAGACAATTACCGACACAGAAGTCTTACCTTCCGAAATCTATCACTTTTCATACTTTCAACTAAACTTTGAATCGCATCGAATTCATATGAATGGGCATGGTTTCTACAGTGAGTGCAGCAAATAAATAATTTTTGATGGTATTTATTATCAACTTAAAATTATAAATGAATTATGTTGTCATGAGAACACTTGAGAAAATTCAGTGGTATTGAAGAAACTGCGTTCAATTAATTTTTCAAAAATTTATAAAAGGAGTAACAAAGGAAATATTTTCGTATTTCTTTCGTATAATGGACCTCGAACAAACGTTTAAACAAATGGTTTAAACATTTTTGAGTTCATGGAGCTCTTCTCACAAGTAAACTCAAGGAAAATCATTTAAAAAATGCTCGAATTTCGTTTATTTTTCTAAATTATAAATTTTCAAAATTGACTAAAAATTTTGATCTTTCCGTGAAACGCCAAGACTAAATAGAAATTCTTAAATGAGATGGCAGCTATATGCTGTCAAAATTCGACTTATCCTTCTGAAAAACTCTTCACTTTAATGCAGCCACTAATCGAAATTGATAGCATATAAACAAAAGTTCGTTTTCAAAATAATGATGAAATATATGAAAATTTTCATACCGAAAAGTAGCCATGATCCATAAATTCTTTTTATTTTCCTTCGAACTACCATATCAATTATAATGCTGAAAACAAGCTAAATCTTATTCATTTTGTTAGGCGAAAGTTCTCTTAGAATGGTTAAGTAAAGTAATACTTCTCGAATACCTAATGATTTGTTACTCCCAATAAGTTTGGGGATTAAAAAGTTGAGTTTGTTCAGTAAAGTAATTTTTCAACCTCCGTCTCACTGTTTCGGCTAACGTCATTTATTTAGAATTCGTCTGGAAGCTAAGTACGGCAATTAAACAGTCGGTGAAGGATTTTCTTTCAGTTTTAGAGGCGAGTACAAGCAATTTCCGAGTTGTTGCTTTTCACGACCCTTTGAGTTCGTCAATGACTGACGGTTAGGACTTATAACACTCAGTTATTATGCTTTAGTATATCATAAATTTTCCCGTTCGTTATTGTCCGATTATTATCAGTTATATAACATTTCAAAATGCTGATTAAACTATGGTTTAGAAATCAACATAATCAAAATTTGTCGAATTTTTTTATTAGGAATCATATACACTTTATTACATGAACATTCAATTCATACGAAGTGTGATAGAAAAATAAATTGAATTATTTTATAGCAAACGAATTAAAAATATTACAGAGAATTTCTATTAGTCTCTTTCGAAGTACTGTTCTTGGTTAGAAAAGGAGGCTTCTCTTTCGCAGCCACCTCAATGGCAGGAATGTCCACATTTTCTATTACAGGGAAGAAAGGGCAGTTACATGATACTAAATCTTATTAGGCTAGGTTAGATTTATAACACACCAAGATCCGAAGGGACACACATTTTCATTCGACTGTGATGTGAGCGCATGCTCCGACGCCTACCATTTTGGCTTATCTTGTTTGAGATTTTTGGTTATTTTTCCGCTGATTTTTATCAAGTCAATGAAAAATTGGATAAGACTAAATAGCCTATGTTATTTTAGAATCATAAATACTATTTCATTTTTTCCTTCACAAAGAATGTAAAAGTCAAAGCAAGACGTAAACATGCTAAAAAGAAACAAGACAAAATAATGAAATATAATGATCCTGAATTCAGCAATTATAAAGCAACCAAGAAAGTACTTGAAAAGGTTACACAGGCTGAAAAAACTATTGAAATTATAAATGTCGACACACTGAACACAAAAATGAAAAATTTTGGCGTTATGTCGTGAATTTTAATTATAATGAGTTACCCATTGGTACGCAGAATATTTCAAGGTATTACATATACCAAAATTATTGATAGGGGTATTAGATAGGTAATGATGTTTTTGATTTAATTTTGATTTCAGCATTGAATGTCAGTAACTTGAATATTAATCAACCCAAAAAGTTGATTTCGAACGTCCAACGGATTGAGATGAGTAGGTGGCAGTCTACTCTAGTCGCCAATGTGCTCATACATATAGCGATATATCCTTGTTATTATTGACATAAGATTTACACCTTGTTGATAGCCAGACAAATACGGGAGCGTTAGCTTTTCGATAGATCGCGTCTAGCAGACATAGTACGTAGCGTAGCAGTAGATATTCGAACTAGTAAAGCTTCTTTACTGTTTGATCTACTCTTTGTTTTCAGCGTTTTCGGGTGGCACTGGTAGTAGCCTATGTGTCACTTCGTTTGAGGCTATTTGTATATGTATATATATACATGTACTTGATGCACTCCAAAGGATTGAGATAAAGAGGTGGTAGTCTGGCTTGGTGTTGTGAATGGGTGTGCAATACTGATGATGCTAATCTAGACCAAAGCTACAGTTTATTGCTCCTTGATATAAATATGACATCTGACTGGACGATTATTATGAACAGAGAATCGAAAAACTAGAATATTGTTTCCGAATGTAAGCCTTAAATACACCCATCCAAATTCATAAAGAATCACTCGGTATTTCACATTATAGATTGTTTTTAACAATGGATCTTCGACTACTTGTGAAGAATGAAGTTTTTTTGTTGTAAAAAAACTGGATAGTATGATAAGAAATAATGAATTATCACCACATGTTCGGAATATTGAAACTGTGAATTTCAAAAAAAGCCTATAATCATAATTGAAAATGTCTTAAGTTGGATTGTCCGTCGTGCAGAGGGGTCGAATAATTGGTCTTGTTCAAGTAGAGGTGACACAGGGATATAGCGGCCACAATGGGCGTATCACAGGGGGTGATTTCAAAAATCTGCGCCCGATACATAAAGCTACAATCTCTGCAAAATAGGGCTAGAAGAATTGAAGGAAGATCACTTCTGAAGAACAACACCGCCTTTTGTGCCAAATTCCAAGAAGAGGCCCCAGTGAGTCGCACCCCATACTCCAAAGGAAACTTCTAGAAGTAACAGGCATCAGTTTATCAGTCGAAACGAAACGTCAAAGACTTCGTTCATTGGGTTTATACAGCAGAAGGCCCTTGAGAGTTCCGGAGCTAACCAGATGACAAAAAATCAACAGACTTAATTGGTATATCGAGCACCAAAATTGGAATATTGGGAATTGGCGAAATGTTCTTTTTTCGGATGAGACCAGATGACCGGCGGATTCGGGTTTTAAGGGGTCGTGGAAGACAAGCTTGACTCCAAGCAACAAGACAAATTCCGAAATACCAAGAGGGTAGGTTAATGTTTTGGGCGTGGCATTATGCTGGGAGGCGAAACAGATTCGATTTCGTTTTCTGCGAGTGTAACGGCTAGAAAATTACGTGGACCTAGTGATGGAGCCTATAGTGCAACTCTGGCGAGGTGTCCACGGTTAGAATTGAAACAGAGGGAATTGCTATACCGGACTAGCTAGGTTGGTCTCCAGACCTAAATCCTATTGAACTTTTATATGATAATCTCGAAAGAAAATCAGATCACGCCAGGATAATCAAAGAAGAGAAGACAATTTTCAAGTTTTTTAATACATGCGCAAAGATTCTCTTATTTTCTTCTTTTCGTTTCCTTCTTAAATTGAACTTAAAATTATTTCTTTTTCAACTGAAATATTTCTAAAAGGATCAATTTCAACAATCTTTCGAAGTTTCCAGAATCCCTGAGGTAATATTCAAAATATCGGGTGAATCCATATAAATTTGGTTGTGTGTATAGCGATGAATTTCTCATGTTATCATTATTGGGATTCATGAAAAAAAAATGATCAAGTGAATTTCAAACTTTATCCAGAAGAACCAAATCTATCAATTTGAGTATATTCCAAAAGTCATGAGCAAATTAAAGAGTAGGGAAAATAAAAGAAGAATCAACGAGAACTTTTAATTACAACTTTCGAAGTTGATTGGTCAATGATGCCACATATCTATAACCTATTCTCTTTCGGTTAATTCGAAATTATTATGTTCTGAGAGTCAAAGTAAAAAATACATAAATTCCATCACGGATAAAATAAACGGCTAAAGCTTTGTAAGATATCGAGAGGTTGATTTTTCCTCTTCAAAATCAATAAGTTTCTGAATGTATCGAAAGATTCAAAATTTTGGAGATATTATTTCTTTTTAACCCTTTTGATTTCGACTAGAACAAGAAAACTCATTACTGGTGCTCGGATTTCAAGAAATAATTGGGTCATAATTCGATCAAAACGTGACAACTGAGGAAGGAAGTACACAGTTACGCAAACTAAGAAGTAAAAATGGAACACACTGGCGAACAAATAACTGAGGTCATTTCGAAATATTATCTTTCATTGCGCTATTTTCAAAAGAGTTGTCTTAGATATCGCTATCTCAAACCATGAAAGAGGTTTGCTTACAGGTATTCTGATATCTGCGTTCGGATAGTTTAGTGGAATCAGCATTATGTTTGCTACATTAAGAAGTTCGCAATTTTCCGTTTCTGTTTGAGTTTTGAAGTATTTTCATTAATATATGCGAAAGATAGAGTTGGTTTTAGTTGAGCAGAATCTAATTCCTTGATTAAAATGCCTTTGGGTGCTATCGAAGTAGCAAGAATTGTTTCATTTTTACATGATGATATAGGAAAATATGAAAGAGCTAGAATTGTTAAAAATAGGACTTTCTGCAGATCAACAAACGAACCATCGGTATGAGGATACAGAAAAATCACCACCCAATGTGGTGGGTGGTGTCTACGTGTTTGCGGAACAGAAGATTATCTGTGGTTTACCTACAAGATTGAATACAAGAAGTGAGGAATGTTAATGCCAGTTAATGGACTGTCGGAAGAAATCTCCACGCAGCAGGACTTAGTTGAAGAAGCGCTTTTACGCAGACATAGTGTTGGAAGATTGGCTTCTTCTCGAAACTAATTGGCGTGGAATAATGAAGACCTGAACAGGGTTATGTTTTCTAATGACTCCCATATTTGTCTCAATGAAAAGTGCTCTTTAGCTTGTATTAATGAAAGGCTTCCGTTTGTTGGTGGGTCAGTTATGGTTTGGGCCGGTATTCGAAACGTCGTAGAAATAATCTTCATCGATGACAGTTCAAGTATGAATTGCGGAAGTTCTCGAAGATAATGCAATACCATTTAAGATGACTATGGGCGATGATGGCAATTTTATGAAAGTTAATGGCACATATAGCTAGAAACGTTATGGAATAACACGCAATTTTCCTCACTGTATTTTGCTGAATTGTACCTAACCTTCACTTTGCCATTTTTTGTTCTGTTGCACTGCAGAAGATTATTAAATGATTCATATTGAGAAAAAATTCTGGGGTTCTGATCATATATTACAAAAAACTCTAAATTTCTACAATTACTTCAATTTTTCGTTCGCCAGTTTAGATTGGAAGGCTGTAGTTTTCTACGAAGATGAAGTGAAATATATTTTATATTTTCCACAATTTTGTTCTTTTAAATACTACCGGTTTTGACCGTCAAGTCAATTTTAAGTGGTCAACTGCAGGAAACGAACTTACTTATATCGATACTAGCCTAATTTCATATTAAGTAGGGGAGATATATTAATGTCTAGCAAGCAATTTCCAAACATTACAACAGATTATTTTATATTGTTTAATGTTATATAATTTTATATGTTCACATATAGTAGAATTATTATCAGAGGATAAATGTTCCTCAAATCAAGTTTCGAAATTTCTACTAGTCTGCCCAACATAAGCTACCGTACACTCATTGCAAACAATTTTGTAAACTCCTGATATTTAGAATTTGTCTGTTTTTTGTTTAGCATTGAATGATAATTTGCTCATCTTCAGATCAGAGTATCTTTTATGGAATATAATAGTTGTAGAATTTGATTTTTCTTTTACGTTGGATAATTTTCTCAATCAAAGCCAGAGTAATTTCCTTATTCAAGGCTATTTTCTGATTGTATTTATTTCAATTTTGAAGTTTGTCGGTGACGATGGAATGAAAAAGGCTCTATGGACCATTGAAGTATTTGCTGCTAGTTTATGATTTAAATGATTTTATGAGTTCATGGGAATAGTTGAGTCTGTGGAGGTTTCTTTTCTGTGAATCTGCCTATTTGAGCCACAGAACCCTACCAAAATATCATCTTCATATCGGTACCAGAACACTTTATGTTTTTTCCTAAAAGGCTATTTAAAATTAATGTTCTTTCTAAGTTATTCATGAGTAAATCAGCACTTCTGGTACCAATATGTAAATGATATTTTGGTAGGTTTTCATGGTTCAAACAAGACAAATTGATAAATTTCGGCAATTTCTGAATCTAATTCACACAAGGATTAAGTTTACAACAGAAATAAAAATTAATATCTCAGTAAATTTTTAGATCTGACAATAACAAAATCGACTAACAATTTCATTTATAACATCTACAGCAAATAAACCTCAACCTTAAATCAAAACACTAGCAGCTTATAATTCAATGATGATAGGGCCTTTTCCATTCCACTGTCATCGACAAACTTCTAAATTGGAATAAATTCTTTCGAAAAAATTGCCTTATATAACAAGATTCCTCTGGTTTTTATAGACAAAATTATCCATCGTGATGGAAAACATCAAATAACACAATTATTATATTTCATAAAAGATACTTGATTGAAAATATACCGTATTTCAACTACGCTGGAATAATGGTCGCCAAATTTGCTTTGTGTGTTTGGCATAGGTAGTTGATTTACTTGCGATGTCTGGGGTTCAATTCCCGTGCAGAGTGTGCGATTTTGGTACACTTGAATCCCCATCCATCTTTCCAGAGAGGTGTAAAGGCGTTCGTCCTGTAACGTTAAGACGTATAGGATAATAAAGATCCCTTTTTCCGACACTAAAGGGTTTCAGGAAAGCTCTCGAATGAATGGGTAAAAGCCGTATTTATTCCTGAGCTAAACTTAAAATATTCAGACTTTTTTCAAAACAAATCTAATGGTATCAAGGCAAGATGTTCGTCATCGATTCAAGAAGTTCCTGGAATGGAGAACTCGTACCGACGTTAGTTTACACAATGAAGTTTGCCGTTCGACGATGTCGCATTTGAATAGTAAATTCGAAACCTTGTTCAAATTTCAAGATTATATAACATTGTTTAGGGCACCTTCTAATCGATAGTGATTCATTAGGTGAAGCTTAGCGTCAGTCTTAATATATTCGCGAATGGTAAATTCAAGATTATCGGAAGGTGTTGGGGTTGTATTTGCATAGTTCATTCGCAGTATTGTACAAGCCTCCGCACATACAGAATAATTGATTTTTGTTCATCTTGTAATCTGATGATTGAGGTATTACAATTTACAGTAGAAATCAGATTTTCATATTTTAGTACCGCCTAAGTTTCGAGGCTGCGGAGGATTTTTTTAAATTTTTTCATCGCGAACTACACACATGGGGAAAATGTGAGCACATTTGGTATTTTTCAGACCTATATATATATATATATATATATATATATATATATATATATATATATATATATATATATATATATATATATATATATATATATATATATATATATATATATATATATATATATATATATCTTTTGAAAGGAGATGATTCACAATAATTTGAATAATTGTATTTACAATAAATGCTTATATCTATAATTTTGGTGAGTCAGAAAAAAAAATACAAGTGTGAGCTCAGGAAATGTAACAGGGGAATCATACTATCTTGTATATGATTCCATAAACGAGTGAAAAAACCTAAGGAAAAACTCGTTTCCCTGTCGCTATTGCACTAGCAATAACTTGTCTGTTTATGTTGTGTTAGTGTCGTGTGTACAGAAAGAGTACCAAAGATTTTTCTGCTTAGCCGCTTCATTCTCTATTGCATTCGATGATTTCCAAAAAACAAGGGTGAAAGGAAGGGTTTGGGACAGGAATCTGTGACAATGGAAAAAGAAAACCAGCAGAAAAATATTTTAACAATCAAACTTCTTATATCTATATACAAATCTAAGAAAAGAAGTAGCAAGCAAGGTCATGAAAAGGACTAAGGAGATAATAAGAAAAAAATACAGAACCTGCGATATTTCCTCAAATTCCCTCTCTGTTTGACCGAGAGAGCCCCGATGGTCGGTTCAGTCTACCAAGTGATGCCGATTATCATCATTATGGACCCGATAATCGGGGTTGACATCGCCCATATATTATTTCTTCGTGGAATTTGGTTAATTTAAAGAAAAATTTGCGAAAAAACGAAAAAATTTTGACAGTCGTTCGAAAAATATGACAAATGTCATATACTGGTATTGAATGATGAAACGATCAATCAAAGTATATGTGTAAACCTGCAACAATAACAAAAACCACAGTATTCCATTGACTAAAACAATAATTTTCAAATTTTCTTCTATATCCACCCCACTCTGGTTCTATCAGATGAGTAAAATATTTAAAAGAATTATGTGCCTTTTGTATTATAATGGTGAGAGTAGAAACTCTTCTGAATAGAAGAAAAATCCAAAGAGTATTGCTTCTTTTAGGTATTGAAGAGATTAAGTAATGGTGAGGAGTTTAAGTCTAATTGAATATTAAATAAATTTTCAGTATTTTTCTGATTATTGGTTTCAACTACTTCCTATCGGTTTAGTTTCAATCTATATCACTCGTCAACAGCTATTTTGGTGCCTGAGTATTTGAAATTGACTTGGTATTAATAAGATGCTCTGTGTTATTTTCATTACGTTAAATATCAAAATTGATAATGAAAGCATGGCTTTTTCTTCTAGTAGATGATTTGCATAGTGGGGATATGATTTTCCATTATCAAAACAACGTTTCTGCTCTAACACTCTAATATTGAAATTTCTCAAAGTTCTAGCGATATGAATTTTATCACAATTTGCACAACAGAGTTTTTAAATATCTTTTGGTTTCTTCATGAAATTTAGATTTAAAGTTTTCAATATATCAGTCAAGTGAGTTCGGAAAACAATATTCAAATTATGAGAGGATAAGAATGGCTTTAAATTTCGACTGGAATTAACAATATATATGAGTTAATATATTATGTTTCTGATTGGCCTCTTTCACATTAGGAAAAATCTCATATATTTGTTGTATACAACAAGGAAATGTGAATAGTTTGAAATTGGAAATCAAAATACAACCAACGTAACTACATCTTCGTAAGGTGATTTAATCAGAGTTGCTTTATAGGTTACATTCTATAGAATTTGATATTTTTATTTTGAAATTAGATTCAAAGTTTATTCAATAATCACTAAGAAGAACAAATATAAGTTCCAAAAATTCTATTAGTCATTGAGAGTTAGGCCCAAAATTTCTGAAACAAAAGTAATATCCAAATTCCCAAATCACCAGGTTTTCAATAGATCCTCTTCAAAATATTTTGAGCACAATTTAGAGTCAAATTCCCAGTATCATTCTGACCAGCTTGAAATTGAACCTGAAATAGCCATAAGTTTTCCATCGCAATCCAAAAATTGAAAACATCTAGCAGCAGCATTACTAAAACAAAAGTTTATCCGTTTCAAACCTATCTAATTCGATAATATAGCTCTGAAATCCACTAAATCAAACAGTAAATCAGAAAATGTTGTATTTACTGAGGCAGATTGAGGTCATACCGTTATAGCAATGCACAAGGCAGATCATTTTCTCATAACGAAAACTTTTATTGAATATGTAGTTCATCAAAAAATCAAGAAAGATCACACAAATGAACTTCAATTCAATATTGAACACGTATTAGAGAATACCAAGTGCTCCATACGGAACAATCAAAAATAGAAACTTTCAGTTGATAATCCACATTCATTTAAACTATATTATCTCGTCGAACTCAGACCTGTTGCCCATTACATTTCAGCACCAGTAGCCAAACTTTCACATTATCCTATAGACATTATTCTACATTTATGAAATTTCAGTCAAAAATCAATTAAGAATTCTTCAGATCTTGTAGAAAAAAATTTCAATAAACTGTGCTACCAAATGATGCAAAACTAATTATTTAAGTATAAAGTGAATTGACCACATACTCATCACGAAACCAATGTCAATATAATTCCTTGAAAGAGAATATTATAACAAAGATAACGGTCAATAATGGTTATCAATAATAAAAACAAGTTATGTGTTTTTTGGAATTGTGATAACTGGATGTGAACGAAAGAACCACTGAGATGGCTACCTCGTTCAACAGATTTAACCTCGTTACATTCTTCCTCTGGGGCTATATGAGGGATTTACTAAAAGGAGCAACCCAGAATGATATATGAGAGATAAAACTGAACAATCGAAATTGTAAGGCTCCTTGACCAATATTCAAATTAAAAATACATTCAGAAGTGATTCTGCCCGTTGCGATTCTTGCAGTTCAAATTATGAATATACTTCCAAATATTTAACGTGACTTTCATAAGTTTTTCCTACTAAATATTTCAGATATTTCCTTACTGATGAGTAATGAATAATTATTGATAATGAAATTCGAAACATTTTGTATGTGAACCACAAAATGTTCAAAGAATGTTCATGTCTAGAAAAATTCACTGTTTTGGGGAAATTTGTCATATATAATATACGCCACATTCGCGACGAGAGGTTTGGCATATTTTACGGCCCATTTTGAAAATTTTGTTGATCAGAAATATGCAGAGCAGTAGTGAGAACAAACTGAAAACATTTTCGACTATACAGCGTGTTCGATAATAAAGTTACATACCAAAGTTATCAATTCAAAATGGGACGCTCTACATTTTGTTTGAATTTTGACTTTGTGAGTAAAAATGGAGGTGAGTTTGTTCGAAATTCTCTATGTCTATCTTAAATAGTTTCTGAAATATTTGACATTTTCTTTAGAAAAAAAGTTTTGTGCCGTCAATATTGATTTCAAACTTTCAGATGTACAACTATTGTGATAGTAATTGTTGTTGCTTGAACATACGACACATTTTGTTGATCTATGTTACACAGGGAATTCGAAAACCTTTTTCTGCATTTGGAACTCTTTCAAATCTCATTTCACTGATTTTTTCAAATTGCACACCCTATATCCAAAGGATTGAGTAGGTGGCATATTTTAATATCTTTCGGAGCTTGGTTCCCTAAACCCATTTTCAACGGTTTCGAAGATATTCGAAAGTTTAGCCAATTTTTATCGAATTTCAAAATATAATATTTCACTACATTTTCTTTCTGAACCGATTGTTGCCTTAGTAGTAAAAACCGAATTAAATGAAACCAATCCTGTGTTTAATTGTCATGAACTGTGTCACATCCATTCATAATTTTAACCAAATTTCAAAGACGAAATATTTGCAACATAAAGATACAGAGACGTTCCATATCAATTCTAACATACGATGTTCAAAATGGCCTGCGTAACTTTGGTATGTAATTTTATTATGGGACGCCCTGTATAGTCACTACACCACTACATACGAGGTATGTCAATTAAGTTCGCGGAACTTGGCAATGCTGCGGCGGTTGGTAGCTCTACTGCATTCGCATTAGTTTTGTTCGAAACAGAATTCATTTCTGCGTCAGCCTGTGCAAGTTTCATGTTGATCGGTTGTATACTTCGTGTTTTATTGTGCTTTGAGAATCGACCTGTTTTGACCCACCGTCGTGAAGATGAGTGCAAAGAATAGTGATTAATTTTTTGGTGAAACGCGGCGAAACGTCCGTGGCAAATATGAAACAGTTAACCGACGTGTATAAGACAGATAGTCTGAAAAATTCAGCTGCCTACGATTGGGCAAAGCTGTTCAGAAGCGACAGAGAGTCAGTGGAGGATGATCCGCTCGAGGGAGGTCCGTCCACCTCTCGAAACGCACAAAACCTCGATCGGCTGCGCTCGCGAGTACTCGGAGACCCTCGGGTAAGCCTTGAATGTTGGAAGACGAGTTGGGCATCAACAGGGAGACGATCTGGCAGATGCTACACGAAGATTAAGGGATGCGTAAGCTGTGTGCGAAAATGGTTTCCGAAGTGGTCACATTGGAGCAGAAAGAATTCCGATTGTCCATCTGTCATGATTTTCCGAATTGACAAATGTAATCACTGGTGACGAGTCGTGGGTGTTCGAATACCAAAAAGCAGAGCATGCAGTGGGCAGAGAAGAGGGGGGGGGGGCTGGTAAGCAACCCACGAAAGCAAGAATGTCAAAATTGAAACACGTTTTTAGATAGTAATGGAGTTGTGCACCAGGAATACGTTCCAGCAGGTCAGACAGTCAACGCAGTATTCTACATTGAAGTTTTGAAACATCTGAAGGCCCGTGTATTTCGTGTACGGCCCGACTAGGCGGAGCGTAGATGGGTGCTTCATCATGACAATATTCTGGCCCACTGGTAATTCGCAGTTTGAGTTTTAACCAAGAACGGCATTCCAACACTTACACACCCCCTCTACAGTCCAGATCTGGCCCCTTGTGACTTCTATCTGTTCCCACACTTTAAGTCGTACCTCAAAGGGAATAGATATGAGGTATTTTCAGAACTCCAAAGCATCACGACAGCGGTTCTGAGGAACCTATCTTCGGGGGGTTCAGGGTGTGCTTCCAACAGTGGGTTCAACATTGGTGCCGGTGCATCGAACTCTAGGGAGACTATTTCGAAGGAATATACGGTATTTTCAAACATTTATTACTTTCCGGACCGTCCGGGCACTTTTCCGCGATTTTAATTGACATGCCTCGTATTACTGCGCAAAATAAAATTCAAAATCTGCCGTTGAATATGCCTGATCTTCCGTCGCAAATATGGTGAGCTACCGGGTATATGTTTGGAATTCACCTATGGTTTGGTTTAAAAAAAAAACCTAGTTTATATTATAATATAATAATTAGCGGACAATCGAAAATTTAACCAAATTCGAAGTTCGATATTTTTCTCAATTCTCAACCGATTTAGATGATTTGTTCGGCAAGTTATAGATCAACTCTTCTGCTTTGTAGAAATTATAAGAGAAAACAAAAAAAATTCGAAAAAAATTTTATACGGGGGCAAAACTAAAAGTGTTTTTTTTGTCAAAAATTCGTAACACCCTGTGGAATTTAGTGGTCCGAGTTGAAACGTAAAATATCATGGTCTGTCCAGACACATCTTCCCACAGTAACGCAATTCTTGTTTCATGCGTTTATCTCTATTTTTGCAAAATATATTTAATTTCAAGTGGAAAATCACCATTTTGGAGAAATTCCATTGAATCAAGAAATTGTTATTAAAATTCGTCTATCAATTTGGAATTTTCTTATTATCACTCAGGCGTGTCGAAATTGTCGTTTGCGATTTTTATGTTCGAATTGCATTAGTTATTGATGACAATTTGGTTAATTTGGTGAAAATTAGGAATTCATAGGAGATAACAGTCGGTAGGTATTAAAATACACAACCGAATACTGGGACCATTGATAAAACTTTTCATTTACACATGTGCACACCTTTTTTTATCAAATATGAAATACAACACACGTTTTTTTGTATATGACCACATTTGCACTTGTTTAAAGAATGAGAGTTTTCCATTCTTTGATTTGATACAAATTCGATCGGTTGCCGTGTTTTGTGATTCTTTTACTGTTTACGATTCGAAACGGTATTTTTCATTCAGAAAGAGAGATTTATCACCAACCTCAGTAGCAAGGGCAGTTACATTGATCGAGGAAGGATGCACCTACCGCTCAGTCGGTACCATGTTGGGTGTCTCGACGTCGATTATCCATCGAATCTACCGACGTTACAGGGAAACTGGATTGTACGTGAGGAGCCGAGGACAAGGAAGAAATCGGGCAACCCGCGCTATACGTGACCGTTTCATCGTCAATAAAACCATAAGAAATCCTCGTCTTACTGCTATTCAGGCACGTAAACTTTTACAAGCAGTGGATAACACTAACGTCAGTGTGAGGACAGTCAAAAGACGATTAAATGAAGTTGGTCTGAGATCATACGCGCATGCAAGAGCACCAAGACTCGATAGAACCCATCGGGTAGCAAGATTGGAGTTTGCTAGGGAGCATGTAGCATGGTCAATCAGTCAGTGGAGACGAGTTTTATTTAGTGATGAGAGCCGATATTGTGTAAATTTCGTGGATGGTAGAGATAGAATATGGAGGCATCGAGGGGAACGGTACAATCAAGCGAACTTCGCAGAAACTGAGCAATACGGTGGAGGGTCAGTTATGATATAGGGTGGCATATACTTGGGAGTACGAACAGAACTGGAGATTATTGGCAATGGATCACTTACGGCCCATCGGTATATAACAGAAATCTTGGAGCCCCATGTTGTGCCTTTTGCTCCTTACATAGGGGAACATTTTCTTTTTATGCACGATAACGCGCGCCCTCATACTGCGCGCATAGTGATAGAATATCTCAATGAAGTTGGGATCACACAAATGGACTGGCCGTCGCGGTCACCGGATTTAAACCCGATCGAACACGTTTGGGACATTTTTGGAAGAAAGGTTCGACAACGGAATCCAGGCAACGTTGAAGAGCTGACATTGGCTTTGGTGGAAGAGTGGGACAACATACCTCAACAGATGATAGACAACATCATTGGGAGTATGCGAAATCGTATGCGCGCTGTAATAAGAGCTCGGGGGGGTCATACTCGCTACTAAAATCAAATGTTTTTTTTGTGGGTCATCATGAACATTTTTCTCAACATGTTCATTTCATTTCACGAGTGTATCGCCAGGATACACACCTGCTCTCAATTTTGGACAGGAATGATAATTACTATAGAGTGTCACACAAAAAAATTCAAAAATAAATGTGCAAAATCAACGAATTTTCCAGTGTACTTCGAGTTCTCCCGGAGCGTGAAATTGGCCAGTAAATTTCAAAAATTTTCATTTCGTTTGAATTCTGCTTCTCTAATTTTGATTTTATTTTTTGGCTAACCTCCGATGTTATGCACCTACGGAAGATTGAAAATAAATTCTTGAAATTTGTGACTTTTCGCTTCAAATTGGATATCTCTTGTAAAAATAAAGATAAATGCATAAAACAAGAAGAGCGTAACTGTAGGAAGATGTGTCTTGACAGACCATGATATTGTACGTTTCAACTCGGACCACGAAATTCCACAGGCTGTTACGAATTTTTGACAAAAAAACACTTTTAGTTTTGCCCCTGTATAAAATTATTTTTGATTTTTTTTGTTTTCTCTTATAACTTCTACAAAGCAGAAGAGTAGATCTATAACTTGCCGAAAAAAACATCTAAATTGGTTGAGAATTAGGAAAAATATCGGACTTCGAATTTGGTTAAATTTTCGAGTGTTCCGCTAATTTTGCCTCCGAGTGTATATAATTATAATCAATCAACAAAAAAATTTTTTGAATAGATAACAGCACTTTAGTCCAAAAAGTCGCCGAAGAATGTCAAAATAATTGTCAGTTTACTCTGATAGTAACCGGCATATTGGCACATGCCAAAATCCCGGAAAATCGAAAAATCGGGAATAATTCCAGTATTTCAAAATGATGTCGTACTTAAACATCGAAAATGGGACATCCTGTACATTTTACTTCTTCACAAAAAGAATTGTTCTCTTAACAATGAGATATTGCCTTTATACACACACAGGATTGAAATTTTTTCATATCCGACAGTAACGGGAACTGTTAGAATTAAACGTGAATTTAACATTGGGCCCAGAATGTTTGAAGTCATGTTAATAATTTTCATGAGAAAGCACACAAGAAGAATCTTTGATATATGACATCAAAAGTCCGGAATTGAGGTTCAAGTAGAAATGGGAAAATTATTCCTCAATTTACTAAAAAGTCCTGGTAAATGAATTGAACAAGGGTAACGAGAAGTAGGACACTACACAACAGGGACGCGTGATAGCTTCCTTCTGTTTACGAGAAATGTACTAGTGCAGCTTATTTATACACCGAGCAGCTCCTATTTACCATATGATGTTGATACTAGTGAATCACTTTGATCCCCTTATGCAAATTTGAACACACCATTAATGCCCCACGATGTGGGTATTTCTCAGCCGCACTCGATAATTTGTTAATGACGCTTTGGAAATTATTTGCTTCTATTATATTTGATATGAATTAGTGAGCATTGGACCCTGCTCTTAAGTTTTGAATATTGAGAAGCCTTGGAAGGCTTTCCTGAAGTAATCAATACATATATTATAGTGAAATTAATATGAATTAAAGATAATATGTAGTTTAACATGCATTCGAAGTAATTCATAAAAAATTTTTCATCTTTAATCCCTCTCTCTAAACAATTTCAACCAGTGACGGCAAGTTATTAAGAACTGCTGATCAGCAGAACTTGTAGTTTTGATCAGTCTCTTTAACACTAGGAAAAACCTCATGGATTGGAGCTTACTAAAAAGTAAGATGAATGGGATGAAAACGGAAATCAAAATACATCCAACGTGACAACTACAATGCATTTGTAAAGATGATCCAATTTGAGTTGCTTTTTAGGTTAGGTTACATATATTACATTTTTTATTATTCTCTTCAACACTAGTGAAAACAGATGGATTGCATGTTAACATTGTTCACAAGAAAGCATGCTGTCAATTATTGTAGTATCATAGCCATTATTGTCCGCTATTTATTTCGTAATATTGAGCTCTTTCATGATTTTTTTTCGGAAATCTTGATGAGTATTTGTATAATACTGTTATGAACAGCTATTGTAGGTTGATGTGGATGTAATGAAGAATTATGAAAAATAATGTCTGTATTGGAGGATTGATGGAAAATAGAAAAATAATATTTATGGTCAATTTTGGTTAGAGTTAAATCAAACAAGATAACAATGGAATTTCCAGTATCTATGTCCAAAGTGAACTTCATATTAGGGCTGAAGTCAATGTTGAACTCAGGGATTCTAGTCAAAGCAATTAACACCAAAGCCATTCCGGGTTGCTTTACTGATTTGGAATAATCAGACGGACTACGACAGAACTGGATGATATTCAAAACGGGTCTGAACGATGCTCACAAAATTCAAAAATCACCATCCAAAATCGTTTGTGATAAGTACACTTTTGAAACGGAAAGAAGGAGTACGCGGATTAATGGATGTTGTCAACTTACACACCGAACAGATCAAAAATCTCAGAGAATTCTACTCTGCAAAAGCTCGCACTTCTGACTTCTACAGAGTGGTATCGTTGGCTGATAAGCGATATACCTGAACTAACCTCTGAATCTTACTACCAGGGATGAGCTGCTAAATCTACCGTTCCTATCAGATACTGAAAAAC
Organism: Cryptolaemus montrouzieri; assembly: GCA_013387265.2. Taxonomy (NCBI): domain Eukaryota; kingdom Metazoa; phylum Arthropoda; class Insecta; order Coleoptera; family Coccinellidae; genus Cryptolaemus; species Cryptolaemus montrouzieri. The sequence continues at coordinate 56,012,579 of JABFTP020000001.1, forward strand.
AAGAGCAATGGCCAAGAAAAAAATTGCATGAACCATGACATTAATCAACCACACATCGACAAAGAAGCTTCCAACAAATGGTTGATGAAAGTAGAACTATTCGTGGAAGCAGAAGGATTCCTTATGGCCATTCAAGACCAAGGAATCGCAACAAACAACTATAACAAAATTATAATTAAAGTTGGAACAGTACAAACAGATAAGTGCCGGAAATGCCATATAAGATCGGAAACTATTCAGCATATTACGTCCGGCTACAATACGCCTATCTGCACAGGCAGAATCAAGTACGCCACATTATCCATCAGAAACACAAGTACGGACTTCTAACTACCTTCGAGCCATATCACAAGTGTCAACCGGCGCCCGTATCGGAAAATGATTATCAGATTATTATGTGCTCCTCCAATTTTGTAAAATAATGAAATAATTTTGAATTGCTATGAAAAATATGATAGTATGTATGGTGTGTCTTAATTCATTGAATTTCGCATAGCTGTAAGTGTATTCTTATTTTAGTTTAATGTCTATCTATCTTCAGTTGGTAGATAGATTCTACAAAGGACGCACCTCGTACTTGAGAGTCGTCCTCTATGGACCGACACGGCGAACCCGCAACCGGACTTCGAGAAAGATAAGAACAATAAAAAACAGTTGTGGAAACGTTAAAAATTCCAAACATTTGGGAGACATCTTTCGCCGTTCCGTGAATCACATCAACGGTAGAAAACGGGCGATAATCCCGCTGGAATAGTGCTCTTAGCCTCTGTTTCCGAGATTAAACCTCCCGTCGGTAAATATTTGATAGGATAAATATCTTCCGCGATAAACTTCGCGAGGAGTCTACATATGTAAACTTGAGACAAGAAGAATTATTCAAAAATCTGTAGATCAATGAAAAATCCTTCCTGATAAGAGCTAGCTCGAAGTCCGGTAGCGGGTTCGCCGTGTCGGTACATAGAGGGCGGCTCTCATACGTATGTACGAGGTGCGTCCTTTCTGGAATCGATAGGGTACCCCGATATAGCTTGATAGGATGCTGAGAAGCGATATAATAATATACATAATGTATGTTTCTAGTTTTTTATTGTAGAAAATTAAATTCTGAACATTTTTTTCCATTTCATTGCTACGTGAAATTAAATGAAAGGAATATATGAATTTTTCATTCGAAATATTTCAATTTTTGGTAGTCTTTTAGAAGGCATCATGATGTTGAAAAAGCTCCCCAAAGGTGAGAAAGAACAGGAAATGTTTTCGGTGACAAAACCATGCCCATGCAAGTATTCTGATAGGTGTTACAAAGCTGAACCAAATCGAAAAACCAAACCAAGGCAAACTAACCAATATTTCGAGTTCATCATTTTGAATCGAATAAGTAAATTAAAGCAGCATTGAAGAATGTGCACAATATTATCGCAAAAATCGAAGTAACAGAGGCTTCAAATATTAGAAAAAGCGTAGGCTATCGTCGTTGTGAGCAGAAAGTATTCTTGATTTGGTGACCGGAATAGCTTCCGACATAATTTTGCTACATCTCCGGATTTAAATTAAATTATCTTTTAAGGAGTAGAAAAATTTTCAGAGAGGTTCATTCCTCTTGTATCAAATAATTCTATCCCGTAATATTCAGATATGAATCAAAAGAGTAATTGGGAAGTTCTCTCAATTCAGCTCATCTTTTCGGTAGAGGATATCATTTGCTCTTATATTTCTCGGTTCAGGCACGACGTTAGAATTTCGAATCAATTAGTCTCGGAGAAGATATCTCACTTATATCATTGTAAATTGTTTTTTTAGTTCTTCCTATCGTTTGGTCTCAAGTCAAGAAAATACCGAATTTAACAATACTTCAATCTTAAAACAAATTTCAATATATTTATCACTTTTCACAATAAATAAAATGTACGTGTTGAAAGTTTTCGCTGTACAATCCTGTGGGGCAAGAATATTCGATTATTCTTAATTTGGCTTTGGAAATACAACCTGTTTCTTATTTTGACAGTTTACTATCAGAAATTTTAATTATAAGGGTCTATCAACACTTTTAATTAGTGACTCTGTAATTTATTCCCCCAATGAACCCTTGTCATTCTACAAAGTACTGTCATCTCTTTGAGATATTACATTTCTAATAATGATAAATATTTTAGGAAAAGATGGCATTAGCTTTCGTGAAGCATATGTAATTTTTGCATGCAATCAGAATGAAATATTATTAGGTGCGAACTAAGATCTCGCTGTTTGTCAATAGATGGCTCCAGCAGTAAGTGCTGGTCGATTTTTACATATCAAGAACGTCTTGAACAAAGCTTAGACATATGGTAAACAAACCACTGTGACACATTAGTGATTTTGTTTTTACGTCATATACTTCTAGTTGTGAGAAATGAGCTCCAAAAAAATTACAGAGATGCTGCTCCGAGGGAAACTACGTGCCGTCGCCAAAAATCGCTGAATCAGAGGCAATGTTCGATGAGAATCCGTGCCAAACACAAGAAGAGCTTGCTTCAGCCTTAAGAGTTACTCGCCAGGGTATTTCCAAGAGATTGCATGCGTTTGGAATGACTCGAAAGCAAGGAACTTGGATTCCTTATGATTTGAAGCCAAGAGACGTTGAGCGTTGTTTTTTTTGCCTGTGAACAACTGCTCCAGCGGCAAAAAAGAAGGGTTTTCTTCATCGCATCATAACGGGTGATAAAATTTTAATTCATTACAGCTATCCAAAGGAAGAAAAATCCTGGGAGCTGCCTGGTGATGCTTCTACGTCATCGTCTCGACCGAATATTCACGCTGCGAAAGTTATTCTATGTACTTCGTGGGACCAAGTCGGAGTTATTCATTATGAGCTATTGAAACTGAACGAAACCATCACTGGGGAACGGTATCGAACTCAATTGATGCGATTGAGTAAAGCATTGCGCGAAAAACTGCCACAGTACGAGCAGAGACACAAAAAAGTAATTCTACAGCATGACAACGCTCGGCCTCACGTTGCCAAATCCGTTAAAACCTACTTGAAAACGCTTAAATGGGAAGTCCTACCCCACCCGCCATATTTCCCAAATATTGCACCATCCGATTATTACTTGTTCCGTTCGATGGCGCATGGTCTGGCTGGTCAGCAGTTCTGCTCATATGAAGAGTTCGAAAATGGATCGATTCGTGGATAGCTTCAAAAGACGAACACTTCTACCGTCACGGTATTCCAGCTCTGCCAGAAAGATGGGAAAAAGTAGCTAGCGATGGGCAATATTTTGGATAATTAATTTGTGATCATTTTTCACAATAAAGTTGTATTTTCATGAAAAAAACTTACCAGACTTACTTGTGGACCTAATACATTACTGAATGAACCGGTGTGTCTTTTATGCAATGAAAACTGTATACACTGTATATATATATATATATATATATATATATATATATATATATATATATATATATATATATATATATATATATATATATATATATGCGTTATTATTTAGTAACTCAGCATAATTAAAAAGAGAATGGAATACATATCTCAATAATGATGACAGGCGAAATATTTTGCTCTGTCAATGAACATATTCCAGAATTTTACACAGAACAAGATTGAACCTTCCAAAGAATGTGAAATATAAAAAGCCATACAAGTACTAGAGCGATAGCTTTTCGAGGGATCGCAACTTGCAGGTACAGTGTAAAGCGTTGCGATCGATAGTATGGATTGTTGTTCCCTGTTCAATATGTTCTTTGTTGTTTTGTTGTTTGCCAGTAAGTTGGAGACATGTGTAGACATACGCGTGCAATTGATGAACTCCAACGGATTGAGATGGCTTGGTGGACTGGTGACGAGAATATGCGTGAAACACTATCACAGGTCAAATAAGACCAAAACTGCAGTCTAATACCCCTTTTCATGACATTTGATCGGACTGTACACTACTCTGTGGCCCTGCTTGAACCCCTTGAAGGAGGAATATTCAACATTCTACGAAAGGTTGAATACTGTTCCCTGAATCTTTAAGACTGGAACTTCTTGCTACCAATGAAGAAATGAAATTAATAGTGGTTTCAAACTGTATGAAACTTAGTAAAAAGTGCGATGTAATGTGTGAATAGATCTTTATTCGGATTAAAAAACTGAAACGTCAAATCTTCAAAAATTTCAAGTTTTTTCAATAAGTAATTTTATAATTTAAACCGATTCGAGGTAACGGAGTTTTCTCTGAGGGGCAACATGTAGAATTGCCAAATTATTAATACTAGGAACAAAACGCCATGTTGCATGCAATGGTTATTGATGTTGAATCTCATTCTTTCTTAATCAATAAATGAAGTTTGATGATCTTCATATCTAATTCAGTAGAAACGACCAGTTTGACCAATGTACAAATTATTGCAGTCTAGTCAAGATAACTCCTGATTTACATTCTGTCAAAGCAGAACCGGAAATCCAGCAATGAAACACAAAATATTAACTTTCAATTTTTAATGTCTTCTTTCGATTCAAAACAGCTACCTCGAGTGGTAATTTGGGTTTTGAAAAATAAAAAAGTAAGCTGGAGCCGTATCATGTGAATACGGTGGTTGTTCGATGGTATTTTATTTTTTCGTCGAAATTCTTTCACAATGATAGCCTTGTGAGACGATGCATAGTCGTGGTGCGAAATCCATTACTTTTCTTTTCACAAATCTGGCCTTCTTCGACGAATTTGCTCTCTCAAATGCCGCATAACGCTCAGGAAATATTCTTTATTTACTGTCTGACCTGGCAAGAATTCCGAGTGCACAACTCAGCGATAATTATTCATTCAACATTACCTTGGCTTTTGATCGACTTCGATGTTGTTTCTTCGGTTTCGGTTCAGGGGGAGGCTCCGTTCCGAAGCTGGTTGCTGTTTGCATGTCAACCTCATGAACCCGTGTCTGTCATTAACTCGTTCGAGCATGTTTTCAGCGACCCTTACGGGATTCAATCTCTGAAGAAAATTCACGTTTTTTGGAACTAGTCGAGCGACAACGCGTTTCATGCCCAAACAATCTTTTGAAATGGTACGACTTGATTCATGAGATACAGAAAGTTCATTGCCTATCTCTCTTAAACCTAAATGACGGGTTTCAATTACAATTTTTTTCTCTCTATTGATGTATATAACTTTAGTTGAAGATGTTCATAGCCGACCAGAGCAAGCCAGATTTTCCACCACATCTAGGTCGCTGTTGAATGCACTTTACCACTTATATACACGTTTTCCCGACAAAATCGATTCAGCGTAAGTTCTCTGTTACATTTTCAGCGATTCTGCACAGGAAGTTCCATTTCCAATACAAAATTTGAGACAAATTCTTCGTTCGATATTTTTATCCATTGTTAAAATCTCAAAATACACATAGTTAAAACTGACAAAATTGACTATTGTGAACAAACTGAATGATTTATGATTTACTAATAAGTTATTTATACCTGTAAAAGATAGTACTTAGATCTTAATTGCCAGTTGAAATCAATTTTTGGCATAGTTACGTAAATGACATACTAATTTGTCTGAATGGAACGATCAGACAATTAGATCAATTTCTCAAATTGTAGTTCAGTTTAATATTGAGCAATGTTTTCAACATAATTTCAATGATCAAAATATTACCAATTCGATGGCGAAAGTCCTAGGCTCTATGCTAAAAATGATAAGATTTCAAAGAAAAGCTTTTTAAAGGATAAAATATGAAATTTTCTCATTATCTCGACAGCAGTTGAAAATAAGTTATATCACAATAAATATGTATTCGAACATCACTTGAAATGAGGTTAGTACCCTGAAATGAACATAATGTACAGGATATGTTAATCGACGGCAAGAGGTACTGTGGCTTTTTGATATAGGCGGCACCACTCTCTGAAGTAGGGTAGATCAAATCCGAAACTATTTCTATACTAATTCTTAGGATATTACAATGACGCATTCACCATGAACGTCTAATGCTCAAAATCCTATAGAGAATTTAAATGAATCAGGAGTTTCTTTTACAGAATGCAGTAATTTCTTTATAGATCAAACTGGTCGTTCATTCAAAATATATTAAGAACATCAAACTTCATTCAATCTTATTAACAGCATTCAAACTTTAGCTAGCCATTGCATCCTACCAGTCAAAGTTACCTGTTTCTCCTTCAAGAAACTGGTTTTCCGATCTACTCATTATAATCATCGTCAACATGAACAACAAACATTGTGGTACAATTCAGTCAGATGTCTGGAAAGAAAAATGAACTACAGCCTCGTTATCATTTATACAATAATGACAGTTCAAATGAGAACAAAATTGCAGTCTGGTTTTTCTTTCTAAGACTTTCCAGATCTTCGAAAGGATTTGGCACGCAGCTTTGATGAATCAACTAATCACATAATCGAAAAATAGCGAGCTTGGATCAGTAGAACACGTCAAGTGGTGGTTGACGGTGCAACGAGTGAATATTTTTAGGTTGATGCAGGAGTACCCCAGGGCTCCGTACTCTCGCCATTTCTTTTTCTGATGCAAATGTTTGATCAGCTCCACTCCACCAAAAATAGAATATATGGTTTTGCGCAAGACTCATCCGGGGTTTTTTCCTTTTCTAGTCAGCGTCATATAGCTGCTCAGAAGGCAGACCAACAAGGATACCAACAGAGTATGTCACTGAAATCAGACTTGGGAAAGATATCAGAGTGTAACCAATTTTAATTGGTCAATGTATACGCAAACCAGACGTAATTAAAACGTTCTCTAGAAAAGTCACTGCTGGAGAACCACCTCTAATCTGCACAGACATTGAATTTCCCCAGAAACGAACATGTATCAAGTCGGAATCACAATCAACACAGGTGATTCCTGGATGACGATTTGTCAGCCACTGCAGAATCTGCTGCTCCTAAACTCAGTTTTCTTTTTAGAGCTAAGCAGTAGTTCATGCCATCACAGCTGATGCTTTAATACAAAGCACAGGTGCAACCTTACCTGGAACATTGTTCCCATGTGTGGGGCTCGGCACTTGAACATTCATTACATCTATTGGATAGTGTCCAGAAGAGAGCAGTGTGGTTTATTGACCACCTCAAAATCACGCATGATCTCCAACAGGTTGTTCTTTTTCTTCTCTACAGATACTTCCATAGTTAATGATGTGAAAAACTGAAAGGCTTGGTCGCGCAAAGAATCCATTTCCAAAGAAAAACTAGGCTTGCGAAAAACTCTCATCAGCGGACAGTCCAACTAGCACAGCCGCGTACGCCAGTCTATAAAAATTTTTTAGTTTACAAGGCTAGTGTACTGTGGAACTCGCTTTCATCGAACATCTTTCCAAATACGTTCGATTTGAGCCTCTTCAAGAAGCACATTGAATCATCTTGGGCGGTTATCGTTGTAAATAATAATAATAATAATAATGATGCGACATCACCATGAGATTAATCAACCACACATCGGCAAAGAAGCCTGAAATTAATGGTTGATGAAAGAAGAATTATTCGCGGAAACAGAAGGATTCCTTATGGCCATCCAAGACCAAGTGATCGCTACAAACAACTACAAAAAATTTTTGATAAAGGATGGAACATTACAAACAGATAAGTGCAGAAAATGCCATATAGGATCGGAGACTATACAGCATATTACGTCCGGATGTTAACAACTGGCCAATACGGACTATCTTCACAGGCATAATCAAGTGTGCAACATTATCCATCAGAAACTTGCACACAAGTACGGACTTTTGAATACCTTCCAGCCATATCACAAGTATCAACCGGTGCCCGTATTGGAAAATGACTATTAGATTATACTACCATAGGCCTGTTATCACTGACAGAATGGTGACGAATAATAGGCCGGACATAGTGGTGCATGATAAGAGAGATAGAACAGCAATACTGGTGGATGTCGCCATACCGAATAATAACAATGTGCTGAACAAGTTCCAGGAGAAAAAGTCCAATTACCTTGCTATTGAGATCAAGCAGATGTGGCACCTCGAGAAAATAGATATTGTTCCTGTCATCGTATCCTCGACTGGGTTAATACCGAAAACTTTGCATGATAGCCTTAAGAAATTAAAATTGCATAAGAATACCTATATAGAAATGCAAAAAGCTGTAATTCTCAATACATGTAGGATAGTTAGGAAATTGATGTCAAGTATATTGTAATCGAGCCTATTCCCTTTGATTGCTGAATGTGGGAAAGGTAAATTATATCCAGCTAACAGCTGAGGTAGTGCATAGGTCCACGATAATAAATAATACTAGATATAAAAGATGATTCACAATCAATTTTCGGTTGAAAATTGTTTGTACTTAGAGGTGTTGTTGCATTTTTTAGTCGATTCATATCATACACTTTATTGACAATAACAGAACGGATTTGTTCGTTCAAGAGTTTCAATTACAAATTGTTATGTTAATATTTGTTATATTAATATTTCTATCATCTATGTTTCTGTTATGGTGCATGATAATGACAGATTTTTCTACCTATCATTTCTTTTTGAAATAATCACTCAAGTGTAATTGAATTGAATCAAATATACGGCCATTTTGACAGTTACAATTAATCTCCGAAAAGAACCACAATTCACTTAATCTAAATACGAATAAAGTTCTATATATTTTTGGTTATGTGTTTACTCGTTCAGATCAGCTGTGACATTTAACATTTCTCTTAGGACTTGCGTGCCTTCGTCTCGAACGCGTTCGACCACAACGATCTAGTGGATGTCAACCATTACAGCTGTCAGTAACGCGAAATGCAGTTCTACTCCCTCATTCATTTTCTTTGGAGTAAAAGTTTGAATTCATTGTTCACATGCCATCAACTTGTTCATTAATATTCATTTTTCATTTACTTAGGAAAGCAGCCCAGTACTGGCACATTCAACCAGCATATTTACATATATTTATAATTACTTCATCGAAAAATTAATTTCTAAACAGTTTCAATTCGTAATTATTAAATTGGTGAAGGGGGAGGAAATTGAGAATGTTTCAAAAGGGACAATCTTATACCGTTAATCTTGCTGATGCAGAAATTTTTATGTACGTTTCTTTGATACTGAATTATTTCCTATAGTGATGAACTAGAGCGCCGCAAGTTCTCCAGATCGGAGAAAAACTAACGCAAATACATTTCATTCAAAAAACCGAAATTCTCAAACGGAAGATAGAAGAACAGAAACATCTGTTCGACAAATTACTGCAGAAACCGGAACGTCAGCGACGAATATTCAATTTGTTTCACGATAGTATAAATACACGCCACTTGTTTTTCAAAAAGTTCAAGCTCTTGCAGAACATTACTGTGTTAGATGTGACACGTTTCCTATTTTCCTTAGTAATAGCATGCGTTTAGATAAAACTTTTACCACAATGACTATTTGCTCTTGTGTGTATTTTTACAACAATCGTCATTTCAGTAGTAATAGTTTTGGACATTGGAGCCAGCAGAATCTGCTTAACATAATGAAACGTAGACATATTAGTAATAATAATAATAATCAACGTAGATTCGGTGTGAACGTCTGTTGCGATATTGATCAAACCGTTTGATAGGATTTCAATAAAAGAAACTTGTAGAAGAACAATAATGATGATATGTTTATTCGAAGAAAACAAGATTAGGCAAACAAGTATATCCTCGATATATCTATACCAAAAATGAATTTTAACAAACGAGTTGGAATTTAGTACTCTGTTCCCTGTGCTAGACATGAATATATATCCTAGAAAGGGACTTAGTGGTGATCCCGCCGCAAGACCACATGGTTGTTCATATATCTTTTCATGTAATTGAAAATAATTAAGCTACATGCATAACTCCACAAGAATGATAAATTCGCTATTTATTAAAGGGTTTGCATGTAACGAGATGTGAAAATATCTTGGTATATTTGAGAACAAGTTATACCATCTGTCCACGTGAGATATTCGAACTAAGTTCCGAAAATATTTTCAATGATGTAGCACTTCCGGTATATATATATATATATATATATATATATATATATATATATATATATATATATATATATATATATATATATATATAAATAATTTTATACGCGGCCATAACTAGCGGTATCCAATTGGAGTGAAATATTTTCGAAGTGATACCTTTTCCGGTTATTCCGTGGCTCATCACTTTGTTATTTCAAATGGCAATCTACCTTTTTTATTATACATCTAGAACCGACATTTCAGCAAGGCATAAAATACCCAAGTGGTTGGCACTTACCTGTCAAAACTTTAGACAGATTTAATTTGTTATAAACTTGTCAAATGTTCATTGCGTTGTTTTGTATGATTTTTTCAATTTGGTGTTTTTCAAACAGCAATAACTCAATTTTTTCAAATTGCACGTGCCAATTTTTATATCGCCATCAGATGATGCGTCAAATTTCAGATGGAATTGTATAAGCATGTACTATACCCATCTCTTATAGTTCCGAAATAATGTGGGGATATATTGAATTTTGATGATTTCGCTAAAACTAACTAACAGAGAATGCTTTGAAATATTTGAATCTGGTAGCTGAACAGGCTACGCTCACCTGACAGGTGCCTAAATTTAATGTACTTGTCAGTTCGTTCATTCGAATTCGATATTTCAACAAAAATTGTCGTTATTTCAGATTGAAAATATCCAAAAAGTACAACACATTTGGAATGAAACCACTGGTTATTCAAACGAAAATATATTTAATCCTTTTTTAATTCATTTTAGAATGTCAAAAAGTAGTGAGTAGAAATTGCAGGCAATTCAATAACCAATTTCCAAATTTGCCGTCTATGAGTAAAATAAAATTTCGAAGCATTAGAAGCTATTTTCTACAATTCGGATGAATAAAAATTGTAGGAACTAAGCGAAAACCAATCATTGAAGATAATTACATTAACACGAATAAATGATAGCAAACTTCATAGGAGACAACTAATTTACGATCTGAATAAATGTTCACTATGGGCCCCATTTTGCTCGATACACTTGACAGCTGACTTGATGAACTGCCCTCCTAGTTTCCTCGAGATCAATTTTACGAAAAGCATTATGAATGCGCTCTAGTAACTCTTCTTTACTCTTCATAGGAATAAGATACACATCATTCTTGATTTTGCTCCATGAATGCAAATCAAGCGGACTCAGGTCCGGAAAACGCGGAGGCCATAAATTTGGTCCTTGATTACCCCACCATCTATCCTCGTACATTTCTGTTAGCTGCCGATCTACAGCTCATGTTTTATGTGCTGGTGCACCATCCATTTGGTAATAGCAATCCCTCAGAATGTTAAGGGGTAATCCATATAAAAAATTTGCTAATGTTTCTCTCAAAATTTCCAGGTATCTTTGTCCATTAAGATTTTCCTCATAAATGTGATAAGCCAACAAATCATTCATTAAAATTGCAAAAAGGTTCATGCAGAATTTAATTTGGAAACCAATAACCTCAATGAAATGTGGATTTTCTGTGGCCCAAAAATATCGATTTCTTCTGTTGGTTACTCTACTTTCGTTGCACTTGACTTCATCAGACCATATAATTTTTTGCAGAATTTTCTCATCTTCTTGAAGCCGAATTAATAAATTTTCACAGAAATTTAGCCGCTTGGGAAGGTCAGTTGGTTTCAATTTTTGTAGTCTGATAAAATAATACGGATGCATGTTATGTTTCTCAAGGATCCTTTGAATGGAAGTATAACTCAATCCAATATCCATTGATGCTGACTTAATGGACGCATGTGGATTGGCACGAAAAAACGCTAGCGTATTAATTTGATTGTCGTCGTCCCCGAGAATTGGTTTTCTTCTAGTTTCTATGTATTTTGTTCCTCTAAATTGCAGTAAATTGCTTATAATCTTTGGAAATTTTGTTTTACTCAAAGGCGCAAAATTTGGAAATTGGTTATTGAATTGCCTGCAAGTTCGATACAACATTTTTCGACATTCGCCATGAATTAAAAAGAGATTAAACATCTCCTCGTTTGAATAGTCAGCCATTTTGTTATCAATCTGGTGTTCTTCAAAATTTTCACTTCAAATTACCAACAATTCTTGTTGAAATATCAAATTCGAATGAACGAAGTGACACGTACATTGATTTTAGGCACCTGTCGGGTGAGCGTAGCCAGTTCAGCTACTTGATTGAAATATTTCAATGCATTCTCTGTTAGTTCTTGCGAAATCATCAAAATTCAATATATTCCCAAATTATTCCGGAACTATGAGAGATGGGTATAGTACATGCTGATACAATTCCATCTGAAATTTGACGCTTCATCTGATGGCGATATAAGAATTGGCACGAGCCATTTGAAAAAATTGAGTTATGGTTATTTGAAAGAGGCCAATTTGAGAAAATCATACAAAACAACGCAATAAACATTTGACATGTGTAGACTGCTTAAAAAATTCCTTGATCCATCTTCTATCCACCCATGCAGAAATTGTGTCTGTAGTGCAAAAGATCTACGAGCAACCATTTTTTTCAAATGTTCCTCAAAAATCGAATTTATAAGAAAAATACTTAAATCTGTCAAAAGTTTTGACAGATGAGTGGCAACAACTTGGGTATTTTATGCCTTGCTCACATGTCGGTTCTAGATGTATAATAAAAAAGGTAGATTGCCATTTGAAATAACAAAGTGATGACCCACTTTCGGTATAACCGGAAACGGTATCACTTCGCATATATTTCACTTCAATTGGAAATCGCTAGTTATGGCAGCGTATAAAATTTCAGCTTGATATTTTTGGAACTCAAAAGTTTTTAACGTACGGTCCCAGTAGATATCCTGTATATATATATATATATATATATATATATATATATATATATATATATATATATATATATATATATATATATATATACATAAATTAAATATATTTCGCAAAAATAGAGATAAACTCATGAAACAAGAATTGCGTTACTGTAGGAAGATATTGATATGATATTGTACGTTTCAACTCGGACCACGAAATTGCACAGGGTGTTACGAATTTTGACAAAAAAACACTTTTAGTTTTGCCCCGTATAAAATTTTTTCAAATTTTTTTTGTTTTCGCTTATAATTTCTACAAGGCAGAAGAGTTGATCTATAATTATATATATATATATTTAATTTACGTATTATGGAGTTGCAACAATGTTACATCTCTACATGCATATCTAATGAAAGAAACTAACACCTACGAATTTCAATATCCATTTACATTCGTATGTGCAAAATTTCTGAGATAAAATCCATAGAGAAAAAAATATTTTCGGCATTAGTATCTCTTAGCTTCAATTTTCGCTGATCCGATGAAGCGTGAATCAGTCACGGAGCAGTGCACGAGCCACGCGCCATTCCTGATTTATTTATTTTGCATTCAGAGTTGAATGGCCGTTTTCCTAATCCTATGTGGCGTGCTACTTTCTATTCCGACCGGCTCCGAATAAGACCTCATAGCACGGATGGGAAAAAGAAAAAGATTTGTCAGTTTTCATCGGAATTTACCGTGTGACTGTAATCTGTTCGAAGGTTCATGCCATTTTGTCACCGGATTAAAATTTGATTAAATTTGCCTCTATTTTTTCGTTCGGGGATACGGAGATCAGTTTCATTAAGCTCTTGTATTAATATAATAATCAACTTGCCTGACCATTTTTCCTGGAATATTTCATTAGTTTTATCTTTCTTGAAGGAAGAAATCTGCTTTCCCACATTTACCCAATGAATATCATTTTAAACGTAAAATCAACCATATAAACGAATACAGTAGTAACTTCCGTTCGTTCTTGATACAACTTTGACTTTCTTAACGGTGTTTCATAATGTTTTTACCTCAATAGAGTTTACGCAAATACTTTGCTGCGTTAATTCTCAACCCAGGGAAATTCTGCGTAATTGTTCCAACTCATTGGAATTTGGCCAACTAACCGACGGAATTGCAAGTATTTCATAATTTCTATTAAATATTTGTTATTTATGATAACAGTTTCAGTGTTTCAGTCTGTGAATATTATCTAATTAATTCACAGATCTTTGCGGTTAAGTTTTCACAAATTCAAACTTGCAGTAAAGCTCCCCACTGAACAGTTTCATTTTTGTAATACAGTGTGTTCCAACGAAAATTTGACCCCCCCTATAACTCCGAAATGAGTAACATTAGCGAAAAACACCAAGACACATCGATTTTTGTTTCGAGGGGGATCATTTTTCGAAATAATTCGAAACTTCTCAGATCAACCCCCTACCCCCAGCAACCCTAACTTTGAAATTCATCATAGGGAATAAGGGTCGAGTGGCACCTTACTGAAAAGGTCTGTCAATTCTCCACCTTGATTTGTCATTTTAGAATTTTAAATTAACATACAGGGTGTCCCAACCAAAGGTGAAGTTGAATTCTGGAAATCCTAAATACTAAATGAAATAGATTTATTTTGGCATAATGCAAGCGCAGGTTTATGCTCGGTCTAGAAAAACGACCTACACTTGTGAATTTGGAGTTGGTGCAATCAACCCCTATTTCCAGCATCCCCAACTCAAAAATCATTCGATCGATAATAGGTCAAGTGGCACCTCGTTGGAAAGGTACTGCAATTTTCTTCGAATTTGGTATTTTCGAAATTCAGAATCATCATACAGGGTGTCCCGAAGCAGGAACATTGAAAATCCAAATAACTTTTTGAAACTGGTTCATTTCGGTATACGAGAACATGTTTGATCCGAGAATAGGACTTTCTTGTGTGGTTATAGAATTTTGCAATCAACCCTTCCATTCAGCATCCCCAACTTGAAAATCATACAAATGATTCAAGTGGCATATCTTCAGAAAGGTTTTTGAATTCCAGAATGATTAAAGCATTTCATTCAGTTCGGCTCTCCATACAGGATGTCACTTTCGAAAAATTCAATATCGTCATTTGAAATTATCAACTAAAATTAATTCGAAACTGTTAAAAGTATTGGGGTACGATGTGTTGAGCATCAATTACGAAGAAATAAAGCTGATTTCTGCATTGAAAATGTTCACATCTGGCGTGCAGTCATCTGTTATTTCTCATTTTTGCAATGAAATATTATTATTATTCAGATCAGTTCCTCATTATTGTTGTTGTTCGTCAGTTGAAATTAATCTGAAAATGGTTTATTCCACTGAGGAAAGGGTCGAAATTGTATCGACGTATTTTCGAAATAACAGTTGTGCCAAAGAAACGGCAAGGATATTCGATAGGAACCATCCTGAAAGAGAAAGGGAGTCAGTCACCAGTACGTTAAATATTTGGTTGACAAATTCTAGCTACGGGTTCGGTGGCAAACAAAAACATGAAGTGGCATGTCCTGTCAGAAATGAGGCAACGGAAGTGGCAGTAGTGGGTCATCTACAAATGGAGAATACTACTTCGATCAGAAAACTATCTCGTCTGACTGGTGTATCAGCTACAACTGTCCATAGAATCGTGAAACATCACAAATTTCACCCTACAAGGTAAAATTATTGCATGAAATAAACGAAGATGATCCAGATCGTCGTTTACAGTTTTGTGAAAATCTAAGTGAAAACCTAAACGCTAATCCAAATTTTCTGAATAACATCTGTTTTTCTGATGAAAGCACCTTTATGCTCAGTGGTGAAGTGAATAGACATAATTGTCGATATTGGGACACACAGAATCCTCATTGGTTTAGAGAGGCCCACACGCAAAGGCCTCAGAAGTTGAACGTTTGGGCAGGAATTTTTGGCAAACATCTAGTTGGGCCTTTCTTTATTGAGGGTAATCTGAATGGAAATGGCTACCTACAGTTGTTAGAGGAACACATACATTCTAGATTGACAGAAATTTTACAGAACGATCCAACTCTTTCTGAGGACGAAATGCGTTTTCAACAAGACGGTGCTCCTCCGCATTACGATGCTCGGGTGCGCCAATATTTAGACGAAAATTTCCCAGGAAGGTGGATTGGTAGAAGAGGACCTGTTGAGTGGCCAGCCAGGTCACCACATTTAAATCCCCTAGATTTTTTTTGTGGGGCCATCTAAAATCTAAAGTTTATGCCACAAGACCAGAAAACCTGGAGGAGCTGCGGATGAGGATTATCACAGAATGCCGACTTTTGACTCCTGAAGTTTTCGCTAATGTGAGAAGAGAGTTCGAAAATCGTCTGTATAACTGTATGGAGGTGGGCGGAGGTCATTTTGAACAATTGTTGTAATAATCAAGTTAGTTTTTTGTTTTCAATTGAATACAAGTTCAATAAATCTCGTTTTCCTGTTTAGATGAGCATCCAATCAGTTTCTCCATCATCCCCTCATCCTGATCCTCACGCCAGAAAACCTCGATTGCCAAACTGAAACCAATGCCTCAGTGATTCAGAAAATAGAAAAATCTTTCTGGAACTTTGCCACTCAACCTGTAATCACTTGTATGATTTTTTGAGTTGGGGATGCTGAATGGAAGAGATTGATTGCAAAAATTCCATATTCACGCAAGAGAGTCTTATTCTCGAATCAAACATAAACATGTTCTCGTATTATACCGAAATGAACCAGTTTCAAAAAGTTATTTGGGTTTTCAGTGTTCCTGCTCCGGGACACCCTGTATGCTGATTCTGAATTTCGAAAATACCAAATTCGAAGAGAAAATTGAAATACCTTTCCAACGAGGTGCCACTTGACCTATTTTCGATCGAATGATTTTTGAGTTGGGGATGCTGGAAATAAGGGGTTGATTGCACCAACTCCAAATTCACAAGTGTAGGTCGTTTTTCTAGACCGAGCATAAACCTGCGCTTGTATTATGCCAAAATAAATCGATTTCATTTAGTATTTGAGATTTGCAGGAATTCAACTTTACCCTCGGTTGGGACACCCTGTATGTTAATTTAAAATTCTAAAAATGACAAATCAGAATGGAGAATTGACAGACCTTTACAGTAAGGTGCCACTCGACCCTTATTCCCTATGATGAATTTCGAAATTAGGGTTGCTGGGGGTAGGGGGTTGATCTGACAAGTTTCGAATTATTTCGAAAAATGCTCCCGCTCGAAACAAAAATCGACGTGTCTTGGTGTTTTTCGCTAATGTTACTCATTTCGGAGTTATAGGGGGGGTCAAATTTTCGTTGGAACACACTGTATGTAAGTGGAAAATTGCGAGCCGGTTTTCGTGGAAGCTCGAATTTCATTTATTTTTTCTGTAAATCATTCCTCAAAACATATCTGTACCGTATTTGTGTATTTAGAAGCAGGTTGAGTCAATTCAGTCATTTTATTACCTGAGTATTCCACGATTTCACCACATCTAAACAATAAAAAAGGGATCAAAATTCATACTCATTGAATAAATTGATAGAATTATTCGTTTCAACCCTGAAATTCTCCGATAACATTTGATAACTCAAAGATATGAGATATACATTCTGTCAAAAGTACCGAGAATTGGTCAATGAAACATAAAATATGTATTTTTCATCCAAAATCTTTGTATTTCTCGTGTTGGTTATTCCACTTTCATTGAACTTGGCTTCATCAGACCATAATTTTTTGCAGAATTGTCTCATCTTCTTGAAGCCGAATTAATAAATTTTCAGAGAAATTTAGCCGCTTGAGAAGGTCAGTTGGTTTCAATTTTTTTAGACTGATAAAAGAATACGGGTGCATGTTATGTTTTTCAAAGATCCTTTGAATGGAAGTATAGCTCAATCCAATATCCATTGATGCTGACTTAATGGACGCATGTGGATTGGCACGAAAATACGCTAGCGTATTAATTTGATTGTCGTCGTCCTCGAGAATTGGTTTTCTTCTAGTTTTTATGTATTCTGTTCACCCAAATTGCAGAAAATTGCTTCTAATCCTTCGAAATTTTGTTTTACTCATAGGCGCCAAATTTGAAAATTGGTTATTGAATTGCCTGCAAGTTCTATCCGTATTTGTGTATTTAAAAGCAGGTTGAGTCAATTCAGTCATTTTATTACCTGAGTATTCCACGATTTCACCACATATATACAATAAAAAAAGCATCAAAATTCATACTCATTGAATAAATTGATAGAATTATTGGTTTCAAACCTGAAATTCTCTGATAACAATTGATAACTCAAAGATATGTGATATACATTCTCTCAAAAGTACCGAGAATTGGCCAATGAAACACAAAATATGTATTTTTCATCCAAAATCTTTGTATCACCTTCAAAGTAAGCCCCTTTTGCAACAATACATTTCACTACGCCAACTAATATTTCAAAGATCCAAACTTTATTCATACGCTTTTTCTGGAATCGACTTCAGCTTTCGCCGCAAATTCTCTTTCATGTCTTCTATCGATTCAAAAGGGGTACGTCTAAGTAGTATTTTGAGTATAGGAAGGCGAAAATAGTTCGCCGCAGCCATATTAGGTGAACACGGTGGTTGTTCGATAGTATTTGTTGAGTTTTCGGTCTGAAATTCATTCACAGTGATAGCCTTCTGCAAAATCCATAAGTTTTCTTTCTACAAATCTGGTCTTTTTCGACGAACATTTGGTTTCCCAAATTCCGCATAACTCTCAGGTATGACCTTCTGGCAAGAATTCCAAGTACACAACACTGCGATAATCAAAAAAAAAACAGTCAACATTACCTCGACTTTTGATCGATTTGGAGCTGGTCTTTTAGGTTTCGATTCATTAGGAAGGTGCCATTCTGAGGCTTGTTGACTTGTTTGCATGTCGAACTTATAAACCCATGTCTCATCACCAGTTTAAACGCGTTTTATTAATGTGGGATGCGAATTGACTCGTTCAAGCATGTTTTTAGTGAGCTTCACGCTGTTCAATTTTTGAAGAAAATTTTCGAGCGGCAACGCATTTCATTCCAAAACAATCGTTTAAAATGGTACGAATTAATTCGTGAAACACAGAAAGTTCATTGCCAATCTCTTTCAAATTTAGATGACTATTTTCAATTACTATTGCTCTCACTTCAGTTGAAGATGTTGATGGCCGACCAGATCGAGACAAATCTTCTTCCACATCTCGGCCGCTGTTGAATGCACCGTACCACTAATATGCACGTGTTTTTGATAGATTCGATTCACCGTAAGCCTTCTGTAATATTTTCAGCTATTCGCCACACGAAATTCGATTTGCAAAACAAAATTTGAGACCAATTCTTCGTTCGATATTTTAACACATTGTAAAAATCGAAAAACACACTTGTGAGAACTGACCAAATCAAGCACTGTGAACAAACTGAATGACAGATTGCTTTCAAACTTCACGTCAGTATGAAAAACAGTTGTGCCAACTTAGCAGCAACAAAACAATCGACAATCATTTTGAGCAAATTTTTTTTAAATAATCATACTCTTGACAGAATGTATATCGCCAATCGTTTACTGTGATTAGCACATCTAACAACGACGTCGTTCATTCAATTGTCTTAACCCGCAATTCATCACTTCACTTTCGATTGGTGCTACCGATCTCGGTCTAGCACAGAAGTATAAGAATTTGGAAAGTGCCCATTTCGAGCCCAAGTAAATTTCAGGTATATAATCTGAATGTCCACCTCGGCCCATATTCTCAATTTATAAATGAATATTATATTTTTCCAATTGTAGGTTGAGGAAATAATAAACTTCTAAAAATGGTAGTGTTATTTATTGATTATTATATTATATTTTAAAATTTGAAATGAAGTTACAAAACAGCATCACATCATAGCACTGAAATGATTCAAAATCCATCCTGGATATAACATTATTTTCATAGGTCTCTAGTTTTTCGTTGACCCCAACTTTGATAATCTTCATTCAAGTACCAGTTTTAACTTTACATCTCTTATTGAATTTAAAGGGGGAAATAGAACTATTTTTGGGTTCTAAGCCGTGATCTGAGGGATCTGAATGTAACCTAAAATAATTAAATTAAGTACCATTCGATAACATATTTATTTTACAAGATTTTTATAGCTAATCCGGGTCTTCTCGAAGCACCATCCTGGGCCTCGTGTATCTTCTCGGTTCGTCTTCCTCCTAGCCTCCTAGGGTGTTCACCAATAGATTTGGGTGGTCGTCAACTGCTTGGAATGCTTTCACCGCTGTCTCTCTTATAAACTCCATCACACTCGGCATCTGCAGATCTCGATGTATCTGGGACTTGCGCATGTACCAGGGGGCATCCACGGCAATCCTCAATGCCTTGTTCTGCACGACTTGGAGCTTCCGGATATGACATGCAGCTACATGTCCCCAGAATGTTGACGCGTATGTCATCATGGGCCTGATGATAGTCTTGTAGAGCTTCAACTTGTTCGCCGCGCTCAGGATGCTCCGCCTGTTCATCAGAGGGTACAGGAAGGCTTGGGCTGCCTTCGGCTTGCTCGTGCATTCTTCCGCCATGTCAGCCGCTGGTCGAGTGTGACTCCTAGTTATTTGGCCTTGTTGACCCAGGGGATGGGTTGGCCGTTTATGGTGATGTGCTCCTCAGGGCTACGTCTTCTTCTGGACAGATAGAGTGCCGAGCTCTTCTCTGGGTTGATGGTGATTAGCCACTTGGTAAACCATTCCTCCAATTGGTCTGCGGTCTCTTGGAGTCTTCGGGTTATCAAGTGGGGAGCTGTCGATCTGGTCATTATGGACGTGTCATCCGCGTAGAGGGCTGAGCTCGTGTTGGGGGTCTTCGGGACGTCCGAGTTGTAGATGTTGAACAGCAACGATGCTAGTTGTGATCCTTGTGGTACTTCAACTTCCATCCTCCTGGTAAAGGAACATATGTCTCCTATTCGTACCACGGAAGGTCTATTTCTCAGGTATGACTGGACCAAGCGCACTAAGGCGGGTGAGAAGTTTGTCTTCAACATCTTGAAGAGAAGACCTCCATGCCAAGTTCCATCGAACGCCTTTGCGCTGTCGAATAGTGTCATACCGGTTGACAGAATCCTATTGAATCCATAACTGATGAACTCAACCAGTCCGAGAAGTTACTGTTGTGTGGAGTGGCTTTCTCTAAAGCCAAATTGGTCATCTTAGATGATTGCGTTGGCCTCCACGTGATCTTTCAGGCGTCACAGGATGATCCCCTCTACAGTATTGCCGATCGTTGACAGGAGACTGATGGGCCTATAAAGGAAGCAGACTTACCTGGTTTCCTGATGACAATCGTATCCGCTGTTTTCCATTCTTCAGGAAAGTGTTAGAGCCGCAGACTCACGTTGGTGATGCCAGCTGTCCAAGAGATCGCCGAGGGAGGTTCTTCAGTGCTTTGTTGCTGATCTCATCTGGTCCAATTGCGTTTCTCACTTTTGTTCGAGAGATTTCGCTTTTTAGCTCTTCCGTGGTGGTAGGTTGCTAGTTTTTTCTTTATAAAGACACGTTTTTCTAATTTCGATATTTTTTAATTTATGTGTAATGTGAATATTATACTTCATCTAATCCGCAGATTGAATACTATATTTTGACTTCCTTCAAGACAATATTTGAATAAATGAAATAAACACAAGGTTTAACTTTGATTTTTACACTTTATTTGATAGAATTATTGTAATTCATATGTGTTGGTTTACGAAATCACTAAACAAAATAATAATCATGTTTTTCGGTCTTTCGTAAACCAACACATACTGATACAATTATACATAACTACTCATTACATCCCATTCAACACAAAGTTGCAGCTTTAAACAGCATGGTACATCGGTTACTCAATTTACCTTTATCAGTAGAAGATTATAATAAAGAGTTAAACATCATCAAACAGATAGCCATTAATAATTCATATAATCCGGATATGATAGATCTAATCATTCGTAAAAACTCTATCAAAAAGCAATAAATGAAGTATATCCTATTCATAAAGACTATAAAATATTCAACAGTTTAACATTCTGCGGTTCTGCAAGTACAAATATTAAATCCTTTCTCGTCAAACAAAATCTTAATATAGCTTTCAAAACTTCTAATAACTTAGGTAAACATATTAAAATAATAAATCTCGTGTTGAAAAATCAAGTAAATCAGGAATCTATAAACTCAATTGCGGTTCTTGTGATAAAATTTATATCGGTAGGACCTATAGGAGTTTTGGCATAAGAACATCTGAACATAAACGTAGCTTCGACAAAATAAATCTGATTCAAATTATTCAAACCACCTAATAAAAGAAAACCATTCATTCAATAAAACTTCGACATATTACATATAAAATCAAAAGTTCAAAATTAGATCTCCTAGAAGCATTAGAAATAAATAGATACAAACATTCGGACAAGCTTTTGAATGAACAGGTAGATTTGAATTACTCACCCCTACTTAACTTGTTCAATTAGTTTTATTACCTTTCATACTAACTGTACAATGGCTCGGTGTGGATTTTCCTGTTATTCATCCAACTTGTTCTACGATTTGTTTATAATACCATACTCTTCATTCTATTTTTCATTCTTGATAAAGCTGCTGTGTCAGCGAAACGTCGTCGAATTTTTTCAAATAAAGTGTAGATCAAAGTTAAACCTTGTGTTTTTATCTCATTTATATCATGGATCTACATCAAGTAACGGCCTCCACAATTCAAATATTTGAATATTAAAAATTTGTGAGTATATTGTACTATAAAACAATAAACCCGAAAATTAAGATATAATTTCTACTGAAAAGGTCAACTAACTTCACGTAAGCTTATTCACTCACGAAGTTTTGATTATCCATAAAAGCTATAAAATTACCATAAGTGGATATATATTTATTCGGCGACTACTACACAAAGCTGAGATATTTTCCCTAAACAGGCTATCAACGATTGATATTCCACTGTAACGTTGATGTCTCTTTCGAGCTACAAACGTTTACATGGGACCTAAACATTGGATAAGCCGGAGTATCACGCAACCTGATATATTTTCATTACGATGTACTTGCACTATAATGCTTTCACACTTCATTCTGTTTACTCTCTTATGTCCTCGACTGATTTTCTAGAACGCCAGTTGAAAATGGTGGAAAATAGTGATTACTGGTCCTAAAGATCTTTATGATAGCTCGTGGCAGAAAAATGAGCATAAAAGATTGCGATAATTAAAAACAATTAAAGACAAGAGAAAAGTTATTGGCTTTTTTGCCTTTATCTAAGAAACTATTAACAATTAATAAATGAAAAAAGAATTCGCAAAGAGTTGGACATTTCCAAAATAAACTCTCGCAAATCTATCTCCAGACTTAGTTTTACGTTACGCGCCCAGTGTACTGACTATAATAACTATAACTATATAATAATTACAAAATTAAGGTATATTTTGAACTACTAGAAGAATTCAATGCCCTTGAAAATGTATCTTGAAGTGAATTTTCTGTTCTTCCTTGTGAACCGAACGTAAAAATGTATTGAATTGGGGTAAAGGCTTTCTTCAATATCGTCATGATAATTACTAATAATTTTTTAAACTTTAAAAACAATAGAATTTTTTATTTTACCAGGTTTACAATAAAGACTAAAAATCATGGAAATTATGTCAATCAAAAACGTCCATTTTGTTGAAAAATTCACTTTTAGACAAATTTACAAAAGAAATCAATTCTTTAAGGCAAAAACGCACAATAATTCTCTAGAACTGATAAATTGATATTCAACTCCTTAAAAAAATTATTTCAAAAGACGCTGCGAGCACTACATAAGACTGACGGAGCTGCTCATGTGGCAACAGCGCGTGACGTCACACTAACAGGGTTACTTGGCATTGAACTAGCACAGAGTTAATATGGCGCAGGTATTTTGAATTGAATTCGCATGCATTTAAATGATACTATAATGTGAAAACACTTGGAAACATGCACTTACAATGACAGAGAAATGTGTAAGAAAAGTATTAATGATCTTAGTAGAAATAGGTAACTGAAAACAACAATAGGTGAATGATTTAAAGTACAGTAAGAAAATTCCATATTTATTTATGGTGCACTCAGTTGACTGATGGAGTTATTTTTACTTTAGTATAATTATTTATCAAGATGTTAGACATAGTTTTCAATAGCTTGTTGATAACGTCCTTAAACTGTAAGCCACAAACACAGTGATCATAATATTTTTGGGAGAATAGCCTGGTGTTGAAGAAAGTAAAATAAAAACTCTTGATTGTTAGTTGAATAAGAAGTTTACGTTTATTTTCGCATTTTAGAAAATCTATCCCAAATTTTTCGATATCACATGATTCATTACATAATATATATGCTTAGCAAGTAAAAGCACTGTATCAGATGGAATCGAAAGACCTCCCCTATTCAAATTATTTAAATATCTGAAATTATCATCCTCAATTTGTGACTGCGCTTGTGTTATAAAATTCGTGCACATTTCACAGAGAGCAAGTTTATGTTTTATTTTAAAAGACGCATTCAAAAAGATCATTAATATTTTTCACCAGATTTGTAACGTTGTGTTGAAGTTCATCACATTCCTTATTATACTTGTATCTAATTGATATATTTTATATAAACGACCATCTATTAATTTTGCCACCACCATTAGGAACCAAATCCAAATCTTCTTTAGATATATGACAGTCATTTGTACATACCTCTATACTCAAATTATCTTGCACTTCAATACAGATAGGTACCGTTGGCATATTTTCCAAATCAACCTGATGAAAACGAACCTTATAACTTTATACTTCACACTTCCACTGTTGTAAATACAGTTTTTGCCTAAAATTGTCTAAGAGCACTGTTAAATCGTTAATGATGTCTCCACACAGCCTCTGTTCCATTTGCTGTTTCTATCTTTGTAAGAACATTTTCGTTCGGACAGCAGGGTCTTTCCGTACTTTTGGCAGTTTCTTGCTTAAACAAGAAGGTAAATTGGAGAATAATGTGGGAAATGCCCCTGGTTCCAGTGCATACCTCGATCAAAAAATAACTCTTTCCTGGCCTGTCGAATTCACATACTTCTCTTCTTTAGAAATAGAATGAGGTTCAAAATGTTTTCCACAAACAACAGAATTTTTACCAGGAGTCCAGTTTTCCCTGGGAATGTTTTTCATCCGAGTATTCCTTAGCAATCCTTTGGAAAATTAAACACTGATACTTTTTCGTTTTGCGATTTATAATTGCTTTGACAAGCTGGCATCATGTTTAGAGTCTCAAAACGAAGATTGTTTAAACAAAGCTTAAAACTTCCGAAAACGAATAAAATACGAAATATCTTCAACGTGCTTCAACGAACTGTAAACAATGGGCCGCATGTAGCTCACTCGGTACGGGCCATCAATAGCCCTGCTAGCATTGTTGTCAATTCTCAGCAGCTCCGGCCTTGTATAGAAAAGGCTGTGGTGAAGGCCAATCTTCAGCGGGTGTTGGAAGTTTTCTATTGCCTTAATTTTCATCTTTAAAAACCTTCCTCTTGATTTCTCAAATTCAATAGTTTCTATCGGCAAAAAACTAAATACCTATTTGTTTTTCATTTTTAATTGTTTGTACCTCAGTTCAACTTTTTTATTGCTTGTATACCCGGAAATAATTTCGACTTTTTCACTGATATATGACTTTTACTGTACGTAACAAATATGAAACGGCGCTTGAGGTCAGGCACATGACTAACTTCAATGGAACTATTACTGCGCAAAACACATATCAAATATATGGAGGTGATTCGTCCTATATTTATTCTTGAAAAACTCCTGTTAATAATGGTTTGATAACCGAGTTGACGGTTTTTCTTACAATTGAATAGTGGTGACTGCTACTTGATGAAAATCCATTTCAAATGATAAATAAAAGAAAAGTTGATTTACTATTATTTTTTTTAATTATAACACGTTTTGACGACTCAGCGCATTCATCATACAGATACAAAAAAAACTAAACTAAGGTACAACGAATTATATGGGATCTATAGCAATGGAATAGAAGTAAAACCACCTCGGGCAATTCACACAACTAATACACACACCACAAAAATTGTCGCATCACCTGGTATTCTGAATTCCACAATCGATTAAGCAGCTCGATCGCAGTTTCTTTGTCAACATATGTTTTAAGACATATGAGAGGAAAAAATCTTATCTATGTAGTAACAGTTGTTTCCATATTATCTCAAACACGTCTGAAAGAAGAATGAGTTTATTTGACTATCAGTATTCATTCAATTTCTCTTCAGTTTTCACATAAATTAATAAAAGTTTTCTGTTTCTTGTTGATTTTCCAATATTTGAATTTATTGTAATAGTTGCTGAACGTCCTGGACGCTATTTGAGTGATCATGAAGTGATAAGAATTAATTGGTACCACGAAACAGGGGAATATGGAAGAAGGGCCGGACAGGGAAGAAATCAGATAAAAACACCAGTTGATGATCGTTGGCTTCGTTTAACTGCACTAAGAGTTCGGCACTGTACGGCTTGAATGCTACAAAATGAACTTGCACATTCCAGAAATGTGCAAATTTCATTGCAAAAGGTTAGGAACAGGCTCAAAAAAGACGATATCAGACCAGGGGTGGCTTCTACCGGCCCGCGTCTCACCAGAGAGCATCGAGTTGCAAGACTTCAGTTTGCGAGGAACATGCAAATTAGGGTATTCCAGAATGGTTGAATGTTCTCTTTTCCGACGAGTCCAGGTTCTGTCTAGTATCAAATCATAGACGCATGCTTGTATACA
Organism: Cryptolaemus montrouzieri; assembly: GCA_013387265.2. Classification (NCBI taxonomy): domain Eukaryota; kingdom Metazoa; phylum Arthropoda; class Insecta; order Coleoptera; family Coccinellidae; genus Cryptolaemus; species Cryptolaemus montrouzieri. Next base: position 56,039,209 of record JABFTP020000001.1, read on the forward strand.
GGCGATCTGGGGAACGATATCAGTAATGCAATATCCGGAAAATCGAAAACTTGGGGGCTCAGTGATGTTGTGGGGAGGCATTTCTTTCCATGTTCGAACGAAGTTAGTCCTAGTGAATAATGGAAGAATGACTGCGGCCAGATACATCGCAGATACCCTTGAACCCCATGTTGTACCCTTTGGCCCATTGATTGGCGAAAACTTCATTTATATGCATGATAATGCTCGGGCCTTATGCAGCTACAGTAGTTACAACATTTCTGCAAAATGCCGAAATTGATATTTTAAGATGGTCAGCCAGAAGTCCCAACTTGAATCCCATAGAACATGTTTGGGACAACATGAAGTGGCAAATTCAGCAACGTAGGATGCCTTGTAGAGCACTCCAACAACTAGAAAATCTGCTTCCTGAAATTTGGAACTCGGTTACTCAAGATTACATCCAAAATTTGTTTGAGGAGCTTCCAAGACACATAACGGCAGTAATTAGAGCCCGGGGAGGAAACAATCGATTTTGAAAATGATTAGTAACCATTCGATGCTAGTTGATTGGTCTCTTAGCGAATGTTTGAAGATGGTAGAATTTTTCAATTTTTCAATTTTTCATTAACTCGAAAATTGTTGCTATTTTCCATCATAAACTCATCTCTTCTGAATGATATCTTCTTATTTCACACTTTTGAAAGTTACCAAGCGATTCTTGAATGACCAACCTAAAAGTTTATATAGTATTGTCGTGAAAGTAGGGTGATGCAATAATTTTTATGGGGAGTGTATTTAAATGACTCAGCCTGAAACAATAAGGAATTATTGTCAAAGTATACCTGTTCATTCAATAATATGATGAAAAGTTTATAACTGATGTTTTCAAAAGATTCCCAAAATTAATAGCAAGTTTTATATTACATAAATTTAAGGTCTTAAAATGTTGGTTTAAATTTTTCCTCAATCAAATGGTTAAAATTGTTTTCTTATTATTAGTAAAACTACGATCAATAGCTTTATCATCGAAATTCCCAGTGATATATATCTTACTACATCTACCGCAGCTAAGTTTGTTTACATTGGATTTCTTTCCTTTATCCATTCTACTTTTATTACTTTTTATGTATCTGAATAAGTTATTAATGGTTCGGTATGAGATATGTAACAGAATCCTTTTCAGTGAACACTTTGAATTATAGCTAACTTTCCCAATGTTACTTTATCTGTTTTGATCTTTTAATTTACGATGTCCGTATGCGACGGTTTATGAAAGATGATAAATACATGTCTATTATTTAATCTGGTTAGAGTTCAATCTGAAAAAATTGATTGAATTGTTTTGTTTGAGTTTCATAACGAATTCAAATGTTTGATGAATTGAATTTCCAAACTTTTGGAAAACAAACAGCTGCCTACCCGTACCACTAAAACATACAATGATATCATCTACCTATTAATATTAATATACAATATTTGAACTATATAGCGGTTGTTAAGTATTGTAGTTTTTAAGCTATCCAAGAAAATTTCTGCAACTAAGGACCTGAATGATTTCCCATAACAAGCCACTCGTCGCAAGTGTAAAGTGAAGACTCAAAAATAAAGTAATTTTGTTATACAAATATTTCTAATAAAAACAATAATTCGTGTTGAATTCAAGGGTTCGCGTTTATTAAGTTTTATACTTGAATATTTATTAGAGATACTCGGAACAAGTTATTCAAAAGAATCTTATTTAGCTGTATGGGAAGATAGCTCTCCAATATAACTGGAGATCTAGTGAGTTATTACCTATTAGTTTAATTTTGGTTTCATTATCCAGAAAAATATCAATAATTGCCAATAAAATTTTAATTTTAATTTGAAGTTGAATAAAAAAATAAATTATTAGAGTTAAGAAAGTTCAGTTCAGAGTCAGTTTTCCTTAATGCTACAACGGTATCACCTTTACCTGCTTTGGTAAAAGTTATCTCATCCTCAATCGATTTTGTTTTTATGGTTTTCAGGATATGCTGATCTTTCTTAGAATCACTTTCTCCAGAATTAGAGGAGGGTTAAATATTTCTTTGGAACACAGCTTACGCCGAAGCGACCATGAGCATATAAGTTCGTCTTTCACATCTAACACTTTTGGGTTCATAAATTTCCCATGTACGAACACATAAATAAATATGAAAATAAATTAAATTCAAAGCGAATCATAACCTCAAAGCTTTCGCTACCAATATCTTCGTTCTGAAAACATTAATAAAAGTCGCCGGGTGGGGTAAGGGTATACGTCACGGTTCATCAGCATCCTAAAGAAAAATATTTCCATATAAATCGCTTCAGTATCCATATGTAGCACATTAATTTGCATAATAAAGGATAAAGGCCGACTCTAATTCGAAACTCAAAAACAGGAATTACTTTGTGAATATTCTATTTCGTTTTCTCTTTTGGTATCCTGTTCTGCTGAAAGTATGCATTGGGGTTTACCCATCGGTGGAGAATGTTCATTCAATGACATTGGTCCGAAAAGGCATACGAGATAGTTATATTCATAGTTCCTACGACTTTAGAATGAGTTATATACGTTTGTATTTTGATTTATTTTCATTTATATTTCCTTTCACTCGAAATAAAGCGAAAAATTTAATTTCTGGTTTCAATTCGTCCAATATATTCGGCTTCAACTCCCGACAATGGAATTTCCATTGCAATACCAATAAATTGTTGAATATAGTATATCCGGAGTATTCGAATATATTTTTTTATTTATTTATTCGACTGAAAGAACAGATAATGACATTTGGAAAAAAAATTATGAGTGATTAATTTAAACATTTTGCAATAACATATTTATCAATATTATGCATGAATTTTCATATGTTCAACACCCTGTATTCGAGAGAGCAATCTTTTCTCTCTGGAATTTCTCGCAGTTCACTTCATAGATCTTCAAGAATATCAACCACAAAATTGGGGTTGCCATTTGAAAATAAAAAATTATATTATGACTGGAGGTTAGCAGATTGGGGTAAACTCGTCAATTCATCATCAAAATTTAGGTATTAAACATCAAAAATCGACCTGTACGAGCGTTTTTGCTAAAAAAACCGATGAATTACTTTCACGCAGCGGTATATAAGAAACTATGTCACCTTTAGACCTGTCTTCAGCGAAGTTATTTCACGTTCAATAATAAAACATATCAACAACTAGATGGTTTACCTATGAGCTCTTCATTGTCTCTGTTATTAAGTGAAATATTTATGACAAATTCAGGAAATAGTATACTTAGTTCCACCAACAGCTTAATTAAGAATGTATTTCTATGGAAAGATATGTAGATGATCTTTTCTGTATTTCGATTGGCATAACCAGACAACTGAATAGTTTCTTACAATTTTCAAATTCTTTTATCCTTTGATTCAATTTGTAATAAAAATAGAAAATAATGAAAAATCTTCGAATTTCTCATATTATTCAAACAATTAGTCTGTTCACTCATTTCCATACAAAAATACAGAAAACCAACTTATTCGGAAAGCTTGATTCATTACTGAAATTTAAATCTTAAAATTAATCACAGAATAACTGCTATGAGATGAACTTGATTGTCACATCAATAGAACAAAAACAACATAAACTTTTACTGCATACCATTTATCATTTGTATACTGATAAATCAAATAGAGAATTTCCAATTAATTATATTCCTAATATAAGCAACAAGATATGTAATTGATTGCACAAAATTAAATTTAACACCATCAGCACTAACGAAAAAATTTGAGTTCATTGTTAGTATATAACATTGAAGTCGTAAAGCCTTTTTCGGGAATAATCCGAGGGGAGCACGATAGCCCCCGCGAGTATTTTTTTTCCGGAGAGAAAGGGTCGAAGGAAGGTTCGCGCCTAATTTAGAGCCCCTAGCTTGAACGACGGAGCCCTGACAATTTTTCGAAAAATTTCGCCGAAACGTCGTCGAGAGCGAAGGGAAAGTCGATCTGCAAGATTTCTTCAGAATCAGAAACTTCGGTCTTTCGGAAGGAGATCAGAACAATCCATCGAGCGAAAGTTTCGAACATAACTACCGAAAAAGCGAAAATAAGAAAGGTATCCGATTTTTCGCGAGTGGAAGGGATAATTTTGTCGGACGAAGGGCTATTGGCTGACTTTAGCAAAATTTAGCTTTATTGTCCTCATTCCGAGAATCTCTGAAAGCCAGAAATTAAAGCAAATAACGGATTAATTAAGGCATTTTCTTTCATCAGTCCTACTTATACCCGAGATATTATTCGGGTGTCGAACGATTCTGATATATCTTGAGATCGAGTCCGCGAAGAGAAATCATTATGCTACGACTTAATTTTCGAATTTTGGACGATATTTGAGATCTAGATTTTCGAGAAAAAGAAGGGAATCACGGGGACGAGGTCAGTCACTTCTCCCACTGCCCCTACGATACCTATTTGAGCTCGGTCGTGGAATCGATCTGTCGAAATAAATAATTCCTAATTTTATTTCATTGAAAAGTATTACGAAACTTAAAATAATGTTTCAACGATAAGCGAACGTAGTTCGATGTTTATTTTTCCCATTTCTATATATAATTTCTTTAAGCCAAGAAATCACTCTCAAAATTTATATGTTCGATATTCTGTGGTAAGATGTACAACCTAACCTAATATTGCGAATCAAATAGAGTGTTAAAGGAATAAGTAAGGAGACCCTAAATAATGTTCGAAAGGTAAGTGCATGTAATTTGACGTTTATTTATGTATTCTAATGTAGATTTATTCAGCTTGCTACAGGAATAAACTTAGAATTTACTGAATTCATATTTTCATTCATTTCATTGGTTATTCTAACCAATATGTGGTCCACGAGGCTCACGAAATAAATAGGATTCTTTATCAAATCAATTAGGACTGTCTTACGAAATGAAGGATATTCAAATAAAATAAGAAAGGAAAGTACAATAATATATAAAATATTTTAAACTGAATGCCTGCAAGTATGGGTTCATTTTGATTCAATTTTTGTTTCAGTTTATATAAGAGGAAGTATGTTTGTGGTCTAAAATTATCCAAAATTTCATATCTATTTAAAAATTTTGGAAGGAAAAGAAGAAAATATTTATTTTAGGTTACAATCCACTTGATAAAAAGAAAGTATAAAATGGATACACTGTACGAAAGAAAATTAATTGAAAAATAAGCAAAGTGTGATTAATAATATTTGCCTAATCATACATATTTAGAATCCAAAGCTAAAATGCACGACGATTAAGCGAATCACGAGGTAACAGTGTCTAGACTCGTTTAACATGATATGGATATAAAAGCAATTCTTTTAACATAAAATAATACCGCCATATGACTAACACGTAGCTATAAAGCAATTTTCCTGCTGCTGGTATCTGGTTGCTGGTCAATCAAATTAAGTATAGCTTCTTCTAATTATAGAGTTCTTATATCCCGGTGGCGACCACAATCACGTTTTCCAGTCATTCAAACAAAGTATGACACGTACGGAGTACATTTCAATATATCTTCTCGACACTTCTGAGGAATTACCGTTAGAGAGGCATTAGACAAAATGCATGTCAGCCATTTATGCTTCAAATTAAACTCCATCTTGATGAAAATTCGAAAAACTTACTGCAACTATCACTGGCTATCAACGAAATATAAACGAAAGTGAATTATTTAATTTCAATATGTCGATAGAACAGATCACCATGACAGAACTCTACTAGTGAAACGATTATTATGTTTCCATAATGTTGATATAAAAAAAGGCTTCTATGTACCGAATTTAAACTAAGTATCTGAAACACTGTAGCAATATCAGTAAAACTGATAAAATCTGAATATTTCTACACCTATATTTTGTATAGATAGGTGGAAATGTAGCAAATAGACTTTACAACTTGAAGACGTATTCAGACAACAAATTAAATTGTCATGACTCTTATTTGATGCTAAAACCTATAAAGAATTCAAATAAATCAGGAGTCATCTTGTACAGACTGGAATAATTACTCATAGATCAGACTAGTCGTTTCTCCAAATTATATATAAAGAACATCAAACTAAATTTCTTGAAAATAAACTGTAACCAATCACTGCATCCAAAACGACCACGCTTTTCCTAGTGTTGATAAATTAAAAGCTCTACACTTGACCCCTAAGCATAGGAAACTTGCCTACCTTGAATTGTAGAAATTTTCAAATCACTTCATAATGATACCTTTCCGATGATTATCAGATTATTATCAGACTGATCTATGTAAATCCCAAATTTTCGACATTTTTATGACATTTCTCATATTTTTGGAACGACTGTCAAAATTTTTTCAAAAATTTTTCTTTAAATTAAACAAGTTCCACGAAGAAATAATATACGGGCGATGTCAACCCAGATTATTGGGTCCATAATAATTCTAAAACATCTATAGATCATAATCAGCGTCACTTGGAAGACTGAACCTGGCCATCGGGGCACTCTCGGTCAAACAGAGAGGGATATTAAGGAAATATCGCAGGTTATGTATTTTTTTATTAACTCCTTAGTCTTTTTCATGACCTTGCTTGCTATGTAAAATCTTTTCTTAAATTTGTTTAGACATATAAGAATATGATTGTTGAAATATTTTTCTGCTGGTTTTTTTTTCCATTGTTACAGATTCCTGTCCCAAACCCCCTTCCTTTCACCCTTGTCTTCGTTTGGAAATCATGTAATGCAAGAGAGAATGCAGCGGCTGAGCAGAAAAATCTTTGGTTCTCTTTATGTACACACTACACTTACACAACATGAACAGACAAGCTATTGTTAGTGCAATAGCGACAGGGAAACGAGTTTTTTCCTCAGGTTTTTTCACTCGTTTATTGAATCTTATACAAGATAGTGTGGTTCCTGAGCTCACACTTGTGTTTTTTTCTGACACACACCAAAATTACAGATACATGCATTTATTGTAAATACAATCATTCAAATTTTTGTAAATCCTCTTTTTCTAAAGAATATATATATATATATATATATATATATATATATATATATATATATATATATATATATATATATATATATATATATATATATATATATATATATATATATATATATATATATATATATATATATATATATATATATATATATATATATATATATATATATATATATTTACTATGTAATAGTTCTTCACTATGATCTAGTGTTTTGACTACCAACAAATAAATTAAATTAATAGATCAATGTTACCGCAGTTTCGAGCTATCATTTGTCGTCGAACAGTATGAAGAAATATTACTATTTACTATTTATATATATATATATATATATATATATATATATATATATATATATATATATATATATATATATATATATATATATATATATATATATATATATATATATATATATATATATATATATATATATATATATATATATATATATATATATATATATATATATATATATATATATATATATATATATATATATATATATATATATATACTAAATAGTTCGACGTATAATTTCAAATCTAAACAACGAAGTAATCATATAATATTTCTTAATATTTCTTGTCACTTCATACTGTTCGACGACAAATGACAGCTCGAAACTGCGGTAACATTGAATATTGATATATTAATATATATATATATATATATATATATATATATATATATATTTATATTTATATATATATTAAATAGTAAATAGTATAATTCCTCTAAATCTTAACAACGACGTAATCATATAATATTTCTCAATATTTCTTGTCACTTCATACTGTTCGACGACAAATGACAGCTCGAAACTGCGGTAACATTGATCTATTAATTTAATTTATTTGTTGGTAGTCAAAGTCAAAACACTAGATCATAGTGAAGAACTATTACATAGTAAAGGCTTCCACAATCAAATGTAACATTTAAATGTATAAATAAAAGGACTTTTAGCGAAACATCGAACGTATCAAATTCACCAACGGCTTAGTACACACAAAGGCGGCAATCTTATAAGGTCATCGGGCGTATTGTTACCTAATTACAGAATGAAACCTGTAAGTGCTGGTGTGGACCAACAAATGTATTAATTGAGTGCTATTTCAACTGCTATGTTTAACCGAAACCTTATACATGGTCTTTGGATCCAATGTCTGATATTTTAGTTCCCGAGGATTCCGTTACTTGTCTGAACTGTAATCCACAGCAAAGGTCAGGAAAATCCATTAGTATGATAATTATCCTGAATAAATAATACATGAATAGCTAGTTTTGCAATTTTCATTTCCACTATTGAAATTCAATGAGGAAATTTAATGGTATTTACTGATTTATAGGCACAGTGAAAATATCAATAATTGAAATATGTTTGCATAAATGTGGATTTATGGATATCGCTATTTGACAATGAAAATTCTCAAATGAACAAAATGTATGATATGGAAATTGATATTTGACAGTAAAACATTTCTAAGTGAACTATAAAATTCAAAAGGTATAAATATTCAAAACGAAATGGATAACTGACAATATAACAACATAAATTGATGTGAAAATATACCCAACCACTAAGTATACTGAGTGTTTCTGGAAAATCGATTTTGAATTGATTTTGAATCAAAGTTCTATTTAATTTCGTTTTCTGTTGGATTCTTATTTCCGATGTAAAAATCTTTTTGATCTCCACTCTTCGTAGGTATACTGGATTGATAACGATGAATCCATGCTCGTGATCTGATCGCATGATCTGGAAGATGAGTATTACCAAATTCAATTTCTATACAGGGTGTAAAAGTATTTGGGGAACGGGTTTATCGAACAATTTCATATTTTGCCATAAGAGTAAATGGATTCTGATCTACAATTTGCAAGTATTTTCATAGCGGTACCACTTCCGATTACAACGGAAGTCGACTTCAACTTTACTGTTTCAAAAAACATTGGGTACTTTTCGATTTTTTCATTAAAGGGCATCCTCCTTCACTTTTCGTCAAAATTTCCGGAATTATAGTGTCATCTTCTTTGTCCAAAAAAAATGACTCAGATTTGGGTAAGATTTTACTTTTTCCTAAGTTTAACAAGAAAAGTGTTATATACAGGATGATCAAAAATCACTGTAAACTTAATAAAACTGAAAAACGTTTATTTCAAATGGGGCGGACCTTCCGATACTATTTTATAAACAGAATGCTCGAACATCACGTGTTGCTTCAATTAAAAAAACAAATTTTCTTTTTGCTTTGTTAACAGCGTATTATATATTAGTATTGATTTTCGTATACCTGAAGTGACTCGTTTTCATTTAATTTGCGAAAGTATCAAAAACCTGCAGTTGTTTCAGGAAATTAAGTCACTAGACCGCGGAACATAGAAACAGATAGAGTACATTTAATTCCGATGCCAGTTTTTATGCTTCATAATGATCTTATTAAGGTTCTATGACTTCCAGACTCATTTTGACGTTTGAAATCTATTTAGAAATAGCAATAAAACTAATTTTGTACGTGTATAGTTTCTTTGTTGTATAATATGGCAAATAAATATTCGAACGAGGATATTATGAATTTATTCATCATTTATGGTCAATGTCAACAAATAATAGAACTTGCAATAAATTTAACGCAAAGTACCGAAATTTGAAACCAATTTCCAGAAAACAATTTAGTAAATTACAATCAAATTATGTGAATTATACAAAACAGACAGCGGAACGCTTGAAGTTACCCTCTTGGGTTATTTTTATGCCTATTCGTATGGATCAACACGTACTGCATCGGATTTGTTAATAGCATATACATTAATTAATGAAATTTTGAAGAAAAATAATTTTCATCCCCACAAACCCAGACTCTGCACTACATTATATGGACCGATGAGTCCGAATTTTTGGGAGGTGGTATTTTTGATAATTGTCATATCTATTCCTTCTAAAATTCACATCAAACACGGGAGCCAAATTCCCAACATCTTTTAGCTTGAATGTATTCAGTTTGATGCACAAAAACCAATGTCAATATTTGGTCTACGAAACAAATTTAAATGGTGTGAAATATTCTGAGATTTTAACTACATTTGGCATAGAATTCCTGGAGGATCTCCTGTTAACAACACTTGTTCCATATGTGTACCAATTAGTTGTAGCTCTAACGCATTACACACTTCAGATATCGAAAGAATTCACAATCTCGTTTATTGATAGATTGATAAGAAGTAAGGGTCCATGGAGTTGGTCTGCAAGATCTCCGGATCTAACCATTTTTGATTTTATCTGTGAGGGTATCTGAAGAGCAAAGTTTAGAGTTTGATGATGAATTTGAGGGAGGAACTCGAATCAAACGTGAGTTTGACAGTATCGATCTCAATCAAGTGCAAAACGCAAAATTCGTTTCATGATTCATGTCGAGAAAATGAAATTTTTATCGTTTCCAGTGAGCTAGGACCACTCATTCCTCTTTTCTGTTTCCCATAATTGACAGAATATAGTTGATTTCTGAAAATTGGTCGTAAATTTAGGTCGTAAATAATCTGCAAGATCGCCAAGAAAGAAAAACTATACATAATCAATATAAGTGTCATTGCTTTTTTTTAATTATCTCCAGAAGGCAAACCGAGGTCGAATATTTACATAGAATTTTGTGAATCATAGAAACTGGCATCTGAATTAAATGCACTCTCTCTGTTTCTACGCTCCACGACCTAATGATATAATTCTCCGAAGGAACTGCAGCTTTCGATTAAATCACAAATTAAATGAGAACGAGCCATATTAGTTATAGGAAAACCTAATATCAATCTATACTTCACATTACGGTTCTGATAAAGTTATAAAAAATAAGAACTCATTATTGATAAAATTTTAATATCAAAAATCAAGAGTGGTTAATTTAAGGTAAGATAAATCTCAACGAAAAATGCTTGAAAAGGATTGTTCCAGGATTTGAAATCGATCGGTGAACCTGTTCCTCCTATGCAAAAGGATAATTTGTTTAGTATAATTATAGATTGTTTGAATCAGGTACTTCACGACCTTCAATATATCAAGACAATGTAACTATCTGAGTTTAAGAGGTATTACAATTGTTTCTTATTGTATCTTATTCGAATCAGTCTCAATATTTAATATCATTGAAAAATTATGCTACCAGAAAAAGCATATACTTCCAATATTCTCTGTATTGGAACAATAGCTAACTGTCTTATATAGGGTGTTCAAAACAGTCACGGCCATACTTATGGAGGTGATTGCTGAAGTCATTTCATTAAAGAAATTCATTCATATAAACTTAGGTCCGCAATTATTTCGTTACCGATTCACAGGGTGTTAAAGTTTAATCGAAAGATGCAGTTGAATTTGAATTATTCGTAATCCCCTTGAGATATTGAGGTTAGGTTAGATTTTAAGGGTGTCGAAAACTTTCAAAGACGCGCAAATTTCAATACGAACGCGCCAATGGTCCTACCAATAGCGCGCGTATCGCCACTGGTTATCCTCAAAGAAAATACTATGATTCAATTGACGAGGCTTTTATGTCCGCAATAGTAGCATTCATTCGCTCTTGATAAAGATACTGTGAATCAAAACGCGTCGAGCATTTAATAATATATTTTAGTAGAAATCATCGTTTACTTGTATTTGAGAAAATACTATGACGCTACTGATTTTTTCAAAAATAAAAAATATTCTTGAATTATTTTTCAAGAAAAACGCTGTCTAGGATTTTTTGCATAATGCTCAGTTTTTGGGTTGGAAAATTTTGAAAAGTTTTCTAAGAACCCCTGCGATTCCATTGATAGTACATGTTCTGTTGGGTCATAGATTTGTTCAAAAATGATTAATGTCAGTATCTATTAAGTATTTCTATTTTTCACACACACACAACACCGGATCCGGCTCTACGTTTTAGATTGTGAAATATTAAAAAACCATAAGAAAAGTTTAAGAATATGTGGTTCGTCTTCTTGCATGCGTATTTTTCATTGTTGAAAAATAAAAGAAAATTATACATGATTGAACCTGTATCTCCACCAGGGAGACTTTTGAGGGAGGTCTACCTCCACTTTTTGGAACTGCACGGTCCCAAAACTCAAACCCCCTCGATTTCTTCCTGTGGAGTCATTTGAAGTCTTTAGTTTACACTACCCGTGAGACAAATTTTGAGGACTTAAGAAACAGAATAATTGCTGGGAGCAGCTCAATAAGAACAGATCCTGGTGTTTTTGAAAGAATTCTCCCATCAATAAGGAAAAGGCTGGAATCTTGCATTCGAGCGGGAGGTCTCTTTGACCAGCTTTTGTAATTTTTTAAGCGTTATTGGTGATATCCAAAAGTCTTTGTTTTGTCCTTGAATTAAACATTTGGTTTTAAAACCTAAGTTATTTAATTATAAAAAGAAATACACTACGATGGTTCTTCTAATCGAAGACTAAAGTTCGTACAATAAAATGTATAGACCTTCTTTTCTTATTCTTTCCAAAATTTGCTTAGTCTGAGATTTTGCGTTGTACGAAAAATGAGAGAGTGATTTTCTTGAAAAATAATTGGGAAAATCAAAAACATATTTATTTTTGAAAAAATCAATAGTCATAGTTTTCTCTTCGAAAGAACCTTTGTTTCGCTCATACGCGCGCCACTGGTAAGCCAGAATATTGTTTCGTATTGAAAATCATGCACCCTTAGGAGTTTTCGGAACCCCTAAAATGTTTTCTCAATATCTCAAGCGGCTTACAGAGAATTCAAATCTAACTGACTCTTTCGATTAAACTGTACCGGTAACGAAATATTTGCGGACTATATTTATATGAACTTTTTTCATGAAAAGACTTCAGTAATCACCTCTTCAAATATTGCTGTGTTTTTTGTACACCATGTTTAAAATATGAATTCATAAATGCAATATGCAGAAAGTTTTAATTCGTTTTCTAAGAATTTTCCTACTTCCAACTTATTCCGAGATTGAATGCACTTAATTGTTAATCGAACACGAACAATTTCATGGTCATACTTTCAGAGATGAGACTCTAATTAAATTTTCTCAATGAAAAAAAATTTAATTGAAATTCTCACACTGAATTGAAGAAGTTCAACGTCGGAGCAACCAACAAAGTCAATGGCTTTTCTGTGTATCCCGCAGTAGAAGGGACCGATCAATTTTTAATTAAGAAAGGTAGAGGTAATCCCCTACAAGGTCGGAACCCTAATGCAATAATGTAAGGAATTTCGAGACTAGCTAGAAAATCTTTTCGGGAGTCAACCAGATCCAAAAATAAACGAGTCATAGATTTATTCCGTTAAACCGAACGATTAAATTCGGTTGAATATTGATATTTAGTAATTTCAATTTTCACTGTATTTTCATATTATAATAAAAATCTGAACTTAAGTTGTCTCTTCCTTATTTTTACTCTTTCATTACTTTTTCAAGTAAGTAACTGTGATTTGTGAAAGGAAAGGCAAACTTCTAATTGCAATACTTTCGAAAATGTAATTCTGATTACCTGTGTCTTAGTTTTCAATAAGAATAATTTTCAATAGCTTCCTAGTTCCCTTCATCACTTCCTGTGTAGAGTCCCCATATTTTCTTACTTTCATTTGCGGTTGACTAACTAAATGCCATTATACTTCCCTCCTCTGCTCCTGAATTGACACTTAAATCCCTGGTTATTCATTATGTGTACTTTCCCCCTCCTTTATGAAGATTACTCATGGTTCCCTATGGATATGATTACTATGAGACGTGAAAATGGATATTTTTCAATAAAAAATACAGCTAAATACAAATATTTGTCAGCTGGCGATTTTTCTTCAAAATTGAAGGGTTTGCTGCTACATACATGTAACTCGAATTTCTCAAGATAAAAAATCGTTAAAAACGATCGAAAAACAAAATTTCATCTTATATCAAGATATTTAATTTGATCAATCTTTCATTTTTCACTTAAAAATACAAAGTGTGTTCCATAGAAATGCATTCTTTTTAAAAGCTTTTATTTAACTTGCAATGTATGTATGTTCGTATGTTCGGGGGAAATCTTACAACTCAGTTTTGAGGCACTTGCCCTCAACCGATGGAGCTGAATTTTTTCAGCTATTTCTCGCACAAATTCCTCAAAGTAGTGTTCTTTTGCACCTACAAATTTTTTCAGCGAATCTGTCAACACCGATACCCACCCTAGAAGGTATCTACGGGACGTCTAACATGGTCGTCATCTGAGCTGATCTGATTTCTTGTAAAGGCCATAAACGGATATTCTGTTACAGAATGCCTGGGTTTTAGCCACGTTGGGTTCTACCTATGAAGAAAAACGCTCACTAAGATGTAACATAGATCGCTCTTGTATGCTACTTGATCATTGGATAGTACGTTACTACCATATTGGTAGGATGAGATGTTACTCTGCGTTGAATTGAGAATAATACTTCATCTCGGCCATTCTGTCCGATGTAGAATTTTATGATCTGTTCACATCTGGTCAGGACGTCATAACCCAACTCTCATCAACCAATAGAAACCTTTCAGGACTGCCTTAATCCGAGGGAACAAAATGAAATCTGCTGGAATGACAAGAGGAGCAAGGTTGCAAACTTTCAATTCAGCAGGAACCCCAAGACTCGTAGGGTGTTGTGGCAGGTGGCGTTGTCCTGATTAAGTTGAAGAGAAGTAGATATGTCTTGAATACCCTTTTTTGAAATAATTCCAGCATATTCATGTAGTAGGCAGCGTTTACTATCTGTTCTTGAGGAACTAATTCCTCACGAACCCCTCCTTCATTGCCGAAAAAGGCTATAAGTATTGTTTTTATTTTTGATTTGCTCCTACTTCCTTTCTTGAGATTGAAAGACGTTGGTGTGAAATCCAGAAATTTGGGCATTTGTTTTTTGGTCGTATTCAAAATTCTAGGTTTCATCAGTGGTGATGAAGTTATCCAAATGAAGGAATTCGATTTCAACATGTTGCAAAAGCACCACTAAATCTTCAGTAACTATACGAAACAAAACAAAAGGTGACAAAGGTCATTGGCAACCATCGTGATAATCACTTGACATTCCGGGTCCAACAATTCTTGAACAAGAGTCATATTATCATTGAGCAGCTAGCTCCTTAGATACATTCAAGCATTCAAAAACTTGTAGAATGGAAGAGCAGAGTCCCTATAAGTCTCTCAAATCATTCTCGGAATCTACTCAAGAGTTTTTTTTCAGTTCAACTAATATCTCTATGACAAAACGTTACCCGACCGTAAATTTAATTTTTTTCGATGGAAACATTTGATGTTCTGCCTGTTCCACAGCTTGGAGAGCACTGAATTATTTTCTCGACAGAACTTGCTTTACTTTCGGAAAGTTCCCTGTATGTGTTCTTGCTGCCGCGGAATATGTATGATTGTTTAAACTACCTCATTTTTGCTAAAAATCAAATTTTTTGAATCGTCACATTCAAGGTATATGAGAATTACCAAAGCCCATTGATAAACAATTCATAACATAACCTGCTGAACTTGCTAAAGCAAAAATGTCCGGGAAAAAAGGGAAGTAACTCCTGAAACTACTTCTATTTTTCAGAAAAATAATGAGAATGACTATATCTAGAGTTCTTGACGTAACAACTCAAGATTGGAACAAATTTCTTTGGCAACAAGAGAAGAAGTTTCACTTTGTTCCAAGATAGAACTTGTTTTCGCAACAAGCCTTCAATTTTGAAAGATCAATTTCTCGAAGATCTTTCTGGATTCTTATTCGTTCTCAAAAATAAAAAATTAATTTGAATGTCTACCGTATTATAATGATTTTTTCCATAATATTTCATTTCAGTGATTGTAAATTGAATATGGGAGGTGGTAATTCTTCTTTCTGGGCTTATAATGTTTCTGCTTCTGCAGTAAAACATACTAACCATTAGTTGGATGACCGAACTTGGACATTAGGACCCTCCCAGCCAGAAGATATTGTCTTATTTATGTTTTCAAATAAGCATGGGGTGAAAGTATTATCTTTTTAGCACATTCTTGCTGGGATTTCTTCTTTTTATTATATTCAATTGCTACGATAAGAAATTTGTTTCTTATATCTCGGTTTTTTACTAGTTCTTTGGTTTTTCAGATTACTGACATTTCAGAAACAAACAAATATACGTTCAGATTGAAAACGAAAAGTGAAAATTCAGATTTCATTTTTTGTTTAAATACACTCAGACTAGCTGGAACTAACGTATGAAAGACAAGCGCGACAGGGTTTTTCCTCCCTGTTATATTGATTTATATAAGAGATTAGATATGGCTCATCCATTTCGTCTCATCTTCCTAAGCTTTCATTTTAAAGGCAAACGTGGGAGGAGTAAACATACAATTCGAATTATCATCGCTTCACATATTTTCATGTATTTTTATAAACAATTTATAATTATTATTATTCATTTCACTTCAACGGTTCAATCGATCACTACGAATATCGTTGTAGATAGTTACTTGAATAAATGGAAAATTTTCATTACATTATTTTCTAGGTGACCACTACATGACGCTACAGTGCGTTATTTTTTATACTATTCGAAACACCCATTGAGAAAAGGATACCTGCTAGAGAAAACAGAATAATTTTTATAGAATGCTTTGACAATTCTACATAACAAATAGATTCGTAGCAACACACTAGAAGGAACTAGCGGACGTTAACCTGCCAGTGTATTTAGTCTTTCAGTATCTGATAGATTACGATAAAAATATGAAAAGATGAAGCATATTTTAATCTTACAAGAGTACATTACTAATTTTTGAAATCGAACCAATATTGTTGCTTTTCTGATACACAGAGTACGTGAACGAAAAGAGATTCAATAACTTCAGAACTATTGAATTCAGGACAAAATGCAGAAATAATTCAATTTTTATTTGGAGGATCTGAACTATAACATCAACTTTCATTGAAGCATTTCAATTTTTGAATTATAAAAATAAAACGAGATGAGATGTTATATAGCAGCTCTGAAAAGATTCATGAATATGTATGAAATTTTGAATTTGATCAAATAATGATGACGACATACACTAAGACTTAAAAAGCCAATAAAATTTTTCAGTTTATAATGGGAATAACAAATTATCATCAAATCTAGAAATCGACGAAAAACAATTTAGGTATTTATCCAGTTCTTAAGAGAAGTTGCCTGAATGAAGTTTGAAAGAAAAATATTTTTGAGAATAGATTGTAATATTTTATTGTGATCAAGAGTACTACATTCGAAAGTAATGCAATAATTGTTGCATGTGTTGGCCTCTAACTTCCAGATTTTGTTTATAACGATTCTACACATTTTTCAGCAGTTTGGTAGTTCTGTGATTGCATCTGCCTGTTTTAAGATGTAGATCTTCCAAATCTGCGGGTACTGTCTTGTTCCATCTACTTAAAATTGTCTATAAGAAATCGATTCAACGACCAGGAACAATTGATTTGAATATCACTGTACTGATATTGTCTTATGAAGGAAGGGCTTCATCTTGATTCTGGATCAATTTCACTTATTTCAGCTGTGGCCGGATTAGCTAAAACATGAAAAACTTGTCTATTTATTCATCTTTCTTTTCAATTGAAATGGGTGATAAGCTTGAAATTCTGCAAAGATCCTAAAACTAACAAGGATATCTATGTCAGTGGCTTTTTAGTCATCCACTTCTTCTATAAATTTATTTTTACCTCAAACAATATGCATTATTCGAGAAAACACAGGAGACAAAATTAGTGATTCATTCGTTAGAATTTGCTTTGCAATAGTGTTAGAATAAGATAGGTATAAACACATATATCTTCATCAAAAGTGACAAAAAAACTCAAAACCTTCGAAATATCATCTCAGGAATTTCTTTCGAATAATCTCAATTGTGTCAGTTCGTAGGAGGGCGCCAATTGTGTATCTATACATACATGGTGTCTGCGCTAAAGGGCCCATTAGAATTATCTGGGGAATAGGGTTCATCCAACAATTTCAAATTTTAGGATAAGAGTGAATGAACACTAATATACAATTTTCGATTATTTTCAAAGCGATACCGCTTCTGTTTATATTGGAAATCGATTAAAACTTTGCTGTTTCATATAACATGTTGCATTTTTTTCAATTATTCTATTGAAGGGCATCCCTTCTCACGCATCTTTAGTTGAAATTGGTCCTATCTAAAATATCTGATTTTTCCAAATTATAGTGTCATCTCCTTTGACCAACAAAATTGATTGAGGTTTGAGTAAGATTATAACTTTTTTTCTTAATTACCGAGAAAAGTGTTATTTTTTAGTGCAACGTACTTTCCGATGCTATTTAATGAACAGGGTGCTCAAAAATCACTTGCCAACTCAATAGTGCTAAATTAACAGTGAACATTTCTTTTGTACTGCATTCTGAATTATTATAAATTGGTATTAGGTTTTCCTATATGTAATATGGCTCCTTTTCATTTCAATTCATTAATAATTAGTCGATTTGGCTACTGTTCGTTGACTGGTTATGTGTTGACATTAACCATCAATGTTGAATAAATTCATAAAATATCCTCGTATGTAATAATATATATATATATATATATATATATATATATATATATATATATATATATATATATATATATATATATATATATATATATATATATTTATATATTTGTTATTCCTTCAACGTACTCTGTTTCCTCATTTCGGCCAATGACACGCCGGGGAATTCTGTCACCTCGCTAACCCGGGAATTTTGCTGAACTCTTCTCGTGTCGAGGAAAGGGATCTTCAATGCCCAACACATCTCTGTTAGATAGGATCGACGGCTTTACATCTCCTTCAAAAGATGGATACTCAAGCGATTCCCAGAATCCGAAAAATCGCACCGACTTTGTGGGGATTGAACCCCGGTAACTCTGCGCAGGAGACGAGCATCATATCCTTCACGCCACCGGCTCGGTGATGCTCTTTAATTTTTCGACATTGAATTATCACTATAATGTTAGCATTAATTTGCCATTTTATGGTATTTGATAAAAAATTACATCTAAATCAATTTTCTTGGTAAAAGAATATAACTCTGTAATTCCAAAAATTTCGATGCTCAAAAATGATGCCCTTTAATAAAAATGAAAAATTACACCTTGTAATCGATGTTTGATATAACCGGAAGTGGTACCGCTCTGAAATCATTGAAAATTGTAAATCAGTATACTTTTCCTCTGATCCCAATTGTGGTGTTGGTCGACTAACTTGTTCCCCATATACTTTTAATGGACGCTTTAGCACAAACATCCTGTATAGTTTGTCATTGCACCAAAGCTTTGTCATAAGGTGTCGACGGTAGTTATCACTTATTTTCTATTAAATAAAATAATATGAAAAAGTCAGAGAAATGTGTATAAGCTATATATTAACAAATTATATAAATAATGTAGGATTAAATTGCTTTTTCTTCCTCGGATATATTAAAGTGGTGATTTATCTACGAAAGGAGCAACATAAATTTTCTCTTTTGTTGCATAGATAAATATTTCCATGACAGATATTGAATATAGATTCGTTTACAACATTTTATGAATTCTGAGTTGAAAATTTTTGAAACAGTTTTGAGTTTTTTGTGTCTTCAAAACAGTACATTTCATCAATTTGTTTTTAATTGTTAGCGCAATATTCAAATGTATGAAATACGTAAAAGTCATTAAACAACATGAAGATACGACGTGTAACATTATCATAAATAAATTCATTTCGTATCATACAATATAAGATATCCCTTCATAGCCAGAAATAGTGGGAAGCGAAACGGAGAGCATTGAAGGAGGATGATGCGATGTATTTTAATTCCATTTTCCAACTCCTATGAATCCTCAAAATGTTATGTGCCGGGGTAATCCCTGACATGAGTGCAATTCAGAAGTTTCCACCGCGCCCTAAGAGTATTTTGTAGACTCAGTCGCTCCATAAATTCAGCTGACAAAATGATAAATGTATTCCATTAGAAGTTGGTCCATGTTAAAGTATCCGTAAAAAAACATATCAATCGGCTCTGCTTTCAGAAGACTCCATTCGATAGTTGAAAAAATTGTCGAATGTGGTAAAAACACTGCGCGAAAAGAGGATCGGAGCTATAAATATGAAGTAGAAAAACTTGGATTTAGAATGACAAGGAGTTGAGAAGTGATGAACGACATATTGTCAAACTATAAGGGGAGCACTTTGTTGCAGTTACTGATGACATATTCCCATTTGATGCAGGGAGATAACGCCGCGAACAGATCCTTTCTGGAAACTCTGTATGAAGTGACAGCTACATGTGAAAAAATAATTATGTTTGAGAAGGGTGTAATATTTTTAACTCGACCCTCTTTGACTTGGGGATTAACGTGCATGATTCAGACGGGGATGCTGGTAAATTTCACATGAAATTTGATTCTAGAAATGAGGGAAGAAATTGCAAAGAACGGAAGCAGATATCAATAAATAATTGAGAAACGTTGTATTATCTGAGTGGAATTCAATAATTCAATAGAAAATAGCATTCGTCGTGATGATTTGCAAAATATATATACATCTCAATATCTGTTAACAAACGAAATGTATAGCTGTATGTGTAGGCACATTGAAGACTTTCATTGAGGGAACAATATTCAACCTTTCATAGAATGTTGAATATCCTTCCCTGAAGAACCTGGTACTTCGATTCACACTTTATAATTATCGTCAACCAGGGCAACATTGTATTTCTATAATCTGGTCGGATGTCTTGAATAGGAGTAGCAGACTACAGTCTCGTTTGACCACATCAGTGTTGCACATCCACTCACAACACGGCTTGACTTGAAAATCAAGTTGCTTCAATTGAAATCAAGACAAGCTTTTGTTTTCAAAATTCAAGCTTTTTTGTCACAGAAACTTGAAAATTCAAGCATCCTGAAAAGCAAAATTTGAAAGCTTGAATTAGAACACAGTTGCAATAAAACATTGAACCCATTATATTCGATAAGAGCAAGAATCGAG
Organism: Cryptolaemus montrouzieri; assembly: GCA_013387265.2. Taxonomy (NCBI): domain Eukaryota; kingdom Metazoa; phylum Arthropoda; class Insecta; order Coleoptera; family Coccinellidae; genus Cryptolaemus; species Cryptolaemus montrouzieri. The sequence continues at coordinate 56,060,206 of JABFTP020000001.1, forward strand.
GTTCAAACAATAGTTAGAATTTGATCGGAAAATCTTTGAATGAAATTGAACTTAAGAATCTGGTAATAATTCGAAAAGTTGTAGAAGGGAACACAAATACATAATAAGTATAAAAATGAAAGTGAAGTGTATATTTTCTCAAAAAACACCGCCATAACATCACAAAAACAACAAATTTTCAGTAAAACGACTGAAATGAACTTCTGTGAAAATAAAAACAAATGAATTAAACTTCTGAAAAAAAGGAAGAAATACCTATATTGAAACTTGAGTCAAAAAGTATAAGAAACTACATTCCCACTTCATTAGATAGTTGACAGTTTTTTGAGCCAAGAAATAATTTTTATATATTTTATTATATACTTATATATATTTTTTTCGAATACAATTCTCGGGGAAGTCCATGGACGATTACCTCGACTCTCGGTTTTCGGGGAATCACCGTTCAACCTCGATTCTCAGGGATTCACTAATTCTACGAAAGGGTTCCGCTGAATATCGGCAAATGCAGTTAACTTTAATCGATAGATTATTATACTTGAACTTCTGGCTGCTGAGTTACGACACCACATAAGATTCTTTCAGTTTTCTATATAATTTTACTGGGAAAATTGAGTTTTCACCGAATCATACGATAAACCTCTCCTCTTTTCATCGTGTTCTCTTTTACTTTCCGCGTCTTGTCTATCAATAAAATAATCCGTCACTTTCATAGTTTCATTTTTCTTTGGTATTGGTTCTCTATCTGCTGAGACTGTATCAGTATCAAAATGCGACTAGTTATCTTCAGGGTATTCTGAACTATTGTCCTCATAAGGATCTGCTTCCATTTTTGACGAGGTGAAAGATAAGTTACTTATTTAGTTTTATGCAATTTTCAACACTTATCGTGTATTTTACCTTCCTAGTTTTCTCTTTTAGTGCGGTCTACCGTACTGATATATTAGTATGACCATTTATCATATTTTTAAAACGACTGTCAAAATTTTTTCGCAAATTTCTCTTTAAATTAAACAAGATCCACGAACAAATAATATATGGGAGATGTCAACCGAAATGATTGGGTTAATAATGATTATAGAACATCTATAGATCATAATCGGCATCACTTAGGAGACCGAAACTGGCCATCGGGGCTCTCTCGGTCAAACAGAGAGGGAATTGTTTTGTTGAGTTTGAATATTGAAGGAATTTTACGATTATACTTCAAAATCGGCAAGCAAGAACAAGTAATCGATTAGGTTTCAGAAGACTCACACTGCTAAGGAAGAACATCTCCGCGAAAGAGGAATTATCGCAGTTTATGTAGTTTTCGATCATCTCCTTAGTCCTTTTTATGACCTTGCTTGCTATGTAAAATTTTTTCTTTGATTCAAGTGAGTTTAGACATATAAGAGTCAGATATAATTGTTCAAATATTGTACTGCTGGTTTTCTATATCTATAAGTACAGATTCCTGTCCCAAACCCCTTTCCTTTCACCCTTGTTTTCATCTGGAAATCATGGAGTGCAAGATGTGAATGAGAGAATAAAGCTGCTAAGCAGAAACATCTTTGGTAGTCTTCATGTTCACACGACACTAACACAACATAAACAGACAAGCTATTACTAATGCAATAGCGACAAGGAGTTTTTTCCTCAAGTTTTTTCACTCGTTTATGGAATCATAAGCAAGTTATTATGGTTCCTCTGTTACATTTCCTGAGCTCACACTTGTGTTTTTCAGACACACACCAAAATTATAGAAACAAGCATTTATTGTGAATACAATTATTCGAATGTTTGAATATCCTCTGTTTTTCGAATGAATATATCTATATATATATATATATCGAATGATATATATATATAGTATAAGGAAAATATATATCCACGGGAAATAGCATAACGGGAAAAGCATAAGGAGGAAAGCATTTTTTTATGTACAGTTTCCGGAGAGTCCCTAGACTCCCTTGACTCTCGGTTCTTCGAAATTGCAGTTCAATCTCGATTCTCGGGAATTCACTAATTCTCCGAAAGGGTTCTATTGAATATCGCCAAATGTAGAAAACATTAATCTTTAGATTAGTTTACTTACACTTCTGGCCGCTAGGTGACGACACTACATACATTTTTTTATTTTCCCACATATTTTTACAAAGAATATTAAGTTTCAAAAAGAATCATTTCATTTGAATCTATTCTATATTATATAGAAATCTGTTGCATGTTGTAGCGCCATGAATATTTTTTTGAGCATTGTTTTTGAATGCAGAAACTCTTCAGACTTCTGAGATAACTGCTGTTGCCCTTTTTCATTGAATTAACCAAATTCTATAACGCATATTTTTGTATTCTTGTTTTCTATTCGATCTACTTTCTGTTTTCATCGTTTCTACGGTAGGTTGAATATTGTCCCCTGCATAAAAGTTCTCAGTGCGAAAAATGATTAATTATGTGTCGTTTAATTCTTTTTTGAAAATCAGTCCCTAAAACATATATTTACGTTACTCGTGTTACTATATGCTCCGACGAAATTCGATAAATCAAACGTCTCAGATATATACGGCCAATCGATTCCGCCCAGTTGTTTGAATCAACCATATATACTGACATCAGTCTCGTTTGTTTAATTGTTTCAACTCGCAAATCTATCGCGTAGATATATTACTAGTTTAATAAATTATAATCATTTTAATTAACTCCCTATCTTGGAAATCTTCTTTATCGCTTGTATATTTGAACAGATAATTTGCTATCACTAAAATTTTCTGAGATTTTGATATGTTAGGACTAGTTGCCAAGATACAAGGCGTCAAGGTTTGACATTTAGGTATGTTTACATTATGGAGATATTTTTGGATTTTATATCTTTGCAACCCTTTGTATTTGTTTTTATAGAGATGTCAGCTGGTATTGACCATGGTCAATCTGTTCCAGAAAAACTTTTATATTCAGAACAATACCTACATTTTCATTTCAGGTTCTTCATGAAACTCTAAAATCCTTCATTTTGATGAAAGTACAGAATCAGCAAATTAAAAAATCAGAATTTTCTCAAATTTTTGCAATAGCGTTAGAACTAGATTTGATTGTGGTTAATTGATCAACGGAACAATTCATTCATCATACATTGCGCACAAGTTTGATATTGCAACTTTCTATTTTGCTAGGCAACTAACTATTAACACATGTTTTTTCGGATATTTCTGGACGTAAGACAAGAAAATTCGATGAAGCACATGATTCTCTAATGAGAAATAAAATGATAAAATAAATTGAGATTTTGCATGAATCCACCCCATATTGATAACAGCAGTTGTTAATCTATTTTTGCGAGTGACGTTTGTTCTCCTTAAAAATAATGCAAAGCAAATCGCGAATCACAAATTTGACATAAGTAAAATGGGCAGAAGCAGTGGTGTTAGATGACCTTGGTTGGACTTGTATAAGAATAGGTCAAAGGCTTGTGGTGTCCCATTCAAGAAATAGGGAGACTGGTAGTTATGCAAAGAGACCTGGGTAAGGACAACCTCGAGCAACAAGAGCAATCCATGATCGTTATTCATAAATTTTCTCTTTGAAACAATGGTCCATTACTGCTAGGCACCTTTAAATGCAGCTTTGACAGAACTGTGGAGTAAAAATTGGCTCTGAAACAATGCTCATTGATGTCTGGCGTTATCATGCATAAAACAAAAGGTTCTACTGAAATGTATTATTGAACCTGCACCAACTATGTATACATACTTATTAAAATAATTTATACATTGAAATTTGAGTCCATGACTTCATGTGAATAAACGGAGGAAATTTTTATTGAATTGACTTTGCTTCTAGTTTCTGATATTTTCAAGCAACTTATTATACATTTTGACACCCTCCCAGTATAAATACGAGTTTTGGGTCATTTTCATTCGGTGGAGAGGGATTGCCAGATCCTGTCTGCCTCTTGTGTTAAATGAGTGGAGATCACCTCGCTTTAGATAGACATTTTTATGTGCATGAACCTGCTTCAGAACTTTATAGATATACACACACGGTAAGGTGAGTATATTTTCCAGGCTGAAGATTGGCCAACATGAGTCTCTCGTTTTAGTTTGAAAATTATTCGCAGGGCATTCTTCTGCAACAAGAAAACTTTATCTCTTTCAGATGATAATCCCCATATCTGTATACCATATTACAGCATGTAAATAAAAGAAGTACACAATTTTCGCTGATTATTGCGTATGTGTCAAAAAGTGAGCGTGATGTTTTCTCGATGTGGTCGCCCAGGTGATTCTTGAATCAGTCCACACACCAAAAAACTTCACTGATGCAATCTCTTCTCTTGGTCGAAAGGTGAGTTCTTCTGTTTTGTCTTTGTTGAATTTCAACTCATTTTTCGAGAACCAAGTTCTTGTATCATTTATCACTTCTTCCTTTTTCATTTCAAGTTGTTCTTTGCTTGAACTTTCAATAATTGCTGAAGTATCATCACAATATAGAAAAGCATTTCGGCATGGAATTTCAATATCATTGATTAGAATCAGAAGAAGGAGAGGGCCAAGGATGGACCCTTGGGAGACCCCACACTTCAATTCAAGAATGCCTGATTTTTCATCTCCAACCTGTATAACCTGCTTCCTGCCAATGAAGTATGGCCTCAATAAATTGTGTATTTTGCCACGAAAACCACAGAGCTTGAGCTTGTTCAGAAGTATATCATGCGACAGGCTACCAAAAGCCTTGCCTAAATCGAAATTCAGCATTGAAACTTTGTCACTCTTATCCAAAGCCTTCATAATTATATCAAGGGCACCCCGAATTGCAGAAGTGGCACTTCTGTTTCTTCTGAACCAATGCTGTGCATTGTTGAACAGACTCTCTTTTTCAAGGAAGTTAACCATTCGGTATGTATTAGTCATTTCCAAAATTTTGGACAGCAACAGAGCAATTGGCTATAGTTATCACATTTAATTTTTTCACCTTTTTTGTGCACAGGAATGATTTTTGCGAACTTGAGCTCATTGGGAAAATAATCGTCTTTGAAACATTTATTAATAAATAATGTCAAGGGAAGTGCAGCTCATCTTCAAATTTCTCTATTATTACATTGGACATTCCGTATATATCTTTAGATGACTTCGGCTTAGTGAAGCAATTAATCCTTTAATTTCTGTGACTGAAAAGTCGAATAGGTAAAATGATTTCTTGTTTTCGAGAATGTTTCCATTTGGTTGATTGCCCGGTACATCTTTATTTTTTGGTGTGACTATTTCCTGAGCAATATTCAGTCCTATGTTCACGAGAAATTCATTTAATTCAGAAACAGTGTGAATCAAATCCATAGATGTTTCACGTTTTGAAGGATTGGTTTTTTTACGTATTACGTCCCAAATAGGTTGATTCGGAGCGGCTTTTTAATAGTCTCAATTTTTTTTCTTCTACTTTGGTCCAAAGTAGATATTTACTGACGTTTACAACGTTTGTAGGCCTCAGTTGATTGTTCTGAACTCTGAACCCTATCTACAGTTTGTAAAATATCAGGTTTGGATCTTATTTTCTCAAGATCTGCATTGACATAGTTCACTTTGTTTTTTTTTCATTTTTTCTCAATTTCAGGATAATATTCATCATATAAGTGCATCCGAAGCTCATAAAATGCAGTAAAGGCATCTTTGGCATTTTTATCGGTGAAAATTTTCTCCCAATCCATGTCTAGAAGTTTAGACCGAAAAAGGTTAGTACTTTCATCGGATATTGTTCAACATTTTTTTCAACAGGAAAGATCAACGGTGGAGACTCCATTCTAACCACTAGGCGTAGTGGACAGACAAGTGTGGCTCGTCTACTCTAGTAGTAAAATAATCAAGTATCTCCTCTGTAACCACTATATTATCGATACATGATCTTATTCTTGATGGTTCATTAAAAACATGTTTCATTCCAAATGTAATAAAACAAATTTTTTAATACATCGAGCTCTTTAGAACTGCTCATAAAATAAATATTGAAGTCGCCAGCTAGAGCTATTTTTGCGGCTCTATAACAAAGGTAAGTAACTCACCAATTCCAGATTCGAAGTTTTCCAGTTCACCACTGGAGACCAGTAAGTCACCAAAATTACCAGATTTAAATGTGGTTTGTGAATACCAGACACTTCTTGTTCCCTTTCGTAATTGAAGGTTTCCAGTCCTTGTATTGTGATTGCTCTGATATGGTTTTTGACAGCTATGAGTACTCCACCATGCTTGTAATGTTTTCTATACGATAGACTGATAATTTCATAATTTTCTGAATCAGCAAATGGGGTTTGGGATTCTTGAAGCTAGTGTTCAGAAATACAAAGAATATCTGCCCAGTTTTTGTTTGCGTAATATGATAGGATTTTAGTTTTATCGACTATTGATTGAACATTGAAGTTGAGTATTCGCAAAACATTATTGCCCCCAATCTTGGTTTTCTTGCTGGGGCTTGTTCCGAAAAAACTTAAGTCTCTTGACCATAATTCAGCTAGGCCATATCTTAGGCTTATTCAGTTCATCCAGGAGACAGGAAAGATCAACGGTGGAGACTCCATTCTAACCACTAGGCGTAGTGGACAGACAAGTGTGGCTCGTCTACTCTAGTAGTAAAATAATCAAGTATCTCCTCTGTAACAACTATATTATCGATACATGATCTTATTCTTGATGGTTCATTAAAAACATGTTTCATTCCAAATGTAATAAAACAAATTTTTTAATACATCGAGCTCTTTAGAACTGCTCATAAAATAAATATTGAAGTCGCCAGCTAGAGCTATTTTTGCGGCTCCATATTTCGTCCCAACAAAGGTAAGTAACTCACCAATTCCAGATTCGAAGTTTTCCAGTTCACAACTGGAGACCAGTAAGTCAGCAAAATTACCAGATTTAAATGTGGTATGTGAATACCAGACATTTCTTGTTCCCTTTCGTAATTGAAGGTTTCCAGTCCTTGTATTGTGATTGCTCTGATATGGTTTTTGACAGCTATGAGTACTCCGCCATGCTTGTAATGTTTTCTATACGATAGACTGATAATTTCATAATTTTCTGAATCAGCAAATGGGGTTTGGGATCTTTGAAGCTAGTGTTCAGAAATACAAAGAATATCTGCTCGGTTTTTGTTTGCGTAATATGCTAGGATTTCAGTTTTATCGACTATTGATTGAACATTGAAGTTGAGTATTCGCAAAACATTATTGCCCCCAATCTTGGTTTTCTTGCTGGGGCTTGTTCCGAAAAAACTTGAGTCTGTTGACCGTAATTCAGCTAGGCCATATCTTAGGCTTATTCAGTTCATCCAGGAGACTCATGTCTGCGCCAACTTTGAATGACAAGCTATTTTAATCTTTTCGTCGGGGCAGTGCCTTTACCATGTCAGGAAATTCATTTCCGAGGAAGCTCCTGACGTTTTCTTCATTAGCATTTGTATTGGCGCGTTTTAAATGTAACCGTGTTCTTCGGGGAGCACCAGTAGAAGTCATAGTGGAGAGTCCCACTACCTTGAATTACTGTGTTAGTAACTTCAGTCTGGCGAGTATTTCTTGATCTTTCATTTTTTGTTACAGCCTCTGTCGTCTGAGGAGTTACTTTTCATGTCCGTTCTACACTGTTGGTATTTTTAAAGTCACATTAGAATTTGTCTTAGCGTTTTAACAGTCGGCAACGTCGCAATTTGGTTTGTTTATGCTTTTATTAGGAATGCATTTAGGAAATTAATAATCATTTCTTTATCACTAATTGTCTTTTCAAGACCCTTCATTGAAGTTTGAGCACAGTTTACTTCAACTTTTGTCACTTTTAGTTCACTTTTAAGTGTCAACATTTTTACCGCTGATTTGAAGTACTATCACTATTTCTGGTAAAATCGCCATTCGGATCATCCAAAATAACATTTTCATTATTTTCCACAAAAATTTGAAGATCTTTATTACGGAAACATCAGTAGGAATCCGTTTCGTCACTATTATATCAATTATATACTATTTTTTGAGCTTAGCGTGCTCAGACGATTGTTGCCATGTTGCCATGTACAACTACGATCGAAATGAAACGCAAAATCTCGACTCATTTCAGTATGAAACTCTCTCTCAATTATTATAACCAAATCGACATGTTCTCTGGCCAAATTCTATTGGGTTTGTTTAGAGCTGGGATTCAAGTTGCCACAGCAGGCCTCAAACCAAATTCCCTGAGATGTTGTATCGTTTTTCTGTTAACTGGCACTCCACCAATCTGTATAATTTGCATTTGAAGATGCCTATCCCTAGCCAACTGTTATTTCAAAAAGTAAATTCTTGAATAACGGTCATTGTTCGCTATTGTTGGGCGAGAACGTCCTTGCCCAGGTCTCGTTTCGTGACTACCAGTCTCCTTGTAGCATGAATTAGACACCCCAAGTATTCGGCCTATTCTTGTATCAGTTCAGGTAAAGATCATCTAACCATCTTAGGCACATTCTGCCGGGGTCAAATTTCGTTATTAGCCATGCATTATTACTGAGAATTGAAATTTTGATGAGCAAACGTTATTCGCAAAAATTGTTCAACAACTGCTGTTAACAATATGTAAATGTTCCTTGGAAAATATCCATTTATTTCTTCATTTTATTCACCATGAGAAGAACTTGTGCACCAAGAAAAAGACATCCACTATACAGTGTATACCGGGTGCAACTGGAAAGAGGCTAGCCCCTAAAAAATTTTTCCTATCCAATATTTTTCATTGAAATTTTTTTAAATTGATTAAAAATTTTTTTCAAGTTAAATGGCACTGACAGTTCATCTGAAACACTTCCGGTTTCACCGGAAATGAGCCAAAGTTTCAATTTTTAAATGGCTCACCCTGTATATTTTTTTGGGAAATCGAATGAAACTCTCTTTGTCTATACATTCAGTATATTTAAAGATGTATTTGCCGTATTTTTAAATCATTGTTGATAAATTTGTTCTCAAGTCTAGGTGGCTATGACGACTCAGCTGCTTCTAAAATTGTAATGCACACAAAGCATAAAAGCAAAACCTTAGTTTTATTTTGGCATGGCGCACATACTCATTATCGTACATTCAAGATGAATAAAACTTTAACAAAACACATAAATAACTCAAAATACACAAATGGACCATAGATGGAATGTCATCAAATCAATTGAGCATAACTTCACAACTGGTTTTCGAAGAGACCCCCATTCTGTGCCTGACACAGCCCATGGCGGCGAATGGTAGCCCGTACTACATTATCCATTTCATTCGGAAAAATTTCACTTATTGCTCCCCGAACTCTATTCTCTAAATTCTCTCGATTTTCTGAGCAGTTCTATAAACACGATTTTTACATGGGCTCACAAAAGAAAATCTAAATCTGGGAACTAGTCGGACGATCGAGCTGGCCATCTTGTCGGGCCGTTGGTGTCTATCCACCTTTCATTTAAATTATTATTTAGGTATTGAACAACTTCCCTGCAACTGTGCGCTGGTGCTCCATCTTGTTGGAAAATTAAGTAAATAGCAACAGCCAGTGGTAAACCATCAATCAGATCGCTTATTTCGTTTTGTAAAAATCCTAAATATCTTTCTCCTGTTAATGGTCCATCAAAAATGATTGGACCTATGAGATGTCGTCCTACCATTGCCATCCATACATTAAACCCAAACCGCTCCTGAAAATTACCCTCACGTACTAAATGCTCGTTTTCGTGGGCCCAATAGCGCGTATTGTTTCCATTGAACATTCCGTTGTTAGTAAATCGGGATCTGAATATAAAATTCATATAAAAATGGATTGGATCCATTTCCATATTTTGAAGAAACTGGTTGCAATATTCTAATCTTTGGCCATTATCATTTTCATAAAGGTGTTGATGAAGAGTGTATTTGAACGAGCGAATTTTATGCTTTTTAAGAATTCTCCAAACACTCTGATGACTTATCCCTATTTCTTGTGCGATTTCTCTGGTAGATGCCGTACAATTCAAATTAATGTACGCTAATACATCCATTTCAGAATTTTGTCTTACTATGGAATTTTGATTATCTGCAACTACCAGTTGCTGACGAAACTTCACTTCCAGTTTTGGAAAATAGTGCCTGGAAGAATGTTGCCGTTCTGGATAGCGTTCAGCGTATAAAACTGCTGATGCTGTAGAGTTTTTTCGGCATTCACCATAAATGAGTAGCATATCTTCTTTTTCATTTATACCAACTCACCGATTCAGATGCAACACAATCTTATCTTATGACATTTAAAACTGAATACAAAAAATTCTATGATCTGTGATCTATCTGTGATAGGATTTCAATGAATTTCCAAAGCACTTCAGATAATGAGTTGGAAAACGAGTATTATACTATTTCCAGGATTACGAATGAAAATTTTCAACGAAAAATTATCAATTTGGTATCAAAATATTCGTAAAAATATTCTGCGTATTATAGTGCTAATGAGCTCTCTATTCTACCTTGATTAAAATAATTAATCAATAAGATTTTTTTGAAGAAACAATGTTTGGAATGTTACGAAGCCAATAACAGAAGGAATTCTACAGTTTCAGTGATGAATCCAAATGTACTCGATTTCGGTCGATAAATCACGCAGTTTTTTTGTCGTCATAGCCACATTGAATTGAAAACAAATTTATCGAAAAAAATTAAAAATTCAGAAAATTCGTCTTAAAATATGCTGAATGTATAGACAAAGAGAGTTTGATTCGATTTCTCTAAAAATATACAGGGTGAGCCATTTTGAAAATCGAAACTTAGGCTAATTTCCATTGAAACCGGAAACGTTTCAGATGAACTGTCAGTGCCATTCAAGTTGAAATAAATTTTTAATTGAGTTCAGAAAATTTCATTGAAAAATATTGGACAAAACAAAAGTTATAGGGGCGAGCCTGTTTCCAGTTACACCCGGTATAAACAATAAAGTTTGTAAAAGGAGTTCCTTATCGAAGATATTTTAAATTCAATAGGCAATTATAAATTTTCTGTTTCAATTTTATTTTGAAAAATTGATGATATAATTTAGATTTCCAATTAATTCTTTTCTTTGAAATATCATGCACCTGGATTTTGTTATTGGCCCAACTGAGGTGGAGAGAAATCTGCAGGGATCTCAGATTGTATCTTCTATCTACTTTTTAGCGGCGATTTTGATTGAAGATTCAATTATATGGTATTACAGATTTTCATGAATTTATGTGAATCATGAATTTTTTAGGTTAAACAAAGAACGCAGATTTTTTTTTCAGAACATAAGCACATGAGTTTCATAATTATTTGGAACAAATAAATCTCAGGAGGTAACCTTCTTTCCCCCGTTCAGTTCTATCTTGTCGATAACAACAAACTGCTTCGAAATGATTTAAGAGAAACCATAATCTGACACACATATCCAAGTTAAGCCAATAAATTTCAGGATAACCAGAATTGTTGATCACGGTGTGCCAACATATTTCGGAACTGGAGGGACCGAGTACAAATGCTGGAGCAATATCAACCTTCGTGTCGAATCTGCACCAGTGTAACTTCGAATAATGACTCAATTGAGGATACAAGTTAGTTGCAAGCCGAGGAAGTTGGTACAGAAGCAAGACGCTGATAATTTAATACTCGCTCTCAATTAGCAAACCAAGCTGTTATTAACTCGGAAAATTATCACGCAGGGGTCCGATTATATCAATTGTTGTTGCAAACACCGTGCGCCTGAGGATCAATTCGAGACATCTCAGAAGAACCCGGAATAGTTTCACCGTTTCCGAAATAGAATTATTATTTCGGACATTGTTTCAAGAAGTACGTTCATACGCTATTCGGCATAAGTATCTATAATCCCGAAGATGAGAGAGATTGATTCGCTTAACCGCACATCCGGTATCTTCTGATGAACATGAACATTCTGATATTTTAATTATGATGGAGGATACGGATGAAGAGCCAATAAACATTTTTTTTTCTTGCTTGAATATAGAAATTATTCGTGTTCATAAAAAAGAAACATTCATCATGACAGATATATCACTACATAGTCCCTATGTAAGCTCAAATCTTTAAAACTACGCAACGGATTTTGTAACGGTTTTTCTTAAAAGAATCTGTGATTCTTCACCTCAATAAGGCGTACAAAAAATTCCGGGATGGTATATATCTATCTGTTAGGGATAACCTACAATAACCATTTTCATCCTTTATACTTCTTTACCAAGCGAGTTTAAGCCATACAGCATTAATCCTTATCCAATTAAATACATTGAATGCATTGTACATTTAAAATAGATCAATATGGCCCTTCATAGAATGTAATTTAAATTAATGTTTTCGAAGATATTACGGATTCAAAATGCAGCGATATAATGGTTGCGGCGATACTGATCACTGAGCCGGCGCGGCTGGGGGCTAAGCGGCGTCGGGCACGTGCCTATAAATAACGCGACAAAGGCCGCGCTTCGCTCTATAGTACTTTATGATTCTCTTCGCTGTTCTTGGTTTGAATTTAGAGTTAAGGCAAGTGATTTAAATTAGGTATCGAAAATCGTAATTTAAAGTAAGGTATTGTACAGAAATTATAAAGTTGAGACAATTTAGTATTAAGTATATTAATTAAGGTTTTTTATTGAACAGAAATTATGAAGTCATGCCTGGAAGACGTCGTCGTTCAAACATAGATCGTAGTATAGTGAATGCCAGAAGAGCACGTTCAGCAAGAGATGAAGAATCGTCAACAGAACGTGAGTCTCGCTTCAGTAATCTTCGGATATATATATATATATATATATATATATATATATATATATATATATATATATATATATATATATATATATATAAGAGAGAGAGAGCAGAGAGAGAAAGAGAATCCTCAGTAGAGCATGAGACTCGCCGCAGCCAGGATCAGTGTACACATAAAGAATCCGAGCGAAGCCGAGGCGGACCGCTAGTAAATAATAAAATTCCATTACCATACACACATGGCAAAAATGTACGAATATTTGGTATTTCTTGGTACGGTATTTGGCCACTGTTATTGAGTGACACAGGCGGTAAAACAAAGTCCAATTTATATAAATATTATAATCTTCATAAAAATTATGAACAACTCTAAACTTTATTTGTACTGTGGCCCTCAGCAATCACCTGGTCACATAATTATTCGTCATTTTTTTGAATATCCTCCTCATGTCAAAAACAAATACGAGAATCTAATAGATGCCTTCTCGTTTGCTAAAGTGGTACATTTCAAACTTATTAAAGATAATACTAACAGAGTATAAGATTTGATACTAAGCAAGAGTAAAGAATGTTACTAAATGTGATAATCCGCTAATTCTGGGGGATGGTCGTCATTCTACCCTAGAATTTCTTGTCAATGTAGAATTGAGTAATAACTAGACAAGCAATCAAAAATTCTATTAAAATTATAGAAAGGGTGACTAGAAAGCTTTAAGCATAGTCATATCTGCCACTAAGTGGACAGAGCTTCGCTGCAATAATCCGGTACATGTCGATTTACAAACTTTTTATGAAATTATTATTAATATCATCGAATTCTACGTACCTAAGACACGCAAGCATAAGAATTTTTTTTTTCGTACTTTTCAATAGATAGAATTCAAGTAATTAAGCGAAAATCAATTTTCATAAGAAATGTGAAAAGTATGGACAACCGAATGACTTGAGGTTAGGTTATATACTTAGATTCTTGAGAACATATCCAAAAAGTTCATAAAGAAATAGTTTTTGTTTTCATGTCCTAATTCACTTGAATTTTCCGATTATTCTTCATAACTCTGTAGAAAATTTATAACTGAAAGCTTTATAAGACATTAAAATAAAAAAAGTGCTTATGCTATTATTATGTAATTTATGACCGAAAATTCATACCAAAATAGGGTCATAAGTTTTTATACATTTTCGACTTTCTCGTTTTTTTCCTCTCAGGATCGTAACACATTAAATAATGGGAAATAATAATCCAATTAGTTTTCTTAATTTAAATCATAACTCGGAATTAGTAAAGCAATTATAATCTTTGCAGTCCGAATTTTTCAATTCCTTTTGATATTGTCCTGATTTTTTTTCACTGATAACTATTTCGCTTCTCATTATGGAAAAAAAGAAACATTCTCTTTCCTTGAATCAATCGTAATGAATATGAGACGCTCTTTTCTGTTTTTCCCAATTTTACAATTTCCCTGCTACCTCTCAAATTTTTCTTTCTACAGATACGTAATTTGAATTGATGAATTTTCCGAACTTATGGTCTCATTGATCAAACGAGTGATTCATCTTAGATCCATCAAACCTAACCAATAATTCACTGTTATTTATGGTTAATTTACAGAGCGGAAAAAATATCGACTGTCCCTTAAACTTAGGTTGTCCTAAAGTAATTTGCAAAATTTTCAAACTGTCACATAGAATACATTATTTTGCGAAAAAACTGTGTAATTTCTCCTAATTCTTTGGTTTACAGTTAACCAACTTATTTCTTCAAAATTATCATCACAATAAATGTCTTTATGATTGTTTAACCTAACCTATACGTCTGCGTATCGAGTGTTTCATGCTCTGCAGTTTTCTTAATGAAACTTTATTTTCATGAACGCGAATGACTTACACTTTGTGAGTCCGCCTATATTCAGGTATTAACTTAGGGAATAAAAATGTTTACTTTCGCTCATGACGCGGCTTTTTACTACAAGACCAGCATGATTCCTTCTCAAACAAATTTCACAATATTTGAAAACCCTAACATTAAAGCTTCAGACATGACTTCAACTTCCTTAAACACCTTCTATCTATCTACTGAAAAATTATCACCGAAATTCATTCTAAAAAAGGATCAAGAAAGAAGGGGTCGTTGGCTGCTTCATCACGATAGCACATTCATCGAACCTTGTGAAGCAATACCTGACAAAACATAAGGTCTTACAGCTACTTTGGCTGTTTTTTATATTCAAAGTGCTGCTCAAAGGGCACCGACTTTATAACAAACAAACGATAGAAACAAATTCGGAAAACGCTTTACATTATTTTGATCTTTGAAGACGATACCGAAAAGTGCGCACCAGGAATGCTTCCACGAATATAAAAGAAATTGTAGATATGTTGTTAAATCTAACGGGAACTATTTCGAAGGATGCCACGAACTTGAAGACCTGAATATCACCAGGTAAGTAATATGGAGGTAGGTCAGATACTTAGGCAACTCCGACCACTACCTCATTTCTGCCACAGGTAATTTCATATAGTCATGCAATAAAGAAACAACACCTTTCATAAAGATATGGCATAACAACCGTGCCAGCTAGGTAGAGTTCCGCGAGTTGTACTCGTCTTTTTCTTTTCATGATATCTGTTCATTCTTAAATCTTTGAATCCGTCGTCATTGTAGTTGGTCTTACAGGCATGGACCTCTACATTCCATAATCTACGAAGAACACACCTGCATAAAAGCATATTTTCACTAAGCGCTGTCAAAAAGCTTCTGCAGCTAGAAATAGAGCTTATAAGAACTGAAAGAAGAATACAACAGATGAAACAGAAGGAAAAGGGCTGCATTTCAGGAAAACTGTTTTTCACATGCATCTTCTCGGCATCAAAGCCAACATCGGAGTTTTCTGGCGTGAACATGTGTCTACTAAAGCTGAATCTGCTTCTGCTAAACTCATTTTTCTCTTCAGGGGTATCAGATGCTTCAATACCAGGCACATGTACGACCTGGTCTGGATCACCCATGTTTGGGGCTTCGGACCTGAACATTCAACATATTAGATAGTGTCCACAAGAGAGCAGTGCGCCTCATCGGTCACCTGAAAATCACGCGTGATCTATAGCAGATCGGCCCAAAGGCGGAAGGTTGCTGATCTTTCCCTATTCAGTAGATACTTTCATAGTAAATGCTCTGAAGAACCGAAAAGCTAGGTTCCGGAAAGGGTCCAGTTCCAAAAAACAACAGGCTTGTGGAAAACTCATTCGCGGACGGTCCAAGTAGCAACTGTACGTACCTCTGTTTATAAAAATTATTTTGTTTACAGGGCTAGTGTGCTATGGGACTCGCTTCCATCAAACATCTTTGCGATAACTTACAATTTGGTCCTCTTCAAGAAGCGAGTGAACACAGGCACTGGCTCCTCCAAAAGTGAAGATTAAAAAACAACATTTCCGACAATCCTCGTAACACTAAAATACCATTTTGAGTTCCTAAATTTTTTCATCAAATTTTTCATTTTGAGTAGAATTCTGAATTCTGCAAAATTGGTTCATCTATTCTCAAGTAAAAACGGAAAATCAGCATCGGTAAGGTTATACTTTATCAATTTAGTCTTTTCCTTCATGGCTGCCAAGTTCCAGACGGCTTTCTTTTGATGATCGAAAATGCATTCCAACTTTACCATTCTAGAATTCAAGAAGAAAGAATTTCCATAAAATCCTATGAAAAAGAAACATGTAATCCTTTTCGAAAGAAATCACTTTGATTCTTTATACCAAATTGAATTACGTAGTACGTACTGTCTCCGAATCTGATTAATGGGAAACCAGTAACAACGAAGTATGTCGAAATATACAAAATATATCGAGCAGTAAAAGAACCAATAAACAAGCCCGAGCTCGACCCGAATAGGATCGCTGTGAAGCTTTGGCGTTTTTCCGAACACATGTAACCACGCAACCGGAATGTTTCCGCAATGGAGAATAATCCCGTGTAAACAAATCGCTCTCAAAGGAAACCTTAATTGAATTTGTCTTTCAAATCTAGGCTACTGACAATGTTTATCGCTATCGATGTGCCTCCATCAGAATTCGCTCTTGTCAACGAGTTGCCTAAATGTTATTTTTCCCTGAATATTCCCCGTTAACAGATTTGTCGAAGTCAATATTTACTTGAAATTAATTGCATCGATCGAATTTGTTGGAAATGAGTGAAGCAACGCTGAAAATTGCTGAGAAGGGGCGGACGAAATGTCAAAAGCGAGATGTTAGCCGATAATGAAACATTGCTTAGAGTTTGTTGTGAAGATGCCAATAATGTGGTTTGATTATATTTGAGATAACCGAATCTGAGATAAACCTTCAGCACATTTTTATGTGCAGGTATGTTAACATGAAGTATAATTTACCTTTATCAATTTTTGTCACTACAGGAAAATTAATGTTTCAATAAATAAATTACTCCTTGAAAGTTATGGATATAACTTGCCACATAAATTCACTCTATACAGTGTTTCTGAATATCGTATAATATCATATACTCACGCTGTGGAGTGATTTTTTGATCAATTTTATGACCAAAGTTTCTAATAAACGAGAAAAGTTCATCACAGATCCACAGGGTGTTGAAATTTCGATATTCTTCTAGTTTATTTCCTCAAATTTCATGAAAGTTACATCAAGTACATGTCAAACTGTCAACAGGATCTATATAGTATTCTTTCAAAAACACCCAATTTCTTACCCTAAAGCTTTTTTGCGGTGCGTCGTAGAAAAGTAAATTAATACTAAAATGGTTTTTCAATTTTATAAATAAAGTATTTGTTCTGTTTGCTTCAGCAATAATTAATAGTTGAAAAATGTAAAGGTGTTTTGAATATTACAAATATTCATTCTAAGTACGGCCTGAAAATGAAAATGCAGAAGATGTCACACGTCAGTACAGACAGGGTGTAAAAATTCTGACGTCTTAGTACTATAGCGATGTGACATATTTTGAACAAAGAAAAATGACTTCCCCTTTCACCGTATTATTTTGCGTGAGAAATTCATTGCCGAAAACAGATTCAAGCTAACTCGAATAAAAAAAATCCTCTCGTAGTTCGATTCTACATGAAAAAGTGCATCTAGAATGTCAACGTCATTATTCAATTACTTGATTCCGAAATTTTTTTAAATTTCCAAATAACTCGAAAATTGAAAACGCTACGTTGAAACTGTTTGCGGCAATGAGTTCCTTAGGTAAAAACACGGCAGCACAGTAGAAGGGTGTCGCGGATAAATTTTCAATTTTCCATTCGCTACAAAAATTAACATTGAGTAATAATACGTCCCTACCGTTGTTTTAATAATTTATGTCGCCTGAAAAAAATTGAAAAATGAATTTCGATAAGGAAAAAAACAGTATTCTCCTTAACGTGAAAATAGAAATGCTTGATGATTCACGCCTTGGAGAGTCATTTGCATCCATATTACGCTTATTCGATGTTAACCAATAAACTGTACGATCCGAAGATAGAATAAGGTCGTCTCTAGCTTCAACTTCACTGTCAGCGAAAATTGTTTGTCATCAATAGACGAATTAGAAGTGTAATTATGGATCGAAGACTGCAACCAAAAAAGCGTATACCTGAGTGGTCCAATTATTCAGGAGAAGGCAAAGCCTAAAAAACCTGTTGGTAGTTGTGGTGGAGGAAGATTACAAGCATCGGCAGGTTGGTTCATTTAAGCTGTGACAATCATAGAATTGCATTAGAGAAGCTGCATGTGCATATACTGCTGCAGCAGAAAGATATCCAGAAGATTTTGCAAACCTAGTAGCCGATGGACGATACAAATTTGATCAAGTATTCAATGCAGACGAAACTGTTTTGGAATAGAATGTCAAACAAAATACTCGTTTCTAGAAGCGAAAAGTCTGTCCCTGTATTTAAGGCAGCAAAGGATAGAGCTACACTGCTGCTATGATCTCATGCATCTGAAGATTGTATCATTAAACCACTGATGCTTCACAGATCGCTAAATTCTCATGCTTTAAAGAATCAAAACAAGAACATATTAAAAAAAGGAATTCGAACTTTGAAGCTGTTGTAGTTTTGGACAATGCACCTGGTTATCCTGGCGAACTCAAAACTATACATCCAAATATAAAAGTAACAGTTCTACCTCCCAACAGGACGTATTTGCTTCAACCAATGAACAAAGGAATAATTTAGGTTAGCCATTGCGCTCTATTTTATTAGACCATCAAAATCATATCGGATAATATGGAATGTTATCCTGATATAAATGTTATGGAATGCTGTAAGAAATTTGACAGAGCAAAATGTATCTTAGACATAAAAGAATCAGTTTAAGAACTAAACCCATATATATTGAAGTCATGCTGAAATAAACTGTGGCCTGTTTTGACTGCGGAAAATGACGAAGAATCTGAGCAAATTCAAACTATAACTGCAAACATTGCCAAAATGTGTATGGCATAAGAGGAAATGGGTTGGAACAGCTGGAATCAAGTGACAATCAGGAATAGCTTGAATTGCAAGATTAAGATTCGACTGAAACTGACTTGAAGGAAAGGTTAAATTCACAGCCTATTGAAGATGAGACTTCAATAAGCATTGGAAACGTGACATTCAATTTCTCAAACGAAAAGTTACTACATGCGAGATTTCGCATTGTGTAGACACATCGGAGAAATTGTAATTCAAGGAATAATATTCATCCTTACCAAAAATTTTGAAATTCCTCGCTTGAAGGAGCTAGTTTTCCGATCCACTCATCATAATCACCGTCAAGTAAGGCCACAGAGCAGTGGTACAGCACGATCGGATGTCATGGACTGCAGTTTCGGTCTCATTTGACCTCGTTAGCCTCGCCGACCCATTAACAAAATCAGGTTATGCCGCCACCTACTCATCTCAACTCGTTGGAGCGAAAGTAAACATGTAAATGTTACTGCGCTCTCCAACAAACCGAAACAGAGGCTACCTCATGGGGCGATGGTGAGGTAGCCTCACTCTTATTTTAAACAGGCAAATTGTTAATGCCACTGCTGAATATCAGTCTGAACTGAAGGAGCTTTTGAAAACTGCCAAGCGAGAAAAAAATTCCGAAAAATTTTTTGAACAATTTCCTAAACCTGAATCAATCAATATGATCATAAACTTCAATTGAATTGATTTTTTGATAATTAATTTTTCGTTTTGTCACATAGGAATGGAATACGTTCCTATGTGACATATAATCCCATAAAAATTACCGTTTCTGTACTCGCGGCATATTCGCAGAATATATACCCTGCGAATAAAGAGCTTATATCGTATTCCATATAGCTGCTGTGCCAAAACGTCGAAATCCGTCCAGTCTATATATTAATAATAAGAATATCAGTAATTTTAATTTCAATCCATTTAAACTTGGTATTATCCAATGAAAATACTCATCAACAAACTAATTGAACTAGAACAACATAGTTCATTCTGGTTTTACTCCTTTCTTTCTGTTCACTCTTCTCAAAATGAAATTTCAAATAGTTTGTGAAGCAATATTAGGTAGTAATTGTTCTTTAATATTTTACTAGAACGGGTGCAATTTTCCTGTTACCTGATTTAATCAACAGGCAAATCTGCATGTGTTTCGAATTCATTAACGAATGCTATCTGCGCATAGGTGGCGTCATGGTTAAAAATGTATATTTTCATATGAGAACCGGCGCAGGTCTCAGCTAAAATTTCCATATAACCGGCTAAATCTCAGCCTAGCCTTATACCCTTGGGACCCAAGTGCCATTAATTAACCGTTACATAAGGACTCATCTTGCCGCAGTACGTAATTGTTAATACAACTAGAACGTCAGTCAAATTATTTGACTTAACTTAATTTAAAAGTTTCCATACCAAGGTGCCTCTGTATTTAACTTTTATAAGTGGATTTCTCTCGACAGGTCGTAGTATGTTTAGGAGTTTACTTCTGAATTATTTAACTCCCGACAATAGTATTACTTAGATAGGTTTATTCCTGTTAGCTAGAGAGCTTTTTCAGGTCACCATACAAAAGTGAATATAAATGGAATTACATGAAGTTTCATAGGTGGCATTATATTTAATGACATATTACTCACCTCTTCTGAAATTTTCCTTACTTCATCATCTTATAATTAGTTTGCCACATTTTGAGCTTTTGATGATATATTACATTCTTAGGAAAATTGCATTATACAGGTGTTCCTTAATATTATGTACTAACGGAATGGGGATTTTATGACTGAAGTTTCTATCAGTTTTAGGTCCATAAACGCTCCCTTAGTTATATACAGGAAGATGAAAGTTTTTGAGATAATTCCTCTAATTTTCGAATAAGGTAATACAGTAAGCGTTACATGAACGCGTAAGATAAACTGTCAATTGAATGTATAGGGTTATACGAGGTATGTCAACTAATTTCGCGAAAAAGTTCGCGGGCGGTCCGGAAAGTACATAACTACTTGAAAATCCTTATGTTCCTACGCAATAATCCCCCTTGAGTTCGGTGCACCGGCGCCACCGTTGAACCCACTGTTGGAATAAGTTTCCTTTGAGGTACGACTTCAACTGTGGGAACAGATGGAAGTCACAGGGGGCCAGATCTGGACTGTAGAGGGGGTATGGAAGTGTTGGAATGCCGTTTTTTGGTTAAAAAATCATGAACTGCAAATGACGAGTGGGCCAGAGCATTGCCATGATGAAGCACCCATCCGCACTTCGCCAATGCGGGTCGTACACGAAACACACGGGCCTTCAGACGTTTCAAAACTTCAATGTAGAATACTGCGTTGACTGTCTGACCTGCTGGAACGTATTCGTGGTGTACAGCTCCATTAGTATCGAAAAATGCGATGAGTAAAGATTTCACCTTCGATTTTAATATTCTGGCTTTCGTGGGGCCCTTAGCCCCCTTCTCTACCCACTGCCTGCTCTGCCTTTTTGGTCTCAGGGTCGTATTTGAACACCCACAACCCGTCACCAGTGATAACTTCCGTCTATTCGAGAAATAATGTACTGACAGATGGACACTCAGAGCTCTTTCCACTCAGCTGGAGCACTCTGGGAACCATTTTCGCACACAGAATACGCATTCCTAGATCTTCGTGTAACATCTTCCGGATCGTCTCCTTGTTGATGCCCAACTCGTCTTCCAACCTTCTAAGGCTTACCCGACGGTCTACGAGTACTCACGAGCAAAGCCTATCGAGGTTTTGCGCGTTTCGATCCCTAGCGCGGATCATCCTTCACTGACTCTCTGCCGCTTCTGAACCGCTTTGCTCAATCGTAGACATCTGATTTTTTTCAGACAATCTTCCTTGTACACGTCGTTTAACTGTTTCATAATTTCCTCAGAAGTTCCACTTAAAATTTAATAACTATTCTTTGCTCAGTTATTTTATCACTCATGTTCACGACGGTGGGTCAAAACAGATCGATGTTCAAATGACAATAAAACACGAAGTATACAACCGATCAACTCGAAACATTCACAGGCTGACGCAGAAATGAATTCTGTTTCGAATGAATGGGATGCGAACGGTGCTGAGTTACCAACTTCTGCAGCATTGCCAACTGCCGCGAACTTAATTGACATAGCTCGTATTTTTTCAAGAACCATGCCCCATTTCGTTCTTCTGTCTTTCCATTTTTATCAGGTTAATTTTCTAGGCGTTTTATTTTCTAATCTTTTTTATACTTTCGACTCTTAATGATGAAATACCTCATATATTATATATATATATATATATATATATATATATATATATATATATATATATATATATATATTATTATAGCTAGATGAAGAAAAGTCTTTTTGAAGTAGTCTTTAGTAGGCTATGAATTTATTTAGATATTAATTGATTTTGACATCTGGCATGTCAGTCGTTAGTTGTGTGAACACAAATTCTGAATTATACAGTGTTGAATTGTTTCAAATACTTCTTATAATCTCGTTATCCTGACATTCATTGTTTTGAGATGGCTGATATTAATTATATATATGCCTTTGAGAAAGGAATTACAGAACAAGCTTGAGGTATATACAGAGTGCACAGATTTTGACCTTATAGTACTACAGCCATAAGACATATTGTGAATGGGGAAAAATGACCCCCCTTCCCAATATTATTTTTGCGGGGGGAATTCATTGCCCTAAACAAATTCAAGATAGTTCTTTTCATTTTAGAATTAATTGCTAATTTTGAATAAGTGAAGTACCAATATTTTGGTTGTTTTTAAAATTATATAAAGATGGTTTTGATATTTTTCTGTGTAGAGCGGAAATTCCGTTTTTTCTATAATGATTTTTGAGTTCTTAAGGAAACAAGCGTTTTTTCAAATATGAACCATGCGGAACTTTGATTTCGTTAAAAAGAGTTTTTTCCTTGTTAAAATGGATCATATGAGAACTGTATTTTTTCTCCAGGGAGTATTTTCATATTTTCATTATTCATTAACTCTATGTTCATTCACAGAATTTAAATGGAATTATTGAAATCGCTCAAGTATGTTCTGTGCTATCACTATGACAGTTCGAAAATTATGCCTCGCAATTTCAATTCAGATGAAATATTTAATGATTTCTCAAGTTATAACTATTGTGTGAAGAAATATTGTTAATAATAACGAACGGTCATGTCGTACGAGGATTTTTAACCCATTTCGGCCTTGATGTTGAATATCAATATGGCAATGTGGATTCACATCCTACCACAAATGTTCATTTTGACGATTGAATATCTGATGTGAACTTCATCAGTCTGAATTATTTCTCGGAAAAAATACGTATTTTTTCACAGTCAGACAAAAATCAATTCCGAAGACTGATTCCACATTCGGGATTTCCTGGCTGCTAAACTAGTATTTTCTCATTTTATGAGGATTACATCTATTTTTCTTGAGACTGTTAAAAACCCCTCTTTCATGATCAAAATCGACGGGTTCCCATTAACATCTCTTAATACAACAATGGCTGCATGTTTTCCATCAAATACTTCACATTCTCATTTCCTTTGAAACTTGAATACATGGTTCATGAAGTTTTCTCTCAATTAATCGAATATACAGCACAACAATCCGAATAAGTGGGTTTGTCAGCATCAGCATCATGATTATTTTGAATATACTATTCATTCATATTAAACTTTTCATAATTTCGTACGCCATGGTCCATTCGTTATTATAAACGATAAATCGTGGTGATAGCGAAGCGACCATGCCGCACAGAAAGTTTTACCTATATGGGCTCTGACGAACTTCTTCAGTCTGAAATATTTCGTGGAAAAATTGCAGATTTTCATCTGTTTCTGCAGAAACCTGAATCGAATTCACTATGGAAATGTCTTGGTTGCAAACACTAACATTTTCTCATTTTATAACATTAATATAAAGCTTTCTTGAGAATACTGTGATCTCCATTCTCATATACCTCCGTTTCCATTCCACTTTGTCAGCTCGAAGTCGATGGGTTAGCGGTTACACTACCTATTAAATCAATTATTGCATCTTCTTCATCAATTATTTCATATTCTCAAGGTTCTCAAGAAGTTGGGTGTTAGGTTCTGTTGGGTCATTCTTCCTTCGTTACAATTTTCGAATATATGAACACTTTTAAATTTCTGAAATCAATGACATTTTCATAAATATTGAAGTATTTATAATGAAATTAGAACTAAGCTCTCTCCTTTCTTTTAATAACAACAAACATTTGATTTGTGCGTTTAATAGCACAAAACTGATATGTGCAATATATATGAAGTTATATCAACTCCATCCTGGCATTCTTTTCTCGTGAAGATATATTATTCGCCGTATTATATACGAGTATACAAGCCGTTGTAATTCAATTGGTTGGGGAAGAATAAGAAGCAATTCTTACGTATGGAAGTTCTTACAAGAGAAACTCTAATGAGGGTAATTTATTATTTCCAAAAGGAACACGTGAGATACGAGAAACGAAAATTAAACGTTTCCTGGCTTTACCAATGTAGTTAATAAATTCTCCCCAAAAGTTGTCTCAGCTTCCCTCTGAAGGCTAACGGGTTCTTTGTCTTCCACTTAACGTGACTGACAGAATTCTGTACATGTTCTGATTCTGTAATTCGGTACTCAGTGTAATTTATAGACAATGTTAAAATTATACATTCTAAAAGGGCTTACCTGAAGCGCTAAATTCACTAATTATTTCCCTTTCTTCTTATTCAATCCCAGTGGGAGTTCTGCCCATAAATCTTATCGAAACAGAGTTTTCTACCGAATATCTACGCGTTCAGATTCCGATAGGCCGGATACTATTATTAGGAGCTCAAAATCTTTTCCTGCGCCCTTAATAAAGCGTAGGTATTTTCCTCGATTACTCGAAAATGCCAGAGTCCTAACCAAAAATTAGATATCACTAGGTGTTAGTGTAGTCTGCTCAAAAACGGAGAGGAATATCAACATTATTGAAAGTAAAAACATTATATTACAATTTTAAGTAACTTTAATGACTGGAGTGAAGTATATCTGAGATAAAATAACTGAAGTAGCACAAAAATAAAAATGAATTGAAAGAGTTCTGCTATCCCAATGTTTTCAATCAAGAATTTTGTCAAGAATGATACAAATTAAATCTCAAAATGCTTTAAGAAAAACCGATACTATAATGAAAACATACCATCAATAACAAATTGTTATTATCGGTATAGCGTTCAACATTATTCATTACTTCCCAGTACAGTTTATGTATTGTAAATCGTCAATCCTTGTTATGTGCTTTTACTTATTTTCTTGATTGTTACTAGGATCATGTGTATTAGTAATTTTCCTTAGTAACTTATGTCAAAGATGTTCTAACGGTTTTATTTATGTCTGGGGACTGTGCAGAACACTGTAACGAATGTGTTACTATTCAGCACCTGCAATAGACACGGAGTATCATGTAGAGAATTCTTCTGTATATAGCACGAGAATTATCCTAAAACTACCTGACCCACCTTCAGCTCTGAAGAAAAAATGCGGAATATAAATAAATTATGGGGACGTGTTTGGAATCGAGTGTATGGAAAAACACAAATGAAATATTGCTATAAATGGTTCTGAGATCTATAGATAGCGACCCACAACTAGGAGAGAATCGTTTTTGGTTTTGATCCCGAATCACGCCTCAAAACTACGTAGCGCACCATACAGTGACACGTTCAGCAAGCAAAGGCGTCTCAACAAAAGCTTTTGAAAATTCCGGAGCCCAAATGCAGCAATTTCGTTTGTTGACATATCCAGAAAACTGAAAAAATGGATGATCGGCTTCAAGTGATCCACCAATCGCATTTTTTTCTTCATAGAGAAATACAGAAATTAGTAAAAAATTCCACCAGGTAATTTGTTAAAAGTACAGGAAGCGATTTCTAGATCTCATAATTTTCCATAATCTGATATCTAGTTGAAACATTCATTATATTGGCATTTTTAAAATCAGGATTTTTTTTTCAGATCTCCCCATTTACCCTAATTTTGTTTCAATTCCCCCCACCCGTTGCAACAGCTTTTTCTCGATCACTTTGTAAATTCAAATTCTCTCATACAATAAAATGAAACATTTCCAATCTAAGTCGGAAAAAAATGGTCATGAAAATATTTTTTTCTCTAATATTATTTTTCCTTTATTGAGATACACAGAAATTGGAAAAAATTACCCTAGGAAATTTATTACAAATACCGAAATCGCTTTTCAGATGTATTATTTTCTCTTTAGTACGAGCTTTCATAGAAATGCCATTTTGGAGATAGTTTGCGATAAAATTCATACACGATCGCCAGTTCCAAGGGCTTTTCCTCGATTACTCATTCAAATCCAAATTCTCTCCTATACAAAAAAAAAAATCTATTTTTCATTCCGAATCTTTGAATCAAAACTAAAGATATTCGGACCTACATGCAATCACAGATTATCACAGTTGAATCTGAATAAGCCTCTAAATCAAGCTCCAAGATCATGTAAAAGTCATTTTGGCGCAACGAACTTTCAGATGTTACGTAAAATTTTGTGTCATTTTGACTTTCTTATCAGAAACACTTTCACCTTTGGAAAATCACAAATAAATCTATCAGAATTTCTAAATTCCCAAGGCCCCTTAAGGTCGTTTTGAGGTAACAAAAATTGTACTAAATGCAGATTTTTGAAACCTTTCGATTTTCTTAGTCAAAATTGAACGTTCTGAATTTTAAGATATAGAATTTCTTCCGAATAACTATCACAGGATGATTTCTAGAACATTCCGATGTCACCATCACATGACCTCAATATATCGAATAATTTTTTTTTGAAACATTCTTCTCAGTATGACATCACTTTTAAATTAATATTTTATTGTTTCGATGAGATCTTCGAACAAAAATGAATTCATTGGATTAATTTTCGAAGATTCTAGAGCTGATGTCATAAAAACTAATTGTCAAAACTGTTATGATGTTCCGAGTTGCTGCTATTGACAGATCTTGATGGAAAACCTTTTATTTATTCTTCTTCCTCATTTTTTCACCTTTCCATTAATTCAACTTTTCAAACTGAACATGATACTAACAATTTTCAAACTGTGCTGCAAGAAATTTCGCGATACAATGCAGTTGAACACGAAATGAATATTATTAACTGGTGAATCGATAGAGTAAACAGAATAAGGTTTAAGTAGATTTACCTGTGATTTTTTTGAGGTAAGTAAATGATTCTAAAACGGGACTTAGAAGAAAACGGAATGTCGCATCAAATCCTTGACTTACCTCCTCTGAATCGAAAATTAGTCATTTAAGGGAATTTATCATAAATAAAGGAATTGGATTTCAGATTTCCTCTTTTGCCTAACTTTACTTCTCAAGCATTTAAATGTCATTCTTGGGGATATTGTGAGGTCATCCACAATTGAATTGATACAAGATCGCCCGTCTTACCAGCTTCTCCTGTATAATTCAAAACTGAAGTCATTCAGAGCAACACCAGTTCACTTGAAATCACAGCTGTTTCTATCAAATCCTCTGAATGTGACTCCAAGAGCATACAGGTCATTTTGAGACCAAATTCAACAACTTGGTGTCCTTTCACTTCTCTTATCAGAAATATTTCAATCTTGAGAAAATCCCAGATGAATCTATCAAAACTTCTGCAAATTTTTGTGATCCTACGATTTTCATCATCAAAAATTAAATGTTAAATATTCTAAAACATATAAATACTTTCAAATAACCATTTAAAGGTGATTTTAAGTTCATTCCAATGTCACCATCGGATGTTTTTTGTCTCAAACGATTTTCTCTAGATAGGTTAGTATCTGAAATATTCATCAAGGTCGATTAAAATGACTCACCCCAATATACAAATTTTTTCACAAGTCACATATCATATCACTTATTCAAGTTTTACATTATTTATTGTACTTAATAAACAAATAATTAACCTCACGCGTAGAATATGCGGTAATAGCAGTGTCCCCTCGGGAACTTCATCAATCGATATAGAAAACCCTATACGAGGGCGAATTGAAAAGTCAAGTAAGAGTTGAAGACGTACTTTTTCTGAGTGTCGTTTATTTTTCAATAAAAACCCTTTTTATGCAATTTCTCAGAGAGGATTCTCAAGATTTTTGGTGTGTCGGAATTAGTTATTTTGAATGGAATGGCCTGTATATTACCCAGTTTTTCGATTCTAGATTGAATTTCAAACCAGTTTGTGTTTATGGTACTTCTACATAAGCGAAGACGCGCCTTCAGTCAGGTGTGCTTGTATTTCAAAAATCAAGAAAGTTCAATATTAACAATCCTTTTTTCTGATGTAAAACAACAAACAAATTTGAGATGTTGGGGTTTTGTTTATTTTCTAATAGAAAAATTAATTTTTCGTGGACATTCATTATTCTTGACTTCCTTCTGTACAAGTAATATTGAAAAGAAAAGTTGTTTCTATGTCGAAAAATATATTAATACACTCCCACAAAAATTGTCGCCATACTTTAACGACAATACTATATAAACTTTTACGTTGGCCATTCAAGAGTAGCTTGGTAACTTTCAGAAGTGTAAAATAAGAAGATATCATTCAAAAGAGATGAGTTTATGATGGAAAATATCAACAATTTCCGAGAAAAATCAAAAAATTCTACCATCTTCAAACATTCACGATGAGACCAATCAACTTAAATCGAGTGGTTACTAATCATTTTCAAAATAGAGTGTTTCCTCCCCGGGCCCTAATTACTGCCAGTATACGTCTCGGAAGACCGTCAAACAAATTTTGGATGTACTCTTCAGAAATTGAGTTCCAAATTTCAGTAGATTTTCTAGTTGTTGTAGTATTCTACAAGGCATCCTAAATTGCTGAATTTGCCACCCCATGTTGTCCCAAACAAAAATTCTGTAACTACTCTAGCTGCATGAGGCCGAGCATTATCATGCATATAAATAAAGTTCTCGCCAAAGGGTACAATATGGGGTTCAAGGATACCTGTGATGTATCTGGCCGCTGTCATTCTTCCATTATTCACTAGGACTAACTCAGTTCGACCATGGAGAGAAATGCCTCCCCACACCATTACTGAGCCGCCTCCGAAGTTTTCGGTTAGCCGGATATTGCATTGCTGATACCGTTCCCCGAGTCGTCTGCATACAGGGATGCTTCTATCATTTGATACTAGACAGAACCTAGACTCTTCGGAAGAGAGAACATTCGACCATTCTGAAATACCCCAATTTGCATGTTCCCTCGCAAACTAAAGTCTTGCAACTCGATGCTCTCTGGTGAGACGCGGACCGGTAGAAGCCACCCTTGGTCTAATATCGTCTTCTCTGAGCCTGCACATAACAGTTCGCAATAAAATATGCATATTTCTGAAAAGCGCAAGTTCATTTTGTACCATTCTAGCCGTACAGTGCCGAACTCTTAGTGCAGTTACATGAAGCCAACGATCATCAACTGGTGTTGTTATCCGATTTCTTCCCTGTCCGGCCCTTCTTCCATATTTCCCTGTTTCGTGGTACCGATTAATTGCTCTTGAAATAGTGCTTTGGTTAACATTCAACAAGTTAGCCACGTAACGTTGGCTTCGCCCCTCCTCTAGAAGTGTTACAATTCTGACCACTTCATGATCACTCAAATAGCGCCCAGGACATTCGGCAGCCATAACAATAAATTCAAAGATTCGAAAATCAACAAGAAACACAGAAAACTTGCATTCATTTAGCTTGAAAACTGAAGAGAAACTGAATGAATACTGATAGTCAAATAAACTCATTCTGGTTTCAGACGTGTTTGAAATCATATGGAAATAAATGTTACTACATAGATAAGATTTTTTCTCCTCATATGTCCACAATCATATGTTGGCAAAGAAACTGTGATCGAGCTGCTTAATCGATTGTGGAATTCAGAATACCAGGTGATGCGACAATTTTTGTGGTGTGTGTATTTTCTGGTTTGCAAACGATAACGAAATATCTTACAAACTGTTGTTGTGGCATTGAATCTAGAATAATATTAGAAAGTGCAGTTTACAATTTAGTAAGATTGTGTCGATTTCACATATTATCTGAAGTACCGCCATCTTGAATATAATTTAGCTGAAATACCTGAATCACCTAGAACCATTGATAAGTTTTCAAAATTTTCCAATGTGAACTTTTTCCTTTATCGATCAATAGGGTTCCTTGTGAGACATGCTGTATATCTCACCAATAAACACAGAACTGCAATATCAGATATTTTCCTCGCCAAAGTTGTCTGAGAATTTCCTTTCACTTTTAGCATCTGGTGCTTCACGATAAGTTCGATATGGTATATTTTAAGTTTGGGGATGTGGAAAGATTCCTGATTATTTCCTTTCTGTTGTGTGATATGAGTTATCTGTTTCCTTTCACTGCAACATCATTATGCTTCGAATATGAATTCTTTGAATTCAATGTTGATGATATGTGCTATACAGAATGTCCAGAGAAACTTTCTATCAAGAAAAGCGCATTTATGACAATTTGCTTGAAAATGTCAACACAATTTCCAAAGAGATATATTTTTTCGATTGTTACATTTTCCAGCTCTAGCCTTTTCGGTGGAGGTGATGACAGGCATAATATATCCTGCATCCAATGAAAATGAAGGAATCAGCAAACATATTGTTACCATTTCCACTACGGTATCTCACCATAGATTGCTCTAGGCCTCTCCGAATAAGCGTGTTACCGTATTAACCACGCTTTCTTAATCACGGATCGCCTAGTAGGCCCTTCGACCAGGTTAGGCACAGAACATACTCTGGGCCTACCTGGATCGAAGGTTTAAATATCCGTGCATTTTGGAGACTCCCGGCACTTTCTCTTCAATGACCTCTACGAATACACATTGTCTCAGAAACACCGGCTGCAGCACGCGTTGCCACGAGCCGGCTTTCCGTACCCACGCCATATTGCCAAACCGCCGTTGTTTACCAACGAACCACGTGTTTTTATTTCATTTTGAATTTACGTTTACAAAGAGTGTTTGTGTTAGCCCTCAGTGTTTTCATCGTGTGTGTGACCGCATCCCGGTAGCAAGTGGAGCCCAACGTGTGCATTAGGGCATTGTTTTCTCCGTTGAGAAAAAGAACCCATTCCGACTGAGTTAGCCGATAAGTATTAATACGAGAATCCAAGTGAAAAATTCCGTTACTTCCGCACACGAGGTGAATCCGACGCACGTGGTAGGACCAACGCGAACAATAACAACGACGCACGTGAATAGTATTCGTCTAATTCATCTACCGCAGAATTAATCCACCACCGCAGCAGCCGTGAATGAAGCATCCGGTTCAAGGACATCACCAAGTGGCGACCAAAGACGAGTGTGTGAGTGTAGTGTTGTAAAACGACCAGTGCGTTAGTGAATCTAGACTCTACCCACAGTCGCAGTTGTTCAACGTATGATGAACTAATCATTTGTCCTATGTGTCTAAGGTTAGTATATTGATTTTTTTCAGTACTATTCTTCTCTTTTCAGGTACTTTTAATATCTAATCAGGTATTTTTAATATCTGTGTGAGTGTAGTGTTGTAAAACGACCAGTGCGTTAGTGAATCTAGACCCTACTCACAGTCGCAGTTGTTCAACGTATGATAAACTAATCATCTGTCCTATGTGTCTAAGGTTAGTATATTGATTTTTTTCAGTACTATTCTTCTCTTTTCAGGTACTTTTAATATCTAAGTTTCATTTGTAATTGACAAATAAAGATACGAAGTAGATGCGTTTCAATCCACCCCTCAGATTTGTTATTGTACATATGTTAGATTTAAATAATTCAAATGGAGCCTTGCACCAAGCTCTCATATTGTAAGTAGCTAGACCATACGACTCGCTTACGTGAGACAAGGTTTTCTGTGGTTTCCCTTGTCATCATCGCGTTGATGCCAAATGGCGCGTAAGATGGTAAGACGGCCACAGACGCACTGCACACAGGGTCGTATTAGATTTAAGTAGGATAACTTGATAAAACTTTTTTTTTTTTCGATTTTCAATGGTATGATGTACACGCATGCACATGTCTTTAATAAAGATACAGCATGGTTTGATTATCCGGTATGGCAATATGGAGGCGCCTAACCGCGATCTCCAGAGGGGGGCCGTGTTACCGTTTCCACTACGGTATCTCACCATAGATCGCTCTAGGCCTCTCCGAATAAGCGTGTTACCGTATTAACCACGCTTCCTTAATCACGGATCGCCTAGTAGGCCCTTCGACCAGGCTAGGCACCGAACATACTCTGGGCCTACCTGGACCGAAGGTTTGAATATCTGTGCATTTTGGAGACTCCCGGCACTTTCTCTTCAACGACCTCTACGAATACACATTGTCTCAGAAAACCGGCTGCAGCACGCGTTGCCACGAGCACTTGAATTGACTACAGCCAAGACAAGAGACGAAATAGGACAAGAAATTGTCCTAAGCTGCAATCCCCATCAGATGTTTCTACCTGCACAAGGGTGTTTGCGCACTCTTGTACACCTTTGTTAAAATGATTACACTGCAAGCGTTTTCTGAGTATGAAGACTATGAAGTAGGGTATACCTGTTTAAATGCCTCGTCGCACAGCACCTCTGAGGCTAATCATTTGTAATTAGTGAACACTAAACAGCTGTGGCCGATTTTGAAAATGCAGACCTTTCTAACCCTTTGTGCAATATATTCTAAGCATGCTTCACCATACTGACGTTGGACGATTGAGTAGGGGTACAATCGTGCGCGAAATTGCTGTAGCATATGGCACCAAAGTCTGGATAACGTTCATGTTTTCATTCAGAGAGTTACTAACTGAAACGAGATCAATTCTGTACTTAAAATAAACACCTCAGAAAAATCTAGGGAACACTTCTGAATATCGATATATCGTATCCAGAACGATCAATATAGATGATTTATTTTTAAAAATGAACACCTGCATCAATTTATCACCAAATTATGTAGAGTGCCGCAACAGATTTCATTTTTTTCTATAAAACACTAAAAATGCAGCAGATGCGACGCTGCTTTATAATCATTTCATGTATTCAGTGTTTGAAATCAATTAGTTGGCACTTTGTTTCTGTTGTATAAAACAAATAAAAGATTCAAGTTTTGTGATTCGACCATGGAAAGACGACATTTGACTAGAGAAGAGATGTTACGAGCCGTTGGCATGCTTCAAGCTGGGAGCTCACAACGGGAAGTATCCAGGGTTCTAGGAAGTAGCCCAAGTCTCATAAACCGTTTATGGTCGCGTTTCAATGAAACAGGTAGCGTAGAAGAACGTCATACAGGTCGTTTCAGGATAACTACAGTCGCCTAAGACCGATTTTTGGTTTTACAAGCCAGAAGAGATCGTACTACCACAGCATCTCAATTAACTCAAGAGCTATCACAAGTTCCAGCATGCTCGAGAAGTTGTTAGACAGGGAGGCGGATCAGTGATCTTTTGGGGAAGTATACGCCTTGGTGGAAGACCTGACCTCGTTTTCATACAAAACAACCTCACTGGAAATTCTTACGCAAATGAGATAGTTTTACCTGTAGTGGTACTGTATCTTCAAACAATGGGTCCAAATCCACTCTTCCAACAAGATAATGCCCCTCCTCATTGTGCAAGAGTTGTCTTGAACGTTCTTGAAGAGAATGATATCGATCTTCTACCATGGCCATCCTGCTCCCCAGATCTGAATCCCATCGAGCATGTGTGGGACACCCTAAAAAGAAATCTCCTCAAAATGTCTTCCATCATGAACGCGACGATCCCAAAGTGTCATCAATAACAGAGGTGGACCTTCTGGGTACTGAAAAATATAAGTGCTTCCATATCGTTCCGAAAATATTAGTTTTCGAAACGAAATGATTTCGAAAGATTTCTATAAATTCGAATCATCAGATTCATATTTAAAAGATATTGGTAAGTGTTCCCTAGACTTTTTTGAGGTGTTTACATTTCATAACAAAACAGTGAGAGTAATCTAACACGAGATTCATCACAGAATGAAACATTGGGCTTCAAGTCCCTATTCTACAGGATTTTGAGCTTATTCTAATCGAGCTGAGCAACGCCTTCAAGGTCTTGAAGGAAACTATTGCCAACAGTTGTTGAAATATTCAGGTTACGCATTTTAGCAACTTCATTCTGTGTTGCCCCACATCCCAATATTCCAACTGCTGTGTTCAATACTTTTACAACTGATAACATATGATTTAATATGTGACTCAATATTGTTCAAATTCACGTAGATCATTTTTCAAAAGTTGTCCCTTTCAATAGTCGTGCTCCGAACTAATTGAATGATGAAGTGATAGTTTCATTAGTTGAATACGAGCAAAAACATGATTAACCTGATTGTGTTACAAAACTGGGAGCTTCGAGTTTTGAAATCATTGTTCCGAATTGGGTCAAGTACCTTCAATTCATAAATATAATCATTTTGGGATATTGGATTGAGCACTCGAGGCTGCCATTTGATAAAATATTTGTTCCCTCCTATCAACTGTTTCAAAATATTAAATTAGCGCGTAAGCAGAGCTGAAAAGGAAAAATAAATGATTCGACCCTCGCAAAAAGCTACTGGATTCAGGGAAATGGCCACCGTATATCAAATTATCCCCCTTAATTCTGAAGCAACGTAGTTAAGGTTAATTAATCCTTTTCCTGGCTTCTGCTTTCAGCCACTTGAATTTCTGCCAAATTCCTGAGTTTCAATTTTTTTAATGTCGCGCGTTTTTTCTGCCAAATAAATGAATTGTCCTTTGCTACAAACTGAATGTTTTATCGATGTGGAAACATTCCACGTTGTTTATAAAGAATGGATGCTATTGCTCACGTCCTCTTCTACCGAAATGAATTGTGCCATCTCGTTCATTCTGATGCTTATACTAGACTGTTTGGATTTCATCAGTGGCAGTTTTCTAACGTAAATATCACATGCCAATTATCAAGCATGTGTCAATGAAATTATTTTAATGCATTTCGGTGGATATTCAGTTTGGTATCAGGTAATTAAAAAAGAGAGATGGAAATACTTCTTTTGGCGTTCACAATGTTTCTACTTTTGCAGTTAAATATACATACCATTACCTGTAGGTATGAATATGGTAATTAAGATCATCCCAATAGAGAGACTTTACAATTCATCCAAAGTAACGGAGAATAAAATATATTAGCTATACAGGGTATTTCCACGAGGATTTGACCAATAATAAAAACAAGTAATGTGTTTTTAAGAATTTTAATAATTGTGATTCGTAACGCGTTTCACTACACCATAGCTTCTTCAGACGAATGAATGTACAGAAAATAAGAATGAGAATATAAATAAAAATGTTCTTAAGTAATTAAAAGCTTGGGATGCTCCTTCTTAAGTGGATATTGATGACAGGTATATCCAATAAAATTAAGGAACAGATTGCTCAATGAAGAGATTCACTAGAGGTGAAGGGCTTAAATCGACTTGTTCATTGATGAGTCTAACTGAGTGCTTGTGTTTGTTAATTTCTAAAGTTTCCCACAGATCTACCTTCCAATATTTATTATCTGTAGGCAAAATTTCAAACTGTTGGTCGAAAGAGTGATTATTTTCTAGGAGATGATTCGCGTAATTTGAATCTGATTTTTCATTTGAAAACTGCGTTTATGTTCCGATATTCTAATATTAAAACTTCTATGTGGTCTACCAATGTAGAAATTATCACAATTGTTGCAATTAAATCTATAAACACCTGATTTATTGTTTTAATCTGATTTGATTTTATTATTTTTTATATATTTGCCTAAACTATTATTAGTTTGGAAGCTATGTTCAAATTATTGCTACTCAAGAATGATTTCAGTTTCTCACTTGTAATGCCAACGTAGGTTAAGGTGTTGAATTTTGTTTCAATTTGTCGACAGAGTAAACTTCATTCAATGCGAATCTACTTCGTTTTCTATTTAAAATATTATTTATTAGTTTGGGATTGTAACTATTATTTTTGGATATTTGTTTAATAAAATTTAATTCTTTGTTGAAATTTTCTGGTGATAACGGGATGTTAATCAATCTATGAATAAAACTGTTGAGTGCTGATATTTTATGTTGATACGGATGACACGACGAGTTATGTATTATAATATCTGTATGTGACGGCTTATGCTAAACTGCGAAAACATGTTTTCCATTCTCATTCGAAATTGTTACGTCTAAGAAATTTATTGAATTATTGCTTTCTTTTTCGGTTGTGAATCCAATTTTCGGATGTAATGAATTTATATGATTTTCGATAATTTTTAACTGTCTATCTGATCCTATGAAGCAAATAATGATATCGTCTACATAGCGATACCAGTATAAACAATATTTACCAAGTGGATAATTATGAATTAGTTTCTCTAAATTATTCATGAATATTTCTGCTAACAAAGGACTTGCCCATAATCAAGCCGTCTTTACTAGTAAAATATTTGTTATTGAAGAAGAAATGATTTTAATCTAAACAAATTTGTAATAATGAAAGAATATCTGGTTTAATGATCGTCTTGACATGATTCTTTTCTAATAATTCTTCAACTAAGTAATACGTATCTTTCGGAGGAATGTTGAAAAATAGATTCTTAACGTCGAAAGAAAGAAGTTGGGAATAAGGTGGTACATTTGATATTGGCAATAGTTCGTATGAATTTTTGACCGAAAATTTAGATTTAAAATTGCAATGTTTTATCAGCAAGTCGTTAAGGAATTTTGAAAGTTTTAAAAAAGGTGCCGTTACATAAGAAACAACAGGTCTAATGGGGTAATTAAGTTTATGAAGTTTTATCAACGAATATAATTCGGGGGATTGTGGATTGATGTTAATGAATTTATATCTTTCGTGGTCTGTAATTAATAATTTTGTTGTCGAAATAACGTTTTTAAGAGAATTTGACCCCCTATTACTAAGAAGGTAGTCTGAGTAATGACAAAGATTGACTTTTGTTTGAAGATGTTCCAATGTTTATGCAGACCTTGAGTATGTCACATCCTCAACTACCTACAAAATAATCATAAGCAATACGGTCGAGTGGCACATCCCTAAGAAGATATTCTGATTATTTAAACTGATTCATAATCTTTTTCAGTTAAATTTATGATACATGATATTCCATAAGAAACATTTCTTCATATAATATTTGAACAACGCTTTTAACCCGGTGTATTTTGAATAAATGATAGTACAGATTGATATTACTATCAAGACAGGTATTTTCTCCAACCCTCAGCATCCCCAGACTTGTGAACTTCAATCGCAAAGAGTATCATGTGATATATTAGGAAAATATCTTATTGCTCTGAACGAATTTCTTCAACACTTCGTGTTTGGTGCTATACAGAGTGTTACAATAGCGATATATATTCCATAAGGTAGCTTGGTACGACGGATCAATTGATTCAGATTCATTATATGGTATTCTTCAATTTGTTTTGTTACTGGAACTAGAAACTTCTAGGAGATGGTCTAGAAAGACTTCAATTCGAAGAAGATCCATCTGCGCCATCTCTTTGGCACAGTGGGAAGAGATCTTTTGCTGGTTTGATTCAGGTGTTGTTTTTGTTCCTAGACATGCCTATAAAATATCTGTTTCTATGACGGCAATACATTCATGATCAATAGAGAGGTGAATAGATACAATTGTCGATACTGGGACACCTGGAACCTTACTTGTACAGAAAAATACATACAAAACCCCACAGTAATTGAATGTTTGGGCAGAATTCTAAGGGATCCATCTTGCACGACCGTTCTTCATAGAGAATAATCTCCATGGAGATGGTTATCTATAACTTCTAGAAGAATTAATGTAATCCAGAATTATTGTAAGTTTAGAAAACGATCTCGTCAGAAGAGCAATTGCATTGCCAATAAAAATTTGCTCTCGATATTTTAGTGCAAGAATATTCAGACAATAATTTTCCAGGAAAGTGAATCGTCTGGAGGGAACCAACTGAGTGACCAGCAAGGTCACATGATTATAAACCCAATATTTTTTAAGGGATCGAAAATACCGTACGCGCCTAGAGACTTTGGACGAGCTCCAAAGGAAAGTTGAGACAGGCTGCCGAGTATTAACACTTAATGTCTTCGAAAACGTAAGAAGGGAATTCAAGAACCGTTTATACCATTCTTCATAAAATTTTTGGGTTTGCCGACGGTTGCACCGCGGTTTTCTCAATATCTAGCCGACGTCTAAGGGAGTCACATCGATAACGATGCCAACAGAGATAGTCTCTGAATAAAGATTTGAATAATAAATCAGACTGGAGCCGGTTGAACTTGGTCAATTTTAACGCGAACATGAGGCAATTAACAACATTCTCCAAAAAGGTGACTGCTGGAGAACCTCTTTTAATCATGCAAGAACATCGAATTTCCTCAGAACTGAACATGCATTTACTCGGCATGACAGTCAACACCGGACTTCCAAAGAAAAACAAAACTTGCGGACAGTCCAACTAGCACCGCCACTAACATTCTCCTAAACAAATTCTTTAGTTTTCAGAGAGCTAGTGAGCTGTGGAACTCACTTCCATCGAACATCACTTATCTGTTCATAATGTTCCGTCCTTAATAAAAAATTTTCTGTAGTTCTTTGTAGCGATCACTTGGTCTTGAATGGCCATAAGGAATCCTTCTGTTTCCGCGAATAATTTTCCTTTCATTAAACATTTGTTGGAGGTTTCTTTGTCGATGTGTGGTTGGTTAACCTCATGGTGATGTCGTTCATGCAATTCTTTTCTTGACCATTGCTCTTGTTTTGCAGTATCTGATGGGAACGGTAGATTAAGCAGGTCATCTCTGGTAGCAAGATTTGGAGGTGTATATCCCTTATCAGCCAACGATACCACTCTATTTAGGTCAGAAGTGAGAGCTTTTGCAGAGAAAAATTTTCTGAGATTTTTTGTCTGTTCGGTGTGTAAATCTACAACATTTATTAATCCACGTCCTCCTTCTTTCCGCTTCAAAAGTGTTCGTATCACAGACGATTTTGAATGATGATTGTTGTACTTCGTCAGCATCGTTCGGGACTGCCTTTGAATATCATCCAGTTCTGTCTTAGACCATCTGATTGTTCCAAATGAGTAAAGCAACACTGGAATGGCAAAGGCGTTAATTGCCTTGAGTAGATTCCCCGAGTTCAACATTGATCTCAGCACAGTCTTCAGACGCTGACTGTATTCTGAACGAATCTTCTCCTTTGATTGTTTTTGGTATAGCAATCTGGCTTGTTGGTATCCTAGATATTTGCATGTTTCGCCATCCTTCATGCACTGTATAATATCACCGTTTGGAATTTGTGTTTCACCATCTATGACTTCCCCTCTCTGAATATTCAGGGTCTTATATTTTTCAATCACGAATTTCATATGCCGAGAACTTACTGACAGTTTTCAGCAGATCATCCAATTGCTTCTTGTTCGAAGCATATAATTTGATGTCATCCATATACAGCAGGTGGGAGATTGTATGATAGTTCCTATCTGTTTTTATCCTAAATCCGTATCCTGTTCTATTGAGTATTGAGGACAATGGATTCACAGCTAAACAGAACCATAGTGGACTCATTATTATATTATTCGTCACCATTCTGTCAGTGATAATAGGCCTATCGTAGTATAATCTGATAGAGTCATTTTCCAATACGGGCGCCGGTTGATACTTGTAATATGGCTGGAATGTATTCAGAAGTCCGTACTTGTGTGCAAGTTTCTGATGGATAATGTTGCACACTTGATTATGCCTGTGAAGATAGTTTGTATTGGCCAGTTGTTCGCATCCGGACGTAATATGCTGTATCGTCTCCGATCTTATATGGCATTTTCTGCACCTATCTGTTTGTAATGTTCCGTCCTTCATTATAAATTTTTTGTAGTTGTTTGTAGCGATCACTTGGTCTTGGATGGCCATAAGGAATCCCTCTGTTTCCGCGAATAATTCTCCTTTCATCAACCATTTGTTGGAGGCTTCTTTGTCGATGTGCGGTTGATTAATCTCATGGTGATGTCGTCCATGCAATTCCTTTCTTGACCATTGCTCTTGTTTTTCAGTATCTGATAGGATTGGTAGATTTAGCAGGTCATCTCTGGTAGCAAGATTTAGAGGTGTATATCCCTTATCATCCAACGATACCACTCTATGTAGGTCAGAAGTGAGAGCTTTTGCTGAGAAGAATTCTCTGAGATTTTTTATCTGTTCGGTGTGTAAATTGACTACATCTATCAATCCGCGTCCTCCTTCTTTCCGCTTCAAAGTTGTTCGTATCACAGACGATTTTGGATGATGGTTGTTGTACTTTGTTAGCATCGTTCGGGTCTGCCTTTGAATATCATCCAGTTCTGTCTTAGTCCATCTGATTATTCCAAATGAGTAAAGTAACACTGGAATGGCGTAGGTGTTAATTGCCTTGACTAAATTCCCCGAGTTCAACATCGATTTCAGCACAGACTTCAGACGCTGACTGTATTCTGAACGAATCTTCTCCTTTGATTGTTTTTGGTCTAGTAATCTGGCTTGTTGGTATCCTAGATATTTGTATGTTTCGCCATCTCTCATGCACTGTATAATATCACCGTTTGGAAGTTGTGTTTCACCATCTATGACTTTCCCTCTTTGAATGTTCAGGGTCTTACATTTTTCAATCCCGAATTTCATATGAACATCTGCCGAGAACTCACTGACAGTTTTCTGCAAATCATCCAATTGCTTCTTGTTCGAAGCATATAATTTGATGTCATCCATATACAGCAGGTGGGAGATTGTATGATAATTCCTTTCTGCTTTTATCCTAAATCCGTATCCAGTTCTATTGAGCATTGAGGACAATGGGTTCATTGCCAAACAGAACCATAGTGGACTCAAAGAGTCTCCTTGAAAAATTCCACGACGTATGGGTATCTCGTCGGTTTTAATTGATTTATTGTTCATGTTGACCTGCAGAGACGTGCGCCAGTGTGTCATTGTTGTCTTCAAGAACTCTACCGGGGCTGGGTGAATTTTGTATATCTGCAATACTTCAACAAGCCAAGAATGGGCAGTACTATCGAATGCCTTCAGATAATCGAGAAAAGCTGAATTTATTATTTTTATTATTATTATTATTATTATCTCTCTCAAATTAACATGCTAAAACAGGTTCTCCAATACTGATACCAATCTGTACTACCATATATCTAAAATATATGCCTCGGGGTTGATCTGACATGATCGAAGTAGACATAAGCAGTATTCTCACTAGAAACAAAAATCACCCTGTTTCAGCTTTTTCTGCTAACACTGCCTTCATCTGACTTAAAAGGAGTCAAATTTTGGATTGGGCACGCTGAATTTAAATGCCATTACAACGCTATCCATCTATCCTTCCAATATGGTGCTTCAGCTCAATTCACCGTGATTTAAATTTATTCCAATGTATAAATGCTAAAGGTACAAAATTGAAAATATTTGTGTTGCCTCTTATAGTCATCGATTTCCGAATATGAAACAATTGGACTATTACATCCGAGAAAAGTGACTATAAACATAGGCACATAAGTGCCAATCGATTTAAAAACGTGCAAGCAAAAGCATCAATTTTACATAATTTCATATTGTTTACAGGAAATTTTCCTGTCTACGCTTTCTGAAACGTTTCATAAATTTATGTCCGTTATTTAAAAATATGCGAAGAACAAAAGAATCGGATTTACTTTCGTACTCGTAAAAATATAAACAATACTGAAATTTAATCATAGTTCATTCTCTCCCGTTCTGAAATATACACTTCTACGCTTTGTTTCCTCGCTTATAATAAAAAGAGATATGTTTATAAATCTGAATTCTTTTGTACCCATTTCCGTTAACTATTCCCAATAGTATGTATATGAAAAGTAATCCTTTGTTATCGCTATTTGCGCTGGTGTTGAAACGTAATCCTTGCTGTCGTGGGTTTGGTACTGCGATTTGTGTAGACAAAGTCATATTTTTCCGTGTTATTTGTAAAACGGGAATTCATTTGTTTTATACGTATGTTTCACAAATTTTCATCATGAATGAATGAAGAGATTTTCTAAAATTTTGTCCATGAGATTTAAGTTACGACTTAATTTGGTTACAAATTATCAACAACTCGAGCATTCATGATCTAAGGATAATCAATCTATGCACAGTTTTGAGCAGTATGTTCCAATTCTGCTTTGTAGATAACGATTATATGGATAACTCAGGTGCTAAAGAAATAATATTATCTGTTTTTCAATACATTATCACAAAGATGTAGCCTATATAATATTTGTTTCGTTGGTAGTGTTTTAAGAGTTTCAGATTTCATTAATCATGCCTTGTTATCATTTGTGCAAAAATGATGAATTGCGGGTATGCTTGAAGCAGATCTTCTTCAATCCCGAGTCACCGAAGCTATAGAAACCACTATAAGAGTCTCTTTGCTATCTTGTTATCGTGTGACCGTTATAGCGGTCCTTATGTTTTCGGTGCTTTAATATGGATACAGGTTCTTTAATTCGATTTTTTTGAATGACGCTTATTGGTCGTATCTGACATTTTAAAATTAAAAGAACATAAAAGAAAAATAAGACAAACGATCACGAAAAATTTTTCATGAAGGAATTTACAACAGGTTAGGTTTTTTGTCGTTTATGACACGTTAACGAGCACTTGTTCCCAATTCGACTACTCTCATTCCCCTCCTGCCTGACATTCTCAAGGGAACGCCACGCAACTCGTTCGAGTTAGTTCCGCTTCGGCCGTAAGCGAGATTGAACGTCGAGATTGGTTTTGTTTTCGTCGCTTATCGTGTTAGTATGTAGTCAAAAACTGGAGAAAGTAGATCTGTTTTTACAAGAATGAAATGAATATTTGGGTAGATGGTCAAATGATGTCTAATTTGAGTGCAACGAAGTTGCCATCAACCAAATAAGTGTTGCAATTGTTTTTTTACAACAGAAACGAAAACAATAACGGTATTCGTGATTCTACTACTTCGACTGCTTGCCACGTCTTGGCAAAATGAAAAAAAGCTGCAGTATCGACCAGGTTGAAGAGAGATGTGATCGCTAAAGTGAAACATGACTTCAAAGAGTGGCAGAATCTTAAAAAGAGTAAAGAAAAACGTTCGTAGGCAATAAGACGAAAAGATAAGCTTTGGCAGAAAAATAGACGGATTGTTTGATGTTGCACATGTTAATGCCTTAAATATCATGAAGGTTGAAGGAGATAAGCAGAGAGAGAAGAGCCGTAGAAGTCTAATCAGTGGACAAAGCTTATTTATTTAAAGAGGCAAAATTTCAAAAGAAACAAGAATGGCTTGGAAGATTTCACGAGCGTGAAGCAGAACGCATCAACTCATTTAAAACACAACTTTTACTTTCATAGTCCACAACTACTAGCACAGAATCAGACCAAGCATTTTATCTAAAATTGTGATTGACAGTCCTTCTATGGCTAACTTACCGAGGTAGAGTAGAGTTGGTAGAAAGTCATTTAGCTTCTAGTCTAGCTGCCAAATTAGGTGATAGGAAAGCTGAGATTGTAATCACATTTACACGAAATGTGTAGGCTCTGACCTCATGGAATTTAATATCAACAGATCATTCATTCGTCGTCTGCGCCAAAAGCATCGTAAAGTCATTAGAACGTGTAAACTAATTTGCCTTTGACTTTTCACTGAGATAGACAACTACTCGAAGATATCACTGGACATAAAACTGTGAACCGTCTTTCTATTTTGGCATCAGAGCAAGAAATTGATCAGCTAGTATTAGTCCCAAAACTTGACCGTGGACCAGGAGATGCGAGTGCTTTAGCTGTCTATAATACACTTTGCAAAGGGGATTGCGAAATAAAGTAAAGTGCAAGTGCTTTGATACAACGGCAGTCATATTGAGACTAAGAAACGGAGTATGCATACTACTGGAGCGAAAAAATGGAGAAAGATATGCGTTGGCTTTCATGTCGCCCTCATATGCTAGAGATAATCTTTATAAGTTGTCGTGAGCACAGCACTATGTTCTTCAAGTAAGCCTGATATTTTAGTCTTCGAAAAATGTACGAACTACTGGAGCAAAATTGACCAGACCGACTGAAAAAAGGTAAAATCTAATTCTCATTCGATCAAAATCAACGTAAGCAGTATCAGCCTCTAGATAATTATAAAGAGCTACTCAACCTCATCATTCTTGACCTAGGAGGAGTTGCTGAGAAACGAATATTATTTAAAATGTCGGCAGTCCTGCTGGATGGCAAAAGCTGTGTATTGCTTGAAAACATTCTTATTTGAACAACAGTTCAAACTGAAGAACAAAAAGAAATTAAATACTGGTGTCAAGCTTCTGTTGCTTTGTCAGCGACCAGAAATGA
The DNA here is from genome assembly GCA_013387265.2 of Cryptolaemus montrouzieri. Lineage (NCBI taxonomy): Eukaryota > Metazoa > Arthropoda > Insecta > Coleoptera > Coccinellidae > Cryptolaemus > Cryptolaemus montrouzieri. The sequence continues at coordinate 56,104,790 of JABFTP020000001.1, forward strand.
CTTGCAGCTATTAAAAGTACTGATTTAATTCGAAAATATAAATCCAAAATTGCTTTGAATAAAATTATGGGACATTTGCAATTTTTGATCACGAAATTGCTTTAGATACCGAACAAAAACTGGTACAGGCATTAGATAACGAAATTCCCCATTTCTCTCCGAAGCGAATAAGAAGAATTCAATAAGTTCACCACCAATAATGAAGAGCATAAGCAATATCCACATATGTTCGATTGTCAAAGAATTGAGAACAAAATATTCCGACTCTAAAAATCAACCATTGTTGGGTAATTTTGTGTGTTTTTGTTCAAATTTGGCTATATTAATAGTTTGTATAAAAAAAGATAACAAAAGTCTCAGTTTTTAATTTCCCGTTTTAAAAATGTAACCTAACCTAAACATTAATAATAAATTCTAAAAAAAAGACTCACAACACCAGCAGTTCATTATGTACAGTTGACATCTTGAAGGAATCGTTCATTACCTTTGCTTCAGCAGCTACAGGGGTTGAGGGTTTCGACGATCTTCAAAAGATTAGGTGGCCTTAGAGGTGTTAACCCTTAAACAGAGGCAATCGCGCGTATCGTGTTTAGTGTGAACAACATGTTCTATGGGACAAAGAAAAGTGGGCTAATGTGCTCTTCAACCATCGTGTCAAGCTTCTGTTTGTACCCACAGTTTAAATGATAAGGATGTGGATATCTTTAGGGAATAGAGCATAGTTTCCAAATGTTAAGGCTTCACAGATTTTGAAGTATTAATACTGCAATTATGTGAAAAAGTGTATGAAGAAAAATGACTACCCCTTTCTTGTGCTTTTTACGCTAGACATTCATTATCACAAACAGATTCAACCTAGCTTTTTTTGTTTTTAAGTTATTTGGAAATTTTTAAAATTTTTCCAATCAATCAAGTGTCAATATCTCGCTTGTTTTTGAAGTTATGTAAAAACGGTTGCGATATTTTACTTATTTACGCATAAACGAACGAAATTTCCTTTTTTCAAGTCAGTTCTTGTTTCATTGAAAACGTTCAACAATCGTAGGAGCTATAGCTTGGGGCGTCCTTCACAGAATACCCGATATCCCGAATTCAACAAGAAAATCAAAATTGTAGAAATATACAGATTGGAGCAAAGTTGATCTGTTGTTATTCCTGGATTCTTAAATCTTCGTACAATTGGATACTCAACTTCATTTCTATTTTCATTTCTACTGAAGATAGATATATTGTGGCAACCAAGCTGTGGCAGTGAAAATAATAAAGGGTGTTTTATAATAGCGAGCTCTCACTCGTTCTATATGGAAATGTTGTCATGACATGCTTCGTTTAAACCGTAAAATAACACAAGTGATGCCACACACCGGAACAGGGGCGGGCTGCACATTCAAAAGGGCGAAGAAATAATGCGGTTTGTATGCAAAAAGATTAATTAACCTTTTAAACGTATCTAAGCGCTCTGACGTGCTTTCTTTATGCCTTCTCTTTCTGTGTTTTCACGCGCCGCGATCTCAATTATGTCTCTCACATTTGTTCAAAGTGTTCTGGCGAGTCCCCGAATAAAATGTTATTCTACGATAAAATAGGTTTTTGGTCATAGAGTACTCCCATAACAATAAGAAGATAAAACTATATAGCTGAAGCAAATTTTCATGTTCATTTCGATTGAGTTTTCCATTCTTTTAACTGAAAATAGTTCTTGTTGAAATATGACAAATCGACGCATATTTTCAAATTCATAAATGTTTCATTTTCAAGAAACAGGGTCTTAAAATTTCGAAAGAAGTATTTTTCTGTAGGAATAAAATTTCAAATTCTCGAGATAGCTCGATCAAATTCAAAATTTAGTTGATTTTCTATAGTCTACACAATTGTGAATTTGTCTGTTAAGGTACAGGGTGATATTTTTTTCGGTATCATGACTCATTTATTCTGCCGGTCCTTTATCACTAGTGATCTCATTATTTGAAAACTTTTAACCCCTCATCCAAATCGAAAATTCTTATGTTTCTTGTCATATGTTTATGATAAAACGTCTAAGTATCGCGTAAAATGTAGATTCAATGAAAAGTAATGCTTGGAAAATTATACTTTTACTCAGAAAATAATGCTTTGCAACATTTGCGTAACTTTAGAAATATTCAATTTTTCCCTACGATTATTCGAACATTTTGTTTGTTTGCACAAATAGATATTGAATATAATGACTAGAGACCGAATTTTATGCAATACAAATTCCTTGAACTATGCATGCAAATATGCTTGATTTTATTAATAATGTAATGTACAATCGTTCCAATGTGAACAAACCAATCTGAATAACTCACATGGTTTGATTTTTCTGTGTGAACTTATTGAAACATTTCGATTTTTGATTGGAGGGGTCATTTTATTACAAATTTCGTTTTCCTTACCTACTCTTGGCAGTTGATACCCTTAATGTTCGAATGGGAAAAAAGTATCGAGTCATACTTCCATTCCCTGTGCAACCACATAATTACTCAATTTCCATAATAACATCTGAAGATTGTTTGGAAAAATTCCAGGTTTTCACGAATCCGTTCGATCTCCGTTTGAGGAAAACATTCGATCAAAACCGATTTGGTTGAATGGGAAAAAAATTTTCAACTGTTTCAAACGTTTGTGTATGCTCCTCCCTAACAAATATTAGCCCGAAATTTTTTATAATCTGATCCTCAATAGCAGTCTGCTTTTTGAAATACCATTAATTGAAAAATAACACTTTATGAACTTTTATGATTCTCATGGAAACCTATCATGAAATGAAACATATCATTGAGGTTTCGGTATTTTAATTGTACATTCTTATCGCAAATGTTACAGGTGTCCCCATTTACTTCAATGCAATGGTACAATCGAGATTTGAATGATTACCTAACATTTAGTAAATTTGTGTTACACGCTGACATGGTCGAACAATCCTTTCTAGTAGTTCTCCGAACGATTCATAACTACATCGTAACATAGACTTTAAATTGGAAATGAGCCGACAAGATCAGGCGATCTAGCCGGCCATTCTATGGCGCCTCTCAGACCAATCAAACGACAAGGAAAATGATGGGGCATAGCAGTACCTCCTCATGTTGATACATAACGTTATGTTCAGATAAGTTTATCTTCTTCGATGATCACTATTATAAAAGGATTATTTAAATTCTCTAGCATGTTCGAATATGTTTCGCGATCCAAAATTTTCTGTATGAAAAATGATGCTACCATGTGGTCTTCCGAAATTCCAGCCCAAAAATAAAGGTTTTGTGGTTTTGAGTACCATTCTTCCTCTTTAAATGAGAATTACTGTCACTGCAGTAAGTAATGCTATTATTTGAGTATTCAACGTGTACTTTATGCATACAAACTTAAACAAAATTAATTCCTTTTCAGCATCACCAAGATGTAAATACATAATTGATCTTTAATTCTTTTAGTAGGATAGCATCTTCGATATTCAGGAAATACAACATTTCCATCAGGAAATCCATACAAAAATAAATATCTACGTATTTATTTTTACTAAGAAGAATGAGATGAAAAATTAAAATAGTGATTTTTGGAAAACAGTTGAACAAATTAATTTATCAAAATTGACTGAGACAAACACTGAGCATAAATTAGTTTGCTCTATAGAGATTTGATTTGTAATTTTTGTTGTTGTTATTAATAATTATTGCTATTGTTATCGTTATTACTAGTGTTCGAAGTATTATTCTTACAATGCGTTTTAGAACAATGAAGAGGCAAATATTCATTTTTGGTATAAATTTTCTGATGAAAATGTGGGAGGGGCAGTTTGTGAATATCGAAGACGCTTTCCAATTGGAAGAATTACAGATGCTCGTGTCTTCATTAGAACACATCAGAATTTTCGTAACTTTGGTCTGCGAGCTAATAATGAACAAGGAAGACATCGTGGAAATTACAATCGCCATCACGTACTTCGTATCTTTGATAATAATCCGAGGTTCAGTTCTTGCAAGGTAGCTCTGCGGTTACAAATAACTAAGTCTCAAATTCTACGAACATCACGGGACGACCACATGCAAGAATATCACCTAGAGTAGTCCATCCAGGATTTACATCCTGTAGATTTTGCCAGTACCTTTCAAATTCGACAGAAGAAAACCGTAACTTTTTGCGTAAAATTCTTTGGGCTGATGAATTTTCTCTCACTAGACGTGCAGTAACGAATTACTATAATACCGACGTTTGGGCAGACCAAAATCCTCGATAAATTCGACCTAGATCATTTGAAAAAGAATATTCGGTATATGTTCGGTTACAAGTTTCGATATCAGAGTTCGTGATCCACATTTTCGTCCCCAAATATTAACCGCAGAATTATTTCTTGAATTTCTTACAAACAACTAACATTTTTTATTTAGAAATATGCTGTGACGTGTTAGTACGAACGCCGCTGGTAAAACTAAAAACAATATTTTCGTTGCTAAATATACTCCTGGACGCAGTTAACGACTAAAAATTTGCATTCAAATATCTACAGTTTGGCCACAATTGATAGATTTGATTTTTGTTAACCAATCATGAGCTTGAAGATATACATGGTTTTCTTTGACGAAGCATTTGTCGAATAGAGTTTATATAGCAAATTAACATTATTCTCTATTGCTCTCTAAATTTTCAATTTTTCCGCTATAGAAACTGGACTGGGTATCCCTATTGGCGTATTAGACGTTTATCGAGAACCGGCAGACTACAGTTTCGTTTTTATTAGGACCTCATCAGTGTCGCATATCGCTTCTCAGCATCCTAGCCCACGTTGCTTTTCTCGAAGTCCGATAGCGAGGTTGACGTCTCGGTCCATAGAGGGTGACTCTCGTATGTATGTACGAGATGAGTCCTATCTTGAATCGTTTGGGGTACCCCTATGTAGTTGGTGAGGATACTGAGAAGCGATATGGGACACTGAGGATCTCCTAATTAGGATGAAACTGCAGCGTGCCGTTTCGTTTTTCGGCATCCTACTTGATTGCACTATTGTGGCTCTTGAAGGCTGCGTGCATGGCGGCAGATTTAAAAACTAGATCTTGTCAGGAAGGATTATTCATTGATCTACAGAATTTTGAATAATTCTTCATCTTATTATATATATATATATATATATATATATATATATATATATATATATATATATATATATATATATATATAGGATAGGGCCATAGGAAGAAATCGGAAACAACACCAGTTGATGATCGTTAGCTTCCTTTAACTGCACTAAGAGTTCGACACTGTACGGCTAGAATGCTACAAAATGAAATTGCACCTTCTAGAAATGTGAATATTTTATTGCAAACTGTTAGTAACAGGTTCAAAGAAGACGATATCAGACCAAGGGTGGCTTTTACCGACCCACGTCTCACCTGAGAGCATCGAGTTGCAAGACTTCATTTGCGAGGGAACATGCAGATTGGGGTATTTTAGAATGGTCGTATACAGACGACCTGGGAAACGGTATCAGCAATGCAATATTCGGCCAACCAAAAACTTCGAAGGTGGCTCAGTAATGGTGTGGGGAGGCATTTCTTTCCATGGTTGAACTGAGTTAGTCCTAGTGAATAATGGAAGAATGACATCGGCCAGATACATCGCAGATATCCCTGAACCCCATAATGTACCCTTCGGCTCATTGATTGGCTAAAACTTTTATATGCATGATAATGCTCGACCTCATGCAGCTAGAGTAGTTACAGAATTTCTGCAAAATACCGAAATTTGGAACTCAGTGACTCACGAGTACATTCAAAACTTGTTCAAGACGTATACTGGCAGTAATTAGGGCCCGGGGAGGAAACACTCGATTTTGAATATGATTAGTAACCATTCGATTCTAGTTGACTGGTCTCTTCGCGAATGTTTGATTATGATAGAATTTTTTAATTTTTCATTATTTCGAAAGTTGTTGATATTTTCAATCATAAACTCATTTCTTTCAAATAATTTCTTCTTATTTTACACTTCTGACAGTTACTTGAATGACCAACCTACACGTTTACATAGTATTGTCGTACCAGTAGGGTGATGAGGAAATTTTTGTGGGGAGTGTATTTTGAAATAGAAAAAAAATACTCTATTGAACACGACCAATTTCGCGTATAGTTTGTTTTGAAAAACCACAAATGTATCTTAAAGCTCGAAAATTGTTGGGTGAGACATTTTTTCGAATGCATCCCTGGATTACATTAAAAAACGCCTCAATGAAGTGAAAATATTTTTTACGTAACTTCATCAGTACGCGAGACATGGTCTTTTGCTTAAACCCCGGAAAATCGAAAATTCCAGAATAACTCGACAATAAAAATGATAAATGAAACTGGTTTTCCCCAACAAGGTTTTCTCGAAAATCGAGATCGGGAAAGGGGAAAGGGTGGCATTTTTTTCTATCTGCCATGTTTCACTAAGCTACACCTCAGAACCATCGAATTTAAGTCCTCCTGTACAGTTTCTCACAAAACACTACTGTACAGATGGAACGAATCCATGCGGTTTTTTCTTCTTATAGATTATTATATATGCTCATCTTAAGTTGCAAGTCAAATTATGATAAATAACAAATTAGGCTGAATACTGCTATTTCAGAATTCTTGAAAATTGACTTTACTGTTGAAAGTACACATTAAACTGTTTAATAGTTCTCTTCGAAATATTCGTCTTCATAAACTGTTTACGATACCGGAATTGTACAGTAACACATTTAATGGTTTAGTGGTTTTATTGACACCTTATCGGAGTTTTCAAAACAATTCCAATAACGATATTTTATAGTGCTTGCAGAATGAAATCGCGTTACGAAATTAATTAAAGACCCATAAAGCTGTCGTATCATTGAAAAATGTCCTTCTGAAATCATCTTGAAGAAATACACGTTTTATTAAAGAAAATTCCCAGCATTTTCAGTGACGCAAAGTTATGCGATATTGAGTATGATCTCCCCATGTCATGCAACATCTGAGCACCTCACCTTCCCTTTCATTAATTAAATAATATCATTTCGGGGAGACATCTGGGCTAACTCGCGTCGTTCTTGGCAGAAAAGCAAGAAATGAGTAGGCCATTCAACAACTGTCGTCCCGTTCAAGTTGGCAGAATTATTCTTTATGTTGGTTTCAGCGGCTCATTACCCCGACCCTGCTCGTAGATAGGAGAAGGGTGACGGAGACATAACTCGAGAACGCAGGGATCCGTTATCACGACCTGGAATCTGCCACCGAGCGCGGTCTTTGATGTCTTTTTGTTTCGTTATGCCCACCTGACGTTGATAAGCCAGACGTGAGTTACCCCGTGACTAGGGCGGTGACGCTGAAATAATTCTATGGTAGGGTCGTGGATTATTATTCGCGTATGAAGGAGTATCTACAAAGTTAGAATATTCATCTACTTGAATAGCTGTTAGAACGATGATAAAACCGTATACTAGCATTAATTCACTGCGTGATAATCAAACGAAATTTTCTTCGCCTCTATTTTCATAACTATTTAATTTGTATTTTACGGCACTCAAAATCAGCTTATGGAGTTTGAGCTAATTTGGTCCAGACAAATGTTGCAATTAATAAATACCAACGCAATTCATACAGTCAATATTGTAAACGTTCAAAATGGTGAGATTTCAAGGAAGTTCACTATTTAACAACCTTTTTTATTTCAATTTTCAGCTTCAGTACAACATAATATAACAACAACATTGAACAGTAAGTAATCTACATAAGGTACCTGAAGCATTTAACGCCCTTTTTCTAATAACGCCCAATCTCGCTCACGCACACTTAGAATACACCAAGAGGAACACACTAACCGCGAGCGCTAGCCGCTCCCGCCGCCTTCTTGCCAGTGACCCGATGTGTTTCCGAGACTCCGGTCGCAGACGCCACTGTTTTGAAAAATTTCTCCACAAAACTGTAAGGTTCCAGATGTTCTATTATACATTTTTGTTCGCTTTTATATTTGTCGTGTAGTGTAGGTTGTTTTCCTTATATCTTGTTCATATTTTGAAAATCATTTGTATAGTTCAATGCAAATACTTCCGAATACCAAAACGACAATTCGGGTATTAACGCCCAGTCAAATGACAATTGGACGCTATTACCATACCTGGGCGCTATTGGCATTCCTTACACCAATGAAAAAGTAGTAGATACTTAATTTAAATCTGTAGTAATTTTTTCGAAACAAAAAGTTACTATATGAGAGATTTTGCAATGTGTAGGCACATCGAAGAAAATTATTATTCAAGGAACAATATGCAACCTTTCGTAGAATGTTGAATATCCTTCCTTGAAGGAGCCAGTCTTCCGATCTACTCTTCATAATCAAAGTCAACCGGGGCCACAGAGCAGCGGTACAGCACGGTCAGATGTCACGAATAGGCACAATGGACTGCAGTTTCGATCTCGGTTGACCTCGTCAGCATTGTCTACCCATTCATAACACCAGGCTATGCCGTTACCTACTCATCTCAATTCGTTGGAGAGAACGTAAGCATGCAAATATCACTGCGCCCTCCAAGGAACCGAAACAGAGGCTACCTCACCATCGCCCCGCGAAACGGTGAAAAAAAAGCAGATAAAACAGGAAAACGTAAAGTGGTCACACTAGTTCGATAACATACCGCCATGCGACACTCACGTATCAGATAGAAGCGGCCGTCGAAGGACCAACGCTCCTCATTCCTATGTGGTATACAACCAAGTATACACAATCATCTCAAAACAAAAAGTTACTATATGCGAGATTACGCAATGTGTAGACACATCGAAGAAAACTATTATTCAAGGAACAATATTCAACCTTCCATAGAATGTTAAATATCCTTGCTTGAAGGAGCTAGTCTTCCGATCTACTCTTTATAATCACCGTCAACCGGGGCCACAGAGCAGCGGTACAGTACGGTCAGTGTACCCAATTCACGTCCAGAATCTGAATTCTATATTATCTTAAATTCAGTCATTTTAATATTCTGCCCTTGCCTTTTCTTACAGCAAAGTATTTTGTTAATAAGTATGTACGCATTTTACAGAACACCAAAATGACACCACCTAGCCCGACGAGTAGAAAAAGAGGGAAGCCATGGATAAAAGAAAAAAGATTTCATAATATTTAAAGTACTTAATAGTATATAACAGTGACTGTCATTGTTGGGCATGATTTCCCTACTACCTAAAGGCGCTATTGACCATTATAGTTTAATAACGCCCATTGTATGTTTAAACCAAATATATTTTATATGCATATAAACATTCGCTATGCTTTTATTTTCTATAATTGTTGATGTCAGAACTCAAAGTTCTGTGAAAAATAATTACAATTAAAAGTTTTTCAAGGTACTTTGTGCATGTTAAGAAGTGTCAATGTTTTTATATTGAATGTTGATTTGTTACATTCCTTGATATCTAATAAAGAAATGTATTAATGCCTCTTATGTTTTATTAGATTATTCAAGCACAAAGATTTATTTTACCCGTGTAGCATCCGATTTTGAAGCGGGCGCTAATCAATATAGTATTTTTAATAACGCCCAAATAGAGGGTTTTAATATTACGTTATTAGCGAGGAAGTTTTAAATAATTACACTTCTTAACTATCATCTTTCAATTCAGAAATATATGTTTAATTTTCACAAGAAAAGTTGGGTACATTTCAAAAACATTCATTTAAAAAAATATTTTAAGTTAGGTGGGCGTTAACTGCCTCAGGTACCTTATAAACAATAATATACAAAGATTCAAGGCTGGATGCAAGAAATGGCTTAAATATTCAAAAAGAGGGACACTCGATTAAATTCAACAGAAAAAAGTAATTCAGCGGAATAACCAATCCCGTTCTTGAAAGCGTTCATGGTTTGACACCTCCCGAAAAAGCGTTCAATTCACTGAAATTTCGATTCACTAAAAAATACAGACTTGTCGTGTACAAAACTCAGTCGGGGATCGTCTCTTAGTGTGAACATCGTACTGAAGTTCGCTTATTATAATTTCTTGCTGAGAATCGCCGTAGTCGCATCTCAGTAGATGAAGAACGGGCTCAACCCAAGGTCATGCGGGTGCCATATCGCTGAACATTTTTGGTCAAGTTGCCCATCCGGTTCCAAGCCGCAACCGCGTAATCGATTCTTGGACTCATTCGTAAGAAGCAATTATATAATTAGACTAGGGTTGATTAAAACTGATAGCTAATCCTAGATCAACGTGTAATGCAACTTCTCGTAAGGGACTGCTGTTGATATAATAATGTGAATTGTTAGAGCCGATATGCTACAGAACACATTTCTCCATATTCAGAGGTAGTAGTTATACAATACACTGACAAAGCGTGTTTAGACCAGACTATAAAAACTGAGTTATAGTGGATTCGTCTCATTCCTGGAGTGCTTATCCTCTTTGGGTGTTAACGATCACATTAGCCCACATGATTTTATTGACTGCGACTCTGAAGAATGCTGTAGATGACAATCCACTCTATTGTCGGAGGTTTTTTAACCAAGATATGCTTCTTCGGCATGTACATCTTTTACTCTCGATTTTAACCTATAGTATCAACTGTAGAATGCCATATTTACTATTTCTCATGAGATGTCCAAAATAGGCAGTTTTTCTGAATTTACATTTGGGATGATTTCTAACTCTTTATTCATTATCCTCAGGACATTATCGTTCGTAAAGTACTATATCCATGATATGCGAAACATGCGCCTATAGCACCACATCTCAAAAGCAGAAAGTTTCGTGCATGACGCCTCACTAAGGTTCCAAGCCTCGACGCCATACAAAAGTGTATGACGCGCTATATGCAATGATGGCGGTGTCGTCTGCATACCTAAGATATATGATTATTTCGCCGTTGATGATCACACCGTCGTTTGCCTCATGTAAAGCTTCCTGAAACACCCTTTAAGAGTGTTTGTTGAAAAGCATTGGTGAAAGGATACAACTTTGTCTTACTCCTCCTTTCACACAGAATTCAGCAGATTCTTCCTGTTCTACGCGAACACTTGCATTTTGGTTCGCTTAAAGATTGCTGATGAAGCGTAGATTCTTATCATCAATATCGAGTTTTATGTCAAACGCTGTATATATTCTTTTGAAAAAGAGAAAAACACAAGTGTGAGCTCTGGAAAATGTAACAGAGAAAAAAAATATATATATATAATTGATATTGCTATACCCGACACACATAATATACAAAATAAATACAATGAAAAAATTTCTAAATATATGATGCTTGGCGACGAGATTAAAAAATGTGGAAAATGAAGAAAATATTCATTCTACCGATTATTATTTCCACAACAGGTGTTATTCCTAGAAATCTTCACAAAAGTATTGAGATTTTGGGTCTGAAGAAAAATTTGTTTGAACAGTTACAAAAGATAACAGTCATCAAATCTTGTAATATTCTTCGTAGGTTTCTTTCCGAAAAAATAATGAGGTAGGGTCATAGGTTTTCTTTAGTTTATACTGCTCAGAATCTCATTTCATACATTATTTATTTGTTTATGTAAATGTAATATAATTAACTGACAATTTTGTCATATTTTTATTCAGAGCAGTATTCTATTCGATCGTTCACCACTTCACACAAAGGAAACTATTAATGAGTAACATTCAGTGTTACTTGATTAAGGTCCGTACACTGTATTTTTCCGGGAGAAAGCCTCTGACACTACTCGTTGGTACATTGATATCATTGTCTGATGATGCTATAGTATGTATATATTCTGGTAGATTGATATATTCTCATAACATTTAACGTTATCCTAATATATAATTATTCCAGGATATGTTTTGATTATAATCATTGCCTGGCAATGGTATTAATTACCGGGTGGTGGATTTATATTTTTCATGAAATCAGTTTGATTGCATGAACAGATATATGGGCAACTCGTCGGGGTAAAACCCCTATATATATATATATATATATATATATATATATATATATATATATATATATATATATATATATATATATATATATATATATATATATATATATATATATATATATATATATTATATATATATAAATCAATTGTTGTTCGTTATTCTCGTTAAAACTCGAGAACGGCTGAACGGATTTATCTTATATTGGTCTTGAAATTATATATATATATATATATATATATATGAGAACCCTCAAGTATCTGTGGAATTTTTAATTTTCATATCATATATATATATATATATATATATATATATATATATATATATATATATATATATATATATATATATATATATATATATATATATAGATATGAAAATTAAAATTCCACAGATACTTCTGAGGGTTCTTTAGTACGGAACTGATGGACGATAAGAAGAGTTTAGAAAAAAAGACATGGAGGTAGACATAGTATTACAACAGTTACACAGGACTGATTTCTTTGATGAACTATAACGTACCTCGTTAGACAAATTAACTAAATCAAAAGCACATCCTCCATACTGGGCTGAGAATTATGTAGAAAGGAGACATGAAAACTGGTTCAATGTATTGTTCTCAAATGAACAATACAATGACTGCAATCAGATTCTAGGCGAGAGCGACTGTGGAGATATCGTGGTGATGTTCCAAGTCTCACAAGTCTAGGGAGTACAGAGAGACTACAGAAGATGTAATGTGATTGTTTTGGGTGGAATTTCTCCTAATCGCAGAGTTAACATCGTTTTTGTTAACAACTTTCTGAATGCTAACATTTGTTGATCAGATTCTTCGACCCTCTGTGCTACCATATGCTACAGTAATTGAATGAAACATTATATCTGAAAATGCCTCTTCTGATACTGAATACAGAATTCTCATACCTACATGGAATCAATGTTTTACCTTCGCCTGCCAAATTGCCTGCCCCGAATCCAATTGAGCATGCTTGAGATACGTTTCAAAGAGGCATTATAGAAGTTCAACGTGAGTTTCAAAATTGTTTAATGCTCTTCTATTGATCTGGCACATTATCTCTCAAGAATCTCTCAATGACTTGGAGTATTTTAGGAAATGTAGCCCTGTGATCAATTCACGGTAAGGTGATATTTTTCACAAAGGTCTCCGCATTCTATGAGATTTTTCTATTTCTAACTATTTGGAGAAGATTTGATAAAATATGGGATTTCAATTGATTTTTTTTCTGGAAGAAGAAGCTTTCGATTTTTGTTACTGCTAATAGTTAATACCTAAAACTTTTTGATTTAGCGTTTTCAGTTATTTATCATCATTCAATACCAAAATTAAATAACGAACCAAGAAATATAAAATATTCTTACATTTTTACCATGCGTGTATATTCCATTTTCAGCTCCTCTGGAATTTTCTAATTTTTCTTCCAGCATTTTCAATTTTTCTTTTAACGATTTATAATTCAGCCGAACATTTCAAAGAATAATAGTTAGCATTCAACTGGTTTTAATGTAGATTTTATACTTTTCATTAATGTAAAAGTATTAAAAATCATAACAAATTTATGTACCCACGTGTATAGTCGGAGTTCATTTTAAGATCGATTAGGGAATATTTCATTTCGATCAATCCTCTATTTTGTAATTCCTGATAAGAAACATTGATTTATTCATCCAGAAGGTATACCTTTCGGTTTACTAACAATAAACGTTTATATAAACCAAGCACGCTATGAAGTTATTGAGCAATTTTTTCGATTGGCTAATAGTTTAGACGTCCATATAATTTGTATTTATTATCATGGAATGAAATTTTGGATAATCTGCTGAAATGAAATGACCGATATTTTGATTCCTGAATCCAGGTTAGATTTTGATAAATTTCGAAGAGAATAATGTTAATTAATTACCTAAATCATACTAACAGACAGGTACATGATTTGATTAATTGAAGAATCAAACTCACCTCACATGTTATGTTATCATATACGCAATTATTTTAGATTTCAAATGCACGAAGATACTTGAAAACAAATCAAATAGAGATACGAAATTCTTCGAAAAACGGATTTATCGTAGATAAATCGAGAAATACAGAGCATTATCACATTGTTTGTACAAATTAACAATCAAAGATCGAATGACACTATTTGAAGGAACTTCAATACAAATTTCAAAACTATGTACGTCGAGAAATTGAATCGGAGGGAATGGAAACCCGATATCTAATATCAAGTGAATAACATTCTCTTGCAACAAGAGAGTGTAAAAGCAGTCGCATTTGCTGGTCATTGCAAATTGGGACATCGTCACGGTCTCTCACACTTATCGAACAGAATGTCACTTACACGGTAGCGAATGCAATCTTACGAAGTGTTAAATTCAAGCATATTACGTACTTTAATGTAATATTATTTGATATATCTACATCATCGAATCTGGTGATATACTTAAATGGAATAATTTTATTAAGACGTCATGATTTTCATGAAACATTCCACCAACCGACAATTTTTGTTTTTAGTCATAAAGTTCGTCTTCGCCCAGAAGGGTTGGAAATAACACAATTTTTTTTATGGCAAGTACTGTTGCACCTTGTTGGAAATGTGTCTGATTCAATCGATAAACCATTTATTTCCACATATCTTAAAATTCTTGAAGAATAGATCTTCAAATTGAAGAAAAACTAACGTGCAAAAGGTTCATGGCGCTACTCTAGTCGATGACGCAATCCATTTCTCCCATTACTTTATATTCTAATGAGGTCTGCTCATCTACTTATACCGAGTGTATGAAAAAGTAGATATGCTCCTTATTTATGGAGAGTGTAGGCAAAATAGCGTTCAAGCTGAACAATTATACAGAGAGCGCTATCTGGAAAGCCTTCATCCGAATAGATCCCATTTCTCTAAAGTTGAATGAAAATTTCGTGAGGTGCAATCTGCTGAAGAGGAGGATTTCGTTATCGACGTGTATTGCTGATTCATACTCAAAACTGAATTCACTAATTCACAACGTTGATAATTAACAACAATGAAATTTTGACATGATATTTTTAAGACCACAGAATATAATAAATATGAACAAAAATTTTGCATCGCCAAAGGTGTTATTGTTACTAGCCAATGGGGAAACTCTGCCAAATTGCCTAGGTATTTTTCACTAGAACTAAGGAACCGTTAAGAATAGACTGACGTGAGTGGTATAAAAATAAACATAAAAAGTATTGCTTCTGTAATACCGGGTGGATGATATGGTTGTCTAAGAAAACAACCCACTCTTTAAGGAAAAACTGAAATTTAAAACTTTGACACACCGTAAGAAATGAGCAATCAAATTTTTAGATACAATCTTGTATTTTCGTGATATGAGATGTTAAGCTAAGCAAATTCTCCTGTTCATCGCCTTCTAGAACGAAAGATGACAATTGCAGAAGATTGTGTTTTGTTTTTCTTTCAAGAATATGTCAAAAGGTCGTACAATTGAAATAAGCAAAAAAATACAGGATCCGTTTGAAAATCGAAAGTTGGTATCGTTTTCAGTATAACCGGAAATGCCAAACATATTAAGGTTATCAAATTCAAAATGTTATCTTCTATCCGATTCCTAAATTCCAAATAGAAAAAAAGTTACAGAGCTGGACCTAGTTTCAGTTACACCAAGTATAATGTGCGTTACAGAAACATTTTTACTCAACAATGGATAAAGCGAAAACCAACTTCAATGAAAGAGTTCAGAATAGACTCTTGGACCAACCCAGTGGAACTGATGAGTTCTGGTCTATAGCGAAAATAGTCAGCAACAACATTTGCAAGCCATCCTTCCCCCCTGATCAAAACGCAAAAACAGTTCAATTTTCGTTTCAAGGGGGACATCTTTTAGGTTAGAAAACTTGCCTGAAATATCAACCACCTAAGCGAGGGTTGCAATCCTTAAACATTTTGAATAGAAAAGATGGGTCGAGTGATGACTCAAAAGAAAGGTGGTATCTTTGTCCACATCGCCTTGAACGAATTTCTATTTTTGATTGAAAACTGTAGAAGATACAGAGTGAGCTACTGAAAAACAGGGGAGACTATCTATCGCCCTGAGCTATTCAAGTATTAGTGCAAAAAAATAGAACACATTCATTCCAGATCAAAGGCTGTCATCCTTAATCTAAATGAATCTGTTCCAGTTTTTCGAACTAATACTCCAATAGTCTTGAACAGGGAGCATAGTCTTCTCTTTTTTTCAGTGGCTCACTCTGTATCTTCTACAGTTTTCAATCACGAATGAAAATTCTTTCACGGGAATACAGAAGATAATACCTTTCTTTCGAGTTATCACCCGACCCATCTACCCTCTTCCGAATTTTCAAGGGTTGTCACCCCTACTCCAGGGGTTGAAATTCGAGATGGTACTTGATGATGACTGCCATTGATCAGCATTCTACCTCTCTGAAACTTGAATAGTCTCAGGGAAATAGTATTCCCTATCTTTCAGTTGCTCACCCTGTATCTTTCACAGTTTTCAAATTTAAAACGGAAATTCGTTCAAAGCGATGTAGACAAAGATACCACCTTTCTTTTGAGTCATCACTCGACCCATCTTCCCTGTTCAAAATGTTCAAGGATTGCAGCCCCCGCTTAGGGGGTTGATATTTCAGGCAAGTTTTGTACCCCAAAAGATGTCCCCCTTGAAACAAAAATTGACCTGTTTCTGCGTTATGATCAGAAATGAATATCTTGGTAGATAAAGCCTCTGTTTAGTTTTTGTTGAAGCACCCTGTATATTAATGAAATTTAAACTTTTACTCCACAGACAACGCAATCCGTTGAATATTTCAATGGGAAATATGGTCGAAATGAAAGCATATTACTTCATAGCTATTTAATGTTTTATCAATGGCTCAACATATTCAAATCAATAATAAAATTGGTTAAAATTTCAGTGTTAGACATATTTTTTATCACAGTTTTACGAACGTGCAAAATGCATTTCTGTACTGCCCGGCTGAATGTTTTCCAATCAAAAACGGTACACACGTTTAATATTCAAGTACATTTCGGGAATGTTGAAATTTACAGCGAAAATTCAATTGAAATATATTTTTCTATGAGCGGAGTTAAACGAAATATGTTGTTTAGATTTGCGTTTATATTTACTGCAACAGATGAAGGGATAATTGATATTTGGAAGTATATTTTTGATTCGGTTAATCATTCATTTATTTCATTTTACAATTTCAAATATTTCATCACACTTTTTCCTCTGATTTATTTGTTATTTTTATACATGTACTTTGAAGTTGGTTTCATTGAAGTTTGAATGGAAAATTGTAGCCCTAAGGATAGAAAAGAACCCATTTTATTTTCAGTCCTACAATGTCATAAAACCTGAAGCTCATCTGATGATACATACGTATGATAGTCGACAGTTTGCAGCAAACTTGGGTTTTTTACGTAATATCCTTTTCTCAGTCAAAAAGTTGTTTGGCTGCCCAATTCATATTTATATGAAAACATTTTTCCTCAATTATTTGAACTATGTAATGAATAATTAAATCAGGTACCTAGTTATATTTCATACATCTCAGCCTAACTAAGTAGCTCTACCACTGATCGTTCACCCGTTTCGAGCTACTGTTAGCTTCCGAAGGCAATACTGGTTGCTCAGAACGAAATTTTCATAAATCACACTATTTTCCATAAAATTCGGAAGAAATTCCCATAGTTGAAACTTGCAGTGGCAACACTGTAGTGAGCGATCTATTGCAGACGATATCATGCTAAATCTGCCACTTTCTTCTTGAAAAGGGCTGAATTGTGAATTTGTGAAAACGAGTTCCCTAGCGCACTAGCCCTGTAAACGAATGAATTTTTATAGCGAGAGGTACGTGACTTTGCTAGTTGGACCGTTGACTGATGAGATTTTTTCGCCAGCCAGGTTTCTCTTTGGAACTGGATGAATTCCTGAACCAAGCCTTTCAGTTTTCCAAAGAATTTACCATGCTCTCTTCTGGATATTATCCAAATTGAATAATTAGGTGTGGAGCCCCACACATAGGACCAGTTTTCCAGACCATATCGCATATGTGGTTTGTATAAAATCAAAAGATGTGGTGGCGTTACGCACTGCTTAGCGCTGAAAAGAAAGAAGCAGATTTCGTAATGGCTGATATATAGCCATGTCAGCCAATTTCGGTATTGACTATGATACCGATACATGTTCTTTTCTGAGGAAAATTTGATGCCCGTACAGGAGTAAAGGAGGTTCTCCAGCAGTGTTGTTGATTGCGTCTTGCTCGCATCAAAATTACTGTTCAATCTGCCTTACTCTGATATCTTACTCTGAATTTAGTGACATGCTTTATTAATATATCTGTCCGTGTGATCGAAGATTTCTACTGTATATTTCCTCAATTGTGAGGAGTTTCACGAGGTAGTAGCTTATTTACATGATTTAGTGAACTAATTTCCTCAAACTTAATAATTGTATTAATCGATCTGTCAAAGTTAAATTCGTATTATCGACTCTAACAATAATTTGTGAATTTATATTCGTAATTCTTGTGTGTTTTAGGAATGCCTTCATATTTTCAAGATTAATTCAAATGAATATCATACATCACATATCACAATAGCACTACAAACTAGGTTTGAATATACTTTATCCAGCGGCGAGAAATATCAATACTGCCTAACGAAGTTAATCGTGAAGAATGATAGCAAGGTATTCTTGATGCCTTAAAGGCGTTCAATATAACATTCGGCATGAAAATTTTCAACGTTTAATATAGTAATGTGGACATAGATTGTGAATCTATTACGAATCGGTTAAGTACATGGTAAACCAACATCATATATATATATATATATATATATATATATATATATATATATATATATATATATATATATATATATATATATATATATATATATATATATATATATATATATATATTTTTTTTTTCTTGTAACAGGCGCAGAAACCAATATTTTAAAATAATTCTTTCTCACTTATTTGCTGTGAGCTTTTCTTCAATAAAGTTGAAACCTGAACGTTTTCTTGTGTATACAGAGTGACTTGTTAATCAACTTTTATCTTACAGTTCTCCTTCTCGAGATACAACTGCTTATATAAAAGAGATATAAAAGAATGGTTTTTCTTCACAAACGAAAAGAGTGAATCAGCTTGAAATTATGCAGAAATCATCAGTTTGCAAGTGACATTCGCTACCTTTTCTCGTTTCTTGATTACAATATTTTTAGAAATTATAATTTGGTAATAAAAAGAAGAATATGCCAGCAGTTTCAAACAATGTTTCCCTAATACTATACGTTTTATCATATAAATTTGAATAAAATACCACTAGTGTTCACGAAGTGATTGTTTTCCAAAAACTAATTTAATAAAATGAAAGTGAAATTTTACGATTCCAAATAAAATTATAAAAGACGAAGTTCTAATAAAAAAAGGAGAAATGGTTAGTTTTAAGATTAAAATAGCTGAAGTAGTAATTGTAGATCAGACAATTCCAATCAGAAGCTGGCCATGCAATTTTTATGTGATTCATTATTTCTGGAATAAAGTGATTTTAAACATTAAAGCAGAGAATGTGTTACAAAAATCTAAGGTTTCGCAAATAAGTTGAACCTTGTAAGATAAGGAAAATATAAAATGATGGAAGGAGAGCGATCAGTGACGGATTATCCAATCCCAATAATGAACTTTACTGGTTCGATGTTGATCCCTATTTGGAATTAAATGTGCAACAATAACGGCAATTAAGATATTATGTTCGTGGGGAACTTTATTATGATATATAAAATGAGAATATAGTCGAGTATCTTTTTGGTAGAACTCCCTTGGCTTGAAGGAAGTTAATATACTTTCAGCATAACGTAGCGTCCCCAGTCTTTCGGTGATAACTGGATGAAAACGACAGGATCAGTGAGATGGCCACATCTTTCACCAGATTCCACCCAGTTAATTTTTTTTCACTGAAGCTAGGTTTGAGAACGTAGGAACAAACTTGGTGGAGAAAATAACTCCATTCAATACAGAACAACCTCAAAGGAAATTTTGCAGGTATGGGGTAATACCTACCAGTACTTCCTACACGTGGGTCTGAAAGAGAACAACATCAATTGATATCCCTGGTCAACCTTTTTCTAAACCTTAATCTCATCGATGTGTGGAAAATCTTCAGAAGAAAAATATTTTTTAACATAAACAGGAACTTCGATTGCTTATTCAAGGGGCTTGGAATGACTTGGGAAAAAGTATCATCAATAATTTAACCTTGAGTATCCCAATATGTTGTCAAAATGTCACCAATACCAGAGGTGAATTTTCCAGATAATAGCATTATCCATTCAAATATGTTTCTGAATATATCTTCTAATTTGTTCATTTTGAAGAGGATTTCGCCATGTATAATCCTCATTTGTTTTCTTCATATTTTATCTTCTAATCTCATCAAATTCTTTGGTATCAAGCAGACAGTAGGAATTTTGAGTTGTTGTGAACTTTCTATGATGATGTTGGCAAAAGACATTTCCTTTGAAAGTCTGACTGAATATGAAAAAAAATACTCTAACAGAAACTTTTTCGAGCATTTAATACATATTCTTCAGAAGTCACATAGCAACACACATTGTCGCTATATGAAGAAACAAAATACACTTTTACATCACAGCCTATCAACATAACTTCAGACTCTATGACACTGTATTTTTTATTTGAATGACAATTCAGCAACTTCATTCTGTATTGCTACAAAAATTGAGTTGAAATTCCCCATATAGTTCCACATATAGTTCCACTGTCTTCATAAACATGATTTTCCAGTTGTATAAAATCATGAAATAAACTTTTACTAGCCTTAATCTCTGTATTGCGTGTTGCTTATTGATCAGCCTGAAATAACCTCGCGAGTTACAAACAAATTGTACCATCTTAATAATTATTTTCATCGATGGAACACATTTATCTCTTCCATAATTCAGTGTGCTCCATTTGTTTGAAGGCAAGAGTTTGTTCAAAAATATTAAAGTTATTTGGAAATAATCTATTATTATTGTGAACTCATCATATATGAAAGTTGAATAATCAAGTTAATGAAAAAACTAATATCAGTCTAATTCATCACAAATACTATATTTCCATTAGTATAAACCCAGATCATCTTTGATTAATGAAGAAGATGATATTTGTGAATTTAGTACTCCTTTTCTATTTATGAGTGCATCAGTGTTCTATATCATCATATGATTTCAATAACACTCAATAGGACAGGGAATGGAAAGAATATGAACTCAACCGTGCAAACAGGTAGTCTTCACGTTGTATGAAAAACTGTGGAATAAGTTGACTTTTTAAGCTTTTTACATTCTCTCACCTTCTGATAAACTGTATTCGCTCTCTTGAATGCACTTGTCAAAAATATGACATAATATCTTGAAATTTCAGCAGATGAATAGTGTATTATACATCACTGAAAAACTCCTATTTCGACTTATACCTTTCTAGATTTTGTGCGGCTCAGTCATACCGTTAGAAAATGGCGACTGTTTAAGTTCAGATGTATCATCATTGTGTTCTGGTTCTTGCGGAATCAAATTCAGAACATGAGTTCGATCAGGTGCAACAATGCCTCATCCTCGAAAAACTATTGACAGTTCCTTCATAACCTATTTTTTCCTACCAAAGCACACTTCTTCAGGTCATGCTGGATAGCCTGAAGATGGTGACGTCTAAAGGTTAAAATAAAAAAGTCGAATCGCTCGGCAGAAAAACAGAAGAAATATTTTCTTCTGAACAAAGCTAGATATAATCTGCTGAGAGAGGTTGTCCCCAAACAGAATTTTTATCCCAAAAAGTCCCTTCAATTTCCTTCAATCGTTCTGGATATTCTAACCCCTTTTTGCTACTATTTTCGAAAAATCTAGATTTCATCGAAATTTATATCAGAACCAGGAAATCCTTCAATATTCCTATCTAGATCATCAGATCAATATTGGAAAACACTTTCGTGAAGATTTCAATATTCTGAGCAAGCTTGTAATCTCTAGACAAAGCTTCCTCCGTTTCGACTAGAAAAATTGTTTGTTGTTGCAAGATATTTTTGTTCTAAATGTCTTCGAGGAACTGAAAATGGCAAAGAAAGTAGCAAGCGCTAATGCTTGAACCACCTCCTACAGCTCTCGCCTGTTCAAGAACAGCGGTATCAAGATCTTGGAACGAAAATCCCATTATATACCATGCTAAGCATCTTAACCCAATCCTACCTAAAATTTGAAAAATACAGGTCAATTGGGTACATATACCCAATTGGTGGGTAAAATAGGCATACTTCGGAAATCATGCTCTTAGGAACGTGTTCAATGAAAAACTTACCTCTTATTTCTAAACCTGACAAATTTTGAAAACTAATTTTTCCACGAGAACCGCGACCAGTTTGTGCACGTTGGGATTCTGCGGTCAAATTGAGATTTGTGTAGACTCATTATATTTGCTAACAACTGATCGATTGGAAGATGGTACCAGGTGATTTATTGATGGCTTTCATTCAATTCAATAAGTTCAATTAATGATGTATAAGAAATGTATACATATTCCAAGCATAAACTGGTTGACATACATGATGTTTATGAATAATCTCGAAAAAACTCTGCATTACCCACTAGTTTGTGTACACAAAGATTTCCTCAACGGAAACTATCAACTGAAAGAAGTTTTCCTGCCGTTAAGGACTTCCAAATGACGATAAAAATGGAAAAAAACGATCTGATAATTTTGGCGAGTTTGAAGGGCAAGTCCTAGATATCATTGATGAATAGAAATGAGAATTGAAAAGAAGATCAACTCGTAAACCATGAAACCCTCTGAAATGTTTTGAAGACCAACTGTGATCCTAAAACCACATTCAAAGAGTTTAAGTTTCTTCACAACAAAATTTTTTCCAAAGAGTGGTAATTTGCCACACTTTTGATTTTAATTGTATTTCTAGTTAGCGTTGAGCAAAATGAAAAATTCTAATCACAGCTGAAGAAAAATTTTCGTGGATAAAAGAAGAAGAAAGAAAAGATTGCGGATTTACCCCCCTATCCAGACAATGGAAAAATACAGACATCCCTATTGAAATGAGAACATTTATGCTTTCAGTGGCTACTTGCTTATTTCCTTTTAAAAGAAAAATATGTTTTATTCTTCACTTTGATCAGGTGAACTGGACGTTCGAAAGTTCAGCTTCAATTTTTCCGAAAAAAAGTTTGGATCAAGAAACAGCCTGATTTTTTTCAGACTTTTTAGACGTTATATAGCCTCAAAAAATTGATTTCAATTTTCAAACAATTTTTTAAGTTATGTGAACGTCTTTGGCAAACTTCTTCAAGAGAGTTTCTTTTGTATTTTGTCTGCACTCTCACCACCACCTCCCTGTACCAGCGGAAATATTATTCTCGGAACGGAACCTATTCAAAATTAAGAATATAATTTTTTTTTGTGCAATTTTTTCCCTTTTCGAGTAAATGACCTCTCAAAACATTTAATAATTGCTAACACATTTTTCTTTATATTAGTCCAAACTCATCGAACAGAATAATTCAATTCTGAAATATTCATGAATTCAGATATTGATGCTGTAATTAACGGAGACAGTGATGAGAATTGAACTATTTGAATTATGATAAAATGTAAACAAGAAAATTAAAAAAACAATTTTATCGTATATTAACTTTATCATTAACTTTATATAATTCTTGTTAATGAAAAGTTAAGTATGAACTATTATTATTTAGCGCATGTTCTTCAAATCAAAATATAAACTTATTCATAATATTTCACCATGATTAATATTACGAATTTTCATTTTGAGATGAAACTAATATTGAGATTTTGAATAAAGAGAAGTCCAACACATTACTGAAGTTATGTGCTAAAAATTATGAAAATAATTTGAAAAGATGATCTCATTGCATTTAAACTATGTTCAGGTTAAAAATAACGAGTCTAACATTAAATTTCGATGATGTACGAAATGATTAATGTTAGAGCATTTACTAAAGTTACTGAGTCTTGAGGTTATATGCTGACAAAAAGGTAAAATGCTTTGCAAAGTGATTTTTCTCGATTCGCTGTTGAAGTGTGAAAAAGGGATTTCAACAATTATATTCGATGGTTCACAAAAAATAATGGTGTAAGCATTCCTTAGTTATTGAATTGTGAGGTTATGTGATGAAAAGTGAGAAAAATGCTGAGATTCGATGATATAAAAAAAAAGTTGTGTTAACATTCATTTGGCCCCAACTAAACAGGGCCATGTACTACAAAACTTGCTCGAATATATGATTTTTTCAAATTTTGAATAAGTTCTGGTCCGAAAATGATATTTTTGACGGTGCCATTTCAGAGAGCGGGAAAATACACTAAAGAGCTTTGTTGATGGAATTTGCCAAACTCGGATAACCTGCTAAATTTTTTGAAAACTTTGAAAACGGCCAATTCTGAATAAAATTTTATGCGTTTGCATTTTTACTATCTTATCCCGTTATAGCCTTTCAGCAGAGAAATTAACCCAACGAAGAACAACACTCTGTATACTGGTGTTTTCGCAAATAAATTAAATTAAAATGTTATTCTACACAACGACCTCTTAAAAATCATGCTACTAATATTGTGACTCCCGTCTACCATTTCCGTGGTAGATTGACTTGAAAACTAGCTTGCTTCGAATTTGATCTAATACAGACTAAAGAATTTTGGTCCCACGCAGGATAAAGTAAAAATTCTTTTTTATCTGTGGGTTAACATTAGTTCATTTGCTGCGACAGTAAACTAATAAGAACTTGAACAAATCTTGAATTTACTATAGTAACACAAATCAAATGGTTAAAACATATAATTCGAGTTTATCTATAAGAAAATACCCATTCATTAAATGCGAGAATTCCTCACTAACCTTGGCCAATAACAAACTTAACAATAAGAAATATTAGACTCATTCGGGAATAGTTAAAATTACAGCATAACAATGTCCCACTTACCTCGGAAATCAAAAGAATCTATTACATTCATCGGTATCAAATTAAGTAATGCAGTTCAATCAAGCAACAAAATGCAATAATAGAGAAAGCTTATTACATAAATGAAACCAAGAAAAAACTGAACAATATCGAACTCAATCTTTATTTCTGCAACAACAATGTCATAGGTAAATTTACCGCGAAAATTGAATCATCATGAGGAAATAATTTGATATAAATACAAGAGCTGACGAATTGAAAGGCAGTTCAGTCGTAGGTCCCAAAGTGGATAAGCAAAATGAGGTGGCTCATTTGTAGTTTAAGCGTTTTCCTTTTGTACGTTGCTTTCGCATCTGGTAGAATAATTGTGGAAAATAATGAAGAAGAAGTATTCGATCTAGTACCTGCAGCGTCGCACCATGGACATTCCAGTCATCACGAAGAAGGAGGCGGTGACAAACATCATGAAGATCACCACTCTGAACACGGTGAAAAAGGCGATAAAGGATACAAAACCGACCATCATCATGAAAAACATGAACATGGAAAACATGGTAAAGAACACAAAGCTGGTCATCACGCTGAAAAAGGAGGACATCACAAGAGCCACCATGATGAAGCAGGACACTACGGTGAACACCACGCTCATGGTAAGAGCCATAAAGGCGGAAAATTCGGCGAAAAGAAAGGACATAAGAAAGGACACAAAACTACGGGTTTCCATCATAAATCACATAAAGATGACTACCATAAGCAACATAAGTTCTACGATGACTACCATAAGTCAGGACATCACGCTAAGCATGGAAATCATCATGGCCATCACGGCAGCAAAGAAGGTCACCATAAAAAGGGAGGCAGCCACAAATCAGGATACCATGACGATCATTTCGGAAAGAAGGGACATTCCGACAAAGGTCATTACGATGAAGATCATAAGGGACACAAAGGACATCATGGACATGAGAGTCATCACTCCCACCATGATGATTATGGAAAGAAAGGTTCCAGCTCTGGTGGTAAAGAATACGGATACAGCAGTGGCCATCACTGATACCCTTAAACTGATCGCGATTTATACTTTGTTATTTGTTATTTTTCTACTAGTGAATATGAAATCTGCTTATTTTTTACGAAACAGAAATAAATACTAACAAAAATTTATAAGCAGTTTTTGTGAAGTTTTCATATACAGCTATCCCACCTAGAGTTTTCAGTAAAAATATTTCAAAAAATAGAAAATTTTTATCACTTCCACAGAATTAGCACCAAACTCTCATATTTCATTGGAGTCCCAGTTTTTAATTCTAGATTATAATTCCCTATTCAATTTCAAGTGTTGGAGCATATCTCCAACCTGAATTTCAGTATTTTCGGTTAATAAGTCACTTTGAGAATTTTGCACGAAGAGTAGATACCATTGAAAAATTTCCTTCGAAAAGTTTCGATCTTACATTTCTGTCAGTAAATGCCAGGATATTTGAATTCTAGTTCGAATTATCATATTGACTATTTAGAATAATTGCAATAAACAGCAATAATTGGTGACACGAATGAAGACTTCAATTAGACTCATTTTCTGAAATTCATCTACAAGTTATTCTCAAAAATAACAAGGCTTTTCAATTGCTTTTTGTAAAAATGTTTCATTCTGTTTCATTAATCTCCCGCTGAAGTTTTCTATAGTTTGTCTTGACTTATTTTCCCAAAGGATTCAAAAGTGATCATATCTTTTTTCGTTTCACAGAATGTTTTCGGTCCACGTCGGCTTCGTTATAGAAACCTCAGCAATTATATCATTGATGAGTTCAGGAATGTAGTATACGTAACACCCTATGATTCTTAACCTTTCCAAATAGAGATCACTTGCTGCAATCACATTTTCATTTAACTGTAGAAAACAGCTGAGAAAATCATATTTTCCCCATTGGTCGAAATTTTATATCACAGCTATATTTTCGATCAACGAAATACAGAATGTTATTTTAGTGATAGACAATAATTATTCCAAAGGCGACTATTATATTTTTCCATTATTAAAATGGGGTAAATTCTTTAATCGAAAAAGAAGTGCAATGAATGAATTGATTTTCGAATGAATTCTAATGAGTAAACACATACGGAAAATGGTCCAGAACACTGATTCGAACAATTTTTCACGGCGACTTTAAATTTAATGAAAATCCTATTTATAACCTCAAACTAGCATTTTTCGTCTTCCAAGAAACCTGTGAGTATGATGATATATATTTATGAAAGTTTAACGAATAGTATTCGATTAGACAAAATTACATAGGTAGTTCCATTTAAAAATCTACAAGTTCAGTATATAAGATGAAAAGTGTACCCCTTGAAAAAAAATTGGTTACAACATTGGATTTTCCGAGAAAGATTCAGAAAAACGTTTTTCTCATCATTATGTCGAATAAATGGATAACCGAGAGACGAAAAATATTTGAAAATTGAAGATTTTGAAAATCACCCAGTATCTCGAAAATGAAGGGAGCTATAAAACCTTTGTTGAATACATCTTTTGTTTCATCAAAAAGTAGCATTTTTCCGTGGAAACCGCATTCACTTATCTCTATTAGTTTAGAAATTACCATTCAAGGGCAACGAGTTTGGGATACCTGTATAACAATTATATTATCATATTAAATGTGGAGAAAAGTGAAAGAAATCTAGCGGATCTCAAATGGATTTAAATGAAGCATAAGCTCCGTTCCTCTAAAATAGAATTAGTTCTAAAAAAAATGCGAGTTTATGAAGGAAATAATCGTTTGCGATTCACAACTATTTTCAAAATTTGTTTACCAGATCAAGATTATTCTTTTCTTCGTGATAATGTTAATCGACATAACGATAGTTATTGGTCGTATGCAAAGCTAAGTGATTGGAATGTACATATAAGACATTATGAAAATTTAAAAATTAATGCTGAATTTTGGTAGAAATATAATATATAATATTATATATATATATAATATATAAATATAATTTTATGAATATGTGAATATATTTACCGTGGTTTTGCCATAAAAGAATATGAACGTTATCGGTGAATGGATTCGCAAAGTACAAAATACTGAATGTCCCGCTAGGCCTTTTGCCTGGTCATCATAAGACTTCTATGATGGAAACATTCAAAATCAAAAATTTATGCAAAAGAACTAAGTTTAGAAAACTTTAAAGAATTATGATCCAGCATTGTCAAATAAATCCCGAAGTTTACCGAAAACTTTGCAAATTGTTCAACATTTACTTTATTCACAGGAGTTGAAAAAAAATTCGTTTCAATATAAATAGAATGAAATCTTTTTATCTGATTTCTATAATGTTTATGTTCGAAACACACACAGATTTCGACGGTTACGTCATTTTCAAGTTTCTAAAACTAACGGCTGTGAGAAAGAATGTACTAACAATACCTTTTTCAAATGTTGAGTATTGGGGAGTGATTTGATTCTAGTTGAATTTTGGCGTTTCACGAAGTTTGGTAAACAAACTTTACAACAGATTTATTGTCATCCCATTATTGCATTGGTTAAATTATCTGATATAATTATGTGATTTGTTCAGTATGTTCAGAAACTGAGAATTTATTGTCCGAGGAGAGATGTCTCTTGTATATTGATTCGAAATTTCAACCTGTCTGTCCTGCAATAGCTGCTGGGCCTTCACTGCATTCAATTCTGTAATTTTCAGACTGTTTGAATTTATAATTTTTTTTATTTGGCATTGCATAGTAATTTGATTATGATGGCACCACTGGAGAAAGAGATTGTTAAATCAAATAGACATGCGTATCTATTTTCTAGTTTTACTATAAAAGGAGATAGTAATTGAGAAAATGGTTTTTTTGTGTTCAATATTATTGTTGATGTGGGAGACTGGAATATTACTATTTGATGCAGTTTTCTTAGTGATATTGATTTCCTTAATGAAGTCAATCTCTATGAATCATTGAATTATAAACGGCTAATTTATGCGTGTTGACTTTACAAAATCGATTGGGATACTTGAGTCTGTAAATGTTTTTTTTATGTATGTTGTTGGTAAGATTATTATGGAGTTTATTGATGGTTATGTCAGGAAAATTTATTGAATTGTTGCGTTCAATTTTAATATTGAAGGTTATTCATTATCCATCTTATTTAGAAAATGTAAAAACTGATCTGTTTTCCTGTTTGAATCTTGAAAACCTACAAGAGTACCATCAAAGCATCTGTACATCTGTACCAAAAATAATGTGATTTTATTATATACTACTATTCGTTGCAGATTTTTCATAAAAATGTCTGCTAATAAGGGGCTACGAGGGAATCCCATGGACAGTCCTGAGTTTTGAGTAAATAATTTTAATTCAAATTAGAAATACTTTTGTAATGAATAAGTCTCTAAAATATTACCAATATTATCTACATTGTGTGGTTGATTTTATTTTGGTTGAAGTTCATTTTTAGAGGCGGACATTCATCTGTTGGATTGCTTGAGTTCATATTTTGTATATTAAAAGAATCAAATTTAAAATTAGAATTGTTAAATGTCGAAAGTTTATCTATCAAGTCTACAATGTATGGAAGTTGGTGGGTACCATGAATTTGTGGTTTGAGAAGCTTGATAATATACCTGCAGGTGAGTTTACACACAACCCAATTTATATGGAATCACTCGGATATTTTACTCAGTCGTCACTGAGATTTGAAACTGTGAATTTCAAAATTTAAAAACGAACAAGACCGCTTTTTATGCCAAATCACAAGAAGAGCTAGGATCGCACTCACACAATTTCTGGAAGCAACAGGCATCAGTGTATCAGTCGAAATAATGAGTCAAAGACTTCGTTCAAGGGATTTATGCAGTAGAAGTCCCTTAAGAGTTCCAGAGCTAACGAGACAACAAAATATTAACAGACTTAATTGGTGTATCGAGCACCAAAATTGGAATATTGAGAATTGGCGAAATGTTCTTTTTTCGGATGAGACAAGAATTGGTGTTCGATCAGAAGACCGCAAGATTCGGGTTTTAAGGGGTCGTGGAAGATAAGCTAGACTCCGAGCAGCAAGATAAATTCCGAAATACCAAGGGGGCAGTGTGATGTTTTGGGGTGGCATTATTCTGGAAGGCAAAACAGGTTTGATTTCGTTTCCTGCAAGTGTAACGGCTAGAAATTACGCTGAAGCCCATAGTGAGACTCTGGCGAGGTGCCAACGGAAGATTTTCATTTTTATGTAAGATAATGCTTCTCCGCATACCAGCAGCCTCGCGTGACATTATCTTGAAACAGAGGGAATTGCTATTTTGGATTGGCCAGCTTGCTCTCCAGACCTGAACCCTATTTAACATTTATGGGATAATCTCAGAAGAAAAATTATATCGCGCCAGGATAATCCAAGAACCCCACAATAGATCATCCACAGCATTGCCTAGATGGATTCAGGCTTGTATCAGGGCAAGTGGAGGTAATATAAGCTACTGAGGTCGAGAAAAAAACAGCGAGTCCGTGAGAAAACAATTTTTTTATTTTTATACTACATGCGGAAAGAGTCTCTTATTTTTTTATTTGTTTCTGTCTTAAAATAAACCTTAATTTATTTCTTTTTTCAATTGAAATATCTCAAATACATAAATTTTAACAATCCGTCGAAATTTTCAAAATCCCTGAGGTAATATTCAAAATATCGGATGATACCATATAAACTGCGTTGTGTGTATATAACTGGCCAGGCGGGGTTTTCCTATATAAACATACTTACAGGCAAATTAGCAAGCTTCTCAATCCAAAAATTCATGGAACTCACCAAGTTTCAATTACTGTGAACCTGATAGATAAACTTTTGACTTAACAATTTTAATTTTAAATTTGTTACTTTTGTTCAATGTCCACCTCTAATTAGAGAAATCTTTATCCAAAATAACATTATACCACACATTGTAGATGAATTTTTTATTTCTAATTTGAATCAAAACTTTCCAAACAACACTCTGGACACCCCATGGGATCCACACACAGAACCTTATTAGCAGCTATATTCTTAAACAATTTCGAAAATTCCATAAAGAATTATAGGATAGCATAAAACAGATCAGTTTTTATACATTTTCCAAAATAAATCAATAAATAATAATAATCTCACCTACAAGAAATATAGAAAAGAAAATAATTACAGGCTCAATAATCCCAACGGATTCTTATGACCACATTACACATGAATTGGTCGTTCATAATTCAAGAATTTTAGAGTCTTTTCCATATCCTCAACAATAACTGACTTCAATACGGAAATCAATATTAATGAGAAAATTGCATCATATAAGAATATTCCAGTCTCCAATTTGAACAATATTATTAAACTCAAGTAACAAGAACAAATGTCTCAATCCCTATATTTTATTATAGATAAACCAGAAAATGAATACGCATGTCTAACTTACATTGGAGCTTTCTCTAATAGCAGTTATCTTTCCAAATTTTATTTAACAATCTCCTTCTCCAGTGGTCCGAACATAAACAAATCACGATCCAAAGCCAAACAAAAAACTAATGAATTCAAACAGTCTGGAAAATACAGAACTGAATGCAGTGAATGCCCAGCAGCTATTGCAGGACAGACAAGTTGAAATTTTGAATTAAAATACAAAGAAAGTTTGTCCTCAGACAAGAAATTCTCAGTTTCTGGACATACTGAATCTACAAATCACATTTTTACATCAGATAATTTAACCAGTGCAATGAAGGGATGACAATGAATCTGTTGTAAAGTTTGGAAATAAACAAAATTCGTGGAAACCCAAGATTCTACGCTCTCAATCGTCAACTAGAATTAAATCACTCCTGACTAATCAGAATCTTTAAGAAGGCATAATTACCACATTCTTCCACTCAACTGTTAGTTCTAGGCACATGAAAATAATGTAGCTGTCGAAACCGGTCGTGTATATCAAAAATAAACATTGTGGAAGTCAGACAGAAATATTTCATTTTATTTATTTCAAGATGACTTTCCATAAAACAATCTCATCAACAAATTATTTTTCACGTCAGGAAACATACACTCGCCCACTCGATCTGAAAGATCAACTGCCAATAGAAAAGTAATACACCTTTCGGAAGGTATCACGCCTTCTTCCCTATTACATCCATAAAAGTAAAAACGACCCTGTTTAAAGTATCTAGGATGGCGAAGTGAAAATATTGAAGAGAAAATGATTCCCTGACAACTAATGTTGACGTTCCGAGCAAAATATTTCATCTGATTGTCTGGAAACGTTAGTAACCAATTGGAAAACGAAGATTAGAAACACAAAATTCCCTCTGTTTCAATGCAGTTCTGACCTAGAAAATGCATTCTCCTTAGAATGTTAGAATTTGAACACTAAAACCTATTAGATGCATTAACAATGTTTACAATTTAAATTGTCAATATTGGTACAGACAATCTTGTAGAGTGTTCAGAAATTGTGTTCTCCAATTCAACGAAGCCTTTACAATATAATGGAGACTCTAGACTATGATAAATTATTCGCATTCTATCAGAGATATCAATAGCTCAGAATTAACCAGTCGCTTCTAGATAGAATCTGCGTACTGTTGAACAATAGACCGCTGAACGGGGCTCGAATTCGAGAAATTAATTCGTTAGATTTGCCAAAGCAAATACGGTACTAAGCTTTGGGGGATTTTCGTGGGAAGAAGGAAACGGTATAGACCGTTATTGTTCCGAAACAAATCCCAATTAGGTATAATTGACAAACTCTTTATTATAATATCAGAATCTACTAGATATGAACGAGATTAAGGCAGATCCAAACAAGTAAATTATGTTAGTGGTGCAGCCTCATTAATCTAGATTTACTCCAATTCGAATTCATCTCATAATAATTAAAAGTTATCGTTGATTAAAGTTTTATTCAAATACGGAGCCAATTTTGCATCATCTTCGACTTCGTACAGGTTCCTTAATGCAGCATTTTTAATTCAATATTGACTAATTACACTGCCGAACAAATCTACTTCATACAATGTTCCAAAAATATTTGATATTATCATATTCGATGTACATTCGTGTGTTCAATTAAAAAATCAGACCAGTATATTCGTGGCAGCTCTAGTCTTTGAGATTTTTTTAACCACCCGCAGTCAAGACTGCATAAGAAGTCAGTTTCAACTAATACATTATGGTCAATGATTTACTAGAATATAACAATGTTATAGGAGATAGAACGAAAATCAATTGCTCATCAGATATTGACTGATTTTTCAACGAGCGGACGTGATTTCCACCCTCTGCAAAATGTACATTTTCTTCCCTTCATTACCTCAATGTATAAGTTCAATTCTCCGGGATTCTATGAAATGATTTTTATCTATGAAATGGACAGAAAAACCAGCAGAATTTTGGTTATAAATAATGGATATTTTATGTTCTTCAATTCTCTCCTCAATATACTTTCCAGTTTGGTCTAAATAGAAAGTTATGCAACCACTGCAGTGAATTTATATAATATATTCTCAGTATACAATGAATAAATGCTCTGCAGTGAAAGTTAATGTTATTTTCATTTTATTTATGTGACATTTCAATTCGTTTCATAGCCGTTATTCTTAGTTATTAAATTCACTATATGAACTTCATTCTCTGACAAAGGAATAGAGAATAATTTGTGAAAAACGAATGAAAATCACTCAATTTTATATTCTGGTATCGAGAAGTTATGTTATGAATCTCGAATAAGTTGTTTTTCTGTATATTTTGAATGAGAATAGTCATAAACCCTTCTAAATGACCAGTCCAAGAAACTCGAAGATTTTTCATTATTATCAATTTCCATTGTCAATTGAATCGATCAATGAAAAAAATTGAAAAGTTTGGGAAACTCTTCAATTATCTGTCTGACCATCCAAATACAGAAAATATCATCTACATACATTAAAGTACATACAAGGTAATGAAGGGAAGAAGACGGAGATTTTAGAGATGAAAATCACTTCCGATCGTAGAAAAAACTAGTCAATTTATGATGAACAAACAGACTTCTGTCTATCTTCTTTTGTAAATGACGTTATATATGTGAAAAGCCACTCTTTTTGTTTTTCAGTATTGTATTACTCTCGATAATGGGCTGATAACCTGAAACATATGTCAAGTATTTGATATATTTTTGCGAATTGTTTTAAATAATCATTAATTCAATATATTTTACCAAGTATTGAGCGAGAATTCCATATATAATTGTGAAATGTGATAATTTATCAACTTTATGTTAAATTCATATTTTGTTTGCATAAAATACTTCACAAGAAGTTAACAACAAATCAGCTGTGTCGAATGAATGTTAACTCAGTATTTGGGTAGCATAAAAGAATTGTTTACTTCTTGTTAAGTACATATTAACTGTTCGTCACCTAATAGCTTTTGTTAAATAATATTGAAGTATTGTCAAGGCCAGATTGGCATAAAATATCAGGTTAAATTATATATCATTCTTATTCATTTAAAAATCAATTACAATTTTAATAAATATTTCGGAATTAGAAAATTCTCAAATAAAGAAGGTAAGAAATATCGTATGTGGGTACTTGTTGAACATTGTGCTGACAATTATAATTTAATTTTCGAAAGATTACTATATCCAGCCTGTCATCTTTGAGTGATGATAAAGGTTTAGAAGCACAAGTCAAAACACAGTGAAAGAAATTTACTAAGAGAACCGATCTACTTAGTAAATAGGGGCTTCATTCTTTGCCAACTGTTTCTGGTGCAGATAAACGATATTCTACATCTACAAGAAGCAAATCTTCGGTTTCGCAGACGGTTGTACCCTGGTTTCGTCTTTCAGTAGTCTGCAGCCGATAGCAGCTGCGGAATCTCAGCGTCAGAGATGTCAACAAATTAATAACTCAAACTCTGACTTACAGAGGATATCTGAGTGGGATCACTTGAACCTGGTGAGCTTCAACGCTAGCAAGAAGCAAGCAACTACGTTTTCTAGAATGGTCCCCGTTAGAGAACCACCTCTAATTATGCAAGGTCAACAATTTGCATCCAAAGACTTCATGCACCTTGGAATAACGGTGAGCTCCGGGTTTTGCTGGCATGAACATGTATCGGCAATAGCAAAGTCGGTATCAGCAAAACCTAGTTTTCTTTTCAGAGCCAAGCGATACTTTACGTCATCTCAGCTGTTGCTTCTATATAAGGCGCAGATTCGACCTGCTTTGGAATATTGTTCCCATGTATGAGAATGTGCGCCCAAACATTCGTTGCGGATGTAGGATAGTGTGCAAAAACGGGCTGTGCGTCTCATCGACCACCCAGAGATCACCCGCAATCTCCAACTGCTGGCTCTGAGGAGACAAGTTGCTGACCTTTCTCTGTTTTACTGATACTTCCACGGAAGATGCTCCAAGGAACTGAAAGACCTTGTTCCGGGAATACTCATGTTTTGCCGCAATACTAGACCGGCAAGGAGTTCTCATCATATGACGGTACATTTAACGACCCCTCGAACCTCTCTCTATAAGAATTCTTTCGTTTACAGGGCCGGTGAGCTGTGGAACTCGCTTCCGTTCAACATCATCCCAACATCCTACAATTTGGACCTCTACAAGAAGGGAGTAAACAGACACCTCAATTCTTCCCAGGCACCCACTCATTTGGTGTAACAGACGTTCGCCTATAAGTGGGAAACGCGCATAAAAAACATAAATATATCGTCGGAGCATAAATACTTTCAGTGAAATTTTGGACTAAATTCCGCATCACTTGGAACCTCAAACGCAAAGGAATCGATCCATTTCTTCCAAAATTTCAGCTGCTCGTTATATTTACTTCCTCCAACAGGAGCATTTCAGTTGCTACTTTGAAGAAATAGGTATTCATGAATCTTTAGCATGTCACATCGTTGCCAAAGTATATTACCAATTGCCGGCTTCAAAGTAACAATAATATATATATATATATATATATATATATATATATATATATATATATATATATATATATATATATATATATATATATATATATATATATATATATATATATATATATATATATATATATATATATATATATATATATATATATATATATGCCAAGGAACAATATGAAAATATCAAGTTTGAACCCGATTGCATACTATTCGCGATTTTTCCAAAGTGTTAGGTGCTGTTAATTGTACGGATATTGCAATACGGTCTTCTGGTGGTGATAATGGACAGAATTTTAGTACAGAGAAGGGTTTTCTTTCTATTAACGTGCAAAGTATCTGTGATGCTTACCTAAAATTCAGAAATATTGTTGGCTAGGATCTATCCACGGAAGTACTGTTCTCAGAGACTAACCAATACGTGCTAACTTTGCTGGTGGCAATTACGGCACTGATTATTTATTAGGAGAAAACGACCTACAAGAGGTACTTGCTCACACTAGTTCAACGAGGACCGATGTTTTGCTGTTTGAAGAGACGATTTCCCTGTTTGTTTAAAGGGCTAGACATAAAACTTAGGACCATTCTCCATGTTATAGTTGCCTATTCAGTGCTAGATAACATTTGCATTCTACAAAACGATGCATGCGTAGACGAAAAGAATGAGTTACTCGAAGCAAAACCAGGATTGCATAATGTTCTCTATAAAACGTTTATCTTGAAAGTTTCAATTGTGTTTTCTTCATTTCGATCTCTAATTTACAGAGAATTTTAATTTCCGTTCAAACTATGGAGTTTCGTATTTTTTCAATATGATCTTGAACTATCAATCACAAGATATGCAGTACTATAAGATGCTGAGTACAAACTACTTAGGCAATGAATAAATGCCCTATTAAATATAAAACATTTCGGTGGTGAATAATAAATCAATACCTAGAAGAATATTTCCTAATTTTCATCGGTATAACCGTACATTCATTCATTTCGTTTCTCAAATTTATGATTTTAGACGCTCAATCATTTCTACAAATGAAAAGAAATACTTACATAATCAACTTCGAGAATCTAGAGAGAATCAAAATGTAGTAGTGCCTTACCTGAAAAAAAATTCAAACTTTCAAATTTATGTAAATATTGACATATACAGGTGATTTAGTGAGAACTGTATCGAGTAGAGTTCAAAATAACCACTTATTTAAGTTGATCACTATTTGTTTGTGAGATGTAGGTTGTTTTATACATTCCTCCAAAATATATTTTGTTCATATCTGAGGAATCATTCGGTATATTCATAATAGGGAGTTATCTTTAACTAATGCTTTGTTCCCAGCATTTCAATAGGAAATATTGAAATATTTCTGGCAATTATTGAATAATTCGCACTTCAGGTCATTTTAGTACTGGCTGAAAAGGTTGCATGTGTTTGTATTTGGTTATTAAATAATAATTACTTCTACTTTGGCAAAAATAATGGATTCAAGATTATTCATCCAAGATTTGATTAAAAACCTAATTCAAAAGAAAAAACAGATTAGTGGATTCAACAAGCAAAATACAACATTTTCATCATAATTTCTGTATATCAAAATACATTGTATGGCTACGTAGCTTGAAATAATGAAACAGAATGGAAAATTCAAAGTCATACCAGAGAAAATATTGGTTTCTTTCAATAACGAACTTAATCCACTCTATCCAGGAACGCGTAGAGATACCAAATGAAGATTTATACCAAATTTTTCAGTCGGTAAAAACCAAACTTTTTAGTCAATTAAACCGAAAAACACCTCCGTTTATTCTGTTCGCATATTCTGACACATCTTTCTGAATAGAATCAAAACCTATTGGGTACTTCCTTCAGAGCTAGAAACATAAAAGCTGAAAGCAATGCTGGAAGACATTGTTACAGGAAAAACCCAAAAATTATAAATTTATATATACATCATAAAAATATCTTTTGGCGTTAAAAACTCAGTCGCCTTTTACCAGGAAGGCGTGAAGATGTCGAGTTGACAATGACAATGACAATGATACGAAATGATGAGATCTTCAATCCTCTGAGATAATTATTAATTAAAAGTCAACACTAGAGACCTTTGATACGTATCCATTTCAAATGTTAAATGCGTAACGAAGACATAACAAAATGAAAACTAAACAAAGATCCAACAATTCATATATGATATTCACAGTCGAATTAAAAGTGAATAAAATTAGTTACCTCTTATCTAAATCACGCAACAGGAAAAAATTAGGGGAAGGGAAATTTTTGTCAAAATCTACCTGTTGATTCAACTTTCAATCAAATTTTTGGATTTCGCCACACAGTGGCTTCATGAGAAAGTTTTACATTAAGGGGGATGACCTGCCATATATATCACATTGGTAAAAGTAAATACTAACCTCAATAAGAGGAAATTCCAAACAGAGTTACTTCTTTTCAGAACTGAAAAGATTAAGTAATGGTGACGAATGTAGGTCTAATTAACTATTGAATGAATTTCCGGAATTTTTCTGTTTATTCATTTCCAATGCTTCTCATGGTTTCAGTTTCGATCTATTATTTCCACTTTATAAAATATCAAAAAAATTGCCTATTCAACTCATCCACTAGAAAAAAACAACACTTTTAATAATAATTTGGGTCTTCCGTTCAAGAAATATAGTCAGTTCTGATTAATGCTACAACTTCATTAACTTTATCTGCTTTACTAAAAATCATATCATCCTCTATTAATTTGGTTTTATGGTTTTCATGATGTGATCTCGGTTTAATCTTCAGAGACCATTAAATTTATTTAATTTCCTTCTATTCTTTATGAATGAATACAAACCAAGTAAAGGAAATTCCAACAGTAAACAATTATTGAATATTTCGTAAGCAACTTCTATAATAACTATCTATAGGAATGTCATATTCGGTTAATTCGTTGTACCTTTCAGTGTAGTTCTTGAAACCTTTTAAATGGGAAAGAAAATCTGGATAATTAGAAATGAATTCGAGTAAAACATAAAATTTATACTTTTTGTACTTAGTGACCATAGATACGACATATTATGGTAAAGTTTTTCTGATGGCTCAAATGATGCAATGGAGTTTTGATATATTTTTTCCAATACTGTGATTAGGCACATAATATTCTGTTATTTTCATAATCAAATATGTTTTACTTTCAATTTGTACATCCTTTATATGTATTCATTAATTCTTCATCACATCTGTTCCTAATTTCGCATCTACTGATCCTTCGAAGAACAAGATTCAATTCAACTATTGAATAAAACTCATGAATTTCATAATGATTTAAGACCATACCGTCCCAAGTGAGAAAGTGTGCGGACAATATTTCTAAAGCGCATCAAATTCAATCTGAAGGGAAGACGACGCATAGCATGAAAGAATAAGTGCAATTCAAGTTACCCTGACGCCCCATGAGGACGAAGCAACCCCTAAAATTACTACTGACTTATAAGTTATAAAACGAACGTACTGCGGTATTTGTTTCGACGTGAATCGCCCAAGAGCGCCTCCCTCTACACTGGACTGGGTTTCAGCTATAAATAGTCCTTACATTACTACAGTCGTAAAAAGGGATGCTCAAAGAACCACCCCAATATTAAGACTCCCTTCCCTGTCTAGGCCGATGGAACCCCAAAGTCGTTACAATTATACCACCGTATAAAAATTTATGGTCCGAAATATAACAGACTGTCATCACTTGTTAGTTGAAACTCCGCCTATTTTTCATATTCGAGAGTGAATATCAATGTCAACTGATAATAATTATTGAATGTGTAACATATCTAGCTGTTGTTGTTTTATCAAATATCTATTAAATTTCCATATTTTCTCTAGATAATTGAAATGTTTTCAAATGTCAGGTATTTTATACCGAATATTCTATTTAGAATTTGTTGATTAAATATGAGGGATAGTAACTCTTCTTTCGAGTTTACTTGAAAGACGAAACCTGGTCTTTTGGACCTTTCCGGCCGAAGAAAAAAGATATTGGTTTTGATCATTAAAGGTATTTTTAAAGAGAAAGGTGATTATGTTTCAAATTCTATGGTCGCGTTAAGACTCACAATAACATTAGACGTTTTGACATAATCAATGTCAATACTTCAAAACGTGTTATAAAATTGAGATTCAAGAATTCCCCAGCTTGGTTTGCCATTATGGAGACATATCCTTCGGCTCAAAAAATCTCCAAAAACTTGACGGAAGAACAATCGGAAATATGTGTTATTCTTTCCATTAGTTCTGATCGAAGGTGCAATTCGATAGTTTTTTCGAATGTTCCAACGTCCTTCGTAATGATCGTTAAGCACTTGAATATTTTACTGACTGTTGAAAATAAATTAAAAGATAATCAACCACAATATTCTTAATGAAATTGAATTTTCCAACTTCCACTACAAATGCCGAGAATTTTCTATTTTCAAAATACTTTCAACATAATAACAAATGAAAAAGGGAGAGCAGATCAAAAGCGCATTACAAAAATTTTTGCACCTTGCCGGAAATTATATTTTTATTGTTTACACAAATTTTTTGACCTTCCTCTTCTATTATCCCGATTTTTTCTCCATTAAGCTTCTTCATACCAAATACCTGTGAAACTGAGAAAAAATTTTAGAGTCAGCTTTTCAAATTTTCCTTTCCCTTGAATCATAACTCGGATAATACCAAACAAAAAAATGTCCCACCATTTTTGAAGATGCGCTTATCAACTCACAGAATTTCATTTTAATTTTTATAAACTGCTCCAAAATGGTAAATGATAGCTGGCAGATATGTTTCACTAAAATATTTGACATAATTATAAGTAAAATTCAGAAAATTATTTTAAACCAAGAACTGTAACAATAGTTCAAAAAAATCATTGAGATGAAGTAAATCAGAAAAATATTGAAATAACACATTACTACTCCATGATCAAAAAATAGTAAAATGTTCGTTTCTTTTTAGGACCCTTATAGTAGGTGTTGCTGCTTTTAGCTTCAATAATAGCTTTGTACGTTTTGGTAGTTAGACTGTCCAGGTTCTCTTAACTACTAGTGGGACATAGGTTCTTTGAGACTTTCAGAAAGAAAATAAATAATACACATGCTACTAATCACAGGGCCTGCGACGTCGAGTACAGTGCAACACATACCATGTCGGGTGCAGGTATTGGGGCCGTGATAGACTATCAAACC
This sequence comes from Cryptolaemus montrouzieri, assembly GCA_013387265.2. Classification (NCBI taxonomy): domain Eukaryota; kingdom Metazoa; phylum Arthropoda; class Insecta; order Coleoptera; family Coccinellidae; genus Cryptolaemus; species Cryptolaemus montrouzieri. The sequence continues at coordinate 56,145,870 of JABFTP020000001.1, forward strand.
TTCATGGCGATATTGATAAAGGACAAGAAAATATGGAGGAAGCGGTTCGAGATACTGATGGACATAACAGGGAGGAAAGAAGAACATATCGATGAGAAGGTAGAATGAAGGAGACAAGAACAAGTTTGAAAACAATCCTCCGTAGCGATGACATCGAAGAAAAGGTTTCTTGCCTCTTTCAAAGTGACAAAAGCTGTCCAGTTCTCACGGAAACGTTGTTAAACTTATATTAGGTATGTTCAATCAGATTGGAGGCAGGAAACAGTTAATTTCATAATTCTACAGAGTGCAAATATGGTAATGGCAACTTGATATGTGCTTTTACAGATGTTGTTACCTACAGCTATTTGAAAATTGGGCACAAAATTGATTATGAAACCCCAATCTATTGAGCTTCATTTATGCTTCTGTCATACTGCTAAAGATCTGGTTTAATACCCTCGTTAATGCTATCACAAATTTCCACCCCCATAAAAATAAAACTGGAGTTTAGTTCTTGCGTTTGTGTTTCTTGTCTAGCCCAGAGAGGTACGCTTCATCAGAGATCAGAAAACATGCTAATTCTCCTTTGATCGTTAAAATCACTTCCGTTCTTCAAGCCGATGAATATGTTCGAGCACCAATGCCAATATTAGACGATTATGTACTGTTTAAAGAGGTTAGGTTCTCCTTATTAAACGGTGTGATACAATTCCAACACCTTTCAATCCTTTTCTGATATTTTCAATATAAACACTTAATCATGAAAAATACAAATACAAATTATCACAACAAGCAAGACACCAAGTTCTATTTGATTATTGTCTATTCACGAAATATATTTGTATAAAATCTGCATAAATTAAAGATATATATATATATATATATATATATATATATATATATATATATATATATATATATATATATATATATCTTATTTTTCTGGAGCAGTTTAGAAAACGGTAATGTGCAATTTTACGTCTAGCGAACTCAGAGGTAGAAAATACATTGTACTCGAGAGGCACATGTAATCTTTCCACAACTTTTCGTTGAATAATTCCCAAGAATATTTTTTTTATCTAATTTGCATTAACTTGAACGTGAACATTCCTCGCAATTCACAATAACAATGAAGAAACCAGATTCAACTCCCGCATGTAAGAGACGGCGGCTGGGTTGCTAGGGGTTACAAATTGTATTTTTGACAATAAACACATCTGCCGTATTAAAATGATAGGCTTGAATTTAATGGTAGAGCTGAATAGACTTCTTCAATCTTTTTGAGTGCAAAAAGTTTGCGACTCTTCAAAATTAATGGCTAGTGACAAAGTACAAATAAACCAAGATTTCTTTCTATATTGAATAATTGATATAATCCTGTCTGAAAGTATCATGTTGAGGTTTATTTCCAAAAGTTTATTTTCGTTTTTCAACGTAAATTCATTGTTTTTTGGTTTCAAAATTGTTATCACAATACCATTTCCAATAAGAATATTTGAATGGAAAGCTCAAGATGAGCAAAGACCATCAAAGTAATTTGGAAATCAAGTTATGTAGACAAATAATACAGAGCAGAAGGTCAAACAGCGACAACACCGTGTTCATGTGAAGAGTTGTTGAACCTTTTTTTTCTATGATGAATGGAGAACTATGTCGTATTACTGCTCGGTTTTGTTTAAGGAGTGTAAGAGTAACAGTGGCCGTCGTATTTGCTAGAAAAAAGGTCATACCAATAAGAAAAATATAATTTTGAGTAAGAAGACACAACTAAGCATGAGAAAATTTTCCTGTGATATATGAAAAATAGAGAAATAACTCTGTCTGTTAGGTTTACATGGCTAAACCACAAAAGGGGATAAAATTTTGTATGGAGAAACCTTCAACCTCAGAGTTAGATTTCGACAAAGGCTTTCTTTTTCTTCAAGATTCTATTCCCTGTAGTGAAAATATCTCAGATCCTAATAACAATACGAATATTAGTATTTCTTTAGGAATAGACCCAGGTTCATTTAAAATTAAGAAGTGCTCTGCGCCAAGAAATAACAGCATATTTATGCCGATGAAGTTTAGATATGTTGAAGAATTATTCCCCTTAATCTAACAGCACTAAGGATAGCTTGAAAACAATCGAAATGAAAATGGTGTTCATAGATATTGAAATGAAACTAATTATCAAAAATGTGGAACTTTTGCAAAGAATCAAAGAACCCAAAAACCTGTTAATATTGTATATTTCTAACTGTGGCGAGAATTACTGGATGACATCTACGTTTCATACTCAAACCTAATGACCTTTATGGTCCAAGTACAATCTAACCTAACTAAACACCTCTACTTCGCGTTGCATTATTATCCAAAAATTGAAATTTTCAAGAAGTGCTGTTATCAATATATAGTGGCTTCTTACAAAATTTCAGAAATAAATAAGAAAAACATCCTCTTTATAGTTTATCCAATCGATGCACTTCTAAAAAAGCAGGTTTAGTGCTTCCCCCCTCATCACATGACATATAAATATATATATTATATACATATAAATCACGTGCCACGTTGTTTTCTACGATGGACTACTAAACTACTTAACGGATTTTTAATTAAATTTGCACTCCGTATGCAGTTTGATCCAACTTGAAAGAGGGGATAGTTCACATCTTAATTTATAGCCGCAATATTATTTTATTCCAAAATATTTGTCAATTATTTGACATTCACAATTATCTGTTAACTCCAAACGATTTCAACAGATGCCGATATCTTCTGATTGGATTGCGTAAGTAATCAATAGATGGCGCTGCTATGTTAAACCGACAAATGTATCATATAAGCTACAATTTAATAGCATAACCACCAAAATGTTGAGGCTAAAGTATAGGTTAAATTTATTTTGTAGTAAACGAAATAGCGTGAAATTTAATTGTTTCTACTTCTTCAATTTTTGGTGTTAGCATATCCACGTGTTACTTAGACTGAAGTGTAAATTAAATTCATAACATAGTGAAGATAATAGAGTGAAATTATTCCTGCTTTTTACTTATATGTGCTTCATTGTTCAAAACTCTATAATTTAAATATATATATGTAAGTATTATCACATAGTTATAAAAGTTAATTAAAATATCAATGAGAAAATGGTAGAAAGCTCCTACACTTTTTCAATAATTGTACAAATATTTTTCTTTATTGTTTTAATTTAACCTCTATTAAAAACTATTTTGCACTTATCATTTCAATGTGCTATATATAATAGCATGTTTTCCAGTTTTTTCCTAATATTTAAACAATTAAATTATTATTTTCAGTCAAATGGCACAGAAAAAATCTAACCTAAACAACGCGAGGAGCAGAGAGGCACGCAAACGTGCTGAAAGAGTTCATTAGTTGGCAGAACAAATCGCAACAAGAAATACAGCTCAGAGAATCAGGACAGCAGAAGTATAAGAACGACAGAGGCAGCGGACCAGCCGCTCTTTTGTATTGATTGTTGCTTAATATGAAGTGTACGAAAATTTTAATCAATCATGTTCGAAGTCCTTTCCCCTCAAATCCCAATCCAGTGAACTTGTATACCACCTTCAATGTTTCTGTCTTCGTTCGTGAATAATAATTTCATTATATTAAGGGGTAGTATAAAATCTGTCATCATATTATTTGCAAATGCCATCTATGTAAAAAAACATGGTGGTACCGTGACTGATGTTCTCCTACTGTTCCTCTTGAAATTTTCCAGGATCAGCGTCTTTTGAATTAATTACTACAATGTAATATAACAAAAACCTTAGCCACTGACATAGAATAAAAAACGCAACTAACAGTTGAACGAACAATTGTTCATGGTTAAGTATAATTGAAAATTTGACTACTAACTTTAAAGTTGACCATTTGATGTGAATAAAAGGAGTGAAAAAGAACAAGAAATCGCACGTGAAGAGCGCCGCGTTAGTACGGCTTGACTTCGTGCTTCTCAATTACAAAAGCAAAGGAACGCAGTCAGTGAAACGGCTGGGCTGGAAATCATCGACCAAACCACAGAGATGAACAAGTAAATAATATACTACGCACAATAAGGAATCTATCAGATACTGATTTGAATCGAGAAGTGTTTTGTTAAGATTGCAGCACTGATTACTGTTTGCATAATAGCGTCGGACGTTGTTTGCAAGTATTGTGACGCATTGAGATTTTGCGAGGAAATACCAGGATTGTGCTGCCTTAGTGGGAAAGTGAAATTACCATCATTGATGAAACTTCAGCTGACCACAAACAGGAGAGTGGCATTGCTGACCGATATATCTGCTGAAGATTCCTCTGAGCAATTGCTGACTATCGGTAATGATCGAGTTCCTACTCGATAGATCACGCGAATTGATTCAATTACCCTCGACTTTCTCTAACTTACTTCGTTTCATCAAAAAGCGAACTCATCGACAAAGTATTACCGAACATTATTACTAACCAAAACAATAATGAATGGTTAACTGAGCGAACAATTTTGGCAGCTAAGAAGAAATATATAGATGACTTAAACTTCATAATTCAGAATGAGATCATTTGTACACTACATTCATTCAAACCTATTGCAGGTGTAACAAATGAAGATGAAGCCATAACTATCTTATTGAAGTTTTGAACTCCTTTAAATTTACGACTAAAGATTGGCTCCATAGTTAATATGCTTCGAAACATAAGCCAACCAAAACTGTGCAACGGAACGCGTTTGGTGATGAGCAGATTGATGAACAATGTGATTTACGCAACGACACTCAAAGGAAAATTCAAAAGTGAAGAAGTTCTCATTCCGAGCATCCCGATAATCCAAACCGATATGCCGTTTGAGTTTAAACGACTAAAACTTTCGTTCCGTTTTGCATTGGCCATGGCTATCTACAAACCCCAAGGCCAATCCTGGAATTATATATTATATGTGGTAAGTTCACGGGTCGGAAGACCATCTCCGTTATTTGCTCTTGCGCCTGATAATAAAATGAAAAATGTCGTCCATCTCAATGTGCTTTCCTGAAGGGTTCAACCCATGCTCCAAAATACATGGTCCATAAAGAATCATTAAAATACTCAATTTTTTTTATCTAGATTCAATATCCTAATGAAAACTTGAACTTAATAAAATCCAGAATGTGCTCATTTTCTTCCTCTAACGCGGAACAAAGTTCACCGGGTCCGCTAGTTGACATAAATTCCTCGCTTATACATTCTTTCAAAACGGTACCAGGAATTGATTATTCAAAAAATCTGCGTAAAATGATTGTCAAAATTTTTGTTTTTGCTAACTTGGCACAACTGGTTTCTGTACTGGGGCGGAGTTTGAACGCTATCAATATCATTAAGAAAATTGCATCAAATAATATTTCAGACACCTACATAAACAGTATTATTAATTGCAAAGAACAAAAACAAATTTTTTGAATACTATACCGGGTGTAACTGAAACTAATGCCACCCCTGTAACCTTTTTTGTATTCGGAATCTTTTGATGAAATTTTCGAATCGGATAGAAGACAACATTTCGAATTTTATAACATTAATACGTTTGACATTTCGTTTCCGGTTATGCCAGAAACTATATCAAATTTCAATTTTCGAATGGGGCAGCCTGTATTTTTCGCTTATTTTCATTGTTCATCTCATCCTACGACCTTTCGAAAGAAAAACAAAACACAATCTCCTTTTCTGCAATTTTCATTTTTTGATTCTAGAAGGCCATGAACAGTAACAATTGATTAGTTAGATTGTATCTAAAAATTCAATTGCTCATTTTTTACGGGGTGTCAATGTTTTAAATTTTAGGTTTTCTTCAAAAAGTACGTACTCTTCTGAGACAACCATATCGGGCCACCCGGTAATACAGAAGCGGATTTTGTTTTCTTTCTTCATTTAATATCAGTAAATATTGGAAAATTTATTCAATCACTGTATCATTCTTCGAGTGCACCAGATAACCGATTCATTGAGGATTTCGAAATTATGGTTCATAATCACGACTTTAAACAGGGTTCGATCATAATTCTGGGAGATTTCAATATAGACATGTCTGAAAACTGTGGACATAAATTAATGGACGCCATAAAATATTAGCATTTTATCAGATAAACCAACATTTCACCAGAAAAACGAATAAAAGTAGTTCAATGATTGATCTTATAGTAACTAATGATCCAAGTTTGAAATAAAAGGTACATCTGACACCAAAGTTTACAGATCATTCGATTATATCGTTGAATATCAAAGATGAAGGCAAAAGAGAAATACGTACGAGAAAGCTGAGAAGCTTCAAAAATTTTAACGAGCACGATTTTGAAAATGATCAGGCCATTAAATTTTAGAAGAATGGACAGGGATGTTGACATCGAGGCTGACAGGTGGATTGAGGTGATGTTGAGGGTCTTGAATGAACATGCACCTGAGAATATTATTGAAATAAAACCTAATCAGAATAACAAAGCTTGGTGGTACGAAAACATCAGCTTGAATATGAAGAAAAGAGATTGTCTATTAAGAAGGGTAACAAAAAAAGAAGAAAACTGGAAAAATTTCAAAAAAAAAAGGAATAAAGTTGTGAAAATAATCAGAAAACAAAAAGTAGATTATTATAAAAGGAAGATCGATGAGTGCAAGGATGATGCAGTTGCAATGTGGAAAACTCTTCAGAGATTATAAAAAAATGGACGTCAGGAGCTAGATGAAGGGATTCAATTTCCGGTAGACGGTCTACTCACAAAACACACACATGATATGGCGGATGCGTTCAATCGATATTTTATACCAAGTATAGAGGAAATTATCAATACTATTGTCAGACAAAATAATGAAGAATTTGTTTTAGAAAATGTAAGACAAGCAGACAATCTCTGGGCAGAGTTCACAACCGTAACATTAGAAGAACTTAAAGAAACACTACACCATATGTCTGATAAACAAAGCGTACGGATGGTGTGAATACATATATCCTGACGAAGTGGATTGAAAGGAAAGGTGATGTGTTTCTGAAAATATTGAATATGTCCCTCAGAGAGGGTATTGTTCCCCAGTCATGGAAAGTATCAAACAAATGTACCGATTAAAAAGAAGCCAGGTACTACTTCGGTGGTAGAGTATGGGCCAATCAATCTTCTGCCTCCCAATGAAAAACTCCTAGAACTAGTCTTCAAAAACAGCTCACAAATTTCATTGATAAAAATAACATTCTGAGTCAACAACAAGTCTGTCGTCTTTTAATTTCGACGAGGTCCAGAAAAATCTTTCCTTTCGCCTCTTCGTCTTTATTTTGCATTTTTTCTACTGTTTTCTTTCTATTGTCTCATTTTCAGAAGTTTTACTCTAGAGTCAACAACAAGCAGGTTTTCGAAAGAACAACTCCTGTGAGACGGCTGAGCAGAGTGCAAGATGGCACTAGATGAAAATTTGTTTGTCGGTGTAGTGTTTCTGGACTACAGAAGATCGTTTGAAACAACGGACAGAAGATTACATTGCAAAAAAATTGGAAAAAATGGATCTGAGGGTAAACGTTTTGGAATGGTTCAGACCTTACCTAGAAGGGAGGAAACAGAAGGTCAAGTATGAGGACCACATCTCGGAGGAAATTTTAGTGGATTGGGGGATACCCCAGGGGCCCCGTACTTTTCACACTCTATATTAACGACATTGTCAGGTACTTAAGAACTGCAGAGTTCAGATGTTTGCAGATGATACTTGCACCTATTTTATAAGCGACAATATAAACGATGTAATTCAAACCATCAACAACGAACTAAAAATTCTTTTTACTTGGCTCGAAGATAACCACCTTAAATTGAACCTGGAAAAGACTAAAATCATTATGATACAAAGAAAACAGAATGAGAGAAGTTATGGTGTTAAAATTAATGATTATTCCATCGAAAATGTTACTTAGGAATACTAATTGATAACAACTTAAAATTCACAATGCATGCTGACTATATCTGTAAAAAAGTAAGCAAAAAGGTAGGTTTTCTGGGAAGAATCAGAAAATATTTGAGTGAATTCACCAAATCCTTGGTTTACAATACCATTGTTTTGCCACATTTTCTGTATTGTCCTACAATTATTTATATGTTCAGAGAGAAGGAAATAGCTAGACTTCAGATTATTCAAAATAAACTATGCGCTATATTCTAGACTGTGGTAATTATACTTCTGTGCGTTTTAATTTTGTTTTTCCGTGAGACAAAATGTCTATTTAAGTATTTTGTATTTATTTATAAAATGTTGCATCACCTCCTGCCAAAACATTTGGTGGATCGTTGTACATTTCATAAAGATTTCCATGAGTATACTACAAGGAATTGCCAGAATTTTCGTTTGCCTCGGACAAACACTAGATTTGCTGACAATCAGATTTTCATTAATTGACTGAGAATGTACAATGGTTTACCACGTAATGTGAAAGATAGTCGAACCCTTAAGTGTTTCAGGACGAGGTGCACTATATATGTGAAGAATAAATGGAGTTTATAACTTTTATGTATGTTTATAGAGGAATAATGGGTCATTAGGACCACATCAACATCAGTATACAATGATATGTATCAATGTTTTTTGTAATTAGCTTGCTAAATAAATTATCATTATCACCACTCGCGTCACTCTATTCTTAACGGTTCCGGGGTTCTAGTGCAAAATACCTAGACAGCAGGTTGCACCTCACAAAATTTTTGTTCAACTTAGAGAAATAGAAATAGAAATAGAGAACGCTGTTTTGCCTGCACTCTCCATAAATAAGTAGCATATCGACTTTTTCACATTGGGTGTATCGATTCATACTCAAAACTGAATCCACTAATTCGCAATGTCGATAATTAACTACAATGCAATTTTGACATGTCACACTGATATTCCTATGATCACAGAATATTATAAGTATGTACAAACATTTTGCATCGCCAACGTAGTTATTGTTATTAGCTAATGGGGAAACTCTGCAAAAATTGCTCAGGTATTTTCCACTAGAACTTCGGAACCGTTAAGAATAGAGTGACGCGAGTGGTATAAAAAAAGATAAGAAAAAATTTTGCTTCTGTAATACAGGGTGGCCCGATATGGTTGTCTCAGAAGAAAACCTACTTTTTCAGGAAAAACTGAAATTTAAAACTTTGACATCCGTGAAAAGTGAGGAATTAGTTTTTTAAATACAATCTTTTATATTTTCAATGAAATAAAACTAAAGTATTTATATTTTCACTATATTAACAAAACTATGACCGGTTTCACCATACTCTGGCTTCATCAGGTAGATACAAACTAATGAACAGAGTTATTCCTTATATATTAGTCTTATTTCCTACTTAATATTACAATAGGTACAAGAGGTATGTTGGAAAACCCATCGGGGTTGCTTACTTTATGAATTGAAAAGATTGAGTAAAGGAGAAGGATTTAGATTTAATTGACTATTAAGTAACCTACCTGAATTCTTCTCTTTGTTGATCTCTAAAATTTACAATAGATTGAGTATTTGTTTGTTATTTTTATTGTGTAAAATTTTGAAATTATCATTTAAATGATGGTTTTCTTGAGTAAGTGATTAGAATAATGGAAATCTGATTTATGATAATTAAAACTACCTTTGTGCTCGGATAATCTAACTTTGAAATTTCAGAAAGTTCTACCAATATAAATTTTATCACAATCCCCGCAAGACAGTTTATAAACACCAGATTTATTACTTTTATCAATTTTAGATTTGCCGTTTTTGATATGTCGGCCTGAAGAATTATCAGTTCGGAATGCTATATTGAAATTATAATGCGAGAGGAATGATTTTAATTTTAGACTAGGATTACCAATATAAGTTAAGCTGTTGTATTTTGTGTTAGAACTTTTGATACTTCTGTTCATTAGTTTGTATCTATCTGATGAAGCCACAGTGTGGTGAAACCGATCATAGTTTTATTAATATAGTGAAAATCTAAATACTTTTATTTCATTGAAAATATGTATATCGATTTTCATCAAGCAACGACCTCCTCAATCAAACAATCTTGTATTTTCGTGATAAAAGATGTTGAGCTAAGCCATTTGTTACTGTTCATGGCCTTCTAGAACGAAAGATGAAAATTGCAAAAAAAGATTGTTTTCTGTTTTCCTTTCAAAAATATGTCAAAAGGTCGTAGGATAAGATGAACAATTAAAATAAGCAAAAAATACAGGATGTCGCATCTGGAAATCGAAAGTTGATATCGTTTCTGGCATAACCGAAAACGAAATGTCAAACATATTAATGTTATCGAATTCAAAATGTTGTCTTCTATCCAATTCCTAAATTTCATCAAAATATTCCAAATAGAAAAAAAGTTGCAGGGGTGGCCTGTGTTTCAGTTACATGTGGTATACCATTATAGAAAATCCAGAAATAAATACGCATGTCTTACTTATATTGACCTCCTCTCTAATAACATCAGCAGTTATCTTTCCTCATATCGAACAACCTCCTCTTCCAGTGGTCCCAGTATAAGCAAATTACTATTCAATACCAAACAAAGAACTAATAATCTTAAACAGTCTGGGATATACAGAATTGAATGCAATAAATACCCAACTGCTTTCGTAGAACATCATCGAAATTTTGAATCTAGACTCAAACAGCATCTATTATCGGATTACAAGTCCGCACTCTTTGAACATATTAAATCTACAAATCACATATTTACATTAAATAATAAAATCTACGCCAGTAATAACAATAATGACGATGACAATGAATCTGTTATAAAGTTTGGAAATTGCCAATCTTTGTTAGCTGTTAGCTCTATATACTTGAAAATGATGTAACTGTCGACGCCAGACGTATGTAATAAAAAAATAAATATTGTGGAAATCAGAGAAAATGCTTTAATTTTATTTATATTTAAATTAATTTTCATAACATAAATTCGTCAACAATATCATTAATCTTTTGAAACACTTTCTAAGGTACTCCATCTGCGATATCTAAATAAAATTTTATAAATTCTTGAGATTGAATTTCTGTATTTATGTGGTTGAATTCTTATGAAAATTCGAAAATCTCACAGTAATAAATGTAATTGCACAAGCCCTAAGGCATTTCAATACGTCAGAGAAAACTTTCATATATACCAATATTCCACAATCTCTCAACCGGAGCACACTTCCTGCAATATACGGATGGCAAATTTTCGTTTTGCACATCTAACTTCAAACTCTCAAGCGAAGCAATCGAACTGTGTTTTGAACAGTGCACCAGACTTCGTTGTTGATTTGAATTAAGATGCGAGTGAATATTGTAGGCAAAGTAAACAAAACACGGAATGAACCAGACTAGAATTTATCTGAACTTTACCCGTTATTGGTAAAGTTCGTAATTGACTATTCACTATAATATTCAGCTCTGTAATCAAATTCGAATAGAGCACCTTTCTCAAAAATTGAGTTTACTCAAAGTTCTTTCATTTGAATAATTTGATTTATTTATGTTCAACGTATACCTATGTTTGTAGGGTAAATCAATTGGATAGCCGTGTGGTCAGGTGGAGTGATCCACATGGGGGAAATGAACATTGATTCTAGTCTGATTGAGGAGGTTGTTACTTGATAAAAACTGACATTCATTTTTTAATAACATATAATAATGCTGTCCAAATCTCCACTATATTCACAAACTTATGACGTGTCTCACCTCAATGTAGCTTCATAACATAAGTATGTAGTACCTCTTTTTAAAAATCGAAGTGGCCTCCATAGGGAGACCGAAATGGCTTGGACTTATGAGTCATTGGCCAACAAGAAATATTTGGCATTTACTTTTCAATAAAATGAACCGTTCGATTATACAACGATCAGTCTTCCAGAAAGCTAAACACTACCTACCTATCGTGAATAACACTAGATGATGAATAAGTACTCAAAGGATAAAGAGTATTATATTTGAATATCTCCACGTGCACTTTGTTCAACTGATAAATGAATGTGCAGGTGTAGGGTAAAATTAAAGATATTGTTTAATTGTTTTGTTTTTCCTTTAACATGCTCTGTTTCTGCATTTCGGCTAATGACACGCCGGGGAATTCTGTCACCTCACTAACTCGTGTCGAGGGAAGGGATCTTTAATGTCCAACACATCTCTGTTAGACAGGACCGACATCTTTACATCTCCTCCGAAAGATGGACACTCAAGCGATTCCCAGAATCCGAAAAATCGCACCGACTTTGTGGGGATTGAACCCAGGTAACTCTACGTAGGAGACGAGCATCATATCCCATACGCCACCGAGCCGGCTAAAATTGAAGATATGTAACTATAACATGTGAATATTCATAAATATCAGACGTTAAAAGTTTCCTTTCTCGGAATTTTGAAAACATGTTGTCTACATCTAAGCTTAGAAGGTACGAATTATTCAGTACAATAAAGTTCTCCAATGGTTTGATTAAATCAACTGAATTTTTAATTGAATTCTGAACAGTGCAGTTTGTTATTGGTTCAAATATCATATTCAATTTTCTTTTCAACTTGTAAGTGAGACTATTAACAAATCAAACAACTGACCAGATCGGAGCATTTTTTTTGTTTAAGTTTTTATCGCATATCGGATGTTTCATTAAAAGCGCTCGAAGTTTTAACTCCTACATTTGTTTTTATTTCACGTTTATTTGATAACACACGACCGGTTCGGATCTTTAGGTCAATTTCTAGTGCTGCATACTAAGGTACAAACATGATTACAAGATATATTTTTCACTCAAATGTTAAGTGAAGGGTAATTATTGATTTCAAGTTGGCTACCGACAGTGTAATGAGGGGTTCTACTGAGTTTGTTAATTTCCAAATTCTCCAACAATTCCATTCTACAATTTTTATTCAAGAAACAATATTCAACTCTCCGTAAAATGTTGAATATCCTTTCCTGAAGGAGCTGGTTTCCCTATCCCCCTTTATAATCACCGTCAACCAGGGCCACACAGCAGTGGTACAGCTCGATCGGATGTCACGAATAGGAGCAATTATACTGCAGTTTCGGTCTTTTTTGACCTCATCAGTATTGCATACCCATTCACAACATCAGGCCAGACAGCCACTTACTCATCTCAATTCGTTAGAGCGTAAGAAAACATGTAAATGTATTACGCCCCCAGCGAACTGATACAGAGGCCACTCACCATCGCCACCGGGCAACCATGAAAATGAAGAGTAGACAAACAGAAAACCTCAAGAAATCACACTATTCGACTATTTACCGCAACGCTACACACTATGTCTGCAAGGAAGCGATCTGTCGAAATACTAACGCCCCTTATTCATAACTGGTTGTCAACCAGACATACAGTACAATTTTATTAATTACAATTTGCGAAATTATCACTATTTGTGTAGACACATTGAAAAATTTTTAATCAAGATTGAATACTGATCCTTGAATAAAAATTCTTCAATGTGTCTACACATATAGCGATAATTTCGATAGTTGTGATTCATGAGATTGTAGATTCATTCTACTTTCTATATTTCATTTGTGGAGGACTTCGAGATTGCCTAACAGGTATACTGATTGAATATGCTTAAATATTGGGAATTTCAAGTTTGAAGATATATGGTCTTTGAACCTGCATTCAAAATTTCTACCTATTTGACCTACATAAGCTGAAGGGAATTCGTTACATTCGATTCTGTGAATACCAAGGTTGGCATTGAAAAGTGATTTGCTAAGATTTCGACCGATTAAAAGTAAGCAGGTATTTTGAATTTTGAAAATAGTGATTTTATGAAAAATTGGGCCGACATAATCAAAACTTGCATATATTTCTTCGGTTTTTTTTTAAGTAATATAATAATAATAATAATTATGTTGTTCGATTTTGTTCTTTGTTTCTACTAATTTTATTTATGAAAGAAGAAGAGTTATTAGTTTTAACTTCAATGGTAAATTTTGAATAATGGTGAATTTTATTGAGGAAATTCAAAACTGTTTCTAGTTATCTATTGCAGACATGAAAACCAACCAGATACCGGAACATGATATGTTTTTTGGCTATGTCGTTCTGCAGTGTTGATGTGTTTCTTGAGTTGTCGATTAAAATATTCAACTATAGAGGAATAAGTGGCGATCCCATAAGAAATCCTGATTTTTGTTCAAAGAATTTATTTTGAAATGGAAAATAATTCTGATCTAAACATGTTTTCGATAGGTAGCAAAATTCAGAGGATATATATGGTAATATGTTGGTTTTTGTAGAAATATCTGAAACTGAAGGTAAATATTCATCAGTTGGAATGTTTGGGTACATGTTTACTACATCAGAGAAAACAAGCTTAAAGTTATGATTGATTCTAAGTATAAAAAGTTTTTGTATAAGGTCATTGGAATTTAAAATAGAATGTTGTGAGCGATAGCTCGTGAGTTCTATAAAATCATGATTTAAAAACTTGGCTGGATTACCCGAAGTAGTATTAATTTAGGATACTTCAGGACAAGCAGATTTTTATCCTTTATGTAGCTTGCTCAGTCCATACATTTTAGGTGATTAGAGGGTTCATCGGTAAGAGTCTTCATTTTTTCCATACTGTATGCGCTAGTTGGTCTGCATTGTCCAAAGATTCTTCGACTTTTTTAATGGATGATTTCGTTAGGTAAGTAGGTAATTCCCTCATCACCAATGTATTCAAGATATCTTGAAACTAACGAAAGGTCGAAACTGGTCGTGTATTAACAAATAAACATTGAAAACTGACAAATGTTCTTCTTCTCTTTTGAAATGGATTTCCATAAAATAAATATGTCATCAATTTCATTAAATATTACCTAATATGTGGTATTTCTTCACAGAGCTTACTTTACAATTCACTAGATTTGTTTTTCAGGGTTTGAGTCATTTTTCACCCATAATACGAAGTAACGTGAGTTAGTTATTCAAACTGAAGTAATGACCAAAACATTTTTAAATTAAAACAGAAGGAGAAGTTTTATTACAAGTTTTCTTTGTCCACATAATTTATTTCGTAGGAATCTCAAATACTTAAAACTTCCGGTATGTAAGACTTTCGTATCTGTACAAGTACTCAAAATAGAACAGAATTATCTTGTAAATATTTCGTTTAATATTTCATCACTTATTAAAACAGCGCACAAAAGAATAATTGATTTTAAGCTCAAATATCGTAATGTGTGGGCCTTTTAACTTGTTTGAAATTTCAACCGTCTGTTGACACAAATTCATTTCTCTCCGCAGTTAAAATTTTATAGCTTGTAATGACTAGAACATTCATGGCTTTTCAAATTTATGTAAAGGGAACAGTAATCTTTTATTCAAAGGCGGATCATCTGGTCTTTGATGAGATGTGTAAACGCGGTTTGATCAATATCCGAAATG
The DNA here is from genome assembly GCA_013387265.2 of Cryptolaemus montrouzieri. Taxonomy (NCBI): domain Eukaryota; kingdom Metazoa; phylum Arthropoda; class Insecta; order Coleoptera; family Coccinellidae; genus Cryptolaemus; species Cryptolaemus montrouzieri. The sequence continues at coordinate 56,161,209 of JABFTP020000001.1, forward strand.
ATGGTTAAAATTTGAATTATTAATTGCAAGAATAGAATGAAACTCTTTCGTCCTTTTCATATAGCATGACTTGCGATTTGTTCTTTGGTCTATGAAGGGATACCTTGAGGAGAATGAATTGATTGTTGACATGCGTAGAATAGATCAATTTGAATGGACAGACCGTTGTTGACAATCTATAGCGGCTAAGTTTTTTTGACAGCGTCTTTCACGTATGTTCGTGTTATTTAATCACTGATGCCAAATCATTTATTTTCATTGTACTGCGGATGTGGTGGTCTCCAGTCCAACATTTGGATTTCAGCCAGAAGCAACCGGTTGATACCGCCAGAAACAATCGGTTGATACCAATTAAGCAACGTACTACGATGGAACACCAGATCTACTGACAATTTCGCCGCACAAGAGCCAAGAAGAAACCTCTTATAGGATGATACCAATTCACATGAGGTTGACCAGTTGGAAATACAACCTTAATTACTTTCCTAAAACTCCATTTAAAGAAAATTTTCCTAACCAATTGTACGTTAATTATGAGATGTTTTAGTTTTCTGTTGTAGATCTCATAATTTGGGAGGAAGCCATTCTCCCGCCAAGATCTTTCTAAAAACATAAATTCAAAGATTATGTACCAGATGAATCTTCAATATCGAAAATCGATTTTTTTCCATGTTTCTTCCATGAACTGCAATAGACTAGTCTCCAATTATTGCCGAAAAACGATACAACATTGGGCAAAAAAATTAACACACAGTTTCAATATTTCAAATTCATTTTTTATAGGCAACTCATTACTAACACAGGTTCTTTCATGGCGTATATATTTTTCTCTCAAGTAATAAATTGAGATTTTGCAAGAAACTACATATAATATAGCAGTTCTTGATCAATTCATCGAGTACCGTTTATTTTTCTTGAAAATTTTTAAAGGTTGGACTAAAACAGGGTGTTACATAATAGTATATAACAACTTCAGGGGGTAAATCTACGTGCAATTTTAAGAAAAGCAAGTTCATATAAACATAGGTCCGCAAGAGCTTCGTTACGGAGCTGCATGGTGCTGATATTTTCGGAAAAAATTGTTTTTTTCTTCAAATTTCCTGCAGAGATATTCAGCCCAATTTTGGAAATCTAACTTGACCTCCATCGTTACACGTCCAAGATTTTAACTGAATTTCACAAGGTGTTTTCTTTTTCGAGGCCATGTCTCATTTTGCCCTTTCAAACTTTTTTGCAGTACGCCACTGATCAACGTACAATCAATTTTCATCATCTTCGTTCAGTTCAGAAACTTTTCTGGCACTTGTAATTTTTTCGTATCTCCAACCGTTTTCGAGTGAAAAATTATTGAACTTGAATTATTTGAATTGTATGTTATTCGCTAAATGAAAAAAAAATAATAGCAATACTCGATAGGTATGCCCAAAATTTGCTTTTATTTTGATAGCTCGTCTTCTGAGACCCAACTTATACTTATTCAATATCAAACTAGAAAAAGAACAATTAAAACATAAATAAATTGCTGGAAGTGTCCTCCACCTGCAAGAATACAGGCCTCTGTTCTTCTACGCATATTATCACCCACTCTTTGAAATATTCCTGGGGTATTTCTTATAGTGTCATAAGATGTTATTATTCTATTTCTCAATTATTTTACAGTGTTCACTGGAGTGATAAAAACTAAACTTTTGAAATATCCCAATAATAAAAAGTCTAAACTATTTAAGTCTGGGGACCTAGGAGACCATGGTTCTGGCCCACCCCGACCTATCTACCGGTTGTTGAATGTATTATTCAAGAATTCCTTAGCTTCTCCACTAAAATGTGCTAGTGCCCCGTCATACATGAACCACATTATGTTTCTCACTAAAAGTGGCAAACCCTCGTTTGCCGATAAGCGGGAAAGTTTAGTCTATTAGGCAAAAAAATGGCCAAATCAAATAATTTTCAATTATTCAGACCCGGACATTCAGTGAAAATTGTTCTTGATGATGAGATTCTTTAATATTATTTGCAGTAGAAGTACCAGTATCCCTCAGCCTGCTGTGGATAAATGAAAATGTTCGCTTGTCTGGTGTTACTCGATTTGGAAAGCGCATCTGATATAATCGCCTAGCTTCTGTTGTGTTTCCGTCATTCAGACCGTACATGAAATGGATATCAGCCAATTCGGCGTTAGTAAAGTTCGCCATTTTTTCTTATAGCAATAACTTCAAAAGTCTTAAAACTTATCGTTAATTTAATAAACAATTCGAGCAGACACTGGTTCAACTTCAGCAACTGTCAAAATAAATAAATCAATGTAAACAATCAAAGCCTACTAGTAATTTTTTTGATTAGAAGAGGATTCAATTAAGCGAATTCATACAAGCGTTTAATGATTTTTTGCTCGAGAACGGTCGGCGATACGAAAAGATTACAAGTGTCAAAAAAAGTTCGTAAATTGAACGGTGGCGTACTGCAAAACAGTTTGAAAGTCAAAAGAAGACATGGCTCCGGAACAGAAAACACCCTGTAGATTCTAGTTGAAATTTAGGACATGTAATGATAGAGACTGTAAGAAATAAGTTGCATTTCAAATTTTGGCTGAATATCTCAAAAACTGCAGGAGTTTCGAAGGAAAAACCAATTTTTTCCAGAAATACCAACACCTTGTAGCTCCGTGACGAACCTATATTTATATGAACTTTTTTTCTTAAAATTGCAAGTAGATTTACCTCCTCAAGTAGTGACATGACTATTATGTAACACCCCATATAAGAATAATACAAAGGTTTCGCTCCTGCAAGGCACCTTAAATGCAGCTTGAACAGAACAGTAGAGTGCAAATTAGCTTACGAAAACCACTCTGGGAATTTGTTTTGAAGCCTCGTGTGTTGCTCGAGATCCAGCTCTAACTGCAGGATAGCCTGATCGAATTTTGCCAGGGAGAATGCCAATTAGATACTGACTAAGAATTTGATTTGTCAACATATGAGTCGAGATTTTGTCTATTTCATTGCTATTGATAGTAGCATAGACGACGAAAAGAGAGATATGCTCATTGTATTTTCATCTACATGGTTTTGGTAGTGGTTCAATGATGGTGTGGGGAGAAATTTTTCGGAATGCCCGTACTGATCTGGACCTCGAAAATAATGGTCTAAATGGTGAGGATAAGGTTACAAAAACATGTACCATGTGCGGAAAACTTGGGAGAAAACTTTTTAATTTTGCACGATAACACAGACCTTACCAGGCTCATATCGTTAGGGATAATCTTCAAAATCACGAAACCACATCAATTGAGAGTTCAACACGAAGTCCTCAATTTCATCGAATATATCTGGGACATTCTTATTAGAAGACTAAAAGGCTAGTAAAACCAGCCAGCTACAGTAAATGATGTTCGGACCAGACTGATTAAAATTTGTAACGAAATGGATCAGAAAGCTATAAGGTCATTGGTTTTGAGTATAAATCGTAGATGTCATGTTGTAATCATTGCCAGAAGTGGAAATTTCGGGGACTTTGATTTTTTCCAAAAATTCCGCATTTTGCATAATTAGTTTCATTCCAATTTCTATGAGTACCTTTTTCATTCCGATTATTCCCAGCATTCCTTATTGCTGGTGTTATAATTCGAAAAATAATTCTCATCGAAACTTCTCCCAAATAAATTTGAACTCTCGATTTTTCGCGTAAATTCCTTAGCGTGTAAATATAAAAAACACACTGAGATCGAGAATACTGTGCTTCATTTTGTTAAACAATTATAAGTACTAATTAAATACAGTTTTGTCCTTTTATAATATTGGCTGTGGTGCCCTTTGGGACAACATTCAAAATTTTAAAGTTTTCAAATTCACAAACTTTTTGAATAAACAAGTTTTCAGCTCATCATTTGCGAAACAAAATGTGAGTGAAGGATTAATTTTGACAATTATTGTTGTGAGAATAGAAATAAAAATAATTGGGATGTTTTGTGTAGACTCATTGGTCATTCATGTTAGATATATTTCTTCCTTTTTCATCCAAATTCACCTATTGTTTAATTAAAAAGAAACAGGTTTATATTATAATTTGAAAACCATGCTACAAAAAAAAATTTTAATATGTCCCTGCATTTCATTCAAAAAAGTGCCTCTAGAGCATCAAAGTAGCTAATTTTGATAGCAATCGAGATATTGGCATATATCAAAATCCCGGAGAGTCGAGAGATCCGGAATAACTCTATTCGTAGTATTTCACCTAGCTTCCGTACTAAAACATAGAAAATGGCACACCATGTACAAGTAATAACATTAATATTCAACGCGCATTTCCTTTTAAACGTATTGCTTTTCGGATGAAGCTACATTGTCAGTTTTTGTGATAAACAGATGCATTTCTATATTTGTCTTTACCTTTCAATTTTTGGCATTGTAAGCATGAGATCATAACTATTAATATGTCAAGGGATAAATCTCTTTTTGAAATTTTTGTAGAGTTTGTCATGAAGCTCCCCATGAGTGTTATCAAATAATTACGGAAAATTAGATCAAAATAAATCTGCTGCTGAATATATTTTGAAGTCTTGAAAGAATATTTCCATGCATAACGTAATCTATGAAAATTTCTTTCTGTCACTCATACCGTTAGAAAATTTGAATACCATGAAAATAAATGAGAATATTTTCCGAACGAAGTATTTTATTTCCGGATGTGAATAGCTGAGTTAGAAGCTGGGGAAGAGCTTCAGAAAGTTTTCCTGACAATTCAATTTATAGGATTTCCATTTGGAGAAGTTTGATATATTCTGAGACAACGGGCACTGTGTCATGAATTGCTATAAAAGGTAAATTCATCTGGAGCACATATGTCGGAAAATATGACGGGATATTCAGAGACTGTCACTTAAGAATGGTTGGTCTAATTTGTTTATAAAACATTTAGTTACGGAATATCGAAATTATGCAGAAACCATGCATTTTCTGTATGTAATGATAATGAAAAGTTCAGGAGAAAAAATCGAGACAATCAAACGAACAACAAAGTTTATATTATTCTATTATTTTATTATTTTGTTTCCGATTTCGGAAACAGATATATATATATATATATATATATATATATATATATATATATATATATATATATATATATATATATATATATATATATATATATATATATATATATATATATATATATATATATATATATATATATATATATATCCGAAATCCAGACATATCCAATCTCATTTTGAGTGTTGGTAGCCATAAACTGGGATTAAATCCGAATTTCATTGGAACGATCATTTAAAATTCATATACACACAACCAAACCTATATGGAATCACTCGGTATTGCACATTATTGATTGTTTTTTTGACTTCTTGTGAAGAATGAAGCTTTTGTTGTAAAAACACTGAATAGTATGATAAGAAATGTTGAATTATCACCACATGTTTGGAATATTGTACACAGTCGTCACTCAGATTTGAAGTTGTGAATTTCAAAATTTAAAAAAGCCTATAATCATAAGTGAAATTGCTTTACGTTAGATTGTCCGATATGCAGAGGGGTCGAATAATTGCTCTCGTTGAAGAAGGGGTGACACAGAGGGATATCGCTGCCACAATGGGGGTTAGGTTAGGTTAGTGATTTCAAATACCTAAACCCGATACGTGCAGCTACAATCTCTGCAAAATAGGCCTAGAAGAACTCGTAAAAAGATCACTTTTGAAGAACAAGACCGCTTTTTGTGCCAAATTGCAAGAAGAGACCCTAGTACGACGCACCCCATACGACAAAGACTATTTCTGGAAGCAGCAGGTATCAATGTATCGGTCGAAACGATACGTCAAAGACTTCGTTAAAGGGGTTTATACAGCAGAAGGCCCTTAAGAGTTCCAGAGCTAACCAGACAACAAAAAATCATGTATCGCGCACCATAATTCGAATATTGAGAATTGGTGAAATGTTTTTCTTTCGGAAGAGACCAGAATTGGTGTTAGAGCAGATGATCGCCGGATTCGGGTTTTGAGGGGTAGTGGAAGAGAAGCTAGACTCCGAGCAGAAAGACAAATTCCGAAATACCAAGGGGCAGATTTGATTTTGTTTCCTGCGAGTGTAACGGCTAGAAATTATGTGGACCTAGTGTTGAAGCCCATAGTGCGACACTGGCGTGATGCCCACGGTGAAAATTTCACTTTTATGCATGATAATGCTCCTCCGCATACCAGCAACCTCGCGCGACATTATCTTGAAACAGAGGGAATCGATATTTTGGACTGCTTGTTCTCCAGACCTAAATCCTATTGAACATTTCTGGGATAATCTCAAGAGGAAAATTAGATCGCGCCAGGATAATCCAAGAAACCCACAACAGCTCATCCAAGCCGCCATAGAAGAGTAGCAGAATATCACCCCAGAGGAGGTTCGAACCATAATCCAAAGCATGCCTAGACGGATTCAGGCTTGTATCAGGGCAAGAGGAGATAATATAAGCTACTGGGATCGAGAAAAAAATACCTAGTTCGTGAAAAAACAATTTTCAATTGTTTTACTACATGCGGAAAAAGTCTCTCATTTCCTTTTATTTGTGTCTTTCTTGAAATAAACCTTAATTCACTTCTATTTGCTTCGACCTTATTGAAACTTTGACGTGTCAAAGAGAAGGCAGGACAGTAAAAGATAAAATTGAGTTTTTTCGCACTTCTATTCCTACGTTTACCCTGTATATCGAAATTCTGAATTTTAATATTCTTCAGTAAAACTTCGATTACTGTTTAACCAAACCAGACTATGATATCGAATGGCACCATTTCAGGTATCCAGGAATCAGGGCTCATTCTGTCGTTTTGTATTTTAAATTAAATTTTTTAGTACCCTCACCTAACGAATCGGGAAGAACGAGTTGAAAATTTTCAAATGACCATATATATCTAGTAACATTCATCCCAAACTAATGTCAGGGTAATGTGAGGATAATCCGAAGAGAGAGAATAATTTCAAGAACCGGAAAAACTGAGTTATGTGTGAAATTAAGATCTATTTGATTATTTAGTAAATTATCGGTATTTACTAATATACAGGGAGGACAGATTTCGATCATTTACTAAACAGAATGATTAAAATAGCTTAAGTAAACTTATGTGCACTCATTATGTAGTTCGAAAATTAATTCTTGCAATTTTTATCAAGTTACAACTCTTGTGTGAGTCTTGTATCGTTTGCAGTAACAACGCTACCACGTACGAAAAAGAGTTCGACATTATGCTTATTTAGATCGTTTTGCTGAAAGGCGACAAGCCTGTGAAAGTATATTCGCTTAATTGAGGAAAAACCAAATGAACTATGCTTTATTAAACGTCCCACAAAAAAATAGAAAAATCAAGTACTTAATGGGAAGGTTCAACAATTGATGAAATACATCATTACATCATTCCGAATTTCTCCAAGTTACAAACTCCTATATATATATATATATATATATATATATATATATATATATATATATATATATATATATATATATATATATATATATATATATATATATATATATATATATATATATATATATATATATATATATATATATATATATATATATATATATATTTAAGTCGGCTGCGTATACTGTAAATTGAGTACTTTAGAAATAGTTACCAATATTGTTAATGTATATTGTGAATAAAATGGAAACCTCAAAGAACTCCATAAGTTTTAAAAAAGCATCAGATAATGTACTCTCTATCAAAACAAACTGTGTGACCTTCCCGTTATATAAGACTTCAGCCATAGCAGAAGATAGCCCACCACACCAACCTCAAAAAGTCGCCTAAGCATAACTGAGTGACTCATTTCATCGAAAGACTTTTTAGAATTGATGTAAATGATGTCCACATGGACACTGGGTTCGCTCATCCATACTCTTCCAAAGGTACCGTAAAAATCATTGAATATGTTTAAAGATTTCTTCCCTTGCAAAAACCGTGCTGTTGATCTATAATTATCGTAAGGTGACATGAAATGTATTATATATTAGGGACTAAAAAAATTTTGGAATAGATGAAAGCATGCTTATAGATCGGTAATTCTGAACGAGTTCGTCACCACATTTTTTTGTACATCGGAATTACCGAACAGATTTTTCATTTTGCAGGGAATACCACAGACCTATGTAAATTATTAAAAATAATACATAAAGGTACAGAAAGACAGCCTGTACAGTTCCGGAGGAACTATGGAAAAATCGCATGGATGAGTCTGAAACCTCACTCTCTGTGAGTTACACCTGACACACGTAGTTGGAATCATACAAATTTTCGACACATTTGTAAATCAGTTCATTATTATTATTGGATGGTTCAAAAACACTTATAAAGTACTTTGCGAACAAATTTGAAACTTCTTCTGGAATTCCTAAGATACATTTCACCAGAAAGTGAGGAAACTAGCCACTTAGTAGAAGAATTCTCTCATTGTTAATATTCACTCATTCGAGCGTTTATTGTACTCGATTCAAGTTTATTTAAAAATGATTCTGTTGCTATTTCATTGGCGGAGGAAAGATATGAGCTGCATAAATAAAATTTGCTTTGATTCACACTCACTCGTAAGTATAGGTCCCTTGCAGTACTACCAAAGAATGGAGCCAACCGCGCATTGAACTTTTTTATAATTGCGATAAACACGCCACCCTCGGTTTTCTTTAAAGGGGAACTAGAATCCCGATCATTTCGGTATATATAAAACAACCTCCTGATCAAAAACAGAACCGTTAAACCACGATTCCGCCACAAAAATAATATCACAACCACTAGCTTATACCTCTAATTTAAACTATGACAACTTTGTGCGTGGACTACGCACAAACGACATCCTAAAACATGATCACTATATAAAGAGAGTTTAATAAGCAAAATAGGGTACTCTCACATCTTCCTTCATCATTCAAGAACGGCTCATCCAGAATTTACATAATCCTAGAATCCTCGCTATTTGTAACTAGAATATTTATTGCCTTGATCAACAAATTAACGAAGAATTACTATCATCACAATAACATAAGTTTGCAAGCCAATTTATAAGTGATAAAAATGATCAAAACGGTTACATACAATTGAAAGAAGAGGAACATTACATTATCGACTCAAATACTGACAAAACAAAACTCAGGCAACAATAAAAACATTTGCAGCCTTGATGAAAGTACTAGAATTCTACAAATTTATGAGAAGGTGAGATAATTTCTAGTATTAGACCCTCAAGTATCCGTGAATAGAGACTTCCATCAGCACTCCAAAGTGAAAAATGCAATTAAAGCAAAAATGACTAATAGTTTATAAAGACAGATGTTTCAGGCATATGAAATCAGAACGAAGTGTAAGGAAAAAACATCACCAAGTCATATCTCTTTGAACCAAAGCTCACTATATGAGAATTTTACGACTCATAAAATTCTATTTGACGTAAAATTCTTCTCCGAGTGCGTTTAAGCATATTGCAATTTTATGATGGAAATATCTGGTTTCGTTCGTATTTGACGACATTGACAAACGCTTGTTGATGCGCATAATACTTTGTGATACACCTGAGTATTCATGCTTCGAGAGAAGAGTTTAATGTGAAATTGAAACCTCACAACGAATCAACATTGAGGTAGAATTATCCAATTTCGAACCATAGAAATGCAAGGATTAACTTCGAATTTCAATTTTATTTGGCGTTTCATGCAGCCGTACGTATTAGGCTTATCTCTACGGTGATAAGTATTCCTTATCGGATAATTTATTACAGTGAATTCTTTTTTATCACATTTGTCACGAATCTAAATCTGTACAACGCTATTTTACTATCTAGATAATTTTCATTCGTTTCAAATATTGATTCCTTGTGGAAGATGCTACTGAGAAAAGAGGTTAACTTATATTCACAGTACACACACACAAACCGAGAACTGGTGGCCAAGTATCATGAAATTTGCTTCATCTATTTGAAAAGAGCACCCGTCTAGTAATTTTAAGGACAGCTATCGTCCTAAAACTCTACTTTCTATTTCTCACAGAATATAGAAAATACGTATTCCTTTATATAAGATAATAATCAGTTATTGATGAAGCTTTACTTGTGACATGGTAATCTCAGAAAAAATTAAGCTACTACTAAGGCTAGTAACTTTCATTTAGTCAGGATTACAGAGTATATTCAAGAAACGGATCATTTTCTCAGTAACTAGCAATGTCTTCATCGTTGGTAATGCACCTAATTATATCCCTTTCCTTTGTCTGCTTTCCATAATTGAAAAAACTGGATTGTAATTTTCTGAATTGATTTCTGCAAATTGGTCGTAAATTCAGATAGCATTCGTAAAGTGTCTGCAAGTTCGACTTATTATTTGTTGACATTGACCATAATTGATAAATGAATTCATAATATCCTCTATTGAGTATTTGCCGCTTTATTGGATAAAAAAATATACACTAACACAAAATTAATGCTATTTTCGAATAATTTTCAAACGTCGAATTGAGGCCAAAAATCTAACTTACATAGAACATTGTGGAACATAGAAACCGGCATGGCAATTAAATATACTCTGTCTATTCATGTTTTCCTCGGCCTAATGATATAATTTTATAGAAGAACTACAGGTGATTGGTAAAATCGCAAATTAAATGGAAACGAGCCATTATGAGTATAGATAAGTTCAACATATACCAATAAGTACTAATTCAAAATACGGTTCTAGTAATATGTATGGAATTTTCGCTTAACACTTGAATGACATAATGAATAAATTTATCACTTGGCAAAGGTTTCACAAATATTTTTTAAAAACACTCGACATATGTTTCGGGTTGTTAGCCCATTATCAAGAGTAATTCAATACTAGATTCAAAATGAGTCATTTCACTTATGAATAACGGTATTCTCAACAGGAGGTAAATGGTCTAGTTGGTCGTTGCAAATTGGCTGGTTTTTCCTATGAGCGGACGTAATTTCAATGATCTCCAAGATGTCCATCCTTTTTCCTTTATTACCTGGATGCATGAGTTCGATATTCTCGAAGTCTATGAAATGATTTTTATTGATGCAGTGGTCCGAAAAACCCGTAGAATTTTTTATTTTGGAGAATAGATCTTTTATGTTCTTCAACTCTCTTCTCGATGCAGCTTCCGGAATGTAAGACATTCTATCTAGGCCAAACAAAAAAATAGTTCTACTGAGTCGACTTGTGATATTTGAGGATATATATCGCATCGGTAAGTACGTTGGCACTATAATTCCAAATATTCTGATGAAAAAACTATCATAGCTCAATGCTGGTTAATTTTGAGATATCATAAATCTTAAGAAAAGATCCTTGATACATGATACACCTTATTAAAAAAAAATTTAAATAAAAACGTGTACCATGTAATTTGAAATAGCTAAGTTATAGTCAATGTCCGGTATAAACGGAAATTGAACCACTTGGATAATAACTGAGAATTATAGATCAATATCCGTGTGCTCTAATTCGAAAATTTGAAATTGATTGATAAACCTGTTCTCTAGATGCATATGAAGGACTCTTCGGCGCGAGCACCCTATATACGAGGCGTACTTATACATATTATGACGATTACAACTCTTCCATCTTTTCGATTCGTTCAATCTCAGAAACTGTGGCTCTTAGGAAAAAATATTTTTTATAGATAATTATCGAATCTACAATTTTTAAGTGAACTAATTCTGTGACAAAAATCACCGTCTTACTGAAATTCGCGAGGAACTCATAATTTGACCACGAATAAGTGTTTTGGTAAGTATCGGATCGATAAGGACCTTTCAGATTTCATTTATGATAGTATTGGAAACGATCCAACTTTATGCCTGATACTTATTTTTGTACCTTCACTTCTATTTTTTTGGCTATTTTGAATGGACTACTACGCAGGGTGTTACATAATAGTATGTCATACTTGCAGGGGTAAATCTACATACGTGCAATTTTAAGAAAAAAAGTTCATATGAACATAGGTCCGTAAAAGCTTCGTTACGGAGGGTATTGAAATTTCCGGAAAAATTTTTTTTCTTCTAAACTCCTGCACTTTTTGAGATATTCAGCACAAATTTGGAATGCAAGATATTTTATACAGCCTCCATCATTACACGTCCTAGAGATTAACTGAAATTTACATGTTGTCTTCTTTTCCGGGGCCATGTCTTCTTTTACCCTTTCAAACTTTTTTGCAGTACGCCACTGATCAGCGTACAATAAATTTTCGTCATATTCGTACAATTTAGAAACTTTTTTTACACTTGAAATTTTTTCGTAGCTCCAATCGTTCCCGAGCAAAACATTATTGAGCAATTGTATGCATTCGCTGAATTGAAAGCACTTTCATTTAAAAAAATAACTAGTAGGCTTTGATTTTTTTCATTTATTTATTTGTTTCGACAGTTGCTAAAGTTGAACCAGTGTCTACTCGAATTTTCTATTAAATTAACGATTAATTTTAAGACTTCTGAAGTTATTGCTGTAAGAAAAAATGGCTAATTTCACTAACGCCGAATTGGCTGATATCCATTACATGTACAGTTTGGCTGACGCAAACACAACAGAAGCTACACGATTATATCAGATGCGCTTTCCAAATCGAGTAACACAAGACAGGCGCACATATCCAAATATCCACAGAAGGTTGAGGGAAAATGGTACTTTTACTGCCAATAATCATTCAAAAGGTGCAACTCTAACTATGAGAACTCCAGATATTGAGGAAGCAGTTTTGAATTGTATTGATTTTAATCCTCATGTAAGTAAAAGAAAAATTGGAAATCAGTTGAATATTTATATATTTATAATTATAATAATTATAAATATTATATTATGTTATATATATATATATATATATTGGAGAATTCCCCACGACTTATCATTTTACTCGTTTCATATTCAACGCGTCCAGACTCTACTTCTTCATGATTTTCTTTCAAGACTGAATTTCTGCCGATGGTTCTTAGATAAAATTAGGAAAAATGCTAATTTTGACAGTGAAATAATGTTCACAGATGAAGCTATATTTTCGAGAACTGCTATCACAAATTTTCATAATAATCATTATTAGGCTGAGGAAAACCCACATTTGATTGAAGAATCTCATCACTTAGAACAATTATCACTAAATGTCTGGGTCGGTATGAACAGAAATTATTTGAATGGGCTATTTTTGTGCCTAATAGACTATACGGTCCCGCTAATCGATAATTTCTTGAAGAGGAGTTACCTTTATTGCTGGAGGATGAGCCACTTTTGGATGTGGTTCATGCATGACGGGGCACCAGCACATTTTATAGGAGTAGCTAGGGAATTCTTGAATAATACATTCAACAACCGGTGAATAGATCGGGGTGGGCCAGAGCCATGGCCTCCTAGGTCCCCAGACTTACATTTTTTAGACTTTTTCTTATGGGGATATCTCAAAAGTTTAGTTCATACCACTCTAGTGAACTTTGTAGAATAATTGAGAAATCGAATAATAACCTCTTTTGACACGATAAGAAATATCCCAGGAATTTTTCAAAGAGTGCGTGATAATATGCGAAGAAGGATGGAGGCCTACATTCTTGTAGGAGGAGAACACTTCCAGCAATTCATTCAGTTTTTAATTGTTCTTTTTTTTAGTTTGATATTGAATAAGTATAACTTGAATCTCAGAAGACGAGCTATCAAAATAAAAGCAAATTTTTGACATACCTATGGAGAATTTCTATTAATTTTTTTTAGCAAATAACATACAATTCAAATAATTCAAATTCAATAATTTTCCACTCCAAAACGGGTGGAGATACCAAAAAATTACAAGTGTCAAATAAGGTTCTAAATTGAACGAAGATGACGAAAATTGATTGTACGCTGATCAGCGGCGTACTGCAAAAAAATATGAAAGGGCAAAAGGGAGTTTAGGCCTAACAGCTTAACGTCAATCTTTCTCAAGGCTCTTGAGATATGGGTTTCTTCAGGATAAGAAAGTACTTTTTCGCACACTAATCGCGTATACTGCTGGACTATCTGAAGGTACAGTATTGTACTCAGCTGAATTGTGTGTGGCGATGTTTCTAGATTTTAAAGGAGTTTCAACTCCACCCGACTGAACCTGGTTCGGAGGGAGGCGGAGAGGCTTAATGTCCCGCTCCTCTTATGGCTAATTGTGCTTTTGAGGAGTAGAAGAATAACCTTGATGATCGAAAATTACAGTGTTATAGGCATAGAGAAACGAGGCGGTCACCAGAGCGGTGTGTTGTTACCGATTTTCTGGCGCTTTGAGGCGAATGGTCTATATTTAAGCTTACGCGGACGACTTTGTCATTCTTAATAAGGTAAATGATCTACAGGCATGTATGAATACAATTTAGATCATTATGAAAGCAGTGGAACGCATGTGTACGTCCTCGGGTCCGAGATAAATGGAAGTGGTTCTTTTCACGAAGAAGCATACGGTACCATCATGTTCGAGACCCATTTTCTTTGGATTAGGACTCGAAATGAAAGAATCAGTTGAGTAATTGGGGGTAGTACAAGATAGAAAGCTTATCTGGGCTCGCATTCTCAAGCTGTAGACTGGCATGTTATGTAGGAAAACCTTTAGCGGCACGTGGAACTTGAACCCGCATATGCTGATTTGGTTCTTCGAAACCGTTCTGCTACCCAGAGTCACCTACGCCTCTCTGGTCTATTGGACGAGGGTGGAAACAGAGACATTAAGCTGGCTCTATAGAGGATCAGAGCACTGATGGTTAGATGGCAGGTGCCCAATGAAACAACCTTGTTTTGGCGTTAGATGCAATGTTAGGGGTCGAACCATTGCATTCCGTAAAATGCAGAGTAGTTTTGACTGCTTATATTCTAAGGACAGGGATCACACTATTGATCGATGCAAGGCATACTCTCGTTCCTGAAAGTATCAACAGCGATCACGTCCTTTGAATGAACTCGGATAGAACAACACCGAGGTACCACTTCGGTCATAAGAACGAGATGAAAATCTTATTCAAACAAGAGTGGGAGGAAAGGAAGCTTTTCTTCTTAGGTGGACAGCACATCTGCTCGATGGATGGACCAAAGAGGGATCAGGTAGCGTAGTTCACTGTCAGCTTTACTGGAAGGCTGGCAAAACCAGGTACAAGGAATAAGTTGAACACGATCTTCTCCAATAGCCGGGCTGCTGTGGAAGCCCTAAGCGCTCACAGAATTACTTTTAAGGTAGTTTGGAAGTGCGTTCAGGCATTGTAAAAACTGGCTGCGAACAACCATATCTATCTTCTCTACGTCAGTGAAAGAGATTACGGATGGGTTAGCCTATCTAAGAGCTAAGAATACTCTAATAAGAGCACGGCCAGTAGTCGGGATCTGTGTTTTTAATGCAAGGCGAGAGGACTGGCTGGCGGAACAACATAGAGACACCTAGTTGAATGCTTATGGTTGTCGCCAGTACAAGGCAATGCTGAGAACCTAGAAAAATCTTGACAAGGTTAGCACTTGAATGGCAGTCGAAGTAAAGAACAGCTCCTGGCACAAATACTGACGGGGCATTGCTAGTTCAGATATTACAGGGGCAAGATAGGACTGCGGAATAATCCTAAGTAAAGGTGGTTTGAAATTTGGGTTGAAAATGCAATTCATTCGATCACTACAAAGGCGGCATGGATCTTAGGAACCAACTGGGCGCTCTATTGGACTACTTTGTAATGATCGAGCAGAGGTAGTAATTACATGGTAGGGGGACACAAAAAGCCATGGGCGTAAGTGTCGACATGAATAACGAACTCCTTGATATAATGTCAACTGTAAGTTAACTATTTGGTTCTTGTAGTAAAAAATTCCAATTATTTTTATTGAAGGTACCGATATGACAACAATATCAGATTAATTGAAAACTATTGGATATTTCACCTCTATCTAAAGTGATGAGATTTGGCAAAAAGATAATCTTGCACCTAAAGTGAAAGAGAAAATACAGAAACTGTGGATGTATAATTATGCCACAAAAAATTGCAAGAATGAATGTTGATTCACTGAAAGCATATAAGTTTCATTTGAAATGAGGAGATATTCATCCTTTTATTTCATTAACTTTGCAACATATCATATTCTATAGTGTTATTGTAGCATTAACAATAGCTCATACATTTCTCCATGAGTATATTTTGGACATACAAAACTCAATCACCAGGAAATTTTCAACGCATACAAATCCCATTAATTCCTGGTCAATTCGCATTATGTGTTATTAACTATTATCAGAACAAAGAAATGCTAATGGCGAATTCATTAAGCCGAGCCGAAACTTTTGTGAAGTAGGAGAATAATAACAGTTTTCAATAGCTTATCAGTACACATGCAAAAGCTTTTAAGAGCTGATGATATGTTTTTAAGGATCATTATCGGCAAGTTGCGAGTCACATTAGAAAACGTTAAACCTTGCTACAAACCAACTGAATACACAAATTTGAAACAGGAAATTTTCAAGTAGTGAATCGCTATTTTTCAGATAAGAGAAGTACAAATGCAATTAGGAAACAAAAAACCTCTTTCACACGAAAATGTGAAATGAGCTTCGTTAGTAATTTCTGTTTTGCCTTGTTTTGTGAGATCTGAACCGAGAAATAATAGCGAAGTTTCCACGGTAAAAAGTTGGAAGAATTCCAGGAGTACTCTCGCAGTTCCAGAAGTTTTGCAAACCTGTTCGGCCTCTTGATATACACATATTTAAAAAATACAGTAATGGACCCTTTAAAGGTCATTATCAGAAAGAGCGAAGTTGCTATCTACGATAAATAAACATAAGAGATTAAATGAATAAATTATAATCATTATGTTTATTAGGGACATATTTCCTTGGTTAATTCAAGAATAGAAAATTTGAACTTCATGAAGACAAAATTATTAAATACTTGTATTATGTTCTGATTGCCTGACTGATTCATGATTCATTAACGCCAAGGCAGAACTACGAGAGCTAGAAACGTTATATATGGACCGTAGTTTCTTTTTGTGACGTAAAGAAACACTAAGAAAGGATTTTATGAAATTCACTCCCTATAGAGATCAACTTCCGCATGTAGCTTGTTCGTTAGTGACGTGATTTAAATGAACTCTGTTTTTAATATTTTCTGAAATTCGATTTCTTTAGGGGTAAAAAGTGGTATTAAACTTTACATGAGGTAAAAGTATTAAAAGGATATGTCGGCTTGTAACTTTGTATACGTAGTCCTAAAAAAATAAGTAAATACGTGTTTCACGATTTTTCGATATTCAACCCCTAAACGAGTGGACAGATGTATGAACGTATTGTACATTTTTGAAATGGTCTCCTTTATCTCTTTATTTTGATAACAAACACGTTAGCCAGTCTAACTACCTACGCTGTCTTGAAATTAGTTGCGAACTGGACCCTAGGATATTTCTTTATTTCACTTATATACTTTAGAAATAATTTCACAATATTTCGTTGAAATCAATTGTTTTCACTTCCTGTTTTAATTCTATGTTTGTTGTTCACTTCGATTCAGAAAATTTTAATGCATGGACCTCATTTGAATCAGAGCAGTTCAGTAAAGGCCGCCAATCAAAAGTTTAAAACTGTAGAAATGTACATATCGCACTTCCTGAAATATTTGGCTACTGACATCTGGCAGAATATTTTTCGTGATAATTTAGAATTTTTTTCATATTTTCGGACGGTTTTTAAATCATCCTTAGAGTTCTTGGAGATTGCTTATAGGGTGATTAAACAGCTTATAGGGTGATTTTTTTTAATAATCATGTTTGAAGGGTTCAAATTTCATCTTATGATAGCTCTAGTAGAAAAGGTTGAGATTTTAGAACTAAGAATGTATCTTATTGAATTGGACCTTCTGGATAGTATTCATATTTCTACGGCAAATGAACCAGTATCTCCAGAACAATACTCGAAGCCGCTGTAACGGTGTGTGAGAGGATATACGAGAGTAAATATAATGAGGCGTTCAATATATATAAAGGTAAATATGAGAGGGCGTTCAGTATATTGTGCATTGGATATAAAAATGCAATTTTAATGAGCTCACTATAATTCTCCTGAATAATTTGCGTAGGTACGTTAGTGAAATAATTGCACAAAAATAAAGGAATCACCATATAAAAAGAAAGTTGAATAACGAAACTTCTAGATAAATTCATAAATCTTCGATTATGCAAAAATATGGAGTCGTATTACTAAACACCTCAATATAGTGTAGGGAACACTTCTAAATATCGATATATCGTATCCAGAACGATCAATATGGATTATTTTTTTCAAGAAATGAACACCTGCATCAATTTCTCACCAAATTATGTAGAGTGTCGCAACAGATTTCAGTTTTTTTTTATAAAAAACTAAAAATGCAGCAGATGCGACGCTGCTTTATAATCATTTCATGTATTCAGTGTTTGAAATCAGTTAGTTGGCACTTTGTTTCTGTTGTAAGCACAAATAAAAGATTCAAGTTTTGTGATTCGAACATAGAAAGACGACATTTGACTAGAGAAGAGATGTTACGAGCCGTTGGCATGCTCCAAGCTGGGAGCTCACAAGGGGAAGTATCCAGGGTTCTGGGAAGTAGCCCAAGTGTCATAAACCGTTTATGGTCGCGTTTCTATGAAACAGGTAGCATAGAAAAACGCCATACAGGTCGTTTCAGGATTACTACAGTCGCCCAAGACCGATTGTTGGTTTTACAAGCCAGAAAAGATCGTACTACACAGCATCTCAATTAGGTCAAGAGCTATCACGAGTTCATAATGTACAAATTTCCGACCAAACTGTGACAAATCGACTTAACGAAGGTCAACTCCACTCCAGACGTCCTTTAATAGTTCCACAACTGTCCCATGGAAATCGCGCTGCTCGTTTAGCTTGGTGCCAAGAACACGTAAACTGGGATCAAGAGAGGTGGGCCACAGTTCTCTTCAGTGAAGAATCTAGATTTAGTTATTATCCCGGTTCGGGAAGAATTCGAATATGGAGGGAACCTGGAAAGCAAAACCGTCTCCAGCATGCTCGAGAAGTTGTTAGACAAGAAGGCGGATCAGTGATGTTTTGGGGAGGTATACGCCTTGGTGGAAGAAGTGACCTCGTTTTCATACAGAACAACCTCACGGGAAATTCTTACGCAAATGAGATAGTTTCACCTATAGTGGTACCGTATCTCCAAACAATGGGTCAAAATCCACTCTTCCAACAAGATAATGCTACTCCTCATCGTGCAAGAGTTGTCTTGAACTTTCTTGATGAGAATGATATCGATCTTCTACCGTGGCCATCCTGCTCCCCAGATCTGAATCCCATCGAGCATGTGTATGACACCCTAAAAAGAAATCTCCTGCGTCGAAACGTTTTCCATCATGAACAGGAGCTTCGATTAGCAGTTCAGGGGGCTTGGAATGACTCAGGCCAAAATGTAATAGACAATTTAATATTGCGCATGCCACGACGATGCCAAAGTGTCATTAATAACAGAGGTAGACCTTCTGGGTATTGAAAAATATAAGTGCTTCCATATCGAAAATGTTAGTTCAGGATTTTTTTTGTGTTTTACCAAATTTCGTCATTTTCAAATTTCAATTTTTTTTTATAATAGGTGCTTTGGAGAAGTCAAATATTATTTTGTTTTCTTGAAAATACATTATATACAATACATCCTAACAAAACCGAAAGATTTCTATAAATTAGAATCATCAAATTCATATTTTAAAGAGATTGGTATGTGTTCCTAGACTTCTTTGAGGTGTTTATATTCAAATGATCGATTTTGAAGAAATAATGGAGCCCTGAACATAAGTGACTGTAAAATAGTTTCTTATTTCTAAATTGAGAAATCAACTGCAGAAATCAGGAGAAATGCTCTCTTGATTTGACATTAAAAATGTTATTTTTGTCGCGGTGACCTACAATAACAATTTCATGGAGCAGCTGTTCTTTTAGGACTATTTTAAGTGTAACAAGCTAATTTTCTTGTGTTTTATGTTATTGGTGAATGTCTGGTTTCAAATCTGTTTAATTTAATGCCAGCTTCTTTTATTATTTTTTTACAGCAATCACATTATAGAATGTGGCGAAAATAAAATTCTAGTTCATTATTTTTTCAAGTATCATTGGAATATAATATTAGAATATACTTTTTCCATCATTATGCTCTTTGTTGATCGCACACCAAAAAGTATACGAATGATTCTCCGAATATTTCGAAGGTTTCATCATTATGACACTTTACATATATAATATAAAATATTTTTCGAAACAAAAACGGAAATACTCCCGAATAACCTTAGTCGCACGTTGCAGAAATATTATGAGTCGTTTACTTCTGTGGGATAACACATCCATCATCAATAAATATACGTCGTCTGCTTTCAAATATTGTATTATGTTGAGATTTTCCTCGCATCTTATGTGACTAAGACATTTTTTGTGTAATTTCTAATGTTTTACTTTTTCCACTACTAGTTTTCTGCATAAACGTCATCAGTGCGATAAATCGTAGCATATGTAAGACTTGAATTTGTTGATATAATTATATACAAATATATGAAAAAGTTCGTACAAGCTGCAGAAACTATATTTTTCAAATTCAAGTAACATCAAACACTCTTGTCTGATTTCCACGTTTATTTTCGATACACACGACCTGTTTCGACAGTTACGTAATTTTCAAGTGTCTAGAAATAACAACTATGAGATAGAATCTGAGTAGTGATTCAATTCCAACATATTATTTTATGGTAAAGATGATACGTTGATGATATTCTTGTGGTTTTTCGAAACTCAAACAGAGGAATTGATTAGATTTTACATTTTTTTAATAAAATGCATAATAAAGTAACCTTCACAGCAGAAATTGAAAGTAACAATTCAATTTTCCTTGATATAACGACGAATGAATTCGTCTGAAGAAGCTACGGTGTAGTGAAACGCGTTACGAATCGCAATTATTATGTAAAATTGCTTAAAACACAGTACTTGTTTTTTATTATTACCCTTTTTTATTATACATCTAAAACCGACATTTGAGCAAGGCATAAAATACCCAAGTTGTTGGCACTTATCTGTCAAAACTTTTGACAGATTTAATTATTTTTGTTATAAACTCGATTTTTGAGGAACATTTGAAAAAATTGTGGCTCGTAGATCTTTTGCACTACAGACACAATTTTTGCTTGGGTGGATAGAAGAAGGATCAAGGAATTTTTTAAGCAGTCTGTACATGCCAAATGTTTATTGCGTTGTTTTGTATGATTTTTTCAATTTGGCCCTTTTCAAACAGCAATAACTCAATTTTTTCAAAGTGCACGTGCCAATTTTTATATCGCCATCAGATGAAGCGTCAAATTACAGATGGAATTGTATAAGCATGTAATAAAAACCATCTCTTATAGTTCCGAAGTGATTTGGGAATATATTGAATTTTGATGATTTTGCTACAAATGACAGAGAATGTTTTGAACTATTTGAATCAAGAAGCTGAACTGGCTACGCTCACCTGAGAGGTGCCTAAAATTAATGTACTTGTCACTTGTCTTTCATTCGAATTTGATATTTCAACTAGAATTGTCATTAATTCAGATTGAAAATATCCAAAAAATATAACACATTTGGAATAAAAACACTGGTTTTTTTCGAACAAAAATATATTCAATCGTTTTTTAATTCCTTTTAGAATGTCAAAAAGTAGTGGATAGAAATTGTCGGCAATTCAACAACCAATTTCCGCATTTAGCGTATATGAGTAAAACAAAATTTCGAAGCATTAGAAGCAATTTTCTACAATTCGGATGAATAAAAATTATAGGAACTAAACGAAAACCAATCATCGAAGATAATTACATTAATACGAATGAATGATAGCAAACATCATAGGAGAAAACTAATTTACGATCTGAATAAATGTTCAAATATGGGCCCCATTTTGCTCGATACACAAGACAGCTCGTATATGAACATGATGAGTTGCCCTCCTAGTTTCCTCAGGATCAATATTACAAAAAGCATCATGAATGCGCTCTAGTAATTCTTCTTTACTTCTTACAGGAATAAGATACACTTCACTCTTGATTTTGCCCCATCAATAAAAGTCAAGGGGCGTCAGGTCCGGAGAACGCGGAGGCCATAAATTTGGTCCTTGATTACCCCACCATCTATCCTCGAACATTTCTGTTAGCTGTCGATCTACAGCTCGTGTTTTATGTGCTGGTGCACCATCCATTTGGTAAAAGCAATCCCTCAGAATGTTAAGGGGTAATCCATCGAAAAAATTTGCTAATGTTCCTCTCATAATTTCCAGGTATCTTTGTCCATTAAGATTTTCCTCATAAATGTAATAAGCCAACAAATCATTCATTAAAATCGCAAAAACGTTCACGCTGAATTTATCTTGGAAATCAACAACCTCAATGAAATGTGGATTTTCTGTGGCCAAAAAATGTCGATTTCTCCTGTTGGTTATTCCACTTTCATTGAACTTGGCTTCATCAGACCATATAATTTTTTGCTGAATTGTCTCATCTTCTTGAAACCGAATCTATAAATTTTCACAGAAATTTAGCCGCTTGGGAAGGTCAGTTGGTTTCAATTTTTGTAGTCTGATAAAAGAATACGGGTACATGTTATGTTCCTTAAGGATCCTTTGAATGGAAGTATAACTCAATCCAATATCCATTGATGCTGACTTAATGGACGCATGTGGATTGGCACGAAAATACCCGAGCGTATTAATTTGATTGTCTTCGTCCTCGAGAATTGGTTTTCTTCTAGTTTCTATGTATTTTAGTCTTCCAAAGTGCAGAAAATTACTTATAATCCTTCGAAATTTTGTTTTACTCATAGGCGCCAAATTTGAAAATTGGCTATTGAATTGCGTGCAAGTTCTATCCACCACTTTTTGACATTCGCCATAAATCAAAAAGAGATTAAACATATCCTCGTTTGAATAATCAGCCATTTTATTATCAATCTGGTGTTTCTCAAAATTTTCACTTCAAATCACCAACGATTCTTGTTGAAATATCAAATTCTAATGAAGTGACAAGTACATTGATTTCAGGCACCTGTCAGGTGAGCGTAGACAGTTCAGCTACTTGATTCAAATATTTCAAAGCATTCTCTGTTAGTTCTTGCAGAATCATCAAAATTCAATATATTCCCAAATTATTTCGGAACTATAAGAGATGGTTATAGTACATGCTGATACAATTCATTCGAAATTTGACGCTTCATCCGATGGCGATATAAAAATTGGCACATGCCATTTGAAAAATTTGAGTTATTGCTGTTTGAAACAGGCCAAATTGAAAAAATCATACAAAACAACGCAATAAACATTTGACATGTGTAGACTGCTCAAAAATTCCTTGATTCTTCTCCTATCCACCCAAGCAAATATTGTGTCTGTAGTGCAAAAGATCTACGAGCTACAATTTTTTTAAATGTTCCTCAAAAATCGAGTTTATAACAAAAATAATTGAATCTCTGTCAAAACTTTTGACAGATAAGTGCCAAAAACTTGGGTATTTTATGCCTTGCTCAAATGTCGGTTCTAGATGTATAATAAAAAAGGTAGATTGCCATTTGAAATAGCAAAGTGATAACCCACTTCCGGTATAACCCGAAATGGTATCACTTCAATTGGAAATCGCCAGTTATGGCCGCGTATAAAATTTCAGCTTGATATTTTAATTGGAACTCAAAAAGTTTTTAACGGGCGGTCCCGGTGGATATCCCTGTATATTAAAATGAATTTGCATAAAATAAACCAATCCACAATATCTTTGATTGTTCATTTATACTTTTTCTTCAATACCTTACTATAAATATGTAGATATTTATTCACCAGGAAAGCTTACATGACGTGTCCATATTCCTTTAGTACTAGGTAAAATCAATAAAAAAATCCCTACAACATGCCTAAGAGAGAGCACACATAACATAAACTTGTTCCACATATCTTAATAGTTGAATATAATGTCAATTATCACATCGCACAGGTAAGTTTCGCTCTAAGTCCCAAAAATGAAAATATAAACATCCGAAAGCCCGAATATAAACTTTACGATCAGTAACTATTGACAGAACACTTTAAAACTTACCACATTCTCGCAGGAGTACTCCAAATACTCCTCAATAATGTAGAAGGCACTGCCTCGAAACCATCTACTCACATGCACTCCAAATCGCCAACTATCATGTCCTGTTACCGATTCTGGTAGTCAGTTATAGAATTTTGCTCCAGTGTAAAAGAGCTTTGTGTTTTTGCTAGATGATTTCTGGGCTGGCCAAACTTTTCTCGAACTCTAATGTTATGGCCATGGGTGACTGAAGGTTGCAAGTAATTTTTCTTGTTTTCGTGAAAATACAACAAGCAGGCCAAAATGTACCAATACGGGATGGCGAGAATTTCGTAGTTCTTAAAATATTCTTTGCAGCTAGTTGTCCAAGATATAGCCACTAACACTCTGATAGCTCTTTTTTGCAGCAGAAAAACCCCCCTGCGTCCACCGAAGCTATAAGAATCACATTATTTGGTTTTGTTCGCTATGGGTGCTCCAAGAATATTTCAAGAATGAAAAATATTTTATAGTAGAAGAATAATAGATTGAAATGAAGTGCAAGAATTAAAATAAACTATGCAATATATAGTAGCCCTAATGAAAAAACTCACAGGTTACAGGATATAGGAGCGTATTCAGAAAATATTTTCAGGTGGAATCCGAACACAAAATAGAGGGCAGCTTCTAACAATTCATAATCACCAAGAACAAAGTTTCATATTAACTCAGATATTTCCAGGGGGGTCTGGATCGCCATAACCCTTCCCTCTGATTATGTCCCTGAAAGAGTTACTTCGGCGCACAACTCTCTGCCTGTCTGTTTTCTCTTTTATCCCTCTTGTATTTATCCATCTATTTATATATCCAGTAAAAAACATATTTTCCAAGGAAAACAAAATAAATTAACAAAGCATCTGAGACAAAACTTTCAAGAAACTTGGAGTCTAAATTTCAGGAGGCTACTGTCGTTCATAACGATGTTGATAAATTGTTATTTGCATTTTTTCCTCAATGAATTATTTCTACAATAATATCAAGTTTTTAATTTTCATCGAAAATTAGAAACCATGCTTGAACTTGGGGACTTTTACTTGATGAAAATCTACAATCAAATAAAACAATAAATAAATTTAAGGATACAGAAAGTTTAATACTTCCGCAGCAGTCAATAATGCAGTTTTGTAAGTTCATCATCGTTATTTATTGGCGTTCGATAGCTTATGGATTTTAAACGATGGTAATGATAACAGCATTGGAATGGGGATACACGTATAACACTTTGCTTAATTGTATGATCACCATCGAAAAGTCATAAGATATCAGACTAAAATAAAAGTATCTGGCAACTATTATAAAAGACAGCAGCCTACTTTGAATTTTCACGATTCTGAGTTTCTTGAAATTTGAGTTGAAAGTTCTTGCATTATTTATTTTTTTATCTGCATTTTTCGAGAAAACAAAGAGAACCAAAAATTTTCATTTCAAAATAGTATTTCATGATCAAATTATACTTTTCAAAAGAGTTCTGATGAAATAACTAGAAGGTGTTGTGGATTTCATCCACTTCCGGCAAATGTGAAAAATTACTGACATCAACTTCTGCGGAACCTTAAGCTGATAGCTTTTTTCGTTGCGTAATAACAAATTAAAAACCACATTTTATATCTGCACTTTGAGCAGCTATATCTCAACAGGAAAAAAGTTATTGCTCGAATCTTTTTCATTTCAGCTGAGAAATACGATCTAAAATAGGGCCATATACTTAAAAGACACACTGTATAATTAGATTATCCCCCATTTTTACTTCTTGATGAAAGTATTCAATTTTCGGTCAGTTGTATGAGCTCTGCAGATAACTTCTGCGGAAAAATAACCCAGATAATGAAAATGCAATCCATTAACAAGAAGGAATATTAATTATTGTTTGAACAAGGACCAGTCCCCACGAAATCATGATCGGAAGTTTGAGAGAATTTATTTCGTCGCGTTGACTCAAAATCGAAATATAACCAATAGTCGAATGAAAATTTTTATTGTAATTGAAATAAAACGATTCATTCTGTATATCTTTCCGTTTCAAATTCTCTAAGAATAAATGTATCAGGAGACAGGAAAACTGTATATTTTTTGAGAGGCAATATACATTTACAGCATTTCATTTGCCTAAAGTAATAAAAATATTTAGCTACCTGCTCGTTACCGTCCCAACTCTCAGACCATGACAAAATTTTAATTATGAAAGCGTTGCTAGCTAGGGAAAACATAAAGTTGTTTTTGTGTTCAAAAATACGAAAGAAAAATGCTGGAAAATGCTCGTTTCTTGAAATATATGTTATCGTTTTTATAAGAGTAACGATGAAAGCTGAGTGTTCCACTTACCACAAGTATACGAGTATAACTGCACATGTGACAAAAATATTGGGATATTTAGATTTGTTGGTTCGTTACTCAACTATTAGCACAGAATGATCAAAATTATTGTAAACGATATGATATATTTATTTATTTATTCAATCACATTGGGATACAAACAGGACGAGCCCAAAATTAATATCCTCGAAATTATATAAATTATTGTCAAATATTTCACATAAATCTGAATAATCATTATTAAACAATCTGTAAGAAAATGAAAATTACAAAGTACGAAATTTCAAATCTCAAATCGACAAAGTTTGAAATTTAAGTAATCAGAAAACCATCGATTGATCATAAATAGAAAAAAATACGAACAAACAATCAGACAATTAGTGAACACAATAACAATCAATACCCTAAATTTTGCTTAGTGAAGAATTTTGTTCTACTCTGAGACCAAGAGAAAACGACAAAATCTGTTCCACTTTGGAGCAAATTGACTGCCTTCATGCAACGAATGATAGGTGCATTTTGCGAGCAATTTGTCTTCCTGAAGGGTATGTGAAACAGTTCTTAGTATCTGAAATTTCAGATAGGAACGTTGAAATGAACACTCGATAATAAATTGGAACTAACGATGCAGCTATTAACTATCTTGTAAAAAAACATGACATCTGATAGCTTTCTTATATTGTTAAGTGAATATTTTTTTAAATGTTCTCTATCCCTCTGTATACTCATATCTCTGTCCATATTAAAATCAGTTTTTTTCTATATATCTGATGAACCGATTCTGTATTCCCTCGAGTCTATCAATATATACATTATACTGAGGGTTCCACACGACACTCGCAGAACAAAGACTAGACAATACATATGCATTGGACAGAGATATGCTTGAAAGAATATTCACAAAATATTTACAGGTTCTGAAGACATAGCCCAAAAATTTAGAGCATGCATTGGCTGTAGATTCAATGTGATCACTGAACATCAGTTTCGAATCATAGACTACTCACAAATCTTCAATCTCTTGTAGATTGGTTAAGTTGTTACCCTGCAGTTGGTAAACATAATCAATTATATTCACTTTTCGTGTGAAAGTAACTGAACTACACTTGGAGTAATTTCGGAACAATCCATAACTCACACAAAACTCCACCAATCTATTAAGATCGCTCTGGAGATGTTGACAATCCTTATAATCAGTTATCTCAAGAAAAACTTTAAGGTCGTCTGCATAAAGTAGAAACCTACTGAATTTGAAGCAACTCCTTATCTTATTCTCATATACTATTAACAGAAGAGGGCCTAAATGAGAGCCTTGCGGCACTCCAGATGACAAAAAATGACTGCGATAAATAGCCAGCAACCTCAACAAACTGTGATGGGTATGATTGTATCCATCCCTGCAACGTTCCCCCAATACCAGCTTCAGCAAGCTCCCGCAGCATAACATTATGACTACACTTGTCGAACGCCTTGCTAAAGTCATCATCCACTCGTCCCAAGTTATCAAGGACATTGTGTAGGTACTCCGAGTAGCAAAGAAGATTAGACTCCAGCGATCTACCTCTGATGAACTCGTGCTGCTCCGGTATTATCATTTGTGATGTGAGGTTAGTTTTTAGGTAAAATCAATTTTTTTGTTAGTTATTTAGAGAAATGAGTTACAAAGGACAACAAAGGAAGCTCCTCGCCTTATGGCATGATTTGAAAAATGATGAAAAATCTTCATTGAATGAGAACAAATTAGAACCGAATGAAAGAGAGTCAAAACGCCAGAAAACTATTGAAAGATGTGGAATGTGTCCCAGGGGTTAAGATAGGAAGTGACAAAAGAAGTATGCCAAAAGAGAAGTTTTTTTGTGTCTGGACCATAGTCTTATTCTATGTCAAAATTGCTATCAATAGAGCACACTGTAAAATTTTTATCTTTCAATATTTCTAGTTCGCGTTTTTCTTTTTGATTGAATCATATATTTTTGTTCATTTATTTGATATTCAGATTCTACTGAATGAATACGTTTTTTTTATATTCTGAACTGAAGAAATGTATGTTTTCTTTTTCATTAAAATTATGTCGTGAAAATTTTTTTTTTATTATATTCTGTAGGTGGGTGAATCAAATGCACTTTTTTCTGAAAGAATATGGCGTTTGTTAACGCAGTCAATTATCGAATTCCCGAAACACATTGTGAAAATAATTTTTCCACACGAAAAACGAAATGGGGGAATTTCACAACACAACTGTTTGTAACATAAGTTCACCACACCAACGCCGGATTAACATCATGGATGGTTCGAGAAGACGCGGCGATTAGGATTGATTTCTACGAAATGCGAATGATTCACATTCAAGAAAACACAGACATAACATTTTATAGATCGATTAGTCCAAATTTTCGAGAGAAAATATTTTTAATTCCACATCTAACAAATGTATTCAGTTTAATGTACAAAAACCAATATTTAGTTATGGACAAAATTTAAATGGGTTAAGAAATTCAGACCTTTTAACTACATATATTTCACTTGGATTTATATGAAATACGTGCGCGTCGGCCCATTGCTTCAATTATTGGAAGAATTAACCTGCTTATTCGACGATAGTTGGATAAGAACAATAGGTTCCTGGCATAAGTCTGCAAGATCTCCGGATTTTACTCCTTTGGATTCAAATCTATGGGGGTACAAAAAGAACGAAGTTTATATTTCACCGATAAATTCTCGGGGGGATCTTGAATGCAAAATGAGACAGCGTGCATAAAGTGCAGAAAGCAAATATTTATAAAGGATTAAAAAAATGTTTAGAAAATATTGGTGGACAACTGGAATATTCAATTTAATTTTATTTTCATTACGTTGTAGGTTTTCAGAGTTTTTCTTTAATCTCAATTTCAATCATACAAAAATGTGTATATATATATATATATATATATATATATATATATATATATATATATATAAAACACAAGTGTGAGCTCAGCAAATGTAACAGGGAACCATACTATCTTGCGTATGATTCAATAAACGAGTGAAAAACCTGAGGAAAAAACTCGTTTCCCTGTCGCTATTGTACTAGCAATAAGTTGTCTGTTTATTTTGTGTTAGTCTCGTGTGTACATAAAGAGTACCAAAGATTTTTCTGCGTAACAGCTTCATTCTCTCATTCTCATCTTGCACTCCATGATTTCCAGACGAAGACAGGGTGAAAGGAGGGGGGTTTGGGACAGGAATCTGTACCAATGGAAAAAGAAAACCAGCAGAAAAATATTTCAGCAATCATACCTGACTCTCATATGTCTAAACTCTCTTGAATCTAAGAAAAGGTTTTATATAGCAAGCAAGGCCACATAAAAAGTACTAAAGGGATAATCAAAAAGTACATAACCTGCGATATTTTCTCTTTCGCGGTGATGTTCTCCCGTCGCAGTGCGAGTCTCCTTAAACATCATCACTTCCCCGTTCTTGCTTTCCGATTCTGAAGTATAATCGCAAACTCCCTTCAATATTCAAACTCAACAAAACAATCCCCTCTCTGTGTGACCGAGAGAGCCTCGATGGCCAGATTCGGTCTTCTAAGTGATGCCGATTATGATCTATAGATGTTCTAGAATCATTCTGAATCCAATAATTTGGGTTGACATCTTCCATATATTAATATTTGTTAAGATTTATCATAAAAGATGATTAATTAATTAATTTTATTTTCATTACGTTGTAGGTTTTCAGAGTTTTCTTTAATCTCAATTTTCATAACTTTCAGAAATTTGTATTATATATATATATATATATATATATATATATATATATATAAATTTTTTGAAAAGAGAGGTTTTACAAAAATTCGAATAATTATATTCACAATAAATGCTTACATGTATAATTTTGATGTGTGTCAGAAAAACACAAGTGTGAGCTCAGCAAATGTAACAGGGGAACCATACTATCTTGCGTATGATTCAATAAACGAGTGAAAAATTCTGAGGAAAAAACTCGTTTCCCTGTCGCTATTGTACTAGCAATGAGTTGTCTGTTTATGTTGTGTTAGTCTCGTGTGTACATAAAGAGTACCGAAGATTTTTCTGCATAACAGCTTCATTCTCTCATTCTCATCTTGCACTCCATGATTTCTAGACGAAGACAAGGGTGAAAGGAAGGGGGTTTGGGAAAGGAATCTGTACCAATGGAAAAAGAAAACCAGCAGAAAAATATTTCAACAATCATACCTGACTCTTATATGTCTGAACTCTTTTGAATCTAAGAAAAGATTTTATATAGCAAGCAAGGCCACATAAAAAGGACTAAAGAGATAATCAAAAAGTACATAACCTGCGATATTTTCTCTTTCGCGAAGATGTTCTCCCGTCGCAGTGTGAGTCTCCTGAAACATCATCACTTCCCTGTTCTTGCTTGCCAATTCTGAAGTATAATCGCAAACTCCCTTCAATATTCAAACTCAACAAAACAATTCCCTCTCTGTGTGACCGAGAGAGCCTCGATGACCAGATTCGGTCTTCTAAGTGATGCCGATTATGATCTATAGATGTTCTAGAATCATTATGAATCCAATAATTTGGGTTGACATCTTCCATATATTAATATTTGTTAAGATTTATCATAAAGGATGAATGAATTCATAATATCCTCGTTTCAGTATTCATTTTCCATTTTAATCGACAAAAAATACAGTAACAAACAAAATTAGTGTTATCGCTATTTTTGAATAACTTTAAAAGGTCAAACTGAAGACGAAATTCATAAAACCTCACATAGAACATTGTCGAACATAGAAACTGGCATCAGAATTAAATGTCTGGTTTCAGTGCCTAATGATTTCATTTTCTAAAGGAACTGCAAGTTTTAAATAAAATCGGGAATGAAAAACGAGCCATTTTAGGTATAGAAAAACCTAATATCAGTCTATACTAACTTAAAATACGCTTCAAATAAAGTGAAAAAAAGGTACTCGTACTTGAAAACACTGTTATTTGACAATTAAATTCTATTGATTTGACAATGGTTATTGATCACCCTGTATATAAAATAGTTCGGAAAAGTACTTTTTCCTCAAAAATAACACTTGAACTCAACTCGTTAAACTAAAGAAAAGTTACAATCTTTATTTTTTGGGCAAAAAAATGACAGTAAAATTCTGAAAATTTTGTTAGGAAAAATCAGGTAAATGGTCATTAATTTTAGAAATCTCAACAAAAAATGCTCGAAAACGATGCTCTTCAATGAAAAAATTGAAAAGTACCCTACGCCGTTGGAAATAGCACAGGCGTAGTTGATGTTCGGTATAACGGGAAGAGGTACCGCTCTGATAAGAGTATTCATTCACTCTAATCCTATTATCTGAAATTTATCGATAAGCCCGTTACTCAGATAATTTTCATAGGTTATTTAATGTGGACACCTCTATATTATTCCAATTATGAGATGAAAGAAGGACTTTAAATTTAGAGTGGAATTATCATTATAGGTGAACATCTTACACTTTTGATTGAGCTCTTGTAATGGTTTGGTTCAAGAATATCTATAATTGAAGAAGTATTTCAATTATACTTGAAATAAGAATTTCAAAGTATGAAGTTGAATGACATTAAATAATAGCAAGGCTAGTTGAAAGGAAATCACAATTGAAACTACCTATAAATTACCTATGCCTAGGTAGATCAGAGTCCCTTTATCTCAGTGTGTGAGATCTTCGTCTAGAACCTACGTCCTAAATACAGCCTTAGGAATAATACTCATCACTTCATTCAACTAGCTTTATTACAGAATAATTATCGAAATCACAGTAACTGACTAATAAATTACTAACTATAATCAAGGTAACTGAAAAAAAACAACTTAATTACAAAGTTTAACCAATTACAATAAAGGAGTCTCGGACGGGATGAATTCAAACTACATAAGTACTCATTTTCGATTTAGAACAATCTGAGCTTTTCAACAAAATGAAACTCAATGATAGAGCTCAATGAAGGATTAATGAAGATAGAAGAGAAGAAACGGATCATAAAGAAGAACACTTAGCTTTTAGGACTGAGGTTAATCCCCACGATGGTTGGATAGTGTTTTATGTCGGTTTTCTGGTATTCTAGAAATGCTTACAGCTTACAGGTTACTTGGCTAAGGGAACTGCCACTAGGGCGGTCACCTTGTGACCGCCCTAGGTGGCAGTTCCCTCAAGACGTGGTTACCCCAGTCGTGAAATATCAACGTTCGGCATAAGGATGAAAAATCGTGAAAGTAGAATATCTTGATGGTGAAAAATATCCTTAAAAAAGCAGATATCGATCTACGTTAATATAACGACAGAAAATTCGAAATCTCTCCACTCTCTAATTGAATTCATTGTCAAGGAAATCAAAATAATACTTAATTACTTTTTATGAAAATTATTCACTCCAATCGCTACAACACAGCTTCAATAAAATCAAAAACTATAAGATTTCTAAATGGAAAAAGAGCGAAACAAATGAATTCCGAACTTAAATAGACTCTGTTCTATGAAAAACTATTGATTTTCACAAAAAACTAACGAAAAAGCGAAATTATCCTCTTCACAACAATAAAATGGAAATGAAACATCGAATCAGTACTGTTTTCCGTTCTCACACAGAAACGAGAAAACTATCTTCTTTCAAGTACTGAACTACAATTAACCGGTGAACAACCCAGATCAATACCAGCAGTATCTTACGGATATAACTATAATTTTCATTGGGTATCATTACCTGTAGATTCTTGATTCGAATTTCAAACTGTTTGAATATTTAACTTGATGAAATGAGATTGAATTATTAATAAAATTATGAAAACTGAGTTCAAAAGATATAAATGATTAATTCGGGAAATCCGACTGCTACACTCTTTAAAACTAAGAAAAACTTGGAGTGCTTGTTGCTGTTTACGAGAAAGCATTCTGCAAACCAAACTTGAATTATAACCATTATTGACCGCTCTTTGTTCTACATGGTGATTCACGAGTACATAGCTAAATTGTACTTACAGTACACCTAGGGGAGTTCTAATCGGTACTCAGAATACAAGGTAACGATTTTTGTTACGTTATCGCAATAACACTTGAACGCATATACCGATTTCCTCGATATTTACTACCACAAATAGGATGGCTGATGTTAACAATACTATTTGTAGAGAGAAAAACAAACATCCTGTACATGACTTCGAGAATTTCAGCACAGGATAATTATTTTTTTTGTTTCAGTAAAATTTCTTGGCCCCCAAATGTAACTTACCTTCTTATTAATAATTCAATATTGGGTATTTATCGTTTTTGTCCCGGGAATACTTCAGGTCTCTCCACAGAATGAAGTCGAGAAAGAATTACAGGGGCGTATTCAGAAAATTTTCATGGAAGATTTCCAATCTCATGGAAATATTATAACATTTTCTTTTCAAGAGTTGCTGTCAATTAAAGCAGTGCCTGGCCAAAAAACAATCCCAAAGAAGCATTTTGATTCATATAAGAAGATAATGCATCAATTGAAAGACATCAATCACAAACGAATACTTCACGTTAATAAAAATGAAAAATTCATTCGAGAACAGAAACATTTAAACAGATCAACCACTAACAAAACCCAACTTGAGTAACTGGATGATTTGCCAATTCGGATCATTACTGAATGCCGTCAAATTGAACCAGAAATGTTGAGGAATGTACGTGAACGACTTGAGCAAAACTTATTTTACAGCATGGAAGTGAATGGTGACCATCTTCAGCACTTAATAAACTAATCACAAAAGTAGTCTTTCACTTTTTAGTTGCCATTTTGTTAACGATGAAGATTTTGAAGCAGAAATTTACGGTCAGACAGTCCTCGATAAGATATTTAAGATGAGGTATCGCAACACCTCACATCCTTATTCTAAATCAGGGGGTTGTGTTCACCCCTGGTAGGAGATTGAAGTCACGGAAATGAAAAAAATTGGATAGGTTGTTCCCCCTCGAATCAGAAATCGACGGGTCCGAGCGATTCTTCAGTTTTCATTTTGATACCGGAAAATCTAGGTGTTAAGTGTGTGAATCACTTTTTATATCATTTTTCGACATCAATATCGTGATGAGTCTATGATACTGTTATTCGCAGCTAGTTTACGTTGATATGGTTGTGGGGAAGAATTGAGAAATGTAATATAATATTAAAAACTATAGGGATGGTTTATGGAAAATAGATAAATCATGTCTGTGGTCAATTATGGTTATAATTTAATCTAAAATTTTGACGAAATTCTGTTTCCATTTCCAAAGTAAACTTGATATTTGGGTGAATTGAATTTATGAAGGAACTAAAGGAATTTAATTGTGTCTTTCCACCTGGAAAATAACAGATTATATTCTCTACATATCTGAGCCAACAAACTATAATTAAAATGGATCACAGATATAATTTTTCTATCTTCCATAAACCATACCATATAGAAAATACCATTCACAATTCTTCCGCATATCCACATAGACTTCAAACAGTACGATACATAAACTCGCGACGATACCCATCTCAGAAAATAATTTCTTGAAAGAGCTCAATAATATGAAATAAATAGCCGTCAATAATGGTTATAATTCTAGTATGATTGACGGTATGCCTTCTCGTAAACAATTCAATCATCAATATGCAATCCATGAAGTTTTTTCTAGTGTAGAAGAGTTCAATTAAAATATAATATATTAACTTATATTGTTAAATCCTAATTTATTGTCATTCTTCTCATCTCATAATTTGAATGTAACTTTCAGAAATGATATCTTTCTTATAAACTGTAAATCTAAAATTCACGAAGGAAACAATTCAGATGTTTACAAACTCTTTTGTGTATTCCAAAATCAAATGCACTTTGAAAACAGGTAGCAACTGTTCGACGAAACCCAACAAAGGAGCTGGAATAATATTTGTGAAGAGAAGCTATTAAATAGGCAAGGTTTCTTTTAGTTATATTAGAATTTTATTGAAAATTTTAATTAATAACTGCAATTATTTTATTGCTTCCAGTTCCTATCCATTAAAGTTCCAGGAAATGTGTTCCACTTCACCACCTAGTTTATTTAATATTTGACTTGTAAAATTCATGAAATATTTTCGATAAAATTTATAGAATACTGCAAATATTGAAGTGGTTCACCCTAATTATCCAACTTTATCGAATTTAGCAATGAAAAGTTCGAGTTTCAAATTAATTCTTTCCATATATTCCATGTTGCTATGCTGAATTGGAATGAAGCGGGTTGCGGTAAAAGTTGGAATTTAGAATTTAATTGCTCCATTTAGTATGTTGAAATTCTCTCTTTACTCTAAATATAATTAATTATACCTCCGTCATAGATAACAATGCTGTCGTTCAAAGCAAATCTCAATTTCGAAAATACTGTGAACCGCGAAACGAGTTGGCAGGAAAATGCTTTCATTTCGACGAAAGGGCGAAAACTATGTTTTGATATATACGCCTACAAACTTGGAACATATTTGTGTGGAAACATTTCATGCATCAAATGCTTCACGTTCTCGCTATTTTGAAGTGATTTTTTCCAATGAATTCTACCAATTTATTCGTATACTTCACTTAAAGCGTATCCATTGTGAAATGCAATGAGTCGAAAAAATGGATAGTAGGCTGAAAGCTACGGAACACTTTCCCCTAAGAAGAGATTGATATTTTTAAACTAAGCCATACTTTTAAGTTTCAGTAAGTGTGAAATCATTTCCTCAACTGTCTTTTAAATTTCAATGTTAGAAATTATGAAATATACTGAAACATTCTTGTCAAATAGTTGACAAAAGCAGGTTGACAACAGTATTTACTAAAATATATATAAAAGAAACACATTTCCCTCGACCATCACTGAATTAATAATTCTGGAATCATTTTTAATAGTAGTATTTAAACATTCTCACTCTTGAGTTTGAATATTTATTCTAAAACAGTTGACACTTTTTCATGTATTTTCAGGCTATAACTAAATACAGAATGAATATTCCGTAATTGAACCAAACATCATCGATTGCCATGAACTTTAGAATAGCGTCAGTGTCAGATGTCAACATCGTAATAATTATCTTCGAAAAAGTTATTGTTTAAATAAGATTAAATGAGAAGTTGGTGCATTACATATCAAATTTCAAAATATTTCATCTGAAATTACAACCTATGCAATTAATATGATCGAAAACCCGCTGCCGCAAAAATGAAAATATAAATACGAGAAGATTCATGCACTATTCAGGGCTTGGCAACAAGAAAAAAAAACGAACACCTTCTCTGTTTCATTTGCAATTTTTGACGATTCAATGAAACAATGGAAATCCTAAAACCTATGGAAAATTTATTCAATCCTAAATGTAATAAATGTGAGACACAGTGTCGATATTTCGGTAGCGGTTCCGTTTGCGGCAGAACACTAATTTGAATATTTTTAAGTTTTTTAAGAGTTAGAAGACCCACTGAAATCGAAAATGATAATCGTTTTTTAGGCAATTCAACAGTTTAATTATAAAAAAATTCTTAAATAATTTCGTGAATATGTGTAATGGAGGTACATTTACATGAACAGTTATTGATATGAAAAAGGTTTACTTACATTTATTTGCGATAATTCAAAAGAATATCAATTTTAAGTCATGAAAGAATAAAAAAATTATGTAAACAACTAGTCATCTATCATTAAGTTTTCATAGAACTCGGTGAATTTTGTTATGAATTGATAGGTATATCGATAATTTATCAAAGTTGTCAGATTGTAGAATTTGTCCATAATAATAGAATAAAAATTGTTAGAAGAAACAGATTTACAAGTAAATACTCTGACCAGTGATTTTGGGTGACACAACCTTGTTCTATAGCAAAGCTCAACCTTACCTAATCTGTCATAATGAAACACAACTAACAGAATTTACGTAACTCAACTTAAACGGTCCAACCTAGCCTTTTTTTCGCCCTGGAGGAAGGGGAAATCTCTATCATACCACCCCCGGAGGGTAGTGCGATGCCTACCCTAACCTCCATCTCATATATTATTAGATATTGAAACTTCTGAAGAATTGCGTCAAACAACCGTAAGTATACCATTTTCAAATGCAGATAAATGATGGTCAAAAAGTAACTATTCAAAATTCGGCGTGTTTCCCGAAAGAAAAACCGTTGCCCAGGACTATCCCTAGGTAATTGACACCGTTTCTCGCTATAAATTCCTGCCCTCATAGTGGTATCCGCGGTTCGCCCGCTGACCTCGCTCACTTCAATAATCCCAACTCCGTCATTTGAACCGCAATCTCTAGCCTGTTATCGCTCATGAACCCTTTTATCAGGACCACGGCCCTGTTAATCTTGCTTTGGATACCTCCTTACTTAACTTACCTAACCTAACCTAATATACCTAATCTAACCTAACCTACTAACCTAACCATGTTGTACAGCAAAGCGCAACCCATCTTCTTTTGCTGCTTTCTGTGAATTTATTAATATATTAGTTCGAAATACTTACTCAAAAAATTAGATATAATAATTTTCCAAATTCAATATTCCACTAAGAATTCTTTCAAATCTTGAACAATTATTATAATCTGGCAATTGCGCAACTCTGTTACTCCAATCTGCGTAACGATTAGTACCGAAGATCAACGTTCTATGTTCTATGAAATTTTAAAGATGGATGCCTGTTTATTTACATAATTTTGGGAGTGGAAAAATAGATACATATTGAAATTACGTTGTGAATGGAAAAAAATAAGTTTTCGATAATAATTTAATTCATATATTATTAGAAATTGAATACATTGAAGAATTGGTTCAAACAACCGCAAGTATACCATTTTAAATGCAGATGAATGCTGGTCAAAGAGTAACTTTATTCGAAATTAATTTCTCGTTTTGTTACAAACAGTACATTTCCCGAAAAAATGAATATTATTTTCGTATTCAGGAAGTTTGTTTGCACATATTTTTTATAGATTGTTCACTTTCTCGTTCTGCCATCTACAGAACTCTATCCGATATTTCAAAATATAAAAATTGAAATATTTCTTAAAACGATCTTCTGGAAATTATAAAGCTGAGAAATCGAAGATTTTTACAAAATAACATATTAAGAAATTTTCAGAAAATACTACGGATGAGATATATTCAGCTACAATTATGATTTAAATACTGTTTCCAATCAAATTTAGTTTATATTTGTAGGTCGCTCTGTCATTGCTGTTTTACGGGATTAATACAAGAAGGAACTTTATAACATAAAAATTCCGGACATTGAATATTTGGGTAATTTCCAAAAAACTAAATGTACACAGCAACTAATTGGAATGAATAAACTTGGTAAAATGCCTGAACAAATTGCGACATTTCGGAATCTAAACTATCCAGAAAAATATACTGGCTAGGTTTTGTGCCGCACTAAAAAGACAAGGAGGCTGGAAATCTTCTCATCTAGCAGCAGGATACTTAGAAACTTCTCTGCAAAATCGACTGAATATTGCAACTCAATTAGTTTCGTCAATTAATGGAACTAATTCGGCAGCATTCATCCCTTCATGTTCCAGTTCTCCATGTTGTACGACTGGTCAATCTACGTCAAATAATCAGTCCGTTTCGAGAAAATAACTGAAAATGTGTCCAATGTATCAATTTTCAATTTTAATAATTGTTCAAATACTATGAATATTAATATTAATTAAATGTAAATAAAAATGTCCCAATAAATAACTCGTTTTTTTGTTTTTCAGATTTAATTCATTCATTTCTGATTCATACCTTGCGGCCGTGAAGAAAATACAGTCCGTTACTCGCTAAGAATGAAAAAATTCTATACTTGGGGTTTTCCACTCTAATCTAGTTACAGAATATACTATTCCACAATGATTATTTCAAATGCACATAACAGGTTTTGACGGTTACGTCATTTTCAAGTGTCTAGTTCCAAGAGTTATGAGAAAGAATGTGTAAACTACACTTATTTCAAATATTGGGTAGTGGGGACGGATTTCATTGTAGTTGACAGTGATAAGTTGATGGATCTTACGAAATTTGTTAATTTCCAAACTCTCCAACAGATTCACTATCGTCATTTGTGGAGAATCTCTAAATTATCTAATGTTATTATGTGTTTGTTAATATAATCTGTTCAAAATTTGCGGATTTGTTATCCAAGGAGGAATGTTCTTTGAATCTAGAGTCAAAATTTCGTGCTTTTTGTTCTACGTAAGCTGTTGAGCATTAATTGCATTCATTATCATCATTCACTGGATTTTCGCTTAGTATTAAATCATAATCTGCTTATCTTGGGACCATTGGAAAAGGAGGTTCTTAAATAATTAAATTTCGAAAGATAATTACTAGCAAATGTAAGTTAGCAATGCGTATTTATTTTCTACTTTATCCATAATGGAATATAGCCATCGACAAATTTGTGTATGGTCTTTGTGTTCAATAATACGGTTTGTGTGGGAAAGTGAAATATTTTTATTTGATGCAATTTCCTTAATGATATTGATCTTCGCATTGAAGTCTGTTATGAAGGAATATAAAAAGCACTATGAATTATTGTGGAGTTATTATGAGCGGCTGTTTTATGTAAAACCTGGTTATATATATATATATATATATATATATATATATATATATATATATATATATATATATATATATATATATATATATATATATATATATATATATATATATATATATATATATATATATATATATATATATATATATATATATATATACTGGGATTGTTGAATATGTAAATGTTTCTTTTCTATATACGTTGTCGGTGAAATTACTATTGAGTTTGGTGATGGTCATGTGAGAAATTTATTGAGTTGTTGCTTACAATTTCAGCATCAAAGATTAATTTATTATGTATTTGCTTTATATAATGTAAAAACTGGGCTGTTTGAGTTGTGAAAACCTACTGAAATATCATCAGCGTATTTGTACCAAAAAATAATATTTTTGTGTTATAAACATTTATCATAGATTTCTCAAAACTGTTCATGACAATATTTGCTAATAAGGGACTGAGTTTCGTTTGAGAAAAAATCCCAGCAGGCCCGTTGTATCTTGAATAAACACACACCTATAGGGAATTTAGCCTTTTCATTGGCCTCAATGCCGAGTGGCCTGGGACCCACACAAGACTGAGAATACTTCTTTTTCCCAGTTTGGCGAGGATTGAACGATATTTCTCCACGATAAGTGACGTGCAGTTGACGGATGCCAATGACTTCAGAGCAGCTTGGCTATTCTTGATGATTTTTATCGACCTTCTTTTTAATCTTTTCACTGGCAAAAGGTAAGCGCAATGTCGCTTAAAAAACAGTGGCAAGCCCGCCAAGACAGATAGACTGTACCTCGGCAGCACTTCGATAATTGACGCAGCTCCAACATCTTGGACAGCTTTGGATCCGCCTATGAGCCAACAAGCATCCTCGAGTAGATGGTACTCCAGTCAGCTAAGAATGATTATCTGAAATGGCAGCTCTAATTTTGATCTTTAATATATACCACCAATTAGCTCCAATGGGAGGATAGAATAGAATTTTCATAGTGTGAGCAGGAAATTCTCTTAAACTCTGCAGCAAAAATCCAGTCAGACGATAGTCTTCAAGAAATATTAGAGATATGGACTTCAGATAGTTATCGATGGTTACAGCAAGGTCGCAAATATTTGTTGAAACAAGTCAATAAAATTGTAGTTGTACTTCTTGAATTGTATAGATCTATGAAATGTTATATCTCTCATTTTTCAAAATTCAATAAAAACGAAAAGGTTGAATAATGGTGGTACCAGGAGAGACCTTTGTGGCACATCAGATGATCTCTCTCGAATAGTAATTTCTATAGTTCATAATCTGTGTTCTACCATACAGGAAACCTCCAAGCCAAAGAGCTCGAAGATTTTTATTATAAACTGGCTATCGAACTTATTGGACCTAGCTGGAAAAGGTGTATAAAGCTGAAAGGAGATTATGTAGAGATAATTAAGTGTTTTCGTTAGGCCAGATACTTCTGCGATCAACCTCGTATATCATATACTGGCTAGCTAACTTCATTGAAACAAATAATTTCATATAACGCCATCTGGTGTGAAGTAGAACATAACATTATTATAAAACACTCTAGGATCGATAAAAATTCATTCAACACTTCATGAGCAGAAATTGAATAAACAAACCTTTCCTCCCATTATTATTTCAAATATCCGTTGAATGATTTATAAAAATCTTGAGAGATAAGACGTCTGTTATATTTAGATTTTTAATTCACTTCAGTCTGGTATCCTCGAGGGGATTTATGACGGACCATAAGTCAGAGGTGCAAAGGATCGATGAGCGTCTTAAAGCTTTTCACTTCAATGAAACGTTATACTCTCCAAATAAGATGAAAAATCTTCAGGAAAATGTAAGAAGCTACAGTTTCCTATTCTCTCACAGTTTCGAATTGTAGGAATTCCTATATATACAGCAT